>CM063513.1:33794738-35044738 GCA_032199755.1 Ambrosia artemisiifolia
CAGATTCGTATTAATACAGAAACGGTTACAGACACTGTCATCAGTAGGATAAACGTCTATCTCGTGGCCGGGGGAGGTTGGGCATAACCTCCCCCTTGAGAGCATTCAAAGTACCAGCTCAAATCACCAAATGATAACAAACACATGAGATTGCTATTTATAGTACAAAACCCAGTTCCACATTCGCCCCTTGTTACTGGTCGAATGTGGAGTATTTCCACATTCGCCCAGTTATACTGGTCGAATGTGGATCACTTCCACATTCGCCCCAGTTGTATATAGGTCGAACCTGGATCTGTTTTGTCCTATATTTTACAACTGCGTCAGATCCATAAAATGCCCTTATGGATCACCACAATCTCATGTAACACTATACCTAGACTCAACCCTAGTCTATTCGACAGTGACGTCCACAGAAAGTGCATCAACATAGGTTAGCTTTCAACGAAATGAGAGAACTTACAAAACAATTAGAAGAACTCATAGAACGGGGATTCATTAGGCCTAGTACCTCCCCTTGGGGATCGCCAGTACTTTTTGTAAAGAAAAAGGACGGAACCATGAGAATGTGCATTGATTATAGAGAACTTAATAAGCTAACCATTAAGAACAAATACCCGTTACCTAGGATCGACGACCTTTTTGATCAGTTACAAGGTGCAAAATACTTTTCTAAGATTGATCTTAGATCAGGTTATCATCAGTTAAGAATAAAAGATGAGGACGTTTTTAAGACTGCTTTTCGAACTCGATATGGTCATTATGAATTTTTAGTCATGCCTTTTGGACTAACTAATTCTCCTGCAGTATTTATGGATCTGATGAATAGAATTTGCAGACCTTACTTAGATAAGTTTGTGATCGTCTTTTTAGATGACATTTTAATTTATTCTAAGACTAAGAAAGAACACCAGCAACATCTAAGAGAAATTCTAGAAACTCTTAGGAAAGAAAAGCTGTATGCAAAATTCTCCAAGTGTGAGTTTTGGGTAAGGGAAATCAAATTTCTAGGACATGTGATTAATGAGGAAGGAATACAAGTAGATCCTACCAAAGTAGAAGCTATTCAAAACTGGGGAACACCTAGAAATCCTACTGAAATCCGACAATTTTTAGGGTTAGCAGGGTATTACCGAAGATTTATTAAGAACTTTGCTAGATTAGCTCTACCCCTTACCGCTTTAACCAAGAAAGCTTCCAAGTTTAAATGGGGAGAAAAACAAGAACAAGCCTTTCAGAGCTTAAAGGAAAAATTATGTGAAGCCCCGGTGTTAGTTTTACCGGAAGAAGGAAAGATATTTACTGTGTATTGTGACGCTTCCCAACAGGGATTGGGATGTGTTCTAATGCA
Source organism: Ambrosia artemisiifolia (assembly GCA_032199755.1). Lineage (NCBI taxonomy): Eukaryota > Viridiplantae > Streptophyta > Magnoliopsida > Asterales > Asteraceae > Ambrosia > Ambrosia artemisiifolia. The sequence goes on from CM063513.1 coordinate 33,796,090, forward strand.
AGAAGATCAGGTGATAGCATATGCCTCAAGGCAATTGAAGAAACACGAGCAAAATTATGTTACCCATGATCTAGAATTAGGAGCAATAATATTCGCTTTAAAAATTTGGAGACATTATTTATACGGTACAAAATGTACAGTATATACTGATCATAAAGGCCTTCAGCACATTTTTGATCAAAAACTTTTAAACATGCGACAAAGAAGATGGATAGAAGTTTTAAGCGATTACGAATGTGATATAAGATATCATCCAGGAAAAGCGAATATTGTAGCAGACGCTTTAAGTCGGAAGGAAAAACCTTTAGGAGCTAAGGCTTTTAGAATCACCTTGATAAACGAATTTCTAAATCAATTAAGAAATTATCAAAGGAAAGCTTTAGAACCTACTTTAAGAAAACAGGAGGAACTGAATGGAGAAGGAGAAAGATTAATAGAAGGTGCAGACGGCATCTTAAGACATGATTCCCGTATATGGATACCTCGACATGGTGATCAAAGAGAAGTTATATTAAAAGAAACTCATCATTCAAAGTATTCCATCCACCCTGGGAATCACAAGATGTATAGAGATCTTAGGAAGAATTTTTGGTGGCCAAGTATGAAAAGAAATATTGGGGAATTTGTAGCTAAATGTATAACCTGTACCAAAGTCAAGGCAGAACACCAAAAACCTAGCGGGTTGTTAGTCCAACCCGAAATTCCCGTTTGGAAATGGGACCAGCTTACCATGGATCTTGTAACCAAGTTGCCAAGATCTACAAAAGGTAATGATGCCATTTGGGTGATAGTAGATAGACTAACCAAATCAGCTCACTTTCTACCCATACAAGAAAACTTTGGAGTAGAAAAATTAGCAAAGATATATGTGAGAGAGATAGTAACAAGGCATGGAATTCCCCTTTCTATAATCTCAGATCGAGATGGTCGTTTCACTTCTAGATTTTGGGAAAAATTCCAAGATGCCTTAGGATCTCAAATTAGGCTTAGTACTGCCTACCACCCACAAACAGATGGGCAAAGTGAGAGAACGATTCAAACGCTGGAGGATATGCTGAGAGCTTGTATCCTGGAATTTAGGGGAAGTTGGGATGTACATCTACCATTAATCGAATTTTCATACAATAATAGTTACCATGCTTCCATCAAAGCTGCACCCTTCGAAGCATTATATGGTAGAAAATGTAGATCTCCGGTATGCTGGAATGAGATCGGAGAAACCCAACTGACGGGCCCACAAATCATCCAAGAAACCACCGACAAAATAGTTCAAATCAGGAAGAAACTAGAGGAAGCTAGAAGTCGACAGAAAAGTTACGCAGATAATAGACGAAAGCCATTAGAATTCCAGATAGGAGACTACGTCCTTTTAAAAGTATCCCCATGGAAAGGTGTTATCAGATTCCAAAAACGGGGAAAACTTAATCCACGATATATAGGTCCGTATCAAGTGATGGAAAGAATTGGACCAGTAGCCTATCGTCTAGACTTACCTCCAGAATTAAATGGGATTCATGATGTCTTCCATATATCTAACCTCCGAAAATGTGTAATAGACACACAAGCTATCATTCCCTTAGACGATGTCCAGGTAAATCCCCAGTTACGATTCACAGAAGAACCTATAGAAATCGTATCGCAACAGGAAAGAAGACTAAGGAGGGGAAAAATACCAATAGTACAAGTCAAGTGGAATGCGAGAAGAGGTCCAGAATTCACCTTTGAACGTGAAGATAGGATGAGAGCTAAATACCCCCATCTTTTTATAAATCAGGTATAATATAAAAACAATTTCGGGGACGAAATTTCCTAGGGGGGGAGAATGTAACGACCAACGAAAAATAAATAATAATCAAATAAAATAAATAATATTGGGCCACCTTAAGGTCTAGCCCAATATCCTTATCCGGATCATAACCATAAGCCCAGTTCAAGCCCAACTCGTATGATAGCCCACTAAGAGAACCCGTAAAGGCCCATTGGACCCGATAACATGTAATGGGCCACTATTGGGCCCGAAAGAAGTATTGGGCCTATATTATGGAACCCGATATACATATTGGGCCGAATAGTGTTAAATAAATATTGGGCCGGTATATTTTTAGAGACCCGATAATATGTTGGGCCAATTAATATATCCGGTTAATTATATTGGGCCAACCATTAGACAAATAGGATAATTAAAGGATTATATTATAACCTTAAGCCCAATACCCTTACATAAGAAAATCGGCCCATATCTATCACCTAAAACTAACCGCCGAAACCAATCCCTTTCCAATCCACCTAAGCATCCTAACTCATCACCCATCCAACACATATGCACCCTAGATTGTAGGACTATCATTGCTTTTAGAATAAGACAAACCTGAGCAAATCTTTTAAAACCATCGGCCCCTTTCGCAAACCATTCCAAAACCATTAAACCTTTCCTTTTCAACATGCAAACCACCATTCATCTTCTACCCAAACCGATCGGAACTCCATCATTCTTAAAAACAAACCTTTAAACCTTATATAATACTTAAACCCACCTTTCTTTTAACTATAATCTAACTCCTTCCTTTAAGATCAAGGTTCGGCTACGGTTATTATACTACCGGCCGATCATTAAGTTACATCCGGGTAAGGTTCTAATCTTAATCTAGTAGGAAACACGAGTGCCAAGCTGTAATGGCCAGCTTACATACGTATTTATAACCTAAGCTGTAATGGTCAGCTATATATATACGTATATATATATATGTGTATATTAACCGTATATGTGTAAACAGGTGATCCGCATAATTCCCGAGCAAGCTTTTCGTCTTAGAACCAACGTGGAAGAACAACAAGTGAGTGCATGTACCCCATAATCGTTTTAATGTTTCCGGGGTGAATGTATGTTTGTGTCGTTTTCATGAAACATGCACGAGTTATGATATAATAGAAATAATAGAAACCGGTTAAATAGAAACTACGTAGAGTGGATCCATTCGGTATCATAGAGTATAGACCCGGACCGATTAGAGGCCACGGGACCATACATAATCGATCTATACTCGAGAAATAGAATAACCGGATCATTGCATGCATAAACGATTTATGAGTCGAAATGATTGTTTAAGGTCTTGACATCACTCACTAGTTTCGACTAACGTATTTTAAACGTACATTTCAGGAAGTTAGCGTATCTATGGAACCCGAGCTTAGTTGTGGTGTTAGTGAAATCATGGAAGAAGTTTAATGTTGATAAATAAAGTTGTGGTCATGTAATAAAGTTAATGTTTTCGAAACAGAGTATGCTCGGCTTGGCCGAGTAGAATGTTTAAAAGTTTGTTTGATGATGTATAATATATTATGTTTGAAGTTTGAAAGTGTTGTGAAATAGATGAAATGATAATCGGCTTTTTAAAAGAAAATGAAAGGATTAGATTTATAAACTAGTTAAGAAATTAACTACCAATCGGTAATGACTCGGTTTAAAAATCGGGTCGTTACAGTAGACTTACTAGTTTAGTCAATGTTACTAACCTGAGTTTGCCGGGTGTAACATCATCCCCGTGTTGAAAGAATTTTCGTCCCGAAAATTGCCAAAGGCCAAAAAAAGGAAGAGACGAAGGAGAAGAAAAATTTTCCGGTTGCCACATCATCCCCCTGTTGAAAGGAATCTCGACCCGAGATTCATTTAGCTTTAGCAGAGATATGTCTTGATTCGAACGCGCGCTGAGGAAATAAATGAGGATACTTAGCTTTCATCTGATCCTCCCGTTCCCACGTGAACTCCGGTCCATGGTTTGAGTTCCAACAGACTTTAACAATGCGGATTTTACTCCGACGAAGGCTACGGATCTTATAATCGAGAATCTCAACCGATTCTTCCACAATACGCAGACGATCATCCACCTTGATCTCTTCGAGAGGAACAACCAAAGATTCATCTGCCAGACACTTCTTGAGGTTAGAGACATGGAAGACGTTATGAACGTTACTGAGTTCGGCTGGTAGATCAAGTCTGTATGCTACCGGTCCAATCCGTTCCAGAATTGCAAACGGTCCCACATACAGAGGATTCAGTTTGCCACGCCTCCCAAAACGTATAACGCCCTTCCACGAAGATACCTTCAATAAAACCCTGTCACCAACCTCAAACTCTAAAGGCTTGTGACGACGATCGGCATAGCTCTTTTGACGATCTCGAGCTGCTGCCATGCGGTTACGAATCTGTACGATCTTCTCGGAAGTCTCGTACACAAGTTCCGGGCCGGTGAGTTGGCTCTCACCCACCTCAGCCCAACAAAGAGGAGACCGGATTTCCGCCCGTAAAGAGCCTCGAACGGAGCCGCCTTGATACTAGAATGGTAGCTATTGTTGTAGGAGAATTCCACCAGTGGTAGGTGACTCTCCCACCCCTTGCCAAAGTCGATCACACATGCTCGAAGCATGTCTTCTAGCGTTTGAATCGTTCGCTCACTTTGACCGTCAGTTTGCGGATGATAAGTTGTGCTCATATCTAGCTGAGTACCCAGAGCCTTATGCAAGGATCTCCAGAAATTGGAGGCGAACCGAGGGTCACGGTCAGAATTAATAGAGACAGGCACCCCGTGCCGAGAAACCACTTCCTTAAGGTACAAACGAGTTAAACGCTCGAGGCCGTCAGTTTGCTTGATAGTGAGGAAGTGCGCAGACTTTGTCAACCTATCGACAATCACCCAGATCATGTCACAACCACTGGGTGACTTCGGGAGTTTGGTCACAAAGTCCATTGTAATCCGCTCCCACTTCCACTCGGGAATCTCAGGGTGTTGCAGAAGGCCGGACGGCTTCTGATATTCGACCTTGACCTTAGCACATGTCAAGCACTTGCTTACATATGAAGCTACATCCGCCTTCATATTCGGCCACCAATAAAGTATCTTTAAGTCTTGATACATCTTATCAGAGCCAGGGGGAATAGAGTACCGGGACTTGTGAGCCTCGTCAAGAATGAGCTCCCGCCAGCCCCCGAATAACGGGACCCAAATACGTTCCGCGAAATAATGTAGGCCATCGGACCTAAGCTCAAGGTGTCTATCAGCACCATGAATGGTTTCAGCCTTAAGGTTTTCCTCCTTCAAAGCTTCTTGCTGCGCCGAACGGATTTGGTCAGGTAAACCAGAATGGATAGTGAGCTGAAGAGCTCGAACACGACGAGGTTTAGCGGATTCCTTCCTGCTCAAGGCGTCTGCGACAACATTTGCCTTGCCATGATGGTATTTTATGGCACACTCGTAATCATTAAGAAGCTCGACCCAGCGACGCTGTCGTACGTTCAATACCTTCTGATCAAAGACATGCTGGAGGCTCTTGTGATCGGTATAAATGGTGCACTTGGTACCGTACAAGTAGTGCCTCCAGATCTTCAAGGCAAAGACCACTGCACCCAATTCTAAATCATGGGTGGGGTGGTTTTTCTCATGGACCTTAAGCTGACGAGAAGCATAAGCAATGACCTTCTCGCGCTGCATCAACACGCAACCAAGGCCCTGGATGGAAGCGTCACAATAAACCACAAAATCGTCCGTGCCTTCAGGCAAGGACAAGATAGGGGCAGAACAGGGTTTGGCCTTTAGCATCTGAAAGGCTGACTCTTGCGAATCACCCCAATCGAACTTCTTCTCCTTCTGGGTAAGCAAGGTGAGGGGTTGGGCGATCTTCGAAAATCCCCCGATAAAACGACGATAATAACCTGCAAGACCCAGGAATTGCCACACCACAGTTGGCGTCTTCGGTGCTTCCCAGTTTTTGATAGCTTCTATCTTAGCTGGATCAACATGAATCCCTTTTTCATTAACCACATGGCCAAGGAATTGGACTTCGCGCAACCAGAAGCTACACTTAGAGAACTTGGCATACAACTGTTCCTGCCTCAAGAGTTCCAAGATAAGACGCAAGTGTTCCCGGTGGTCCACTTCGTTCTTGGAATAGACTAGAATATAGTCAATGAAAACAATCACGAATTTGTCAAGATAGGGCTTACAAACACGGTTCATCAAATCCATGAAAATGGCGGGCGCATTGGTGAGGCCAAAAGGCATGACCAAGAATTCCAAATGGCCATAGCGAGTTCGAAAAGCAGTCTTCGGAATATCGGCTTCTTGGACCCTCAACTGGTGGTACCCCGATCTCAAGTCAATCTTCGAATAGAAATTAGAACCCTGAAGTTGATCAAATAAATCATCGATGCGAGGAAGAGGATAAAGGTTCATGATGGTAACCTTGTTCAGTTCACGGTAGTCGATACACATACGCAGGCTTCCATCTTCCTTCTTGACAAACAAAACAGGGGCTCCCCACGGGGATGAACTAGGTCGGATGAAGCCTTTCTCCAACAGCTCCTGCAACTGGTTAGACAACTCCTGCATCTCGGGAGGTGCAAGACGATATGGGGCTCGAGCAACAGGGGCCACACCTGGAGCAAGTTCAATACTGAATTCGACTTGGCGATAAGGCGGAAGGCCTGGTAGTTCTTTAGGAAATACGTCGGGAAAGTCGCAAACAACAGGAATATCTTCAATCTTCTTCTCTTCCTCGGACGAAACCGAAACAAGTGCCAGAATGGCAGAATACCTCTTTCGAAGATACTTATAAGCCTTCATGCACGAAATGATACTCATAGGGACCCCGCTCTTCTCACCATGTACCAACAGAATTTCTCCATCCGGGAGAGGAAGTCGAATGACTTTATCGAAACAAACGATCTCAGCATAGTACAGGGACAACCAATCCATACCCACAATGACATCAAAGCTACCCAAAGACACCAGCATAAGATCAATAGGAAAAGAATAACCCGACAACTCAAGGCGACATTCCCTAAGGACGTGCGTCGCTTCAACTTTCTTACCATCAGCCAATTCTATCAAGTACTTAGCCTCTAAAGGTGTAGGTACTCTATCAAGCAATTGACTAAATCCAAGAGATATAAAACTCTTATCGGCACCAGAATCGAATAAAACCGTAGCATAGCGATTATCAAGAAGAAACGTACCGGTAACAGTGTCAGGATCCTGTCGAGCCCCGCTCGAACCAATCACAAAGGCGCGAGCATTCCTGCCTCCACCCCCGTTGTTTCCATTACCCGATCCATTCTTCCCCTCCTCGCCCTACTTCAACTTGGCGCACGGAGTCTCGCACAACGTCTAGAATTTTGAAACATATTGAACAATGTTTTGTAAACTATAATATGTCTTTTGGTTGTAAACAAGAAATGCTTCCGCTGCTGGTTTACGGTTCAAAGCATGATATTTTGGTTTTAATATATATATGAATGCATGTTTGTTGACTGTTTATTGTGATCGTTGACTGAGATCCTGGTGTGTTACGCGCCTCGCGGTAAAACCCCGCACGTGGAATTTGAGGGTGTGACAGATTGGTATCAGAGCCAACGGTTATAGTAAACTAGGACTGCATGTAGAGTCTAGTCTATAGCCGAGTCGCACACACTAGACGGTCACAGATGGTCGAGTCTTAACATGTGGGTAACATATTAACTGGTCGGGGTGTCGGTGTCATCACCTTCTACGCTACATCATCTGTTTACTCCTCATCCTTCTACTCCTTAACTCATCTTTACCATGATTCGACGGCGAACGATCTACTATTGAACCTTCCTAGCGGCGGTGTACATTGGGGTAGCTTCAGCATACTCTCGAGATCTGTCCAGGGATTCGGACATCTCACTTCTATGCCCCAATAGACACGCTCGTCCTTGGCGGCGGTGTACATTGGGGTAGCTTCGGCATACCATGATTGGGTGCTAGTACTGAGTGACTTGAACTTCAAGCATAAAGTACACCTGGAGGACCATGTGGAACAGTTTATCATGTCGGGTGCACACGAGATCATAAACTGGGATGCATGGGAATTCCGGTGGACTTTGTGTTTGGACGGATGGACCCGAACTGGACCCGGTCTAATTATTGAAATTCCTGATGGGTCATACCACGTGCAAGCCTAAGTCTTTTGTTTCGTATTGTGACAGAAGATGTCGGGAGCTCGTGGAGGTCGTAGAGGCGGCCGTGGTGGCGGCGGTGGCCGTGGAAATGTTAATATGACCCAAGCAGAGTTGGATAATCTGCTGTAGCAACACACGAACGTAGCTCTGGCTGCATTCCAAGCTGCTCTCAATGCTATAGTTGGTAAGTTGATTTCCACCTATTCTACCTCATTTTAAGATGTTGTACCTCTTCCCGATATTTACCTGTGTGTCTGTTCCAGGTGGTGCTGTCAATCCCCCTCCATCCCAGTGCTCTTACAAGAAGTTCATGGATTGTAAACCCCACAACTTCAGTGGGACTGAAGGGGCAGTGGGACTGCTCCGATGGCTGGAAAAGGTTGAATCCGTGTTCTCGATGTGCAGTTGCCCGGCGGGTGACCGGGTGAAGTATGCTTCTGCGACCTTTGAGGGTCAAGCTTTGTCTTGGTGGAACTCCACCGCCCAGACCATGGGTATTGGGGAAGCCCATGCTATGCCTTGGGCAGAATTCGTGCAGCTTTTGAAAAACGAGTACTGCCCGAGGGATGAGATCCAGAAGCTCGAGCATGAGGTCTGGACTCACAAGATGGTGGGGTCTGAAATTGAAGCTTACACAGCTAGGCACAATGAGCTGGCGGTGTTGTGCCCGGATTTGCACACACCGGAATACAGGAGGATTGAGCACTATATTGCTGGGTTAGTGCCGGAGGTTGCAGGGTTGGTGGCTGCGGGCAGCCTCACTGTTTATTCTGAAGTGGTTCGGTCGGCTCACAGGTTGACCAACATGAAAGTGACTGAAGGAGTCTTGCCTCCCCGAGGCGCTGCTGTAAGGGCTCCCGAGAGCAACAAACGAAAGTGGGAAGGCATGAGTAAAGGCTCGAGTTCATCTCAGCCTCAGCAGGTGAAGAGGTCCGATGTTGGGGGATCGTCGTCTGAGCAGAAACCGGGGGGTTACTCTGGGAAACTGCCGAAATGTGACCGGTGTGGTTTTCACCACAATGGTCGTTGTGATGAGAAGAACCGCTGTCACCGGTGCCATAAACTTGGGCACCAGGCGAAAGATTGTAGGGTTAATCTTAAGGGTAACCGAAACACACCTGTTACATCCGTTCACCAATTCCCGGGACTCGAGGCTTGCGTGTGTGCGTTAAACCCGGTGATTCCACGAATCACCAATCCTTGTACACATGGTTATGGACCGACTCCCGATGATCCCGCGGATCATCGTAACGACTCCCGATGATTCCTTATAATCATCGTAACGACTCGACTGATCCAGTTAAGTACGTAATATGTATGACTCGCTAAGGTAGACTTACTAGTTTAGTCAATGTTACTAACCTGAGTTTGTCGGGTGTCACATTCTCGCTTAAGTTTCTAATGTGACAAAAGCCAACTTTCTTCATTAATTAAACAAAAGAACAACGTATTACAATGAATTCACAACCCAACATAAATATTAGTGTATTTTGTCTTAGATCACTGAGTATCATCGCTTACCTATTATTCAGATATAACTTAGTTTTTATTGTGAAATGAAATCTCTAACGTGACCATGCAAAAAAAAAATACTAATAATAAAAAAACAATGCAAGTCTCATGAGTCGTGCCCAATTCCATACCTAAAAACACATTGTATATAATCTTAAAAAGCATGTCAGTGGAACACGCTCTTTTTACTCACCCTTCAACTTTTCCAAAATGACAAAATTACCCTAAGTTTCTAATTTGACAAAGCCAACTTTTTAGCTTCACAGAAATGACCCCCTACTTTTTAACTTTTATCATGTAACTCATTCAGAATGAATCATTCTACCCCCAAACTTCTCTATAATGTGAGAAGTAATCCTTTAACATTACAAATGTCACTTTGACCTCCTCAAGTTTCTAAAGTTTTGAACTTAAGGTAAAACTTTACGTTTCTAGATTTATGGATGTGTTGGTATAAAGTCAAGTTAATTTTCTTTGAAAACGATCTGGGTAAAATATAATATGTTTTTGTTTGACGATTAAATTCGACTTAGTCTACATTTTGATGTAAATGGTCGATAATAACAATATATACATAATCACACTGCATAATCGTTGTATATTTGAGTTCGTCTACATTTTGATGTAAACATAATATGTGTATGTTTGAGTTCATCTAATATTTTTGATGTAAACATAATTGATGTATATTTGAGTTCGTCTACGTTTCGATTTAAATTTGTTATACCTTTTCATATAACTTTTAGTTTGTCCTTGGTATTCTTTTCGTGCTTTATTTTGTACATTTTATACGCATGACTTGAATCAAATGGTATGGGTTTAGGTAGCCTACGTTTTGACCTTTTCGTGCGCCGCGACAATACCTGACGGGTGAAAAACTAGTTTCTACCACAAGCATAAAGATATTAATTTCTAATTTACCATCCCTACTCGTGTGAGAAAATCTTAGCCTAATAAAGCTTCTAATAAATAAAACAAATAAGAAAACAAGTTTTAAATTTGTAAAAAAATCATCAAAGAACTAAAGATTAAAAAAATTAAAGATAGATAGGGAGATAAAAAGAGGGTGGTGTGCTCAAGAAACTAAACTAAAATGGAGGGTGAGTCTACACACAACACACAGATAGAGAGAGAGGCTATTAAAAAGACAAAAAAGTGGAACTTTTGTTGGCTACCTTTCTTTAGGAATCTCCTCCCTCATCAAAACCACCTTTTTAACAAATTTTCCCAGCAAAAACTTCCTTCTTTCCTTTTCTTCTTTCCATGAATTCCCTTTCTTTCATCTAATCTAATCTAATCTAATAGTAGTTATTATTATCCAATGATGCTTCCAGCCACCGCCTTCTCATCTGCTTCATCCCCTTCTTCCAATTCTGCTGTTGTTCGAGTCGATAAAGCCACCAGCGACTTCTTGAACGGCCCTGATTGGACCCTTAATATCGATATCTGTGATACTGTTAACGCTAATCCTTGGTTTGTATTCTTTCCACCCATCAATCATCCCACCGTTCTTTTTTCTTTTTTTTTCTTGGTAAAGTTTTGTTTTTTTTTTTATTTGGGTTTGTTTTGTTTTAGGGTTTTCTTTCTCTTATTTTACTTCTGAGTGAAAATAGTAGAAGGTTTGTTATATATTTATTTATTATTTTGAGTTCTTGCTCTGTTAATATGTGGTTATTATAAAATAATCAAATTTTGAGCATTTGGGTTTTGTTCTGGGGTTTGATGATTGGTTTATGAAGTCTTGAATTACTGTGTGTGATAGTAGAAGTGTTATTTATTTATTTATTATTATATTTTTTGTGGGTTGAATTAATCTGTAATTTTTATAAAAGAATCAAGAATTGATCTTTTTGTTTTATGGGTCTATGTGTGTTATTGTTGAGAAAACTGAATACAAAGTTTCTGCAATTGAAATATTTTGTTATTGTTAGCTGTTTATGCTTAAAGGTTCACAAGTCAGTGTAAAACTTGTTGAGTTTGTTTTATTGAATCCTTTGTATGCACGGTGTTCAGATTATTAAGGGAATACCGCGTAATTGATCCAGATTCGATGGGAATTTCCTTCAAATGGTTGTTGTTTTACCTTTTATTTATCACTAAAGAAATATAGTTTTCTGAGTTGGGATTGGTCTTTGTATTCGCCGGTGTGTATGTGCGTCGTTTATTAAATGCGTACGGAGGAAAGTTGACTGTCTTTTTGTATATTTGTAACGGGTACACGGTGCTTTGTCCGTGTTCTCAGTTAGATCGTTTATGTTTAAGTTGTTATGGGGCAGAGCAGCCAAGGTAGCTTGAAGTTGATGAACTTACAAAAACGACTTGAAATCTGAAAGGAAATAATATGATCATATTTAAGTTTTGAGAGATTTATGTTCATCCTACTCACATAATTGACCATTTATTCTTGTTTGTAGACGTTTCATGAGAAATAATGAGCTCTGTCTTGTTTTGATGAGTATTATTAACCTTCCTGATATGTTACTAAAGCTTTTCTTTTTAAACAAACAATTATTTGCGTAAGACGCCTTGAAACGAATAGAACAATTTGTCAGAATTAGTGACTGTTGACAAATTTGGAAATTCAAATATAAAGAAACAATTGTTGTAGTTTGATTTAGGTTCAAAATCTTAAATTCTGGAAGTTTCAATATAATTTTTGCTTGTAGCGAATCTTACATGCGTAAATATTCAAAATTTTCCAGGCTTGCAAAAGATGTTGTCAAGGCTTTGAAGAAGAGATTACAACACAAGAACCCTCATGTTCAACTACTTTCGTTGACGGTATTTCATCTATTTTAAACTTATTGTACGATTCTGTTGACATTTTTTCTAATTTTAATTATAAATCTTAAGGTGATGGTTTATTGTGGATTGTAGCTTTTAGAGACGATGGTAAAAAATTGCGGTGAAAATGTTCATATTCAAATAGCCGAACGAAACCTACTCCCGGAGATGATTAAGATTGTTAAGAAAAAGGTGAATATTCCATTTGACTTTTGACTATCCCTGTTCTGAAGAAAGTTGACTTTCTACCTTTTAGAGTCAAGTAGCAACTTTTTGACCTTTCAACAGTTTACAAGAAGTATATTTTTTTTTCCTGCAGACGGACATGCGTGTGAGGGAGAAAATATTAGTACTTTTAGACTCTTGGCAAGAAGCGTTTGGTGGCCGAGGAGGAAAATATCCCCAATATTACTTTGCTTATGATGAATTACGGGTAAATATATTGTATATACACGTCTTCAATATTACAAACAACTTGATGATATTGATGTGGATGTACAAGATTTTGTTTAGCAAGTTTTCAAGCTAAGTTATAGTTTTTATTCTTTTGGTGTTTTCTTATTATTACAGCAATCTGGAGTACAATTTCCTCAACGATCGCCTGATGCAGCTCCGATATTTACACCTCCCGTTACTCATCCATCTTCAAGATCACCTCAAGCAAATTATGGAATGCCAAGTAATTCTTCAACAAGACTTGATGAAGCGATGGCTTCCGAGATTGAAAATTTAAGGTACTTATATTTTCTTTTTCATGTCTTTTTGTTTTTAGCTATTAATGGTTCGATGCGATAGAATAATTGTTCCTATTTTTAGTTTGTCAATGATTGAGTCTATGAAGAATGTTTCTGATCTATTATCTGATATGTTGCAAGAAGTTGATCCAAATGACCGTGCGGTACGTGTATTGTTTCTTTCTTATTTTTATTGCAGTTTTGTACCCTGGACTATATGTAGAGTAACATTTGACGCATTTTTATTTTATTTTTAATACTTGATTAATAGGCTGTAAAAGATGAAGTCATTGTTGATGTTGTGGACCGGTGTCGGTCAAATCAGAAGAAATTGATGCAAATGTTAGCTTCGACAAGGTCTGTAAACAGTAAACCTTATCTTTTTGGCTATAAACACAGACAACAAACACTTGGTCTGTTCATAAAGATTCTTGATTATGTGCAGCGACGAGGAGCTTCTTGGCCAGGGTATTGAATTAAACGATCACCTGCAAACCATTCTTGCAAAGCATGATGCAATTGCTTCTGGTTCTCCAATTCCTCTTCAAATTGCAAATTCTGTTGCCCCAACACCTTCTGATAATAATAACCCAACCCCCCAACCTAAATCTCCAATTCCTGCTGAAGAAAACGAAGAAACAATGAAATCAAGTATTGCGACAGTCTCTCCCCCTGTAACTCCAGACTCAAAGAGCAAACCTCAAGAAGAAGAGGAAGAAGAAGAGGATGATGACTTTGCTCTGCTTGCTAGAAGGTTGATTCTTGTTTTTTTTTTTTTGCCGAAAAATTTCGACCCATTTACCAAAATGGGTTATATTTTATTTACGGGTGGGTCTAAGTGAATTTAATAGAGAACAGTTTACCCAAAAAGTAAACGGGTTGACTCAAGTGTTCATCACATGAAATCAACCACAGACCAATTTGTTTTGACATGAAGAATTACTGGTTTTGGCCCATTACCCAACTTCAACCTGCCGTTGTTTTTCAACTTCGTTTTTTTATCTTAAAGTTCGGCCCACTTACCCAAAATGGTTTATATTGTCTTTAATGGGTCAAATGGAATTTAATAAAGAAAATATTTTACAGAACCTGACCAGTTCATTTTGACCCGAAGAATTACTGGTTTTGACTTGTTTCCAGCTACCTTTTTGTTTCAACTGTACTACGAGGTTATCTTAAACTTCGATCCCTTTACTTTTTAACAGATCAAAGGGAATTTATAAGAAACATTACTGAAAAAGGAAAATTGTTGACTTAAACGATAATTACATGAAACCAACTGATCCAGTTGGTGCCTATCTTTTTCAACTCTACTATGTTTCTATTAAAAAAATTTCATTGCCTTTTTTGTTTTGGCAGGCATACGAAAGCCCAAACGGGTGTATCTCCAAATGGGGGTGCAACAAACGAATCAGGATCCAGTAACCCGGATCCATCAATGAGTATGGCTTTAACTGTAACTGATCCTCCTCCACCAGTGAACACAACAAGAGCTGATGACATGATTGACTTTTTAAGCCTCACTTTATCATCCGTAACTACCACCTCTCCACCCTCCCAACCACCACCACCAGCTGCCACGTCCCCAACACAAAACGTTGACCAATCACCGCCAGGTTCAGCTGCCCCACAGACTTATCCCTACCAAACTCAGCAACCCTCGAATAGTTATGTGGTTCCATGGGCCCAGTCCGAACCTCAGCCTCAGCCGATGGGCTATATTCCACCACCATGGGCTGCAACTCCTGGATATTACGCCAATAACCCGTATGCTTCTTCGGCTTCTTACACATATGCTCCTACATATAGCAACATTCCTGCACAGCAAGTAAACAACATTCCTGCACAGCAAGTAAACTCATATTCGAATAATTTGAGGGCAGCGGGCATGAGTGGAGATGGTCGTGTCGGGTCAAACACTGCTGGCGGTGTGGGTCAAAGTCAACCGTTTGTTCCTTCTTACAGATTATTTGAAGATCTTAATGTACTTGGAAATCAAAAGACAAGTGGGACATCTTCAGGGAGTTCTACTGGACAAAGTATGATGGGTGGGAAAAAGTGAAATAAATTGGTTTGTAAGCTTGTTACAATACAGTGGTTGGTTGGTTGGTTTGTGTATGTGTGTGCATTCATTTAGATCAATTTCTTGGATTTAGAACATAAAAAGGACCCGTTTTGTGTCGCTTTTATTATCATTTGAGTATTATATGGTTTTTGAAATAATCTTGAGGCATTTTTGACAATTTACAACAGTGATATGACATTTTGCAATTCCTAAATAACTGTTGTATAAATTAAAACGATTTTATTTTATCTGTAGTAAATAAAATAAATAATTGAATCTACAATTTGAAATGAGTTTTATAAATATACCTGTAACATATATTATAAAACTATTCAACAACAATTCCATTCCATTTATGATTTATAGATAACTCATTCTACATCAACTGTTATGAGTTTGGCTAAAGGCACTTAACGTCCCTAAGACTACGTGGAGTGGCCATAGGGTGGACGCCTCTTTTACCCTGCCATGTAGCCGTCAAACATAACAGATGCAAAAGGGGGTTTTGCTAGGAAAAAGAAGGTAGTGATGATGGAGGGTAAAAGGCAAAAAACCAATCAATATACCACTAAATTTTTTTACACCGGGTGCCTAGTGCCCATAGGTTTTCTCACCTCAAGGAGTGCCACGCCGGGAGGTTGGGGGAGGGGGTGGTCACCGTGGCGTTTGAGGATTCCCCCAATCCAACCCACATTTTACTTGCTTCGAAATCATCAAATCGAAGGTTTTTTTTTGTTTTTATTTTTATTTCTACTCTTTTAATATGAAGGGTTCAACAAGTTGAATAAGAGGGTTCTAAACTCTGTACAGCAATACCTTAAGTTTATTACCTTGATATTATTTAAAAATACATGTATTGTAATAATTTGATTAAATTCTTTTATAGAGTGTGTATGCACGTATATGTATAAACATATTTGAATGCTTGATAAACTTTACAAGTTGATTTGATTTACAAAAGTAGATTTTATACATGAAAAAAAAACATTAAGCTTTTAATAAAA
Organism: Ambrosia artemisiifolia; assembly: GCA_032199755.1. NCBI lineage: Eukaryota > Viridiplantae > Streptophyta > Magnoliopsida > Asterales > Asteraceae > Ambrosia > Ambrosia artemisiifolia. Next base: position 33,812,164 of record CM063513.1, read on the forward strand.
CTATAAATAAATCATACCCAGAAAATTTATATAAATCAGGACAGTTTGTAGCATTTTCATCAAGTATATACTATAAAAAAGTAGTGGGAGGGGCACACTAATTATCAGTAGATGTCTTATTAGGATTTCACCATCAAATTGAATTAAAAAACACACAATCATGGACCAAACATGTCATTGTTTACCAAATTAATAACGTGGACTCATTTTAAACTTTTTGTAGGTAACACATGGATCATTTTGTTATTTCAAGATTTTGTTAGGTAATTATCACCTTAATATTGAATTTAGTTTGAGGTGGGAAGGTTTACCTCTTTGGAGGGTTCCTGCCCGGGTTTGGTCTCAGGTTCGATTCTCACGTTCCACCGAAAAAATAACCATTGGGTTTGAAAGGAGAAACCCGTGTGGTTTCTATGGGATTCGATCATGGGCAGTGATCGCTTTGCAATACGGGATTTACTGCTGAAACACTACTCTCCAAAAAAAAAAAAACTTATCTTAACTAACTATATTTAGAACCATTCATTTTACCTATTTTAGTATTTTCGTATGGATAATATGATTTTTTTTATTATGTTATTTTTCACCAAGAGGAAAACCACGGTTTTGACTCCAAATTCTCAAGGAAATTAAGAAACCGATTCCCCCGTTCCTGTTTCCAAATCCATGGCTATAACAAATAAATAAAATTCTCTTCTATATTAAATAAGCGACGGTTTAATAGTGACAACATTTTAAAATGCACTATCCAACTATATGTTGCCACTTGCGCCACCAATTCTATTGTAAATGTATACTAACGTTAACAAACTAAATAAATTTAAAAACTAATATATAGATAATGTTTGTGGTTTACTTATAAACTATTATCTCTATATTGGTCACTCTACTCCCATTGATCAAGTTGGTGAAGCATTTTTGTTATTTTTTCTTGGTCACACTTAGTGGGGTGCAGTAAATTTCATAGTAATTACAGTTTTATCATTTTATGTAATTGAAAATTATTGGCCGCGTAATTGAAGAAAATTGTTAGATATTGGTACGACACTACTGTCAATTGGTGGAAATAACTAGCGACAGTTATTTTAGAATAATTTGAACAAAAAATAGTTACCTAAATTATCGCTAATAATACTGTTTTTAATGTCCACCAAACCTATAACGACATGAGCGCTCCCGCAGCGAAGCGCGGGTAACTAAACACTAGTTGAAATGAATTTGTAACTTTTTATAGAATAAAGTAATATTTTATTTTATTTTATTTTTTATTTTTTTTGTAAATGAACATAAATAAATTAACTTAAATGAATAAATATAAACGAATGTAAACGATAGAGGACAACCGTTAGATGAACAAATTGTACATATGTTGTTTATGTTTGTTTGCTTAATTAAAACGAACAACTTTTTTGTTCAAGTTTGTTTATAAATAAATGAATTCCACCAACCAATACACTAATAAACTGGCTTTGGGTTCATGTCGGGCCTCATATTGTTACATCCATCCCAACTTCTCTCTTGTAAGAATGAATTACATGCTCTATAGATCTGAAATCTTTATCTTCTGCCTGGCCTTTTGAATGAAAACTGCTTCTAAGCCTTCTATCATATAACTCTTGTACACACGCTAGATACCGATGATTCATAAATATTACACACTAACATATACTAAAAACTATGCCCAACTTGTGTCGCCTTCTAATGGCACTAGTGAGGAACCCGTGTGTTGCAGTGGGAACATGATACGCATTAGGCATCTAGGTTTTGTATAGCCTAATCCGAATATCATGATGTTGGAATAGCTACATAATTTTGAGTAAGCACTAATTACTATTCTTTTAACCTATAATGTTTTATATGGTTATCTATCTAGTGTTCATGTCATAACTATGCTTAATAACCATTAGCCCACGCCTCCACGTAGTCCATGTCCTATGAATATGATAAGTAACTTTACATTATTCGGTTTCAACAACCTGCCTTTTTTATGGTTGATGTCACTATTACATAAATCCAAACTTAGAATAATTCCAAAATTTATTTAATAATAACGATTTTTACAAGAAAAACAGATGGACCTAATCAAATGATATATCACATTGTCGATCTAGTACTTCTATAATCTAACTTGTCGATTTTACTATCTTCACACATCTTGTGATTCGATTAAGAACCTGTCGAATAAACAAAGAAAACAAAGAATAAAAACCTAAAAATTGCTCGGTAACCAAAAGAATACTAATAGTGCATTAAGATCGGTAATAATGACAAAGGTAACAGTGTTTACAATGAGAAAGGCAACAAAAACAATAGTTAGAATAATAAGGTTTTGCCAACTTTAGGGTTGATAAAATATATAATTATTCTGAATTCGTATTACACAACTCTTGTTATACTTAAAGATATACATAGTTATGAATTCGTATTACACAACTCTTATTTTAATTAAAGATGTACATACTTGTATACTTAATAAATTTGTTGATGCATATGTGTGGCTATCGCTTTGGATTAATAAAGATTGGCGATTTTGTGAAGAATTGAAGTTTTGAAGAAGTTCATTCGACCAGTCGAAGGGTCGAATGAATATCATGAGGTCGAATGAAGCCTTGTTAGAATAGTTTGTTTATTAAGGTTTTGGTTCGAGCCCTCGAAGGGTCGAACGAAGTCATTCGAACCCTGCAAGGGTCAAATGGACTGTCTACATATAGTTGGATTTTAGTTTGAAACTGCATAGTCGGTCATTTTCAGAGTGTGTGTTAGTGTGTGTTCTCTGTAAGAGTCTAGAAGTTTCTATGAGTTAGGTTTTCATTAATATCTAAACTTTGTAAGGTTTTATCATCATTTATTAATGGAAATCATGTTGAAATGGAATCTAAACGTGTTCTGATCTGATTATTATCATTTTGCATGTAATCTAGGGTTTCCGCACCTGGATTACTTATACTTGTGTGATTATATTGACCGTTCCATTACAAAGTGGTATAAGAGCTTTGCTCGATTACACAACTGCAAATTGATAGTTTTCAATCAGATTTTTCATTAAAAACATCAAAATTTTATCTGTTTTGCATGAACTTTGCATGAACATAGAGATTGATTGATTTAGACTTGTTTCACAGATAAAATCAAAATTTCTTTCACAAAACTTGATCTCTACAAGATCCGATTCAAAACCTTCTTAATTTCATTGAAATTCATCAACTTTTGAAAAATTCAGATCAAATTGGTTGATTTTTGAAGAAAAATTGATTTTCAAATGGGTCGGGTCGAATGTGTTTGAGAAAGGTCGAAGGAGTCAAGTATTTGGGTCGAAAGAGTGATTTTAAGGTCGAACCAAGTTGTTTTAGGTCGAATCAAGTGAGTTTTTAGGTCGAATCGGATTTTTCAGTGTATGTTGTTGTTCATTCGACAATTTCAAGTTCATTTGAACAATCGAAAGGTCAAAGGAAGTTCATTTCAGGGTCGAATCAAGTTCTTTTCAGTCTAATTCTCATTTGAACTTGTGAGAAAGGTCGAACCAATTGTTTTCTAGTTCATTCGACCTCTCGATTGTGTTGATTAGGTCGAACCAACTTTAAGATTTTCAGATTTTCAGATTTTCTAAGTGTTATCATTTTGTACATCATGGATAACATTTGGGGTTTACCTATGACACCAAGACCTGCTATGACATAACCACAGCAAATAGCAACGGATCCTTGGGCAGTTGCAGCAGCTGAGAGAGCAAACACATAACCACAACAAATGCCGAATTACTGGGCCGTTTCTACACCATCACAACCTGCTGTTAGACCTCCTCCACAGCAAATTCCAGACTATTGGGGAGTAGCAACCGCAACAGCAGTTCAAAGCCAGACCACTAATGCCATCACAACCTTGGTTAATGACTTATCCTCGGGAAATGGAACCCGACCACCAAAGTTGTTAGACATGATTGATTATCATTCGTGGCAAAGAAGGTTCAACATTCATCTTGAAGGCATGGGATTAGATGTTGGAGAAGCGTGGCAAATGATAGTGAAGGGATATGTTGCACCAACCATTGAGAATTCGACCACACCAATAGCAGTTGAAGACCTAACAGATGATGAAAAGAAGAAATTTGCAGCAGAGAAGAACGCTTATTCACAACTATCTCAGGCATTGAATACAGATTTATTACATCAGTTTGGACCATGTTCTACTTCAAAACAGCTATGGGATGCATTGAGGAGTAGACATGATGGAAACGAGAAAACTCGCAGATTGAGGATTGAAGAGTTAAAGAAAGAGTTTGATAATTTCAGTTACATTGGGAATGAGACCTTGAAGGAAATTACTCCAAGGTTCTTTCATTTGTTATCTGAGTTGTCGAATTATGAGGTTGCTTATCCGATGATAGAGGTTGTAGAAAAGTTTACTGATGCTTTACCACCATACTGGAATCAGCATGTTGAAGTGTTAAAGGAAAAAGATGCATATCAGTATTGGTCGATTAATGAGTTTATTCAGAAGCTGGAAAATAAGGAGATGGAAGCAAGAAGAAAGGAGAAAAGATCTCAAATTCCACATAATCCAGAACTTTACTTTGCTACTTCTTCATCCACTTCTATTCCTAGTGGAGGTGTGAATGTTGCACCAGCACCACAAACATCATTCGTTTCAAGTGTTGAACCTTTTAGTGCAGCAAGTTATTATGCAACACATGTTACACACCATCTCAACCTCCAATGCAAGCTTTCTAGTTATTATGTAACACCATCAGTAAACATGACACAGCCACAACAACCACAAGTTACACTGATTGTTAGTCAAGCCTTATCAAGTTCAGGTCCGATCGTGTCAGAAACTTCTAACATGAATAATGTAACAGTTGAAGTAGCACACAACATGTTTCTTTGGTCTCACCATTAGTTGCTTCATACAATGGACTTGTTGCTAGTCAGATTGGAGACAATAATCTGATGAATGAGGATTATGCCCAAATTGATAACAAAGAGATGGAATTGATTGACATTCAGTGGGCGTTTGTTAGTGATATGAGAAGAGCTACAGAGTTTATTGAGAAAACTGGTAGAACAAACCTTACTACTACACCAAACACTACCTATGGTTTCAACAAGGCGAATGTTACATGCTTCAACTGTGGAACCAAAGGTCATTTTGCTCGAGAGTGTACCCAACCCAAACAACAAGGAAACCGCAATCCATTTAACTCAAACTATCAAAACTGTCAATCACAAAATCAAGTAACATTCCAAAACCAAAATAACAACTATCAAAACCAAAACAATTACCAAAACCGATAAAACACCTCACAAAATACCAATCAAAGACAAACATCCACAACCAACCAAAACCAAACAACACCAAACCAAATCAGAACCATTGTTCCAGTTTTGACACCAAACACTCAACAACAAAATGAGAAATAAGTGTTGGTGATTCAAAAGGATGAAGGTTTTGATTGGAATACAATGCAACTAGGTGTTGAAGAGGTCACTGGTGGTAATGTTGCTTGTTTAGCTCATGAGATGGTGAGCGAGGAGCCGGTGATAGTTGATGATGAAGAAAAGAATATTGTGATTGATGAGGTAGATGATGAGATTATTTCTGAGAAGGTTGAGGAGCCAATGATTGAAGAAGCAGTTTCTGATTTTTCTGAAGATCATGTATTTGTTTATTCTGACACTGAGAGCGAATCTGATTCAGAGTCGAGTGTTAATTCACTTGATGATGACATTGAGCAACTTCTTACTGAAGCGGATTTTCTTATGACTAAGAAGTCTTGCATGGTGAATGATACTTTCTTCAAAGTTGATTACTCCAAGTTCTTCACAGGAAAGGAAGCTCATTTCGCTTTGATGGCCATGGCAGATGCTCCTAAACCGGTAAGTTCTAACTATACTAATAATGAAAAATATTGTGGTAAATTTGATAGACTTGAAGGCGAGGTTAAGGACTTAAAGTATCAACTTGAAAGTGCTAAAACCGCCATTGAGTCTTATCGTAAAAATGAAAGAGATGTTAATAAGCTTCTAGATAACTACAAGAAAGACATTTCTGAATTAACAAAAACTCTTTCACATAAACAATTTGCCATTAATAACTATATAAATGAAATTGAAGAAACAAAACTTGAAATGGCAAAGATTAAATGTTTTTCAGAAAAGATTAACAAGAAACTTCAGAGTTAATCTAAATGTAGCTTATGTCTTAGACCACATCATAGAAGAACCAAGCCATAATGTGAGTTACTAATCAGTACCGTCTCCGGTGTTATTTGAGAATCACAATTTAAACACTGTGACACCGAAAAGTTCTGATAAATCTGAATCTACATCAGAAAATGAATCAAACACTTCTAGTGTTGGTGATCCAAATTTTGATGTTAGACCAATTTTGGGTTTGAATGATGAGGGCGTTGCTGTAGTAACTGATGATTCTGATTCTAAGGATGATGAACCTAAGAAGAATGTTGATATTCCTTTGGAAAATCACATTCGTACCATTGAGGGTAGGGTAACATCTAAGGTTCAAAATCCTCCTAAAGATGAAAAGAATCAGAATCAGTTGGTTAAAAAGAGTGAGAAAAATGAGTGTAGTGATAAACCTGTTAAAGTGTTTTATCGGATGGAAGGATCCGATAAAATAATTCTGATGAAGAATATCCGATACAGTTCGCTAACTATTCTAAAATAGATAAAATCTGGGAAGAAAGTACAATATGGTGTCCTAAATCTGAAAGGACAAATGATATGCCACCGGAATTAATAAAGTGACTGTATGGTGATAATTCTAACTCATCAAAGCTTCATGTCACTCAATTTGTCAAGCCAAAAGAGAAAGTGAATGGATTCGTTGAACCGACTTATTCACTAGAGCCCGCTCCTGAGAGTTTGAGGCGACAGTGTTATAATGATCAATATCCGATCAACACATTCGCTAGATTTGATGACAGTAACTCATTTGAAGAGTATAGAGCCTGTTTTAAGTGTGGAGAGAAAGAGGGCATTTGCTTGCTCACTGTCCATACGTAAGACGAAAGAGGCTAGAAGTTGAGAATAGGCATAACTATAGAAATCCGAATGTTGGTTTTCCTCAACTATCTTTTTATCCTCAAAAGCAATTTTATAACAAACCAAGTTTTTATCAAAGAGGAAACAGACCGGTTGTTTATGACAATCGAAACCGGATTGCTATGGACAATAGAATGAAGAGGCCTATGGTGAATCCGACTATTGATAAACAAAAAGTTTATTCTAAACCAAATGTCAAATCAAAAGTTAGGCATTTGTCGGTTAAATCGGACAAGGTATCTAGGAATGTTCCACCTAAGATTGTTTCTAAGGATTCTGACAATGTTCAACCAAAATTTCAAACTCAAGTCAGAATTTTAAAACGATCGGCACAATCTTGGACACCAAAAGGATCTTCAGGAGCCTCAAGTTCAACTTCAAAACCGCTAAAAGAAGTTCCTAAAACGAAAGTATTAGAGAAACCGGTTGTTGAAAAGAAAAGTGAATATTTGAATGTCTCTACTACTGATACTCAAAGACCCAAGACCAACAAGGCTTGGGTCCCTCATAAAAACTAACCATTTTGTGAATAGTGCAGGGAGTTCCAGGTGGCCCTGTTAGCAGTCTCTGGATTGTTGATAGTGGGGCTTCCGGGCACATGACTGGAGATATGCCGCTCCTATTTGATACCAAGAATATAAATGGAGGGTATGTCGCGTTTGCAAGGAATAAAGGAGGTTACATTACTATGGAAGGGAGTGTTAGTAATGGAGTTGTGAGTTTTGAGAAAATTTCCTATGTTAAGCAGATTGATTATAATTTGTTGAGTGTATCTCAGATTTGTGGCAAAAAGTTTTCTGTGCACTTTGATGATAAGTCTTGCTACATCTTGAAGCCCGGATTTGTGATACCTAAGGAGTGGATCATGCTTAAAGCTCCGAGAGTGAACAATTTGTACATTATCGACACGAGCAAAGCAACCACGACTCAAGGACAAGTGACTTGTTTTATGTCTAAGGCTACAGAGAAAGAATCTATTATGTGGCATAGACAGATGGGGCATATTCACATAAGAAAGATGAATAACTTGGTGAAAAAATGGGCTAGTTGAGGGGGTGAATGTTAAGCACTTTCATTTGAATGATAAGTGTGTGAGTTGCAAAAAGGGGAAACAGCACAAACATTCTCACAAACCCAAGAAAGTGAACTCTGTTAACATTCCACTTGAATGTCTTCATATGGACCTATTTGGACCTATGAAACGTAAAAGTATTAATGGAGATCTTTACTGCCTATATTAACTCAAAAATCACAACGTCAACAACGTTCATAACAATATGTACAACACTAAACAATTGGTACTTATCTTTAAATATTTATAAGACATTAAGGCCAGGAAAAAGTTATAGTTAGATACACTCGGCTAAATCAAACTTGAGCTTAGTGGTGTGAACTTAAGCCTAAACTCAATCAATTAGATTAAGTTATTAAGTTTAGGTGATCAAGTGATATATATATATATATAGTGTGTGTGTGTGAGAGAGAGAGAGAGAGATAGAGAGGGAGGTAAGGGGGAAAGATATTTACATTGACTCTCCTTTGAGCCGATGGTTTTCAGATGAATTTTCGCTGGGGATGTGGAGGCGGTACTGGTAGATCTGCATCCTTAGGCACTGGCTTGGTGGAGATGAATTTAGGGTTTTCAAATCTGTTAACAATAAAAACGATTTTCTACTAGGCTTCATTACCCTTTATACCATTAGTAAAACAAATAAATTTTTTCTATCTTTCTTTTCTTTTCCTCTTTATTTATTTTTCACATTAGCAAAATGGTCAAACCTGTGCCAACTCATTGATGGGACTCGCACTTTACCACTTCACCGGTTGTGATTAATTTTTTTCTTTTTTGTTGTTTCCAAACTAGAGGAAGAGGTTACAATGATCTAAATGTTACCATAATTATCTTAAATTTAAATTAATAAATTTTTATAATATTAACCAAAATTTAAAAATTACAATTATAAATATTAAAATTTTAAATAAATACTTAAATAGAACATTTAGTTTTCAAATATTTTTAAAGTTTAACAAAACTCTATAATTTCAAATTCTAGCATTTAAAATTTTAATTTTAACTTATAACTAATTTGAGAAATTTGTAACTGAAATTATTAATTGTTATATTTTAAATATATTAGGAAATCATAATTTAAAGATAATAAATAGTTGTAATGGTTACCATTTTTCACTTAAATTAATCTTTTTAAAGATTCACCTCATTCAAAATTTTAAATTAAATGTTTTAAGTAAGTCTAATTTTTACCATTACTATCTTAAATTTAAATTTTCATTTTTTTATAATATTAACCAACATTTTAAACTTAAAATTACATATGTTAAGATTTGAAATTAAATAGTTAAATATAACATTTAGTATGCGAATATTTTTAAGTTTAATCGAAATATACAATTTTAAATTATAGTATTTTAAATTTGAATATTAACTTGTAACTAATTTGAGAAATTTATAACATAAATTATTAATTGCTTGATTTTAAATATAATAAAAAATTTCTAGTATAAATATAAAGGTCGTCAGTAGATGTAATTGTTACCAGTGGTAAATTAAATTCAAAATTTTGATATTTTTAAAAAGATTCAGATTATTTAAAATTTCAAATTAAATGTAATAAATGTATTAATTAACTCCAATTGTACCATATTATCTTAAATTCAAATTTTGAATTGAAAACTAAAACTAAAAATTATAGATATTAAGATATGAAGTTAAATACTTAAATAGAACATTTAGTATCTGAATATTTTATTATATATAGATTATTCTTTTAGTTAGGGAATGGGAAAATATACACCCCCTATTTAAGAGATATATACCCTTTACAAAAAGCTTCAAAAAGTGCAAAAAGACAAGACCTATTTCCAAAAAAAGTAGTCAACAAAATAATATTATATATATATATATATATATATAAGAATCAACCTCGAACAATTTTTACATGAGTGTCCACGTTGAATTATCCTATATATTAATTTGTGTAGGTTGATGAAAAGTGGCTGCTGCCAGGTGGCAGCAGGTTATTAGTTTTTTTTTTGCTTCTTACGTATTTTAAGCTATTTAATTCTGTTGTTTCATTTCTTATTACAAAACTGTCCTCAATGCAGTTGGTTTGGTTCTTTGATTGTTATTGGAGGCACCCGGGTTCAAGACTCCTCATTTGCATATTGATTTTTTTTGTCTTCTACACGTGTATCAAAGCAATGGATGTCAGGTAAGGACATCAAAGCACCTGGGGTCTTAGGCTTAAGACACGTGCCCTCCCTTCAGACATATACACCCAGATCTGAAAGTTTTCGTCTCAATTTTCATTATAAAACCCAAATATAAAAAAGGAATAAAAGAGACAGACTTAGAGATCCACCATACACCTTCTTACGCCACCATCACCATGACCACCATAGACCAAGGTGCAACACCTTCATCACAAACCCTAATAGAAAGTATTTATGACTCTGTTCGTCGTGCGCCGCTTTCTCGCCTCACGTTCCATCACCGATATCGTTGTAAGGATGAGAATGATCTGTTTGCTGATATGAAAATGATGGCCTTGCACCGGTGGTGGGGGTGGTGATTTTAGCGGTGGTGATGGGTATTCACCAGTGGTGGCTGGTCTCAGTTGTGGCTACTATACACGGCATCATGATAAAGAAATAGTTATGGTTATTCATGGATTTTATTTGATTTGATCTGTCTTCCATGTTAATTATCATCAATTAGAGCTTATCTTTTGTTCGTTTAGTCCAAGATCAAGAGTTCTCAGTATAAATCAATAATGGTGGATAAATTTTGGGTTTATTTGATTTTGGTCTGTTATTGATGTTAATTTTCATCAGCATAATGAATTCCAGTCTAAGGCTAGGTTACCAGAAAACGTAAAAGAATTACAAGGGGAAAACGGGAACAAGAGGAACAGGCGGAAATGAAGCAAACATACCTTCGATGCAGATCGAGTTGGAAGCGATCACAGGGCATGGTGTAATGTTTCACTAGATCTGGTATAAGTTCTTTTTCCCACTATATACTTGACTCATTTATACTTTTTTGCAAGTATATATTTCATCAGCCTAAGGTATCTTAGTTCTAGATTAACAACCGGATTGCACAACTTATTACAAATAAATGCTTCGAACTTGTAGGAAGATGTGTCTTGCAGCTAACAAAGGTTTGCACTTTGCAGAATAAAGTAGGAAATGTCATATATGGATTTATATAATCACATCTTGTACAAATATAATTCAAGAAAATTGAATAAAATAAGTGTTCTTGCAGCTAGAAGAATGTTATGCAGAAAACCAAGCAGAACTGGACCATCATGGGAAGGAGGTGTAAATTCATCTGGGCAATACCATCAGAGCCAGGCCCAGCATCCTCAACATCATGAAGGCTTATTTTAGCCTCTTGAGTGCATAAATTTGTAAGCAACTAAATCTTGAGGCCAAGATTATCGATCTGTGTATCTCTATATATTGCTATAAAAGCTGAATAGATCTTTAAAATACTAGGGATTAAAGGGGGTACTTACAATTACTTCCTACAAAAACCACACATATAATCTTGGTTTAAGAGTTGTTGAATAAAAACACATCATGGGCCAAAACTAGGGTCTCTCGGGTGTATGTATTTAGGCAAATTCCGGTTTTTTGACTGGCACGTAGACACACCTCACATATATACATGATTCTCACCTCAAAGCGTCTTGCGCTTTTCAAGACCAAGCATACGTTTTTATCCAATTATTGAAGGTATTTTAGTCATTTCTATTATAATTTGTATTTGACGAGTGCATAGTCGTACATTATGAAAGATGATACGATACCGTGATAGGATGTGAATTTCTAGATAATTTTGTGAATTTTGATTGAAGATAATGATGTTGATCCTAAAAAATTAAATTTAGATTTGGCAAAATCAGTTAGTTAATCTTTGAACTTTAAATTTACAGGTATATTATAATAGGTTTATTAAGCCAAATGGCAACATCAACAACTCGACATAATGTTAGTGGAATAACCCCTGGATAGATATAAACATGATTTTTAATATTTTTCGAAGAAAACTATATTTGTAGAAAAAATCATAGTTGTTATCTTTTTTAAATTATTAATGATTTGACTTTCAGGTGGAACTAATGCTAATCACTAACCATTACAAAAGAATAAACAACAAGAACAAAGATTATTCTGTAGCTAAAACAATAGTTCTACAAATGATCATCCATTTGAAATCGAAAGCTACTTAGACGATCACCCAGCTGGGTAGGTTCACAAATCCTATTTGTGTAAGTTCCGTGTTTGATTCGGCGTTTTTTTGGACAAGTGTAGATCTAAATCCAATTTGTGCAATATGGGCAGACAGGAGGAAACTTACACAGGTCGGTCCAATTGAGTGCACCGACATAACGAGAACGCGCATAAAATAACAACAAATAACATAGATGAATTCGTGTCTTTGTTCCTTAATCCCGTGGGGAGAATGTGGCTCTATGACGGAGTTGGCACTGGAGATAGCAAGGAAGATGCATAATTTGGTGTGGGAACTAGAAGGATGGGATTGAGAATGTTTTGGTTCTGAGAGGTGATCTCCCACGTGGACAAGATAAGTTTGTTCATATCTGGGAGGCTTCGCTTGTGTTCTTGATCTTGTGGGTGTTTTCATTGGTTAAATGGGTTTAGATTTATGTTTCTTTTTGTTATAATCGTTTATTGAGGTAACTGATGTTGGTTAGATATACATAAATGTGAACTTCTGAAGTCTAATTGATAATAGAGTTGCACCATTTCTATTATCCAGGAAAAATAGGATTGTTTAAATTTCTTTATGATTTAAGATTTTTTTATGGCTGGATGTTTGTTTTTTGTTTTGTTTATTTGGTTTTCTCTTCCGGTTGCGATATCAGTAACATAACAAATTGAACCGATACCGATCAAGGGAAAAGTTGTGGTGTCAATTAGCAATAGGCGATTACTGTGACACCCGCCATTTAGCCAGGTCAAAATCCGTACACTTTCTAGTCAACGTTTAATTTTACATGCATTATTCATGACATTTTATATGCATAAGTCCCCCAAGATAGTCTAGCAATGTCCAAATAAATATAATTTCACTCATATCAACGAATCCTGATGACACAAATTTATATGATTACAAGTGATTTTCCAAAATCATGTATAGATGTCCATTTATTTAATAATACAATGGGAAGCATCATGGATTTTTATATATAAAGCCTAGTATTTATTCAACTAGCATACCTATACATATGTGTACATGTGTACACGACACCCACATATATATATATATATATATATATATATATATGCACATGCATACAAGAAACTGGTAAATACATTTTTAACTAGCACTGCATATTCTTTTTGTTCCATCTTAAATGAAGAACTAACTAGTTCTTTTATAAACTTAACTATATTTGGTGAAACTAGTGATCAAAACTAGGATTTATGAAATCTACTAGCCAAAGATGATCACCACCACCTTGTTTAATGTTTTTTTTCTACTAGACACTTGGAACATCATCAATGAAGTGTCATGTCCCATTATTCTTTCTAAGACAATTAAATACAAGATTTGGTGGCTTAACCATATAAGGCAATATTCCTTCAACACCTAGGATCAGGGATGTTGGTTTGCCACATTGGTTAAGTGTCCACTCTTCCTTTTCCTTTTCTTTTTTTTTGGCCCATTACTCCCCCCATGTCCATAATTATATTTTTTTAACTAATTCACCACATGTTTATTTAAATCTCTAGAAACCCCATGGTGTTGTCACATTAGCTCAAGTCTTGTTAAGCATCATCATAGTGATTAGTCAACTTTGAGATGTGACTAAGACCCTTGATTTGCTTACAAGATTGGGGACAAAGTAAGATCATTTACCAAACCTAGTAGGATTCCTTAATTCACTTAGAATTAGGAAAGATCATTACCACATTTAGGATGCACTTCTCTTTCTTGTTTCTTTCCCAAACCGTCGCCCCCGCCCCTAGTGCCTCTCTAATCTTTTTTTAATCCAAGTCAGCCTCTATATTAGCATGTGATAATTTGCTTCCATAGTTGACTCCATGTAGTGTCACTCGTTCTTGAAATCTTACCAACATAATCAAGTGATTAGTGACCCTCTAAAGTGTGATATAGACCTTGGATTTGCTAGTAAGATGTGAGACATAGGAAGATTATTGGCCAAACAAGGAAAGATTCCATGTAACACAAGGTTTGAGGATAGTTGACTTACCCAACATAGCAAGTCCCAAGCCCTCTTTCCTTCCCCTTTCCTCTCTCTCTCTCTCTCGGTCGTACCCTCTCCTGCCCACATCTCTCTCTCTCTCTCTCGCAAATATCTCCCAACCCTCTATAAATAGGACCCCAAGGCCTCATAATTTACTTGCACCTCCAACTCAAACACTACTCTTAACACACACTCTCTCAAGTTTCCAAGCCAACCTCTTAGCTCAAGACACACTAGAGGTATGATCTACTAACTAGATTGCTATTGCATTTACCTTACAATTAGAAACATACTAGTGTTCACCCAATATGTTAACTTTACTAGAGATATGAACTTAATATAGAAAACAAGTATGTTACCTCTAGTATATATATAACATGAATAAAGTGGCATTTCTTTCAAGTATATACATATGCGTGGGTATATATATACACATAGATGCCTAGTAGTTTTGAACTAAGATAATATTATGTTTTAACACCAATGTACAAGGGTGTGTAGATGTATGTACAAGGCAAGATCAATGCGTGTGTACCCTACCATGTATATGAGTGTGTATATGTAGTGTGTAGGTATGTGTATATTAAACTCAAGAACATAAATATTGATGTGTATGAATGTACTGAAGTACATACATATATGGGTATGTGTGTATAAGTGTACGCCTCATAAACATGGACATTTATGGTCACGAAATGAAATACATATACATAGATACATATATGCGTGTATATACATACACGAGTACAAACCCAAGGGAGGTTTTGTGTATACATAACTAGAAACATTTTCTCACTTGGTCTTAGGTCTTTGAACATTAGTTGTCAAAGATTCATTCACACAAACGTTAGGTTTTGAATCGACCTTTTTCTGATCGTTCAAACCTTTCTCACTTTAAGATTTCTCACTTGTTTTTGAGGATGAAGCACCCGGAGAACCCGATGGTGACCAAGATTGTTCCGAACGTTTTAGAATCCTGATCTGAGATTTTGGATTCTCAGTCGGTTTCTTAGTATCGTTCTTGAATGAAACTTTCTTAGCTACCTTCTCTGATTTAACAGAGACAGGTCCAACTGATGGCTTAACAGCAAGTTTTGGTGTAACCTTTTGTTTATCAATAGTTGAGTTTACCATTGGTTTCTTCAACGGTTTTTCCATATCAATCTGGTTTCGTCGATCATAAGTGAATTGACGATTATCCCTCCTTTGAAAATATCGACTTTGATTATAAAATGGTGCTGGTTGGGGGACCAATCGTCTTTGAGGATAACTATGATTGTCGACCGGATTTCTATAGTTTTGCCTCATCTCCACTTCGTGCCTTTTGTGTCTCACGTACGGACAGTGAGCAAGTAAATGCCCTCTCTCCCCGCACTTGAAACACGCACGGTACTCTTCAAAAACATTTCAAGCATGTGGCTTTGCAAATGAATTGATCGGATATTGATCATCCACACATCTGCGTCTTAAACTCTCAGGAGTTGGGTCCTTTGAGTAAGCCGGCTCAAGAAAACCATTTGCCTTCTCTTTAGGCTTAATGAACTCAGTGACATGAACCTTAGGTTCTTTTGGAGTACCCAAATAGATTTTCTTTAAAATTTCTGGAGGTACATCATTGGTCCTTTCATGTTTAGGAAACCAGATTGTACTCTCCTGCCAGATTTTCTCGATTTTCGAATAATTGGCAAATTTTATCGGATACTCCTCGTCAGAGATAATTTTATTAGATCCTTCCATCCGATAAAATACTTTGACGGGTTTGTCAACTGATTCATTTTTCCCTTCTTTCTTTACTGATTGATTGACACGATGTGAACTGGCCATCGGATGTGAAATCTGAGAATGTGATATTGGTTCATTTGTAATTATGTGATTTTCCTTAGGAATATCACTCACTTTCTCAGATTCCTCATTTTCTGTGTCAGAATCATCAGTCACAGCTGTTACCCCCTCATCATTCAACCCTAAAATCGATCTCACATCGGAGTTTGGATCTCCAACACTAGAAGTGTTAGATTCATTGTCCGATGCAGAGTCTGATTTGACTGAACTCTCCGGTGTTACTGAGTGTAAGTTATGTAGATGCGTTTTGCGACTAGTGATTAGATGGTTAACATGTGTTAAAAGTGGCTGAAGGGGCGAAGGAAACAAGAATGGGCGAAGGTGAAATAGTGATGGGCGAAGGTAGATGAGAAGTGGACGAATCTGGAAGGAACTACACTGAGAAGACACATTCGACCACTAGCAGTGGGCGAATGTGGAAAAGTCTCACGTTCGACCAGTTGAAAGGGGCGAACGTGCAGGTCCTATATATAGATTTTGTGTTTTTGTAAGTTTAAGCGAGTCATTTAGTGTGTGTGTTTTTGAGGTGTGTTCCAGAGAGGTTTGAGAGAGTTTATGTGTGTGTTAGATTAACTGTAATTGAGTTGTAATCAAGTATTTGAAAGAGTTAATCTATGAAAAGCTTTGAAAATGACTTTGAATGTGTTTTGATTTGAGTTTACATCAGTTTGTTCTAAGCTAGGGTTTCCGCACCTGGTTTAGTAACTTGTATGATCATATAATCCTGTTTTCGTGTCAAATTCATCCTCTACAAAGTGGTATCAGAGCGTAGAGGATCATACAACAACAAATTGATAAACTCAGAGCTGATTTGGACATTATTTTCATCAATTCACATCTGTTTTCACATAAAAATGGTTTTTGAGTGTTTTTGAAAGAATTAGAGTTGATTTTGTGGATAAAATTCAAAATTCCAAGTATTAAAGTTGTTCCAAATCATCTCCGAAGCAAAACCTAATCAAGATCATTCAAATTCACAAACTTTTGAAAATCAGAGATCAAAATAACCGTTTTTCAAAGTGTAACCGTTTTTCAAAAGTCAAAATGGGCGAACCTGGAGTGTTTTGGTCGAAGGTGTGAGTTTTTGGGCGAACCTGATTGTTATTCTGGGCGAACCTAGGAATTTTCGGGCGAATCTAGAATCTTTCAGTTGAATATTTCACACTCGGGTCTAACTTTTCACATTCGGGAGATCGTGCGGGCGAACCTGGAAACCAAACGGGCGAACCTGGAACTTTTTGGGCGAACGTGAAAAGTGTCAGTGTGTTTTTACTTTCTGGTGAGATTTTACATTCGGGGAAGTATTTCTGGGCGAACCTGAGACAGAAAGGGACGAACCTGAATTCATTTTGGGCGAACCTAAGAGATAGTTTTTGGAAAATTTTTCTAAGTGTTGAATTTCTCGAAGTTCGTGATCATGTGGCGTTTTCAGACTACTCCTACACCAACAACTACACAACCACAACAGCAGGTGATGGACCCATGGACAGTGGCAGCACAGAAGACGAGCACACAGTCTTCGCAGCCGGTTAACTACATGACTCAAAGTGCACCTCCAGCACCACAGTCTGACTACTGGGGAGTAGCAGCAGCGGTGGTAAACACTCAAACTACAAATGCTATTTCCACACTGATTAATGATTTGTCTTCAGGTAGCGGGACTCGGCCACCGAAGCTCATGGAGATTCAAGAATACAATCAGTGGCAGAAAAAGTTCAAAATACATTTGGAAGGCATGGGAGTGGAAGGTGCTGAAGCATGGAACATGATAGCTAAAGGTTACACACCACCAGTTTTGGAGAACACAGGTGAACCAGTGCCATTGGAGAGCATGGCTGAGGATGAGAAAAAGAAGTTTGCTGTGGAAAAGAAGGCGTTTTCCCAATTGACACAGGCAATCACAAATGATCTTTTGCATCAGTTTGGGACTTGCACAACTTCTAAGGCACTATGGGATATGCTTAAAAGGAAGCATGATGGAAATGAGAAGACTAGAAGTTTGAGGACGGAAGAACTTATAAAGGAGTTTGAGAATTTTTCTTATGTTGGAAATGAAACTTTGAAAGAACTAACTCCTAGATATAATCATTTGATATCTGAATTGTCTAGCTATGGTATACAGATTCCTATGGCAAAGCAGGTGGACAAATTTGCAGATGCATTACCACCAAACTGGGATCAGCATGTGGATGTTCTGAAGGAGAAGGATGCTTATCAATACTGGTCTATTCAGGAGTTCATTGAGAAGCTGGAAAACAAAGAATTGGAAGAGAAGAGGAAGGCTAGGAGAGCACAGATTCCTCAGAATCCAAACTTATACTTTGGAGGATCTTCAGTTCCAGCTAGTACAAGCTCAGGAGGGCTAGTTACACCACATGTTGCATGTATTTCCAATGTTTTGGAATCACCTACCATTAACTACCATCAACAAACTTCATCTTTATCACAACCACAACCACAAGTACCATACCAATATTCATACATTCCACCATTCTCCCCAAAGCAACAAGCAGCTTTCTACACTGCTAGCCAATCTCAACAACAACCAATGAACCAACCTAACCAACAAACGGTGGTTTTGGAGACATCTAATCTTGGAAATGTGACAGTTGAAATTGCTCAGCAACACATTGCATTAGTCTCTGCAATGGTCTCATCCTACAATGGACTAGTTGCTAGTCAAATTGGGAATAACAACTTGACCAATGAAGACTACGCACAGATGGACAAGGAGGAGATGGAACTCATTGATATTCAATGGGCCTTTGCTAGCATAATGCGAAGAGCAACGGAGTTTATCGAGAAGACAGGTAGAACAGACTTGGGAACTTCTCCTAACACAACCTACGGGTTCAATAAGGAGAAAGTGACTTGTTTTAACTGTGGAGGGAAAGGTCACTTTAAACGAGAATGCACCCAGCCACCAAAACAAGGCAATAGGAATCCATTCAATGCTACCTATCAGAACCGTCAACAACAAAACCAAAACCAAGTTTCTTACCAAAACAACAACAACAATTACCAAAACCATCAAAACAACTTTAATAACAACCAAAATAGACAACCAAACACACCAAACCAGACACAAAACCAAACACCAAACAATGCTAACCGAACAGTCATACCAATCACTACACCGAATGAACAACAGAATACCAATCAAGCATTGGTTACTCAACAAGATGAGAGGTTTGACTGGTCGAGTATTCAGATAGGTGTTGAGGAAATC
Organism: Ambrosia artemisiifolia; assembly: GCA_032199755.1. NCBI lineage: Eukaryota > Viridiplantae > Streptophyta > Magnoliopsida > Asterales > Asteraceae > Ambrosia > Ambrosia artemisiifolia. Next base: position 33,831,558 of record CM063513.1, read on the forward strand.
ACTACTGGGGGCAATGTGGCTTGTGTTGCATATCAGGTTGATATTGAAGATTCAGTGAAGATGGAGGAGAAGGTAGGAACTGAGGTTGAAAGTGATGAGTCTGAGGCTGAGATGGATGTGGAATTTGAACCTGTTAAGGTTAATGCTGAGGTCAATGTTGAAGTTCAAACTGAAGAGACAAATTCTGGAGTTGTGATTGATACTGTTTCTGACATTCCTGAGGAGTGTGAATCGGTTTATTCTGATTCAGACAGTGAATCGGATACGGAAGCAAGTGTTAATTCTCTAGATGAAGATATCGATCAGTTGCTTGCAGAAGCGGATTTTCTGATGACAAGGAAGTCGTGCATTGCAGATGATGCTTTCACAAAGATTGATTATTCCAGATTCTTTGCAGGAAAGGAAGCTCATTTCGCATTGATGGCCATGACTGATCCGCCAAAACCTGTAAGTTCTGCATGTAGTACTGATAATACAAGTGAAAAATATTGTGGTACATGTGATAGATTGACTGAGGAGATTAAACAACCCCGTGTTCAACGTGATAGTGCTATCATGAACAGTCAATCTACTCACAAAGAGTTGAATGCTTTTAACAAAGTATTAGATGGCTACAAAAAGGACATTTCCGACTTGAAAAACACTTTGTCTTTAAAACAATTGGCAATTAACAACTATATCAATGAAATTGAAAACACCAAGTTGGAAATGGCAGCCATCAAATGCTTTGCTGAGAAAGTAAACAAAAAGCTGGAAAGCTATAAGCATATTGCTTATGTGGTAGACCATATTATTGATGATAAAACAACCAATTATCGGTCTGTACCATCTCCGGTTCTCTTTGAAAACCATAATTGTCACCAAGTGACACCGGAGAGTTCGGTAAAATCTGATTCAGCATCGGAAAATGAATCTAATACTTCAAGTATTGGTGATCCAAATTCCGATGTTAGACCGATTTTGGGAATCAATGATGAGGGTGTTACTGCTGAGAGTGTAGATTCAGACTCAGAGAGTGATGATACTGGTTGTAACCAAACTGTTAATGCATGTGAAATTCCAAAAGAAAATCACATCATTACAAATGAACCAGTTTCATCATCTCAAATTGTGATTCCAATGAAAAAGATTCATTGTGAAAAGAAGTCTGAAAAGAATGTGGTGAAGAAAGATCTTTATGTGGTGAAGAAAGATCTTGAAAAGAATGATAAAAACGAACAATGTGACAAACCTGTCAAAGTGTTCTATCGGATGGAAGGATCCGATAAGATCATTTCTGATGAGGACTTTCCAATAAAAAATGCCAATTATGCTAAAATAGAAAAGATTTGGCAAGAAAGTACCATTTGGTTCCCAAAACATGAGAGAACAAATGAGATTCCACCAGCTTTATTAAAGAAGTTGTATTTGGATGTTCCTCAAGAACCAAAGGTCCATGTCACAGAGTTTGTTAGACCCAAAAACAGAGCTAATGGTTTTAATGAGCCTACTTACTCAAAAGGGCCACTCCCTGAGAGTTTAAGGAAGCAACAGTACAATGATCAATATCCTGTTAGATCATTTGCTCAACCAAATGCCCCGAATGTTTTTGAAGAGTACCGTGCGTGCTTTAAATGTGGGGAACGAGGGCATTTACTTGCTCAGTGCCCATATGTAAGGCACAAAAGGCACGAGGTTGAAGTGAGGAATTCTATGCGAAAACCTATTGATCATTATGTGCCACCACATAGGAGAGTTGTTCCTCAACAACCACAACCGTTTTATAATCATAACAATTTTCAACAAATGAGGAACACCCGTCCAATGCACTATGATCGAAGGAATCGGATTGCTATGGAACACTCATGGAGGAAGCCTGTGGTGAACGCACCAGTTGATAGGCAAAAAGTTCCACCAAAACCGATTGTTAAATCAAATGTTGGACCTAAGTATGTTAAATCAGATAAGGTTACCAAGAGAGTTACTTTTGCTAACAATGTTCAGAAACCGACTGAGAACCCAAAGTCTCAGATTCGTATCCTGAAAAGGTCTGAACAATCTTGGACACCCAATGGTACTCCAGGAGCCTCAACTTCAAGGGTTAATGAGAAGAAGGAAACTGTTTTGAACAATCAGAAAAAGATTGATCAAAAAGTTGTGGAAAATGCTTGTGGGAATGTTATTTTGAAATCTGAGGTTCCAAGACCCAAGACTCAGGCTTGGGTCCCCCGAAAGAACTAACTGATTTACTTTTTGTGTGCAGGGAGCTTCAGCTGGCCCTATTAGCAGTCTTTGGATTGTTGATAGTGGAGCTTCAGGCCACATGACAGGGGATCTTGTGTTGCTGTTCGACGTGAAGAACATCAATGGAGGGTATGTAGCTTTCGCAGGAAATAAAGGTGGATATATCACAATGGAAGGAAGTGTGAGCAATGGGATAGTGAGTTTCGAGCGGATTTCGTATGTGAAGCAGATAGACTATAATCTGTTGAGTGTCAGTCAAATATGTGACAAGCAATTTACTGTGCATTTTGATGACAAATCCTGCTATATTCTGAAACCGGGCTTTACAATTCCTAAAGAGTGGATAATGTTGAAGGCACCTCGCGTCAACAATCTATACATTCTTGATATGTCCAAGGCGATGACATCACAGGGGCAGATAACATGCTTTTTGTCCAAGGCGACAGAGAAAGAATCGATAATGTGGCACCGAAGAATGGGGCACATTCATCTGAAGAAAATGAATCAACTTGTGAGAAATGGACTTGTCGATGGAGTAAACGTGAAACATTTCCATCTGAATGACAAGTGTGTTAGTTGTAAAAAGGGGAAGCAACACAAACAGTCCCACAAAGTGAAAAAGGTTAACTCTGTTGAGATGCCACTTGAGCGACTGCACATGGATCTTTTCGGACCGGTCAAGCGCAAAAGTCATCTTGGAGAGCTTTATTGTTTAGTCGTCACTTACGATTACTCAAGATTTTCATGGGTGATGTGTTTGCAGAATAAAAGCGACACTTTTATCAATTTAAAAGTTCTGTTCACTCGACTGGAGAATCTCTACAATGTGAAGATAAAGAGAATTCGGAGTGACAATGGGACGGAGTTCAAAAATGCCAAGATGGATGAACTTTGTGAAAACAAAGGAATACATCATGAATATTCGGCTCCGTACACCCCTCAACAGAACGGTGTTGCTGAACGAAAGAATAGGACTCTAATTGAAGCGGCTAGAACAATGCTTGCTGATTCAAATCTTCCAGTAATGTTATGGAATGAGGCGATTTATGCAGCAAATTACACACTAAATCGGGTTCTAACAGTGAAGAAGTTTGGTAAAACATCTTATGAGCTGTTACACCGAAGGAAGCCGAACTTAGAGTATCTAGAACCTTTTGGGGCGCCATGTACTATGTTGAATCCAAGCGAGAAGTTTAGTCCTAAAGCCGAGGAGGGTTACTTTGTTGGATATGCAACCCCACTCAAACGGGTATACAACAAGCGAACTCGTCGTGTGGAAGACTGGGCTAACGTGGAAGTTCAACGATATACTCAAAATATTCAAGGCACGGGTCCTGATTGGATGTTTGATTACAAAGATTTCTTTGAATCATTCAATCTAGATAGATTGGTTGAAGAAGCTGTTATTCGATTACTTTACGAGTGTGAAAATGCAACAACCTCACCGTTGGTGCGTCCGATCACCGTGAACCCCCTACCAGCTTCTAATGATACCAATGCTCCTATACAAGAGGAAGAAGTATTTCAAGAGGCTTCAACTTCATTAGACACTTCAGAATCTGAAGATGAACAATTTGAAGAAGCTATTCTTGATCAAGCTGAAGAACCAGAGGCACCGCCAGTGAACCCAACTCCAACTTCAGATGTGGCTTCATCATCAAATACGGGTCATGATCTGGATGCTGTAGAGAACTTGACTGTTCAGACGGGAGTGCAAATACCTGATTATCCGGAATCTCGGATTCATCGTATTCACCCGCTGGAGCAAGTTATCGGTGATCCTGGAAGTAGTGTTATGACCAGAGGGCAGCTTAAAAGCGTTAATTCGCCAGAGAGTTTTGGTGCTTTAGCTTTATATGCCAAAATTCAACAATCTGGTAGTCAAAATGATTGGTCGTTTGCTTGTTATGTGTCGCAGGTAGAGCCAAGGACTTACAAGGACGCTTTGAAGGATGATGCCTGGGTGGAAGCTATGCAGGAGGAGTTATTACAATTCCAGAAATTGGGAGTTTGGACGCTCACGGATTTGCCGCCGGATAGAAAGAAGATTGGCACCAAATGGGTGTTTAAGTGTAAGAAGGATGATCATGGGGTAATTGTTCGTAACAAAGCCAGATTGGTCGTGCAGGGTTTCCATCAAATCGAAGGGATTGATTATAACGAAATCTATGCACCGGTAGCACGAATCGAAGCTATTCGGATGTTCCTCGCGTTTGCTTCTTATAAGAAATTCAAAGTTTATCAAATGGACGTGAAAAGCGCATTTCTGTACGGGAAAGTCAAGGAAGAGGTTTATGTCGGGCAGCCACCAGGCTTTGAGGACCCAATCCACCGGGATAAGGTCTATGTGTTGAACAAAGCTCTATATGGCTTGCACCAGGCTCCGAGGCAGTGGTACGAGGAGCTAAGTACATACCTCATCACCAAAGGATTTAAGCGCGGCCTCGTCGATTGCACCCTCTTTACGAAGAAGACGGGAGATGATTTGCTTCTAGTACAGATATACGTAGATGATATAATATTTGGTTCAACTAACGAGCTTTTATGCAGGGAGTTTGAAACTGTCATGCAGGAAAAGTTCGAAATGAGCTCAATGGGGGAGATGCAGTTTTTCCTAGGCTTGCAGGTGGATCAAAGACCCGACGGGATCTTCATTCACCAGACGAAATATGTCTCCGACATCTTGAGCCGGTTCCAGATGGAGGACTCAAAGCCGATGGATACCCCGATTCAAACCAATCACGGGATTGGAGTGGACGCTAAGGGGGAGCTGACGGATCCTTTTACATACAGAGCAATCATCGGATCTCTGATGTATTTGACGGCGTCTCGACCAGATATTATGTACGCAACGTGTCTCTGTGCCCGTTATCAATCGAAGCCGAAACAAAGTCATCTGACGGCGGTCAAGCGTATCCTTCGATATCTGAAGGGTTGTCCATCAAAAGGACTTTGGTACCCTAATGATGATAATTTTGATTTCATATCTTTTAGTGATGCAGATTGGGGCGGCTGTGACAAAGATAGCAAATCTACTACAGCTGGTTGCCAGTTTTTCGGGAGCAGGTTAATCACCTGGCAATGCAAGAAACAGACTTCCGTCGCACAATCTACCTGTGAAGCCGAGTACATTGCAGCCTCGAGTTGCTGTTCGCAAGTACACTGGATTCAACAACAGATGGTGGATTACGGTTTGCAGTTTCTAAAAACTCCTATTTACTGTGACAACGAAGCCGCAATTGCATTAACTAAAAATTCGGAAAATCATTCTAAAGCAAAACACATCCGGATCAAATATCATTTTATCCGTGATTGTTATGCTAAGGAATTGATCGATATGATCAAAATTCACACTGACTACCAACGTGCAGATCTGTTTACTAAAGCTTTTGACCGTTCACGCTTTGAATATCTTTTAAAAGTAAACAATATAAAGGAAAAACAGGACTAATCGGCACCTCGGTTTATCGTTTTTTAGTTTTTAGTTTTTATATTTTGCTAATTGGGAATTTCTCTTTGCTAATTGGGAATTTCTCTTTACTATCGTAATCCTCAAAGAAGTTGATGCTTTCGAGGGGATTGTTTAATCCTCAAAGAAGTTGATGCTTTCGAGTGGATTGTTTCTTTCAAATTTTTGTTTTTGTTTTTTTTTGAAAAATGAAAATCCAAAAATATGTTCTTTATTTTAGGGGGAGCCATTTTATCAGAAAAACCAAAAACATTATAAAATTCAAAAAGACCTAAAAATTAGAAAATCAAAACTGATTTCCTGGTAAAACAGAGGAAATGATAGTACATCAGTGGGGATCTGACACAGGCTAAAGAATTGTATAGTATAATGAGGCGTGTGTTGACTACGTGTGATATGCTGATAGGCTTCGTAGACTAAATATTGCATGCATTAGTGATACAAACATAACGAACTACGCGTTCGTGGCTGAACACCTCATGGGCATATGGTCTTAGTACCGTAATTTCGTTTGATAGGATTGCCAAAATCTGAGGTTTCGGGTCGTTATGTTATGGTTATCCGGAATATTCTGATAAACTTTTGTCGTATTGATTTACGGACCTAGTTTTATCAGAATATTTGCTAAAAGAGCTTAATTGCCAAAACCGGAAGTTACCGAATTGAGGAACTTTATGTTTTAATTGATCATAGATCATTATTACATCGTATTGATCATCTGATGCAAATCAGTGATTAATATCAGCCTCAACCTAGTGTATACGCACATGTTACTCTGCTGCATTCATTTGCTGACCTGTACACCTCTGTGCTATATACTTTGTAACTTTTACGGATAACTCTGGCATAATCACGCGTTACGACGAAGCTTTGTGCAATTACTTGATACGGGAGTATGTCGTGTGTGTGGGCACCACATCGTGTTAGTCTAATACACCTAACTCGTATCATTTTAAAGCATTGCGTAATTGTCTGCATGTGAGCTTACGTGGACCACAATATCAGCAATTGCCGTATCACATACTGTTTCTAATGATAATATTAAACAAAAAGATCAACGCTGTGATCAGATTTCTCAGAAAACTGATATGATCCTTTGACCGGATTTCACAAAATGTTTACTGCTTTTATTTACTTTGATGCATTTTACTTTTATTGTTAAAAAGATACAAAATCCAAAAAAAAAAAAAAAAAAAAAAATTAGGTGTGTTTTGATAAAATTTCAGAAAAATCCAAAATTTTTGCATTTCTGCTTTATTTTTGATAACCGGGGATGCTGGATAGTCAATTTCTGAGATTTGACAACACCATCTGGGCTTTGTATCATTCTAAAAGTGAAAATTTGTGTTTTGGAAGCTTAACGGATTGAAAAATGTTGAACGGGATTCGAATTTGTAATTTGGCAAAATTTTTCAAGTTTTCCATTTTACATTCGCCCTTAAATGGGACGAATGTGGAAACTTTTCCACCTTCGGGCTGTTTACAACTGGGCGAATGAGGATTTTTACTTGCATTCCACCTTCGGGTAAAACAATTTTACCTTCGTGCCATTTGGTTGGGGCGAAGGTGAAAATTTTGTACCTTCGACCAGGAGCAACGGGCGAAGGTGGAGTCTATATATAAGCTTCTTACAGATTCGACCCTTCACTTCAAATTTTTCAAAATTTCATCCATAACCAGACCTTGTTGATTTTGATTTTCTTGCTTGTGTGTTTTGATCCTTGCTTTTCACTGATTCTTTTCCTATAATCATCACAGGTAATGGAGCTGTAACAAGCTTGGAATCATTGATTCTTTGACTGGACTTAGGGTTTTAGAGTTCTTGTATTTCCAGTGATTGTTAATGTTCAATGTTGATAGAAATTCATTCCATATCAGTTTTAGGGGGAGAAGGTTCAAGGAATTAGGTTTTTAACATCGTTTAAGTATTGATTGATAGATTGAATGAAGAAAAACCCTAATTCTTTATAAAAACTGATATAAAATGAGTGTTAGGAACAATTGATGGTTTGCGAGTGATAGTCGGCCATGTTAGATAATATCTGAATCAAAATTAAAGGTTAATAACATGTTTTGCAAAATTTTCAAATTTTGGGTATGAACAAGTTGTACATTCGGTCCATCGAATGGACGAATGTGAAACAGAATGGACGAAGATAACTCAAAACGGGCGAATGTATATTTTAACCAAAATCATTCTACATTCGACCAGCATTTTGCACCTTCGGCCACAATAACCTACATTCGACCAGTTTATTTTGGGCAAATGTGGAATTTCAAAATTCTAAAATTTTTCAAGTTTTGTCGATTTCGTATTTTGACGTTTGTTTTTGATTTTATGTTTCAGATGGCTGAAGAACAAGCAAATATAGAGATTCCTGTTGAGACTGCAGTTCCTGATCCTATTCCAGAAACTGTTCAGGAAGGTGAATCATCAAGCGGAAGTAAATGGCCGTTTGAGAAGACTCACAACTGTTGCGCGTATCTGGGAGATGTGGAGAAGAACGTGGAGTTTACAGAGATTATCAAATTCCTGAAAAGATGCAGAGTTGTTTATGCTTTAGCCACACCAACTATTATCTACAAGGATATAGTTGAGGATTTCTACAACAACGCCAAGTATGATTACTTTGATAATCAGACTGTTATCAGAAGCAAGATTCAAGGAATGGAGATGTTTATTACTGAAGCAGATATCAGAGAAGCTCTCCAGATCAAGTTTGAAACCAGTGAAGATCCAAGAGAGTTATCATGGACTGAGCAGAAAGCTTGTTTCCTAAGGATGAAATACAAAGGACCGATCACTGATGGTTCAATGTACAAAGGGAAACTGAGTGTGCAGTTCAAGTATTTTGCTCACGTCATTATACTTGTATTTGGATGTGTTAGTGGAGGATACGACGTGATGAGGAAGAGTTTGAGCTCGTTAATGGTTGCGTTGACTCTCAACAAACCATTTAACGTTGCTGGGATGATTTTAGATCACATGTTGGAGATGCTGAAGGGTTTGAAGAAGAAATACTTCATGCTTTACCCTAGATTTCTGATGATGATCTTTGATCACAAGTATCCACATTTGAAGAAGGATCCAACACAGATACTTGCTATGGATCATATGAACATTAGAACCTTGGTGAGAATGAAAGGTTACAAAGGTGTGCCTGATAATGAGAGACCACCTTACAGGAGGTTGTTTGGAGCCTTGGCTAGAGAGGATTATAATGATCCAGGAAAGAACACAGCAAGGCATCCTGATAGTGATTCTGATAATGATGATCCATTGGTATATGCTGATGCAAGTACAAAAAGGAAAAGACAAGTAGTCAATCCTGGAGCCAAAGGGAAGGGCAAAGGAAAGACTGAGCAGGGGAGTTCAAAACAACAAGCTGTGAGAAAGAAATCTACTGCAAAGAAGGGTACTAGTTTGGTAGATGAAGAGTCTGTAGATTCAGACTGAGCAGGGGAGACTGAGACTGAAGAACAGTGGGATTCGGATGCTGAAAATGTCCGGACTACCAAACAAAAGGCCACTTTGGTTGGTGAGTCTGAATCACTAAACAGATCGATTGAAGAAGCTAAGAAGAGCAAGCAATCTGTTGGTGCTGAAGATGAAGGGCTAACTGTGAATTTGGACGAGTTGAATGAAGGTGAAACTATAGTAGTTAACTTGCCCAAGCCCAAACACAAAACCATGGCCAAGAAAACAAGTACAAAGCAACTGAGAGAGAAAGAATTAAACCTACTTTTGAAAGGAAAGAGATTACCTGAAGCTGGAACGTCATCAAAACAATCTTCACCAGCCACTAAGAAACAAAAGACTGTGGAGGCAACAAAATTACCAGTGGATCAATTCAATATAGCACTGGATAATGTTCTTAACATGTTTACAAAGCCTCAGAAAGAAAAAGAAACTGAAATTGAGCCATCAAAGTCAAAGTCCAAGTCAAAGAAAGTCACTGTGGATGACGATGTTATGAAGCAAGTGAATAAGAAAATGGACGACATGATGAAGATGTTAGTGGCTCAGCAAGCTGAGATTGCCAAGTTCAAGCAGAATGAGGAGAAGATGCTTCAGATTGTAGTAGCTTCTAAGTCGAATCAGGATGAGATTGACGAGAAGGTGAAGAAGCTAGAAGCAAAGAATAAGAAGCTTGAAGGAAAGTGCTTGAGAAACAAGAACAGATACAAGGCTATAAAAGAAGATAATAAAGAATTGAAGGCTGAAAACAAACGCCTTAGTGAGTTGATAGACAATCTGTACAATGTTGCACCCAAGTTGAAAGAGGGTGAGGAAGACAAAGAGAAAGAAGTTGAACAGGTTGACTTTGAACCATCTGAATCTGATAAAGAGGAAGATGAGGATGATGAGGATGAAGAGTCTGAAAAGAGTGATGATGGAGATGATAATAATGATGATGATGATGATGCTGAAGGTTCGGGAAGTCAAAAGGAGGATGAAAGTAGTAGTAGTGATGATATTGATGGAGGAGAGGATACTTCGAAGTTTACATTCGAAAAGAGACCACCTTCAAAGAAGAAGAAAGACACAGGTGAGTCAAGTTCAAAGAAGAAGAGTGAGAATGTTGATTCTGATGAGAGTGTGTTTTGGAATGAGAAGGTGAGGTCTTTATCTGACGATGCTAAACAAGTCTACAAGGACATGTTAGAAAGAAGAGAATGGACCATTGAGTTCACAGGTCGTTTTGCAGAAATATTCCAAACTGATGACATGCGATATGAATTGGAATATAACGATCCTGACTTGGAAGAAGGGGAATTACCTACATCTGTGGCAAAGGAGATCCTGGATGGGCTTGCACAGAGGGTAGGGAAAACATTTGAAGAGTTCATTGTTGATGAGTCGATTCCACATATTCCTGAAAAGGATATTGGAAGTCACTCTGATGATAAAGATACCCCTGAGTTTGAAGAAGTTGAAATAGAGGATATCACACATGAGGAATACCCACAGTACTTCAGACAAACTGATGAAGACTTGGTATTTCCTGATTTTACTGAAATTCCTAATACGTCTGCAAAAAGGAAGGCAAAGAAGAGAAGTGCAGAGTTTGTAGAGAAAGTACTTGGAGCTGATTTGCCAGAATCTTCAAATAAGTCTGATGAATTGAAGGATTATTTGAAGAAATTAAGATTGATGGATGAAAACCGACCGAAGCCTGAAGCTCAAGGAAACTTTTATAGGTTTCACAATGCTAAGTTCAGAGGTAGAGCTCTCGGGTGGACATACTTAGGCAGGCTGAAGTGTTTAGCTGCTAAGTGGGAATCTGGAATCTTGTATTTTTACAGATTCATTGACTTGCTAACTCTACCGTACTGGGCGGTTAGAGATTTGTGCAGATTCCAAATGTCGGGTGCTTCTGTGAATAATTCACATGTCGGTTGGTGTGCAGACAAATTGGTTTGGGAAAGTAGAACTAAGTGGAATAGATTCAAACCACAATATCCCCGGAGGAAAGTTCACAGGGATATTGATCCCAGAACCAAGCTGAAACGGGTTACCTTGATTTATAAGGCACCTGAAGTGATGAGAAAGATACCTTTGATGCCTATGCCTCAACACTTCAGTGCTGACTTCATTTTCTGGTATTATGATTGGAGGAAGGCAGAAGCAGTGATCGTGTTGAGAGATGGAAAGGACAAATACAAACATGTTCATGTATTTGATCCTATGTGGTTGATCAATTGCACCTTCGAAGACATCATCATGCTCTTTTATAATCCGATTCATCATGAGCCGAACGATGCAGATCAAGCAAAGAAATACACACAAGTTGTTGGTGTTTGCTTTGCTTATGATATTAATGCTGGTAGTAATTTGGAGGGAAAGCTTGGCAAGATGGTGAAGATGGCAAATGTGTCAAAGCCGGTAAAGAGGAGGTTAGAGCCTGAGATGACGAAAGAACAGAAGAGTTTACTCAGAATCAAGTTGCTGAACAAAGCCATGGACGAAGACAGAAAACGATCTAATCAATAGTCGAGGGGGAGTTTGTAGATGCGTTTTGCGACTAGTGATTAGATGGTTAACATGTGTTAAAAGTGGCTGAAGGGGCGAAGGAAACAAGAATGGGCGAAGGTGAAATAGTGATGGGCGAAGGTAGATGAGAAGTGGACGAATCTGGAAGGAACTACACTGAGAAGACACATTCGACCACTAGCAGTGGGCGAATGTGGAAAAGTCTCACGTTCGACCAGTTGAAAGGGGCGAACGTGCAGGTCCTATATATAGATTTTGTGTTTTTGTAAGTTTAAGCGAGTCATTTAGTGTGTGTGTTTTTGAGGTGTGTTCCAGAGAGGTTTGAGAGAGTTTATGTGTGTGTTAGATTAACTGTAATTGAGTTGTAATCAAGTATTTGAAAGAGTTAATCTATGAAAAGCTTTGAAAATGACTTTGAATGTGTTTTGATTTGAGTTTACATCAGTTTGTTCTAAGCTAGGGTTTCCGCACCTGGTTTAGTAACTTGTATGATCATATAATCCTGTTTTCGTGTCAAATTCATCCTCTACAAGTTATGATTCTCAAATAATACTGGAGCTGGAACAGCCTTGTAATTTGCATTACCGGGTTGTGATGGTTCCTCAATGATATGGTCAACCACATATGCAATATGTTTATAGCTTTCAAGCTTTTTGTTGACCTTTTCAACAAAGCATTTGATGGTGGCCATTTCTAACTTTGTTTCTTCAAGTTCATTTATGTAACTGTTTATTGCAAGTTGTTTCAAAGAAAGAGTTTTCTTTAAATCAGAAATGTCCTTTTTATAACCATCAGGCACTTTGTTGAAATCTTTGGCTTCCTTGCGATATAATTGACAGTTGATTATTGCACTCTCAAGTTAAACCTTGAGTTGCTTGTTTTCCTCTGTCAATCTATCATAAGTACCACAATACTTGTCACTTTTTATATCAGTTATGGATTCAGAACTTACCTGTTTTGGAGGATCAGTCACAGCCATGAGTGCGAAATGAGCTTCCTTTCCAGCAAAGAACTTAGAATAGTCAATTCTGGTGAAGGCATCATCAACAATACATGACTTCCGAGTCATTAGAAAATCAGCTTCAGCCAAGAGTTGATCAATCTCATCATCTAATGAATTAACACTTGCTTCTGAATCTTTTTCACTCTCCGAGTCTGAATACACTGAATCATGCTCTTCCGGAATATCAGTGACTCAATCAATAACAATTCCAGAAGTCTTCTCAACTTGTGATTCTTCAATAGGATCAGCAACAGAAACATCAACTTCATCTACCAGTTCCTCAATTTCGACTTCAGAAACCTTCTCAGTCTCCAAAACCTCTTCAACTATCACCGACTCCTCTAAGTCAATCTTCTGAGCAACACAAGCTACATTCCCAGTTGTGATCTCTTCAACACCGAGTTGCATCCCCGTCCAGTCATATCCCTCATCCTTTTGGATCACCAACGCCTGATTTTGAGTTTCAGTTTGTGTTTGGCTGTTTGGTGTTGAGATAGGAATGATGGTTCTGGTTGGATTATGTGGTGTTTGAGTTTGAGTTTGATTGGGTGTAGTTGTTTGTATGGCCGACTTGTTCTGTGAGGTGTTTTGTCGGTTTTGGTAATTGTTTTGATTTTTATAGTTGTTGTTGTTTTGGCTTTGATAAGTGACTTGGTTTTGAGATTGACAGTTTTGGTAATTTAAGTTGAATGGATTCCTGTTACCTTGTTGAGCTAGCTGTGTGCATTTTCTCTTGAAATGACCTTTATCACCACAGTTGAAACAAGTGACTTTGGCTTTGTTGAAGCCATATGTGGTGTTTGGTGATGTGGTCAGATCAGTCCTTCCAGTTTTCTCAATAAACTCTGTTGCTCTTCTCATAACACTTGCGAAAGCCCATTGAATATCGATAAGCTCCATCTCCTCCTTATCAATCTGAGCATAGTCTTCCTGGGTTAGATTATTATTACCAATTTGACTAGCCACCAATCCGTTATAAGAAGCAACCATTGCTGAGACTAAAGCAACGTGTTGCTGAGCCACCTCAACTGTAACATTGTTCATGTTGGATGTTTCCAACACTACTGGACTTTGACCGGTTTGGTTTTGATTCATCTATGGAATATAAGGTTGTTGTCGAGATTGATTCATGCTAGCTATGTAACATGATGCTTGTTGCATTGGTGAAAAAGGTGGAATGAAAGAATTAGTGTATGATGGTGGTGGTGTATATGATGGTGCTGTGTAGGATGAGGTTTGAGCAAGGTAGTTGATTGGGTTTTTATTTGATTCCATAACACTTGAAACACAAGCAATATGAGGAGCAACTGTACCACCAACACTTGAGCTAACCACAGCAGAAGATGTACCAGCATGATACAACTCTGGGTTTTGAGGAAATTGTGATCTCTTTGCTTTCCTCTTCTCTTCTAGCTCTTTGTTCTCTAATTTCTGAATCAATTCATTGATGGTCCAGTATTTATAAGCATCTTTCTCCTTTAAAAACTCTATATGTTGATCCCAATACGGTGGTAGAGAATCAACAAATTTGTCTACCCAGTCGGACATTGGAATCTGAATCTCATAGTTGGACAATTCAGTTAACAAATGACAATATCTCGGAGTCAGCTCCTTTAGAGTCTCATTTCCAAAATAACTGAAGTTCTCAAATTCCTTCTTCAACTCTTCTATCCTCAACCTTCTGGTTTTCCCATTCCCATCGTGACGATTCTTCAACATATCCCATAGTTGTTTGGAAGTAGTACAAGATCCAAAATGGTATAGAAGATCTTTAGTGATAGCTTGGGTTAGTTGAGAGTACGCCTTTTTCTCCACCGCAAACTTCTTCTTTTCATCCTCAGCTAAACTCTCGAGTGGAATCGGTTCACCTGTATTCTCCAACACCGGTGCAACATATCCCTTAGCAATCATCTGCCACGCCTCTGTACCTTCTAGTCCCATCCCTTCCAAATGAATCTTGAACTTTTTCTGCCATTGATTATACTCTTGCATCTCCATCAGCTTCGGTGGTCTGTTCCCACTACCTGAGGACAAATCATTTATTAGAGTATATATAGCATTTGTAGTTTGAGTGTGTACCGCAACTTCTGCTACACCCCAATAATCAGTCATTGGTTGTTGTGGAGGTTGAGCAACATTCTGTGGAACCGAACTACTCATCGCGAGATAATTGATCAGCTGAGATGGTTGAGAGTTCGTCTTTTGAGCAGCTACACTCCAAGGGTTCATGGTAACTTGTTGTTGTTGTGTTGTACCCGACCTAGGTGTTGTCGGAAATACCCACATATCGTCTAGGAAGTTGGAAATGTGAAACACTTAGAAAAACTTCAAACAGATTCTACTTTCGTCCCTTTCAAAAATGACGGGGGTTTGAATGTGGAATAAAATCCAGGTTCGACCCTTAGTATGACTTGAATGTAGAAACTGAAACAACCAAACTCACTTTCGACCGGACACAAACCACTTTCGACCTCCCGTAAGGTCGAATGTACCAAACTAGATCGAATGTGAAAACACAACACAAACAACTTCCTGGTTCGACCTAAATCAACCCACTTTCGACCGGAAAATGCTAGGTTCGACCCAAAACTCACACGTTCGACCCATCTCTCTTAGGTTCGACCTGACCCATTTGAAAAACGGTTATTCTTTGAAAATCAGTTATTTTGATCCCAATTTTTCAAAAGTTGATGAATTTTGATGATGTTTATCAGGTTTTGATTCGGAATTGATTTGGAACAACTTTAATGAATGGAAAACTTGATTTTATCTATGAAATCTTATCCAAATCATTCAATTTTCATCAAAAACCATTGTTCATTCAAAACAGAAAAATTTTGATCAAATTTGGGTCCAAATCAGTTCAAAAACTATCAAATTGTAGTTGTATGATCTGTATAGGCTCTGATACCACTTTTTAGAGGATCGTTTTCACAAAAACTGTTTAGATGATCATACAAGTCTACTAATCTAGGTGCGGAAACCCTAGATCAGTTACAATAAGATAGCTAACGAATCAAACAATCAAATTCACCTTTTCAATCTCCATTTTCATTAATTAACTTTGATAATGATCTTTACAATTGAGTTTAGAAGTTAATAAAACACTTAGACACTAATCAAACCCTAGAGAGAGAACCTAGACTGAACACACTGACTCAAATGGCAAAAGTTACAATTCAAAATTAAGTTCTAGCTTATATACTACTGCACATTCGCCCCATTTACAAGGTCGAATGTGCAGGTTCGTCCTATAACATGGTACGAAACAAGCACTCTGTCTTCAGTCTTCAGGTTCGTCCAAACTCTCCACGTTCGCCCTTACTGTTCCACATTCGACCCTCTATATTTCTACATTCGCCCTCACGCTATCATCAAAACAACTTTTCGTTTACAATCCAAAGCATTAGTCGCACATTATGCACTAACAGTATATACTAACTTTTTTATTTCGTGTATACAGAGTTAATTACGTATTTGCAATTATTTTTATCTATTATTTGTTAGTGACTTAGTGTGTATATTACATACAATAGCTGTAATAAAAATAATTAAAAAATAAAACTTATTAATATGGACGTGCTCTAAAAAAGTAATTTTCAAAAAGAAGGTTGAAATAAAAAATAAACAAAAAATAAGAGACTAAGCGATGCAGCGGTTGAGAAATAGGAAGGGTGACGGACTGATGGGTGACAGTGGACATGGACGGTGGACAGGTGACGCACTAATGTATTATAATATGAGAAAACAACAATTTTAAAAGGACAATTTTAAAAGGGTGATGGACTGATGGGTGAAATAGGAAGAGTGATGGACTGATGGGTGAAAGATATTAACTTATTATTGCGTCTCATCGAACCCTATGATGTTAGTTTTTAGGTTTTCGCTTTTTTGAATTTTTAGCTTGTAGCTTTTAGAAATTACTTTATATCATTGTCTCTTTTATGTAGCTTGTAGCTTTTGGAAATTACGTTATCTCTCTCTTCCACATACATAACCCAACTAAATCCAACTTTTGACTCACATCCCCCTCTCTTCTCTTCTTCTGTCTCTGACTCTTTCTCTCTCTAAAAATCACCATAATCGGCCACCAACCCACCACCATCTGCCACTAACACCACTACCAACCCACCTCACCACCATCTACCAACACTAACCCATGTAAAATTCAACCTCCATCAACACTGAAATCTCAATTTACATCCCAAAAAACAACCCCTTTTTTTTCAAGAACCCTAAATTTCTAATTGATTTAATCACCAAATAAAAACTAAAGCCAATATGGGGCTCTAGTTTAGATTAAAACAACAAACATAAGGATGGGTTTGTTTGGGACTTACAAGTCGATATGCTTCCAAATCGAAAGTCAACAAAAAAGTTAACCGACGATGAAGATGGTGGTGGTGTCATCAGCGGTTGGTGTAGGTGATAGTCGTCACTTTCTCTCTTTACCTCACACACACACTTTCTCTCTATGTGTGTAATTTCTGGAAATGTTGGTGTAGGTGATGATGCTCGACTTTAGGGTTTTATTGGTGTAGGTGATGAACTGGTATCACTCATCGCTTGAAACCTCCGGTCGAATGACCAGAATATAGAGAGCAAGAGAGTTAACAATGGTACAGTCGGCGTTAGTGGTAGAGAAGTGGTAGAGGGAGACAGTGGTTGTTGATGAAGACTGCTGATGCTGGATGTTGGTGCAGGGGATGGAGGAGTGAATGTTGGTGCAGAGGATGAAATAATAATAATAATAATAATAATAATAATAATAGTAATAAGTTTCAAAAATGTCCCAAAGTTTATGTTTTTACATTTTTGCCATGAAGACTAACCAGGTTAGAACTCCGTTAGTTTGGGGTTGATGGAAGAAAATAAGTTGAAAGTTGGGAGTGCCATCAGTCAAAGCAAAAGTTATAAGTTTTATCCGCCAATAGACGATAGTTAGGAGTATTTAAATCCATTTCCTCTAATTTAAATGTAACAAACAAATAAAATTTGTACAAATTAATAACTTTATAATAAAATAAAAAACAATTAAAAGGCAAACTTGGAAAAGAAAAAATATACGTTATAATAAATATTTTATAGATAAATTAAATTATATAAAACAATTAAAAAATAGAAAATCAATAGTATGTTATTTAATATTCGAGAAAGGATTGCAACCTGCGGTCGTTCTCTGGACCCGGTCGAGGGATGGGAATAAATTTTACATTTTTATATTGAGTTAATTGCCAATTTAGTCCTTGAGGTTTGTTAAAAATTGCCACTTTCATCCAAAAGTTTTTTTTTTGCGCATCTGTGTCCCTGTGGTTTTGATTTTTTATCATTTTAGTCAAACCCTCTAACTCCGTTAAGAAAAGTCAGTTAAGTTAGGGGTATTTTGGTCATTTTGCATATGTATTTCTTTTTTTGGCATTTTCATCTAAAACTTTTTTTTTTTGCATTTGACCTCATATATTAGGGGTGTGCACGGGTCGGTTTTTAGCCATTACCGTAACCGAAATCTTTGCACGTTTTCGAAACCGATTGGGTTCGGTTATTTCAGTTTTGGGTGTTTCGATTATTTTTCGGGTTCGGTTAAGTTTCGGTGGTTAACTGAAACATATGATAAGGGTGAGCATAAAACCGAAAAAACCGAACCGTGACCAAAAAACCAACACAACCGAAACACCCGAAACCGAAATAACCGAACCAACACCTCCACCATCACTTTAAATGAAACATATGATAGGGGTGAGCATAAAACCGAAAAAACCCAACCGTAACTGAAAAAACCGACACAACCGAAACACCCAAAACCGAAATAACCGAACCCGGTCGGTTTCGAAAACCCACTAACCGAACATGTCAATTTCGGTTAGGGTTATGGCCAAAAACCGTACCGGACCGACCCGTGCACACCCCTAACATATGAGGTCAAATGGAAAAAAAATTAAAATGAGTTTTGGATGAAAATGCCAAAAAAAGAAATACATATGTAAAACGACCAAAATACCCCTGACGTAACTGACTTTTCTTAACGGAGTTAGAGGGTTGGACTAAAATGAAAAAAAATCGAAACCACAGGGACACTGATGCGGAAAAAAACTTTTGGATGAAAGTGACAATTTTTAACAAAACTCAGGGACTAAATTGGCAATTAACTCAATGGGTGTATGAATCTGATTGCTGATATAAAAATAACCCAGATAGATGTATTAATTCTAGAACCCATTATTTATGACATTCTGCATGTAAAACCAGCATAACAAAAGAAAAATTAATAAAATGACCCTGATAGATGTATTAATTCTAGAACCCGTTATTTATGACATTCTGCAATTAAAGCCAGCATAACAATAGAAAAATTAATAAATAAACTTCCAATCGGTTGCATAAAAAATAGATTGACAGGCATCATGATTCATAAAAAAAAGTTAAAATGATTAAAATAACAAATAATATCTTATTGCTCTTAAAGTGTTCCATGACTCCTTGATTAAAGAGATAATCTACATCGAAGTTGTTATTAACATAAAAAATCTTACTGACTAAAAGAAACTGATGAAAATTGTGTTCAATATAAGCAGATATTTGGTCTCGAAACTTGATTTTCTTACTTTTTTGGAGTACTTGGATCTCTCATAAGCCTACAAATGAACACAAGTACTTGTATAATCTATACTTTCTATAATAGGAGAGTTGTGAGTGACGTTAGAAAGCTGATGTGTCAAGCTGAGAGATAGGTAGGCCTGTAAACGAACCGAACGAACACGAACACAGGCGTGTTCGTGTTTGTTCATTTAACTTTAACCGAACACGAACACGAACACGAACATATAATCGAACACATTTTTGTGTTCGTGTTCGTTCATTAAGAAATTTGTCGTGTTCGTGTTCGTTTATGTTCGTTCATTTAAACCTAAACGAAAAGTTCATGAATATAAACGAACACAAATGATCAATATAAACGAACACAAATGAACATAAATGAAAACAAACAAAAGCAAGTTAATAATGATTCATGAACATAAATGAACGTTAGCGTTAGGGAGGAGAGCGGCTGTGAAGTGTGGGGCTGTGAAGTGTGGAGAGCGGCTAATTAGTGATATGTTTAGAATGTTAAGGTTAAGTTTTTAGAACATATGAATTAAGGTTACTTAACAAAAGTAAATAAATAATAAAAATAAAGCTAAGTTTAATTAAACGAACATAAACGAACAAAATAAACGAACATAAACGAACGTTCGTGAACATAAATGAACGAACACAACGTGTGTTCATGTTCGTTCGTTTAATTAAACGAACAAAAAATTGTGTTCGTGTTCGTTCATTTATTTAAATAAACGAACATAAACGAACTTCCTGCCGAACAGTTCACGAACAGTTCATGAACGTTCGGTTCGTTTACAGGCCTAGAGATAGGCCACCAATGCCTGCGTGATGCAAAAGTGACGTCAATAATCACCTTAAAATATTCAGAAAAAATACGTGGGCCACGTGAAAGCACCGCTGTTGTCCTCAACAGCGGTTCAGAACCATCGGGTTTGCTGTTAAGCAGCAGATGTTAAGCACATCTGCTGCAGCTGTTTATGCCCTAAGTTTGAATTTTAAGGGGGAAAATTTAAATTAACGTAGGGAAACATGCCTCATTAGCTCCTTATATATAAGCACATAACCAATTTAGCCATTTCTTATATCAGCTTTCAATTTTCTAAATCTAAACAAAGATTTTCAAATTTCCCTCTTAAAAGATATCTTTAAAACCATGTCGACGTCAATGGATAATGAACAAAACCATGTCACTTTTATTCGTGATCTTAATCCAGCCAAAGACATGTGGTACATGAAGGCTCGAGTCATAAAGAAGTGGAAGACAACCTATAAGTTGGAGGTCATACTCATTGATGAGAAGGTAAACTTTATAGCATGCTTTTTACATTCTGTTAACCGATATGCAGGGTGATAAGATTCAAGGTTCTGCCAATGCACCTTTTATGCAACTTTTTTACAGTCAAATTGAAGAAGACGGTGTGGTTGTCTTATCTGAGTTCGGTGTAGGTGAAAACAAGGACATCTACAGAGTTGTAGCTCATCAATTCAAAATCATTTTTTATCATTGTACAACTGTGAAACAGGTCAAGGGTTGGGAAGGTGTTGAGTATGGTTTCCACTTCTTACCTTTTAACGACATTCTTAACAAAGAAGCCAAGAATCTGTTGAGCGTTGGTTTGTATTTTATTTTTTTTTACCCTAGTACAAGCTTTAACATTCAGTTTGGTTAAACACTGTTCCATTAAAGTTAACAGATGTTTGGTAAAATTGTGTGTTTTGTTTTTATAGATGTTGCTGGAAGCGTCATTTGGTGTGGGGACTTGGATGTGTTTGGACGAGCTCCTAACGAAACCAAGCGGATGAATCTTGATATTCAGTGTAACACCCTAAACCGTTCTAACAGAAAATACCCAGCGGAAATACGAACCAGAAAATTTCTTGTTTTATAAAAACATTCTCGAATGTTTGAAAATATATCTCCAAGATAATATAGGTGTTACGTCTTTTATTATTTCTTAATTACATTCAATACAACTTATCTTTATTAGGTAACGTGACCGCAACCCAGTACAATCTGCGTCCTGACTCGATCTCCAACCATTCCTTTCTTTGTGAGGTAGACTAGACAACCTGCCACCACCACATAACTATTTCGTTAGTTCATTAAGTGACTTCATGCAATTATTCACAATGTGGAGATAACCTCCAACAATACTCTACGATCATGTCCAAACGCCTTTTGCAAGTTCGGGTCCGATCTCTGGATCCTAACCTCCAATTTTCATGCATTCATACTTACATACCTGCATCTTTATTACCATCCTCATAACAAAAGGTTAATAACACAACAATACATAAGCGCATACGAATCCCATATACAAGTTATCTTGACCTATCATACTATTCTCCATTCATGTATTTCCTAGGAGAACATGACACCTCTGATCCTATAACCAATCTACACATAATGATCAACATTTACATACATAACACCTTCATACTTACCCGAGTGTAAGGAACCTATGCATACACTCTATAATGTAAACATCCAATGCGTGACAACTCTACTTACCAAACGGTTTACCTCATGTATAATCTTGCATAACTATATAATTTAATCTAAATATTTACACCCATGAATAAATGTAACTCTATCTCGATATATATATAATACACACACACACACACACACACACACTCTATACATTGTACCCTTCTTTCTTATGCCATATTTGCAAATCTCAGGTATGTTTCATGCTTAAGATACCATCACTTCATTATTTTTTTATCTTTGTAGACCCATTTATCCCAACTACTTTCATTGTTGTGAGGTGAACTATACTTGTTCAATAACAACATCCATTCACTTGTCTTACTAAAAATTACCATTTCATTCTTGTTTCCCATTATACACTAATACATAAACGTGCATTTACTAAACTAAGAGTTTAGTTCATAAGTCACTTACCTCTGCCCGAAGGAGTGTTGTCGTTCATTTCATCCATTTGACCCGTTATCTTTCAATCCGTGTC
This sequence comes from Ambrosia artemisiifolia, assembly GCA_032199755.1. Lineage (NCBI taxonomy): Eukaryota > Viridiplantae > Streptophyta > Magnoliopsida > Asterales > Asteraceae > Ambrosia > Ambrosia artemisiifolia. The sequence goes on from CM063513.1 coordinate 33,853,817, forward strand.
ATTCCTACTTTAACAACAAGTCGAACTTGCAAACCATTAGAACATATAAAGGGTCACTTTATAGAAATAATGCACTTTATGTGTGCACTTCATAGATTAGTGAGCATCTAAACTTCCATGTGTGCACTTTATAGAAATAGTTCACACCATAAATTCATGTCATCTTACTTTTAATTCACCAATAAACCAATGTATAAGTTTTGGGATATAATCCAACACGTTTAATCCATTGACCCAAGTGACCCGTTTGGGTGATTCTCCTATATTATTGGCTTAACCAACTATTTCATGACATTATGATCGCTCATAGCAATTAAATCCACCAAATGAGTTAACCTAAAGTTTATGCCCACTTATCCATCGTTTCATTATTATCATTTTTCATAAACATATGAATTTAATTACATAAATAGAAATAAAGTTTGGGAATAACTTACGAATGCGAGTAGAGGTCGAAACCATATCAAACGAACTCCGATTTAGGTGATTTAGAAGTCCATGAAACCGTCTCGCCAAGACCTGCAACCCCTATTAGTTTCCGTCACCTGAAACCGCTACCACCGTCGCTGAAATGGCAAAACAGTGGCCGGAATCCTGTTTTTCGAGCTGCTGTGTTCTAGTTAGTAAAAACCCCTCTTCCAGGACTCTAAATCCAAAACCCACCGTTGGATATGATCGTCTCTATGTGTTAAAGCTTTTGTCAAAATTTTAGAACGATCCAACGGTGCAATCTCCGGGAAATCGCATTTTATTACAGGCTGAAAACCCAAAAACGGGATTTTGAACTTAGATTGTGCTCTCTTTCTCTCTCACACACTTTCTCTTTCTAAAAATTGGTTGTGGAACCTGAATGAATCAAAGAAATACATCCTCCCTTTTTATACTACAAGTTTTCCAATTAAACAACCTAACCCTTTTACTTCTAAAGATTGTAGATAAGTCCATACACTTTGTTGATATTAGAAATGTCTCAAATATAACATAATTCCAACATTACCTCTTACTAGTAAATTAATATGCTCCACATTTAGTACACAATTCACTTCTAATTCACAATCAATCAACTTATTCAACACATGATAGGCATCTTACCAATCAAGTATAGAGTAAAATCTCTTAATGCATAGGTCTACAAAATCACACCATTAATCTATATTTCAACATGAATTTCATCTAACATACATTTCTTCATGTTAGTTAGAGATCTTTTAACAACATAAAATCATCAACCACCATTTATTTCTTCCATTACATGGATTCTATCATTCATTCTTCAAACCTTCACAAGAAGCTAATCATTCGATTTTTTTAACTAGGTCAATCATTCTAGCTAAGTATTCCTTGCAATAGTATAAAATAAACATGCTAATAAATAATTATTCAGGTTTTGGGGCGTTACAAGTCTACCCCCCTTAAAGAAGGTTTTGTCCCCGAAGCTTGTTTCATTTCATTCATTTCATTTTTTTTAACTCAGGTTTACTCTTACCTTTCGGTTGTTCATACACTCGAATGACATACTTAGAATGCATACCTAGTAAATTGTGTATCAACTTCTTACCATATATTCACAATGCATATCCCGATTCCCTATACATTATAACCCTCGGGAACTCGTTCCATCGTAACAAAACTCATTTTATGACGAAATGCTAGTTCCCTAGCGAACATCATTAATTCTTATTTATTGACTCATAATTGATATTATGCTTTATCCGTGAACAGAAATAAGTAAATGTTTGTTCAAACCCTCTTAAGTTATCAAGAGGCATTCATGCAATTATCAAGCTTGTTAAATCTATCATTGTCATTTTTCAACTTATCTAACCAAACTTGATCTTTTATCCATACATTTTAGTCTCCATGGCGCTCATCACAAGCTTACTACTCCATTCTACTATTAATATGTCTTCTAAGTCCTTTCATAACACGCAAACCATTATTTACATATGTATATCACAAACATTCGATCATGGTATCGTTATCATATTGTAGTTACTATATCTTCCCTACTTATTCACACTAATTCAAATGCTAAAACTCATTCTATACCCACTACCATTAAATTTTCGGTGTACACCCATTAAGATAAATTTTAAGTCATTTCATTCATGCTAATTTATCCGTTTATACGGGGGTACTATTCAATCTACCAATTTCCTACTTAGCCATCATAAAATAACCAAAGTCACTAACCTTCCTTTCACGGCGTTAACCAACCATCCGTATGTCAGATTGACCTGCTCCTTCACAAGCCCATGCCATATCTAGCTTGGTTTAGTTCATTCACAGGACGAGTTCCAACTCGTAGCATCATATCACCCGTCCCATAGATTTCATTAAATCCAAAATTCGACCATTCGTATCTACAAAGTCATTGGTTAGAGATGAACCTTACATTCATAACAACTATCTTTCAATAGTCCATGCAAAATTTCTTTCACTTGCATGTCTTACTGTCTAAAATTCTTTCATAAAATTCCCATTAAAATACACAACCAAGTTACACATATTTCATTCTTACATAATTCTTACATTTTATTGGATAGTTGGATACTTTGCAATTTTTCGTAATTGGTTTCATTCAGTTCATGCAATAAACATTTCTTGCAATCTTATTAATACTTGCGTTACTCTTACACTTTCAAATCGTTTGACTTTTCAAAGAGTCAAAATGGCAATTCATTATTAACTAGCTTTCCACAATAATATACTGTCTAATCCTACCTATACTCTTATATGTAATACATATATATACATCCAGTTGGTCACATAACATGGGTATCCAACTAGGTTATTAAACTACGTACTTACAACTTTTAAATCTATCATTGTTAGAGACGGAAACGTATTCCCTTCTTCATTCCCGCCCGATACTACTTGTTTATCGATTTTACCTTTTATTCATGTACGTTTGGAATCGTACTTACCTATAGTCTCAAACATTTTCATTCAACACACGTTTGATCCATACACACATATGGACTTATTTCCTTTCATTCAACACATGTTTGATCTATTCTTATCTATGGAATCAAACTATTCATTCAACACATGTTTTATCTATACTTACCTATGGACAACTCAACCCGTTTCAAGGGTTATTCTACATATCGACAATGTTCTACCGATTTGACCCCTCACATGGGTCATTTTACATTTCTACAAATTTTCTAGCAATTTGACCCATCATGTGAGTTATTCTACCTTCCCAGTTTGCTAGGCACACCATTCTCACGGTCCCACGTGTATATATGATTCTTGCTAAAAAGTTAATTATATACCCCTCTTGACTCGCGCATCATGCCACGAAGTCATTTCTCAAATTCTTGACTTGTGCAGCTTGCCACGAAGTCAATTTCCATACTTTGACTTGCGCATCTTGCCACAAAGTCAATTCCACACTTTGACTTGTGCATCTTGCCACAAGGTCAATTTCCACACTTTGACTTGGGCATCATGCCACAATGTCAATTTCCACACTTTGACTTGTGCATCTTGCCACAAAGTCAATTTCTTATCAATTGAATTTGCATCTTTTAATGAATCATTTCTCGTCCAATTATCAATAAGGTATGCTACACTTGTTCTACCATACCCACTTATCATTCATTATGACCCCATATGTGAATTTGTCAATTTATAAGAATCCATATGTATGGTAGGGGCTAATACATGGCCAGTGTATTAGTAAATCCTACCGTACACACGGCGTCCCATAAATCACGTCACATTATGAGAATGATGAATTTCAACTCATGTCTTATTTCTTTACCCACCCTTAGACAACTTATTGAGTTGTTTTTCACTTAGATATCTATCCTCCTACTGTCATACTTTTATCTACATTCATTTTCTCAACTTCATTACGTCTACATTCTACTTACTACTTACTAAACTAATAAATCTTACCTTTCATGCGTTCCTTCCAACGTGTATAATATGTCTTCATGTTCGTGACACGTTTGATTTGTGACTTCCTTCTTCTTTCATTTTCCTGAAGTAGGAATTTATGATAGATGACCTTTCCATCTGTTCCACATGTTCCAGGGTCTGCCTTGGACCACGCCCTAGAGGACTCTTCATCATCCACTATAGCTCACCTTAACAAAACAACTCAATTAGTTCTTTCGTATCACGTGAATTATTAATAAAATCTACCTTTAGGTCTCGATCGAGTCTTGGATTGTATGGGTCACTAATTTCAAGAGCACACAAGTTTGAGTTCATGTACTTACTTCCTTGTACAAGATTTCACTCAAACCAGGGCTCTGATACCAACTTGTAACACCCTAAACCGTTCTAACAGAAAATACGCAGCGGAAATACGAACCAGAAAATTTCTTGTTTTATAAAAACATTCTCGAATGTTTGAAATTATATCTCCAAGATAATATAGGTGTTACGTCTTTTATTATTTCTTAATTACATTCAATACAACTTATCTTTATTAGGTAACGTGACCGCAACCCAGTACAATCTGCGTCCTGACTCGATCTCCAACCATTCCTTTCTTTGTGAGGTAGACCAGACAACCTGCAACCACCACATAACTATTTCGTTAGTTGATGTGCTAAAAGTAGTTTAATAAAAATAACTAAATTAAACCTAAAACTAGACACTAAGTAATACTCTAGACTCTCTAAAACTAAACTACTGACAGGCAAGTGAACCTATCGACTCTAGTATAGCTAAAGTAAGTCCGGATATCGAACCCACGAGACTCTAATGGAAAACGAAAACTAGACTCGATTACTTATCCTAAATATCTATTAAATTATTTTATTATTTTAAAGGGGGGTTTTACTGAAAAATAAAAATGCAATAAAATAAAGATTAACTAAGGTTAACTAAACTGAACTAAAGACACGAACTTAACTGAGCTGAATTCAGATGATGACAAGACACTACCTAGACCAGACGCCTAACTATGCTTGATAAGCTTCTATGGTTATGGAACTGATTTGGAACCGGGATCTTAAGATACTAAACATCAAGAATAAACTAGACACCCTCGACCCTTCTCAAGGGGATACCCTAGAATATTGTTGTGCTGTTAAACTACCGGTTGGAGTACAAACCCTCACAGGTTATCTAACTCTTATGATCAAGTACCCGCTAGACAATCTACCTCACAGCGCGAAAGCCTCACTACACTAGGTGTAAGGGGTAATTATTGAAGCCTAGATCTAACTTGATATGCAAGAATTGAAAGGGAAACTAGGCAGATCTTCTCACAAAGCCTCTAACCTAGCAATTTAACAACCTAGACATACCAACAAGCCCTCACCTCACAGCTATTGAACTTAGAAGAATACCTAAAATCTTCTAACCATCAAATATCACTCCTATGGTAAACTCGCGACTATTGACCATAAACTAGTTGCTACACAAAGTCTGCAACCTAACTAGCACTCATACATGAAAGACATTCACAAAAGTGCAAGTGGAGTGAATAAGTGACAATCAAAAAATAATAAATACGCATATACACCAGATCTAGAGAAATCAAAATCTTTACAGAATCATAAATCCAAAACAAGTTCCAAAAACCATAGAAAACGCAAATCAAAACATAGTTATTTGTCTTAGTCTAGGTAGCTATAAGAGTTTTAGCCAATAATCATCTTGAAAAGAGAAACAAACACAAATAAAAATTCAGCAATCATTGTATAGAACAAAGATAATAAAGGAACGAAAAAACCGAATGATTGACACCCGAATAATCGCTCTCTGGCTTAGAACCTTTGATCCCTGGCTTGCCTCACTAATAATATTTGCTTGTGTTCTCTGCCTGTGCGCCTCTCCAAGAATTCGCTGCTCCTCTCTTCGAGTCCTTCTCCCCCAATTATAATATTCGCTGCTGCTGTGATGTTCTTTTCGGCTTCTCCCTCAACTTAATATTATATGCGGCACCCCCCTGTCTTCGAAATATTATTCTTCTTTTTTTTTCGCCGCTATGATCCTTCAAACACAATAATGCTTGCCAAACCCTTGGACCTTGGGCCTTGAAAGTCCATCCACGTTTTCCTTTTCCATTATTATTATTATTATTATTATTATTATTATTATTATTATTATTATTTCTACTATACTATTTAATATATATATATATATAGTATTCTAGCTCCGTGCTCTTGACTCGGGTGTTCTTGACTTGACCAAAGTTGTTCGTTTACGCTCTAACGTCCATGAACACCTACCAAAGTATAAAATAAAATAGATAAGTACTAAAAATGAACCAAAGCTAATAAAAATCTATAAAAACCTATAATAAATAAAATAGACAAATACAAGCCTAAAACTAATAAAAGAACTATCTAAACGACTCGCAAATTGTACAAACTTTACACTGGAAATAGATGTATTTTACAATACATCAAATATCCCCACACTTATCTCTTTTTCGTCCCTGAAAAAAAATTATGCTATGGAATCACAGTCAGGTGTACATCCGGTTTCAAAATTTAGGTTACTTAGTTTATAATCTACTCATGTGTTGACTACGATTGCAGGTATACTGATCCTCTTAAACTCAAACCGGCTTCCAAGCCCCTTTCCATTTACAATTAAGTTCATCTAAGTTAGTCTACCTAGGGTCTCACACTAAGGAAGCCACAGTTCCTCCTAATCCCGCCTCAAGCTTATGAAGCTAAAGGAACGACCAATTGACCATTTCCCAACCGTCTTATGCAGAAAACCAAGAGAATTTAAAATCACTTTTTTTTTCTTTTTTTTTCGGCATACTTAACTCAGAGGGTGTGACCAATCCAAGTCGCTATCCCAGTGACCAGGCACCTTAAGCTTCAGCATTTTTTTTTTGATTTCTAATATTTTTTTTTTTTTGAGTGACTAGAAATTCTAATGGTTTTCTACTTATAACAGTGCTTCTTATACTATTTTTGGCGGTTTCGGTATCCCCGTTTCTCCTAGATGAGAACCCACAAAATAGCCTAACATAATTAATTTATTACTTTTCAAAGGAAACCTTTCTACCGGCCGAGCCTACCCACATATCCCAAACCAGACACGTTTTCAATCAATTTTAATCTCTTATTATACATACTATTTGAAAACCGGACACCTAACTTTACCTATCATTTTCCATATTTTATATAATGCAAACTTCAAAATCAGGGACTTTTTTTTTTTTTCATTTTTTTTTTGGATTTTTAATTTTTTTAATTTTTTTTTAACTCAAACGACTTTATATATAAACTAAACGACAGTTTCCCATCCCCACACTTAAACTCTACATTGCCCTCAATGTAGGAATAGAAAACGACTCAAAACAAAAATAAATTCCGACTACAAAAATTATAAAAATAAATAAAAAAAAAACAAAGGCAAATTGGAAAAGACTTAGCTGGTTAATTTTTGTTGTGTAAGCTCCAAAACTCTAGTCCAATCCAGCTCGATCGTATAGCATTTCATTCGCGATCAGCTCTGACACAAGGTATACTCTCGGGTCGCTTCGACATAATGAACAACTCCGGAATCACTCGAATGGAGATTGAGTACGAGTGGTACAATCCAAACCTGCACAAGACAAAGCAAACAAAACCCGAGCATAATACCGAACCACACAACAAAAAAAACAAAAAAAAAATAATAAAAAAAATAAACAATTAAAAAGTATAAACTACTAACTTAGACTCATAATATAACAACAAAACAAGAAGACGCACCTGCTTGGCAAAATGGCGGTGAATGGTGGTAGAACCAAATGGGTAGAAAAAAGAAAAAAAAATCTAGTTCTCGCTCAACGTGAAGGACACTGGTGATCACAACACGCGTTGCAAGTGAGAAAAAAAATATAACTTTCCGGGGTAATAGCTGGTCGCATGAGGCGAACAGGTCAGCCCAGACTCCTCACATTACGTGAAAAGTCTTTTTTCACAGAAAGTTAATTTAATTTTTTTTTTTTCAGAAAAATTCTCTTTTATTACCCAAACCTCTACCAAAACTCCCACTCATAAAATATATATAAAGATAAATACATGGGATCTGCTCATGGTTAAATTTCTTCTACCTAAGCAAACACGCAATCCTGCAAACAGACTCAAAGACACAAAAACAAAGATAAAATAGAAAGATAAAAACCTATGAACCACTACCGAATGACGGACCACAAATAAAAAAAACTAGAAAAAATAAAAATAAATAAGTAAAAATAAAAATTTACAAACTCTACAAAGCCTCCCCACACTTAAACTTTATCAGGGGGCTTCTCTTTTATCTGGATCCGATCCAACCCGTTTAATTCCACCCGGTCCTTATTATCAATTAACGATTTATTTGTGGAATTGAAAAATAATCTAAGCATTCTTAACTGGTCAGACCACCAAAATTTAAACTTACCTGGATTGAACCGGATGCGTGGCATGTAGCAAGAAGACTGATCATGCTTGACTTTCACTGGCTTCTTCTTCTCCAACTCGTGCCAGCCATTGATCCTCTTCCGATTCCGATCCTTTCTTTTTCTCTTCCTTGCCCTCTCCCGTGGTGTTGTTGATTTTGAAGTTCCATCTATTACCACGGGCCAGCTATGGTGCGCTTCTTTTACCACCATTTCCATGGGATGATCCCCACACTTATTTCTTTCATCTGGTGCAGGTTCAGTCATGTCTATCGGTTCACCTTCGAGTAGAGCATCTAGGTATGCTATATCCCCCTTGGGATCAGACTCCCCTAAATCTTCATAAGCAGGCAAACCCTCTAACGCCGCATTTAAAAGCTCATCCTCCTCAGACAACAACGCTTCACTAACCTCAATGTCTTCATCTGCACCAAACATCATATCTATGGAGTCACCCAACTCCACTTCTTCTTCAATTACTTCTCTCTTCTCTAATGACCTCTGATATGCCGCCCATTCTTCTTCGTCGTCTTCATCGTCAGAGTCACTCCCAAAATCATATATAGTAACTTGTGGCACCGGAGGTGGGACTTCAACGTCCATTTTCGTCTCCGTGATGGGAATGATCTCTTCATCTGACTCATCAGCATATTGCATGATCGGCTCTTTCCCTTCTTCTGGAAACGTTGGGAACAACTCTCCTCGAGCGTTCATGTACCCAAGGTAGATGCCCTCCTCATCATATGTATAACCAACTTTTGGCGGCTGCTCTTGCTGAACCTTTTCTCTTTCTTCTTCTTCATCTAATCTCCTAGATATATCTTCTAATGTTCGTTGAAGATCTAAAATAGCAGCCTGTCGGTTTTTCAGGAGGATGTCGTGCTCTGCTAACATTTTCTGGGTATTTTCATCTTTAGCAACTAATAATGTCAACAGTCTGTTGATTTCACTCCAATCATTACCACTATCCTCATGAGAATTGCTTCCAGAAAATTGATCAGGATACTGGTTAAAATGTGGCTGCTGATACGGGTCATCATAATAATAATCAGGAGATCTCTGTAAATAACATGGTTGTGGCTGCACGAAGGAATTAGCATAATAATGTGCAGAGGACCCCACATATTGTGGAAATCTAACGGTAAAATAGGGTCCTCCACAAATTTCAAACATATTTACAGACTCGACGGAAATAAAATACACAAACAATTAGACTCCTACGACTCACTATACAAAAAGACAGACTCAACACAAAACACAAGTAGCACAGATATAGCAGATAAGTGTAATCGAAGCTAATAAACGCAATCGCCAAGAGTCCCCGGCAACGGCGCCAAAAACTTGATGTGCTAAAAGTAGTTTAATAAAAATAACTAAATTAAACCTAAAACTAGACACTAAGTAATACTCTAGACTCTCTAAAACTAAACTACTGACAGGCAAGTGAACCTATCGACTCTAGTATAGCTAAAGTAAGTCCGGATATCGAACCCACGAGACTCTAATGGAAAACGAAAACTAGACTCGATTACTTATCCTAAATATCTATTAAATTATTTTATTATTTTAAAGGGGGGTTTTACTGAAAAATAAAAATGCAATAAAATAAAGATTAACTAAGGTTAACTAAACTGAACTAAAGACACGAACTTAACTGAGCTGAATTCAGATGATGACAAGACACTACCTAGACCAGACGCCTAACTATGCTTGATAAGCTTCTATGGTTATGGAACTGATTTGGAACCGGGATCTTAAGATACTAAACATCAAGAATAAACTAGACACCCTCGACCCTTCTCAAGGGGATACCCTAGAATATTGTTGTGCTGTTAAACTACCGGTTGGAGTACAAACCCTCACAGGTTATCTAACTCTTATGATCGAGTACCCGCTAGACAATCTACCTCACAGCGCGAAAGCCTCACTACACTAGGTGTAAGGGGTAATTATTGAAGCCTAGATCTAACTTGATATGCAAGAATTGAAAGGGAAACTAGGCAGATCTTCTCACAAAGCCTCTAACCTAGCAATTTAACAACCTAGACATACCAACAAGCCCTCACCTCACAGCTATTGAACTTAGAAGAATACCTAAAATCTTCTAACCATCAAATATCACTCCTATGGTAAACTCGCGACTATTGACCATAAACTAGTTGCTACACAAAGTCTGCAACCTAACTAGCACTCATACATGAAAGACATTCACAAAAGTGCAAGTGGAGTGAATAAGTGACAATCAAAAAATAATAAATACGCATATACACCAGATCTAGAGAAATCAAAATCTTTACAGAATCATAAATCCAAAACAAGTTCCAAAAACCATAGAAAACGCAAATCAAAATATAGTTATTTGTCTTAGTCTAGGTTTTTTTTTTTTTGAACGGCAAATTTCTACTCCTTGTGGGACTTGAACACATGACCTCACCCTTAAGTGTTCCTAGAAGCTTTGCTTCTACCATTGGGCCACCAACCCCAATGGCTTGTCTTAGTCTAGGTAGCTATAAGAGTTTTAGCCAATAATCATCTTGAAAAGAGAAACAAACACAAATAAAAATTCAGCAATCATTGTATAGAACAAAGATAATAAAGGAACGAAAAAACCGAATGATTGACACCCGAATAATCGCTCTCTGGCTTAGAACCTTTGATCCCTGGCTTGCCTCACTAATAATATTTGGTTGTGTTCTCTGCCTGTGCGCCTCTCCAAGAATTCGCTGCTCCTCTCTTCGAGTCCTTCTCCCCCAATTATAATATTCGCTGCTGCTGTGATGTTCTTTTTCGGCTTCTCCCTCAACTTAATATTATATGCGGCACCCCCCTGTCTTCGAAATATTATTCTTCTTTTTTTTTCGCCGCTATGATCCTTCAAACACAATAATGCTTGCCAAACCCTTGGACCTTGGGCCTTGAAAGTCCATCCACGTTTTCCTTTTCCATTATTATTATTATTATTATTATTATTATTATTATTTCTACTATACTATTTAATATATATATATATATATATATATATATATATATATAGTATTCTAGCTCCGTGCTCTTGACTCGGGTGTTCTTGACTTGACCAAAGTTGTTCGTTTACGCTCTAATGTCCATGAACACCTACCAAAGTATAAAATAAAATAGATAAGTACTAAAAATGAACCAAAGCTAATAAAAATCTATAAAAACCTATAATAAATAAAATAGACAAATACAAGCCTAAAACTAATAAAAGAACTATCTAAACGACTCGCAAATTGTACAAACTTTACACTGGAAATAGATGTATTTTACAATACATCAAATATCCCCACACTTATCTCTTTTTCGTCCCTGAAAAAAAATTATGCTATGGAATCACAGTCAGGTGTACATCCGGTTTCAAATTTTAGGTTACTTAGTTTATAATCTACTCATGTGTTGACTACGATTGCAGGTATACTGATCCTCTTAAACTCAAACCGGCTTCCAAGCCCCTTTCCATTTACAATTAAGTTCATCTAAGTTAGTCTACCTAGGGTCTCACACTAAGGAAGCCACAGTTCCTCCTAATCCCGCCTCAAGCTTATGAAGCTAAAGGAACGACCAATTAACCATTTCCCAACCGTCTTATGCAGAAAACCAAGAGAATTTAAAATCACTTTTTTTTTTCTTTTTTTTTCGGCATACTTAACTCAGAGGGTGTGACCAATCCAAGTCGCTATCCCAGTGACCAGGCACCTTAAGCTTCAGCATTTTTTTTTTGATTTCTAATAATTTTTTTTTTTTTGAGTGACTAGAAATTCTAATGGTTTTCTACTTATAACAGTGCTTCTTATACTATTTTTGGCGGTTTCGGTATCCCCGTTTCTCCTAGATGAGAACCCACAAAATAGCCTAACATAATTAATTTATTACTTTTCAAAGGAAACCTTTCTACCGGCCGAGCCTACCCACATATCCCAAACCAGACACGTTTTCAATCAATTTTAATCTCTTATTATACATACTATTTGAAAACCGGACACCTAACTTTACCTATCATTTTCCATATTTTATATAATGCAAACTTCAAAATCAGGGACTTTTTTTTTTTTCATTTTTTTTTGGATTTTTAATTTTTTTAATTTTTTTTTAACTCAAACGACTTTATATATAAACTAAACGACAGTTTCCCATCCCCACACTTAAACTCTACATTGCCCTCAATGTAGGAATAGAAAACGACTCAAAACAAAAATAAATTCCGACTACAAAAATTATAAAAATAAATAAAAAAAAACAAAGGCAAATTGGAAAAGACTTAGCTGGTTAATTTTTGTTGTGTAAGCTCCAAAACTCTAGTCCAATCCAGCTCGATCGTATAGCATTTCATTCGCGATCAGCTCTGACACAAGGTATACTCTCGGGTCGCTTCGACATAATGAACAACTCGCATTTTATTACAGGCTGAAAAACCCAAAAACGGGATTTTGAACTTAGATTGTGCTCTCTTTCTCTCTCACACACTTTCTCTTTCTAAAAATTGGTTGTGGAACCTGAATGAATCAAAGAAATACATCCTCCCTTTTTATACTACAAGTTTTCCAATTAAACAACCTAACCCTTTTACTTCTAAAGATTGTAGATAAGTCCATACACTTTGTTGATATTAGAAATGTCTCAAATATAACATAATTCCAACATTACCTCTTACTAGTAAATTAATATGCTCCACATTTAGTACACAATTCACTTCTAATTCACAATCAAGCAACTTATACAACACATGATAGGCATCTTACCAATCAAGTATAGAGTAAAATCTCTTAATGCATAGGTCTACAAAATTACACCATTAAACTATATTTCAACATGAATTTCATCTAACATACATTTCTACACGTTAGTTAGAGATCTTTTAACAACATAAATCATCAACCACCATTTATTTCTTCCATTACATGGATTCTATCATTCATTCTTCAAACCTTCACAAGAAGCTAATCATTCGATTTTTTTAACTAGGTCAATCATTCTAGCTAAGTATTCCTTGCAATAGTATAAAATAAACATGCTAATAAATAATTATTCGGGTTTTGGGGCGTTACATTCAGGACTTGGAGTAAGGATTCCTTAAAATTGTTATACAGTTTTTTTTGAAAAGTGTTGTATCTCCTATTCACATACCTGACGGTTAACAAAAGTATTCTATTTTTAAGGTGAGTCTTATGCATCAATAGTTGAAAACAATCATTGTTTAGAACTGCAAATTTAATTTCTGTAATAAATGTTATGAAGAAGTTATTATATGACTGACTGTTTTGAATCTCATGTGGAACATATTTATTAATGTAATAAATTATTTGTAATTAGTGTTTGTATAGTATCAGATTTTTGCATTTGTTTTACATCTATGGTTCTGTTGTTATGTTGTAGAGGTGCGACGTTAAGATGTACATTGTGGAACTCTTATGCAATACAGTTTAAGAAATTCATTTCAAAGATCACTAAAGAGCATGTACTGGCTGTTATCCAGCATGGAAGGGTTAGAGACTGGAACGGTAACTTGTGTTTCAGTGTTGTTATTTAAAAAGATATTAATATAAATGAAGTTAGTAAAGATATGTGTGTTGTGAAAATTTTTAGAAAGAATTACAGTTCAAACCGATAAGTATGGATCTCGCCTCTTTCTCAATCAAGTTATAGATGAGGTGTCTGACCTAAAGAGGAGGTGCTATTTATTTATATTTCTATACGCAAATTTACATCTGTACTTTCTTTTAGCTAAGAGATGTAATTCTTTCCATATTTATGTAGTTTGATGTTGAAACAAGAACAAGAGTCTGGTTGTACTTCTCAAACCGTTCTTTCCTCTCAGAATGTTTATCCATTGCGTTAGGAATTCATAGTTGGAACACAGAAGAAGCGTGTTGATGAGCTCATTTACATTCAACAGGTTTCAATATTTTATTCGTACCTTTTATATGTCTTTAGTTTATTATATGTTTCTATTCTTTAAAAGTGTGTGTTTCATACATATATACTCTGTTTGCAGCCGATGTCTTATGTTGTGGTTGCCACCATAAAAAGTGTTGAAGAAAGCTATGGTTGGTTTTATGCTGCGTGTCGCAAGTGTGACAAGAAAGTTTTAAGTAAATCAGAGTATTTGCAAAACGCTGAAGAAGTGTCTGAAGCAATTCTCAAATTGCCTGCTACAGCGTTGGTTTGTCGAAAATGGTAGATGTATACACATTTTTTGTTTCAGATTTTTCATTTCATTTCATGCAGTTTTTTTTAGATATATTATGTTTTATTTGTTTTAGGTTCAAGTTGCAGATAAGGGTTCAAGATGAATCCGGTAGTGTATCATTTGTGATGTTCGATAAAGATGTCATGAGGCTCATTGGAGCTGCTACATGTGATATCAGGGAAAGGCAGTTGAAGGAAGGCGACACAAAAAGTTTACCGCATGAGTTGTCCCGAATCGTTGAAAAGAAACTCGCTTTCAAGATTGATGTTTCTGATTACAATCTTACAAATGAGTACCATGTGTACACTATTGTCAAGATTTGTGATGATCCTGTTATAATTGAAGAGTTGGTCGACGGACATGAGAATGTACACGATAGTTCTGGCGCGGTATTTATTCTAATTATTTTGTAATAAGTATTTATATCCAGTAGATTTTCAAATCTGTTATGTTTATTTGTATATGACCACTTTTTAGGTCACTCAGGAAGTTTGTGAAAAAAAATCTGTTAACCTTTCAGAATCTTCGCAACTTGGGTTTCAAGTTACTCCTAAGGTATTTATGCCTTTGTGCAAGTATGTCTAACTTTTTTCTACAGCTTGTATTGTCATGTAACGTTTTATTAGCTGTTTCGTGATTTGTTTGAAGGATGTTGTATGTGTTGATGCCGTTGTGGATACTGCCACAAGTCCCAATGGAAAAAGAAGTGTTGAAGATTGTGGTAATGTAAATGTTGGTGAGCAAACTTGTACAAGCAAATGATTGAAAAAGAAGACTGCTAGATTGAAAAGTTAGGAACTTATTTTAACGTATTAAGATGTTTGTTTAGTTTTTTCAGTTGTAAGTTTTTGTTAACATCTTTGAAGTTTAAAGATATGTAGGTTAAGTTTTTGCAAACTGGTTCAACAACTTTGGATGAATATATTTTAGTTAACAGCTGTTGTTTAACATCTGTTGTGCCAGTGGATGTTATGTTAATTTAATTTCATCTGTTTTAACTTCTGTTATCCAATATCTGTTCAAACGTACAATAGTGTCTCGAGTATTTTATAGTAGTTAAATATTAAATTTTTTGATACTTATTCCTTAAAATATTACTTACAATTAGTAAACTTCACGTCATTTTTTAATAAAGTTTGTCATGGAAATATTTTTTTAATTTAAATTATAACAATTCGTCAATAAAAACTCTAATTACACGTTTTATAGATGATGATATTTTTGTAGAATTTTTATTGTTATAAAATGTATGTTCATTTTTTAAAGTTATAGGAACAATAAAAGACTTCAAATCATTTGTTAGAACAATAGTTTTAATTGTTTAATTAGTATAAAAAGAATAATGTTTAAATTTATGGTATCTTTCCATCTAGATCCTTCATCTGTACAATGGCCATCAAACACTTTTAAGGCTGTGGCGACTGTTTGGTATTAAGAATTTGAAAAGACTAATTTAATTTAAATTTATAGTTACTTCGTTAGATATTGATTACAAGTCATCAAATATTGTATACCTTGAACTTAGAATATGTTTCAATACCAAAGTTTATTATTAGGACAATGAAACTAATGATAATATTCATACTAATAATCTAAAACATAGTACATTGTGAATAAAAACTATTATTCCAAGTTTTAATAATACTGATTTTTTAAGTACTTTTATTTCTATAAACATATGTGTTACGTTACTAATGTCTTTTGTTACTGTAACATCTTTTAGTTGTTTCTTAATACTGAAAATGATTTCATCTACTGTAAATAGCCGTATTGTTTCTTAAATTTCTATTTACAAAACTTTTATCTGTACAGTGGGCATTATAGACTTTTATTGAATTTCAATATCTGTTGACAATTCAATAGATGTTGATAAATAATATTAAACAGATGGTTATAATAAGTTAAGGGATTTATATGTAAATATTCAGTTTAGTTTCTTTAAAATATTAGTTACAGTCAGTATATTTCATGTCATTTCTTAAAAAAGTTTGTCATGGAAATATTATTTATTTAAAACATAATACTTCGTCAATAAAAACTATAATTACATATTTTATAGATGCTTATATTTTTGTAGAATTTTTATTGCTATAAAATATATTTTCATTTTTTAAAGTTATAGGAACAATAAAAGACTTCAAATCATTTGTAAGAACAATATTTTTAATTGTTTAATTAATATAAAAAGAATAATGTATAAATTTATGGTATGTTTCCATCTAGATCCTTCATCTCTACAGTGGCCATCAAAGACTTTTAGGGCTGTGTCGACTGTTCGTAATTATGAATTTGAAAAGACTGATGCATGTAATTTAAATTTATAGTTATTTCGTTAGATATTGATTGCAAGTTAGGTTTTACAAACTCTGTTTTAAAAATCTGGTTACATCATCCTTCAGTTGAAAATTGTAATTGATCACAGTTGTTTGAAAACATCTGTTGGCAAGGCCTCAAATTTTGTATAGCTTTGAACTTAGAATAGGTTTCACTGTTTCAATATGAAAGTTTATTACTATGTAACTGAAACGAATGATAATATTCATACTAATAATTTAAAACATAATACGTTGTGAATAAAAATTATTATTACACGTTTAAACAATACTGATTTTTTTAAAGATTTTTTTATTTCTATAAAATATGTCTTAATTTTTTAAGAATTTTTATGGTAACGTTTTTTTGTTGTTTAAGAATAGTAAAAATAAGTACATTTGTTGGCAAGGCCTACATTGTATACATAGTTTGCAATTTTTAACCATTTAAATAGGAATGTGTCATTTGTCAAATTGCTAAAATCAGTTGTTTTAGTTTGCCTCACTTCTTAATTAGTTGTGATCAATGTAGGTTATGACTAGCACATTATTTCACAGGTTTGGCTCATTATCTTAAAATCCCGATAATTAGAGGAGACACCACTTTAGTTTTGGTATATTAATATAATTTTGAGGAAAAGCTAATGTTTTTATTAGCTTTTTTAATGTTGATGTTTTCTTGACAGCTTTCAAATAATATTTAGTATTGCACACTTGTAATCACATCTAATATATGAAATGATTGTTAAACTTATGTTTAATAGAAGAGTGCACTGTCATCCTTAATTGAAGTGTTTAACTTATAGTAGATGGACTTTTCATGGATGATTTTCTTTACTGTAGGCTGCAAAGAAGGTTAGCAGCAGTCCTAAAGATGAATAGGAAGACGAAGATGAATGTTGCGAAAAGTAGGATGAACCTAAATGCAAAGAAAAAGGTATTTTTTTCCTTTGATTTTTTTTTCAAATTTTATCTATACATGCTTTCTGCCCTTAATTTTGGTTTCACTTTCTGACTAATTGACCCTTCTCCATTGGGAAAAAAGAAACCCAAAACAACAAATCTTGGTATTTTGTTGCAATATTCCAATTAGAAAACCACTTTCACAGTTCCATCATCTCCTTAGTCTTCCCTGCAACTACAAACAATCACTTTAATGATTCTTGCTAGCTTTTATTTTAATTAATGTACTGTAAGTGCAATATTCATGTATGTCCCTAGCTAGTGATCCGGTACTGAATGACGAAGGTTCAGATAATCAGAAAACGACCAAGACTTAAACATGAAGATACATTCGACCAGTCAGGAGGTCGAAGGTGGAATAATATAGGTCGAAGGTAGAGATCTAGAGGGCGAAGGTAGAAGCTTATGGGCGAATGTGGAAAGCTACAATGTAAAAGTGTACATTCGTACTAGGAAAAGGGGCGAATGTGCAGAGGTTATAAATAGGTTTTGCTTGTTTGATAAGTTAGACTAGTTGGTTATTGTGTGTGTGAAAGTCAGGTTATAGCTCTCTAGATTAAGTGTGTTTGAAAGGCAATAGATTAACTTGTAATCATGTTGTATTGATATGTTGAGTCAAGTTATCTATAAAAATGATGTTTGAAAAGGTAATCCGTGTGTTGTGATTTGCGTATTATCATTTTGTTCAGTTCTAGGGTTTTCGCACCTGGAATTGTGACTTATATGATCAGATTTCCTGTCTATTGCTAAAATTCTTCGTTTACAAAGTGGTATAAGAGCCATAGAGATCATACAACAATAAATTGATAATATCAGAACTGATTTGGACCCTATTTTGATCAAATTTTTTCTGTTTTTCATTGAAATTGGTTTTTGATACAATTTGAAGGTTTTGGATCACTTTTCGTGGATAAAATCAACATTTCCAAGAATTAAAGTTGTTCCAAATCAATTCCGAATCTTAACCTGATAAAGATCATCAAAATCCATTAACTTTTGAAAATTTCAGATCAAAATAACCATTTTTCAAAGTGTAACCGTTTTTTAAACATGTATGGGTCGAATCTAGAGAGCATGGGTCGAACCTGGACATTTTAGGGCGAACCTGGAGATTTTCTGGACGAAAGTAGGTATTTTCAGGTCGAACCTAGGTGTGTTGTGTTGAGTTTTTCACTTTCGGGTATAAATCTCCACTTTCGGGTCATCGGGGGTGCGAAAGTGAGATTCAGAGGGACGAAAGTGAGAGTATTTGGACGAACCTGGATATTGTCACATATATTCTACATTCGGGTCATCATTTTGGACGAAAGTGAAGCCTGATTTCAGAAAATTTTTGAAATATTTTTTGTTGAAAAAATGATGAATTACTTGACCATATCAAGAACGGATGAGCAGATAAGAGCTATGATAGAAGCCGAACGACAACAATTACAAAGACAAAATTCTCAATTTGACAACATTTGGGGATTTCCAAAGACACCGAAACTAACTAATGAAATGGTACATGTTGACAAGTGTGTTAACAGAGAAGGTGTTCAAAGAAATGTTGTGTGTTTAGTCAAACAAATGAGACATGATGATTCCAGTGAATTGTCAGAGAGTGTCTTGAGTTCTGATACGAATTCAGAACAGAGTGAATCAAAAGAGAGTGATATCTCAAATGTTGATGCTATATCTGATAATGGTAATAAATCAGATGATGAGGTAAGATCTAGTATTGACTGTGCTAGTTGTTCTGAATGTGTCAAGTTGAAATGTGAATTGATGACACTTATTAAGGAAAAACAGAACCTAGCAAATGAGCTAGAAAATTGTCAAAACCAAACTAAAGTTTTTGAAAAGAATGAAAAAGATTTGTTAAAGAAAATTGAATCTTTAGAGCAAGAACTTTTAGAAATGAATAAAAGTTTTTCAATAAATAACACCACATCAGAGTTGAAAGACACAACATCTTGTGTTGAAGTTTCAAACTCTGAGGTGAAGTCCGATTCTAGTCAGAAAATTGAAAATGTGGTAGTCATTTCAGAACCTGAGTCTGAAGAGAAAAACCATATTTAAATTTCCTGATGGAATGGAAGGATCCTATATGTTGGAAGGACATGACAAGTTGATTTTCAATAAAGATTTTCCAATTGATAATATCGAACAATCTTTACTCAAATGTATATATGTTGATAATATCGATTTGTTAAATCAATTTAAAACTCAATTTGGTCATTTGTCATTTGAATTAAATCCTAACCAACATAAGGATCAAAAGAAAAACATTGAAAAAAAAATATTGAAAACAAGAAAGGTTCTAAAGTAAAAGGACCGAAACCAAACAAATCGAAAGGAAATGATCAGATGAAAAATTCTCATCAAAAGAATTCAAGAAATTTTTCATCTAGATCATATGATTCTTATGATTATTCATATACCTCTCGATTTGATGGTTATTGGGGAAACAACTCACATCAGTATTCTCATGGTTATGTTGAACGGAGAAGCTGTTTTGAATGTGGTGAAGTTGGTCATATTGCTGCTCATTGTCCCTATTGGTATTGGGATGACGGGTATGCATGTGATTTTGAAGAGTATAGGTCTTGTTTTAACTGCGGAGAGTGTGGGCATTTAGTTGCTGCCTGTCCGTATGTTAAACAGAAAAGGACCGAAGTGAAATTTGCTAAAAATTCAGGCAATGTAAAAAAGCCTTTATTCCCAAAACCAATCAAGAAGCAAAAAGGGAAATGGGTTGTGTATGACAATCGTAACAAAATTGCCTTGAATAAAAATGGAGATTGTGGACGGGTTGCTAAGGTAAGGGGGAGTTCTAAGGCTAAGCCCAAGAATAACTCTAAACCTGGGTCTTCATCAGTTAAGTCTGAGAAGATTCCAAACAAAGTTCAGAAGCAGGTTTCAAATAAGAAATCTGAAAAGTCAAAAATTAAAACAATTTCAACAAAATCTAAAATTAACTCTGAACGTGTTTGGAAACCCAAATCACTTTCTAAATCAATAGCAATTTCTACTTCAAATCAATCCATTGAAAAACCAATTGATTTTTCAAAAGGAGAATGGATTGATGTTCCGAGAATTGATGACCTTGGTCGACCCATCATTGTGAAGGGATGGGTACCTCTTTTGAGCTAATTGTTTAACAAGTGTGCAGGTTGTTCCAGACAGACCCATTAGCTATCTTTTGATAGTTGATAGTGGAGCATCTATATACAAGCTATTTATTGGAGAGGTGAAGGTCAAGAAAGGGATATTGAAGAAGGAAAACATGATTTCAAAAAGAGAGGAGAGTGTTTGTAGTTTGTTTCCTACCTGTGAAGCCGGAAAACGTTGCAATCTCATGCAATTGCTCTCAGGTTTGGCTTTTTACAACAGATACAACAAAACGGGTTATCCTAAACTCTCTTATCTTGGTTAATGGTTTTTACTAATTGAAAGATAAAAGTGAGTCAAGCGATCTGAGTGAAAAATGGTTTTTAGAACTCAATGAGTAAACCACATCGGATATCATTTTATTTTGTTTTCCTTCAAAAGTTTAAAAAAAAATCCAAAAATATGCTTATTTTTAGATTTTTATGGGGGAGAAAATTTCGGAAAAATCAAAATAAAAAAATAGAAAATAAAAAATGAGTTTTCCTGGAGAAAAAGAGGAGATGATAGTACATCAGTGGACTGTCAGACTACTCCAAAAACAAAAATGAATTGATAAACATTGAGTAGCCACTACAATTATATATTGGTAGGCTTGAAATCAAAGTTTAAAGTTCAGCATGGTGATATAAACTTAAAATCAATAACTGATTATCATGTGGATCAACGTATCGTTGGCATATGGTCTTAGTACCGAAATTTCGTTTGATAGATTGCCAAAATCAGAGGTTTCGGGTCGTTATATTGAAAGTTATCTGGGGATGGCCTAACTGATCTTTTGCTGTATTGATTTACAGACCTAGATTCAGTCAGGGTATCTTATTAAAAGAGCTAGTAAAGCCAAAACCATAAGTTACCGAATGAGGAACTTAATATGTGTGATGATAATCAAAGATTATCTAATGCATCGTATCAATACAATGATGAAAGTCATGTATGATATTAGTCCTCACCCTGGTAGAGTGCACAAGTCGCTTTGAAGCATTAATTTGCTGACCTGTCACCTCTGTGCCTCATATCTTGTAACTAACGGATAACTTCAATATAATCACGCGTTACGATGAAGCTTTGTGCAATTCTTGATACGGGAATGTGTCGCGAGCGCGGGGACCATAGATTACTCAGTATCTAATATTACCATAATGTATCTAAAGTGTTGAGCAATGAATGATGATTTTGAGTTTAAGTGGACAAACATACTGGTAATGGTTGTAGGATGCTCAATGTCAAAAACAGAAAATTGATCAAAAAGAGTTATGACTGACTGTTTCAATACTGATATGATCCTCTTACCAAAAAATTCACAAAAATATGTTTAGTTTACTTTTATGCAATTACAT
The DNA here is from genome assembly GCA_032199755.1 of Ambrosia artemisiifolia. NCBI lineage: Eukaryota > Viridiplantae > Streptophyta > Magnoliopsida > Asterales > Asteraceae > Ambrosia > Ambrosia artemisiifolia. The sequence continues at coordinate 33,876,140 of CM063513.1, forward strand.
TTGAAAATCCAAAAAAAAATTTGGTGTGTTTTAGCATAAACTTTGAAAAATCAAAAAGTTTTGTGTCAATTTTATTTTCGATAACCGATGTTGGGATACTGAATGAGAATGCTCAGATACTTAAAAGTTGAAAAATATTTCAAATTTTCAAGTTTCTGGTACATATTGGAAATGTTTAATAGTTGAGGGGGAGAACTATTGAGGGTCAAAAGGAATGTGAAGAGTACTTCCGAGATATTTGTCGTGTCTAACGCTGGTTGTAGTTTGTGCAGTTTTTAGTAAATTTTTCTGCAGAATCAAACTCAACAAGTGCATTGCTCAAGACTCATCGACAAAGCGTGTAACTGAACAAGACCCAAACCTGAACATCAAGATCACCAGAACAACAGAAGCTAGTAAGAGGTTAAAGAAATGACTGAAGATTGAAGAATTCAAGATTATTGTCTATCTTCATCTCTGGACCAATTGTCACACCCTCAAATTCCACGTGCGGGGTTTTACCACGAGACGCGTGACACACCAGGATCTCAGTCAACGATCACAACAAACATTCAACAAACATGCATTCATATATAAATATATAAACCAAAATATCATGCTTTGAGCCGTAAACCAGCAGCGGAAGCATTTCTTGTTTACAACCAAAAGACATATTAAAGTTTACAAAACATTGTTTATACGTTTCAAAATATTAGACGCTGTGCATGACTCCGTGCGCCTACTCCATTGACAGCTCCCTTAGCGACCTGAGAAAACATGCCAAAAAGATGTCAACATATAATGCTGGTGAGTTCACAGGTTTTCCTTTATAAACAGGTTTTAAAAGTTCCAAAGATCATATCCGTTACTACTTGGTTATAAGAACGTTAGCTAGACGTTAAGTTGTTTTTACTACTACGGTTGGGAACCCATTACTAAACATGTACCAAACGATGAACAGCCCAGACGACTGGGCTACCGATGCCTCGGTAACCCGATAGTTAGAGACAATATGCACCCGCCCGGCATCCCCGCCGTCGGATGGGGTTTGTGAGGCCCAATAGATCTATCCACATTTCCCTCGTTGTGCTTCCCGCACATTCATGGTTTCCCCCTGGGACTTTCCGAAAAATCCGTATAGTTATGTAAAGTAACCACAGTATAACATGATCTTTAATAAATAAGTTCGCAGCATGTTTCTCCCCCGAAGGCAAAACTGTAAAAGTGGGGCTGTGACACTCACCTTAGGTTGCGTTACTTGAAAACAGTTAAGTAATTATGCTATGATAGCCCCAAATAGTGGCGACCTATCATAAGATATGTATAAGTATCCGGACTAATACCCCGTAGGTTAACTAGTCCCCGAATGTCCAGACCATAATACGCTTGAAAACACCTTTGACTGATAAACCGACCGTGCCAGACAAGACTCGACATCCCATTGGTGACCCGACATTCCATGTGTTAGCTAAATGCAAAGTATCATGCAACATATGAAGTTAAACACTTAGCACGCGCAAGAGTTCACCTAGTCTAGCATAACGTATGTTTAGTGTACAGTTGAGTCCGAACACGTGTTGCCAAGTCATATGGCATGTCCCGGGGTTCCTATCATGTTCCTAAGAGTCAAATCAGGCTTCGGGATGCCAAAATACGCTTAAAACATCAGTACACGCGATTAGGAAAGTCAACATGTGAGTAGCCTCAGTCAACAGGCGATTAGGGGCCCAATCGCCTGATATATCAGGCGATTAGGGTCCTAATCGCCCTCATGCTTGCCTAATCACCCTCAACATCAGGCGATTAGGATTCCTAATCACCTGCTGCTGCTGTGTGACGGATTTTTGCGCGTTTAACCCTCCAAATCAGATCCGAAACATGCAACAACACCCAATATCAAACCTAAATCATTTACCAACCCATTCCAAGCAAAAACCCCCAACATATCACTGATCTAACATGTTCTAAGCAATTATTTCCTAAAATGGCAAAGTACTAGATTTCACCAACCAACCTTATCTTTCCTTAAATGGAAACAATCAGATTTCAATCTCTACAAGCTTGCAAATCATCAAACCTCGGATTTAACATCTTCCTAGTATGAATTCTAACAACATTGCATCAACAATCATACCATAATCATCCCAAATCTTCAAGAACATCCAAATGGGTCAAAATACACATTTTCATCAAAACACAACAACAATGGCTCAAACTCTAAGATAACCATCCTAATAATCTCTACATAACAGAAGTACAATCATATCATGGAAACAATCATGTTATAAACACCAAGAAGACCAACATAAGCATGTAAACTTCACATATAACCAACATTATGGTGTAGACTTGGTTTAGAACTCTTTTGAAAGGTTTTTAAAGACACAAACTTAGTAAAACAAGGTCTGGACCTTTGGGGAACCAAAATAACAACTTTACAAAGGTTAGAGATGAAGAACACACCTTGGATTTTGTTAAAGAGAGGTGTATAAGCTTGGAAATGGTGATTTTTGCAACAAAAAGAGTTCCAGAGGTGTTTCAAGGTGTGTGGGTGGCTTGGGATCAGTTAGGGTTGTTCTAAGAATGTTTGGGGGGTTAAGGGTTCTATTTATAGGTGTTTTGACCCGGACTCTGCAGTATAGGCGATTAGCAGTGCATTATATGCGATTGGGGGCCTAATCGCATGATGCATCAGGCGATTAGGTCCCAATCGCCTGCTAGCATCTCTCAATCGCCTATATATAGGCGATTAGGCCCCTCCCCCTGATCCTAATCGCCTGAAACCCTCCAAGCTGGGTTTTCGGCGCGTTAAACGCTATTTTAACACATATAAACACGTACTAACATACCAACAAGTCACGTAATGATTATAAACACGTAATGCATGATAACTAACACATTTTCATTCGTTCACCAATTCCCAGGACTCGAGACATGCGTGTGTGTGCTAAACCCGGTGATTCCACGAATCACCAATTCTAGTATCTATGGTTATGGACTGACTCCCGATGATCCCGCGGATCATCGTAACGACTCCCGATGACTCCCTAGAATCATCATAACGACCCGACTGATTTAGTTAGTTATGAAATAAGTATGACTCGCTAAGGTAGACTTACTAGTTTTAGTCAACGTTACTAACCTGAGTTTGCCGGGTGTCACACCAATAAATGACAAAGCCAAGATTTCTTGAGTCTGTCTGAGATTTCGAAGCTTACTGAAAAGATAGACAGGAACCTCGACACAAACATGCATGAAGATGGAAAGTTTTCAAGTCATTCAAGATGATGAGATCAAGACTTGAAGAATTGATGACTTTCTAATTTGGTACATCACTAGCTAGGTCCAAGGGTGAGATTGTAAGTGCATTATTCATGTATGTCCCTAGCTAGTGATCCGGTACTGAATGTCGAAGGTTCAGATAATCAGAAAACGACCAAGACTTAAACATGAAGATACATTCGACAAGTCAGGAGATCGAAGGTGGAATAATATAGGTCGAAGGTAGAGATCTAGAGGGCGAAGGTAGAAGCTTATGGGCGAATGTGGAAAGTTACAATGTAAAAGTGTACATTCGTACTAGGAAAATGGGCGAATGTGCAGAGGTTATAAATAGGTTTTGCTTGTTTGATAAGTTAGACTAGTTGGTTATTGTGTGTGTGAAAGTCAGGTTATAGCTCTCTAGATTAAGTGTGTTTGAAAGGCAATAGATTAACTTGTAATCAGGTTGTATTGATATGTTGAGTCAAGTTATCTATAAAAATGATGTTTGAAAAGGTAATCCGTGTGTTGTGATTTGCGTATTATCATTTTGTTCAGTTCTAGGTTTTCCGCACCTGGAATTGTGACTTGTATGATCAGATTTCCTGTCTATTGCTAAAATTCTTCGTTTACATGTACACACCTAACAGTCGCTAGCTCCCATAAGGCTGAAAATTGTCCTTTTAAGTAAGATGATCACCTAATGAAACACTTTAGATTGACAACTACAGGATGTTCTATTTATTTCCCTTTCCTTTTGTGGCTTTTTGCTCATAGATGAAAGAAGAATCAGGAATTTTACATATTTTCTACTAAAAACCAGATTTTCCTCTTCAGTCTGTTTCTTCAGGATTTGGACTGATGAGAACTCTCCCTACGATGGAATCTTTTTGGGCTTCTAATTGGACTGATGAGAAATCTCCCTACGATACCCTTGGTACACATTTTTTTTTTAATTTTATTTATTCGTTGGTTATAAGAAGAAAAACAATTGGGTACATTACTGATGGATGCTTATGTGATTGTTCTTCTACAATTATGCAATTAGTAGGATCTGTTATTTTAAATTTGTTCCCTTGTAATAGTTTTATATATTTTAATAGAACTTATGCTTTCACCCTTTTTCATTCTTAACGCGAAAGAGAAAGCTACTTTTAGGTTGTCATCACATTGGCTTGACACATGGCAATGCATCAACTTGGATTATTAAGAGGCCCTTCGCGTATTGTATATTCTTTTACAGGAGTCGCCTATCAATCGTTTGCCATTATATATAATTACTTTTGGTTGATTTCTTCATGTGATGTACCGATTAGTTTTTGTTAATAACTTTTTTGTAGGTACTCCCCTTGGGGGCCGCGACTCTAATATGCTAATATGGGTTGCAGACAATTCTTCATGTGACGTACCAATTAGTTTTTGTTAATAACTTTTTTGTAGGTACTCCCATTGGGGACGGTGATTCTAATATGCTAACATGGGTTGTAGACAACTACTTCGTGAGAGGCTGGACAACTGGCATGGCTTCTATGACGTCTTTCTACAATAAAATAAAAGGGATTAATTTTAGTTTAAGATTTATTGTTTAATCTGATTAGGTTTACCCAACAGCTCCACCTCCTCTCCATGTACATTTCCGACCTATTTCTTTGTTTGGTATTCTATCCATGGCTAGCAACCGTTCCACTTCTCTCAATTCACATTTTAGTAACTGGCAAAACTCCACGATTTGTATTAGATATCATGAAGACTATTAAATTCTAATCCCTAACCGATGGAACCTCAAGGATAAGCAACACCAACAAATTCTTACACTTATCTCCTTCTTACAAAGTATCTCAAGTTATTCTCTTCGTTTGATTTACGGTTGCCGACGATAACCAATGTCCATATGCTTTCGTTCATTTCTTATTGGTACGTTTGTTTTCACCTTTGGGTGTCGCCATTAGGTATTACGACAAACATTGCTTCATTTTTTATTTTATTTCTATTAACACATTCAGACGTTTTTACATTTGCAAACATTTGCATATATAACCGTGATCATCGAAGATCGACAGTGAAATGCAAGGATGTTAGAGATGACGCACATGGTGGTTCCCTTGTTCTTGAAATTGTAAGAAATGGCTTATGTTCTAATTTCAAAACGAATTGTCCACTTAGTTTTGCTGATTATAATGGTGAAGGTAACCTCTTTGGTTACTTCTACAAAAAATGAGTTATTATAGTTCTTTCTTTCTTTCTTGGTTTTGAACCTTTTGTTCTCTTATTTATTTTTAAATATTTTGCTTTCTAGGTATTTTTCTAAGGCGTGGATAGCCTGGCAGATCCGTAGTTGAAATTGGGTTACTGTCTTTAATAAAGTCGAGACTATAATCAGAGTTATAATGAGAAACAAAACTTTTTATAATCACAAATCACCTTTAAATTATGCACGAACAGAATGACTCGGGTATTGGTTTAACATAGTCATATTTTTTTTATTTCTCTTATTCTTGTTTAGTTTTGAGCAAAATATTCACATATGAGTCAACTTAACCACATGTTAATTGATACATGATTTTGAAGTTCTTATGTTTTCAATATTTTCATGTTTCTTATTTAAAGCGGACATATGTGCTCATTTATAGGTCTTTAATCCATGTATTGTTAATCTAAGATGATTTCATCATACATAATTAATATGATTTAACGCATCATTTTGGTTCAAAAATAAGATATATAGGTTATATTCATGTAACAAGTGGAGATCACCATGAAGGCATTTTAAAATGATTCTACACTTGTTATTAGGGTACGTCATAATTGAAGACGACAACAATTTACAAATTTACAGCATATGATCTGGCTGGCTAATGATGTTGATGTTATCTTTTAAAATTGGTTTTAGTTTGATACACAGATGGTTGGACCTGATTTGATGGTATTTTTTTAGAACCACATGAAGTAAGTGAGAGAAACAAAATTTGGTAATTTTCAAAGAGTGTATTGTTGTAAATACTTTATTAGTTTCATATATCATGACAGTAAATTAAACGAATAAAACTACTAGCAAAAAATTAACACAATTTATCACGAGATGATTGATAAATTAACATAAATGAATATCGAGCTAAAATTGTCTTCCTGCAGCAACGCGCAGGCTCCCAAGTAATACTACATTATAAAGGAGGAGAGATGTCTACAAATGTAATTTTACATACATTTTAAGATGGCATAGGAAAAGCCTCATGCTTAAAACCCAAATGTCATGTAATTTTTTCCCTTTTCTAATCTAAATGCAAAACCTACTTGTACATATTCTTTTATCATAACCTACAATTACCATTAATCTGTATCTATAATCTATAATCTGTATTATTATATTATAAAGCATTTGAGAAAGGTGTCAAACAAAATTAAGTAATTACCACATTTTATTAAAAAAAATTGCAATTATATATAACAGAATTATACAAAAATGTTTCTACGCATACAAATATATACCTATACTTGTGAAAAAGATTGTTAGAATCAACAAAAGTAGAACTTTGCATAAAAAAATTGTGATGCCTTTTTCTTGAAAAAATAATGTGCGCATGAATTGGTTCACAAACTGAAGGGGTAGGGTACCAATTCCAGTGCTTAGGCGCACCATACCCCAGAAATATTATCTCCATGACATTCCTCCGCGGACCAACAACACTCGGCAGAGGGAAAGGAGCCAACAATCGTGTACGAAGTATAAACTCACAAGCGCCAGCGTATCGTCAGTTCTGGCGATGACCACCCGCGAAAGGATAACAGCCGCCTGCGCCAAGTAGCAGCTCCCCTTGAACCCTACTTTCTGCACTTCTCCCTAGGTGTCAGGCATCACCTCAGCCTATCTTGCAGAAGAAGATAGCCGCTTGACACCCTCTACCACTAGGAAGAAAATGAAGCCTCTGCAGTCAACCACATTGTGCCACGTGTACCAGTTGCAGAGCGCCGCCCCTGACAACCAACCACAGATTGCCAAGTGGGCCGCATGCGTCCAGCCCACAGATCCCCTATAAAAGGGAGGCTTCACCTTCTTTTGATAGGTCGAACAATTCTCCACTCAAACAGACACACCTGTAATACACTTGTATCTTTGTCTTTATATTTGTAATCGTTCAAGTAATAAAGACAGATCTTTTCTAGTGGACGTAGGTCAATGAGACCGAACCACTTGTATCTTGGGTGTTACTTATTTACTCGTTCTTTAGCTAATCGGGCCACATATCTATCATCGTTGTGAGCAAAGGATTATATCCTGTATCGAACACGAGTAGCCACCCCCCTCACATTACCCGAGTCATTACTCGTTGTTTCTTCATTGGCGCCATCCGTACCGGCTGAAAACTATGTTTTCTAAACCACATCTTTTTAGCTCACTAATGGCAGATCTCAACCCAGCCAAAACCCATGGTGCTACCCCATCTACTAAGCTCCAGGGCAAAGTAACGGGAGTGCTAAACACTCCGGATAAAGAGACGACACAGCAAGCTCCGCGGGTGCAATCACCACCCCGGGCGGTCACTTACTCAGATTTGTCAGAATCTGGCGAACAACCCCCTAGACCCATTGACCCAGACGAGTAGCTGTTTCGCAAACAGCTTAAGAACACCAAAATTTACCAGGGCATGTTGCCAAGTTACAAGCTGGTAAATCTACCAACCTCACTTCCCCTTCGGCCAAACAAAGCCAAAAAGGGATAGAAAAAGAAACTGCACGATCGAAGTCTCGTGGTGGAGGTCACAGTAGAAATACATGCGATCAGGACCTAGAGAGCTCCAAGTCTGAGTCGGATGGTTACCAGCCAACCAGTGACTCGGATTACTCAAAGGCCTCCAAGGCCAAGAAGTGCAAGACGTTGTGGACACAGTCCGCCACGTCAAACAAGAAAGAGGACGACGACTTGAACAAGCCTTACAGGCCCAAGTCATTCGCCTTCAATTCAAAGTTTTGCCAGCGGATAGCCACCGCTCGCATTGAGAAACAGGCCAAACTCCACAGCAGCATCGGCAAGTACGATGACCTGCGCGACCCCACCGATCACTTGCACGATTTCGAATGTGCAGGGACCACAGTTCTCTGGCCCGTCCAGGTCTGGTGCCATTTGTTTACCCAGACGCTGACCGGCACAGCCAGAGTTTGGTTTGATAACCTCCCGGTAGGAGGAATAGTGGACTTTGATGATCTCATCAAAAAGTTCAAGGACCATTTCTCCCACCTCATGAAACATAAGAAGTATAAGTCCCACATCCTCTTATGCCGGCGCACTAACAATGAATCCATCGAGGACTTCAAAGTGTGCTACAACAAAGAAGAGCTGCAGATTGGATGCGGTAAAGAACTCACGCGCGCGGGCTTCATTCAAGGAGTCTGCTGTGAGGAACTAATGAAGACCCTATCAGGCAAAGACGGAGTACTAGATTCTTGGGAAGAAGTCATCAGGGCTTCCAAAATTTTCGCATCCTCTGAGCGCTCCCTCAAACAACAGTGTGGCTTCCAGTAGACTCACAACTCCAAAAAAAAAACAAAGGCAAGCAGTCTCTCTGGTCACACATTTCAGGAACAGCGGACGAAGGCAAATATTCATCCGCCAATGACGCTCGCCAAACGATTAACAGCAAGAAATCGGAGGACCAGAGGGGACATTCCAACAAAAATACTGATTGGACCCCTCTCACCATGACACCGCCTCAAGTGCTCAAGGCTGAGCGAATTACTTTCAAGGAGCCCAAGGCCCTTGGAAAGTGGAAGAATGTGGATACCACAAAATTTTGTGACTACCATAACGACTATGGCCATCTTACAGACAACTGCTATAGTCTGAAGTTGGAAATAGAAGTCGCTCTAAAGACTGGCCAACTGGGCCACTTGGTGAAAAACGTTCACAGGGGTGGGCGGGGCCACAATCAGGATGACAAATGCGACCAAGGTGCGCGGAAACCTATCCACAACCTTGAAGCTAATTTCATCCACCGCCCCCCGCACAACCACTAATGAAGACCGTATCAGGCAAAGATAGAGTACCAGATTCTTGGGAAGACGTCATCAGGGCTTCCAAAATTTTCGCATCCTCCGAGCGCTCTCTCAAACAACAGCGTGGCTTCCAGCAGACTCACAACTCCAAAAAAAAATAAAGGCAAGCAGTCTGTCTGGTTGCACACTTCGGGAACAGCGGACGAAGGCAAATATTCATCCGCCAATGACGACCACCAAACGATTAACAACAAGAAATTGGAGGACCAGAGGGGACACTCCAACAAAAACACTGATTGGACCCCTCTCACCCCTACCATAACGACTATGGCCATCTTACAGACAACTGCTACAGTCTAAAGTTGGAAATAGAAGCCGCTCTCAAGACTGGCCCACTGGGCCACTTGGTGAAAAACGTTCATAGGGGTGGGCGGGGCCACAATCAGGATGACAAATGCGACGAAGGTGAGCGGAAACCCATCCGCAACCCTGAAGCCAATTTCATCCACCGCCCCCCGCGGAACCACTGTAACATGATCTCCGGGAACGCCAAACGCCAAAGCAAAGGTAAGCGTTCCCGACAAAACGATGACTTCTGGAAGGAGGCGGTCGTCATCCTTCCCAGAGTACCTGTCGGCCCCTCATCCACGGCGCTTCACATAATCACCGCCGTCCTAGGACATTATCGAACCAGATCAATGTTCCTAGACGGCGGAAGCAGCACTAATATAGTTTACGATCAGTGTTTCAGCAACTGGACGAGGAAGATAAAGCCCGCCTCGTTCCAGTCAATGAACCAATCTCGGGCTTTATTCATGAAGTCATCATGCTGCAAGGTATGATATATTTTCCAATCACTTTTACTAATGCTACCCTTAAGCGCACAGGAATGCGCAACTTCATGGTTTTACCAGCGACGTCACATCATGAGATCCTTTCGGGTAGGGAAGGCTTGGCGCGGTTCAACGCGAACGCGTCCACACCTCATCAAATGATTGGCTTCCCCACCCGTTTTGGCATCGCATTTATCCGGGGCAACAAGGACTGCCACGTAGTCGACATGGCCAAGCCTCAAAAAATCCCAAAAACACAAGTCCGCTTGGAGCCGAAAAACTGGGTTCTCAACCCTAAATTCCTAGACCAAACGGTGGTCATCGGCCATGAAATCTCCAACACCATAAGGGCACATCTAAAACAACTCCTCGTAAAAAATATTAACGTCTTCGCCTGGCAAACATCTGATATGATCGTTGTTCTGAGAGAAATCGCGGAACATAAACTCAACACATAAAGATCAGTGGAACCAGTCGTACAGAAGAAGCGCAACATGGGGCTGGAGAAAACAAAGGCCATGAACGAACAAGTCAATGACCTTCTCAACGTAGGCATCATCCGCCGAATCTGCTACCAAACCTGGGTCGCCAACCCAGTCATCGTAGGCAAGGTAACCAGCGGGTGGCGCTTGTGCGTCGACTACAAAGACTTGAACAAATCATGTCCAAAGGATTGCTATCCTTTACCAGATATTGACTTCAAGGTGGACTCCCTAGCGCCTTACCGCTTCAAATGCTTCTTGGACGCATACAAGGGCTACCACCAAATCCAAATGGCAAAGGAGGATGAAGACAAAACAGCCTTCCGCACAGACATGGGACCTTCTGTTACACAAAAATGCCATTTGGTCTGAAAAATGCGGGATCTACCTATCAACGCCTAATGGACAGCTCATTCATCGACGAGATAGGCGTATGCTTGGAAGTTTACATCAACAATCTCGTCATCAAAAGCAAGGATGAAGAACACATGCTAGGGACATTCAAAACACATTTGATCAGCTGCGCAAGGTGCGCATGAAGCTCAACCCCAGCAAGTGCTCCTTTAGCATGGAAGAAGGCAAATTCCTAGGCGTCATTGTGATGCGCAACAGGTTCGCGCGAACCTAGTCAAAATATTGGCGATTGAAAGAATGCCCTTTCCCGCATCCATCAAGGAAGTGCAAACACTCATGGGCCGCCTCGTCGCCCTCAACCGCTTCCTTTCCAATTATACATCTAGATCTTTTCCATTTGTAGATACTTAAAAGAGTTGTCTGGAAAAAAAAACAATTTCCGCTGGACCCCTGAAACGGAAAAAGCTTTTCAAGAAATGAAACAGTGTCTTATAAATTTACCTACTCTCACTGCGCCTTTATTGAAGGAACCACTAACGCTATACCTCTCCGTCACGGAAAGGGCAATTGGCGTGGTACTCATTGTAGACCGCAACAAAGTTCAGACACCCATTTACTATATCAGCCGCACTCTTCTAGATGCGGAAACAAGGTACTTTACAATGGAAAAACTGGTTCTAGCGCTTATTCAGGCCTCGCGCAGACTGCGCATGTATTTCCATGGACACCCAATCAACGTCCTTACTGATTACAGATGCAACGATGTACTCTGAAAACCAGACACGTTGGGCCGCCTAGTAAAACGGGCAAATGAACTTGGTGAACACACCATCAATTACAAACCAAGACCCGCCATAAAAGGACAAGTACTCGCTGACTTTGCAACAGAAATACTAGCGGACAAAGTCCAAGACTGCTTGGCAGAGCAATAGCCCGCACAACCCACAAACGAAATTGAAAAATGGACCCTATACTCCGACGGGGCCTCAAACAGCGATGGGTCAGGCGCGGGATACGCCTCATCTGTCTAAACAACAAGGAATACACATACGCCATCCGCCAATAACGAAGCGGAATACGAGGCGCTATTGGCAGGACTCCATATTTCGGAAAAAATGGGAGCCTCCCACCTCGAAGCGCATGTGGATTCAATGCTCGTAGCAGGACACATCAACGGAACATATGATGCACGCGATGCCACCATGGCACTAAACTGTAACACCCCGAGGTGTTACGGGTCTTGTAAACGGGTCGGGTCGTACCCGACCACCCGATTATTTACTATAAAATATTCAAGTTCGAGTCTTGCAGCCAAACGCTTCTAATCTATTGGTAAATTCGCAACCAAACACCCTTGGTGCAGTCTAATAACCGTTACCAAACACCCGAGTTTCAGTTATTATCCTCGTTGCCAAACACCCTCTTTTTTAATTCCCTTATAAAATCCCTCCACCCTTATTCTTTCTCTACTTATCATCGACACACACACACATTTGTGTGCAAAGACAAACACAGCAACAGCAACCAGCCACCACCTCCGGCGCCGCCGCCGCCGGCCGCCGCCTTCCTCTCCGGTAAGCACCACAAACCTTCTCCTCTTCTCTTTTCTGGTCCGGTGACCCTATTCTTCTACTTCGAAACTTAAACATCAACCGTAACCATCCTCCTCCATGCAAGAATCCTTTAACCCATTCGATTAATACCTGTTGAATAACCAGACTCGCCCCCTCTGCTTGTGTTAACCGAAGTCAGACAGTCACCATTACCGGTGACTGTCTTAGGTGACCACCACAACCCGATAACCTTTCTGTCCATCGAGCCACTATCAAACCATTAACCCTCTTGTTCCTCTGTTTCTGCTGTGAACCATCAAACCGTCTCTGTGTCGTGCCTCTGTTATCTTAACCGGACAGTCACCGAGTTATGGTGACTGTCGTGAATCCTTGTAACCCACAAACCGATGTTGATGTTGATAATAACTGAGGTTCCGATCAGATTCTAGTTATATCCCGATCACCCTTCGATTCATGTGTGGTACTCGATAAACTTCTTTGGAACTATCCTTTTGTTCTAGTTAGTACCCGTGAACCATCTGTTGAACCGTACCCTTTTGTTTCTGACTGTACCCGATGAACCACTCGATTGTATTATAACACACACATACGTTGATGTGTGTGTATGGTTTAGAATCTGGTAATAATACGATTGATTGGGGTATTATCCGATTCTGTTATGTTGGATCATGCTTTGGGTTGCCTCTTTCTAGCTATTTTGGTTAATGTTATAATCGATTATTAATGAGATGGTTACGGTTATTACAAGGTACCAATCGAAAGTCCGGTCAACTTCCGGTCACTCTCTGGCAAGTGTCTGGTTATTAATCGGTAAGTTCAAGGTTATTTATCTATTGGTTAATTGGTTGGAAATCTTATAATTAATTATTAATATAATAATTATGATTGTGTGAGGTACCGGTAATCAAATCGGAGAGTTAAACCGATACCGAGTCAACTCAGTAACTCGGTCAACTACCAGAACAGAACCCGGTCCAGTATAACTCGGAGTGGATTATTAGAATTATACGAATATATATATATATAATACGGATAACGTACGGACTTGATAATAATAATAAGATGATAATAAACATATATAAAATATATATGTTTATATATATATACAAGTCGATATATAAAACGATATTCTAGACTCGGGTTAATAATAATATTTTCTATTCCTTTGTTAGTTTAGATCTGCCAAGCTGTAATGGCCAGCTAGATTTAGGATTTCGGGTCGTGTCTCATATAATAAATATCAGTAATGAACCTCGAGTTTAGGACTATCTAATATATACCGAATTCTATATGTATAAATGTATATATTATATATATCTTAAATATTACAATCTAACAAGTCCCACGCGTAACACGTATCGATATATATAGCAGGAGATATAACGCAAACCGTGAGTATCGTGAACTCCCCACTTTTACTGTTTTATTAAGTGTTTTCGGGGAAATACATGTCGTTTATAAGAAAACATAATATGCTTTACATAATAGAATTTATATAATAAAAGAAGTATAATTGAAAAGGGGACATAGAAACGACGAGGGCAGTACTGACCGGTATCCGCCATTCCTTTTCTTGTCCAAGTAGAGGGCAGGAACCATTTTTGTCCAAGTAGAGGACCAAAACCATTCTTGTCCACATAGAGGACAGGAACCGGTATTTTACCACGAACAGAGTGGTACCATCGATAGGAATGGCACATAATATAATCGATATAATAGAATTGATACATAATAGAATTGATCAATAATATATGATAGAATATATTTTCCCCTTCAGAAATTATAATCTGTAAAGCATGTTTATAAAAGAATGTTTTATATAAAAGAATTATCAATAAACGAACTGGCCATTCACTTTATAAAATACACGACCTCACCAACTTTATGTTGACAGAAACTATTTTTGGCATGTGTTCAGGTAACCCAACAGATATGATGACGTGGATCCTGCGAAAGTAAAGCTGTTATTATCCGAATCCGCTGCGTAGCTTTGGTAACCCGACCCGACAACCCGGCTCCGACAGCCAGGGTCGTTACATCTACCTTCAATAGGCCAAGTTACTCATGCGCAGGTTTGTCTCCTGTACTATTGTTCATATCAATAGAAGCGAGAACAAACACGCTAATGCGCTAAGCAAGATGGCCTCAACGGTTTTTGAACACATGGGCAAAGATATTCGTGTAGAATTACAAGAAAAACCATCCGTTCTGCTACGACAAGTGAATGACATCCAAACTGGCAACACGTCCTGGATGACACCAATCAAAGCCTATCTGGCATCTGGAACCTTGCCTCAGAACAAATTAGAGGCCCCGAAAATCCAATACAAGGCTTTACATTATCAGCTTACCAACGGCGTTCTCTATCGCCGATCTTACCTAGGGCCGCTACCCCGCTGCGTTGACTCCGCGGATTCCTCCTTCCTCATTCGGGACATTCATGAGAGCATATGTGGATTGCACGTGGGGCCCAGAATGGTGGTCGCTAAGTTGATAAATGCAGGGTATTACTGGCCGGGAAAGCACCCTGATGCGGTGGCAGATCTAGCAAATGTGACTCCTGTCAGCGTCGTGCGCCAAAATATCATCCGCCTATAAAACGATCTGGTACCTGTAACAGCGGCATGGCCATTTCAGAAATTGGTAATAGATCTTGTTGGGCCATTCCCTACAGCGCCGGGAAATGTCAAGTTTCTAGTCGTTGCCATCGACTACTTCACCAAATGGATAGAGGCAAAACCCCTAGCAAAGATAGACGGGGCGCACGTCAAAAAATTCGGCCTACCGTACCAACTTGTGAATGACAATGACACTCAATGCACAGACCAGCATTTGATAAGAATGGCTGGCGCATATGGGAGTTCAACAAATTTTCACATCTGTCGCGCACCCACAAGGAAACTGACAAGTCGAAAGAGCAAACAGAAGCATAATCGAAGGCATAAAAGCGCGGCTTGGAACCAAAAGAACTGGCTGGGTGGATGAGATTCCGCATGTTCTGTGGGCCAATCGCACCCTCACCAAAACAAGAAATGGCGAAACTCCGTTTAACCTCACCTATGGTTCCAACGCCGTCATACCCGCTGAAATAGGCTGCCCGTCCGCATGAGTACACATGGCGGACAAAGGAGTAAATGACCAAGAACTCCGCTTAAACCTAGACTTACTAGAAGAATGGCGGGAAATCGCTGCCATCAAAGAATCTAGGTACAAGAACCAGTTGGAGCGCTATTATAACCAAAAGGTCAAGTTGTGCCAATTTAACATTGGGGATTATGTCTTCCGCAATAACGAAGCCTCTAACATCGAGAAACACGGCAAATTGGCTCCAACTTAGGAAGGACCATACAAAATCCAAGAAATATTGGGGAAGGGCGCCTATGCGCTTTAAAAGCTAGATGGCACACCTCTTCCACGCTCTTGGAACACAGCACAACTCCGTACTTGCTTTATTTAAACAATCTTTGTAAAAGTATGGCTACACATGCCTATCTTTTTTAACTTAATGAAATTTTCACCATCTATTTACTATGTTCACTACTTAGATTTTAGTCTTCAAGGCGCGGGCATTCAACATACCCACCGCCGGACTTTACAAGCAAGCCTAAGTCAAAAACATTCCACTTGTTCAAGTAACAAGGAATAAAAGTGCTCACAAAATAAAGAAGGAAGCTTTCATTTCCAAAAAAAGGCGCTAAAAGGCCTTACTATTTACAAGAACAGGAAAATAAACTACAAGATCCTAAATCTACTCCTCATCGGAGCCATCAAAATCTTCCAACTCTTCTTCAACATCATCTTGATTTGTCCCTGAAGCGCCCTCACCACGAGCCTCCTGCTCCGCTCTCTTGTGCGCCTCCGCACCCAGATGGTCGGATTCTTTAATGAAGTAACGGAGGGCGCCTGTCAGGTCAGCATACTGATTGTAGTCTTGAACTATCTTCAGTATAGGGAAATCAATTTGCTCGAACTTTGCAAGTTCGACTTCATACTCAGCTTCCCGTGGTTTCTCATAATGCGGACCTTGAAAGATATGACCTTGGTTTAGCGCATGAGGAAACACGGTGTCGAATCCCTCGGCCTCCCCGGCAACTCGAGCAGCAGCAGCAATAGCGGCAACCTGGTTGGCTCATTCCAGAACCGCTTGAAGATCTACAACATACACAAAGTGTTAGAAAAATTCTAATACAAAAAAGACAAAGGAGAACTAGAGTTAAAGACCAACTTACCCCAAAGAAGCCTTCAGTCATCACCCAGCGGATGGACTCTTGGGCCTTCTCCTGGGCGCTAGTGGCCTGGTCCCACAGACTTTTGGCATTTTCCACCTCAGTCTGTGCCTGCGTCTGAGACTCCTCCAACGAGGCCCTCTCTTCCACCAGCGTCGCCTTGTCCTTCAACCACTCTTTCTTCTAAGACTCCAAAACAGACAGGCAGGAGGTTGCATTGGCAAGCTCCTTATCTTTGTCATTCAGCTCAGAGCGAGACTCCGCCACCTGAGAGTCTTTATCCGCAAGCGCCTTCTTATGGCCTTCGGCAGCCCCATGAAGCTGAGAGTTTTCATTTTTGAGAACTTGTATTTGTTCTCTCAGCTTCATCATTTCCAGGTTTGTGACTTGGCATGAGTCAGTCCACCTTTTTTTCCAAGGACTTAACTTTGTCCTCGGCCTTGTACGCTCGGCCCCTGTAGCGCTCAACCTCAGCCTTCAGCTTCTCTTCCCTAGACACCTGCGCCGCCCTATCAGCATTAAACTCAACAATGTTGCGTGCAAAAGCAGCATCGCGCCTCTTCAAGGAGTTGATCGCTGTAAACTGTAGCGCTTGGGCGACGTAGATATCTGATATCAGTGCGGAGCACTCAAGGCCATCCAGATAGTCCCTTTACTTGGGAGGGACGACCTCGTCAACAAACTCCTCCGCGCAAACTGGGTTTGCAAAGCTGGAGTTCTCCCTGATACTCCAGTGGGGGTGCCAGATGACATCGCTTTCGGAGTAACTGGAGTTGATTTCTCCAGACTCTTCCTACCCACCACTCCCTGTGGTGGGGCTTGCTTTGACACTTGCTGACGTGGGGGCTCCTCTTCAAACAGCCCAGAGAGCATCTCGCCTGTCTGACCAACTATGCTACCACCTCCAGCGCCTCCCGCTGCAGAGGCTTTAGTCATAGGCTGCTTTGAAGCAGCCTTCTTCAACGCAGCCTCAGCCTTGGCTTTGGCTTCGGCTTCAGCCTTCTCTTCTCAACCCACAGCTTCCCAGCCGCAATCCTATCTTCCTTAGCTTTCTTTGTGGCAGCTTCATTGGCACGCATCTCGGCCTCAGCTGCCTCCTTCTCCTTCCTCGCCCTTTCCTCTTCCACCTTCTTCCTAGCAGCCTCTGCCTCAAAAGGAGACGGAACAAAAGTGGAAGAAGAAACAACCTTGGGGGAAACAACTACAAAAAGAAAAGGAAACTTATAGAAATATATAAAGGCTAAAAAGAAGAAAAAAAGCAACAAATTCACTTACCAGTAACCTTCTTCACAGTCTTCTGATGAAGAGGCATGCGCTCCGGCGGAGGACTGATATCCAACGCGAACGGCGGAGGGACTGCCACCTTCACAGTTTCAGCCTTGGAGGTGGTAGACTTACCCTCTCCACCTTTCCCTGAGGACTTGACCCCCTTCACCAGCCTCTGCCTCTTCTTTAATGGAGACTCGGGCGCATCTGTGTCCTCAGGCACTGAGGAGGAAGATTCCTTCCGCTTGTCCCTCTGCCTAAAGAATGGCCCCTCATCACCTGCACTCAAAGGCGCAGACTAGGATTGGGGCAATATTTTATACCTATGAGTACGTGGCGCCATTCTCTTGCGCCCACGCATACCAGGAACTCTAGAGGGACGCGTTGGGTGAACCAGCTCCTCAGAGGATCCTGTGGACTCCTCATCAGACAAAATAACAGCGCATGAAATTGATCCTTGCGCTACAGATGACAAAGGGTCAGGATTAAGGGGTTGCTCACATGAAATATTCATACCAGAGGGCTTGAAGTACATATTGGGTAGGTAGAACCTATCAATCATCTGCTCCACAACGGACACTCTACCCTCAGTCGGTGCCCTCCACTCAAGCCTAGCCTTTTCACGCGCCAAGAAGGCATCAAACTTGGTGACCTCTGCAAAAAAGTACAAACACTTAGCATATTCACCAATAAAGTTATTCATAGTTAATGCACGGAGAAAGAAGCTTACCATGGTCAATAATCACAGGCTCTTGTCCCGCCACCAGTTGAATGCGGCTCAACCCCAAGAGCGCAAGCATAGCCTCTATGCACATGGCGACATCATAAGGAGAGGCATTACCAACCAAGTGTTTAAACCATTCCTCCTCCTTGAACCCCGCCATAACAGGGTGATCCAAAACCTTCTGGCACTCCTCCATCACCTTCCAGGGCAAGTCCACTGGAATCACATTGCGCTTCACATAGAAGAACTTATCCTTCTAGTCATGAAGTGACTTGGGAGGAGTCGTCCCCATCGGTTACACCTAAGGACGGTGAGCAAAGTTGAACCATGACTGCTCCATGGTCATCATGTAGAAGACGTTGAACCGTTCAAAAGTCGGTTCAACATCCAAAGCACGGCAACAAGCTTCAAAATGTAGAACCCTGAGCATGCCAAACCCACTAAGCTGGGTTATGTGGATTCCATACTTAATAAGGGTATCCACCTGGAACATGGTGGCTGGAATACGGAACCCACATAGTGCAAAGTGGGCCCCATAAAGGGTCAGCTTACCACGGGGAGCACTCAGAGCAGTTGATTTTTCAAATGGCAACTCCACCTCCAGGAAGGATCAAACTCCATCGCCTTCACAAACTTAGCGAAAATCCATTCACTCCACTTACAAGGAGTGTTAAACATCAACTTTGTAGAAGCCTTGGTCTTCTCCGGTGCCTTCTCAGTATTGCCACCACCACCCGGAGAACTAACGTTTGATGCCTCTGACATGGCTATAAAGAAATAAATAAGAATCTGGAAATAAATCTGCTAACACCGTCGGAAAACTTGAAGAACAGTCAGAAAATTCAAAGAACTCGCCGAAGAACTTGAAGATTTAAAGGATAAAGATGAGAGAATTTGGGAAGAACAATTGGAAAAGGTGAGGAGAGAGGAAGAAACCAGCTATTTATACTCATCGCATTAATTGCGATGGGTACCAGCTGGCAAACGTCCACATAGCTTCGTGACGTGGCAACATCCAGACGCTACACGTGGAATACAGCTGGAGGCATACAGCTGTCTGTCCGCGCGTGGGCTCACTCGCCTGACACAAGTTGCCTCCACCCACCACGTGTCAGCCTCCTACAGAGTGGAAGCTCCACTAGTGCGTGTGTACGGCTACTCGCCTGACACACGACGAAAAAGGACTCCACCCACGTGTTGACGTGACTGACAACAGGACAGACATCCCCTCTGCCACCTGACACGTTCAACAACCTCCTCGGCTTCCTCAACACGCTCCCTCGGTTTCCCCCCAAAATTTATGGAATCTTTTCAAATTCCCGGCGCATTAACTCTGAATCATTCCCATATTTAATAAGACTTTGGTTGCGCATTAACTCCTCTTCAACAACCAGACTGCTATGTCATCACTTGGCGCTGGTTTGACGTAAAATCCAAAAGACGTTCTCCGCCGGATTTTACAATTCAACAACCAGACTGCCACGTCATCACTTGGCGCTGGTTTGACGTAAAATGTTGGATCATTGGTCTCTTTTAGCAGTTTATATCCTAGAACACTTAAGTGTTATAAGTTTATCAAAGTAGTTTGCACAACGTAATAATAAGTGTTCTAAGTTAAAATGTCACTTTTAACAGGAGTTAAGACTCCCCCTCAATCGATGAACTAGGAAGTTAAAGATGAGAATCAATAGTAGTAAATAAAGCAGTTAATGCAAGATGATTCTCAGATATATATGAAAAGGATAAACTATAAAGTAAATTGAAGGAAAGAGTTCAAGTAATTATCAATAGATATTCGTGTACTAAAATAGTGGGAGTAACCACTCTATTTATAGCCGAAAGATTACATACATACTAAGTAATCAAAAGCTTATGATAATGTTTAGATAATACTACAACAGGCTGTAGTATCGAAATGAACAAAGACTTTAAGCTTATTAATATAATACTAAACTGCTGAGGTTAAAGAGAGGTTAGAATTTTCTAATGAAAGTGCTGATGAGTCTTCAGCAGTTCGTCAGATATTCTGTCTATTTATCTTTAGAACTTCTGATGTTTCTACTCTTCAGAACTTTACACGTTTTCTTCTTTTTCAGTAGTTTCACAAAATGATGAGAGGATATAAGACTAAGGTTTATGCTGGCTTGTCAATCCTCTTTGACCTTACAATCTCCCCCTGGATTGATGAAGCCAAAACCTTTATCTATCTTTATTTAAGATCCTCTCTTCCTTGAGTCAAGAACTCTTTCAATTTCTTCAAGTGCTTGATGTTTGAGTTCTCTAACTTCTGATTCTAGAAGTAGCCCTTGGTCTGGTTTTATTCCCTGAATGGTTAGTAGATCTTTGTCAGATAACTTTTCCAATTCAGTTAAGCTGTGAAGGACTTTCCATGAACAATCTTGTCTTTCTAGAACCAGGTAAGTGGACTTTTGGGTGAAGTGCCATTTCTTGATTGGAGATATGGAGCTGAAGAATCTGTCTTTGTATGGTACTATCTGAAGGTTTGAATGTAGATCTGATGTTGGAGGTGTTTCTTTTTCAGCATTTATCAGATTGGATTTTCTTAACTTCTCAACTAGTAAGTACCAGGTTTATCACCTTTTGCTATGATCTTGTGATGTTCTGTGACTACCTTGGTCTGTTTTTGGTCTTTGATGGTCTGTTGCAATTGATAATCAAAGGTTGCAGGATCCCTGTATTGAGTTATCAGAGGCTTCTCATCAACAGAAAAATCATTTTTCAACAATGACATTCTTTTCAAGTAAGATCATTTTGAAATCTATCTTTGTGCTATCCCCTGATTTTTTATTGGTAGCAGGCTATGTGGATTTGTATTTTTCTAGATGTGCAATTCTGTCAGCCTTGAACTTTTTGTAAGTGTCATAAAGTACATCTTCTTTCCACTTACATATCTGTTGCTTTGAACCAAAATTGTTATCTACCAATTCTTGAATAATCTGGGCTCTCTTCTTTTTTCTTTCTTTTTCTGTGGCAAGCCTTTCAGTTACAAGTGTTGCCTGTCTTGTGAGTTCTTCAGTTGAGAGTCCCTTGAGTGAGTATTTCCTTGTCTTTGAATGTTTGCTGATAAAGTTTATCAGTTGTTGCCTTTTGTCTTCTTCTGCTACAAGGAGAAGATGCTCAGCAAGTCTTTCTTGTTCTTCTAACTCTCTTAACTTCTTTTAATATTCTAACAGTTTGAAATCATAGCTCAAGGCATCCCTTTCATCTATGCATTGCCATGCTTCATTTTCCTTTGCCTCTCTTTCTGCTTTTCTTTTCTCTTCTTCTGTTAGTTCCTTTTCTTCTTTTTGATCTTCAATTATTATGGAAGAGGAGTTTAAGGGAACAGGCTTTGGAAATTCAGCAGGGTTTGTTTCTATTGCATTAGATGACTGATCTGGTTCAGTGCAGGAAATGTCAACCACTGAAGTGTTGATCTGAGCAGCATCAACTACTGAAGGATTGTCTTCAGTACTTTTAGTTTTGACTTCAGCAGCAGCTTCACTAAGGCCTTGGGTAGACTTTTCAGCTATCTCTCTAAGGGTTCTTTCTTGTGATTCATACCATTCTGCTCTTTCTTTCAGAGCCTTTTTTTGTCTGGTCATTGAAGTTAATTTGTGAGAATCCTTGAGATGTTGTGCTTCTCTAGCAGCTCTTTTTGAAGCTTCAAGAGACACAACTTCTGGTTCCTTTGACATCTCCCCCTTTTTAGCTTCATCCACTTCAGGAAACCATGGAGGTGGAGGTGTTACACCAGATAGATGGGCTAATTGTCTTCTGTTGTGTTCCATCTTTCTTGACAATTCACCAAGCTTATGATCAACTACATTGTTTATCATCTCCAATTGAGTTTTGTTCTTTAACTCCATAGCAGTCATAAATGTTTGGAGATGACCAGAAATCAGTTGGTGTACCATCTGGTATAAAGGACCATCTGGGCTGCATAGTTGGTTCAGTTCTATGCTAGTTGACCCAGAGAATTGGGTAGTCTTTTGTGATTGTGGAGGGTGAGTTTTGGGGTGATCCTCAGTGTTAACAGGGGATGCCACTTTTGGGGAATTGGGGTTTAAGTGGTCTTCATCCTGTTCTCCTGTGACTGTCTCCTTGAGAACAGATACATTAGAATCAGGACCTTCACAGTCAGCCGTCAATTCAATTTGTTTGGTTTTTGATCCATCATCCAAATTAAAGGAATCATCTGAATCACTGACATAGTCCTCAATGAGAACAGTATCACTTGTCTCATGAGCCAGGCCCAACCTAGTTGTCTCATGAACCTCTTTTTCTTGGAACTGAGGATTTCCTACCTCAGGCACATGGCCTTCATCAGTAGTTACCACATTTGAGGTCTTAGCTATCGTACTACTGTCCTCCAATCCATCACTGGATGGTATAAGAGTAGTAGCAGCCTCAAATATACCAAAGGATTCTAAGTTTGGACTTAGAGACCTTGGTCCCTCCTCATCTCTTGGGTTAGGGCTGACCACATTCTCATCAATGTCCATCTCTGTGTTTTCATCCCCTGTTTTATGTGGTGATTGGGGATTGACATTTGTTGATGAGTTGTTTTGTTTTAGCCCAGAGAGAATATTAGCAACCTCAACTACTGGAAAGGTTTCTTTTTCCGAAGTTAAAGGATCAGCAGTTGAGTTTTGTACAGTAGGTTCAGTTTGTTTGAAAGAAGGGTCAGTAGTTTTTGACTTTTTAAATCTCTTTCTTGAAAACAGAATGGATACGGGTGCTCTTTTAGGTATTGGAAATGAATGAGACTGAGAGGAAGTTTCAGTCACATCTTTTGAAAGTGCAGATTGCACATTAGCATCTTCAGGCATCTCAACTTCCTAAATTGCTTTTCTTTTTGGGTTGGTGGGTTTGGATTTTTGTTGTTTGGGTTGTTTTGGCTTTTTGGATTTGGGATTTGAGGATGTTGGTTCCTTAGGGACTGTGACATGTTCCCCTTGGTCATCCTATGGCAGAAGTGCCGGTTTGTTATGCCTAGAGTATGTTTGTGAGGTTAAAGGGTTTAAAACAGTTGTTTCACCCACAAGCACCTCTTGTCCAAGTTCCTTAATAATATGTTGCATGATGAACCTTGGATACAACAAAAATTTCTTTTTGTCATTTTGGTGATGCAACACCAACTCATTGAAAAACAAAGCAGATGCCCTAAACTTTGATTCATTTATAATTGAATGAAAAATTGGTTGCATGGTTGAGGACATCTAATCAGAAGATCCAGTCTTTGGACTTAAACACATGATAATATAATGAAACAAAAGTTTATATTTTGCATCAAAGTATTTCTTATAAATGGTAGCATGTGATAGTGTACCTTGATAACCACATTAAGTTATGGTTGATTGAATTGATCCACTGGGAATATGATCAGGTGCTTCAGCATCATCAAGACCTAAAGTGTCTCCCAGAGTTGCCAGTGTGATTATCATTTCTTTCCCTTTGATCTTCATCTTCAAGGAAACGACCTTACCATCTTCGGTAACAGTCTCAGCGTTTGCCCAAAATTCCTTAAGAGTGTCAGTGTGGATTGGTGGGTCTATAGTGAATGCTGTGTAAAATTGTGATTTTATGATCAAATCAATGGTTTCATCGTATTGGGACCAGGCGTTGTCTTTCACGAAGTAGCCTATTTGATTGTGTCCCTGTTTAAGAACTAAAGCCATTGTTTGTTGATGGAACAGTTCAATGATTCAAAGAGGTTTTTGTTCTTGAGAGAGAGAGGGAAGTTGTGGTTTTGAAACAATAATAATGAAAAGAGGGGTTTGAGAAGTTTAATAGACCTTTTAGGTTAAACTTCTGAGAAAGATAGGAAAAGACTGTTTTGCCCTTTGTGTCTAAAACCTCTGATGCATACTTGTTCATCAGGAGTTTCCTATTTTATTCTTCAGTAGTTTTAAACTACTGAGAAGATATAAAAGAAAAATACCCCTTAAAATCAATACTTGATAATTTTATCAGTAGATTTTTCTTTTTAGAAATTTTCCCTTACAAATGTTTTGTACATCAGTAGTTTCTCTCTCTTTTTATTTTTCAACAGAGATTTGATATAGGGTTAGTAAACAGGTAAGTGAAAGTAAAATATGTACAGAAAAGTGAAAACACTTACAGAGTTTACTCAGAGTTTAGCATTCCAAGCATGGAAACTAACCTCTGAAATGCTGATGTGTCAAGGGGTTTAGTGAAGACATCAGCTATTTGATTAGCTGTTGTGACATGTTTCACCTCAATCTTGCCTTTTTCATAGCAATCCCTAATGAAATGATATCTGATTTCTATATGTTTTGTCTTTGAAAACTGAACAGGGGTTTGAATGATGCTAATGGCAGATTTACTGTCTACTAAAAGTGGAGTCTTGGTCTCTTTGATTCCATAATCAAGAAGTTGATATTGGATCCATTGAATCTGTGATGTGCAGCTTGCAGCAGCAATGTATTCAGCTTCAGCTGTTGAGGTTGCCACAGATGTTTGTTTCTTTGATTGCGAGGACACGAGACAGTTTCCTAAGAATTGACAACCACCAGATGTAGATTTTCTTTACATTTTGCACCCTACATAGTCACTATCTGATAAAGCTGTTAACTTGGTATTGCCTGAAGCAGGATACCAAATTCCTAGTCTAGGAGTTCTTTTCAAATATCTAAAAATTCTTTTGACAGCAGTTAGGTGAGATTCTCTTGGTGCAGACTGATATCTAGCACAGACACAAGTTGAAAACACAATATCTGGTCTAGAAGCAGTTAAATATAACAGAGAACCTATCATACATCTATACATGGTTTGATCAACCTGTTTTCCTTGATCATCTTGTTCAACTTGTGTGGTTGGTGTCATAGGAGTGGAACATGATTTACTGTCTTGTAAAGAAAATTTGTTTATTAATTCTTTAACATATTTAGATTGATATATAAAAGTTCCATTTGTCTGTTGCTTGATCTGCAGTCCAAAAAGTACTGCAGTTCTCCCATTGTACTCATTTCAAATTTTGATTGCATGAGTTTCTTAAAATCATCACACAGTTTTAAGTTTGTTGAACCAAAAATGATGTCATCAACATAAATTTGAACAAGTAAGACACGATTTCCAGCATGTTTTATAAACAGAGTTTTATCAATGGAGCCTCTTGTGAAGTGATTTTTGTCCATATAGAGCTTTGTCCATATAGAGCTTTGTCGAGAGTTTCATACCAGGCTCTTGGAGCTTGTTTTAACCCATATAGAGCTTTGTTCAGTTTGTAAACCCAATCAGGATGAGCAGGGTCTTCAAACCCAGGAGGTTGACAAACATACACTTCCTCTTTTATTTTTCCATATAAAAATGCACTCTTGACATCCATTTGAAAAACTTTAATTTTGTTGGAAATTACATAAGCCAAAAATAACCTGATGGCTTCAACCCTTGAAACTGGAGCAAAGGTTTCATCATAATCAATTCCTTCTTCTTGTGAATAACCTTGTACTACCAGTCTTGCCTTGTTCTTAATTATCATACCAGCTTCATCTTGTTTGTTTCTAAAAACCCATCTTGTGCCAATTGGTAGCTTGTTTGGAGGTAAGGGACAGATTTCCCAGACCTGTTGCTTCTTGAATTGAAGCAATTCTTCTTGCATAGCTTGAACCCAATTCTTATCTTTGAGGGCTTCTTGATATTTCTTTGGTTCCAACTGAGAAATAAATGCTGAGAAAAAGCAAAAGTTGGAAAGCTAGTTTCTTGTAAGTACCCTTGAGTCAATATCACCCATGATTTGATCCAATGGATGATCCTTGTGTTCAATCAGTTGTTGTAGCCCTGTACTTAGTGATGGCTCTTGAACTTCTTCAAACAAACCACTGAGGTTGATGATATCTGGTTTAGCTATATGTTGTGGTTCAGGAATCTGTGGAGCTGAATCAGTAGAATGAATTTGATCATCAGCAGTTGTTGAAATAGAAGTTTGTAAAACTTCTGATGGTTTGAAAGTTGATTTGATGACTGTGTTTGGAGTCCATGGTGGAGGACTATCATCATAAAACCCTTGATCACCATAATAAGTCGGTTTAGATGATGTAACAGTCTTTTCAGGTCCGAAATGAAAACTGTCAAGATCAAAAAGTTCAGCAGGTTGTGCTGGAATTAGAGAATGTTTGGACTTGTTGAACTTACATTCATTGTTTCTTCAACAATCTTGATTTTGGAGTTGAATGCCATGTAGGCTTTTCTAGTGGAAGAATAACCAAGAAAATAACCTGAATCAACTTTAGCAGCAAACTTTGAAATAGAGTCTT
This sequence comes from Ambrosia artemisiifolia, assembly GCA_032199755.1. Classification (NCBI taxonomy): domain Eukaryota; kingdom Viridiplantae; phylum Streptophyta; class Magnoliopsida; order Asterales; family Asteraceae; genus Ambrosia; species Ambrosia artemisiifolia. The sequence goes on from CM063513.1 coordinate 33,903,106, forward strand.
TGATATTTAGAATGAAACATTGACATCCAAAAGTCCTGAAAAAAGAGATAAGAGGCTTGATGCCATGAAGAACTTCATAGGCAGTTTTGGAATGTCTTTTGTTGACAAGGACTCTGTTTTGAATATAACAAGCTGTGTTGACTGCTTCAGCCCAAAAATACAATGGTAGGCCTGAATCAGCTAACATAGTTCTAGCTGCTTCAGTTAATGTTTTGTTCTTTCTTTCTACCATACCATTTTGTTCAGGAGTTCTGGGAATGCTGAACTGTCTAACAATCCCTTTAGACAGACAGAATTCATCCAGAGTTTTGTTCCTGAACTCTGTCCCATTGTCACTCCTGATGACTTTGACAAAGAGAGAATATTGCTTCTCTATTTGTAGAATGAAGAACTTGATTATTTTAGCTGCCTCATCCTTGGAATATAAGAAGAAAACCCATGTGAATCTTGAGTAGTCATCAATGATGACCAAGCGGTATTTCTTCTTACCAAGGCTCATAATCTTGACTGGTCCAAATAAGTCCATATGGAGTAGTTGAAGACATGCAGTTGTTTTTTATTCTTCTATAGACTTATAAGAGGACTTATGTTGTTTACCTTTAAGACAGGAAACACAGTGTTCTTTACACTGGTATTCCTTCAAAGGTAGACCTCTGACCAAGCCCATTTTTGTGACTTTGTTTATGGTTTTAAAGTTCACATGGCCAAGTCTCCTATGCCAGAGATCAGTTTCAGAAGTTCATGCTTTTGAGAAGAAGCAAGTAGTATTGTTCAGTACTTTGTCTTTTTCAATGTCCATTGCATAGACATTACCACATCTTTTGGCTATCAGCAAAGTATGATCTTTAATGATCTTCTCTATCAACTTTTGTCCTTCTGGTGATATGATCTTGCATGCTGTCTTTGTGAAAAAGGAAGAATATCCTTTGTAACACATTTGTGAGACACTCAGGAAGTTGTATTCTAAGTTTTCAACCAGATTGACTTTATCAAACTGTATTTTTCTAGAGGATACATTGCCATGTCCTAGCACATATCCTTTGGCATTGTTCCCAAAGGACATAGATCCTTCTCTTTGACTGATAAAATTGCTTATCAGGTATCTGCATCCTGTCATGTGCATTGAGCTTCCACTATCAACATACCAAATGCTATTTAAACCTCTGGAGACACTCTGCACCATATAGCAAATTAGTTAGTTTTAGGAACCCAAGCCAGTGTGGCTTTGGGTTTGCTCTTGAGAACAGTAACAGTTTGTTTTGGACCATTTTTAGGAATCCATGTCTTTTGGCAATGGATTTTTCATTAAGAACAATGGTGGAGTCCTTTTGAGGATCACCATCAACTTTGGTCATCAATAGTTTTACCATATCCATGAGATTGTTGATCTCAGCAGTTTGTGAGACTGCTGATGATTCAGGTCCAACTATTAAAGACGAATTTTGAGAAAAAGGCTTTTGTTGAGATTTAGTATTTTTCTGAGAAAATGTGTTACTTGGTTGTTGTTTGTTGGGATAGAAAGTTTCTTCAAAATCTTGTTTGATTTGTTTTCCCACAACCAGATGTAAAATTTTCTTGTTATACTGATTTCCTTTTCTATATCTACATAATTCTGTTCTGTGGTTAAACAGACCACAAATTTCACATTCTCTTGCCTTCTCCTTCCTTTTAAATTCATCATGAGATGTGGAAGGCAAGTTACTGACAGTTTTAAAGATTTGAGTTAGGTTATCAGTAGTTTTCAGGTTCTCAACTCCTGATGTAGATGAAACCACTGATGACTTAATGTCAGTATTTTTAACTTCTGCGGGACTTTCAATTTTTAGAAAGTTCTGGTGAAAGGATGTGCATTCTTTCACATTGGAAGTTTGATTTAGAACTATTCTACTCCTATCATCAGCAGTTTTGGGTGTAAAATTAGTTGGAGTTTCAGTATGGTAGTACCCTATGCCAAACTTAACATTTGATGCAGTTTCTTTGTTAAGTAGCATTTGGTAACCTCAACATGACTCAACCCAATTTTCACAATCAACCTTGGTGTCAGCAAGCTCTTTTCTGACATTTCCTAAGTCTTCTATCATGACTTTAATCTGTGCTTGGGTTTCAATAGCATTATTTGTTAATTTAGAAATTTCTTTTGATTTTACAGCAAGTTTTCTTTCTAAATCATACTTTATTTGAGTGTATTTTCTCTCAGAGTCATTTGCTTTTCCATGTAGATGCACATTGGTTTCTCTTATAAAAGCAAAAGATTCTTTGCAAGAATTTGAACATAGTTTTAACAAAGATTCTTTTGATACCTGAGATAATGCAGATTTAGAGGTAGTTCCCTCAAAAGCCATTAAGGCAAAATTCTTTCTGCCATTATCAGGTTCTCCCCAGTTGATGTCATAGACTTTGTTGTCTGCATCTTGACTGCACTCAGATGTGTCAAAGGGAAGACTGCTCCAATCAACATACCCTGATGTAAAAAGACTTTGTTGTGAGGGTTGTTGAGTTTGTGGAGGAAGCTGAGCACCTGGAACAGGAGGTATTTGATGTTGACCCTGTTGTTGAGCAGGCATTTGAACATATTGTATTTGAGGCACATACTGGATTTGTGGAGCTTGTGCCTGTACAAAATGAGCACTCCCTTGAGTTCCATTATTCCTATTATAACTGGAGTTGAACTGATTTCCAGACTGTGTTTGGTTAAAGCTAGAGCTTCTACACTCTCTAGCAAAGTGTCCCAACTTTTGACACTTATGACATCTAAGTTTAGATTTGTCAAAACCAACTTTTGTTTTGTTGTTCAGTCCTGGAAATTTCCTTCCTGACCTTTTATAAAATTTATTAGTTTTTATGCTTAACATGGCCAGTTGGTGTAGTATATCCATTTCTTCTAAGTCGTCACTACTGAAAATTTTTAAATCATCCATTATAAAGCACATGTTATCAGTAGTTTGACTCTCTTCTTCATCGTCATAACCTGGATATGATCTTTCTGATGAGATCCCAGTGGTTATGTCACTGTGGTCAAAAGATCCAAAGTCAATTGAACAAGAAGTTGAGTCTTGTCCTAAAAGTGTTGTACTACCTGGAACATAGTCATCAGCTGTTTTGCCAGAATTTTGTAACTTTTTTTTTTTGATTTATTTCTTTTTCAAAAGTTAACAATCTCCCATGTAATTTTGCAAGAGTGAGGGAGTTAAAATCTGGTCCAGATCTAAGGACTATAGAATAAGTTTCCCATTTTTCTGGTAAAGACCTTAAAAATCTATGAAGCATAGATACAGTTGTATAAGTCTGACCATTTAACTTTAACTCAGAGATTAATGAAGAAAATCTTTCAACTTGTTGTGTCAAAGTTTCTCCATTAATGTGAGTAAATGTTTCATATTGTTGAGCAAGAATTTCCCTGGTGTTGGCAACCACCTCTTCAGTTCCTCCAAACTGTTCTTTTAGGCAATCCCAAAGCTCTTTGGCACTTTCACAATGTAAAAGTCAAGAGTAGATATAATTTGGGAGAGCCATTGCCAACATAGAGAATGCCTTAGCATCAAGCTCAAGTTTTAGGAAATCTTCATCAGTGTAGTCCTTTGGATCTTTTGGAATTTCTTCCTTAGTTTCAAGATTTATATTTACTGGTTTATGTGGTCCATACATAACAGATCTCCAACAACCAGTGTTGGTCTATGACAGAGTATGTGCCAACCTTTTTTGCCAAATATTATACTTATTTCTAACCAACATAGTAGGTTTAGTGGCAGATCCAGTATTATGAGGATCCATTTTTGAGAAATTTGATTTGTCAAGTTTTTCTCAAAGTGATAAATAAAAAGTGGACTTTTATTCTTTGTTGAATATCAATAAGAACCTGTGTCTGATTCTCAATTTGTTAGATTGATATATGATCAGATGAACCAGATGCTCTGATACCACTTGTTGGATCAGTGGTCTCTTTTAGCAGTTTATATCCAAGAACACTAAAGTATTATAAGTTTATCAAAGTAGTTTGCACAGCGGAATAATAAGTGTTCTAAGTTAAAGTGTCACTTTTAACAGGAGTTAAGACTCCCCCTCAATCAATGAACTGGGAACTTAAAGATGAGAATCAATAGTAGTAAATAAAGCAGTTAATGCAAGATGATTCTCAGATGTATATATGAAAAGGATAAACTATAAAGTAAATTGAAGGATAGAGTTCAAGTAATTATCAATAGATATTTGTGTACTAAAATAGTGGGAGTAACCCCTTTATTTATAGCCGAAAGATTACATAGATACTAAGTAATCAAAAACTTATAATAATGTTTAGATAATACTACAACAGGCTGTAGTATCGAAACTTGAACAAAGACTTTAAGCTTATTAATATAATACTAAACTGCTGAGGTTAAAGGGCGGTTAGAATCTTCTAATGAAAGTGCTGATGAGTCTTCAGCAGTTCTTTAGATATTCTGTCTGGTTTATCTACAGAACTTCTAATGTTTCTACTCTTCAGAACTTTACACGTTTTCTTCTTTTTCAGTAGTTTCACAAAATGATGAGAGGATATAAGACTAAGGTTTATGCTGGCTTGTCAATCCTCTTTGACCTTACATAAAATCCAAAAGACGTTCTCCGTCGGATTTTACAATTCAACGACCACATTGCCACGTCATCACTTGGCGCTGGTTGAACAAAACATCAACAACACGTTCTCCGCCTGATTCCTTCCCAGGGTCAGTGCAGAAACGAATGTAAACAAAGATAAAGCAAAGAAAATACAACCTCCATTCTCTTGAAGCTAAACGAACCTATGGAAGAATAGATTTATTCCTTTGTCAATATTTACATAATCTACAAAAGAACATGTGGAAAGATAAAGGGACGATTTTATCTCGATATATGTTAAACAGCTGCAACGAGCACTCTTTTTAAACTCATATATGCCAAAGAGCTGCACCGCGCACTCTTTTTAATCTTCATATATGTTAAAGAGCTACAACGAGCACTCCTTTTAAACTCATGTATGCCAAAGAGCTGCAACGCGCACTCTTTTTTAACTTCATATATGTTAAAGAGCTGCAACGAGCACTCTTTTTAAAATCATTTATGCCAAAGAGCTGCAATGCGCACTCTTTTTTTATCTTCATATATGATAAAGAGCTGCAACGAGCACTCTTTTTAAACTCACATATGCCAAAGAGCTGCAACGCGCACTCTTTTTCATCTTTATATATGATAAAAAGCTGCAAAAGGGTGGATGAGCTTTCACCCACAGGCAACACATATTAGTCCAGCACCCCACCAGACCTCTTGGCAAGACCAGGAGAGGCCCTGGACTTGGGGAACTTGAAGGGGTAGGGTACCAATTCCAGCGCTTAGGCGCACCCTACCCCACAAATATTATCTCCATGACATTCCTCTACGGACCAACAACACTCGACAGAGGGAAAAGGAGCCAACAATCATGTACGGAGTATAAACTCACAAGCGCCAGCGCATCGTCAGTTCTGGCGATGACCACCCACGAAAGGATAGCAACCGCCTGTGCCAAGGTGCAGCTCCCCTTGAGCCCTACTTACTGCACATCTCCCCAGGTGACAGGCGTCACCTCAGCCTATCTTCCAGAAGAAGATAGCCGCCTGACACCCTCTGCCACCAGGAAGAAATTGAAGCCTCTGTAGTTAACGACATTACGCCACGTGTACCAGTGGCAGGGCGCCGCCCTTGACAACCAACCACAGAGCGCCACGTGGACCAATCACAAGGCGTTATTCTTAGCTGGTTTACTTTATTCAACTATGGAACCAAATGCAACCGAGTGGGCTTCTAGAAGGCAGGCCCAACTCCTGGGCCCAAGCCCAGCGCTCATAAAGTGGGTCGCATGCGTCCAGCCAACAGATCCCCATAAAACGGAGGCTTCACCTCCTTTTGATAGGTCGAACAATTCTCCAATCAAACAGACACACTTGTAATACACTTGTATCTTTGTCTTTATATTTGTAATCGTTCAAGTAATAAAGACAGATCTTTTCTAGTGGACGTAGGTCAACGAGACCGAACCAGTTATATCTTGTGTGTTACTTATTTACTCGTTCTTTAGCTAATATCGTTTTGAGCAAAGGATTATATCCTGTAGCGAACACGAGTAGCCACCCCCTCACATTACCCGCGTCATTACTCGTTGTTTCTTCACAAACCCAAGCCAAACTAAACTGAACAGAAACCGGACTCTGAAACCGATCTTTCAAACCGGCGAAACCGGGACCAAACAAAACTGAAAACCTGTTCAGTTCCTATAAAAAACCCAATCTGTGCATGTCTATAAAGTTCTCGGGTTGGGATGTCTTATGTGGAATATTTTCAACTAACCTAACTTCCATTTTCAATTTCCGATGTGAAGAAATACGAATCCAGGATCACCGGATTAGCGCTTATCTTAGTAGTGATTCTACGGGGTGTTTATAAAAGGGTGTGTTTATAAAACGTGGTGGGTCTAAGGACAAGACCAAGGACATTAAGAGACTACAGATTAGAAGAGTCGAGCCTCTAAACGTTAGTAAATAGACAAAGGTTAGAAAAATACGATGTGCCCGTAGTCTTTTCAGCGAAAGTGTTGGTGAATCTCGGATGCCAATAAAAGGAGAAGGGACTCCTTCTTTTATAGTACCTCCACATGCAACTTCCTCAACCCATCATCTACCCTTAGTGCGGCCCGGCCCAGGTAGAGGTATCTCTAGGTTTCCGGCCCAAGTTCCTAAGCCCAATGGTGCAAGTGGGTTTGATATAAAAAGAGGGGGAAAGGGGGGATGTTACCATCTTGACGAAGATACAGGTGGCGTCTGTTGAGTGGACGCTGGTGGGCAGCGAACACATGGCGTCCGCCTAGTGGCTACTCCAGGGTGGTGGGTAATCATCTTTCTATCTAGAACCTGAGACAAGGGGGGTTGCAAAAGTCTTCTGTCAGAGAGATATCTTGGCTGGGAGGCCGCCACGTCATCGTCCTTTCTGAATGTCAGGCTGAGCGTAGCCTTTGATTTGTTGGGAGCTCTGACGGGCAGCCTGCTGCGTCAGGAACAGTTGCCTGGGGCAGCACTGCTCTAGAGCGTGTATCTCGATGCTACCCTGAAAGGAATCTTTCAGTCGTGTCGACGAAGGTTAACTTATCTTGCTGAAGAAGCTTCGTTCTACGTCGACGTAAATCAGGAGGGTGAGCATGCGTCCATTGAGTTGTGGACGCATGATGTGCCGCTGACGTAAAACGGGCGCGTGAGCATGCGTCCATTGAGTTGAGGACGCATGATGTGCCCCTGACGTAAAACGGGCGGGTGAGCATGCGTCCGTTGAGTTATGGACGCATGGTGTTCCGCTGACGTAAACGGGCAGGTAGACTAACATCATATAGGAATGGACGCCTTGTAGTAGCTGATATGGTATTACTAGTGTATGATATTTACTGGCGTTTTGTACCATGTCCCTTCAAGTCCCCCCAGTCTAGTGCTTTCGTGGTGCCTTGTAAAGGTGACAAGGGAGTGCTGGACTCTGTTTAGACTGAGAGGTATGAAGTTTTACATGTGTACTTTGAGTTACATGCAGTCGTCACTGGGTTTACATGTAACCAATTGTACATGTATTTATAGGGCATCGTCAACTGGTGCGCGCACAGTGATTAATATATGTTTGTCACGGATCCTGTAATACGTGTACTCTGTGAACGTTGGTATAGTTGATATATATAGAGTCACTGTGAATACCGATTCTTTCATGTGTAAAGCTTCAAGCATGATGAAGAAGAATCGTGTAAAGCTTGAAGCATGATGAAGAAGAAAATCGTTTCTTTATGTGTAAAGCTTCAAGCATTATGTCCCAGTTTTTTGCGCATGTACGGGATAAGAATCCTCCGGTCTGTATTATAGCGTCGTTTTGTCGCTTGAGAAAGCGTCAGGCATCGCTGCGCAATTAAATGGTGTAAATAAATGGGAAGTACCTTATTTTAGCGTTCTTGCGCTATACTGACGCTTGGGTAGACGTCAAGCGTTGATGCACATGAAGAAGATGTAGATAGATGCAAAAAAACCCTTCTTGGCCTTCTGGCGCTTTTTTGACGCTTCAAGAGGCGTCAGGCGTTGATGCGCATGAAGAAGATGTAAATAAGTGGTTTTGTCTCTTGGGGGCGCATGTATCCAACCCGATAGTGGCGTTGAAGCGCATGTGGTAGGTGTAAATATTGATGAGGCAAAAAGGTAGTTTTTGTCGTCTTCTGCGCATGCTGAAGTGGAGTTATTGCGCATTAAAGTTGTCTTTTTGAATTTGGTGCAAATTAAATGGCGGGAATGTTTGCATTTGAAGAGACGTGTCTAACGGTTCGTATATTTATACCGGGAAACATGTCTGACAGCTGGTGTGGGAGAGTTATTAGTGGGTGGACACGTGTCGGTCATCACTGGTGTGTGACAGCTGTTGGGTATTGTAACTGTCAGGCGAGTGAGCCATGCACAGCGCGTGAGCCGTCTGTCAAGCAGGCCATCCGACGTGGCAGTCTGTGATTAGACCTCCGCCGGAAAAAGTCTTTTTCAGCATTGCTTTTCTGCCCATCGCAATTAATGTGATGGGTATAAATAGAGGTTCTCCCTTCAAGAGTTGTTTACAATTCTTGTTTTGTTTTCTTTTCTCCGGTCATTTGCTCTCGAATTCCAGTGAGAGCTTCCACAAATTTAGTCTTTTTTCCTTCGTTGTTTATATTTCGCCTTCGATCATGTCTGGTGACGACAAGAAAGCTGAATTGACGATGGCTGAGGCTCAGATAGGGTGGTCCAAAGAAAAATATAGGGCTTTGCTGCATAAATACGACATCCACCGGGAGTGGGAGCCCGAGTTACCAGAGAAGGGGAAGACTTCGATGAACTGTCCAGATGACAAGATGTGTTTGTATGAGGCATTTTTTGTGAAGAGTCTTTTTAGGATCCCTATGTCTCATTTTTTGGTGATGGTGTTGCAGCAGTACGGTATGCACATATCTCAGATGATCCCCTTTGGCGTGATGAGGGTGATGCATTTTGAGGCCACTTGTCGATCGTTGACGATGGTACCTCAGTTTGAACAGTTTAACGTGTTCTATAAACTGGAGGTGAAAGATAGTGGATGGATATCATTTGTGGAGTGATCGAAGGCCGTTACTGTGGTGATTGCGAAGAGTTCACTGAAGAGCCTTGGGGACTGGAAGAGGTGCTTCTTTTACGTTAGGAAGGAGGCCATTCCGGTGCAAATGCAGTGGTTGAACCTTCGGGCTGGGCAGAAGGTACCGTCTTTTGAAGTTTTGAAGGATTTTCATGAGAAGACTGGTTTAAGGTGCTAGTGGCGCATCAAACTCGGTTAGATGATCTCGAGAAGTGTGATGAGGGTATGCTGAGGATGCGGTGCGCATGAAAATCCTCTCGCAGTTGGTTTTCTCATTAATCCTGATCCCGTGTCTGCGCGTACGGAGACCGGGGTTGATTATGTCTTTTTATCTGATGATGAGTCTAGCGGGTCATCATCTAATCTAATCCATCATACACGTCGGCCGGTAGGTAGTGGTTCAACCGGTTCAGTAGCTGCGACCCAAGGTGTAGGTAAGAGTAACAGTGGATCTGGTACTGGTGACGGGTCAGCTGGCAAGGGTAAGGGTGAGTGTTCTAGCTTACTCTTTTTTTGTTTATGAAGTGTTATGTTTATCTTGTATGTGGAAGATAAGACGTTTTACTGTACAGGTAAGGCCCGGAAACGTTGTCAGTTAATTTTGCCTGAGCATGAGTCTGCTGAAGTGCCTGTGCCGAAGAAGCAGGTGACTGGCGAGGGCGTTACCTCGGAGGGAGGTCAAGGAGTTGTTGACCCAAAATTGGTGGAGCTTGAATTTGAGCCTCCGCCGACGCGTGAACCTTTTGGAAAGAAGACGTTGAGAAAACTAGGCTGTAAGTATTTGTTGTGTCTTCCTTTGCTAGGTTTTCTTGTGTGGTGTTTTGTGACCTTTGATTTTTGTTTTCTTTGTTGTAGCCTATTTTCCGTCTGTCGTCGGGCGTTTCCAAGAAGAGAAGAAGAAAAAGACGGAGGAGGATGCCCGTCTGGCGGAGGAGAAGGCCGCACAGGATGATGAGTCTCTGCGTTTAAAGAAAGAAGAGGCCCGTGCTGCTAAGGCCGCCCGAAAGAAAGAAGAGGAAGCGCGTGCCACTAAGGCAACGCTAAAGAAGGAGGAAGAGGCCTGTATGGCAGCTATTGCTGGGAAAGAGAAAGAGGCGGAGGATAACCGCCGTCATGAAGAACTTTAGAAGCAGCAGGCCGCCATGGTGGCGGTGAAGAAAGAGCAGGCGGAGAAGTTGGCTGGTCAGGGTGGCGATGGCTCGCAGAAGGAGACTGTTTTTTTTATCTTGAGATGGCGGAGACTGTACTAACTCCGCCGTCTGGGGGTGGTGGTGGCATTGTGGGGCCACATGTAAAGAAGATTGAAGCGGGCGGGGCGTCTTTCAGTGTCCCGCCTTTAAGCTTGATGCTCCAGTGTACGTCCCCAAGTGGCGTATCACTGAGAGTTGTAGATTCCTCGGTCCTTTTGTGGCTGAGGAGTTTGTTGACTATGCGTTACCTCTGTCTAAACGTCATCATCAGAGAAGCCAGGACTGTGGAAGTTTACTCTCGGAACTGTGCTCCAATCTGACGTTGGCACTAGGTAACGTATATGGGATGCTCAGAGCTGAAGACAACCTGTTGGATGAATAGGCGTCCTTGGCCCAGGAGAGTGAGCGGTTTGCTCGAGAGAAGGAGGTATTTGAGACGGCAAAAGGCCGTCTCGTAGAGCAAGTAAGGAAACTTGAGTCTGAGGTCCATCGGAAGGACTCAGAGGTAGCGGAGAAGCAGAAGGCTTGGATTGAGTCTTCTGGTAACATAAATAAGGAACTAGAGCGCCATCGTTTGGCTGTACAGAAGGCTGAGTCCGATGTTGTGGAGGTGAAGCGCAGCGAGGCGGAGAAGGCGAAAGAATTGGAGGTGTCAACTTCCAAGTACTCGACGGCCCTGTCTGACCTGAAGGCCAAAGATGAGGATGTTGTGAGGGCCACCACTCGTGTTTCGGAGCAGGAAACAAAGGTGGGGACCTTGCTGAAAGAAAAGGAGGGCTGGGCTGTGGAGAAGGCAGCACTTGTTTCTACAAAGAAGGCTCCGGAGGAGAACGCTGTGTGGATGATGACCGACGGCGTTACTGCTGTAAGTTTCTCTTTATACTTGTTTTATTCTTCTTGCTTTTTGAAGTTGCTTTGCTTTATGAGTTTGTGTTTATCGCAGATCTTTAACCGCGTCTGGAATGAACCCACGATAGGGAACCAAGTGGTGGAGATAGTGGATGCTACGCGTGTTACGAGTTTGCGTTCTGGTTGGTTGGAGGGGTTTTTGGCGGCTGGTGGGGCTAGTATTGAGGAAGAGCCTTTCCAGGATATCAATACAAGAGCTGTGCTGCTGGATCAGTTAGAAAAGTTGCAAAAGATGGAGTTTCCGATGATTAAGACAGTGGGCAAGTGTTTGGCGGATCCCGACCCTATCGGAAGGTTTAGATATTGGGTGAGGGAGTCAGACCGTCTTGGGCGCGAATGCGCAGAGAAAGAGGTCGTAGATAAGGCCGCAGTTGAGGCCGCTAAGGCGGCTAGGTTGGGTAGTTCGGGGACGGCCCACGAGCCTCCCCAGTAAGCTGTTCCTTTGTAATCTTCGTTCTTTTTGTGTATGTAATTATTCTGACTTTGATATATGAAATGAAGTTTTTCCTTTGATCATATTGCCTTGAATATTATTACAACGGTCTTATTTTTTTGTCATTCAACACGAAGAGTTTGATTAACTTTAGAAGTAAGTTTAGTGTCCAACATGAAGAGTGAATTAACTTCATGACAAAAGTGAGTTTGGCGTCCAACATGAAGAGTTAATTAACTTCATGTTAGAAGTGAGTTTGGAAATGAATGTTGTAAGTCGTTGAACAAATGTAGAATAATAATATACAATAAGGTAATGGATTACAAGTAACAGGGGCGCAGTTGCGCTACATTCCATGATCTTGGTATGGGTGTACCGTCGAGTTTTTCTAACACATAGGCACGTTTTCCTAATACTTGTTGAATCTTATAGGGGCCTTCCCAGTTGGGCTCTAGTTTCCCTGGACACTCTGAGTGTGAAGCGTTATTATCTCTTAGGACGTAATCCCCGATGTCGAGTGCACATGCTTTGACTTTGGAGTTGTAGTAGCGTTCAAGCTGTTTCTTGTAGTTGGCTTCTCGTATGGCTACCATTTCGCGTCTTTCGTCCAAGAGGTCTAAGTTGAGGCGCAGTTCTTTGTCGTTGTCTGTTTGTGCCACATTAAGGACTCGTAGGGATGGAAAGCCTATTTCGGCGGGGATGACGGCTTCGGATCCGTAGGTTAGACTGAACGGTGTCTCACCCGTGCTAGTCTTTGTTAGGGTGCGGTGCGCCCATAAGACGTGCGGGAGTTCATCCACCCAGCCTGTTCTTTTTAGCCTAAGTGTGCCTTGATTCCTTCAACCAGTGATCTATTGATGCGCTCGACCTGTTCGTTTCCTTGTGTTAGGCATGCCTTTATTTTACTGTCGGCGAACTGGGTGCCGTTGTCGGTGACAATCTCAATGGGTAACCCAAAGCGGCAGATTATGAATTCCCAAATGAATTTTCTGACGTGCTCTGCATTAAAATAGTCTACGGCGAATATTAGGTATTGTATCTTTCCTGAGGCCATTGGGAACGGGCCGACAAGGTTGATGGCCCATTTTTGGAATGGCCAAGCTGCTATGACAAGGACAAGGTCGTTTTTTGGACGTAGTGTTTTGGGCGCCTGTTGTTGACAGTTGAAGCAAGTGCGCAGAATCTTGATGGCGTCTTGATGCATTCCTGGCTAGTAGTATCCGACATTCATGATTTGTAGATGCATGTTTTGCGACTAGTGATTGGATGTTAACATATGTTAAGAGATGCTGATGGGTTGAAGGTGAAATAGCAGTGGGCGAATGTGAAGTATGGTGGCCGAAGGTAGAAGAAACAGGGCGAAGGTGGAATGGATCCTGACTGAAGATACACTTTCGTACCATACAGTGGGCGAATGTGGAAGAATTCCACATTCGACCACAGTAACTGGGCGAATGTGCAGGTAGTATATATAGATTTTGTGTTTTTGCAATGTATAGAGAGGGTTCAGTTGTGTGTGTGTTCAGGTTAGGTCTCAGGTGATTTTGTGAAAGTGTTAGAGTGGTCTAGATTAACGTGTATGAATTTGTAATTGAATATTTGAAAAGGTTAATCTATGAAAAAGCTTTGAAAATGATATTGATTGTGTTTTGATTAGAGTTTTATCTGTTTGTTCAAAGCTAGGGTTTCCGCACATGGTTTTGTAACTTGTATGATCAAATAATCCTGTTTTAGTAAAAATCTTTCGCTCACAAAGTGGTATCAGAGCTATAAGGATCATACAACAACAAATTTGATAAACTCAGAGTTGATTTGGACCTAATTTTGATCAAAATACATCTGTTTTTGAATGAAAATGGTTTTTGAGTGTTTTTGATTGATTTGAAGTTGTTTTTGTGGTTAAAATTCAAAATTCCAAGAATTAAAGTTGTTCCAAATCAATTCCGAATCAAAACCTGATTAAGATCATTCAAATCCACAAACTTTTGAAAATCAGAGATCAAAATAACCGTTTTTCAAAGTGTAACCGTTTTTCAAATCTGAAATGGGCGAACCTGGAACATAGGTGGGCGAACCTGGACTGTTTTGGGCGAACCTGAGTGGTTTTTGGTCGAATCTGGGAAGTTTTTGGGCGAACCTGGAAGTTCTTGGTTGAATTTTTCACTTTCGGGTACAAATTTCCACCTTCGATTGATCGGGCGGGCGAACCTGGAATCTAACCGGTCGAACCTAGATCATACTGGGCGAAAGTGGAAAAGTGTTTAGTGTGTTTTACTTTCTGGTGAATATCTACATTCGGGTGAGTTGTTTTTGGGCGAAAGTGAATTAGAAGGGACGAAAGTGAAAGAAAACGGGCGAACCTAGGATTAAGTTTTGGAAAATTTTCTAAGTGTTTGGAAAATTTTCTAAGTGTTGAATTTTTCGAAGTTCGTGATCATGTGGAATTTTCCGACTACACCGAGACCAGCAACGACACAACCACAACAGCAAGTGATGGACCCATGGACGGTGGCAGCACAAAAGACGAGCACACAGTCTTCGCAACCGATTAACTACATGGCGATGACTAGCTCGATGCCTCAAAGTGTAGCACCTCCAGCACCACAACCTGACTACTGGGGAGTAGCAGCAGCGGTGGTAAACACTCAAACTACAAATGCTATTTCCACACTGATTAATGATTTATCTTCAGGTAGCGGGAATCGGCCACCGAAGCTCATGGAGATACAAGAATACAATCAGTGGCAGAACAAGTTCAAGATTCACTTGGAAGGCATGGGAGTGGAGGGAGCAGAGGCATGGAGTATGATTGCTAGAGGTTACACAGCACCAGTTTTGGAGAATACAGGTGAACCAGTTCCATTGGAGAGTATGTCTGAGGAAGAGAAAAAGAAGTTTGCTGTGGAGAAGAAAGCCTTTTCCCAATTGACTCAGGCAATCACAAACGATCTGTTGCATCAGTTTGGAACTTGTACTACGTCTAAGCAATTGTGGGATGTGCTTAAAAGGAGACATGATGGGAATGAGAAGACTAGAAGCTTAAGGATGGATGAATTAAGAAAGGAGTTTGAGAATTTTTCTTATATTGGCAATGAAACTTTAAAAGAATTAACTCCTAGATATAGTCATTTGCTAACTGAATTCTCAAGTTATGGTATACAGATTCCTATGAAGAATTTGGTGGATAAGTTTGCAGATGCTCTACCACCTTACTGGGATCAACATGTGGAAGTTCTCAGGGAGAAGGATGCATACCAATACTGGACTATTCAAGAGTTTATTCAGAAGCTGGAAAACAAAGAAATGGAAGAGAAGAGAAAAGCCAGAAGATCACAGATTCCTCAGAATCCTAGCTTATACTTTGGAGGCACTCTTCAGTTCCAGTTAGTAACTCAAGTTCAGGAGGGATAGTTGCACCACATGTTGCTTGCATTTCCAATGTTATGGAATCACCAAAACCTACCATCAACTACATGGCACAAACCTCATCTTACTCACAACCATCATACCCACAACCACCACCACAACAACAATACAACAACTCATACATCTCACCATTCTCCCCAATGCAACAAGCTGCTTTCTATACTGCAAGCCAATCTCAACAACCAATGAACCAAGTTACTCAACCTAATCAACAACCGGTGGTTTTGGAGACTTCTAATTTGGGAAATGTGACGGTTGAAGTTGCTCAGCAACACATTGCACTAGTCTCTGCAATGGTTTCATCTTACAACGGGTTGCTTGCTAGTCAAATTGGAAACAACAACTTAACCAATGAAGACTATGCACAGATTGATAAAGAAGAGATGGAACTGATTGACATCCAGTGGGCTTTTGCAAGCATTATGAGAAGAGCAACGGAATTTATTGAAAAGACGGGTAGAACGGATTTGGGAACTTCTCCTAACACGACCTACGGGTTCAACAAGGAGAAAGTTACTTGTTTTAACTGTGGAGGGAAAGGTCACTTTAAAAGAGAATGTACCCAGCCACCAAAACAAGGTAATAGGAACCCATTCAATGCAAGCTACCAGAACCGTCAACAACAAAACCAAAACCAAGTTTCTTACCAAAATAACAACAACTACCAAAACCGTCAAAACAATTCTAACAACAACCAAAACAGACAACAAAACACATCAAACCAGACTCAAAACCAATCTCCTAACAACACTAACCGAACAGTTATACCGATCACTACACCTAATGAGACACAACAGAATACCAGTCAGAATCAAGCATTGGTGACTCAACAAGATGAAAGGTTTGATTGGTCGGGATTGCAAATAGGTGTTGAGGAAATCACAACTGGTGGCAATGTGGCTTGTGTTGCCTGCAAGGTTGATATTGAAGAGTCGGTGACGGTGGATGAAAAGAAAGAAACTGAGATTGAAGTTGATGTGTCTGAGGTTGAAATGGATGTGGAGGCTAAAGCTGTGAAGGTTAAAGCTGAGGATGCTAATTCTGGAATGATGATTGACACTGTTTCTGATATCCCTGAGGAGTGTGAATCAGTTTACTCAGATTCAGACAGTGAATCGGATACAGAAGCAAGTGTTACATCTTTAGATGATGACATTGATCAGTTGCTAGCAGAAGCGGATTTTCTGAAGACAAGGAAGTCGTGTATTGCTGATGATGCTTTCACCAAGATTGACTATTCCAAGTTTTTCGCTGGAAAGGAAGCTCATTTCGCCTTGATGGCCATGACTGATCCGCCAAAACCTGTAAGTTCTGAGTATAGCACTGATATTAAAAGTGATAAATATTGTGGTACATGTGATCGATTGACTGAGGAGAACAAACAACTCCGTGTTCAACGTGATAGTGCTATCATGAACAGTCAATCTACTCGCAAAGAGTTGAATGCTTTCAACAAAGTATTAGATAGCTATAAAAAGGACATTTCCGACTTGAAAAACACTTTATCTTTAAAACAATTGGCAATTAATAACTACATAAATGAAATTGAAAATACCAAGGTGGAAATGGCCACCATCAAATGTTTTGCTGAAAAAGTAAACAAAAAGTTGGAAAGTTACAAGCACATTGCTTATGTGGTAGACCACATCATTGATGATCAAACCACTAATTACAAGTCTGTGCCATCTCCGGTGCTTTTTGAAAACCATAATTGTCATCAAGTGACACCGGAGAGCTCGGTAAAATCAGACTCATCATCGGAAAATGAATCTAATACTTCGAGTATTGGTGATCCACATTCCGATGTGAGACCGATTTTAGGTTTGAATGATGAGGGTGTTACTGCTGAAAGTGTGGATTCAGACTCAGAGTGTGATGATACTGGTAATGTTCAAAATGTTAATGCATGTGAAATTCCAAAAGAAAATCACATCATTACTACTGAACAAGTTTCATCATCTCAACATGTGCATCCGATGGCAAATGCTCATCGTGAGAAAAAGTCTGAAAAGAATGTTGTTAAGAAAGATCTTGAGAAGAATGTGGTTAAGAAAGATCTTGAAAAGAATGATAAGAATGAATCGTGTGACAAACCTGTCAAGGTGTTTTATCGGATGGAAGGATCCGATAAGATCATTTCTGACGAGGAATTTCCAATCAAAAATGCTAACTATGCTAAAATCGACAAAATTTGGCAAGAAAGCACTATTTGGTTCCCAAAACATGAGAGAACAAATGAAATCCCACCTGCCATTTTAAAGAAACTGTATTTGGATGTTCCTCAAGAACCAAAGGTCCATGTCACAGAGTTCATTAGACCCAAAAAGAGAGCTAATGGTTTTCATGAGCCTGCTTACTCAAAAGGGCCACTCCCTGAGAGTTTGAGGAATCAACAGTATAATGATCAATATCCTGTTAGATCATTTGCTCAACCAAATGCTCCAAATGTTTTTGAAGAGTACCGTGTGTGCTTTAAATGCGGGGAACGAGGGCATTTACTTGCTCAGTGCCCGTATGTAAGGCATAAAAGGCACGAAGTTGAAGTAAGGAATTCCATGAGGAAACCGATTGATCATTATGTTCCACCACACAGACGATTTGTTCCTCAACAACAACAGTTTTACAATCAAAACAATTTTTATCAAACGAGGAACAATCGTCCAATTCAATATGATCAAAGAAATCGGATTGCTATGGAACAATCATGGAGAAAACCAGTGGTGAACACAACAAATGATAGGCAAAAGGTTCCACTAAAACCGATTGTCAAGTCAAATGTTGGACCTAAGTCTGTTAAATCAGATAAGGTAACCAAGAAAGTTTCATTTGCAAACAATGTTCAGAAACCAACTGAGAAACCAAAGTCTCAGATTCGTATCTTGAAACGAACTGAACAATCTTGGTCATCCTATGGTACTCCAGGAGCCTCTACTTCAAAGGTTAATGGGAAAAAGGAAACTGTTTTGAATAATCCTAACAAGATTGATCCAAAACAAAACGTTGTTGAAAATGTTTCTGAGAATGTTTCTGTGAAAAATGATATTCCAAGACCCAAGACTCAGGCTTGGGTCCCCCGAAAGAACTAAATGATTTACTTTTTGTGTGCAGGGAGCTTCAGCTGGCCCTATTAGCAGTCTTTGGATTCTTGATAGTGGAGCTTCAGGCCACATGACAGGGGATCTTGCGTTGTTGTTCGATGTGAAGAACATCAATGGAGGGTATGTCGCATTCGCTGGAAATAAAGGTGGATATATTACGATGGAGGGAAGCGTGAGTAATGGGATAGTGAACTTTGAGAGAATATCTTATGTGAAGCAGATCGATTATAATCTGTTGAGTGTCAGTCAAATTTGTGATAAACAATTTACTGTGCATTTTGATGACAAATCCTGCTATATTCTCAAACCGGGCTTCAAAATTCCAAAGGAGTGGATAATGTTGAAGGCACCTCGCGTCAACAATCTCTATATTCTTGATATGTCCAAGGCGATGACATCACAGGGGCAAATAACATGTTTTCTATCCAAGGCGACCGAGAAAGAATCGATAATGTGGCACCGAAGAATGGGGCACATTCATCTGAGAAAAATGAACCAACTTGTGAGAAATGGGATTGTCGATGGAGTAAATGTGAAACATTTCCATCTGAATGACAAGTGCGTGAGTTGTAAGAAGGGGAAGCAACACAAACAGTCCCACAAAGTGAAGAAAGTTAACTCTGTTGAGATGCCACTTGAGCGATTGCACATGGATCTATTTGGACCGGTCAAGCGCAAAAGTCATCTTGGGGAGCTTTATTGTTTAGTTGTCACTGATGACTACTCAAGATTTTCATGGGTGATGTGTTTGCAGAATAAAAGTGACACCTTTGACAACCTGAAAGTTCTGTTCACTCGATTGGAGAATCTCTACAATATGAAGATAAAAAGAATTCGGAGTGATAATGGGACGGAGTTCAAAAACGCCAAGATGGATGAACTTTGTGAAAGCAAAGGGATACATCATGAATATTCGGCTCCGTACACCCCTCAACAGAACGGTGTTGCTGAACGAAAGAATAGGACTCTAATTGAAGCGGCTAGAACAATGCTCGCAGATTCAAATCTTCCGGTAATGTTCTGGAACGAGGCGATTTATGCAGCAAACTATACACTAAATCGGGTTCTAACAGTGAAGAAGTTTGGTAAAACATCTTATGAGCTGTTACACCGACGAAAGCCGAACTTAGAGTATCTAGAACCTTTTGGGGCGCCATGCACGATGTTGAATCCAAGCGAGAAGTTTAGTCCTAAAGCTGAGGAGGGATACTTTGTTGGATATGCAACCCCGCTCAAACGGGTATACAACAAACGAACTCGTCAGGTGGAGGATTGGGCTAACGTGGAAGTTCAACGATATACTCAAAATTTGCAAGGCACGGGTCCTGATTGGATGTTTGATTACAAAGATTTCTTTGAATCATTCAATCTAGATAGCTTGGTTGAAGAAGCTGTTATTAGATTACTTTACGAGTGTGAAAATGCAACTACTTCACCGTTGGTGCGTCCGATCACCGTGAACCCCCTACCAGCTTCTAATGATACCAATGCTCTTATACAAGAAGAAGAAGTGTTTCAAGAGGCTTCAACTTCATTAGACTCTTCAGAATCTGAAGATGAACAATTTGAAGAAGTCATTCTTGAACATGCAGAAGAACCAGAGGCACCGCCAGTGAACCCAACTCCAACTCCAGATGTTGCTTCATCATCTAACACGGGTCATGATCTGGATGCTGTAGAGAACTTGACTGTTCAAACGGGAGTTACTGTACCTGAATATCCGGAATCTCGGATTCATCGTATTCACCCGCTGAAGCAAGTTATCGGTGATCCTGGAAGCAATGTTATGACCAGAGGGCAGCTGAGAAGTGTTAACTCGCCAGAGAGTTTTGGTGCTTTAGCTTTATATGCCAAAATTCAACAGTCTGGTAGTCAAAATGATTGGTCGTTTGCGTGTTATGTGTCGCAGGTAGAGCCAAGGACATACAAGGACGCTTTGAAGGAAGATGCCTGGGTTGAAGCTATGCAGGAGGAGTTATTACAATTCCAGAAATTGGGAGTTTGGACGCTCACGGATTTGCCGCCGGGAAGGAAGAAAATTGGCACTAAATGGGTGTTTAAGTGCAAAAAGGATGATCGTGGGGTTATCGTTCGTAACAAAGCCAGATTGGTCGTGCAGGGTTTCCATCAAATCGAAGGGATTGATTATAACGAAATCTATGCACCGGTAGCACGGATTGAAGCTATTCGGATGTTCCTTGCGTTTGCTTCTTTTAAGAAATTCAAAGTGTATCAAATGGACGTTAAGAGCGCATTTCTGTACGGGAAAGTCAAGGAAGAGGTTTATGTCGGGCAGCCACCAGGCTTTGAGGACCCAATCCACCGGGATAAGGTCTACGTGCTTAACAAAGCTTTATATGGTTTGCACCAGGCTCCGAGACAGTGGTACGAGGAGCTAAGTACATACCTCATCACCAAAGGATTTAAGCGCGGACTCGTCGATTGCACCCTCTTCACGAAGAAGACTGGGGATGATTTGCTTCTAGTGCAGATTTACGTTGATGATATAATATTTGGTTCAACTAACGAGCTTTTATGCAGGGAGTTCGAAACTGTCATGCAGGAAAAGTTCGAAATGAGCGCAATGGGGGAGATGCAGTTTTTCCTAGGCTTGCAGGTGGACCAAAGACCCGACGGGATCTTCATTCACCAGACGAAATACGTATCCGATATCTTGAGCCGGTTCCAGATGGAGGATTCCAAGCCGATGGATACCCCAATTCAACCCAATCACGGGATTGGAGTGGACGCTAAGGGGGAGCTGACGGACCCATTTACATACAGAGCAATCATCGGATCTCTGATGTATCTGACGGCGTCTCGACCAGATATTATGTACGCAACGTGTCTCTGTTCCCGCTATCAATCGAAGCCGAAACAAAGTCATCTGACGGCGGTCAAGCGTATCCTTAGATATCTGAAGGGTTGTCCCTCAAAAGGACTTTGGTACCCTAATGATGATGATTTTGATTTTATTGCTTTTAGTGATGCAGATTGGGGCGGCTGTGACAAAGATAGCAAATCTACAACAGCTGGTTGCCAGTTTTTAGGGAGCAGGCTAATCACCTGGCAATGCAAGAAGCAGACTTCCGTGGCGCTATCTACCTGTGAAGCCGAGTACATTGCAGCCTCGAGTTGCTGTTCGCAAGTGCTCTGGATCCAACAGCAGATGGTGGATTACGGTTTGCAGTTTCTTAAAACCCCTATACACTGTGACAACGAAGCCGCAATTGCATTAACTAAAAATACTGAAAATCATTCTAAAGCGAAACATATCCGGATCAAATATCATTTTATCCGTGATTGTTACGCTAAGGAATTGATAGATATGGTCAAAATCCATACTGACTACCAACGTGCAGATTTGTTTACAAAAGCTTTTGACAGATCCCGCTTTGAATATCTTTTAAAAGTAAACAACATAAAGGAAAAACAGGACTAATTGGCACCTCGGTTTATCGCTTTTTAGTTTTAGTTTTTAATATTTTGCTAATTGGGAATTTCTCATTGCTAATTGGGAATTTCTCTTTACTATCGTAATCCTCAAAGAAGTTGATGCTTTCGAGGGGATTGTTTAATCCTCAAAGAAGTTGATGCTTTCGAGTGGATTGTTTCTTTCAAATTTTTGTTTTTATTGTTTTTCAGAAAAATCAAAAACCCAAAAATATGTTCTTTATTTTAGGGGGAGCCATTTTATCAGAAAAACCAAAAACATTGAAAAATTCAAAAAGACCTAAAAATTAGTAAATCCAAAATGATTTCCTGGATAAAAAGAGGAAATGATAGTACATCAGTGGGGATCTGACACAGGCTAAAGAATTGTATTGAATATGAGGCGTATGTTGATTACGTGTGATATGCTGATAGGCTTCGTAGACTAAATATTGCGTGCATTAGTGATACAAACATAACGAACTACGCGTTCGTGGCTGAACACCTCATGGGCATATGGTCTTAGTACCGTAATTTCGTTTGATAGGATTGCCAAAATCTGAGGTTTCGGGTCGTTATGTTATGGTTATCCGGGATATTTTGATTAAACTTTTGTCGTATTGATTTACGGACCTAGTTTTATCAGAATATTTTCTAAAAGAGCTTAATTGCCAAAACCGGAAGTTACCGAATTGAGGAACTTTATGTTTTAATTGATCAAAGATCATTATTACATCGTATTAACTTTCTGATGCAAATCAGTGGTTAATATCAGCCTCAACCTAGTATATATGCACATGTTACTCTGCTGCATTCGTTTGCTGACCTGTACACCTCTGTGCTATATACTTTGTAACTTTTACGGATAACTCTGGCATAATCACGCGTTACGACGAAGCTTTGTGCAATTACTTGATACGGGAGTATGTCGTGTGTGTGGGCACCACATTGTGTTAGTCTAATACACCTAACTCGTATCATTTTAAAGCATTGCGTAATTGTCTGCATGTGAGCTTACGTGGACCACAATATCAGCAATTGCCGTATCACATACTGTTTCTAATGATAATATTATATTAATAGATCAACGCTGTGATCAGATTTCTCATAAAACTGATATGATCCTCTTACCGGATTTCACAAAATGTTTACTGCTTTCATTTACTTTGATGTATTTTACTTTGTTGCATTTTACTTTTATTGTCAAAAAGATACAAAATCCAAAAAGATTTTAGGTGTGTTTTGATAAAATTTCAGAAAAACCCAAAATTTTTGCATTTCTGTTTTATTTTTGATAACCGGGGATGCTTGATGGTCAATTTCTGAGATTTGATAACACCATCTGGGCTTTGTATCATTCAAAATGTGAAAATATGAGTTTTGGAAGTTTAACAGATTGAAAAATGTTGAACGGGATTCGAATTTGTGATTTGGCAAAATTTTCAGATTTTTCCATTTCACATTCGCCCCTTAATTGGGTCGAATGTGGAAAAATCTCTACCTTCGGGCTGTTTAGAATGGACGAATGTGGGATTTTATACCAAATCTCCACCTTCGGGTGAATTCTTCCACCTTCGGGTCATTTATTTGGACCGAATGTGGAACAAACCACTTTCGACCACAAAAACGGGCGAAGGTGACCCTTGTATATAAGCTGTTTTCCAGGTTCGAACCCCCTTCATTGTTTTTCAAAGTTTTTCTTCGATCCTGTCACCTTGTTGCTTTGATATATTTTTCTTGTGTGTTTGTTTCCTGCTTGATTACTGATCATTTCCATACTAATTATACAGGTATTGGAGCCCTAATGCTAACAGAATCGTCGTTTTTGTAACCGTACCTAGGGTTTTAGAAATCAGGGACTTAGGGTGTTTGTTTTTGATTAATTTTGCTCACATTTCAATTGACATCAGTTTTAGGGGGAGATGATTGAACGAATTAGGTTTTTAACATCGTTTGAATGGTCAATTGATCGAATGAAACAGTTTATACCTAATTCTACTATAAAACTGATGTAAACTGAAATAAAAAGACAATTGATGATGGACGAAGGTTAATCGGCCACTATAGAACATATCCTAATCAAAATCAAGTGTTAAAAACAAAGTTGACAAAATTTTGAATTTTTGGGGAAGAACATTTTCACATTCGGGTCAAAATACGGGCGAATGTAGAATGGTTTGGGCGAATGTAACTTGAAAATGGGCGAATGTGATTTTTATTCAAAACTTATTCACATTCGACCAAAACGTTTCACATTCGAACCATACAGTCTATATTCGACCTTATCATAACGGGCGAATGTGGAACTTAAAACCTTAAAATTTTTTCATTTTTGTCGATTTTGCATTTTGACGTATTTCTTTGATTTTGATGTGCAGATGGCTGACCAGACTGAAAACATTGAGACTCCAGTTGAAGATGTAATTACAGATCCAGTCCCAGAGAATGTTCAGGAGGGAGAATCTTCAAGTGCAAGCAATTGGCCGTTTGAGAAAACCCATAACTGCTGTGCTTATCTGGGTGATGTGGAAAAGAACGTTGAGTTTGCTGATATCATTCAGTTTTTGAAAAGAAGCAGAGTTGTGTATGCTTTGGCTACTCCGACTATTATCTACAAGGATATAGTTGAGGACTTTTACAAGAACGCGAAGTATGATTTCTGGGATAATCAGACTATTATTAAAAGCAAGATACAAGACATGGAGATGTTTATAACAGAGTCTGATATCAGAGAAGCGCTTCAGATAAAGTTTGAAGTGAGCGAAGATCCCAGAGAACTATCATGGACTGAACAGAAGGCTTGTTTTCTCAGAATGAAGTATAAAGGAGCTATCACTGATGGTTCGATGCACAAAGGGAAGTTGAGCGTGCAGTTTAAATATTTTGCACACGTCATAATCCATGTGTTTGGATGTGTGAGTGGAGGTTATGACGTTATGAGGAGAAGTCTAAGCTCGTTGATGGTTGCGTTGACTCTCAACAAACCATTCAACGTGTCTGGGATGATTCTGGATCATATGCTGGAGATGTTAAAGGGATTGAAAAAGAAGCAGTTCATGTTATACCCTAGATTCCTGATGATGATACTTGACCACAAGTATCCTGACTTGAAAAAGGATCCTACACAGATTCTTGGTCAAGACCATATGAATATTCGAACTTTGGTGAGAATGAAAGGCTACAAGGGTGTGCCAGACAACGAAAGGCCACCATACAGAAGATTATTTGGAGCTTTAGCCAAACAGGATTACACTGATCCTGGAAAGAACAAGGCTAGGCATCCTGAGAGCGATTCTGATAACGATGATCCATTAGTATATGCAGATGCTAGTACTAAGAGAAAGAGGCAGGTTGTCAATCCCGGAGCCAAAGGGAAGGGTAAGGGAAAGACAGACCAAGGGAGCTCTAAGCAACAATCTGTGAGGAGGAAGAAAACCACTGCAAAGAAGGGTACAGGTTTGGTGGATGAAGAATCTGTTGACTCGGAGGAAACTGAGGAAGAAGAACAATGGGATTCGGATGCTGAGAATGTTAGGGCCACCAAACGTAAGGCCACTATGGTTGGTGAGTCTGAATCACTTAACAAGTCGATTGAAGAAGCTGAGAAGAGTAAGAAGTCTGTGAATGTTGAAGATGAAGGTTTAGGCGTTGACATGGATGAGTTGAATGCTGGAGAGACTGTGGTAGTAAACTTGCCAAAGCCCAAGCACAAAACCATGGCAAAGAAGACAAGTACGAAACAGTTGAGGGAGAAGGAGATTGCCCAACTCTTGAAAGGTAAAAGAGTACCCGATGCTGGTACATCATCGAAGCTATCTTCACCAGTGTCTAAGAAGCAGAAAAAGACACAGGAGGCTGAGAAATTACCTGTTGATCAATTTAACATTGCACTGGATAATGTGCTTGATATGTTTAGGAAGCCTCAGAAGGAAAAGGAAACAGAAGTTGAGCAATCGAAATCCAAGAAAGTCACTGTTGCTGATGACGTGATGAAGCAGGTGAACAAGAAAATGGATGAGATGATGAAGATGATCGTTGCTCAACAAGCTGAAATAGCCAAGTTCAAGCAAAATGAGGAGAAAATGCTTCAAATTGTGGTCGCTTCTAAGTCGAATCAAGATGAGATTGACGAGAAAGTGAAGAAGCTTGAAGCGAAGAACAAGAAGCTTGAGGGTAAGTGTTTAAGGAACAAGAACAGGTTAAAAGCTATCAAAGAAGACAACAAAGAACTAAAGGCTGAGAACAAACGCCTTAGTGATTTGATTGACGATTTGTATAATGTTGCACCCAAGTTGAAGGAGGGTGAAGAAGATAAAGAGAAAGAAGAAGAGCAGGTTGACTTTGAACCGTCTGAATCGGATAAAGAAAAAGATGATGATGAGGATGATGAAGAGTCAGAGAAAAGTGATGATAAGGATAGTAAGAAGGATGATGATGATGATGATGATAATGCAGAAGGGTCTGGGAGTCAGAAAGAAGATGATAGTGATAATGATGAAGGAGGAGATGATTCGTCTAAGTTTACATTTGAAAAGAGAACACCGAAGAAGAAAGATGCTAGAGAATCGAGTTCAAAGAAGAAGAAAGGTGAGAACACAGATTCAGATGAAAGTATCTTCTGGAATGAGAAGGTGAGATCTTTGACAGATGATGCTAAGAAAGTGTACAAAGATATGTTGGAAAGAAGAGAATGGACTATTGAATTTACAGGACGTTTTGCTGAGATATTCCAGACAGATGATATGAGATATGAACTGGAATACAACGATCCTGATCTAGAAGAAGGAGAAGTACCTGCTTCTGTGGCAAAGGAAATTCTTGATGGTCTTGCACAGAGAGTAGGGAAAACATTTGAGGAGTTCATAGTGGATGAGTCGATTCCAGATATGCCTGAAAAGGATATTGGAAATCACTCAGATGATAAGAATACTCCTGAATTTGATGAAGTGGAAATTGAAGATATAACTCATGAGGAATATCCACAGTACTTCAGACAGACTGATGAAGATGTGATATTTCCTGATTTTACTGAGATACCAAACACTTCAGCAAAGAAGAAGGCAAAGAAAAGAAGTGCAGAGTTTGTAGAGAAGGTGTTTGGTGCTAATAAGCAAGAATCTTCAAGTCAATCTAATGAATTGAAGAATTACTTGAAGAAGTTGAGAGAAATGGATGAAAACCGACGGAAGCCTGAAGCTCAAGGAAGTTTCTATAGATTCCACAATGCTAAATTTAAAGGCAGAGCTCTCGGGTGGACATATTTGGGCAGGCTGAAGTGTCTAGCTGCCAAATGGGAATCAGGAATCTTGTACTTTTACAGATTCATTGATTTGCTAACTCTACCGTACTGGGCGGTCAGAGATTTATGCAGATTCCCAATGTCTGGAGCTTCAGTGAACAATACTCATGTCGGTTGGTGTGCAGACAAGCTGGTTTGGGAGAGTAGAACGAGATGGAATAGATTCAAGCCTCAATATCCCAGAAGGAAAGTGCACAGGGATATTGATCCTAAAACCAAGCTGAAGAGGGTTACTTTGATATACAAAGCACCTGAAGTGATGAGGAAAATACCTTTGATGCCCATGCCACAACATTTCAGTGCTGACTTTATTTTCTGGTATTATGATTGGAGGAAGGCTGAAGCGGTGATAGTGTTGAGAGACGGGAAGGACAAATACAAACATGTTCATGTATTTGATCCAATGTGGTTGATAAACTGTACTTTCGAAGACATCATCATGCTTTTCTACAATCCGATTCATCATGAGCCGAATGACGCTGATCAAGCAAAGAAATATACTCAAGTGGTTGGAGTTTGTTTTGCTTATGATATAAACTCTGGGAGTAATTTGGATAATAAACTTAGCAAAATGGTGAAGATGGCGAATGTGTCGAAACCGGTGAAGAGAAAGTTGGAGCCCGAAATGACCAAAGAGCAGAAGAAACAGCTCAGAATTAAGTTGTTGAACAAAGCAATGGACGAAGACAGAAGACGATCCAATCAATAGTCGAGGGGGAGTTTGTAGATGCATGTTTTGCGACTAGTGATTGGATGTTAACATATGTTAAGAGATGCTGATGGGTTGAAGGTGAAATAGCAGTGGGCGAATGTGAAGTATGGTGGGCGAAGGTAGAAGAAACAGGGCGAAGGTGGAATGGATCCTGACTGAAGATACACTTTCGTACCATACAGTGGGCGAATGTGGAAGAATTCCACATTCGACCACAGTAACTGGGCGAATGTGCAGGTAGTATATATAGATTTTGTGTTTTTGCAATGTATAGAGAGGTTTCAGTTGTGTGTGTGTTCAGGTTAGGTCTCAGGTGATTTTGGAAAAGTGTTAGAGTGTTCTAGATTAACGTGTATGAATTTGTAATTGAATATTTGAAAAGGTTAATCTATGAAAAAGCTTTGAAAATGATATTGATTGTGTTTTGATTAGAGTTTTATCTGTTTGTTCAAAGCTAGGGTTTCCGCACCTGGTTTTGTAACTTGTATGATCAAATAATCCTGTTTTAGTAAAAATCTTTCGCTCACATGATTTTTGCGACAACCATTATTGGGCTTGCGTGTATGCCGCATATGCCATCATGGATCTCCTTGATGAGGAATTAGGCGTTTGCGGAGTCTACGCACCTTAGGAGAGGGCCAAGGTAGGAGCGCCGGTACAGAATACCATTCATGAGTTAATAATGCTCGAATTTGTACTGGATTTTTTTGGCTTCCGCTTTTTGGGTTGGTAGTGTTCCTGTTGCTAGGTATGAGTGGATAGGGGTCATCCATGATCCAGTGCCTATTTGCGTTACGTTGACTTGCCGGATGGGGACCGATGGTTTAGCGAGAGTTTCGATACGTACCTCTTTGGATATATGCGGCCAAGCTGTGGAAGCCATTTTGCTGAGAGCGTCTGCTTCTTTGTTCCCGCTTCGGTTGATGTGGACGACTGTACAAGTTGCGAATTTTTTTATAAGGAGCTTGGCTTGTTCGACATACTGGGCCATGACTGGGTCCTTCGCATCGTAGATGCCATTGATGTGGCCTGCTATGAGCATTGAACCTACGTGAGCGTTGAGGTGTCTAGCGCCCATCTTGTCTGCTAGGCGCAAACCTACTAGGAAAGCTTTGTACTCGGCTTCGTTGTTTATACTAGGGAAGTCTAGACGTACTGCATATGTGAATTCCGTGTTGTCAGGGCTGACCAGGCGCAGTCCTGTGCCTGCGCCCTGTTCGTTAGATGTTCCGTCGGTGAAAAGTGAACATGTTACACGGGATTCTGGGATGGGTTTTGGGTCTTGTTCATTTTGGCATTCTTCTATTTTTTTCTGCTGGAATTTTAGCAACGAAGTAGCGAGGACCTGCCCTTTAATTGTCGGTCTTGGCTTGTAAATGATGGTATGGGCGCCTAGCTCGATTACCCAATTTGCTAGCCGGCCAGATAATTCTGGTTTGGATAGGACAGTATTGATTCTGTAGTATCGTCGTAAATGCCTGGATGGGTGAACGAGCGCCAGAACAAGTTTTTCCATTGTGGAGTATCTTGTTTCTGCGTCTGCGAGTGTACGACTGATATAATAGATTGGGGTTTGGACTTTTTTGCGCTCGACCAGAAGCACTGCGCCTAACGCGATGTCAGACGCGGATAGGTATAGCGTCAAGGGTTCTTCTGGTAGAGGCGCTTTAAGAGTTAGCAAGTAAGTCAAACACTGTTTCATTTCACGAAAAGCCACTTCCGCCTCGGGAGTCCAGCGGAACTGTGTCTTTTTAAGTACATTTTGGAGTGTATGAACAAAAGGAAACGACTTGGATGCATAGTTTGATAGGAAAAGGTTGAGGGCGACGAGGCGTCCCATGAGTGTCTGAACATCTTTGATTGAGTTGGGCGAAGGCATGCGTTGAATGGCTTGAACTTTCTCTAGGTTTGGCTTCAAAACTCCGTTGGTGACGATGACGCCCAAAAATTTCCCTTCCTCAGTTCCGAATGAACACTTTCCTGGATTAAGTTTCATCTTGATTTCATGCAGTTGGTCGAAGGTGCATTGTATGTCCAGTAGCATGGTGTCTTCTTTGCGGATTTTGGTAACAAGATCGTCGACGTATACTTCCAAGTTGACGTCGATCTGATTTATAAAATCCTGGTCCATGAGACGCTGATAGGTGGCACCTACGTTTTTTAGTCCGAAGGGCATTTTAGTGTTGCAGTAAACCCCTCTGTCGGTTTTGAAGGCGGTTCTGTCTTCGTCGTCATAGGCCATTTGTATTTGATGGTACCCTCGGAGGCGTCGAGCAAACACTTAAATTTGAATGGCGCTAGAGAGTCTACCTTCAAGTCTATTTCTAGCAGTGGGTAGTGGTCCTTCGGGCATGCTTTGTTGAGATCCTTATAGTCGACGCACATGCGCCCGGATCCATTCTTTTTAAGGACCATGACCGGGTTTGCTACCCATGTTTGGTGGTTGCATCGTCTGATGATGCCTGCTTCGATTAGGTCGTCGACCTGTTCATTCATAGCTTTAACTCTCTCCGGGCCTAGTGGGCGTTTTTCTGAGCGACTGGTCGCGCGTCCTTATAGGCGTTTAAGCGATGTTCTGCTATATCCCTTGGGATGACGATCATGTCGGATGATTGCCAGGCGAAGATATCTTTGTTTGTTACTAGCAGTTGTTTCAGATGTACGCGTACCTAGGGGGACAAAGTTGATCCCAGAGTGATGGTTTGTTTAGGGAAGACTGGGTTGAGTACCCACTTTTCGTTTTCAACAGCGGTTGCCTTGGATGGTGGAGTAGCTGTTGCTGGTTCGGTTGTCATGAGGCATTCCTGATTGCCTCGGATGTATGTGACCCCCGTGGTTATTGGAAAACCTATGGTTTGGTGGGGGGTTGACGCTGTGCTGTTGAAGTTGGCTAAACCTTGCATTCCGAGCAAGATGTCATATGATGAGTTGGCTGGGATGACGTGGAATGTGCAAGTCTCCGAGCGGGTGTGGATCTCATCGTCAAGTGTGATGGTGAAGTCAAACTTGCCGAGGGGGTGGATAACTTCGTTGAAGAAGCCGACGATGGGTTCGTCTGGTTGTAGGCGTGCTTTGTCCTCATCATCAAGCTGGTCAAAGCATTGTTGGTACATGATGTCAAAACTGCTTCTCGCTGTCCCACATCATTTTGTATGTGCGTTAATGACCGAACAGAGTTGTGATGATGAGTGGTGTTGTTGAATTTGCTTCCCCTGGTATCGTCAGGAGGATGACTTGGGCTTCTTTCCAGTGAACACTACTTGCGGCGTCGGGTTGTTGAGACGTTGTTGCGATGCTGCCTGGGTGTACCTTGCGCCTGTTGCGTTGTGTCATGTGACACTGTCTGTTGTAGGCGCCTCGGACATGATGTGTTTTAATGTCCTTGATTTGTTTTGGAGGTTCTTCGATTCTACGTGCACCTGCGCGCACATTCTTGACAAGATTAGTGAGCTTT
The DNA here is from genome assembly GCA_032199755.1 of Ambrosia artemisiifolia. NCBI lineage: Eukaryota > Viridiplantae > Streptophyta > Magnoliopsida > Asterales > Asteraceae > Ambrosia > Ambrosia artemisiifolia. The sequence goes on from CM063513.1 coordinate 33,934,203, forward strand.
CCTGAGCGGAGAGCAGCCTCTATTTCCATTTTGAGGTTGTAGCAGTTGTCGGTATCGTGACCCACGTCTTTGTGGAAGTCGCAAAATCTGGTGGTATCGACATTTTTACATTTATTTCTCATGGGTTTTGGGAGTTTAAACGTTACCTCTCCGGTTGTAAGGACTTGAGACAGTACCCGGGATGGTGTCTTGGTAAGGGGTCCAGTCTTGGTTTCGTCGGCCGCTACTGCGTTGATCGCGAGTCTGTTTGCTGCCGATTATGTTTCTGGCATCGCTAGAAGATGAGTATCTGCCTTCGTCGGTGGAGCCTGAGATGCGGCTCCAGGCGGACGAGCGATTTTTGTTGCGGTTTCGCTTGTTGCTGGAACTTCCGCGTTGGTTCTGGCGGTTTGTTTTTTGGTTTGCAGCATATAGTTTGGAGATTCTGACGACCTCTTCCCAAGAATCTGGGATACCGTCTTTGCCCTGGCAGGTATTTTGCAGGTTTTCATCGTTGACGTTTGCTAGGAAGGAGGTTCGAGTTGCCTCGTCTCCTGTTCCAAGTTGAAGTGCCTCTTTATTGAATCGTACGATAAAACCTTCCAGCAGTTCTACGTCTCTGTGCTTGCAGAGGTGGATTTGGCTTTTGTCGCGCTTGTGGCGATGTTGTTGGCTGAAATGCGATGAAAATTACTCCACTGTGAAGTACATGTGCTTACATACACACAAACATACACCTTACATATTGATTATTTTATTCGTTTTAAGGTTTAAATTACGTTTTTGCCATTGATTATTAACTCCGCCGCAACATGCGGATTCCCTTGTATTCTAAATTCGGTAACTAAGAATACATTAAATCCGTTATCCTCATCTTTAATTATATTTTGATCCATTTGGAATCCGTCGCCTTTAAGTTGATCACTTTTAATTATTTAAGTTAAGTTACATCCGTTCTTTAGTTCCTAATTATTAAGTGGGATTAATCACTTCATATTCATTGATTGGACATCCTTTTGCCATTAATTACTTGATTACAGTTATTATTCCTTCGCCATTTTATTTACTTAATTATAACTGTAGTTGTTAAGGTTGAATATAGTTGGTGCTCTGGCGGTCCTAGTTTTGAGGGTTGTGCCGTTTTTAAGGAATTTCATAGTCAGCTGGTTTGAGGTGAGAAGGTTTACCTCCTTGGAGGGTTTCTGTTCGGGTTTGGTCACAGGTTCGAATCTCACGCTCCAATGAAAAAATAACCGCTTGGGTTTGAAAGGAGAAACCCGTGTGGTGCTATGGGATTCGATCCTGGGCAGTGGTCGCTTTGCAACACAGGATTTACCGCTGAAACACTACTCTCCAAAAAAAAGCTAAGAAGTTGTAGTTGTTTAAAGTCTTAGTGTTGTACGAAAGATTCTTTGATTTGTACGAAAAGTCTTAAAAACGTACGGAAAGTGTCTGAAGTCTTAGCTGAGACGCTAAGACTGACATAGATGTTTCAGAGTTTCTTAAAGACTCTTCAGGCTTCGCGTCAAGGGTAAAGACTCTAGAAAACTCAAGCGTCTAGTAGTCTTTTCAACCACGTGTCATCATTTGATTGGTTGGTTTGTGGGACCATTACAAGTTAAAAAGTCTATATTTAAGACTCTTAGGAAATTTGTCAGATTCTGAGTAGTGTAGAATAGTGTGAAGTCTCTTGACTTAAGACCTTATATGAGTTTATTTTTGTAATTATAAGGTGGTCAATGTCTAATTTTGTGATTTTCCCTAAAACAAATTATAGACCTTGGTCAAGGAAACTAGAAAAGACTCCTATGATTTGTTTATTTGGTTAAACTCGGGAACTACAAAATCCTTAGTTTTCACTGAAAGCATTCATGAATATAAATGAGTGAATAGCTAAAATCGTCCCTGAGGTTTTCACACTTTTGCCCGATCCATCTAAAAATGGTTTTTTTTTTTCTTAACTGGACCACTCAGGTTTCTAAAACAATGTCGGGTCCATCCATAGGTCTAGCTTGTTAGAAAATAAGGTTAAATGATGGGTATTTTCACCATTTACATATTTATTTGTTTTCTATTTTTTTCTTATTACATTATACTTTTAACATAAAAAATAAAAGTTCTTTTAAACACCACCCTACCCCCAACCTCTCTCTCTTCACACCACCTCCACCAACACCCGTCATCACCACCTGCCACCATCGCCATCCCACAATCACCAAACACCACCCCCCCCTCCTTCATCAACACTCCCCACCACTGAGACCACTGGCGACCACCCCAACCCACTCTCTACAACCTACTACCAACCCACTCGCCATCGGAGACGAAGGTAGAAGGCGCGGAGCAACCGGCGTCGTCCCTAGCGGGGGTGAACTTGGTTACCGGAGCAACACATTCACGGCCAAGAAAGTCGTGTAAAATAGTGGGTTTAACATCATCACTTGCATTGTCACTATTACTATTGTTGTTTTGAGCCATCAAGATAGTAACTATAATCTCATCTTAAATCACCTATTGTTGTCACTATTATCATCATCATAGAGACTGTAAATGAGAAAACTAAAGGGGTTTTTATAAAGGGATGTAATCTTGAGTTGTGGATGTGTAGGAATCAGGGTTGCAACCGAAAAGCTGTAGATATATTGGTTGTATTGGAGTTGGGGAAGAACTAAGTCCTGGTGTAGTGGGGGTTATGGGGCTCCATGGGGGGCGTTTTGGCCACCCATAGTGCCGGGAACACCGTCCTCGCCGGCGCTATGGAGAGCGCTATGGGTGTTTTCATTATGGAGGTCGCGAGAGTAAGCGACGTTGGGTTGTGGAAAGAACCGTTGGGATACCGTTGAACAACGGTCACTTTAATAAAAAAAAAAGTAAATTATATATATATCCCACAATTATCATTTACATCAACAAAACTAAAACAATTATCATTCTACACTATAAAAAAACTCATTCTTCTTATAAAAAATCACCATACGAGTGCGGTTACGCTAGCGATGAACGTCATGCAACATGTAAATAATCCTCCCCCACGTCTGATTGACTACGGAATATATACAGCGCCACCGTGTATCCACAAATGATCGTTTGATGAATGATTATTTCAATCCTTCGGCAGTTTACGACACTGATATGTTTAGGCATCGATTTTAGATGAGTAAAAGGTTATTTATGCGCGTTACCGAAGATTTATAGTCTAGCTATGACTACTTTAAGCAAAAACCCAACTGTAGAGGGTGTTTAGGATTCCCACCAATTCATACGGTCACTTCCGCATTACGTGTACTCGTCTACGGGAACACTTACAATATCATTGACTAGTATTTGAAAAAGGCGGAGAAAACCACACGCAATACTTTGGAATATTTCTACTACGGTATATTTACAATTTTATACATAATTATAAATTAGTAGTTACATTTAATTTTTTTACCCGTGATAAATTAGTAGTTACATTTTATATATATATTATTTTTTAGGTATATGCCAATTATATGGAAAATGATACTTTAGAAACCCCACATGGAACGACCTTCTACAACTATACGGAGTGCATTTAGAAAAGCATGGCATACCCGGCATGATTGGTAGTAGTATAGAGTGTCGTCAATGGCGGTGGTATAAATGTCCAACCAGATGGCAAGGTCAACATACACGCAGTGACCAAAAAGGAACAACGTTGGTTTTACAAGCCGTTGCCTCATACGACCTTTGGGTTTGGTTGGCCTTCTTTGGTCTCGCCTGGTGTTTGAACGACATAAATACTTTTTTAGTTTTCGCCATTGCTAGAGTCTTACATTGGTGGAACGATACAGAAAGCGGGGTTTTATGCAAATAATAATTACTACGAGCATGGATATTACTTGGCGGATGATATATCCGGAGTATTCAACGCTAGTCAAAACGTTTTCTTAAACACTCGATGTAAAAAGACAATATTTTAAGAGACTTCATGAATCCGCAAGAAAGGACATCGAGAGGTGTTTTGGGGTTCTACAACAACGATGTCATTTTGTTAGAAATCCTTGTCGTATATGGGATAAAGAAAGAATTTGAATGGTGATATATGCTTGTATCATAATGCATAATATAATCCTTGAAGACGAAGGAAAAGCAATATGCCAAAACTATTTTCCAGAAGATGTTCAGGGGACGCAAGCGACAATGGAGCAGAGAATACAAAACAGTAACATGTTGCGTTCCAAGGATATACATAACGCGATGAAGGCGGATTTGGTCGAGGAAGCATGGCGATTCGCCCGACTCAAAACGAAGAAGAAGAAGAAGAATAAGAAGATTATGAAGAAGTAGGCAACAAATATGATGAAGATGAGTAGTATTTGTATTTTTTTTTTAGTATTTGTATTGTTTTTTATTTAATGAAATATTATTTGTTATTTAAATAAAAAACAATAATGAAGCGATAATTACTCAATGATTTATAAAGCCTCATAAGCCCTTACCCACTACACACTTATTTTACATAAAGCTCTATAAAGCCTCATAAAACCCTCTCACTACACACGACCTAAGAAGATGAAAAAGAGAAGGGTGAATTAGATTAGTTGCACGAGTGGATAAGAAAGAAAATAAAAGGTATAATAGTTGAATTGTAAAGTGTCATTTCTTTAGTAAAAAAAACCTCCAATTTTTTTATTAAAGTAAAGGAAAATATGAAAATAATTATAAAACAAAATAAATATGTAAAATGATAAAAATATCCCTCAATTAAGGTTAATTAGTAAGAGAGTTAAAGAAATGGATGGATTTGGCAATGTTTGGTTAACCTCATTGCTTCACTTGAGTAAAAAATCTTTTTTAGATGGATCTAGCAAAAATGTGCAAACTTGGGGGACAACTTTGGCTATTCACTCAATATAAACGGTAAATGCTATTTACATGTTAGAATTTTTGTGTGAATGTGAGTCTTACTTGTCTAACATTGGTGGGGGAAAGAAAAATAGGTTGGTTTATATGTGAAAACCATTTATAAGGTATTGAATTCTTCTTTTTATACATTACTTGGGAACCTGGCCACTGCAGGGGGTGTAAAAATGGGTTCTAGGTTAGAAAATTTGGTTTTACCAATAACTGGTTTGACTCCATTGATTAGAACCGGATCCAGCCAAGAACCAGTTTGGAAAAAAAAACCCCAAAATGTGCACCTCTTGTGTATCAAGTTCCAAACTGTGACCTAAAGTATTAAACATGCTTTTCTTAAATCCTAACCCTTAATGCATATGATATAAACCTCAAAAACTATCGAACAAATATGGTGAGTTGCTAATGTGGGGTAGCCCACTTGATAGAGACTTATGCTTCTTAGACTATGGTGTGTGGGAACATCCTCCCCATTCTTCCCCAAAGTCCACATCAGCACCACGTCAATTCATCGTTCCCCTCCCCCAGACGAGTGAAATGGTTCCCCCTTCCTATTTTTTTAATATATAATTTGAATTTAAAAAAAAACAACGACCCAATCATCAAACTCGGGGAGAGAGGGGAAATTTCCCTGTGGGCACCAAACAAAAAACGGGAGGGGGGGTGTCCTCTTCGTGGGTCTATGCCACCTCATCCCACCGATACCACACCCCATGGTCATAGAGGGGATGTCGTATGTTCAAATCTAGGCAAGGTTATATTTGTTGCAAATATAGTGGGGGTAACATTAGCCGTTAAAAAAATAAAATATGGTGAGTTTAATAGCTTAAAATCACCATGTTATATATATACATCATAAAACTATCCAATCACTTATGGACTAGACACAACAAAAATTACAAATTGATGTTTTTCGTATATCATCATACATCATATTAAAGAACCTTGCTCTGTAGGATTTAATTTGATCAATACAATAAGTGAAAAGAACTTAGCATCCACACATCATTCGATAATAATACTAATTTTTATAAAAAAATTTTATGGAATATCACATCTAAAGTTCGGGACAAAGAGGGTCAACAAGGTGTTGAACCCATACAATGTATATCGATATTGCCCAACAGTTAGATCACACATTTTCCCGTATCGGGAAAGCTTTTATTATAGCAAATTATACGACAAATTCGACGGTTGACATGTCTTACTTTTTAAAAGCTTTTGTACAAGGTGCGTTTTGGGGCCAAATTTGACAGCAGATCTTTTAGAGCTTTGACATAGAGTAGTCCATAGCATCCACAAGAAAATCTAGGAAAAGATAAATTGGGAATTTTTAAAATATAATACTTTAAAAATAAAATAAAAAAACAGCTAACTTGTATAACGAAAAAACTAACCTGCATCTTCTTTGGTGAAGCATAGTGGTGGAGTGATTCTAAACACATTTCCATAGAATCCACCTTTTCCAACTAAAACCCCCAAATCTGAAAATATAAGAAACATGGCAGTATTTTTAGTTTATGGTCTTTGTTTTTATAAACATAACAAAAAAAGAAGAGAAAATGTAAATAAAAAATGGTGAAGAAGTGATTCGGTAACAAGTTATAAGGAGTAATATAATTAGGGATTGTTGAACTCGAATACAATTCATTTTTTTTTCATTCATGTTAAAGACTTCTTTAACCTAGGAACTCTTAAACTCATGCAAACACAACCCCATTTATCTAAACGGGTTGGTGGTTTGTAATAAATGATTTTTGCATGTTGAATTCATAAAACATAATTCTATTTTTATTTTGTAGGTGATAATGGGTTAAATTTACCTTTCATCGTCTCCATTATCTCCAATATTTCAGTCTTTGCTGGTGTTTTGAGTTTGCGATCAGTCACAAGTTCCACTCCAAGTATTAATCCTCGTCCTCGGACATCCCCAATAACTTCAACATATCATATTTGTAAACTTTCTACTTTAAGTTTTTATAAATAAAATAAAATAAAATATGGCATGAAGAACTTACTCTCATGCTTATCTTTGAGAGCAGTGAGACGTTCTTTCAAGTATGATCCAACAACATGTGCATTTTCTTGAAGATTTTCTCTTTCGATAACTTTAAGGACAGCATGACCTGCGGCTGTACAAACCGGATTTCCACCAAATGTATTAAAGTAACTCCGACGAGTTAAAACTTTTGCAACCTCCGGGGTGGTCACCACCGCACCAAGTGGAATGCCATTGCCAATCCCCTAATTTGTTACATCGTAAGCTTTTCATTAATATTGCACAATTAGCTCATAAATCATAGTTAATAACTATTAATACATACCTTTGCCATTGTGACGATGTCAGGTACAATTCCTTGGTTTTGAAATCCCCAAAAATTGGTTCCAGTCCGAGCAAATCCGGACTGGACCTCATCCGCGATCACAAGTCCTCCGGCTTTTTTAATACTATTATAAACCGGAGGTAAGTAGTTCGGGGCCAGTTCCACAATGCCCCCGACTCCCTAACCGATACAAAAAGAAAATATTTAGCAATTCATAAAAAAGATGTGCATACAATTAAAAATCAATTATGATAAGGATGACAATGAGTGAGTCTGGAATGGATATTGATACTTCAGGTCTGTTTGGTACGGGGTAATGGAATGGATTAGGTAATGGAAGGGATCATTACCATTTCATGTCTTGTTTGGTTGCCATGTGGGAATGAAACAAAACATTTACTTTGTGTCGTTGGATAGTCAGGAATAGACGAAGGAATAAAATCGAAGGTGGGTGGTGGTCAGTGGCGGAGATGGTGGGTGGTAATATGTGGCGGTAGCGGCGGTGGTGGGTGGCGGTGGTGGCGGCGGTGGTGGAGGCGACGATGGAAGGTGGAAGTGGATGGCTTTGATGGTGGGTGGGTGACGATGATGACTAGTGGCGGTGGTGGTGGGTGGTGGCGGTGATGGTAGGTGGTGGTGTGTGGCGGTAGCGTGGTGGTGGATGGCGACGGCGGTGGGTGGCGGAAACGGTGGCGATGGGTGGAGGTGGATGGCGGTGAAGGTTGGTGGGTGGGTGACGATGGTAGGTGGAGGAGGCGGCGGCGTTGATGGGTGGTTGGTGGCGGTGGTAGTGGTGGGTACAGGAAAATAGGTATACATGTTTCAGGTAATAGGGTTAGATATGATCGAATACGATACTCATCCCATACCAGCAAAAAAAATTTAAATTAATCTCATATCCGATCGATCAAATAACTAAATACCTATACCATTACTTGCCCCAAATGTTTCGATTTTACGTTTCAACCATCCCTAACTATGTAATAAGGGGCTTGTCGGGTAATATGTTAATGGTAATAATTTTTGTTTGTTGGAAGCATGGGCTTGTGCTACCTTCACAAAAAATATTATTATTGCAAAAATCTTAATGGTACGACTTGAGAATCTATGCACTAAAAAACTCGTTACTTTCAACTTGTTTAACATGATTAACTCATTCTAGGATTGCATATACTTTATTTTATTCTGATAATTATATAAAAAATAATTTACCTGAATCGCTTCAAAAATAAAACCTGCAACATGTCCAGAGGTTCCAAATTGTATCAAGTCATCGACGTCTTTGGCATACTTCTCTCCATCAGACCCGAACGCTCCTCTATACGGGTCCGGATTTATTGCATGATGAACCCCGTTCTAGTGTTCGAATGAAGAACTAATATTAGCGTACACATGTTTTAAAATATAACCTTTAATTTATAATAATTTAACATAATGTTTTGTTTCTTATTTTTAACACATTTTTTTATAATAGTGTTAGTTTAAAACACCCACCATATAATGTCCTTCCATATACATGACACATGACACATAAAGTAGTTAGTGTCGAGTGTCGACTCTTACTAAGAAATTATAGCAATTTGATGAAGACATGTTTGTCACTTTGCCAAAGATAAAGGTGTGGCCAACTTAAAAAAATAAGAGAACGACATCTAACGTTGTCGTATCGCGTGTGAACCGATGATTTTGATGACAAACTAAGCATTATGAAAAAACACGCAAACGTAGCTTTTAATGTTCTACAAAATTCCAAAATTAGGAAACGGCTTTTATCACGTAATATTACAAACACATGTTATGTTAATGAATTGAAAATTAAAGTTCAAAGTAATATTTAATGGTTTGTGTTTCAAAATTTTAAAAACTAAATATGACAATTCATGAAATTTACCTGAACAATATTAAACTTCCAGTTGGATTGCGCAGTTGCGCCCATTGTTCCAGCTGCGTTTCCATGGTACGCGTTCCTCAATGATATGATGTCTTGGCAACCTGTATATAATCGCGCCATCATCAGCGCTAGCTCATTGGCTTCTGTGCCCGAATTTGTAAAGAACACCACCTGCATAATCAATATATATGAATATATGTGAAATTAATGTAAACATATGTAATTTGTTGGCCGTTCAAAAAAAAAAATAGCTTAATCATTACATATATGAAGCCTATATAGACATTTTTACCAAGTATATGTTGCATAGACCACTTTGCTGACGTAAATCATTATTTTTTAATTCCAATTGTTTTAAAAGCATAAGATTAATTAAGTCAGTAGTTTTACACATTTGAATTACTGATAACTTTTCTTCAAAGCTCAAATTTAAAGGTGACGAGGCATTTACAATAAAAATAATCCCAAAGAAAGTATGTTATAGACAATTATTAGTTTTTCTAAGGAATTAATCTAATAGTAGATAACGTAAGCATTGGTGACAATTATAGCATAAAACACTTATAATCCGACAATGAATAGGATGTGCCAATATAATCCATACTTTAAACCTCTATTATATTCATTTGTGGGTCCTTATTATTTATATCTCATTTCACCAATAACATAGTACCAAAAGATGTTCAATGAACCTAGACAAACTACAATTGTGGTTGTACACTATGCATAAACAGTTAGTTGTATGAGTAGTAGAAAAATAAATTTACATGAGTACCTTGAGCTCGCCGGGCAGTTTATCCGCGAGGGCGGCAGCGAAATCCGCGATGCAATGATTAAGATAGAGAATGGTGGAGTGTTGTATGGTGGTGACTTGGTTGATGATGGCTTGGACCACCTCGGGATGACAATGACCGCAATTCACCGTAGCAATACCTCCAAAACCATCAAGATATCTTCGCCCATTCTCATCAAACAAATACTGCATCTTCCCATGTACCACGTTTAGCTGTTTCACCACACAAAAAAACAATTGTACATCATGAATCATAACTTGTACATTAATTGTATTTGATGTGTGCATAGGAGATAAAATGGATTATAATAACTCAAACAATTAGCTAGTGGCCGATTCTAATCATACCAATAATTTGATTAATAATACTTTAACTTTTACTTTTGTCTCCAAGAGTAAATGCTGTCTTGATGATGTGGCATATGACGTGATAATGGAATGCAATTAACACGTCTAATGTCAGATCATTAATATTTCATTAAAAAAACAAAGTTATATATCCTTTAAAGTTGGATTGCCTTAACCATGTAAAGACTCATCCATTTTTTTGATACTCGCGGAAAAAAACGTGAAAAAATAAATAAAAGAACGTTTTTTTTTCTACGGCAGATGACGTAAATACGAAATAGAATATTCAAGAAAAGTACTTTTAACTGTATGAGTGTGAGATTAATTATAAAAGTTTCCTGAATTTACTTTATGGTATTTGCAATACCTTTAGTAAAAAACCAATACAAAATACATGTTTAATTATCTCTATCAGCATACTGTAGTTTCTGTGTTAGTGGTTTAAACTTTAAAAAGATAAAGATATCGGAGGCAACGGATTCAAATTTGCATTTTTATCAAAAAAATTATCATGTGATTCAAAGAATAACCGCATAAGTGGTGTGATAGCTAGAAATCAAAAGTCATGAGTACATAGAAACAAAATTTTGAGCTTTTTAAGGAATTAATCTAAAGTAAGAATAATAGGCTTGTTTTTTTCAGTAATTAAAAAAAAAAACAAAAGAGAACAAAAACTAATGACTCTTTAGTACCCCATCACATGTTATAAATTTAGAAGTGGTGTGATAGCTCGAAACTAAACTTACCTGACACGTATCTTAAATTATGTAATTTTAATAAATCAAAAGTAATAAGTACATAGAAACAAAATTTTGAGCTTTTTAAGGAATTAATCTAAAGTAAGAATAATAGGCTTGTTTTTTTCGGTAATTAAAAAAAATAAAAGAGAACAAAACTAATGACTCTTTACTACCCCTTCACATGTAATAAATTTACATATTTAGAAGTGATTATTGTGTGATTAGGAATAAAAAAACATAACAAATACAAAAGTAAGGGGCTGTTTGGTAGCCTCTTAATCAGCTTTTTAACCATTCAGGTCTGAATCATTCAGTATTCAGGTTGTTTGTTTCAGCATCTGAATGGAATGATCATTAAGCTAATAAGAGATGCTGAATTATTCAGCTCTTAATCATTCAGAGTCTCTTAACCATTCAGACCATCTTAATGATTCAGCACTTAATCAACAAAACAGCCCCTAATTATTATAACAATTACTTCGTCATTATAAAATGAAAAATAAAAAATCATCAGATTTTCTCATCCAGAAATTCATATAGAAAACATACGCAATAATTGAAAAGCAGCTTTTAGATTATTGCGTTTGAGATTGCGTTTTGAAATTAATGTTTAGATAAATAAGCCGTTTTTAGTGTTTGTGGTTAAGTTTTGAAATAGATTTTTAGTCTACTAAAACGCAATAATCTAAAAGCAGCCCCACCCGTGCTTTTCCAAAACGCGTAATCTGTTTAAAAATTCAATCCCAAAAACATCATTTTTACAAATTTGAATCATAAATAAACGTAAAGGGAGTTCTTTTGTTGCGTATGTTTGAAAATGATTTAGAACGTTTTCCTTCTATAAATAAATGAAAAACTTGAAAGGAAAAGATAATAAGAAAAATTTGAAAAGATTCGAACTTGAAATCGGATAATGATCCCATACATGATAATAGAATTAAGAGAAAAATGCATAAATAGTCCCTACGGTTTTTCAAAATAACACTTATAGTCCTTGCCTTTTAAAAATTACACTAGTGCTTCCTATGATTTAACAACTTGTTACTCGAATAGTCCCCTGAGTGAATGTAGGCTAGTTAGTCGAGTTAAGTCTATACGAAATGACAGTGATGATGATGGTTTTAGTTCAACACTATAGGATGCAGACCTCAACAATCTGATGGCGGGACAGTCACTGTTACGAGTATCATGGGAGAAGTCGGTGACGACGGTTAGTGGTGACGAGCAGGTTACGGGTTGGTGGGTAGTGTTGGTGGTGGTGGTGAAAGGTGAAGATGGTTGTGGGTGGGCCCTACTTAAGTTTTTAAATATTAATTATATTTCTTTTATTTTTTCAATTATTATTTTTTAATAGTAAAGAAAATTTTGTCATTTTACATAGACTTAACTAAGCAAACTAACCTCCATTCACTCATGGGACTGTTCGGGTAACAAGTTGTTAACCACGGGGAACACTAGTGTAATTTTCAAAAGTTTGGGACTATATGTGTTATTTTGTAAAAACACTAGGACTATTCGTGCATTTTTCTCTAGAATTAATTACATGGTTAGTATATGTGGTTTATATATTTTGAGTAAAGATTAAATACAAATGGGTTTAACCTACTAAATATGAGAAGGGAAGGGATGATTTTTTTTTTTTTTTGACATTTTTTTTTCATATGCTTAAACATGTTTTCTAGATAAATAATATAAAAAAATTAAAAATATTTTTTTAGCGTAATTACGTCATTAGAGTAATTACAGTAGTTTACACTAAAGTAATTACGTAATTATTCTACACTAACTTTTATTTTTTTAGATTTCAATACTAAATTACATGTTTAACAAGACTGAAAAAAATAATAAATAAAAAAATTCTCTTCTTTAATTCTCACGTTAAGAGCTATTTAGAGGATAAGATTATTTGTATAAAAACCTTTCTCTATATTTTATCATTTTATAACTCCTTTTTGAAAGTTACACACCGATTCCAACTTTTACACATAGTTTCGTCATTAGTAATGTGATATAGTAATAATAAAACTATTTGTAGAATTAATTATAAGGTTTAGAACCAGTGGATTACTAACAGTGAAACAATTCGTAATAGTTTACCAATATTATAATATATTATATAATTGAAAGCAATAAATCATATATGGTATTTAAAGAGAGCATCACTCTCTTTGATTGTGCTATGTGGCATGTCATGTGACATTAATTGATTAAAGGAATAAAAAATTAAAAATAAAATTGAATTTTTCTCTTTTATGTTTACTCTCATAATTTTTAAACGTTAGTATCTTTTATATATGATATTTTTTAAAGAAAAAAATTACACGAAATTAACGAGCGTTTTATTATCTTTCCAACGAGTACCATAGTGCTATATAAAAAACGGAGAAAAAACGACAATTTTTTGTGGGATTTTATTCATACATGAAAAAAACAAAAAGTGTTCAGGTAATTCATTAATCATGTATAGACAAGTCACTAATTATTATCAAATCAGTAAATATGAATTCTATTTTCAACATGTATTAGCATTAGAGTTGTAAATTGTTTTAGGTTAGGTGGTAACGTTAGAGTTATACATTGTTTAAGGTTAGGCGTTAACATTTGAGATACATTGTTAATTGTTTTTTGTTAGGTGTTACCCGAAACTTTACTTCATGTAACTGTAAAACGCATCATTCTATTTCATATGTAAAATTGATATGTCATATTACATTTATTAACCATGAGACGTTCCCGATGTATAATCTAGTTTTCAATAAATAAATCTGAGAACGACAAAATAAGTAAACCATAATTACAAACTAATGAAACTGGGTCATTAAAACCGGTTTCATTTCCAAAATAAGATATAAATTTCTTTAAAGATATAAGTTTCATTGCCGGAGAACTGACCGGTTTTTTGTAGAAGTAGAACATGGAAGGACTGAGGAACTCTTTACGCTTACGGAGGATCTCACCGGCGGTGGGGCCGACATACGGCGGAGGCGAGTAATCGAAAGCAGGTATAATCGGGACTCCACCAGTGGATTCAACCGTTGATTGGCGTTCAGCCAACTGCGAAAAACAACGAAGGGGACACGGGCCGAATTTATTTCGGTCCGTTGTTAGCCTCCGTAACGATGATGCGAATTTGTGCATTTTTTCTAGTGGTTGTGTGTGTCACTCTGTATCTACTCCGACGAAAATGAAGAAGAATATGTGACTATTTATAGAGGGGGTGTGGTGTGGGTGATGATGCTTACGTGGCAAGCAACGTGAATTATGTGCTCATCTTACTGGCTGGTAGCAATTATTTATTATAATTTGATGGAATATGAATTCATTCCAGTTGGGTTAGGCTCGAACGTTTTGCTAATTAATTTAGGGTGTACGGGGCGTTATTAGAATTGTGTACGGGTACTCTACTGCTAGCACGGTAACAACGCCGCCACCCGTGCTGGTAGTGGTCCCGTGAACCGTTTGCTGGTTCTAGTTAACGGGCTGGTAACCATTGATAATAATTGCAACGGTCGTTTTTTAGTATTATTTTATTGCTTTTTGACCGTTTGAATGAATTTAATTAAAACGGTAACAATTTTTTGACCGTTAATCTAATATAAAATGGTAAATCCAAATCCAATACATCCCCCACTAAACCGTTAATCAAAATAATCAATTATCCAGATTCAAGTTGATCATAAATGGCAAACCAAAACCCAAATCCTAATCCAATTCCGCCCCCACTAAACCGTGTGCGAGCATCAATCTGGACCTTGGTGGATGAACTCGCCTTGGTGAATAGCTATCTTTATGTTCAAGAGCAAGGACACCAGCGAAGGTAAAGTTTTTGGAAAGCGGTTGCCACAAGATTCAATGAACAAACGGGTGAAAACAATCGTTCAACGGGCGCGATACATGGAAAGTTTGTATCTTTAAAGGTGAAGCGCGCAGTATTTCAACAATTAGTCGTTAATTGGATGCACCACAATCCGACTTTAAACGAAGATGGATGGATTGAAGAAGCCCGTAACGAATACCGAAACCTATACGATGATAACTACCCGAGGGTCGAGGTTTGGAGAGCTATGAGAGGACGTTTTATAATATTTTAGGTGTTTCTACTATTTATTTTACGGTTTTAAATAATGTTTG
Source organism: Ambrosia artemisiifolia (assembly GCA_032199755.1). Lineage (NCBI taxonomy): Eukaryota > Viridiplantae > Streptophyta > Magnoliopsida > Asterales > Asteraceae > Ambrosia > Ambrosia artemisiifolia. Next base: position 33,949,290 of record CM063513.1, read on the forward strand.
ATAATTTGTTTAATTACCGTTCCTTAAAAAAATAATAAAATATAAACATTTCAGTGAAGTGAATCAGTGGAGTGCTGCCTACAAAAAAGTGAATCAGTGAAGTGATGTGGCAGTGCAGGATTGGCTAAAATCAGTTAAGTAAAAAGCTAAATCTAGTTGCGCCCCTTATGCCCTTAGAAAACATAGTTTTGCACGTTTTTAATTACTAGTAGAAACCGCGCGTTACGACGGGGCTGTCTAGTTATTTAGCTCGATCTGAATTCAAACTTAATTTAAATTGTAATTCAAATAAACTGAATAACTCGAAAATAGTCGCACTAAACATCCCTATTCCACCTATTACTTTTACCTATTCTATTATAGAGATTTAAACCAACCTATAACTTGATTAAATTTATCCTCTATTATTGATAAAAAAAAAGATTATGCTGTTACATAAAGCACGATAGATAAAGTGTCTTCTTCGTAGGTGTTTATGAATCTCCATATGTTAATTTCAAAAATTACATAATGAACATGTGGATTTATTTGAGGTTAATTTATTGTAGGCAAGATGTATAAAGGTTTTTGTCTTTTTCTTTAAACTTCGAATATTAATAGATAGAATTTAATTGTTGTATAAATAATCATTAATTTTTTATTTTATTTTATTTTTTTTTGCATTTTTTTATTTAAACTTCAAGTATTAATCAATATAATTTAATTGTTGTAAATGGATTAATTACATATATCCCTATATTTTCAACTATAATTACATATATACCCAGCCCAAAATTAAATTACATATATCCCCTTATAAAACTTCATAAATTACATATACCGCCCTACAAAACTTCATAAATTAAATATATACCCATTCTATTAAAAATACATTGGAAAATAATTATTTTACCCCAATTCTTTTACTAAACTATATTCACAACAAGTCATACAACACATTCCGTGCATCCTACAACTTATATCACATACGATCTTTTCAACTTAGTATGTTATGAACACTAAGAACATGTAACATGCAAAATATTTCCATGCATCCTACAACTTGATTTTACTGAAACGAGTGTTCTAACACTCTTACATAATCATTAGTAAGCCCTCATATCATTACATTCATCATAACATGTAATATATTAGGTGCTTAATAATAGAATGGGTATATTTGATATTTTTAGTTTTTGGGAAGAGGAAATATGTAAATAAAATTTTGACTTGGATATATATGTAATTTATGAAGTTTGGAGGGGGATATATGTAATTGCCCCTATTAAATATGTCTGGTTATATTAATTGAATTACAATTTTGCCCTTATATATGAATTTGAAATGATAACTTTGCTCATTCAGCACCCATTATATAATAATATAGAAGTATATACTACTATGTATTTTTGTTATTTGATTCTCTCTTTATTGCTAGTTTACTGTATGATTTATAATATTTTGTTGTTACACATGGTATTTACTAATTTTACTTTATTCTTAATATTCAAAATGAGCTCAAATGAATTATGGTGGAATAAAAAAACAAGTGCACATAAGAACGTTTTGTTTTGTATGAACTAGGGCCGTAAATGAACTAAATGAACAAGAATAAGGTGTTGTTTGTGTTCGTTTGTTAAGGAAATCACATGTTTATTAACTGTTCATTAACACTTATCGAACGAGATTTTTGTTTGTGTTCATTTGTTAAGGAAATAAACGTGTTCGTGTTTGTTTGCAAAATTTAGGCGTCGGACAAAAGCGAACACAAACAAACACAAAAAACATTCATGAACACAAATGAATGGATATGAACACAAACAAGTGTTCATGAACATAAACGAGCACAAACCAACACATTAAATTTCAAATAAATTTTCATCAAAAACATTATCCGCCTAAAATATACTAACCCAATTATCTAAACATAGATAACATTATCACGTAATTTCCATAATATAATGTCTTAAAAACACAAAATTATCATATTAAACTTGAAATCCTCATTTAATCCACCCAAAGTAAGCTCGAAATATTCATTTAATCTACCCAAAATAATAGTTAATCAAAACAATTAAAGTAATACTAATATATGTAATACATTAATATTTATTAAATTAAATAATCTATTAGTAGGAATTTTAAAGTTCTTAAAATAAAAGGTTAAAACCCATATTGAACTATCGAACAAAACAAACATAAATGAACACATTACCGAACGTACATGTACCCTAATGAACAAACACGGCATCTGTTCATGTTCGTTTATTTAACTAAACGAACGAAATTTCTTGTTTGTGTTTGTTCATTTATTAGACGAACGGACACAAACGAACTTCCCGCTGAACAGTTCACGAACAGTTAGTTGAACGTTTGGTTCTTTACAACCCTATCTGAGACCACTTTATAAGAGAGTTTTAAAATGCGTTTTTAAGGTAGCTTGAAGGTTCTTTGGTGATGTGTTGGCCAAACGAAGCATTGGTGTATTTATCGACATAAATGTTAATTGATCTACTATGGGAATACTCAACCTTAGTGTTTCCATGTCATTTAACTTTAGAATGAATTTTTCGTATATCTTTACGAAGAAATCTGGACTTTTCCACCAAGACTAGTGTTTTGGAATCCAAAAGTCTTCTGAACCTTAATTTGGCGTGATTTAACATCGAGATCAAAGTATTGGTCTAGTTTAGTCAAGCTTGATTAGTCTACAAGTAGACTAATTCACTCACCTAAATGATCGAAATTGTAATTTGATTTTAAAAGGCATACATTGTAGGTAAAAAACTGAAAGAAACTAGAATAAAAATTTCACCAAATCGGAAGTTTGTATAGGGGAAATAAGGTTTAAGTTGCTACTTATCTATGTAAAATACTATCTATAATTAAATCTAATACAGTGGATCTGTTGCAAAACAAGACCGAGTTGACCGATTACTCCCCGATTACTCGCTCCAGGGATGGTCGCCGAGTATAGCCGAGTTGGGCGAGTACTCCGAGTACTCCACGCTTAGGCCGATTTGACCCCCAAGTACTCCCCCGATTAGGCCGAGTACTTGCTCCAAGGTAGGTCGCCGAGTACAAGCTCAAACCGAGTTTTGCAACACTGACAGTGGTAATTAATTTTTCTATTACTAGGAAGCCCGTGTATTGCTGCGGGAGCGATAATATACAGTGTGATACTCTATATTTAGTTTATCAATCTTTTCCTACAGTGGTGTCCTTGAGGATTTAGTTACCTCATCCGAGACTTAAAACATATGTTCCTTAGGACTTATATATAGGTATAAAAGGGTATTGGTTTTATAAATGAAATTGAGTCGTATGAGTTAACAATATTTAAGTTTTAAATGGATTATTATTGGGCTAAACTTTTAAGTGTTAAATGAGTTTTCTATTAAAAAAAACGATACACACATATAGAGGTGCATAAAAAAACCGGTTTGAAATGATAGCATGCTATGTACTATATACATTATCACACAACATAATGTTTGTAATATGAAGACGGTGTGTGGAGACAAAGGGTTTAGGTAGGGTTAATGGCATGAATGCCGGGTTGAAGAGACGATGTGGTTACCCGCAATACATGTAAATCCCAAGAATTTGATCAAATTTAAAAAAAGTTAGAAAACTCAATTACTTTTAGATAAGAAAACTAGTAATTTTAATACACTTTGGATACAAAAGCCGTACAACTTCTTGCATATTGATTTTTTTTAAATGTTTTAAAACAAAGGCTATTGCATTTATATATTAAATATTTTTACAACTCGAATTAATTATTTAATTTAATTAAATCAAGTTTGGTACTATAGTATATTTGTTTCTATATGATCATAAATTTAGTAACCATCTCAGTGCCTGCTTGAAGCGTTGTCCATGCCTATCCACATTGGTCAAGTTAAGAAAGTCACTAAACATGTAAGCCACCAAAAATATATGCTTTCTAAAAAGGCATTGCACCTTTTTTAATAAGCGAAGTAGCAAACCCAAATCCAAACACTTCCATTAATAAGTATATTATCCTTTGTGAACTTAAAAACTACAGTTGCCATGAAATGAAATAAGTGAGTATGATATTTACAACACTATTTAAAAGCATACCCAAAATGCTTAGGTAGCATTTGATATGCAGGAATGGAAGGCAGAATGGAATGGATCATTACCATGGAATGAAAAAAAAAAGTGTTTGGTTGGTACTTCTTTGATAGTCCTTAGTAAATAAGGTTAATAAAGTAGATGGAAAGAATTAGGATAAATATTACATAAACAAAACATGTAAAGTGTACACTACAACCGGTTATAAAAGGGATAAAAGGGTTACATACATACATACATACCCTCCATTGTTATCGTATGGAGACCTGTTAGTGTGTTCCATCTAATCAAAACTCTAATCATCCAGTTTATCTAACAAAAACTATGAATACAGACATGATTCACGCTGTGACAATTGCTTTTGATGAAAATCAACTACACATATATAGATCGTAGTTATGCGAGATGCTTCAATTGATACATTCAATCGATGTAGGGTAAACTGAAGGGTGACCCTTCATTTGAAGCCTTCAATGGAAGAAAACCATGAATGAATGATGATGGGGGGTTATGATACAAAATTCAATTGGGGAAGAGTGTTACATTTATTAACTAGCATATTCAATTGGGGGTTTATGATATACAGTGTGCATAAGACACATACACAATTGGCTTTAAAGGTTGTACATAAGGGGTACAAATGGAAAAAAAATGGTAAAAAAAATTAGAGAATTGTAAAGAGTCTTTTGGACTCTCATCTTAAAAATTGAATGAAATTACCTTAATGGACACTTTTGGTCCTATGGTGTTTGTTTTATGGATAGGGTATTTGGTTAACAATTTGAATAAGAACACAATTTGAATAAGGACAAAGTAAATAATTTTAAATAAGTGAATAATATTTCAAGTTATCCAGTTATGTGCAAATCATAACTTATTGATTAAGTGGTGGGTAATAGTGGAGGGATATGGCCTATGAAGTGGTTTATAATAATACGGGGTTTCACAAAGTTAATATGGTCATCTAATTCTCTATAAATAGGGGGTTACATGTTGAAAAGGATATTTAAGTGTGTATTATATATATGTACAATAAGTATGATATGTTGTACATAAGGGGCAAAAGGGGAAGAAAATGACAAAAAAATAGACATTTGTAAAGAGTCTATTCAATTCATATCTTAAAATTATGTTGAAATTACCTTTTTAACTGTGCTTAATTCTTAGAGATTATGTAATATACACTTTCCAAATTCCAAGCAACATTATAGGGATGCAATTTACTACTTATATACATTATTTGAAATTTTGTACCGAGTCACTAAGATTTTAGGTCACATGAGAACAAGTGCTAGAGTATATACAAACACTATTTTAAACATTATATCCCACGTCCCACAAACACTAATACATGTGTGAATATTATTAAATAGGTGTATGGTCCTTCACAAATACAAATATCCAAAAGTTATACTAAAATAAAATTAAATATGTTAATCCATCAACATTTGTTGATGGCTTGACATATTTAATCTAATACAACCTGAACAAGAACGTTAGTCTAAAAATACATGCATGGATTAAACGAGTATTTAGTTAAAACAAACTAAAATCTGATTCTTTTTATGTGTAGTGTTTCATTACGTCCGAGTAGAAAATTGAATACTCGAATAAGAGAGTGTTTGGGATTGATTTTTCAAAATAGATTATGCGTTTTGGTACAGTATGAGTGGAGCTGTTTTTTCAAAATAGATTATGCGTTTTGAGTTGTAACCTTCTAAACCCAAATAATCAGTTTTTATAAACCTTTCTCAAACACTAAAAAGTAATTATTTTATGATTTCAAAACACAATAATCTAAAAATCTATTTCAAAACTCAACCCTAAATGCAAAGGTATCTAAATGTAAACTTGGCTTTTTTAATTAGTTCAACGATGTCTTCACGAAACTTTACGTTATATATTGAAAATAACAGATAATACTGCCACAAGATGCATGTTTTGTCATACCAAACAAGAGAATTCATAATATATATAATTTTTTTAATATATACTCGTTTATAGAGGTAAGCTTCATTTCGAGTAACGTGCAAAAAAACAATATACATGAATATATGTACAAGTTGAACACAACTAGATCTTTACTCCGCATCACGTGCCGGAACTTTAATATTTAGCAGTGATCAGTTAACCTTCACGACAACAATAAATGGCAACGCAACAACCGCCTATCCCGACAAACAAAACCCACAAAGAAAGGTGAAAAAGAAATAAACAAACCGACTCAGATGTACGATTATTATCGTCGTTGCAAAAGAGATAGACGCAGATTTCACAACGGCTGCAACCGGAGATAAGTACTAACACGAGGTGTACTCGCGAAGGGTGTAACCGAAAATTCAAGTAAAAGACAAAAGGGAAAAAAAGAAAAAAAAAAGAAAGCAAAAAACGAAAGTTATCAAAAAGGAAAAAAAAAGTCCACTAAAAAACAACAAATGGCAACGCAACAACCGCCTATGCCGACAAACAAAAACCCACAAAGAAAGGTGAAAAAGAAATAAATAAACCGACTCAGATGTATGATTATTATTGTCGTTGCAAAAGAGATCGACGTAGATTTCGCAACGGCTGCAACTAGAGATAAGTACTAACACGGGGTGTACTCGCAAAGAGCGTAACCGAAAATTCAAGTAAAAGACAAAAGGGGAAAAAAAGCAAAAAACGAAAGTTATCAAAAAGGAAAAAAAAAGTCCACTATATTTTTTTGCAAACCATTTGCAAATTGTATATATATACAATTTGCATTATCTTATATCAATATAATTTTGATCCACCGTGATATCAACCTTATCTATCCGGTCCATTGTATGCTATGATGGTTAGATAAATATACAGAAAACGTTATTTACGTTTGTGTCAAGTTGCATCTTTCAGCCTTTATATTTGAAATAGGGCTGTTCAAATCGCTCGCCGCTCGTGGATCGTTCATCGCTCATTCGGAAAATGCTCGAAAAACGCTCGTTCATTCTACTAGCTCGGTTGTATATGAGCGATCGGCTTGGTTCGGTTTGTAAATGAGCCAAGCACGAGCAAAGGTACGCTCGGATCGGTTCGGCTCGAATAAATTTTTGTTTATTTAATAATAAATATACACACAAATTATAGATAAATTTATGACTTTATATATTAAATTCTATTGGATTTGACTGAGTATTTGCAAACAAAATATAACCAGCCCACTTAACACAATAAAAAAATTAACACTAGATTTAATAGTAAAACAATAAGTCATGAGATTACAGTCTTGACTTCTTTATGTTAATAGTCATCCATCGCTAATTGTCGCTTGATATCACACCTACGTCACAATGCAACAACTGTTGTCTGACGTATGCTCATAACCTCACCATCCTCAATCTAAGCCTTATCCTTGGACACTGGGATCTCAATATTAGTGTTAGCATCGGACATTTTGACCTTAGTTGTCACCCAACAATGAAAACATCGAAGGAAACATCCAAATTTTATAATCATTCATATTATTCTCCGCTTAATTCTCGCTCGGCGCTCGCTCGAAAAATTTGCGCTCGAAAAATGTTCGTTCGGTTTTCGGCTCGATTGTAAACGAGCCGCTCCGCTCGGTTTATAAATGAGCCAAGCACGAGCAAAGCTTCGTTCGGATCGACTCGACTCGTGAATAGCCCTAATTTGAAAATCACACTTGCTATGCTTTTTTCTTTCCTTATTATTAACTTAAGGCACATGACCTCAATAGAAGGACAATTTGGTCTCTTCACCCCAAAAGAACTCATTATAGTATATTAATAGAAAACTCTATTTGAATAGTGTTTTATTATTATTTTATTCTTTTTATTATGTTAAATACTTATATTTTCAAATACTTATAACAAGTTTACTATTGGTGTAGTGGTTGTGTTGGTTGGTTTATATGGTGAATACTTGGGTTCAATTTTTGCAACCATCCCTTTTTTTGCCTTTTTTTTACTTGCATTTTTTTATAATATATAACAAAAGTAAAAGATAGCCTAACACTTTTGTGTCTTCCAATGTTTAAAATATTTAAGAACAACACAATAAAAGTTTTTAAGAACTAGGATTTATAGTGTACATGTCATGTGTATTAAAAACACATTCTTCTAATTATTCTCATATTGGTTGAATTTTGAATTAACATATTTGTTACGGAATTGAATGATAACATGTTAGGCATTGAGTAAGTTTGTTTAAATATTGAGTTTGAAAAATTCACATTAACGCGTCATGTGAAAAACGCACAACGCGCGTATTAATACACCTAGTTTGTCTTTAATTTTAAACAAAACTTACAAATTAACATACATCACGTTGACACAACAAAAATCCACCTGATTACATTCAACCACATCTCCACCCCACTCCTTGAAAAGTTGTGGCCCCTTTCCTCATCTGTGGTCACCATGTACTATTGACACCTTCAAGAACAAGTGTCATATCAATCTCAACCTAATTCAAAACGTTAAGGGAATGGGTGCATGTAGAATTAAATTTTTCTTTCACTGATGTTAATCAATCCTGTATTGCCACATTACTTCACTGAAACACTTTTTGAAAACAGCACTCCACTGATTCTTTCATTTAATATTTTCATTTAAATTAAAAAAAAAGTAACCGTTTTTTAATTTTCAGACGGTAATTAATTTTCTAACCATTACAACCTAACGGCTACATTTTATTACCTATAAAAACCCCATAACTTCAATACTAAAATCACACCAAAACTGGTTATCATACTTTAATCATATCGTTTAAATGGTCTCGTGGAATGTAAATGAGGAGATCGCGTTAACGAGGGCGTACTTGGCAGTGAGAAACACAAATGATCCTGCCGATTTACGGAGAGCTTCGTTTTGGAACAACGTGTCGGTGGAATTCAATCGAATAACCGGCACAAATGACCGCCCCAAGGATTCGCTCGTTAGTAAGTGGCATGCTCTCTTCACCAAGTGTATCCGATGGAACGCCCTCTATGAAGCCACGGTTTAAAGGCTCCCTAATCTTCAAGAAGACATTGCAATCCAAGCCACGCGCCGCGACTATTTCCATGCACACGAGAGTAACTTCAACCATGTTGCGACATGACGATTGTTGCGCGATAGGTTTAATGATTAATGTTTAATGTTGTTTATTGTTTAATGTTTAATGAAAGTAACCGTTAAAAAAAATTAACAATCAAAATACAAACATAATTAACCTAATTAAAACAATAATTAAACATAAACATAAACCTAATTAAAATACTACTTAAACGAAACTAAAAAAAAGAAAGAATACGCAATTGACTCGGGTGAAGAAACGTCACGATCACTATCACGCCCGTCCGACCTCTCGTATTGATATCCCTCACTTTCTGGTGTCGGGCAATACATTTCTTCATCCGAATTATTTACGTATTCGGCTCCGGGATCAGTTTCATAACCTTCGTCCGGTGGGTTTTGTACTGGGGGGTTTTGTACCGTAACCGGTGGGTTTCGCACTATAGGAGTATTGACACGCTCCGGCACTCGTACAACATCTCCAACCCGTATTGTTCCTAGTTCTGGTAGAGCCATTACGTAATCATATGCGTAAATCAATTCTTCGGTAGTCAAATCGTAAGGATCTTGTGGCTCGTAATATTCAAATATTGGGGGAGGTTGTGTAGTCGGTGGGTGTGTAGTTGGTTGATGTGTTGTTGGTGTTCGTGTAGTTAGTTGGTGTGTGTGTAGTTGGTTGGTGTGTAATCGGTGGGTGTGTGGTCGGTTGACGTATTGCAGGGCGGGATGATTGTCGTCGACGATACGTATTCGGAAACATATTACCACCACCCATATTAGAAGATGTAGTTGTGTAAAATTGTATGTGTTGATATGGTTTATATAGGGTAAAATATAAAAAAAAACAATCAAAATGTAAACAATAACTCGAGATTCCTGAAGATACGAGACTTGAAGCCTGTTCCCTATATGCTTTGAAGACAATCCCTGGAGTTAAATAGTGACAAAATCAGTCCGGGAGTGACCAAGCACGCCCACGCTCACTTGCACGAAGTCCCTGCACGCGAGAAGACAACACAACAAACTTGGAGGGCAAGGAAACTTGAGGAGCAAGTTGAGCACGCCCATGCTCATGCATTTGGCACGGGCGTTCCAGACACAAAGTACAGGCAGATTAGACCTGCAGCAACAAAACGTACATGTAACAGCTAGCACGCCCTCGACACTCTTTGGCACGACCGTGCAGCCTCTGGAAGTCTATAAATAGCAAGGTAACCGCCCACATTTGTTCATCCCTTCTTGTGCTCTCTTGGGGCCGAACTCCAAGCTTCTTCCAGAGATCTTGGGGTCTTGTGGGAGGCCTTCTGGCCCTCCTAACATCCCTCAATGGTTAGGCCTCGTCCTACCTTGAGCGGCTTGGCCAAGAAGAGGATCGTAGAGTAGTTATGCAATAAATATCGAGGGTCGTGAGGATCAAGAGAGTTACATATCACTTTGGATAACTTGTCTATGAGCAGCCATGTTCTTGTGTTGATCATGTCTTATGGTTGTATCTTTCTATCATCATGAAACCATTTCGATTTGTAGACTTTTATTTTTATTATTAGTAGTTTATTTTTAGTTGTTTGTGTTGTTATCTTCTTCTAATCCTTATTTGTTTATCTTTGTGGCAGGTTTGAATGATGACTAACTTAATAACTTAATAAACTTTAACTAAGGGCAATATGGTAATCTTTATTTTCTGTGTGAGCGAAACCTGCATCTTCCAAACAGAGAAGTCGAAAAAGACGACTCCAAAATATCAAGTTGTCTCCACCCAGGCCTAAAAACTAAAATAAAAGTAAATTAAATAGATAAAATACTAAACTAGGGATAGAATACTAGTGCCGAAACACTAGCGGGGTGGAACATGTCTAATCATAGATTAAACACATTCCAAACATGCACTCGCGTTCATGAAAAGTAACAAAAAAAGAAAAGAAAAAGAAAGTTGTTTAGAAAAGTTTTATACATACCTAAAAGTGAGGACGAGAGCTCAAAATAGAAAAATGATGGAAAATGGCGGGCGGGGATTAGATTTTAAAATAACAAATACAAACATCTCTAAAAAAGTACTCTAATAATAACAGAATTATGGGAAACAGCAGTTAACAATTGAATTTAACAGAAACAAATACAAAAAAGAAGACTTATAAAATAACAAATACAAACATCTCTAAAAAAAGTACTCTAATAATAACAGAATTACAATATGTGGCTTTACAAACTACATAAAAATACAACTAAGAATAAAAAAAGCCTACTAACAACCAAACCCTAAAGAACGATCTTTGTTCCCAGCATCATCCAAAAAAAGCGAATACAAAAACAATGGAAAGCAGTACACGACAGTAGGTCGTATCTAAATATCAGCAGGATGCAACAACCCCTATCATGGAAAATAAGTAGGGAATGTATATATGTAATAATGAATTGATGTTTTCCTTTGATTGGAAGAATCATCAGAAAACATCAATTCGAAGTTGTTAACCAACTAACTGTTGGTAACATATTTTCATTGAAAGAATCTTTCGTAAAATTTGTGAAAACAAATTTGAAAGTAATATTATAATGCATATTGGATCGATAGATATAAAGTGAGAATGGAGAAATGAAAATTGACAATTCATCCCCTTTTATAGGCTGAAATATAATAACTATTCATAAAAATTGCTTTTCAACTCTATTAATTGGATTTCAAGTAAATATAATCTTGGAAGTTATTTTTGAAAATTTTAATTTATTTCTTATAGAATGAAAGACAATTGCAACACAACAATAATAAAATAATAAAGTTATTTCAAAATCCTAATCATTATTTTTGGGACCTATTATAACATCTGTTGATATGTGTAATAAATGATGAATTAAGTTACATTACAATTAAAAGAACTCTTGAAATTTTATTTTATTTTTATTTAACAATCAAATTTTCCAAGAAACACAAATACTATTTAGTAAAATTTGTAGAAACATGAACATGTCATGTTTTACATTTTTTTATTATATAATAAGTGTATAACTTCTGTTTTATCTAAATTGACGGCAAAAGTTTTATTATTATTTTTTATATAAGTGAGCAAAGATAATAAATATAAATATATAATTAATGTGCATGGATTATTAATTTTATTTTAATTGAAAATATTGAATTGTTAAACTTTAGTATATTTGCGACATACAAATAAACACATAGCAAGTTAATACTTTTAAGATCATTGTTGGGTCTGCTGACCTGGAGAAGAACAGATTATTAAAAGCCAAAATATACTAAGTGTTTGATCCTAAATAAAGAACAGTTGTTACAATAAAGCTTCCTCCAAAGATCTGTTGATTCCTAAACTACTGCTGCTGCTTAACAACTGTTAGAGATAACTGCTATTGATGAAAGGTCTGATGGACAAAGTCTGAAGGTTAAAAGTCTGATAAAGAACAACTGCTGATCAAAGATCTGAAGAACAAAGGTCTGTTGAACCAACAACACTTTGGTTCAACAGATGATAAGAAGACATCAGAGTTTTAGTTAACAGAGTTTTGTATTGTCAGTAGTTTCAATGTAACAGTAGTTTATAGCTTAACAGTTGTTAGAGTTTGTTAGACAGTTAGGGGTCGCTATCTAGGTGACGTCAGCAACTGATCATCAGAGTTTTTGAGCTTGTCTATAAATAGAACAGTACTTGCACTGTTCTATTCATCACTCGTCATTCTCTTTCAGACAAACATTCTCTGAGTGATCAGGCTGAGGGGGAGTTTAATTGTACAATTGTAACCTTTCCATTAATGAAAGCTTTCGATTAAAAACAATTATTCTCTATGTTTTGATTTATTGTTATTCCGCTGCACTTTCCATTTATACTTCGTTCATCTTTCATACTTAATCAAAACAATCCAAAACTCAGATCCTAACAATCATCAATATTGAATTTTTACACCAGTCACTCATTTTCAATCCTTTGGACGTTACAATAACAATTCTTAAAAAATGAAGACATATTTTATAGAATAAAAAATCTTTAAAAAAATTAGTATTGTTAATATGTGTAATAATAATTTTTATTTACAACGTATTATGTTTTAAATTATTATTATAAATATTATCATTACTTTTAATTACATGCTAATAAACTTTCATATTGAAACTTATTCTAACTTCAAAGCTATACAATATTTGACGACTTCCATCATAGGTTTCAAAACAACTGTGATCCATCACAATTTTCAACTGAAGGATTATGTAACCAGATTTTTAAAACAGATTTTGTAAAATCTAACTTCTAATCAATATCTAACGAAATAAGTCTTTTCAAATTCATAATTACAAACAGTTGACACAGCCCTAAAAGTCTTTAATGGCAAGTGTGAAGATGAAGGATCTAGATCAAAACATAACATAAATTTACACATTATTCTTTTTATATTAATTAAACAATTAAAAATATTGTTCTTATAAATGATTTAAAGTCTTTTATTGTTCCTATAACTTTTTTTTTAAAGAGCATTTCATTAACAAAAGGAACTCAACAGAACCTTAACAAAAGGCTTGCGAGAACACAAAACCGATACAACCTCAATCCAACGGATACATTGTTCCTATAACTTTATAATATGAAAATATATTTTATAGGAACAAAATTCTAAAAAAAATATCAGCATTTCTTACAAACGATTTAAGACTTTTATTGTTCCTATAACTTTAAAAAGATGAAAATATATTTTATAACAATAAAACTGTACAATAATATCAGCATTTGTTACAAATTATTTGAAATCTTTTATTGTTACTATAACTTTAAAAGATGCAAATATATTTTATAGCATTTGTTACACTTATCAAACCATCCCTAATGTACCTAATGTGCAAAACACTGCTCATTTTGCACAGACCCAAACCACTGTTCCTGTGCATTATGTCCAAACCACTGTTCCTCAGTATCACTATGTCCAAACACCTGTTACTCAGGCACCAGTGCCAATGACTGTTACTCCACCCTTTGCTCCTGCAGAGACCAGTCAACCAGGTCAACAGAGTTTCTTTACTCAGGGCTTTGTTGATTGGAGCAGTCTACCAGATGAGATAACAGATGACAACATTGCTCTAGTTGCCAACTCTGAAAAGGACTTTTGTTTTATGGCACTAGAAACAATTGTTGAAGAGACAGATTCTGAGGATGTGGTGTCTTTGTCAGAAAATGTAACTGATAGTGTTGTTGGTAAAGTTGTTTCAGCTGAAGAATCTGAAGTGGAGGTTGTGAATCTCTCAGACCCCTGGGGTAGTGATGATTGCGACTGTCAGTGTAACTGTGCCTTGATGGCTGCTGCTAAGGTATTTCCTCAAATCTTAAATGACTTGTGCTCAGACAAATGTATTGTGGCTTTTGCTAAGATAAAAGAGGTGAATGAAAACTTTAGAAAGAAAATTTTGGATTCTGAAATTCAGTTTGAAAAACTTACAAAAGAGTTAAAATAAAAAATATCTGAAAAAGAGTCTGAAATCAACAGTTTAAAACATGAAGCCAGCATAACCAAAGACCAGCTTCAGACTATGATAACAAGATATCATAGTTGTAAAAAGGAGCTTGAGTCCACCCAAGTTGAATGTAAGAAATGGGTGGAATCATCAAAGGGTTTTGAGATGATTGTCAACCAACAATCTAAAAGTCATGTGAAATTTGGGTTTGGTTTTAAAACCACTGACCAAGGTTCTCAAACCACTGACAAAAAGGAACCCCAGTTGGTTGAAGTCATCCCTACAAACTCAAAAGGTCAAGAAATCAAGGTTACTGAACCCAATGGCAAAAAAATCATTCTTGAAAAGTTGGAAGGTACACCCTCATTTGATGAAATTGAGAAATATCAATTCAAACCAACATGGTCAGATGAGTGTGAAGTCCTTGAAAATTTCAAACCAATGACCTTCAAAACCCCTGATGGTAAAATGGCACCACAGGCCAAAGTAATCCCTCTGGTAAATCTTCCAACAGATGATGAAACATCTGTTGAAAAGAAGAAAGAAAAAGGGAAAGCCAAGAACAACTTGTTTTGTGATTTTTGTGAAAAGAAGAACCATGTCACCAAAAACTGTTTTCTTCTAAAAGCATATGACATCAACAAAACAACAAGTTTAAATGATTCTAAAACTAAAGAATGTTCAATCTGCAAGAAAAAGAATCACAAAACAAAAGAGTGCCTATATCTCAAAAATTTTGATGAAAAGATAAAAGAGTATAAGGCTAAAACTCTGGAAAGTCAAGTGGTAAGTACTTCAAAAGGAAAACCCAAACAGACTTTTGAATCAGTCCAAACATCTGTTACCAAAAGTCTGAACAAAAACTCTGCTCCCAGAGATGTTCAGGTAACAGATGCTCCACCTGCTAACAGATTACCAAGAGGATATGGACAACCCACTTGTCACCGTCTACCACATGTTTATGAAGAGCCCAAAAGGCCTTCAAAACCAAAAGTGAACAGACACCCTCATGGTTTTCAACAACTGATAGGAAATGATCAAACATCTGCTGGACCAAGTGTTGACATACAAGCACTGGCAAATGGTCAAATGCAGCTGTTGAACCTAGTTCAAAAGCTAGTCCAAACCAATGATCATTCTCCTCAACTTAAGGCTGAGACAGCTAAGGGCCCATCCAAAGCCAATTTGGCTTTGGACACTCACCAAAACTAAAATCCTTACTGATGTGCAGGGAGCTTCTGCTTGTTTAGACAGTTTATGGTATGTAGATAGTGGAGGCTCCAGGCACATGACTGGATGTAGAGCCCTTCTTCTGGACTTTCTTGCACATGGAGGGGGTGATATATCCTTTGGTAATGATTCTAAAGGTAAAGTGTTGGGATCTGGTACTGTCAAAGCAGGGAGGCTTAAGTTTGAAAATGTTAATCTGATAGACAATCTAAAATTTAATCTACTTAGTGTATCTCAAATGAGTGACAAAGGCTTTGGGTCATTCTTCACTAAGTAAACTTGTAAGATTGTTGGCCCAGAGGCTGTTGAAAAGATTAACACCATCATTGCTGAGAGCAAAGCACAACTTGTCGCTCACAGAAGTGGCAATGTGTATGTAGTTGATATGTTGAAGGATAACCCTATGGCAAATGTCTGTCTGTTCTCAGCTGCCTCTACCAAAGAGACAGAATTGTGGCATAGGAGACTTGGTCACACCAACCTTCAAACTATCAACTCACTCTCCAAACAAAACCTTGTCAGAGGTTTGCCATCAAAAGAATTCAAATGTGATGAGCATTGTGTTTCCTGTCTAAAAGGTAAACAACATAAAAGCTCTTACAAATCCATTGATGACTCCAAAACTAGTCAGTGTTTACAAATGTTGCACATGGACTTGTTTGGCCCTGTAAAAATCATGAGTCTAAGAAGAAAAAGATTTTGTCTTGTCATAGTTGATGATTTTTCTAGGTTTACATGGACTTACTTTTTACACTCTAAGGATGAGACTGCAGGTATTTTGAAGGACTTTGTCACCAAAGTTGAAAAACAATATGACTTGCCAGTAAAAGTCTTTAGAAGTGACAATGGAACAGAGTTTAAGAATAAGGAGTTGGATGATTTCTGTGTGTCAAAAGGGATTGTAAGGCAGTACAGTATCCCAAGAACACCAGAGCAGAATGGGGTGGTCGAAAGGAAGAACAGGACTCTCATTGAGGCTGCAAGAACAATGCTAGCAGATTCTGGTTTACCTCTGTCCTTTTGGGCAGAAGCTGTAAACACTGCTTGCTATGTTCAAAGCAGAGTTTTAATCAACCCTAGACATCAAAAGACTGCTTATGAAATTCTGTTTAAAATCAAACCACTGATATCATTTTTCAAAGTCTTTGGCTGCCCATGTTTCATTTTAAATCTTAAAGATTCCATTTCAAAATTTGCAGCCAAAGTGGATTGTGGATATTTTCTGGGGTATTCTTCTACTGCCAAGGCCTATAAAGTGTTTAACACAAGGACCAAGACAATAGAAGAAACTCTGAATGTGAAGTTCAATGAACTTTCATCTTTGAAAATCCCAGCAAACCCTGCTGAGTTGTTTGATTTAGATAAATTCAAATTTGAAGATATTACTGTCAAAACTAACCCTGCAGGTACTCCACAATCTTCACAACAAGATTACAGAATAGATGTTGTGATTCCAGATCACTACAAAGTCTATCCTGCATCAGAGGAAGCAGTGGTTCAAAACAACTGTCAAAACTCTGTCATAGCTGAGTCAGCCACTGTTGGCCAGTCCTATCTCCAAACCACTGATTCACCCAACCAATCCACTGCTCAATCATCTGTTGACAAAAGTCAATCATCTGTTGACAACAGTCAGTCCAACTTTACACCACTTGGACCCATTCCTCCACCTCCATTCCAAACATCTGTTGACTCTTCAAAAGTGCCAACAGATGTTATGTCAACAGAGTCTCCAAACCTCTGTCCTTCACCACAAAATGCCATCATACCATATCAGGGAGATCTAATCTACCTAAGAGCTCATCCACCAGACCAAATCATTGGCAACATCAGAGAAGGTGTGCTCACAAGGAGCCAATCTTCAAACATCTGTCTTTTTGCAGGCTTTCTATCCCTTACACAACCTGTCAAGTACCAAGAGGCACTGAAAGACAACAGTTGGGTAGAAGCCATGCAAGAAGAACTCCTTCAGTTCAAAAGACAACAAGTATGGGAACTTGTACCACTGCCTAAGGATATCTGTCCAATTGGCACAAAGTGGGTCTTCAAAAACAAAACTGATGAAAGGGGTATAGTTGTCAAGAACAAGGTCAGGTTAGTGGTTCAAGGCTTCAGACAAGAAGAAGGAATTGACTATGATGAAACCTTTGCCCCTGTAGCAAGGTTAGAAGCTATCAGACTTTTCCTAGCCTTTGCTGTCAACCACAACATCAAGGTGTATCAGATGGACATCAAGTGTGCCTTCCTATATGGCAAAATTCAGGAGGAGGTCTATGTATGTCAACCACCTGGTTTTGAAGACACATTCCATCCTGATCATGTCTACAAGCTTAACAAAGCATTGTATGGACTGAAACAAGCACCAAGAGCCTGGTATGAAACTCTCTCTACTTTTCTCTTATCCATTGGTTTCACAAGAGGTAAAATTTGTAAAACCTTGTTCTTAAAATGGAAAGGAAAAGATTTAATGATTGTTCAAATATATGTGGATAACATCATTTTTGGATCCACATGTAATAAAATGTGTGAGGAGTTTAGGGAACTTATGATAGCAGAGTTTGAAATGAGTGCTATGGGTGAACTTCAGTGCTTTCTTGGTCTTCAAGTAAAGCAACTGCAAAATGGCACTTTCATTCATCAAAACAAGTATGTGAAAAACTTATTAACAAAATTTGAGATGAATGATTGTAAGCCATGTAGTACACCCATGAGCACTGTCAAGCCACTCACTATTGATGAAAAAGATGAACTGGTTGATCAGACACACTATAGATGCATGATTGGGTCTTTATTGTACTTAACAGCATCCAGGCCAGACATTATGTTTGCAACTTGTGTGTGTGCTAGATCTCAGGCATCTCCTAGAAAGTCTAACCTTATTGCTGTGAAGAGGATATTCAGATACCTAAAAGGTGCTCCCACACTTGGTATCTGGTATCCTGCTAATGGAAACATTGAGCTTTCAGGTTATTCAGATAGTGACTTTGCTGGCTGCCATACCACAAGGAAGTCCACCTCTGGAGGGTGCCAGTTTCTAGGGAATGCCTTAGTCTCTTGGCAAAGCAAAAAGCAAGCAGCTGTTTCAACATCTACAGCTGAGGCTGAATACATTGCTGCTGCAAGCTGTACAGCCCAACTCATGTGGCTTCAAAATCAACTACTGGATTTTGGGATAACTGCACTAAGAACTCCACTCATGTTGGATAGCCAAGCTGCTGAAAATATCATCAAGAATCCAGTCTCTCATTCAACCACCAAGCACATAGATATCAGACATCAGTTTGTCAGAGATAGCTATGAGAAAGGTTTGATTTCTCTGCACCATGTTCCAACAGAGGATCAGTTGACAGATGTGCTGACAAAAGCTTTAGACACATCTACCTTCACAAATCTGATCTCTCGAATTGGAATGTTAAACATGGATTAAAACAACAAAAATGTTTTCAATAAAAACATTAAAATGTTTTCAGAAAAATCAAATTTTGCTAAAATGTCACTTTGGTTGAAAAATCTGTTTTAAACCACTGATCAGATAAAACAACCACTGTTTCATTCAAACCACTGATAGTTGAAAAATCTGTTTCAAACAACTGATCAGATAAAACAATCACTGTTGATTGAAAAATCTGTTTCAAACATCTGATAAGATAAAACATCTGTTTTCATCAGTCTTTTGGTTAAACAACAGAGGTTGGCAACAGATGTTTAACAAAACAGCTGTATGCCACCAGATGTTTCAACCATCAGATGTTTGCCACGTCTGCTCTCAAAAGCAGAGTTTTGCCACATCAGCGGTTTCACCAGAGCCTATAAAACCCTGTTTTTCCCCCAACAGCAGTTTTACTGTCTCATTGTATTCAAAATACCGAAAACCGCCTTCGTCTTCCTCATAACCCTCAATCAAAAGTTCATCACTTCCACAATCAAAATCCATTAAAATGGATCTCCAAACAAAAGCCACTCATAATTTCCTTCCCTATTTGGTAAAAACCGAAGATAACACTCCATTTCATTCCACCATCGACATCATAAACAATTCAAAATACAAAAATATCCTCACTGCTGATGCTCCCATCTACCTGGAAACACTCTAAGAATTCTGGGCAAGTGCTGAAGTCTTGTATCAAGACAAAAAGCCCACTTCCATTATTTCTAAAATTGGAGCCACCAGTATCACCATAACCCCTGAAATCATATCCACTACCTTCTCATTAAACGACTTGTCAGGTATGGAAACTTTTCCAAAAACAGAGCTTCACACTGAGTTTCAAGAGAGAGGGTATGATGACAAATGACTGGATCCACATTGTATAAAAAGTTTTTTCCTCCAGTCATGAAATTTTTCTTCCATACCCTACTCCTCTGTGCCTCAGCCAAGACTACATCCTTCAATGAAATCCCATTGAGGATACAATATTTGGGATATGCAATGTTGTCAGATTCTGACTTCAATCTGTCTCAGGGATTGTTCTTAGACTTGGTGTCAAATGTGAAAGCCATAAAATCTGGCTCAAATAATGCTTTTCTGCTCTACCCTAGAATTCTAAGTGTAATTCTACAAAAGATTTTACCTGCAAAAGACTTTCAAAAGGGAGAGTCTTTCAAAATGAAAAGTTTAACTGATGAAACTTTTACTAGAATGCTGGGTTCTTCAACCCAAGAAAAAGTATCAAAAGTAACAAAGGTTTCAAAAACACAACCAAAGAGGACAAAGACAACAACTGTTGTTGAAACCTCTGTTGGTGAGCCCACTGCTCCTGGTGATCATGGCACTTCATCTAGTGCTGTGAAACCCACACCAGCCACCAAAAGAAAACGTCCATCCTCTAAAACCACCTCTAAACCCAAAAAGGGACTTCTGGAAGATGAGATACCAGAAGCTAACCCTGTTGCATCACCAAAGCAACATGAAACCACTGTTGTTACTTCCTCACAACAGTTGGAGATATCTCAACCCCAGCAAACTCCTCAAGAATCCTCACAAAAGGATCTTGTTGTAAGCCAAAGGGAACCTCATACTGAGGCATATGAGTCACTTGACCATATGTTTACAAGTCCATCTCCCAGGGCTAATCAGCTTCTTACTCCACCTACATCACCACCACATGTCCCACAAACCATGCAACCCCTGTTTGAAGCTATTGACAAAACTCAGGACAACCCCAGTTCCTCTCCTTCACCTGTCACTGAGAGTACACCACCACCAGTGACTGGGGCTGAGGAAAGTCAATTAGCTATCCCACAAACAGAAGAGGAGGTTATACTCCCAAAAGTCAATGTTACTTCTGATGAGGTTTCAAGAGAAGCAGCCACTACTGCTGTTGAGACCATTGTCTCACAACAGGACAGTGGTTCCATTGATAAGACTTCCTTGAAGGCAACAACTGATGAGGCCACCATTGTGTCCCCTAAATCAGTTGGAAGTCCCCAGTACCACGAAAAAGGGGCAGCAGGTTCTCATTCTATGAATTCACCTCCTAGAACTGAACCAGCTAAAACTACCTCTGGTAGGGATTCAGATGATCCTATTAACTTAGGTGATGAGTCAAAACTTCAAGAATTGACGGTTAAGGTTCAAAACCTTGAATCCTCTGTTGCTGACATCAAAACTGATGTCAAGTCAATATTGGAGACATTGAACAACTTTACCAAAAGTCAACCCTCAACCTCTGATATTGCCAGTGAGCTATGGAAATCAGTTTCACCCATCATCATAGCTCACAGAAAACTGGCAGATCAGACCCAAGAAACATACATGTCCTTGATCAGAAACATGGTAGATGCCAGATTCAATGACACAAAGGCTGACATCAAGGTGATCAAGGAACACCTGCTGAAGACTACTGGCTCTGCCCCTACCACCATTCTCAGAGATGAAAACGACAATGAGTTTACAGCTGATGATGCCAAAAAGGGGGAGAGTGGCAGAGATAGGCTGCCAAAGCTAAATCCATTTGGTGCACCACCCTCACAAAAAGGGAAGCCAGCTGCTGACAAACCAGAGTCACCAAAATCAGCTCCACAATCACAGCAACCAAATGTTCAAATCCCTGTCACTGAACCAGCTCAAACATCCAAGGCAAAGGAAGTTGACACTTCAGCCAATGAAAAGGCTGAGAAAGCTGCTCAGGATAAAATGAAAAGGGCTGATACTTTGGAAGCAAAGGCAGAGTTATTGGTGCAGCTGAAAAAGGAACAACAGCAAGAAGTGGAAGATGTGAATACTTCTAAAAGAAGGAAAATGCCAGCAAAACACACTAGAAAACCACCTTCCAAACTATCTGCTGAAACCTCTGCTGTTGAAACACCTGTTGTCACAACCACTGCTCCTAAAACCACTGCCACCACAACCTCTGCTACCCAAACCACTGAAACCAAAACAACTGCCACTAAAACATCTGCTCAACCCAAATCAGTAACCAAACCAATCACCACACCATCAACAACTAAACCAGCCACAACTCAAACAACTACCAAACCTACCACAACACAACCAAAAACCCAAACAACTGCTGGTTCCACAAAAGGACCAACAGATGTTCACCAAACCACTGCCTCATCCTCACCTTCACCAAAAATCTTGTATAGCAGGAAAAGGAAATCCACCTTTGTTATACAAGATGAAAACATCCACAACACACCACCTAACACCCCAATCTCACAATCCACACCAGTCAATGCCATTCCACTTTCATCTTTCTCACCACACACCTCTCAATTCAGATCCCATAGACCACCACTCACCATCACCCCATTGGCTGAGAAGTATCCCCTTGAGTTGGATTTAATCAAGGGGGAACTTCAATCCTTCTACAATACTGATCAGCCATCAGAAAGAACCTTCCCATATCTCAAAGGCTTCCCTGTTCCACTCAACATTGACACCTATCTTAAATACAAGGGTGAACAGGCTGATGCTGTCATCAAAGAGAAATGCAAAGGGAAGGATGACAGGACTGCCCAGGGCATCCATTCAGCAGAGCTTAGCAAAGTTCGAAGGATTGAAGACTATGCTAAGACCCTGAGCAACTCCATGTCTTCCATGCCTCTCAGCAGAGATTTGGAAATGGAAGTTAGGGATTCACTGCTAGAACAGATCTTGGCAACCAAGCCTTACAAAGCAACAAAGAATCAATTCACAGGCTGGACCACACATGCTCTCAGGGAAGAACTCATTAGAATTGAGAGCATGGCCAAGAATCCTCCTACTAAGGCCTCTGCCCCTGATTTCAGTAAAGGGAGAGATCAAGCTAGAGCCTTGAAGTTCAAGAGAATGAGACAAGAGCTTGTAGCAGCCAAGTATGGAGAGATGAGATCTGTTGCTAGATGGTCTGAGATCAGGTTAATTGAAACATACAAAAAGCTTGAACAAGAAAGAAAGACCAATCCCAAACTACCAAGAAAACCAGTCTATGATGATGCACCCAAGAAACCCTCACAGGCCTTTACACTAGACAGTTTACTTGAAACCTCTGATCTTTCTATTGCTGCTAGAAGACAATACAAGAAGCAGAAGGAAATGTCTGAAGAGGATACAAGAAAGTTCACTGAAACCTATGTAAAAGAGGGTCTCTTAAACCAAATCAGATTCTTCTCTGACCCTGTCACAGAGAAGTTCAGAGAACTCATTGGCAGGCCTCCATCTCCTAACTCATCTAAAATAAAGATGCATCCCAGTCACTCCTCTGATTCTAAAATTCTAAAATGGAAGTCTGACAAAGAAGCCCATGAATTGACACTGCTCAGATCAGATGGTAGTGTTCAGAAGTTAAGTATGGATGATGCACCTGGCCTAAGTGCTGAAGATCTCCAGACACTTCTGAACTTGACACTGGAAAGAGATGCTGAAGACCTCTTCTCTCTAAGCTTCGAATTACAACTTAAAGGGCAAATTAGAGAAAGTCTGATGAGGAATAAAGATCAAGAATAAAGTAGAGTTTTGGCATCATCTGTTCTAGGGGGAGATTGTTGGGTCTGCTGACGTGGAGAAGAACAGATGATTAAAAGCCAAAATATACTAAGTGTTTGATCCTAAATAAAGAACAGTTGTTACAATAAAGCTTCCTCCAAAGATCTGTTGATTCCTAAACTACTGCTGCTGCTTAACAACTGTTAGAGATAACTGCTGTTGATGAAAGGTCTGATGGACAAAGTCTGAAGGTTAAAAGTCTGATAAAGAACAACTGCTGATCAAAGATCTGAAGAACAAAGGTCTGTTGAACCAACAACACTTTGGTTCAACAGATGATAAGAAGACATCAGAGTTTTAGTTAACAGAGTTTTGTATTGTCAGTAGTTTCAATGTAACAGTAGTTTATAGCTTAACAGTTGTTAGAGTTTGTTAGACAGTTAGGGGTCGCTATCTAGGTGACGTCAGCAACTGATCATCAGAGTTTTTGAGCTTGTCTATAAATAGAACAGTACTTGCACTGTTCTATTCATCACTCGTCATTCTCTTTCAGACAAACATTCTCTGAGTGATCAGGCTGAGGGGGAGTTTAATTGTACAATTGTAACCTTTCCATTAATGAAAGCTTTCGATTAAAAACAATTATTCTCTATGTTTTGATTTATTGTTATTCCGCTGCACTTTCCATTTATACTTCGTTCATCTTTCATACTTAATCAAAACAATCCAATACTCAGATCCTAACAATCATCAATATTGAATTTTTACACCAGTCACTCATTTTCAATCCTTTGGACGTTACAATAACAATTCTTAAAAAATGAAGACATATTTTATAGAAATAAAAAATCTTTAAAAAAATTAGTATTGTTAATATGTGTAATAATAATTTTTATTTACAACGTATTATGTTTTAAATTATTATTATAAATATTATCATTACTTTTAATTACATGCTAATAAACTTTCATATTGAAACTTATTCTAACTTCAAAGCTATACAATATTTGACGACTTCCAACATAGGTTTCAAAACAACTGTGATCCATCACAATTTTCAACTGAAGGATTATGTAACCAGATTTTTAAAACAGATTTTGTAAAATCTAACTTCCAATCAATATCTAACTGTAGAGACGTAATTTGACACGAAAACAGGATTATACGATCATACAAGTTACAAAACCAGGTGCGGAAACCCTAGCTTTGAACAAACTGAAGTAAACTCAAATCAAAACACAATCAAAGTCATTTTCAATGTTTTTCATAGATTAACTTTCTCAAAAACTTGATTACAACTCAATTACAGTTAATCTAGATCACACACACACTATCTCAAACCTCTCTGGAACAACACCTGAAAACACACACACCTAATGACTCTCTTTCAACTCTCTAACTCTCAAAAACTCACAAAATCTATTTATAGACTCTGCACGTTCGCCCAGTTGATATGGTCGAATGTGGAATCTTTCCACATTCGCCCATTTGTGTTGGTCGAATGTGGAATCTTTCCACATTCGCCCAAACTGATTCTACATTCGCCCAGTTTGTTCCACATTCGCCCACTTTTTCTGTGTAATTTCCACGTTCGCCCACTTTTTCCACGTTCAACCCATCAGCATTCCACTTTCAACCCATCAGCACTTTTTAACACATGTTAACTTTGTAGATCCAATCACTAGTCGCACTTCGTGCATCTACAAACTCCCCCTCGACTATTGATTGGATTGTCTTTGGGTTTAAGTCTTTGTTGTTTTCTGATTATCTGAACCTTCGACATTCTGTACCGGATCACTAGCTAGGGACATACATGAATAATGCACTAACAATCTCCCCCTTGGACCTAGCTAGTGATATATCAAATTAGAAAGTTATCAATTCTACAAGTCTTGATTGAAAACTTTCCATCTTCATGCACGTTTGTGTCGAAGTTCCTGTCTATCTCTCCAGTAAGCTTTTGAAATCTCAGACAGACTCAAGAAATCTTGGCTTTGTCATTTGTTGATCCAGAGATGAATATGGACGATAATCTTGATTTCTTCAATCTTCATCATTTCTTTAACCTTTTACTAGCTTCTGATGTTCTGGTAAACTTGATGTTCAGGTTTGGGTCTTGTTCAATTACACTCTTTGTCGATGAGTCTTGAATAGAGCACCTGTTGTATTTGATTCTGCAGAAAAATTTACTAAAAACTGCACAAACTACAACCGGCGTTAGACACGACAAAAAATCTCGGAAGTACTTTTCACATTCCTTTTGACCCTCAATAGTTCTCCCCCTGAACTATAAAACATTTTCAATATATACCAGAAACTTGAACATTTGCAATCTTTTTCAACTTTTAAGTATCTGAGCCTCCACATTCAGTATCCCAACATCGGTTATCAAAAC
The DNA here is from genome assembly GCA_032199755.1 of Ambrosia artemisiifolia. Taxonomy (NCBI): domain Eukaryota; kingdom Viridiplantae; phylum Streptophyta; class Magnoliopsida; order Asterales; family Asteraceae; genus Ambrosia; species Ambrosia artemisiifolia. Next base: position 33,975,383 of record CM063513.1, read on the forward strand.
TAAAATTGAAACAAAACATTTTGATTTTTCAAAGTTTATGCTAAAACACACCAAAAATCTTTTTGAATTTTCAAATGTAATTGCATAAAAGTAAATTCAACATATTTTTGTGAATTTTCCGGTTAAAAGGATCATATCAGTATTGAAACAGTCAGTCATAACTCTTTTTGATTAATTTTCTGTTTTTATCATTGAGCATCCTACAACCATTACCAGTATGTTTGTCCATTTAAACTCAAAATCATCATTCATTGCTCAGCACTTTAGATATGTTATGGTAATATTAGATACTGAATAATCTATGGTCCCCGCATTCGCGACACATTCCCGTATCAAGAATTGCGCAAAGATTCATCGTAACGCGTGATTATATTGAAGTTATCCGTTAGTTACAAGGTATGAGGCACAGTGGTGACAGGTCAGCAAATTAATGCTTCAAAGCGACTTGTGCACTCTACCAGGGTGAGGACTAATATCATACATGACTTTCATCATAGTATTGATACGATGCATTAGATAATCTTTGATTATCATCATACATGTTAAGTTCCTCATTTGGTAACTTATGGTTTTGTCATTAAAGATCTTTTAATAAGATACCCTGACTGAATCTAGGTCTGTAAATTAATACAGCAAAAGATCAGTTAGGCCATCCCCAGATAACTTTCAATATAATGACCCGAAACCTCTGATTTTGGCAATCTATCAAACGAAATTTCGGTACTAAGACCATATGTCAACGATACGTTGATCCACATGATTATCAGTTATTGATTTTAAGATTTATATCACCATGCTGAACTTTAAACTTTGATTTCAAGCCTACCAATATATAATTGTAGTGGCTACTCAATGTTTATCAATTCATTTTTGTTTTTAGAGTAGTCTGACAGTCCACTGATGTACTATCATCTCCTCTTTTTTCTCCAGGAAAACTCATTTTTGATTTTCTATTTTTTAATTTTGATTTTTCTGAAATTTTCTCCCCCAAAAAATCTAAAAATAAGCATATTTTTGGATTTTTTAAACTTTTTGAAGAAAAACAAAATAAAATGATATCCGATGCGGTTTACTCATTGAGTTCTAAAAACTATTTTCTACTCAGATTACTAGACTCATTAAGATTTTTCAACTAGCAAACCATTTTGTTGTATCTGTTATTGAAATCCAACACCTGAGAGCAATTGCATGAGATTGCAACTTTTTCCGGCTTCACAGGTTGGAAACAAACTACAAACACTCTCATCTTTGTTGAAATCATGTTTTCCTTCTTCAATATCCCTTCCTTGACCTTCACCTCTCCAATAAATAGCTTGTATACAGATGCTCCACTATCAGCTTATCAAAGAACAGCTAATAGGTCTGTCTGGAACAATCTGCACATTTATTAAACATTTAGCATGAGAGAGGTACCCATCCCTTCACAATGATGGGTCGTCCAAGGTCATCAATTCTTGGAACATCAATCCATTCTCCTTTTGAAAAATCAATTGGTTTTTCAATGGATTGATTTGAAGTAGAAATTGCTATTGATTTAGAAAGTGCTTTGGGTTTCCAAACACGTTCAGAGTTTATTTTGGATTTTGTTGAAATTGTTTTAATTTTTGATTTTTCAGATTTCTTATTTGAAACCTGCTTCTGAACTTTGTTTGGAATCTTCTCAGACTTAACTGATGAAGACCCAGGTTTAGAGTTATTCTTAGGCTTAGCCTTCGAACTCCCCCTTACCTCAGCAACCCGTCCACAATCTCCATTCTTATTCAAGGCAATTTTGTTACGATTGTCATACACAACCTGTTTCCCCTTTTGCTTCTTGATTGGTTTTGAGGATACAGGCTTTCTAACATTGCCTGAATTTCTAGCAAATTTCACTTCGGTCTTTTTCTGTTTAACATACGGACAGTAAGCAACTAAATGCCCACACTCTCCGCAGTTATAACAAGACCTATATTTAACAAAATCATATGCATACCCGTCATCCCAATACCAGTAAGGACAATGAGCAGCAATATGACCAACTTCACCACATTCAAAACAGTTTCTCCATTCAACATAACCATGAGAATACTGTGGTGAGTTGTTTCCCCAATAACCATCAAATCGAGAGTTATATGAATAATCATAATAGTCATTTGATCTAGATGAAAAATTTCTTGAATTCTTTTGATGAGAATTTTTCATCTGATCATTTCCTTTCGATTTGTTTGGTTTTGGTCCTTTTACTTTAGAACCCTTTTTATTTTCACCATTTTTCTTTTGATCCTCTTTATTCTCATGTTGGTTAGGACTGAGTTCAAAATGAAGATGATCAAATTGATTTCTAAACTGATTTAACAAATCGATATTATCAACAAAAATACATTTAAGTAGAGATTGTTCGATATTCTCAATTAGAAAATCTTTGTTGAAAATCAATTTGTCACGTCCTTCCAACATGTAGGATCCTTCAACTCCTTCAGGAAAACTGAATATGGGTTTTTCTTCAGATTCAGAAGTTGTTTCAACATTTTCAGTTTTCTGTTCAAACTTTGGTTTCACTTCACAATCAGAATTAGCAACACAAGGTGTTGTGATTTCCAACTCTGATGTGGAAGTATTCTTTGAAACACTTTTATTCATTTCTAACTTTTCTTTCTTTAAAGATTCAATTTTATTTAACAAATCTTTTTCATTGTTTTCAAAAACTTTAATTTGGTTTTTACAATTTTCTAGTTCATTTTCTAGTTTCTGTTTGTCCTCAATAAGTGTCATCAATTCACAATTCAACTTGACACATTTAGAACAACTAGCACTTACCTCATCATCTGATTTATTACCATTATCAGATTTTGCATCACCATTTGAGGTATCACTCTGTTCTGATTTACTTTGTTCTGAACTCGTATCAGAACTCAAATCACTCTTTGACAATTCACTGGAATCATCATGTCTCATTTGTTTGGCTAAACATACAACATTCCTATGAACACCTTCTTTGTTAACACATTTGTCAACATGTACCATTTCATCATTTGGTTTCGGTGTCATTGGAAATCCCCAAATGTTGTCAACTTGAGAATTTTGTCTCAGTAATCGTTGTCGCTTTCTTTCAGCTTCTACTAGAGCTCTGATATCCTCTTCCGTTCTATATAAGTAATCCATCATTTTTCCAAAAATATTTCAAAAATTTTCTAAAATCAGGCTTATTCGAAATTTTTAGGCCCTAAATTCTACGTTCGCCCCTGGTAATTCTACTTTCGCCCAAAGATGTCTACTTTCGCCCACTTTGGATGACCCGAAGGTAGAACAATAACCAGAATGTAGAATATCCAAAATCAGATTCCACGTTCATCCAAAATAGCCTAGGTTCGACCACTCTACTTCCACGTTCGCCCGCCCGACGAATCGAATGTAGAAATTCTTACCCGAATGTGGAAAATTCAAACACTAAAATCCAGGTTCGCCCAGAAAAGCTCTAGATTCGCCCAAAATTCACCCAGATTCGCCCAAAAATTTTCAGGTTCGCCCACTACAGTGTCAGGTTCGCCCATTTCAGTCCAGGTTCGCCCATATCAGTTTTTGAAAAACGGTTACACTTTGAAAAACGGTTATTTTGATCTCTGATTTTCAAAAGTTTGTGAATTTGAATGATCTTAATCAGGTTTTGATTCGGAATTGATTTGGAACAACTTTAATTCTTGGAATTTTGAATTTTAACCACAAAATCAACTCTAAATCTTTCAAAAACACTCAAAAACATTTTTATGCAAAAACAGATGTGAATTGATCAAAATAATGTCCAAATCAGCTCTAAGTTTATCAATTTGTTGTTGTATGATCCTCTATGCTCTGATACCACTTTGTAGAGACGTAATTTGACACGAAAACAGGATTATACGATCATACAAGTTACAAAACCAGGTGCGGAAACCCTAGCTTTGAACAAACTGAAGTAAACTCAAATCAAAACACAATCAAAGTCATTTTCAATGTTTTTCATAGATTAACTTTCTCAAAAACTTGATTACAACTCAATTACAGTTAATCTAGATCACACACACACTATCTCAAACCTCTCTGGAACAACACCTGAAAACACACACACCTAATGACTCTCTTTCAACTCTCTAACTCTCAAAAACTCACAAAATCTATTTATAGACTCTGCACGTTCGCCCAGTTGATATGGTCGAATGTGGAATCTTTCCACATTCGCCCATTTGTGTTGGTCGAATGTGGAATCTTTCCACATTCGCCCAAACTGATTCTACATTCGCCCAGTTTGTTCCACATTCGCCCACTTTTTCTGTGTAATTTCCACGTTCGCCCACTTTTTCCACGTTCAACCCATCAGCATTCCACTTTCAACCCATCAGCACTTTTTAACACATGTTAACTTTGTAGATCCAATCACTAGTCGCACTTCGTGCATCTACAAACTCCCCCTCGACTATTGATTGGATTGTCTTTGGGTTTAAGTCTTTGTTGTTTTCTGATTATCTGAACCTTCGACATTCTGTACCGGATCACTAGCTAGGGACATACATGAATAATGCACTAACACTAACGAAATATGTGACACTGGTAAACTCAGGTTGATAACATTGGTTAAGTTAAAGTCTACCTTAGCGAGTCGTGCATACATTTGTGACACCCGGCAAACTCAGGTCGATAACATTGGTTAGGTTAAAGTCTACCTTAGCGAGTCACGCGTATATTATGCTTAACTAGGTCGGTTGAGTCGTGTTATGGTTCGGGAGTCGTTACTGCGGTCTAAAGGGTCATTAGATGTCAGTCCATAACCATGGGAACAAGAATTGATGATTTGTAGAATCGTCGGACCTTAGTAAACACACAAGTCTCGAGTCCCGGGAATTGGTGAACGAATGTGAACGTGTTTGTTTTCATGATTTATGTGTGCCTAATTACTATGTGACGTGTCGGTATGTGTATACGTGTTTACATATGTTAAAACGGTGATTACACGCGATTGCATGACATTATAGGTGATTACGCGAGGCTGAGGGCAATTAGCCCCCTAATCGCCTGATAGGGAGGGCGATTAGGAGGTTCTGAAGGCGATTGGGCCCTAATCGCCTATAGCTATAGGCGATTAGGAGCGCTAATCGCATGGTACTGCAGCGTAATCTCCTGACTTGTTTTAAACGACTAGAAACGCCTATAAATAACACCCTTGACCTCTAAAACACCATTAGTGCAACCCTAGCCATCCCATAACCCATCCCAACTCACAAACACCCTCTGGAACACGTTTTTGCATCAAAACACACATTTCCAAGCTTTACACATCATTTTCTCATAAATCCAAGGTGTGTTCTTCATCCCCAACCCTTTGTATGATTATGTTATGTTCCCTAAAGGTCCAGACCTGATGTATAAACTATTGTGTCTTTGAAAATCTATTAAAATCGTTTTTAAACAAGCCCAAACCCTCATGCATGTTGTATGTGTTGTATATGATTAAAGATAGGATTTTTATGATTGAAAAATGATTGTTCTTGTGTTATTAAGGCGTTTACAGCTTGTATGTGTTAGTATGATGATGTCCTAGGAGTTTGGACGGTTTTAGTTGTGTATTGTAGATGTTTGGTATTTTGACCCATTTGAATGATTAAGGATGATATGATGTGTTTTGTTAGTTATATGATGTTAGGGTTTGCTTTAGGATGATGCTAGAACAGTAGGGAATGATCGGACAACATTGTTACATGATGAAATCTGAGTATTTGCTATTTAAGGGTGAGTTTGTGCATGTTGATGTGATGTTTACATGCTAAGTGTGCTATTTTGGGAAAACGCTCGCATTCGGGACTGATAGGATGATGATAACCTAGGGGTTTTGCTTGAAATATGTTTGATAATGTTGTATGATTGATATTTGGTGTTTCCACACGTTCCGGATCTGATTTGGAGGGTTAAACGCGCGAAAAACCGGAACAGCTCTGCAGGGGGCGATTACGATCCTAATCACTAGTTAGACTCTGAATTGCATATCTTATAGCCCTAATCGCCTATGTTTGAGGGTGATTAGAGCCCAATCACCTTCAGGGAAGGCGATTAGCCTTCCTAATCACCAGTTGACTTTCCTAATTGCTAGTTGACCTCTCCTAATCGCATGTACTGCTGCTGTAAGTATATTTTGGCATTCCAAGACCCGATTTGACACCTAGGAACATGCTAGGAACCCCGTATCATACCTAGTAACATGGTAACACGTGCTCGGACTTATTTATGCGCTGATTGAACTATGTGCTAGACTTGTTGAACGTTAACACGTGTTAAGCATGGTTGCATGATTTGTATGACTTAGAGTATGAGGTTAACACGTGGAGCCTCGGGTCACCAATGGGATGTCGAGTCTTGTACAAATGGTCGGTTAAACGGTCAACGTGTTTTGAAACGAACTTGGTTATGGTCTGGACATCTAGGGGCTAACTAACCTACGGGTTATAAGTCTAAGTACCTGTAACTGTCATATGTTAGGTCGCCGCTTTACGGGACTAGCATAGCTTGCTGATTTTTAATTACTTTCGAAGTAACGCAACCTAAGGTGAGTTCACGGCCCCACTTTCTTTGGTTTTACTTTTGGGGGGAGAAAACATGCGTCGAACTATGTTTTGGGAACTATTGTCATACTATGGGTCATTACGGGTTACTATGCGATCTTTTAAAGTCCCGGGGGAAACCATGAATGTGCGGGGTAACACAACGGGGGAAATGTGGATAGATCTATTGGGATTGACAAACCCCACTCGATGGCTTGTAGGGCTGGGCGGGTGCATATTGTCCCGAGCTGGTAACATCGGTAACATTACGGAACACACACTCGGGCTGAACATTTGGTAACAGTCTAGTAATGGTTTTCCAATCGTAGTAGTAACAAAAAATACGCCTAGTTAGCTTACTTTGGTTGAACATATCATAGTATGGACAGATCGAACTTGGTATACTTTCGGAACTTGGTAACTTTTATTAAAACCTGTGAATTCACCAGCATTTTGTGCTGACAGATTTTTGGCATGTTTTTCCAGGTCGCTAAGATATCATCCCAGGGCTTAGGCGCACGCGTTTGCACGGCGTCTAGTTTAGGGTTCATGCTTTTCGAATGTTGAATAAGATTGAATACTTTTGGATTTTGAGTTGTAAACAAAGCTTCCGCTACTATTTTATGGTTTAAACTTATGTTTTTAAATTTGCATATGTTCATATAGTATTGTTTATTGTGACCGTTGACTTGGATCCTGGTTTGTCACATGCCTCGCGGTAAAACTCCGCAAGTGGAATTTGAGGGTGTGACAACATTACACATGACAGGGTCAGTTGAGTCGAGTCGCGTTAAGTACTTGTCCATGGATCAATGATCCGGAGGATCATTGGGGTTTTAACACACACAGGACTCGAGTCCCGGGAATTGGTGAACGAATGTGAACGTGTTTATTTTTATGAATTATGTGTTTATAATCTTTATGTGACTTGTCGGTATGTGAATACGTGTTTATATGTGTTAAGATGATGATTACGCGTAATTGCATGACATTATAGGTGATTACGCGTAATTGCATGCTGATTGGGGGTGATTGGCCTAATCGCCAATAGGGTAGGCGATTAGGAGGATTGGGAAGGCGATTAGAGCCCTAATCGCCTATAGGGAAGGCGATTAGAGCCCTAATTGCCAATAGGGAAGGCGATTAGGAGCCCTAATCGCCTATACTGCTGCGTAATCGCCTGACGTGTTTTAAACGACTAGAAACGCCTATAAATACCACCCTTGACTTGCAAAACGTCATTTGTGCAACCCTAGCCGTCCCATAACCTCTCCCAACTCACAAACACCCTCTGGAACACGTTTTTGCATCAAAACCCACCTTTCAAAGCCTTACATCTCATTTTCTTACAAATCTAAGGTGTGTTCTTCATCCCCAAACCTTTGTATGTTATTGTTTTGATCCCTAAAAGTCCAGACCTGATTTTTAAACTTTTGTGTCTTTGAAAACCTAATAAAAGCAGTTTCTAAACAAACCCAAACCTCTATGCATGTTATATGTGTTATATTCATATAAAGGTAGGATTTTTATTATTGAAATATGAGTGTTCTTGTGTTATTGATATGTTTCTAGCTTATATGAGTTATTATGATGTTAACCGAGGAGTTTGGATGGTTATAGTTGTGTATTGTTGATAATAGAGGTTTAGACCCGTTTGAAGGATTATGTGGAATCTATGATATTATGATTTGTTTTGTTGATTGTTTAAGATGAGGGTTTGCTTTAGGATGATGCTAGAACAGTAGGATATTATCGAACAATGTCATTATGAGATGAAATCTGGATATTTGCCATTTAGGGCAAACTTTGCATGTTGATGTGATGTTTACATGTTGAATATGCTATTTTGGGAAACCCTTGCATTCGGGACTGTTAGAATGATGATAATTTAGGGGTTTTGCTTGGAATAAGTTTATTAATGTTTTGGGTTTGATATTTGGTGTTTCCATACGTTTCGGATCTGATTTGGAGGGTTAAACGCGCGAAAAATTGGAACAGAACTGCAGGGGGCGATTAGGAGTCCTAATCGCCTATAAGGTAGGCAATTGGGAGCCTAATCTCCTATAAGGTAGGCAATTGGGAGCCTAATTGCCTATAGGGTAGGCGATTGGGGGCCTAATCGCCTATACTGAAGGTGATTACGATCCTAATCACTAGTTAGATCCTGAAATGCATGTGGTATAGGCCTAATCGCCTATAAGGTACTAGAATAGGCCTAATCGCCTATAGGTATAGGCGATTAGAGCCTAAATTGCCTATAATGTAGGCGATTACCCCTCCTAATTGCTAGTTGACTTTTCCTAATCGCATGTACTGCTGCTGTAAGTGCATTTTGGCATTCCGATACCTAATTTGACACCTAGGAACATGCTAGGAACCCCGTAACATGCCTAGTAACATGATAACACGTGCTCAGACTTATTTATGCGCTAATTAAACTATATGCTAGACTTGGTGAACTTTAACACGCGTTAAGTGTTGATTGCATATATCGTATGTTATATTGTATGAGGTTAACACGTGGGGTATCGGGTCACCAATGGGATGTCGAGTTTTGTCCAGTATGGTCGGTTAAACAGTCAACACGTATTCAAATGAACTTGGTTATGGTCTAGACATGTAGGGACTAGCTAACCTACGGGTTATTAGTCTAAGTACTTATATCTGTCATATGTTAGGTCGCCACTATACGGGACTAACATAGATTACTGATTTTAATCATTTACGAGTAACGCAACCTAAGGCGAGTTCATGGCCCCACTTTCTTTGGTTTTACTTTTGGGGGAGAAAACATGCGTTGAACTATGTTTTGAGAACTGTTGTCATACTATGGGTTATTACGGGTTACTATACGGTCTTTTAAAGTCCCGGGGGAAACCATGAATGTGCGTGGATGCACAACGGGGGAAATGTGGATAGATCTATTGGGTCTGACAAACCCCACTCGACGGCTTGTAGGGCCGGGCGGGTGCATATTGTCTCGAACATTGGTAACATTGCAGAACACACTCGGGCTGAACATTGGTAACAATCTAGTAATGGTTTTCCAACCGTAGTAGTAACAAAACATACGCCTAGCTAGCGTACTTTGGTTGAACATTTCATAGTATTGACAGGTTGAACTTGGTACACTTTTGGAACTTGGTAACTTTTATTTAAATCCTATGAACTCACCAGCATTATGTGCTGACGTACTTTTGGCATGTTTTTCTCAGGTTGCTAAGGTAGCATCTCAGGGCTTAGGCGCACGCGTCTGCACAGCGTCTAGTCTAGGTTTCATGGTTTTTGTTTATTGAACAAGATTGGATACTTTTGGGTTTCCTTTTGTAAAACAATGCTTCCGTTGTTTTGTCAAATGGTTTAAACTTATGTTTTGAACTTACATATGTCTCATATAGTGTTGTTTATTGTGACCATTGACTTGGATCCTGGTTTGTCACGTGCCTCGCGGTAAAACTCCGCAAGTGGAAATTTGAGGGTGTGACAGATTGGTATCATAGCCAATGGTTATAGTGAACTAGGACTGCATGTAGAGTCTAGTCTATAGCCGAGTCACACACACTAGACGGTCACGTGGTACGAGTCGTTATAGTGGGTTACATACGGGCTTTGTCGGGGTGTCTCTAAATCATTAAACTCTTTGCGTTACATCATCCGCTTTCCTGTGTGTTTGACTTGATCCCTTCTTCCTCGGGATAGGAAGATGAAAGGGGGATGAATTGTTGACGGGCAAGACAGTGTTGTATATTGGGGTAGTTTGTGTACTCTTGAGATCTGTCCAGGGTCGGACATCTCCCCTCCGTACTCCAATAAACACACTCGCCTATACCTTTACTTTGGCATTTATGTCATTGTGATACACTGCTAGGTGTTCGTGACCGGTGACTTGAACTTTAAACTAGGAGGACACTTGGAGGACCATGTAAAGCAGTTTATCATTTCGGGTGCACACGAAATCATAAACTGAAATGCATGAAAATCCCAGTGAGCACCGGGTTTGAATGGATAGTCCTGGACTGGACTTAGCCTTAATTCTATGAACACTAGTGGTTGACACTAGCAGTAAATCTGAATTCTTCGTTCTTGTTGTCAGAATCATGTCTGGTGTTTGTGGAGGATGTAGAGGTGGCCGCACTGGTGGACGTGATGGTGGCGGTGGTCGTAGAGGCGTTAACCTAACTCAGGAGGACCTGAATAACCTGCTGCAAGCTGCCTTCCAGGCTGGACACAATGCTCATGGTGGTAAGTTGATTCTATCAGCTTTGCCTCGTTATGAGTATGGTATCTTTCTTTTGTAGTCTTCTTATGTGTTCCATTTCAGGTGGTGTTGTTAACCCACCTCCAGCTATGTGCACATACAAGATGTTTCGGGACTGTAAGCCCCATGATTTCTCTGGCACTGAAGGAGTAGTGGGACTGCTCAGGTGGCTGGAGAAGGTAGAGTCAGTATTCTTGATGTGCAACTGCCTTCCTGAAGATCGGGTTAAGTATGCTGCCGCGCTCTTCCAGGGTCCTGCTTTGACCTGGTGGAACTCTACTTCACGGAACATGGGTTTGGGGGAAGCTTATGCTATGCCGTGGGAGAACTTCGTTCAGATCTTGAAGAGGGAGTACTGTCCTAGGGAGGAGATCCAGAAGTTGGAACATGAGGTTTGGAACTTGAAGATGGTCGGGTTAGAGATAGAGGAGTACACTGTGAGGCGTAATGAGTTGGCGGTGCTGTGTCCTGATTTGCACACACCGGAATATAGGAGGATCGAGCACTATGTTTCAGGGCTAGTACCAGAGATAGCGGGGTTGGTGGCTGCAGGAAATCTTCCTACTTATGCAGATGTGGTTCGATCGGCTCATAGGTTAACTAATCTGAAGGTGAATGAGGGTATTTTGCCTGCTCGTGGTTCGACTGTCATGGTTCCTGAGAGTAACAAGCGCAAGTGGGACACAGCCCTAAAAGACTTTAATGGCAAGTGTGAAGATGAAGGATCTAGATCAAAACATAACATAAATTTACACATTATTCTTTTTATATTAATTAAACAATTAAAAATATTGTTCTTATAAATGATTTGAAGTCTTTTATTGTTCCTATAACTTTTTTTTTGAAAAGAGCATTTCATTAACAAAAGGAACTCAACAGAACCTTAACACAAGGCCTGCGAGAATACAAAACCGATACAAATGATTTAAGACTTTTATTGTTCCTATAACTTTAAAAAGATGAAAATATATTTTATAACAATAAAATTGTACAATAATATCAGCATTTGTTACAAATTATTTGAAATCTTTTATTGTTACTATAACTTTAAAAGATGCAAATATATTTTATAGCAATAAAATTCTATAAAAATATCAACATTTCTTACAAATGATTTGAAGTCTTTTAATGTTCCTATAACTTTAATAGTTTTTATTAGTATTACCATTATACGTAGTAATTAATTTCAACATCCTAATTATAAAGTTTCATATACAAACCTATTCTTTTAAAATTAATAAAATACTTGATGACTTGTTAACAGATGTTGATAAACAACTGTGAAATATACTCATTGTAAACCTGACAGAAAACACAGTGGCAATTAATGCTAAATGTACTTATTTTTATTATGCTTAAACAAAAAAACGTTTCATATACAAACCTATTCTATTAATAAAAAAGCTTTAAAAAAATCAGTGGATAATGATGCTGGGAACAAAGATTGTTCTTTAGGGTTTGGTTGTTAGTAGGCTTTTTTTATTCTTAGTTCTATTTTTATGTAGTTTGTAAAGCCACATATTGTAATTCTGTTATTATTAGAGTACTTTTGTAGAGATGTTTGTATTTGTTATTTTATAAGTCTTCTTTTTTGTATTTGTTTCTGTTAAATTCAATGTATAACTCAAAATATGGAATTGTAATAACAGGGTTGAATCGTTAACTGCTGTTTCCCATAATTTTTTGATTACGTCAAAAAGATTTGATTAAACAGTGTTATGTAAAAGATTTGTAATAAACATTTGATCAGTATTTTTAACTGGTATTCTGAAGTAACAGACGTTACGAAATACACTTTTTTAACAGTAGTTTCATCTCTTTAATTTGATTTTTATCAACAGAGTATAACAGTTGGACTGTTTACGTTTTTTTAAATTCAGTAGTAAGTTGTAGCCCGTTTACCCGCCTCGCAGTTGTAAGAATTATTTATTTATCTATCTTGAAACAAAAAAAATTAATTAATTTCACTCGATATTTGATATAATTATTAAAATCTTCGATTTGCACAAATGATAATTTATTATTTTGTCTGTTCGTTTCCCAAGTTGTATACACTGTTCAGATACTCTAAGAGTTTTTAAATTAAATAATAATCGTTATAACAAAAGTTTTCGTTTAACACGTTAACCCAAGTATAATAACTATATTACGCTATGACTTTTCATTTTCACACGTTTTAAATGTATATAAATTAGTAAACAAATCACGAATTTCATAATAAACCATCTTAACATTTACATTCCAGTCTTCATCAATAGCATCAATGGCTGCCCTAACTAATAAGCAAGAACATGAAATTATTGAATTTGTTGCTAGTCAAATTAGAGCACAGTACTATCAAGATTTGAAGACTACAAGAGATTTGAAGATTTGTTTTGAAAGTTTGCACTTGGGCACGTTTGAGCGAGAAGATGTGCAAAAGATTTTGAAGTCTATGCCTTCAACTGCTGTTCGTGATTTGGCTTTGTTTTACAATTCAGAAGCCGGGAGTAGAGACGTAGATTTTTTGGGAAAATTGAAAGATCTACATGCACAACTTGAAGCTTCAATGGAATTGAAGCTTAAGTTTATTAATTCCCTTAACTAGCTATGTATTTTAATGTTTAAAGTTTGATTGCATTTATTTATGTTTTTAGTTTTCTATGTGTTTAAAGATTATATATATGATTCTTTATGTTTTGTGATGGTAAATTGAATCGTATTAAGTTTTGTATTCTATTAAACAGACCTTTAATTCGTCTATATAATTATTTCTGTTATGTCAACAAAGGTTTAATCCGTCTGTTGATTTTATGTTTCGGTTGTTGTAACAGTTGCAGTTATTAAACATCTAATCAGTATTGTTAATTGGTATCATGAAAGAACAGACCTTACGCAATACAGTTTTTCTTTTCAACTATAGATTGTTGATTAATTTGGCTTTTACTAAACAGACATAACAGTTGTTGTGTTTATGTTTTTTTAAGAAATAAACAGGCGGTACTAAACAGGAAACATGCGGTACTAAACAGGGGTTAATTTTAAGAAATAAACAGACGGTACTAAACAGTTGTTCTTCGGAGCAGACGAATGGTTCTTAATGTTGTCTTTTACTAAGCAGGGCTTAAATTTGGGACTCGGTATCCCGTGTGTATCATACGGGATTTCACCTAGTATGTATATATATATATATATATATATATATATATATATATATATATATGGGAAGTATTTAGAGTAAACCTTGAATTTTAAGAAAACTTTAGGAAACCCAATACTTGGTCTACATTTGGAACACATCATCCATCTTAACTTTTTCTATATAATATTATCAAGGTCATTAATGTCATTTACTATTTCCCCCTCTTTTTTTTCCAAATTTTGCATTATTCCCACCCATATATAAAGAAATAATATCCATTATCTCTCTCTCATACCACCACCACCACCTCCCCTCTCTCTCATTCTCTCATACCACCACCTCCACCTACGGCCAAGCTTCATAATCCACTGATAAAACTTTACACAAAAAAAAAACGTAAATTTGAGATCTTTGATGTTACACCTTTCAAGAAGCATGCAAGCATTAAGGATAATCACTCATTATTATAGAAGCAGATCGGACCCTCACAAACGTTTATCTATCAGGATGTATTGTAGAAGTTGTTTCTGCTGCAAATCAAGCCTCCAGAAAATGGTTACGTGTTCTTTGCCAGAAACTCTGTCTTATGATTATTACTTCGTAAAGAGACAGGTTGCCATTTCAACCCTTTATTACATTTTCCTTATATTAATAGTTATTTTTTATGGGTTGAATCATAAAGTTGTTAATGGGGATAATGATTTATAATATATAAACAGTTTTGGGGATAGTTTGTTTGCACACCAAGTGTTTGATCAAATGCTTGAATGAAAAAAAAACTTATGTTAACCTTTTTGATTTTTTTATTATTTGTTTTTGTTTTTGTTAGATTGGATGTTAAAAAGACCATATTTTTTGAATTAGGTAAATGTGTTTTTATTACATATTTTTTGTTTGAGGTCTGTTAGTTCTAAATTAGGAGATGAATCTATCCCAATTAATATGTTAATTGAACCAATTAACTTTTTGTAATTTAGTGAGTTTGTGTGTATTATTTTAATTATAAGGTGGGACCATTAAACACAACCATTGATCATGCTTGATCAGTGGTTGTGGTAGAGTTTATAAGGTTTCCTCAAATATTTAAGTTTTTCTCTAGAACCTTACCCTATATATATATAGCGGGTGATTATCATACAAAGTGTTAAAAGTGTGCGAAGGAATCTCCACCATCCATTTTGAAGATTTTAACTAAAAGGCACGTGATCTCAGTTTTGATTATATAATTAATGATACATAGAAACAAAAGGGTGTTTTTGTCAACTGCCTCTAAAACCCACTTCCCCCATGATTTTTAAATGGCTGTAACCTTTTCATACGATAATATTTTTTAAAAAAAATTACACCGTATTAACGAGCGTTTCGTTATCTTTAATTTGAGTAGCCTAGTGCTATAATTTTCTTAATTTTAAAAAACAGGTACGTAATTTCACATTTAAGTATCTGGTACGTGATTTTAGGTGTAAGTAAAACTATGGGAATCTGGTACGTGATTTTAGCTGTAGGGTATCTGATACGTGACTTTTTGTGTATGGCTAAATGTGAGCATCTGTTACGTAATTCTATCTATATGTGTATGATTAATGTGGTTATTTTGTACGTGATTTTAAATATGGAACATGATACGCCATTCTATGTATATGGTACGTGATTTTAAGTATTATGTAATCTTGTACATGATTTTGGGTATGGTATGTTAGTTTAGTATTAAGACTAAGTTTGGCATATGATTCCTGATTCTAGTGGTATGACTAATTACGTACCAGATACTTTAATCTGAAGATACGTACCATATTATGTAATGATGTACTGGTACATAATCTCATAACATTATACATTTATTACGTAAATGGTTATTATGCACATGAAGTTACTTACCATATTACGTACCATATTAGGTGTATAGCCAACTGTGGGCATTTGAGATTTTATTTCTCTTTGTATGATTAATGTGGTTATTATCTACGTGAATTTAAAATACAAAAATATGATATACCTTTCTATGTTTATACTGTATATGGTACGTGATTTTAAGTATTATGTAATCTTGTACAAGATTTTTGGGTATGGTACGTAATTTAGTTATAATTGGTCATACAACTAGAATCACGTACCATATGCCAAAATTAGTCTTATAACTAAAATTACGTACTATACCCATAATCACGTATCAGATGCCCACATTGGACCATACACTTAAAATCATGTATTAGATACCCTACAGATAAAATCATGTACTAGATTCACATAGTTGGGCCTACACCTAAAATCACGTACCAGATACTTGAATGTGAAATTACGTACCTATTTTTGAAAATTAAGAAAACTATAGCACTAGGCTACTAAAATTAAAGAGAACGAAACCCTCGTTAATACGGTGTAATTTTTTTTAAAAAAATATTATCGTATGAAAAAGTTATAGCCGTTTAAAAATCACGGTGGAAGTGGGTTTATGAGTAAAGAAGTGAAAAAGAGAAAATGCGATGCCCCGCCTAAGGCGGAAACGCGAGGTAAGATGAACATGGTGATCACAAACATTGTTTACATGAGAAATACTAATGACATTTATTTCATCAAACACATAAGTCACATAGTCAAATACAAATTACAAATCCTAACAAGTATTTCAAACTGCTACATCAAAACCACAAAACAAGGCCTTCTTCATGCAATCCTAAACTTGGCTCCTTAACATCCTTATACTTGGTTTCCTGAAAAACATGCTTACAAGTGTGAACTAAAAAGTTGGTGAGTTTGCAGGTTTTGTTGACTTGATAAAACAGTTTTGTTGCTCAGAAAGTTTCGTTGTGTGTGTCCATGTAGAATATAGTTACCATGAGCACCATAACCAAACCACGACGTTCGTGTTTACCCCGCCCCAATGCCTTATCGCGAGACATTGTAAAGTATGGATAATATGCAATCATATGTGTTAGCAAGACTAACAGTGAAAGGGGGTGTCAACCCAAATAGTACTATTCATATGATCCACGGCTTATTGCTAAGCTAATGGTTATAGTTGTCTGGGGAATTTTTGTTGATCTGCGATAATTGTGGGCCTAACTCATGTAGCACATATTGTTGTCATGTACATATGTTGATTTGTAGCATGTTTCTCCCCCGAAGTTGCAAAATATTAAAATAGTAAAAAGGGGTCATGAAACTCACCTGGTAGTGTCACGTGTGGTCTAGCAAAGCAGAAGTAACTACTGTTCCGAGAAAAGTGCCCTATAACGTCAAAGATATCTTAAGTTTTGTACACTTTTCGTTCATCATACAAGTCGGGTACCCATTATTGTGAACCGTGTCATTCGATGTGGATCATGTTTCTATGTACGCGAGGTTTATAGTAGATCATTATGTGGAGTGGACCCGTATGGGCCCCACATATGGTTATGGGCCATATGTTGCCCCTAATCTATCATGTGTGGTCGATTCATCATAAAACAAGTACTTTTAACATATTTTTAGGTCGGTGATAACTCAAGTTCGTGTTACATGTGTTTGAGTCTTAATAACATGTGTTATCAAGTAATAGCCGAAGTTAACACATATCGTAGCTTTGAAAATTGATTATTTGGAGGGTTAAAATCGATGAATCAAAGCTTATCAAAGTACCTTCGATCTATTACAAGGTGTATTTGTGGTTAGGGCTGATTATAACACCTTGATCATGGACCTTTAGCTTTGACATATCCAAACAACTTTTATAAAAATCGGTTTCTATATGATAATTTATGTGAGGTTTAGATCCCAAAAAGATTTCTCAATTCCTCACAACCGATTGGCTACTAATCAAGTGATGCTTCTTGACAATGTGATCAAAGTTAGCCAATTATAAGTAAGTGTGTGCATAATGTTTCCAAGACTA
Source organism: Ambrosia artemisiifolia (assembly GCA_032199755.1). Classification (NCBI taxonomy): domain Eukaryota; kingdom Viridiplantae; phylum Streptophyta; class Magnoliopsida; order Asterales; family Asteraceae; genus Ambrosia; species Ambrosia artemisiifolia. The sequence continues at coordinate 33,993,178 of CM063513.1, forward strand.
ATATTGTGGAGCTAAACCACTTCATTGTTAGCCGATCATCACCACTAGATTAGGGTTGGTTGGGAGTCGATTAAACAAAGATAAGGGCTCAGGTTTTGGGTTTACAATAGGGCCGAAGGTGTATAGTTTCGAAGGAAAGGGTGGTTTAGTTAACATACCTAGTTGATTCAATGTGAAGCCGTCCTTCTTACTCCTCTTCTTGCTTTGGTGGTGATCTTGATGTGGCCGAGAGTTTTGAGAGAGTATTTTGAGAGTATTGTGAGGATTGGTGTGATTGTTTCAAGCTTGGGACACCCCTTTATATAGGAACGGCCGATGTGAGGACAAAACCACAAAGAGAAAAGGTTTGCTACCTTGGTTTGTGCATTGTCTTGTGTTTATGATCACTAAAAGGTGTAAGATGGGGTGTCATGCATAGCTTTGTCCCCAACCGATTTCTAGGATGGTTAAGTGTTAGGGAAATAGTTAATCTTGGTGAGGAAATGTCATATTTGTCTTGTTTACCATATGTGTGTGTGCAAATGATCACCTCACTAGTCTTCTAGATTGCTTACATCATGTGCATTGTAGCTTAGTTGTCTTGCTTGCATAGGATCGGCCAGTGTGACTACCCGGAAAAATTTTTCTTCTTATTTGTTCTCTCTTTTCGACTTTGGGAAATTTTCGGGACGAAAATTCTTTCAACAGGGGGATGATGTGACACTCGGCAAACTCCTGTTATTTATTTTTGAAAACTTAGTAAGTCTACCTTAGCGAGTCGTGCATACATTACACATGACAAGGTCAGTCGAGTCGAGTCGTGCATCATTGGGGTTCTAACACACACAAGTCCCGAGTCCCGGGAATTGGTGAACGAGTGTGAACGTGTTTGTTTTCATGAATTATGTGTTTATAATCATTATGTGACTTGTCGGTATGTGAATAAGTGCTTATATGTGTAAAAATAGTGTTTAACGTGCCAAAAACCCATATCACCCTGCAGCAGGCGATTAGGAGGCCTAATTGCCTATTGCAGGGGCGAGTAGGCTCCTATTAGGGGCGATTAGAGGCCTACTCGCCTGAAGGGGGGGCGATTAAGAGCTTCTAATTGCCTCCTGCAGCCCCTACTCGCCTGTAACCTCTGGAACGACTAGAAACGCCTATAAATACCACCCTTGTGTTGCAAAACATCATTTTAGAAACCCTAGCACACCCCAAAGCCACCACACACTATACCCAACCTCTGTAACTCGTTTTTGATCAATAAACCACCTTTACAAGATCTTACACCTTTCTTTGCTAAAATCTAAGGTGTGTTCATCTTCTTAAACCTTGTTAATGATAAAGTTTTACTCCGTAGAGGTCCAGACCTGGTTTCTAAGTATTTGTGTCTTTGAAAACTTGTTATAAACAGATTATAAACAAACCCACACCTTTATGCTTGTTCTATGTTATGTTATCATGCAAAGATGAGATTTTTGATATTAAAACGTGTTTGTTTCCATGTGTTTGATATGTTTCTGACTTAAATGAATCATTAGGATGATTGTCTATGAATTTGGGAGCATATAGTTGTGTTTTGATGATATTTGATATTTTGACCCGTTTGGGTGATTTTGGGAGACTTAGTGTGATTTAATATGTTTTGATGATTCTAGAGGATTAGGGTTTGCTCTAGGATGATGCTAGAATAGTAGGAAAGGATTAGATGACGTTATTATGTGATGAAATCTGAGTATTTGCTATTTAGGGTAAGTTTTACATGATGATGTGATGTTTACATGATGAATATGCTATTTTGGGAAAACGCTTGCATTCGGGACTGTTAGAATGATGATAACTTAGGGGTTTTGCTTGAAATATGTTTGTTAATGTGTTATGATTGATATTGGGTGTTTACACATGTTTCGGATCTGATTTGGAGGGTTAAACGCGCGAAAAAGTGGCACAGCCCTGCAGGGGGCGATTAGGAATCCTAATCGCCTGATGCAGGGACGAGTAGGAAAGGTTAGGGGCGAGTAGACCCCTAATCGCCTGATGTATCAGGCAATTAGCCTCCTAATTGCCTGTTTGACCATCCTAATTGCTAGTTGACTTTTCTAATTGCCTGTTTGACGTCTAATCACATGATTAGCTGATTTAAGCATAGTTTGGCATCCCGAACATGAAATGACACCTAGGAACATGCTAGGAATCCTGTGGAATGTCCGATAACCCGGTAATACACGTGTGGACTCGTATACGCGATATATGAACTATATGTTGACTTTGGTGAACTGTTATGCGTATTAAGTGCATGTTTGCTTGTGATTGCATGATTTCTCATTCTTAGCTAACACGTGAGTTGTCGGGTCACCAATGGGATGTTGGGTCTTGTATGTGTGGTCAAAGTAACAGTCAAACGTGTTTTCAAAACGTACTTAGTCATGGTCTGGACAATCGGGGACTTGTTAGCCTTCGGGTTAGTAGTCATAACACTTATGTAAACTTATTGATAGGTCGCTACTAGTTGGGACTATCACACACGTATTGGATTATCCTTTACTGAAGAACGCAACCTAAAGTGAGTTTCACGGCCCCACTCTTTACTGTTTTTGTTTTTGGGGGAGAAACATGCTTAGTACTTTCGTTTGAAAAGATCATGTTATGCTGGGTTGGTTTTATGTTTCATTTATGTTCTATGTACATGTGGTTCACGTTGTGACAGTTCGATGTCCGTTATGGCGGTAGTTCGTTAATTGTGAATGCACAGTTCGTTGACCACGGAGTGGTAGTTCGTTGGACATATTTGCACAGTTCGTTGACCACAGAGTGGTAGTTCGTTGGACATATTTGGGCAGTTCGTTAGTCGTTGTAAACGATAGTGCGTTGGTCGCGTTAAACGATAGTTCGATGATTGGTTCGTCTTAGAGTCTAAACGTCTAACAAGTATTTTCTTCAGTCAGTGGTAACATGATAGTTCTTTCCAAGGCTCGTGAAACATTTTCCTTAAAAACCTGTGAACTCACCAGTATTTTATACTGACGTTTTTAGCATGTTTTCTCAGGTCGCTAAGGTAGCAGCTGTCATCTAGGCGCACGGAGTCGCACTGGAGTCGTACTCGCGTCTAGGATCATTTATGCATGTTTTGGATTGTCAAACTCTTAGACTTATGTTTTTATTTACGCATGACTTTTGTAAACTTTGAATGCTTCCGCACTTTCAGATGTTGTTTTAAATCTTATGCATGGTTTTTATCCACGTGTGTTTTTACATTTAGACGTCATTTATTGTGACCGTTGACTTGGATCCTGGTATGTCACACGCCTCGCGGTAGAACTCCGCTTGTGGAAATTTGAGGGTGTGACAGCCAAAGAGCCTCCCTAGGAGTTAGGGTGGATAACGAATCCTCAATGATTAATGTTTGTTTCCATGTGCTCTTTGATGTGTCACTTTCGGCCGCCAATTACAAATAGAATAGGAATGTTTGTTTTGTTCTAAATGTGGAAATGTACTAGTCTAGAGTTTTGAAGTAGTGTGGTGTCTACCTAAACATGTGTAAGATTGTTATCATTGTTTGAAAGGGACTTGTGGGATATGGTTGTTTGTTTCGGCAGGAAGCAAAAGACAAAAGGAAAGATCATTCAATAAGTACAAGATCATATGGTAGGTGTTGTGTCATCATCCTTAGGATTTCAAATTGGTAAGAGTTTGACAACTCATTCAAAGTGACTTATGCTTGCAACTTGTTGGTTTTGGCCGAGTATGATTAAGAAAAGAAAGGAGGAGTTATAATAGTTTTGTCATGTATCCATATAGGTATAAATGAGTTGTAACTTTGTTTTATCTAACACCTATATGTGTATATAAATATGTATATGCCCACGTGTGTTTGTATCAGGGTGTAGGTCCATTGTTTAGTCACAATCTCATATAGCTCACATGGTTATATAGGTAAAGGTTGTTTAATTTATCATTCGAATATTGATGCGTACTTATACACATATTCAAGCACATAGTGAAACAAACGAGTTAATTGTACGGACTCGACTAGTGAATTTGCCATGTGTCACACCATCCCATGTGAAAATTAACCATGTCAAATAGATGGTGGAGATTCCTTCGCATACTTCGCACGTTTTCATTCCTTTGTATTTGAACCTTCCTATATATATAGGGTTGGGTTATTTTGAGAACCATGTTGAGTTGAGAGAACCATGAGAACCATTATAGGCCATTGATCTTGTGCAATGAAGGGTTGAGATCAAAAGTTTTTGTATTTTGTCTTTTATCAACCCACTTGTGTTAACATGTAATTTTTTATTACAATTAAGTACAATTAGGGGTTTTTATGTAAAAACACCATGGAGAGAGAAAAGTAGTATTATAATACTATATTAATTTCTTATTCATTATTTAAATATAATATTTTTTTTACTAAATTTAATTTTTAAATTCCTTTACTTTTATAAAAAAATAACCGTAACATAAATCTGATGGGGATAATTTACACTGGTGTAATTATTTACACCAGTGTAAATCTACCCCTACACAAACCTACTACAAAAAACACTAGTGTAAAACCCAAAAAAACATCTATACAAAAACACTAGTGTAAAACCCAAAAAAAACATCTATACATTCGTTATTACACCGGTGTAATCTACCATACACAAAACCTACTACACAAAAACACTGGTGTAAAACCCCCCAAAAACAACATGTATACACAAACTTCTACAGAAAAAACACTATGTAAACCAAACTACAAAGATCTACACATCAAACATCTATACATTTATATTTACACTGGTGTGTTACACCAGTGTTTTTTACATCAAAAACATTTACACATTTCGTATTTTTACACTGGTTTTTTAACATCATCATCTTCACAGCATCTCCCGTGCCAAAAAACCCAAAATTTCAACAAAAAAATGCTATCTTTTGCACACAAAAAAAACAGAATAAATAAATAATAATAATAATATTAATAATAATAACATTTATTATACTAATAATAATAACAGAAAATAACAAAAATATTAATAATAATAACATAAATAATAATATTAATAATAACAGAAAATAATAATAATAATAAATAACATAAATAATAATAATAATTACAGAAATAATATAAATAATAATAATAATAATAATAGAAAAATAATAATAATATTAATAAATAATAACATAAATAATAATAATAATAATTAAAAAAAATAACATACCTTCACCACCCCTACCCCCACCAACAGATCCACCGCCGGCCTCCGCCGTCTCCGTCGCCGTCCACCACAGATCCACCACCGCCGCCGTCCTCCGCCGTCTCCGTTACCATTCAACACCCCTACCCCCCCTTCGCCTACCCCTCCAGATCTGTTTTCAAATCCCCAAGTAAAAGGTAGATGTTATTAATAATAATAATAAAACAAAAACGACATATCTGTTACCCCCCCCCCCCCCCCCCCCGTCGCCACCATCACCATCATCATCCCCACCGCCTCCCTCTCACCTCCAAAAACCCACCGTCGGCCACCACCCCTATCACCTTCCAAACAACCTACGAACCACCGCCTCAAAACCCCACGAACCTCCTAACCCTTGAACCACCACCATCGTCTTCATCGAACCATCATCATCGTCGAACCGTCGTCATCCTCGTCGTCTCAGATGAGAGAGAGAGGAGAGAGAGAGAGAGAGAGAGGAGTGTGTGTGAGATGAGTGTGTGTGTGTTTTGTTTTGAAAAAAAAAACAGATTATAAATCTGTTGACAAAGGGGTAGGGTGGGGTTAAATTACTATCATGCCCTTTAATATTATAATGGTAAGCTGCATACGTGTCACCTTGTTATTGGCCTAGAGGGGTTCTCATGGTTCTCTCAACTCAAAGGGGTTCTCATATGAACCCATTCCTATATATATATATATATAGTGAAAAGTTCAATGGGGAACCTATAAAAAGTGGGGAACTAGCGAACCCCTTTAAGAACCCTTCGATTATGTAAATCAATGGCTAAGATCAAACCAAGTATCATAAGCTTAATTTTTAGCTAAGGGTATAATTGGAATTTAGAAAAATATCTTTCACCTAAGTTTCTCTCTTTACTCCCTCTCTCTCTATCTCTTATGCTCTCTATCTATTCTCTATCTCTCTGTTTTGCTCTCTCTCTACCTTCTCGATCTCTCCTTTCTCTCTCTCTTCTGCTCTCTCTCTCTAACATATTATTATAATCAATAAGAAACAAGCTCTGATGTGACACCCGGCAAACTCCGGTAATTAACTTTTTGAAAACTCAGTAAGTCTACCTTAGCGAGTCGTGCATACATTACACATGACAGGGTCAGTCGAGTCGAGTCGTGCATCATTGGGGTTTTAACACACGCAGGTCTCGAGTCCCGGGAATTGGTGAACGAGTGTGAACGTGTTTGTTTTCATGAATTATGTGTTTATAATCATTATGTAACTTGTTGGTATGTGAAAACGTGTTAACATATGTTAAAAATGGGGTTTAACGCGCCAAATACCCAAACCCATACCCTGTAGGCGATTAGGGAACCCTAATCGCCTACATGAGGGCGATTAGGTGGGCTTAAGGGGCGATTAGGATGTCTTAGGGGGCGATTGGGCCCTAATCGCCTGTAGTGTCAGGCGATTAGGAGCCCTAATCGCGTGTACCTGCTGCATAATCGCCAGACATGTTTTAAACGACTAGAAACGCCTATAAATACCACCCTTGACCTCTAAAACACCATTTGTGCAACCCTAGCCGTCCCATAACCTATTCCAACTAGGGGTGTTCACGGTCCGGTTTTCGCGGTTTTTGAGTCAAACCATGAACCAAACCGTTAGTAATGGTTTCTCATCTTTGTAAACCAAAACCAAACCGTAGAACTCTTAAACCGAACCAAACCAAACCGTCGGTAACGGTTTGGTCCGACGGTTTGGTTCCGGTTTTATCTTACGGTTTGGACGCATTAAGAATTTATACATTGTGTCCAAATTTATAGCAAAAGAAACAACTTGTTCAATACAGTTCCATTTAAACTTAAATATTGCAAGCTGTTGATAATGTACATAGCTCAGAAATGAGTCCAAATAAGTAAATATATTTAAAAAAGTGCTCAAATACAATAAAAGTTATTCGTTGTTGAAGTTTAAATGTATGCTTTTAGAATGTAGAAAGCCCACTACATGAGCCGACTTACTATATGAAAATGTTAAAATGGGCTCTACACCCTTTTGTTCTAAATTAACTTAGTTATAAGTTTATACAGATTTAATTTTATTAAACTTATGTCTATATGTTCTATGAAATATTTAATAAAATAGAGAAAAAAATCTTATGGTCCGGTCCGGTTTTATACGGTTTGTTTCAATATAAACCGTAAACCAAACCGTTCACTACAGTTTAAAAATATTGAAACCGACCGGTCGAAAGTTAAGTAAAAAAACCGACCATGAAACCAAACCGTTGATCGGTTTGGGCGGTTTCGCGGTTTGAAACCGAACCGTGAACACCCCTAATTCCAACTCACAAACACCCTCTGGAACTCGTTTTTACATCAAAACAACCATTTCCAAGCTTTACCCATCATTTTCTCCTAAATCCAAGGTGTGTTCTTCATCCCCAAACCTTTAAATGATTATGTTTTTTTCCCTAAAAGTCCAGACCTGATTTCTAAATGTTTTTGTCTTTGAAAATCCATTAAAAACCGTTTTTAAACAAACCCAAACCTTTATGCATGTTATATGTGTTATATGTTATTAAAGGTAGGATTTTTAGGATTGAAACATGATTGTTCTTGTGTTATTAAGGTGTTTATGGCTGTAATGAGTTAGTGTGATGATGTCCTAGGAGTTTGGATGGTTTTGGTGGTGTATTGTTGATATTTGATATTTTGACCCATTTGGATGGTTTTGAATGATTAAGGATGTTATGAGGTGTGTTGTTGATTGTATGATGTTAGGGTTTGCATTAGGATGATGCTAGAGCAGTAGGATGCTATCGGACAACGTTGTTACGTGGTGAAATCTGAATAATTGCTATTTAGGGCAAGTTTGTGCATGTTGATGTGATGCCTACATGCTAAACTTACTATTTTGGGAAAACAATCGCATTCGGGACTATTATGATGATGATAACTTAAGGGTTTTGCTTGAAATATGTTTGTTAATGTGTTATGATTGTTATTGTGTGTTTACATATGTTTCGGATCTGATTTGGAGGGTTAAACACGCGAAAACCCGTTACACAACTGCAGCAGGCGATTAGGAATCCTAATCGCCTGATGCAGGGGCGAGTAGGGAGGATTTGGGGGCGAGTAGGCCCCTAATCGCCTGCTGTGTCAGGCAATTAGCCTCCTAATTGCCTGGTTGACCATCGTAATTGCTAGTTGACTTTCCTAATTGCATGTTTGATGTCTAATCACGTGATTAGCTGATTTAAGCATAGTTTGACATCCCGAACATGAAATGACACCTAGGAACATGCTAGGAACCCTGTGGAATGTCCGATAACCCGGTAATACACGTGTGGACTCGTATATGCGATATATGAACTATATGTTGACTTTGGTGAACTATGCGTATTAAGTGCATGTTTGCTTATGATTGCATGATTTCTCACTCTTAGCTAACACGTGAATCGTCGGGTCACCAATGGGACGTTGGGTCTTTTATGTGTGGTCAAAGTAACAGTCAAACGTGTTTTCAAAACGTACTTAGTTACGGTCTGGACAATCGGGGACTAGTTAGCCTTCGGGTTATTAGTCTAACTTGACACATATCTTATGATAGGTAACCGCTAGTTGGGGCTATCATATCACATAAACGGTTTACTCATTAACGGAAGACGCAACCTAAGGTGAGTTCACGACCCCACTTTTATCCGTTTTGGTTTTCGGGGGAGAAACATGCTACACACTTGTGTTCTTAAAAACTTACATACAAACATGATTTGCTTATACAAAAGTGTTCTGCTTATTAAACAACTCTTTTAAGTTTTGGATTAAACTGTGTACATTCGGTGACGCATAACGGGGAAACGGGGATGACGGTAGTTTAGTGTATTCATGCCAACGTGTATTCGTGTATTCGTGCATTCATGTAATAGTGTATCCGTGTATTCGTGCATTCGTGTAATCGTGTATCCGTGTATTTGTGTATTTGTGCATTCGTGTAATCGTGTATCCGTGTATTCGTGTATTCGTGCATTCGTGTAGTCGTGTATCCATGTATTCATACATTGTGAACTCAGGTGTTCGTGTATCCTAGCTTCCGCATTGGTAAAGGTTTATCAAAGTTCAAACTCATGAAAACGTTTTACTTAAAAACCTGTGAACTCACCAGTATTTTATACTGACGTTTTTAGCATGTTTTCTCAGGTCGCTAAGGTAGCAGCTTTCATCTAGGCGCACGGAGTCGCACTGGAGTCGTACTCGCGTCTAGAATCATTTGTGCATATTTTGGGATGTTAACTTTTAAAACTTATGTTTCTGTTACATTTGACATTTGTAAACTTAAATGCTTCCGCGCTTTCAAACGTTGGTTAAAAATTTTATGCATGGATTTCTACGTATGTTTTTACATTTAGACGTCATTTATTGTGACCGTTGACTTGGATCCTAGTGTGTCGCACGCCTCGCGGTAGAACTCCGCTTGTGGAAATTTGAGGGTGTGACAGATTGGTATCAGAGCCAATGGTTATAGTGAACTAGGACTGCATGTAGAGTCTAGACTATGGCCGAGTCTCACACACTAGACGGTCACATACATTTGAGTCGTGTCTTTTGATAAACATACTAACCTTGTCGGGGTGTCGGTATCCTTACCACACAGTGTCATATTATCTATCTCGTTCTTGGTTATTCCTAGCTTCATTTTTATCTTCTTCTTCGGGTTTGCAGTCGAGGGAACTTGTTTGTTGATCTTTTGAGTTGGTTATATCTTTCTAAGATGTGGGTACCGGGTGACTTGAGGTTCGAGCTCGGGGCACGCCTTGAGGACCATGTAGAGCAATTTATCATTTCAGGTGCACACAAAATCATAAGTTGAAATGCATAGAAGACTTGGTGGATCTCGTGTTGGGATTAATGGTCATATTCGAACCCGATCCTAGACTCTTCATATTCTCTTGGTTTAGCATTGGTGATGGGTTTGAGTGTTGTTTCTTGTCTTTCTCAGAAGATGTCTGGACGCGCTGGAGGACGTACTGGGGGACGACGTGGAGGCCGCACTGGCGGGGGTAGAGGTGGCGGTAACATCACCTTGATGTACGATGAACTCAGTGAGATGATGCAACAACAGTTGGGCGTTGCGCTGGCTGCCTTCCAGGCTGCCCAGCAGACTTTTATGGGTGCTGCCGCTCCTCCAGTGCAGGCGGGAGTTGCCTACAAACGGTTGAAGGATTGTCAGCCCCTCAACTTTCGAGGTACGGAGGGAGCTGTGGAGTTACTTAGGTGGTTGGAGAAGACTGAGTCGGTGTTTGCTTTATGTGAGACTCCAGCAGCGGATTGGGTAAAGTTTGCTTCGGGGACTTTTGTAGGACCCGCCCTGACGTGGTGGAACTGTGTCACTCAGACACTTAGTCTCGGGGAGGCCAACGCCATGCCTTGGGCAGATTTCGTGCGTAGGTTGAAGGCTGAGTACTGCCCACGGGAGGAGATCAAGAGGTTGGAACAGGAATACTGGAATCTCAAGATGGTGGGTTCTGAGATTGAGGAGTACACGATCAGACACAACGAGTTAGCGGTGATGTGTCCAGGTTTATCGACACTAGAGTATCGGAGGATAGAGCAGTATCTTGCAGGATTGGTGCCAGAGATTGCTGGGTTGGTGTCTGCAAGGGACCCTACTACCATGTCTGAGGCTGTGCGGTCGGCTACCAAGATGACCAACTTGAAGATTACTGAGGGTGTCTTGCCTCCTAGAGGCTCTTCTGTGAAGGCGCCGGCGGATAACAAAAGGAAGTGTGAGAGTGTGGAGAAGAGTTCAGCTGTGGTTCAGCGACAGCCGGCAGCGAAGAAGGCTGAAGCTTCAAGGTCAGCGTCAGATCAGAAACAGGGAGGGTATGCGGGAAACCTCCCAAGGTGTAATCAGTGTGGGTTTCATCACACAGGTAGTTGTGGTAAGTCCCGCTGTCACCGATGTCATCAGTTTGGTCACCATGTTAAGGATTGTAGAGTCAATCTGCAACCAGGGCAGACTCAAGCGGTTACCCCCACTCCTGTTCCTCGGGGAAATCGAGAGTGTTTTAATTGCGGCGAAGCAGGACATGTCAGGCAAAACTGCCCAAAGTTGAACCAAGGGGGCACAGGGACTGCAGGGAAGGATGGAGACAACGAAGGCGGTGGTCGGGCTACTCGTGCTCATGCTTATGTGATCGGTGCTAGGGAGAACCAGGAGGACCCAGACACTGTTACCCGTACGTACTCTCTCTTATCTCTTGCTACGCTTTGGTTTTACTTTTATCCGCATCGTTGTGCGTTCGTGTCTTCGGGTGTTTTCTTTTTAGTTTGGTCTCTATTTCTCATTCTTTGGGTCGATGAGGGTCCTTTGGGGACGCTACTTGGACGGTACCGGTGGGTTAGTTATACCGATCATAGTAGTCTCCAGTAGGCCTTCGATCGGGGGGGGGGGTCTCTAGTCTTGTATTCACATTTGGGGAAGTAGTTTCCCGGCTGTTACTATCACGTTTCGGTTCACGACCTTCATTTCGTTGCATTTTGGGAAACATTACTTGGGCACACACAGAGGTCGACACTCATCACTGTTGAAGCCAAAAGAATCTCGGGACGAGATTCCTTTCAACAGGGGGATGATGTGACGTCCCGGAAAATTCTTCTTCTTCTTTGTTCTCTCTCTTCGACTTCGGGAAATTTTCGGGACGAAAATTCTTTCAACAGGGGGATGATGTGACACCCGGAAAACTCCGGTAATTAACTTTTTGAAAACTCAGTAAGTCTACCTTAGCGAGTCGTGCATACATTACACATGACAGGGTCAGTCGAGTCGAGTCGTGCATCATTGGGGTTTTAACACACGCAGGTCTCGAGTCCCGGGAATTGGTGAACGAGTGTGAACGTGTTTGTTTTCATGAATTATGTGTTTATAATCATTATGTAACTTGTCGGTATGTGAAAACGTGTTAACATATGTTAAAATGGGGTTTAACGCGCCAAATACCCAAACCCATACCCTGTAGGCGATTAGGGAACCCTAATCGCCTACATGAGGGCGATTAGGTGGGCTTAAGGGGCGATTAGGATGTCTTAGGGGGCGATGGGGCCCTAATCGCCTGTAGTGTCAGGCGATTAGGAGCCCTAATCGCGTGTGTAGATGAGTTTTTGCGACTAATGATTAGATGTGTTAACATGTGTTAAGGGGCGAATGAGAGTAGAATGGGCGAAGGAAGAAACAGAATGGGCGAAGGTATATAGAGATGGACGAATCTGGAACCAAGACTGAACAGAAGACACATTCGACCATACAATATGGGCGAATGTGGAATAGGCTTACATTCGACCAATGAAATGGGGCGAATGTGCAGCTGCTATAAATAGATTTTGGGTTTTTGTAATGTTAAGCGAGTCATTTAGAGTGTGTGTTTTTGGTGTGTGTTCCAGAGAGGTCTGAGAGTATTAGTTTGTGTGCTAGATTAACTGTTATCAAGTTGTAATCAAGTTTATCAAAGAGTTAATCTATGAAAAGCTTTTAAAATGACTTTGATTGTGTTTTGATTGAGTTTATATCAGTTTGTTCTAAGCTAGGGTTTCCGCACCTGGTTTAGTAATTTGTATGATCATATAATCCTGTTTTCGTGTCGAATTCTCACTCTACAAAGTGGTATCAGAGCGTAGAGGATCATACAACAACAAATTGATAAACTCAGAGCTGATTTGGACATAATTTTCATCAATTCACATCTGTTTTTATACAAAAATGGTTTTTGAGTGTTTTTGAAAGAATTAGAGGTGATTTTGTGGTTAAAATTCAAAATTCCAAGTATTAAAGTTGTTCCAAATCATCTCCGAAGCAAAACCTAATCAAGATCATTCAAATCCACAAACTTTTGAAAATCAGAGATCAAAATAACCGTTTTTCAAAGTGTAACCGTTTTTCAAAAGTAAGAAATGGGCGAACCTGGAGTTGTTGGACGAATGTGTGGATTTTAGGTCGAAGGTGAGTGAGTTTGTGGGCGAACCTATAGATTTCTGGGCGAACGTAGAGTGTTTTACTTGAATTTTCTACATTCGGGTTAAAATTTTTACCTTCGGGAGATCGGGGGTACGAATGTAAAATTGAAACGGTCGAACCTAGAATAATTTGGACGAACGTAGAAACGTGTTAGTGTAATTTTACATTCTGGTGAAATTTCACATTCGGGTGAGTGCTTTTGGGCGAATCTACATCAAAAAGGACGAACCTGAAAGTTTACTGGGCGAACCTAGGATATTTTTGGAAAATTTTTCTAAGTGTTGAAATTCTCGAAGTTCGTGATCATGTGGCGTTATCAGACTACTCCTACACCAGCAACTACACAACCACAACAGCAGGTGATGGACCCATGGACAGTGGCAGCACAGAAGACGAGCACACAGTCTTCGCAGCCGGTTAACTACATGACTCAAAGTGCACCTCCAGCACCACAGTCTGACTACTGGGGAGTAGCAGCAGCGGTGGTAAACACTCAAACTACAAATGCTATTTCCACACTGATTAATGATTTGTCTTCAGGTAGCGGGACTCGGCCACCGAAGCTCATGGAGATTCAAGAATACAATCAGTGGCAGAAAAAGTTCAAGATACATTTGGAAGGGATGGGAGTGGAAGGTGCTGAAGCATGGAACATGATTGCTAAAGGTTACACACCACCAGTTCTGGAGAACACAGGTGAACCAGTGCCATTGGAGAGCATGGCGGAGGATGAGAAAAAGAAGTTTGCTGTGGAAAAGAAGGCGTTTTCCCAACTGACACAGGCAATCACAAATGATCTGTTACATCAGTTTGGGACGTGCACAACGTCTAAGGCACTGTGGGATATGCTTAAAAGGAAGCATGATGGAAATGAGAAGACTAGAAGTTTGAGGACGGAAGAACTTGTTAAGGAGTTTGAGAATTTTTCTTATGTTGGAAATGAAACTTTGAAAGAACTAACTCCTAGATATAATCATTTGATATCTGAATTGTCTAGCTATGGTATACAGATTCCTATGGCAAAGCAGGTTGACAAGTTTGCAGAAGCATTACCACCAAACTGGGATCAGCATGTGGATGTTCTGAAGGAAAAGGATGCTTATCAATACTGGTCTCTTCAAGAGTTCATTGAGAAGCTGGAAAACAAAGAATTGGAAGAGAAGAGGAAGGCTAGGAGAGCACAGATTCCTCAGAATCCAAACTTATACTTTGGAGGATCTTCAGTTCCAGCAAGTGCAAGCTCAGGAGGGCTAGTTACACCACATGTTGCATGTATATCCAATGTTGTGGAATCACCTATCATTAACTACCAACAACAAACTTCATCTTTATCACAACCACAACCACAAGTTCCATATCAATATTCATACATTCCACCATTCTCCCCAAAGCAACAAGCAGCTTTTTACACTGCTAGTCAATCTCAGCCACAACCATTGATCCAACCTAACCAACAAACAGTGGTTTTGGAGACTTCCAATCTTGGAAATGTGACAGTTGAAGTTGCTCAGCAACACATTGCATTAGTCTCTGCAATGGTTTCTTCCTACAATGGGTTAGTTGCTAGTCAAATTGGGAATAACAATTTGACCAATGAAGACTACGCACAGATTGACAAGGAGGAGATGGAACTCATTGATATTCAATGGGCCTTTGCGAGCATAATGCGAAGAGCAACGGAGTTTATCGAGAAGACAGGTAGAACAGATTTGGGAACTTCTCCTAACACAACCTACGGGTTCAATAAGGAGAAAGTGACTTGTTTTAACTGTGGAGGGAAAGGTCACTTTAAACGTGAATGCACTCAGCCACCAAAACAAGGCAATAGAAATCCATTCAATGCCACCTATCAGAACCGTCAACAACAAAACCAAAATCAAGTTTCTTCCCAAAACAACAACAACAACTACCAAAATCGTCAAAACAACTTTAATAACAACCAAAATAGACAACCAAACACACCAAACCAGACACAAACCCAAACACCAAACAATACCAACCGAACAGTCATACCAATCACTACACCAAATGAACAACAGAATACCAATCAAGCATTGGTTACTCAACAAGATGAGAGGTTTGACTGGTCGAGTATTCAGATAGGTGTTGAGGAAATCACTACTGGGGGAAATGTGGCTTGTGTTGCATATCAGGTTGATATTGAAGATTCTGTGACGATGGAGGAGAAGGTTGAAACTGAGGTTGATAGTGATGAGTCTGAGGCTGAGATGGATGGGGATTTTGAACCTGTTAAGGTTAATGCTGAGGTTGATGTTGAAGTTCAAACCGAAGAAACAAATTCGGGAGTTGTGATTGATACTGTTTCTGATATTCCTGAGGAGTGTGAATCGGTTTATTCTGATTCAGACAGTGAATCGGATACCGAAGCTAGTGTTAATTCTCTTGATGAAGATATCGATCAGTTGCTTGCAGAAGCAGATTTTCTAATGACAAGGAAGTCGTGCATTGCAGATGATGCTTTCACAAAGATTGATTATTCCAGATTCTTTGCAGGAAAGGAAGCTCATTTCGCATTAATGGCCATGACTGATCCGCCAAAACCTGTAAGTTCTGCATGTAGTACTGATAATACTAGTGAAAAATATTGTGGTACATGTGATAGATTGACTGAGGAGATTAAACAACTCCGTGTTCAACGTGATAGTGCTATCATGAACAGTCAATCTACTCGCAAAGAGTTGAATGCTTTTAACAAAGTATTAGATGGCTACAAAAAGGACATTTCCGACTTGAAAAACACTTTGTCTCTAAAACAATTGGCAATTAACAACTATATCAACGAAATTGAAAACACCAAGTTGGAAATGGCCGCCATCAAATGCTTTGCTGAGAAAGTAAACAAAAAGTTGGAAAGTTATAAGAATGTTGCTTATGTGGTAGACCACATCATTGATGATAAAACCACCAATTATCGGGCTGTACCATCTCCGGTTCTCTTTGAAAACCATAATTGTCACCAAGTGACACCGGAGAGTTCGGTAAAATCTGATTCAGCATCGGAAAATGAATCTAATACTTCAAGTATTGGTGATCCAAATTCCGATGTTAGACCGATTTTGGGAATCAATGATGAGGGTGTTACTGCTGAAAGTGTTGACTCAGACTCAGAGAGTGATGATACTGGTTGTAACCAAACTGTTAATGCATGTGAAATTCCAAAAGAAAATCACATCATTACAAATGAACCAGTTTCATCATCTCAAATTGTTCCAATGAGAAGTGTTCATCATGTGAATAAGTCTGAGAAGAATGTTGTGAAGAAAGATCTTAATGTGGTTAAGAAAGATCTTGAGAGGAATGATAAAAACGAACAATGTGACAAACCTGTCAAGGTGTTTTATCGGATGGAAGGATCCGATAAGATCATTTCTGACGAGGACTTTCCAATAAAAAATGCCAATTATGCTAAAATTGAAAAGATTTGGCAAGAAAGTACCATTTGGTTCCCAAAACATGAGAGAACAAATGAAATTCCACCAGCTTTGTTAAAGAAGTTGTATTTGGATGTTCCTCAAGAACCAAAGGTCCATGTCACAGAGTTTGTTAAACCCAAAAACAGAGCTAATGGTTTTAATGAGCCTACCTACTCAAAAGGGCCACTCCCTGAGAGTTTAAGGAAGCAACAGTACAATGATCAATATCCTATTAGATCATTTGCTCAACCAAATGCTCCGAATGTTTTTGAAGAATACCGTGCATGCTTTAAGTGTGGGGAACGTGGGCATTTACTTGCTCAGTGCCCATATGTAAGGCACAAAAGGCACGAGGTAGAAGTGAGGAATTCCATGAGGAAACCGATTGATCATTATGTGCCACCTCATAGGAGAGTTGTTCCTCAACAACCACAACCATTTTATAATCATAACAATTTTCAAATGAGGAACACTCGTCCAATGCACTATGATAGAAGGAATCGGATTGCGATGGAAAACTCGTGGAGGAAGCCTGTGGTGAACACAACAGTTGATAGGCAAAAGGTTCCACCAAAACCAATTGTCAAATCAAATGTTGGACCTAAGTCTGTTAAATCAGATAAGGTTACCAAGAAAGTTACATTTGCTAACAATGTTCAGAAACCGACTGAGAACCCAAAGTCTCAGATTCGTATCCTGAAAAGGACTGAACAATCTTGGACACCCAATGGTACTCCAGGAGCCTCAACTTCAAAAGTTAATGAGAAAAAGGAAACTGTTTTGAACAATCAGAAAAAGATTGATCAAAAAGTGGTTCTAAATGTTTGTGACAATGTTACTGTGAAACCTGATGTTGAAAGGCCCAAGACTCAGGCTTGGGTCCCCCGAAAGAACTAACTGATTTACTTTTTGTGTGCAGGGAGCTTCAGCTGGCCCTATTAGCAGTCTTTGGATTGTTGATAGTGGAGCTTCAGGCCACATGACGGGGGATCTTGCGTTGCTGTTCGATGTGAAGAACATCAATGGAGGGTATGTAGCTTTCGCAGGAAACAAAGGTGGATATATCACAATGGAAGGAAGTGTGAGCAATGGGATAGTGAGTTTCGAGCGGATTTCGTATGTGAAGCAGATAGACTATAATCTGTTGAGTGTCAGTCAAATTTGTGACAAGAAATTTACTGTGCATTTTGATGACAAATCCTGCTATATTCTGAAACCGGGCTTTACAATTCCTAAGGAGTGGATAATGTTGAAGGCACCTCGCGTCAACAATCTATACATTCTTGATATGTCCAAGGCGATGACATCACAGGGGCAAATAACATGCTTTTTGTCCAAGGCGACTGAGAAAGAATCGATAATGTGGCACCGAAGAATGGGGCACATTCATCTGAAGAAAATGAATCAACTTGTGAGAAATGGACTTGTCGATGGAGTAAACGTGAAACATTTCCATCTAAATGACAAGTGTGTGAGTTGTAAAAAGGGGAAGCAACACAAACAGTCCCACAAAGTGAAAAAGGTTAACTCTGTTGAGATGCCACTAGAGCGATTGCACATGGATCTTTTCGGACCGGTCAAGCGCAAAAGTCATCTTGGAGAGCTTTATTGTTTAGTCGTTACTGACGATTACTCAAGATTTTCATGGGTGATGTGTTTGCAGAATAAAAGCGACACTTTTATCAATTTAAAAGTTCTGTTCACTCGATTGGAGAATCTCTACAATGTGAAGATAAAGAGAATTCGGAGTGACAATGGGACGGAGTTCAAAAATGCCAAGATGGATGAACTTTGTGAAAACAAAGGAATACATCATGAATATTCGGCTCCGTACACCCCTCAACAGAACGGTGTTGCTGAACGAAAGAATAGGACTCTAATTGAAGCGGCTAGAACAATGCTTGCTGATTCAAATCTTCCAGTAATGTTCTGGAATGAGGCGATTTATGCAGCAAATTACACACTAAATCGGGTTCTAACAGTGAAGAAGTTTGGCAAAACATCTTATGAGCTGTTACACCGAAGAAAGCCGAACTTAGAGTATCTAGAACCTTTTGGGGCGCCATGTACTATGTTAAATCCAAGCGAAAAGTTTAGTCCTAAAGCCGAGGAGGGTTACTTTGTTGGATATGCAACCCCGCTCAAACGGGTATACAACAAGCGAACTCGTCGTGTGGAAGACTGGGCTAACGTGGACGTTCAACGATATACTCAAAATATTCAAGGCACGGGTCCTGATTGGATGTTTGATTACAAAGATTTCTTTGAATCATTCAATCTAGATAGCTTGGTTGAAGAAGCTGTCATTCGATTACTTTACGAGTGTGAAAATGCAACGACTTCACCGTTGGTGCGTCCGATCACAGTGAACCCCCTACCAGCTTCTAATGATACCAATGCTCCTATACAAGAAGAAGAAATATTTCAAGAGGCTTCAACTTCATTAGACACTTCAGAATCTGAAGATGAACAATTTGAAGAAGCTATTCTTGATCAAGCTGAAGAACCAGAGGCACCGCCAGTGAACCCAACTCCAAATTCAGATATGGCTTCATCATCAAATACGGGTCATGATCTGGATGCTGTAGAGAACTTGACTGTTCAGACGGGAGTGCAAGTACCTGATTATCCGGAATCTCGGATACATCGTATTCACCCGCTGGAACAAGTTATCGGTGATCCTGGAAGCAGTGTTATGACCAGAGGGCAGCTTAAAAGCGTTAATTCGCCAGAGAGTTTTGGTGCTTTAGCTTTATATGCCAAAATTCAACAATCTGGTAGTCAAAATGATTGGTCGTTTGCGTGTTATGTGTCGCAGGTAGAGCCAAGGACATACAAGGACGCTTTGAAGGATGATGCCTGGGTGGAAGCTATGCAGGAGGAGTTATTACAATTCCAGAAATTGGGAGTTTGGACGCTCACGGATTTGCCGCCGGATAGGAAGAAGATTGGCACCAAATGGGTGTTTAAGTGTAAGAAGGATGATCGTGGGGTGATTGTTCGTAACAAAGCCAGATTGGTTGTGCAGGGTTTCCATCAAATCGAAGGGATTGATTATAATGAAATCTATGCACCGGTAGCGCGAATCGAAGCTATTCGGATGTTCCTTGCGTTTGCTTCTTATAAGAAATTCAAAGTTTATCAGATGGACGTGAAAAGCGCATTTCTGTACGGGAAAGTCAAGGAAGAGGTGTATGTCGGGCAGCCACCAGGCTTTGAGGACCCAATCCACCGGGATAAGGTCTACGTGTTGAACAAAGCTCTTTATGGCTTGCACCAGGCTCCGAGGCAGTGGTACGAGGAGCTAAGTACATACCTCATCACCAAAGGATTTAAGCGCGGCCTCGTCGATTGCACCCTCTTTACGAAAAAGACGGGAGATGACTTGCTTCTAGTACAGATATACGTTGATGATATAATATTTGGTTCAACTAACGAGCTTTTATGCAGGGAGTTCGAAACTGTCATGCAGGAAAAGTTCGAAATGAGCGCAATGGGGGAGATGCAGTTTTTCTTAGGCTTGCAGGTGGACCAAAGACCCGACGGGATCTTCATTCACCAGACAAAATATGTCTCCGACATCTTGAGCCGGTTCCAGATGGAGGACTCAAAGCCAATGGATACCCCGATTCAACCCAATCACGGGATTGGAGTGGACGCTAAGGGGGAGCTGACGGATCCTTTTACATACAGAGCAATCATCGGATCTCTGATGTATTTGACGGCGTCTCGACCAGATATTATGTACGCAACGTGTCTCTGTGCCCGTTATCAATCGAAGCCGAAACAAAGTCATCTGACGGCGGTCAAGCGTATCCTTCGATATCTGAAGGGTTGTCCCTCAAAAGGACTTTGGTACCCTAATGATGATAATTTTGATTTCATATCTTTTAGTGATGCAGATTGGGGCGGCTGTGACAAAGATAGCAAATCTACTACAGCTGGTTGCCAGTTTTTCGGGAGCAGGTTAATCACCTGGCAATGCAAGAAACAGACTTCCGTAGCACAATCTACCTGTGAAGCCGAGTATATTGCAGCCTCGAGTTGCTGTTCGCAAGTACTCTGGATTCAACAACAAATGGTGGATTACGGTTTGCAGTTTCTAAAAACTCCTATTTACTGTGACAACGAAGCCGCAATTGCATTAACTAAAAATTCGGAAAATCATTCTAAAGCGAAACACATCCGGATCAAATATCATTTTATCCGTGATTGTTACGCTAAGGAATTGATCGATATGATCAAAATACATACTGACTACCAACGTGCAGATCTGTTTACTAAAGCCTTTGACCGTTCACGCTTTGAATATCTTTTAAAAGTAAACAATATAAAGGAAAAACAGGACTAATCGGCACCTCGGTTTATCGCTTTTTAGTTTTTAGTTTTTATATTTTGCTAATTGGGAATTTCTCTTTGCTAATTGGGAATTTCTCTTTACTATCATAATCCTCAAAGAAGTTGATGCTTTCGAGGGGATTGTTTAATCCTCAAAGAAGTTGATGCTTTCGAGTGGATTGTTTCTTTTAAATTTTTTGTTTTTGTTTTTCATAAAAAACAAAAATACCAAAAATATGTTCTTTATTTTAGGGGGAGCCATTTTATCAGAAAAACCAAAAACATTATAAAATTCAAAAAGACCTAAAAATTAGAAAATCAAAAATGATTTCCTGGTAAAACAGAGGAAATGATAGTACATCAGTGGGAATCTGACACAGGCTAAAGAAGTGTATAGTTTATGAGGTGTGTGTTGATTACGTGTGATATGCTGATAGGCTTCGTAGACTAAATATTGCGTGCATTAGTGATACAAACATAACGAACTACGCGTTCGTGGCTGAACACCTCATGGGCATATGGTCTTAGTACCGTAATTTCGTTTGATAGGATTGCCAAAATCTGAGGTTTCGGGTCGTTATGTTATGGTTATCCGGGATATTCTGATAAACTTTTGTCGTATTGATTTACGGACCTAGTTTTATCAGAATATTTGCTAAAAGAGCTTAATTGCCAAAACCGGAAGTTACCGAATTGAGGAACTTTATGTTTTAATTGATCATAGATCATTATTACATCGTATTGATTATCTGATGCAAATCAGTGATTAATATCAGCCTCAACCTAGTGTATACGCACATGTTACTCTGCTGCATTCATTTGCTGACCTGTACACCTCTGTGCTATATACTTTGTAACTTTTAGGGATAACTCTGGCATAATCACGCGTTACGACGAAGCTTTGTGCAATTACTTGATACGGGAGTATGGCGTGTGTGTGGGCACCACATCGTGTTAGTCTAATACACCTAACTCGTATCATTTTAAAGCATTGCGTAATTGTCTGCATGTGAGCTTACGTGGACCACAATATCAGCAATTGCCGTATCACATACTGTTTCTAATGATAATATTAAAAGATCAACGCTGTGATCAGATTTCTCAGAAAACTGATATGATCCTCTGACCGGATTTCACAAAATGTTTACTGCTTTCATTTACTTTGATGCATTTTATTTTGTTGCAATTTACTTTTAATGTCAAAAAGATACAAAATCCAAAAAGATTTTAGGTGTGTTTTGATAAAATTTCAGAAAAATCCAAAATTTTTGCATTTCTGCTTTATTTTTGATAACCGGGGATGCTTGATAGTCAATTTCTGAGATTTGACAACACCATCTGGGCTTTGTATCTTTCTCCAAGTAAAAATTTGTGTTTTGGAAGCTTAACGGATTGAAAAATGTTGAACGGGATTCGAATTTGTAATTTGGCAAAATTTTTCAAAATTTCCATTTTACATTCGCCCTTCATTGGGACGAATGTGGAATTTTTGTTCACCTTCGGGTTGATTCTAACGGGCGAATGTGGCTATTAACCCAAAATCTACTTTCGGGTAAAACCATTTTACTTTCGTGCCTTTCATTAGGGGCGAAGGTGGATATGTTGTACATTCGACCGAATGGAACGGGCGAAGGTGGAGGCTATATATAAGCCAAACTCAGATTCGACCATCACTTCAAATTTTTTCAAAATTTCTTCCATAACAGACCCTTGTTGATTTTGATTTCCCTGCTTGTGCGTTTTAATCATTGCTTCTTACTGATCATTTTTATATAAAGATTACAGGTAATGGTCACAGATTGAAGCCGGAATCGTTGATTTTCTAAACCGACCTAGGGTTTAGGGGTTTAGGGATTTTCAGTGTTTGTTAATGCTTATTGTTGATAGACAATCATTCCATATCAGTTTTAGGGGGAGAGTTTAACAAGAATTAGGATATTAACAGTGTTTAAGGGTTGATTGATTGTTTGAACATATTAAAACCCTAATTCTTTACAAAAACTGATATAGAATGACAATTAATGACAATTGATAGTAGACGAAGCTTAGTCGGCCATAATAGACTATGTTTTGATCAAAATTAGTGGTTAAAAACACGTTTGAAAATTTTTTAAATTTTGGGTTTAACCAGTTTCTACCTTCGGTTCATCGAAGTGGACGAAGGTGAATCAGGACGGACGAAGGTAAACCAAAACGGGCGAATGTATCTTTTTGTTCAAAATCTTTTTACATTCGACCAGAAATTTACACCTTCGGCCATAATAACTTACATTCGACCATATTGTTTGGGCGAATGTGAAATTTCAAAAACCTAAAATTTTGAATTTTTGACGATTTCGTGTTTTGACGTTTTATTTTGATTTTACATTTCAGATGGCTGAAGAACAAGCAAATGTTGATATTCCTGTGGAGACTGCAGTGACTGATTCTATTCCAGAGACTGTACAAGAAGGAGAATCATCAAGCGGTACTAAATGGCCGTTTGAGAAGACTCACAACTGTTGTGCGTATTTGGGAGACGTGGAGAAGAACGTGGAGTTTACAGAGATCATCAAGTTTCTGAAGAGATGCAGAGTAGTTTATGCTTTGGCTACACCAACTATCATCTACAAGGATATAGTTGAGGACTTTTACAACAATGCGAAGTATGATTACTTTGACAATCAGACGATCATTAAAAGCAAGATTCAGGGAATGGAGATGTTTATTACTGAATCAGATATCAGAGAAGCTCTCCAGATCCAGTTTGAAACAAGTGAGGATCCAAGGGAATTATCATGGACTGAGCAAAAAGCCTGTTTCCTGAGGATGAAATACAAAGGACCGATTACTGATGGTTCTATGTACAAAGGGAAACTAGGAGTACAGTTTAAGTATTTTGCTCATGTCATTATACTTGTGTTTGGATGTGTCAGTGGAGGATACGACGTGATGAGGAAGAGTTTGAGCTCGTTAATGGTTGCGTTGACTCTCAACAAACCATTTAACGTTGCTGGGATGATTTTAGATCATATGTTAGAAATGCTGAAAGGGTTGAAGCTTAAGAAATTCATGCGTTATCCAAGATTTCTTATGATGATTTTTGATCACAAATATCCACATCTGAAGAAAGATCCTACACAGATACTAGTTATGGATCACATGAACATTAGAACCTTAGTGAGAATGAAAGGTTACAAAGGTGTGCCTGAAAATGAGAGACCACCTTACAGGAGGTTGTTTGGAGCCTTGGCTAGAGAGGATTACATGGATCCTGGAAAGAATACAGCGAGGCATCCTGATAGTGACAGTGATAATGATGATCCATTAGTTTATGCTGATGCAAGCACGAAGAGAAAAAGACAAGTTGTCAATCCCGGAGCCAAAGGGAAGGGTAAGGGAAAGACAGATCAGGGGAGTTCAAAACAACAAGTGGTGAGGAAGAAAACTACTGCTAAGAAGGGTACGAGTTTGGTAGATGAAGAGTCTGTTGATTCAGAGGAGACGGAGACTGAAGAACAGTGGGATTCGGATGCTGAAAATGTCCGGACTACCAAACAAAAGGCCACTTTGGTTGGTGAGTCTGAATCACTGAACAGATCAATTGAGGAAGCTAAGAAGAGCAAACAATCTGTTGGTGCTGAAGATGAAGGGTTGACTATTGATTTGGACGAGTTGAATGAGGGTGAAACCGTTGTAGTGAACTTGCCCAAGCCCAAACACAAAACCATGGCCAAGAAAACTAGTACAAAGCAGCTGAGAGAGAAAGAATTAAACTTACTTTTAAAAGGAAAGAGATTACCTGATGCTGGTACATCATCTAAACAATCTTCACCAGCCACTAAGAAGCAAAAGACTAAGGAGGCTACAACATTACCAGTGGATCAATTCAATATTGCACTGGATAATGTTCTGAACATGTTTACACAGCCTCAGAAAGGAAAAGAAGTTGAGATTGAGCCATCCAAGTCAAAGTCCAAGTCTAAGAAAGTCACTGTGGATGATGATGTGATGAAGCAGGTGAATAAAAGAATGGACGACATGATGAAGATGCTAGTGGCTCAGCAAGCTGAGATTGCCAAGTTTAAGCTGAATGAAGAGAAAATGCTTCAGATAGTTGTAGCTTCAAAGTCTAATCAAGATGAGATAGACGAGAAGGTAAAGAAGCTAGAAGCAAAGAATAAGAAGCTTGAAGGGAAGTGTCTGAGAAACAAGAACAGATACAAGGCGATTAAAGAAGATAATAAGGAATTGAAGGCTGAAAACAAACGCCTCAGTGAGCTGATAGATGATCTGTACAACATTGCACCCAAGCTGAAGGAGGGTGAGGAAGATACAGAGAAAGAGGTTGAACAGGTTGACTTTGAACCATCTGAATCTGACAAAGAGGAAGATGAGGATGATGAGGATGAAGAATCGGAAAAGAGTGATGATGGAGATGATAATAATGATGATGATGATGATGCTGAAGGTTCGGGAAGTCAAAAGGAGGATGATAGTAGTAGTAGTGATGATAATGATGGAGGAGACGATACTTTCAAGTTTACATTTGAAAAGAGACCACCTTCAAAGAAGAAGAAAGACACATGTGAGTCAAGTTCGAAGAAGAAGAGTGAGAATGTTGATGATGAGACTGTGTTTTGGAATGAGAAGGTGAGGTCCTTATCTGACGATGCAAAACAAGTATATAAGGACATGTTAGAGAAAAGAGAATGGACCATTGAGTTCACAGGACGTTTTGCTGAAATATTCCAAACTGATGACATGAGATATGAATTGGAATACAACGATCCTGATTTGGAAGAAGGGGAAGTACCTGCGTCTGTGGCAAAGGAGATTCTAGATGGACTTGCACAGAGGGTAGGGAAAACGTTTGAAGAGTTCATTGTTGATGAGTCGATTCCACATATTCCTGAAAAGGATATTGGAAGTCACTCTGATGATAAAGAAACCCCTGAATTTGAGGAAGTTGAAATAGAGGATATCAAACATGAGGAATATCCACAGTACTTCAGACAAACTGATGAAGACTTGGTGTTTCCTGATTTTACTGAGAGACATAATATGTCTGCTAAAAGAAAGGCAAAGAAGAGGAGTGCTGAGTTTGTTGAGAAAGTACTTGGAGCTGATTTGCCAGAATCTTCAAATAAGACTGATGAATTGAAAGAGTATTTGAAGAAGTTAAGACTGATGGATGAAAACCGACCGAAGCCTGAAGCTCAAGGAAACTTTTATAGGTTTCATAATGCGAAGTTCAGAGGCAGAGCTCTCGGGTGGACATACTTAGGCAGGCTGAAGTGTCTAGCTGCTAAGTGGGAATCTGGAATCTTGTACTTTTACAGATTCATTGACTTGCTGACTCTACCGTATTGGGCGGTTAGAGATCTTTGCAGATTCCAAATGTCTGGTGCTTCAGTGAATAATTCACATGTCGGTTGGTGTGCAGACAAATTGGTTTGGGAAAGTAGAACTAAGTGGAACAGATTTAAACCACAATATCCCCGAAGGAAAGTTCACAGGGATATTGATCCCAGAACCAAGTTAAAAAGGGTTACCTTGATTTATAAGGCACCTGAAGTGATGAGAAAGATACCTTTGATGCCTATGCCTCAACACTTCAGTGCTGACTTCATTTTCTGGTACTATGATTGGAGGAAGGCAGAAGCGGTGATCGTGTTGAGAGATGGAAAGGACAAATACAAGCATGTTCATGTATTTGATCCTATGTGGTTGATCAATTGCACCTTCGAAGACATCATCATGCTCTTTTATAATCCGATTCATTATGAGCCAAACGATGCAGATCAAGCAAGGAAGTACACACAGGTTGTGGGTGTTTGCTTTGCTTATGATATTAATGCTGGAAGTAATTTGGAGGGGAAGCTTGGCAAAAAGGTGAAGATGGCAAATGTGTCAAAGCCGGTTAAGAGAAAATTAGAGCCGGAAATGACAAAAGAACAGAAGAGTTTGCTCAGGATCAAGCTGCTGAACAAAGCCATGGATGAAGATAGAAAACGATCTAATCAATAGTCGAGGGGGAGTTTGTAGATGAGTTTTTGCGACTAATGATTAGATGTGTTAACATGTGTTAAGGGGCGAATGAGAGTAGAATGGGCGAAGGAAGAAACAGAATGGGCGAAGGTATATAGAGATGGACGAATCTGGAACCAAGACTGAACAGAAGACACATTCGACCATACAATATGGGCGAATGTGGAATAGGCTTACATTCGACCAATGAAATGGGGCGAATGTGCAGCTGCTATTAATAGATTTTGGGTTTTTGTAATGTTAAGCGAGTCATTTAGAGTGTGTGTTTTTGGTGTGTGTTCCAGAGAGGTCTGAGAGTATTAGTTTGTGTGCTAGATTAACTGTTATCAAGTTGTAATCAAGTTTATCAAAGAGTTAATCTATGAAAAGCTTTTAAAATGACTTTGATTGTGTTTTGATTGAGTTTATATCAGTTTGTTCTAAGCTAGGGTTTCCGCACCTGGTTTAGTAATTTGTATGATCATATAATCCTGTTTTCGTGTCGAATTCTCACTCTACAGCGTGTACCTGCTGCATAATCGCCAGACGTGTTTTAAACGACTAGAAACGCCTATTAATACCACCCTTGACCTCTAAAACACCATTTGTGCAACCCTAGCCGTCCCATAACCTATTCCAACTCACAAACACCCTCTGGAACTCGTTTTTACATCAAAACAACCATTTCCAAGCTTTACCCATCATTTTCTCCTAAATCCAAGGTGTGTTCTTCATCCCCAAACCTTTAAATGATTATGTTTTGTTCCCTAAAAGTCCAGACCTGATTTCTAAATGTTTTTGTCTTTGAAAATCCATTAAAAACCGTTTTTAAACAAACCCAAACCTTTATGCATGTTATATGTGTTATATGTGATTAAAGGTAGGATTTTTAGGATTGAAACATGATTGTTCTTGTGTTATTAAGGTATTTATGGTTGTTATGAGTTAGTGTGATGATGTCCTAGGAGTTTGGATGGTTTTGGTGGTGTATTGTTGATATTTGATATTTTGACCCATTTGGATGGTTTTGAATGATTAAGGATGTTATGAGGTGTGTTGTTGATTGTATGTTGTTAGGGTTTGCATTAGGATGATGCTAGAGCAGTAGGATGCTATCGGACAACGTTGTTACGTGGTGAAATCTGAATAATTGCTATTTAGGGCAAGTTTGTGCATGTTGATGTGATGCCTACATGCTAAACTTACTATTTTGGGAAAACAATCGCATTCGGGACTATTATGATGATGATAACTTAGGGGTTTTGCTTGAAATATGTTTGTTAATGTGTTATGATTGTTATTGGGTGTTTACACATGTTTCGGATCTGATTTGAAGGGTTAAACGCGCGAAAACCCGTTACACAACTGCAGCAGGCGATTAGGAGCCTGATGCAGGGGCGAGTAGGGAGGATTTGGGGGCGAGTAGGCCCCTAATCGCCTGCTGTGTCAGGCAATTAGCCTCCTAATTGCCTGGTTGACCATCCTAATTGCTAGTTGACTTTCCTAATTGCATGTTTAATGTCTAATCACGTGATTAGCTGATTTAAGCATAGGTTGACATCCCGAACATGAAATGACACCTAGGAACATGCTAGGAACCCTGTGGAATGTCCGATAACCCGGTAATACACGTGTGGACTCGTATATGCGATATATGAACTATATGTTGACTTTGGTGAACTGTTATGCGTATTAAGTGCATGTTTGCTTATGATTGCATGATTTCTCACTCTTAGCTAACACGTGAGTCGTCGGGTCACCAATGGGACGTCGGGTCTTGTATGTGTGGTCAAAGTAACAGTCAAACGTGTTTTCAAAACGTACTTAGTCGTGGTCTGGACAATCGGGGACTAGTTAGCCTTCGGGTTATTAGTCTAACTTGACACATATCTTATGATAGGTCGCCGCTAGTTGGGGCTATCATATCACATAAACGGTTTACTCATTAACGGAAGACGCAACCTAAGGTGAGTTCACGGCCCCACTTTTATCCGTTTTGGTTTTCGGGGGAGAAACATGCTACACACTTGTGTTCTTAAAAACTTACATACAAACATGATTTGCTTATACAAAAGTGTTCTGCTTATTAAACAACTCTTTTAAGTTTTGGATTAAACTGTGAACATTCGGTGACGCATAACGGGGAAACGGGGATGACGGTACTTTAGTGTATTCATGCAAACGTGTATTCGTGTATTCGTGCATTCATGTAATAGTGTATCCGTGTATTCGTGCATTCGTGTAATCGTGTATCCGTGTATTTGTGTATTCGTGCATTCGTGTAATCGTGTATCCGTGTATTCGTGTATTCGTGCATTCGTGTAGTCGTGTATCCATATATTCATACATTGTGAACTCAGGTGTTCGTGTATCCTAGCTTCCGCATTGGTAAAGGTTTATCAAAGTTCAAACTCATGAAAACGTTTTACTTAAAAACCTGTGAACTCACCAGTATTTTATACTGACGTTTTTAGCATGTTTTCTCAGGTTGCTAAGGTAGCAGCTGTCATCTAGGCGCACGGAGTCGCATTGGAGTCGTACTCGCGTCTAGAATCATTTGTGCATATTTTGGGATGTTAACTTTTAAAACTTATGTTTCTGTTATATTTGACTTTTGTAAACTTAAATGCTTACGCGCTTTCAAACGTTGGTTTAAAATTTTATGCATGGACTCTACGTATGTTTTTACATTTAGACGTCGTTTATTGTGACCGTTGACTTGGATCCTGGTGTGTCGCACGCCTCGCGGTAGAACTCCGCTTGTGGAAATTTGAGGGTGTGACATCTGAGATCAAAGATTCGATTGCTACTTTCATCTGTGTTTCGCTTGGATCGATCTACAAACTATAACAATGGATTAATCTCAGGTATTGTATATTATTCGAATCGTAATAAGAGATACCTCATCTTGATACTTTGTTTATGTTTTCATGATCACACGCTTCAATTATGTATATTTCTCTTCGAATTTTTGATTATCTTATGTTTTTCTCAGTTTTGATGATATTATTTGTAAATGTGGTAGAAATTAGGGTTGTTCACTTTTTTTTCCTTATTTGGCAGTTAGGTTTTGATGATATTATTGTTAGAGAGCTTGCTCAGAGATAAACAGCAATGTGATAGAGCTATACTTTTCAGATCTGTTTATTGATGATTATGGTCATGTGTTTAGAAACGGCCTTAAGTTAACAACATTAGATTAATCTCAGGTATTGTATACTTTTCAGATCTGTTTATATAAATTGTTGGTTTATTTGATAGGTCGGATCTGTTGACATGCAGTAGGTCACGTTTGGTGACCTTTATACTGTGAAAGTGTAAATTGTATATGTATGTGTGTTATTTTGATAGATAGGAGTGAATGAATTGTTTATCTATAATTATTTTATGAGATATATCGTTTTTGATGTATTTATATGGCTTTGTTAGGATTTGTTTTATAAATGTTTATATTATAAACGGCATGCTTTGCGACCTTAGAACCAGAATAAATCTTCTGGTTTGTCAGTTAGTTGTGAGTCCAATTGTTGTTTGTTGTTGGAGCAATCATTGTTTGAGTTGCAGGAACGTGACATAGTTGTTCCAGGAATCAATCAAGTGAATATGTTATTTTTTTTTGGATGGCTCATGCTATTCTATATCACATGTTACAAATCCATACTATATACTATTTGGATCTGTCTATATCGATTGCTTATTTATTTTATAGATTGGATCTATTTATTTGGATTTGTTGCCATGCAATAGGTTACGTTAGGTAACCTTATACTGTGAAAGTGTGAATTGTATATTATTTGCGTTATGCCAAGTCAATGCAAAGGTGATATACAATCAAGTTAGTGCAAAAATGTGTCAAAAACTGTAGTAAATTGTGCCACAACTGCAACTGAAATGGGTCATTAACTACAACAAAATTGTGCTTAAATGCGTCAAAAACTGCAACCATAAATTGTAGTTATAAACTGTTGTTTTGGTAACTTTCCACCATGTTCATAATATTTTTTGTCTTAAAATATGAACTTAACATGTTAATTTATTTTATTTCTTTTTAGTTTTCTATCTGGTTTTAGAAGTTAACATTTAATAGATTTAACATGTTAAATTAAAATTATTTAACATGTTAAATTCAAATGATTTAACTTGTTAAATAGCCTAGCTATTAACGAATTTTCCAGATTTAAATGTTTTTTTTTGTAATAATTTGAGCAAACATTCCTTACAATTTTTTTTTTTAAATTTAGTGCCGAAATGTGTTCAAAACTGCAGTAACATGCACAAAAACTGTAACCGAAATGGGCTGTCGATTTTGCCTCTACTGCTGTTGAATATAACCTGCAGTAGCTGTCGATTTTCGCCTCTGCTGCTGTTGATTATAACCTGCAGTGACTGTCGATTTTGCCACAACTGTAAAACATGTAAATTTATTGTTGTCGTGTTAATAGCTTAACAAACAACCTGCAGCAGCATGTTTATTATGTTGTTGTGTTTAACAACTATTTCTATGTTTAACTGCCACAACTGTTGATTATAACCTGCAGTGACTGTCGATTTTGCCACAACTGTAAAACATGTAAATTTATTGTTGTCATGTTAATAGCTTAACAAACAACCTGCAGCAGCATGTTTATTATGTTGTTGTGTTTAACAACTATTTCTATGTTTAACTGCCACTGTGTTTAACAGTTGTAGTGTCTTAGGCGACAGTCATGAACAAAGCTACCAAATGGGTCACTTACATTTGTACAAATCAACAAAGCCACCAAATGGGTCAAATGGGTCACTCGCATTTGGCATGACAAATTTATCAATAAAAAGACCAAATTATATTAAATTTTGGATTGCTAATGCTCTTGTATCTGCCGCTGCGCTGATACACTCTGCGCCGTACTATACTCTCTTGAAGCCTCTACATCACCCCCAATGCCATTGTCTAAAAAGTAGTAATTTCATTTATTACTACTCTTCTATATATGTTTATTCATTCATTCATTTTGTGACTCACAGGTTACAAAGCCATATTTTGGGATTGGGGCGTTTGAAAAAAGAGAAATATGTGCTACTGCCTTCTGTTGCTAATGTTGTTATTGAAAAAAGCTATTTGCAGTCTTCACACAACATCTACTCTGTTAGAATTGAGAAGGCCTCCCAAAGCTTACTGGAAAGATACCAGGAAATTTCAACTTAACATGTTTAACTATTTTTTTAGCTTCCTAACTTCTTGTAAAACTTAACAATTAAAAGATTTTACGTGTTTAATTGAAATTGTTTAACATGTTAAATAGTCTTGTTATTATACAGTTTATCAGATTTTTAACCTAATTACGTCAACTTAATGCAAAGGTGATATACAACCAAGTTAGTGCCGAAATCCGTTAAAAACTGCAGTACATTGTGCCACAACTGCAACTGAAATGGGTCAAAAACTGCAACAAAGTGTGCCAAACTGCAACCGAAATTGGTTAAAAACTGCAGCAAAAATGTGTTAAAAACTATAGCAAAGTTAGTCTCGAAATGTTTTCAAAACTGCAGTAAGATGTGCAAAAACTGTAACCAAAATGGGCTGTCATTTTCGCCTCTGATATTGTGGAAGACAACTTGCAACAGCTGTCGATTTTCACCTCCGCTGTTGTTGATTAAAGATTTTTGGAATAATTTGACTAAAACATTCTTAAAAATATCAATATCAGTCTCAAATTATATCATGTTTAACACATTTTTGTTGTAGAAAAAACGTGCTGAAATGTGTTAAATATTGCAGAATTTTAATTTTATTGGTTTTGTTCCTATAAGTTTTAGCTATTGTTCCCAACTAGTTTCGCTTGATTTGAGTTTTAATTTGCTTGTTAGAAAAATACCGGGAAGTTTCAATTTAACATGTTAAATAGTCTTGTTATTAGAGTGTTTATCGGATTTTCATCCTACTTACCCAACTAAAAGCAAAGGTGATATACTGTTAAGTTATTCCCGAAATATGTTAAAAAGTACAGCAAAATGTGCCAAAACTGCAACTGAAATGGGTAATAAATTAAAGCAAAATTTTGCTAAAATGGGTAAAAAACAACAGACGAAAATTCCAGTCATAAATTGGCGTTTTGATAACTTTCCACCCATGTTCATAATATTTTTTGGCGTAAAAAATGAACTTAACATGTTAAATTATTTCGTTTCTTTTTGAGTTTCCTATCTTGTTTTAAAAGTTAATATTTAATAGATTTAACATGTTAACTTAAAACTATTTAACATGTTAAATAGCCTAGCTATTAAAGAATTTTCCAGATTTAAATGTTTTTTTGTAATATAAAACATTCCTTACAATATTATTTTCAAATTATCTTGTGTTTATGATAAATTCCAGCAAAAAATTGCAGCAAAAATATGTCATAAACTGCAACAAAAATGTGTTAAAACTACAACCAATTTACTGCCGAAAAGTGTTCGAAACTGCAATATGATGCGCAAAAACTGTAACCGAAATCTGCTGCTGTTGATTATAACCTGCAGCGGCTGTCAATTTCGCCACAACTTTAAAACATGTAAATTTATTGTTGTCGTGCTAATAGCTTAACAAACAACCTGCAACAGCATATTTATTATGTTACAAGGATATTGTTATCGGAACTTAACTTGAAGAAAGGAGAAATACTAAAAGAAGTTGATAAATTCGACAGTTTGAAGCAAGATGAGAAGAATAAATTTTACAAACTGCTATCAATAATTGGCTAGATAGGGCTAAACAAGTATACTTCTTTTTATTTGCAATGTCCTTAGCACATTAACAACTTATGACCCTTTGATTGTTTGACTTTAAAAAATTAACAAATATATGTCATTTGATTTGTATCTTAGATTTTGTTATATTGATTTATATATTAAAGAGCTCATAGATACTTTTAGAAGTTAATCAATTTAACATGTTAAATTTTCTTATTTCAATTCTACTTTCATACAGGTTTGGGTTTTAAAAATCACACCTGAGGCGCGCCTAGGCGCAAGGCGCAGCTTAGGGCGCCTCAAGGCTTTGCGCCTATCCATTTCCCCAAAGGCAAAGAAAAAGCGCAATTTTTGACATTTTTTCAGTCGCTTTTGGCCCTGAGACACGTGGCCCTCATACACCAAGTATTTTTATGCATAAAAAATTTGTATTTTGGTGTTTTTGCCTTGTACATATAGGTAAAATCATATAAAAACCTTATTTATAGCTATATTTAGGGTAAATGAAGCTAAAAACTATGGAAATATATGGGATATATAAAAAACGTATATAATTAGCTTACACCTTGTCGCTTTTGTGCGCCTAGCACTTTTTAAAACCATGTACATGTTTGTAAAACATAATAATACTATGATATAAAATGTTAAATTGAAATTGTTTTGATGTTTGAATTTTGAACATGATTTCTTAAAAATATTTGATGGCGACTCAAGTTAAATTAGATTGTGAATTAAAGAAAATTGAATTTAACATGTTAAATTAATTAATTTGTGTATGAATTTTTCCTATTTTTGTAAAGCTTAAGAATTAAAAGATTTAAAATGTTAAATTAAATTTTGCAGTAAAAACAAAACAAAAAAATGCAGTCATTAACTGGTGTTATGCTAACTTTCTACCCCTGTTCATATTATTTTGTGGCTTCAGGAGAATGAACTTCACATTTAAAAGATTTAACAGGTTAACTTAAAATTATTAAAAAGATTTATGTATTTCTTTTAGTGTTCCATAATTTGTTTAAAAGTTTAACATGTTAAATTAAAATAATTTTTTTTCTTTTTGACAAAATTAACAAAACATTTTTAATTATTTAACATTTTTATTTTAAAATTAACACTCAAAGGAATTAACATGTTAAGTTAAAAATATTTTAACATGTTAAATTAAAAATTGTAGTAAGAAACTGCAGCAAAGACGTGCCGCAATGGGTCAAAAATTGCATCCGAAATGTGTTGAAACTGCAGCCAATTTAGTGTCGAAATGGGTAAAAACAAATGTGCTAAAACTACAGCCAATTTAGTGTCGAAATGTGTTAAAAATTGCAACAAAATATGCCAAAACTGCATCCGAAATGGGTCAAAAAACTGAAAGAAATAACGTGTTGAAATGGGTCAAAAACTACATCAAAAGTATTTGGAGAGAAACATTCTCAGTTACATAACCATTCGTATAGCGCATTTAAAGTAGTAGCAGCATTTTTTATATCCAAATATGAAAAACAAACATTATGTTCAAAACAACGAGATACTTAATCAAAATACTAAATCAACATCTGTCTATACTACCTTCAGTACTTGCTGCATTTTCCTCATTTTGTTTTCTCACCTGATCCCTTTAATCTTTTTCCAGTTCCAGATCCTTTGTTTCTAATTGCTTTTGGATTTTCGATTTCATTGTTTTCTCGAACACTTACCCCAAGTAGAGATTCATACCGAGCTTCTTTTGGTAGTTTTTCTTCTTTATCTTGCTTATCTTCTATATCTTTTCTCAGCTTTTCTATTTTTTCTACATATTCTTTAAGTTCTTCTTTATCCTTCATTATAATCCTCAAAAAAAAAATCAACTGTAGAAATTGCTTTGTTAGCCATAGCTTATGCTTCAACATCAAATTCACTATGTAGAAATCTCTTCTGTCTCACATCTACTGGTGTCAAATCTTTTGTCCAACGCTTGCTAATATATTGTTTAGGTATTTCCTCAATGTCAGTGTTGTTAAAAACATGGATTTAGTGTTTACATAGTACTCCAAGTCTTAAGAACATCTGACATGTGCAAACAATACTTCCATCTTTTCTATTATGTATAACCTGAAATATTGATGAAAAAAGTTGAAATATTTAAACAAAAATTATAATAAAAAGTATTAAATTAGATATTCAATTTAATTCTCATTTTAATAAAAAGATTAACAGCTGCTGTGTTTTAACAGCTAGAGAATATTTAACATGTTGCTGATGTGTTTAACTGCCGCTATGTTGTTTAACTTGTAGCTGTGTTGAACGGCTTCTTTGTTTAGCAACTGCAGTCATGAAAAAATACCATTAATTCCTGTTCAGGTTCTGTATTGTACAGTTGCAGAGCTTCTACATCAGGCTCTTTAGGTTGAATCATATTCCTTTTCTCTTTCACAAATGTAATTTCAACTCCTCTTTCAGAATTCACTGTATCATGAGAACAGTTCCAAACGGATTCTTGAATCTCGTTTTGTACAAGATTAAATATTGTTCTAGTATATAATTTTGCTGCATGGCGTTCAATTTTCAGTGGTGTTTTGAATTTAGGAGTTGTGTTCATCATTTTATGGTATAGATCTTCTAGCGCAGATCTTTTAGTTTGCATTGCTGCATCAAATGAAAACATAAATTGTATCAACGCGTCTCCATAATGAGTAAAGTTTGAGAAAAATGAATTTTCACTTTCAGATCGAGATGTTGTTATCATCAATCCAAAAAATTCAACATTCTTGAAGTATGCTGGAACCCATCTGTTTCTAATTTCATACATGTCCAAAAGCCACTTGTTTTCTTTTAAATCATAATCTTCAATCGATTGTGCCCCTCTTATCTCAAATTGTTCAGGTCCAGTGTATATACTCTAAACTAGTTTATGAAATTTACTTTTAAATTCGGTGTTATGTAACACATCAGAACAAACCTGCAAAAAGAAAAATACAATTATAAATCTTTTCAAAAAAAAAATTCTTTTAAATCAGTAAAAATCACTAAACTGAACCCTAAATATTCTAAAATTTTCAATACTCTAAAATTTTCAGGTTTCTAATTAATAAATATATTACATTTTACATAGTAATATATTTTATAAAATAATATTACATTTCTAATATGAAGAATGTTACCTTTGCAGCAAGTTTGTTTGTTATGTGCCACGTGCAGAACCCGTGTTTTGATTCATTAAAAACTTTTGAAACAACTTTCATAGCTGGATCTTGATCTGTTACAATAATGTTAGGCTGGTTTTTTAAATGCTTCCAAAAACCTTTCCAATAACCACGTATATGACTCTATATTTTCTTTTGATATCATCCCAACACCAAGTGTAACACACTTTCTATGATTATCTACACCAGTAAATGGTACAAAAATCATACATTACCTGAAAAACAAAAGAGTTTATATTAAGAAGTTTAATTTAAAACTGTATAATAAATTAATTTGAAAAAAAAAGATAAATTATAAATAATCAGTTTGTACTGTACGTTGCATCAAATTATATGATATCACCAAAAACTTCAATGTTGCATTTTGTAGTTTCATCAGCTTCCACTATTTGCTTCATCCAAATTCATAAACCTCATAAACCTCATGATTTTGCTGCTCTTCAAATTCATAAACCTCACAACAGTCTTGCTTATCAGAGAACTTAACTTTCAATATAGCCTTACAATTTGTTTTCTAGTAATTACTGTTTCTTTTCTGCTTTCCACTATTTGCTTCATCCAAAGTGTCCACATTGACATTTTTAATAGCAAATGCTTTGTTGCATAGTATATATTTGATAAGAATTTTTTTATTTGCATCTGTCTTTTGTATAGAAAGCCTAATGTTAAATCTACATTTTTCTGCATAATCAGAATACATTTTTATTGCACTTTCTACTATTGCGAATTCTTGGCCAATAAAGGGTTTTTGATCTTTTGGCACTTGTGGTATCCAAACTAAATAACCTTGAGGTGTACTGCTTGCAAAATTATAATATGAATCAGTTTTTGATGTATCATTTGATGCTGCAAAAAATATTTCATATAAATAATTTATAATACATTTTCATAAACATAAAATAATAATGCAACAAGTATTGAACATATTTCTAAGTTACCTTCTCCTTCAAGTTGATTGTTCTTTGTTGTTTGAATATCGTTTTCTCCATCCATTGCTTACTTTTTATAAAACACTTCTGCATGGTTAGAAAGGATAATAAGATATATGTAAATATTAACAATATGATTAATCCTGTTGATGAATAACATCTAACAAATTACTTTCTATTGAACTCACTCTACCCCTTTGTTAACTTAACATGTTAAACCTTTTAAAATTATTTGAAACTCAAGAAGTTTCACAAAATCACTAAAATAAAATAACTTAACATGTTAAACTGAATTTTCTGCAGTATTTGACCCATTTCGGCACACTTTTGTTGCAGTTTATGACCCATAAACATAAGATAATTTGATATTGATATTGTTGGTAATGTTTTAGTCAAATTATTATAGATCACAATTAAATCTAAAAAATTCTTTAATTTCAAGGTTATTTAACATGTTAAACAAGCCAGATTGTCTGTTGCACAAAATGTGTTAAAAACTGCAGTAAAATGAGCCAAAACTGCAGCAAAAATGTAACGAAATGGGTCAAAAACTGAAGACTAAAAATACTCGACATGTGGTAACTATCGTGTCAAATTGCAGACAAAAGTTGCAAGAAAGTGTTCATATTATTTTGCGGATTTAGGAATAATGAACTTAACATGTTAAATGTTTTGTTTTTATTTTTGAGTTTCCTAATTTGTTTAAACGTTAACAGTTAAAAGATTTAACATGTTAAATTAAAATTATTTAACATGTTAATTTTTTTTGAGTTTTCTAACTTGTTTTAAAAATTAACATTTAAAATATCTAACATGGTAAATTAAAAGTATTTAACATGTTAAATAGCCTTGCTATTAGAGAATTTTCCAGATTTCAATGTGTTTTATAACAATTTGACTAAAACATCCCTGAAAATCATTTTAAATTTATCTTGTGTTGGGTCATAAATTGCAGCCAAAAACTGCTGCAAAAATGTGCCAAAATAGGTAAAACTAGTAGCAAAAAATGTGACGAAATAGGTAAAAAAACTGCAGCCCAGACAATGTCGAAATATGTTAAAAACTGTAGTAAAATATGCCAAAACTGAAACCATCATGGGTCATAAATTGTAGCCAAAATCTCTAGTCATGAACCGGCATTTTGGTAACTTTCAACCCATGTTCATATTTTTTTTGTGGCTTCAATAAAAATGATCTTAACATCTTAAATTATTTTATTTCTTTTTGAGTTTTCCTGACTTGTTTTAAAAGTTAAAATTTAAAAGGTTTAACATGTTAAATTAAAATTATTTAATATGTTGAATTGCCTTGATATTAAAGAATTTTCCATATTTCAATGTGTTTTATAATAATTTGACTCAAGTATTGCAACAAAATATTCCGAAATGTGTTAAAAACTACAGCCAAGAAAGTGCCGAAATGTGTTAAAAACTGCAGCAAAATGTGTCATGTCATTACATACAATATGTTCCTCTGTGTCGACTTAGAAACCAGAGGCGCATTCAACAGAGATGCAGGAACAGGTCGAACAGACACATAGAAATGCTATGAGATATTTAACTAATATCTACATTAAAATTACTTACACATCTCATGGCATTTGTAGGCTTTGATAAAAGTAAAACACAATATTTTTCCAATGACACCAACACAGGCATTTACTTTTAAAGTATTTTTCCAACGACCCAAAAATCTACAAATATAGACGGGTTCTGAAACAAATTTATCACTGAAAACATAGTAATTGACTCAATTTTAACAGTTTATTTTATCCAAATTTGTTTTAGCAGGCAAACTGCAGGAAATGAACCTAAATATCTCACAATAAGGTGACTAGAACCTAAAAAGCCGCATCTTCTTGGGCAGTAAAAGGGAAAAAAAGGATGCATATACATGCCAACGGAAACACTTTCAGTTTCCCAGTATGTTTATTCAATCCTAATAACCCATCACCAATCTCACCAAATTTTGCAAACTCCTAAACCTTCCGCGGATTAGTATTCACAACCACATTAACTATAATACATTCCTCTGCGTCAACTCAGAAACCAGAGGCGCATTCAGCAGAGACTAAAGCTGTTTGACTAACTTGTTATGTGTTCAAATCTGTTTAAACTAAAGCTGATACACAACAATTTAACATGTTAAATCAAATTTTTGTTTCATGAAACCCTAAATAGTGAAACTCTAACTATGCAGGTTCTTACAAATCAAACCCTAATTACTTATTCAACAATACAACAAATCAATTTAACACAAATCTGAGAAATTTAACTAAATGACAATTCACACAAATCTAAGAAATTTAACTAAATAACAAATCACACAAATATGAGAAATTCAACTAATTAAATAAGAAATCACAAATCAATGTAACACAAATCTAAGAAATTCAACTAAATAAGAATAAATAGTAATTCAAGTTTTTAATTATGAAACTTTTAAGAATAAATAGTAATTCAAGTTTTTAATTATGCAAAGGTTGAACTTTGATTCTTGTTAGTTTATATATAAACAAACTTTTGATTTGTTCATCGATTATCATTTATCATATTTTATAACATTATTGATTTAAATGTATCATAAACAGTAGCCAGTTATAAGCCATTGAAAACGGGGCAGCTTGATTCATTATTGATTGTCAAATTTAATTTGTATTGTCTAGTTCTTCT
The DNA here is from genome assembly GCA_032199755.1 of Ambrosia artemisiifolia. NCBI lineage: Eukaryota > Viridiplantae > Streptophyta > Magnoliopsida > Asterales > Asteraceae > Ambrosia > Ambrosia artemisiifolia. Next base: position 34,033,605 of record CM063513.1, read on the forward strand.
CTTCTAAGTTTATGGAAGGGTTTCTTAAATGAAAATAATCTGTAGGATCGGATTTTAACAAAGAAACACAAAGATCACATGAGTAGAGACATATCAGGTGCGGAAACCCTGAATATCATGCAAAATGATAAAAACCGTAATCAAAACACAATACAAATCATTTTCAACATGTTTTCATTAATATTAAAACCATAAACCGTTTACAGGTACAAATTAATGAAAACACACACTTAAAGGTGAAATTCAACTCTCTATGACCCACATTCAACTGACTAACCAACTCTATAACCGTCAACAACTACCACATATATATAAGCTATGTTTTTGGAAGCTTAAGGATTCAAGAGATCTGAAAAAGAAAAGTTTTGTGAAGCTTTCTAAAAGACCAAGTGATCAACCTAGCCGAGTGAAAGCTATAGGCGGCCCTAGCGCCGAACGATTCACGAGAGAAGGCCACAGTTGATGCTACAAAGCCAAGGAAGGAACAACGAAGCCAAGTTAGAAGATCAACAGATTTCCAACTAACACCTCAAGCATCGATCCCAAAGCTAGTCATGGCGGTAGACTCCATTCCTACCCTATTTTCCATTCCCTCACCAAAAATAACCCTTTAAAAGTCCTTTTGATTCACACACATCACTTCAATAATAGTCATGGAGATGCGATTTGCATACAAGCCTATGATTCATGTCTTCCATTAGGTAGAATTTGAGTGATCACCCCAAAATAAAACTCGAGTGAATGAGAGAAAGTGAGGAAAAAAAAGGGAAAAAGGGACGTCTTAGGATGTGTTTTAGTAGCCTTACCACAAACCATGCCCGAAATCCTGAAAGTCTATTAAGTAAGAATCTTAGGAGGTATGTTGAGCTCGGCACATCGAGTTAAACATACAATTTTTTCCCCAAGAAAAATTGCCTAAAAGTTCGGTTTGCTTGAGGACAAGCAAAAGCTCAAGTGTGAGGTGTTATGATGTGCCGAGATATTGACATGTTTTCCACACATATTCTCACCTATATTATACTAAAGGTCATGCTTTTATCTCTGTTTTATCATGATTTATCTCTCTTTTTTGATAATTGCAGGATCAGAGGTCAGGAGGTGAAAAGAAGTGAAAAACATCATAAAACAGCATCAACTGACAAAGATTTGAACACTTTGAAGCTCTGCCAACTGCAGCACGGCCGTGCTTACGGTTGTACACGGTCGTGCCACTGACTCGGGTCAACAAGTCAACATTTCCATGTCAATGGAAACCAAAAATCAGCCTTTGAAGATGTGCACGGGCGTGCTTAACTAAAACGTGTTCCCCAAGGCTCGAACCGACCAAAACTGACAAGACGTTTACACGTACTGAGGAGCACGGGCGTGTCAGGTACTAAGTACGGGTGTGCTCGACCTACGGACACACATCTTCTGCAAAAAGGATTCTACAACAGTACCTGCTGTCGAGCGCAGGCGTGCCACCCTTGGAAGCACGGGCGTGCTTGGTTCTGAATGCCTATAAATAGAGGCCTTCACCCCTCACTTTGAAGCATCCCTTCCCACTCGAAAACCAACACTTCTCCATGAAGTTTCTGCCCTCTTTTAGGATAATAGGTGTTCTTTGGAGCCTGGGATCACTCCATAAACACCACATTCAATAGAGAAACAACCCGAAATCACCAAAACCCACTAGAATCTTCATACAACCCTTCATCATGTCTTGTACACAAACCCAACTTTGTGAGCTTGTTGTATCAACCATGCTAGGCTAGATTTCTGTTGGTGTTGCTAGGGTGATGGTGGAAACTTGGTATGAATTAAATAGTTTATCTTTTCTTTAAAATGGTGTTTTTGTGTTCTTAATAATTCTTACTATTCTAAACTTTGTTTAATGAATTATTAACTAATCACTTAGTCTTTGGTCTTGTGGGTGTCTTGATAGGAAGTGGGAGGACTCATGAGTGTACCCATAGTGTGTAACAACCCATGCACTTGTGAGCTAACCTAATCCCGCGAGTAGTGATTGGCCTATTTGTGGGTAGAAATACACACACTTAGTGGCTTAATCCTCTACTATCAAGATATCATTTAGGGTCGGTACGGTCTTTATACATGGTCCTGGTGATAAACTAAGACTTGATTGTGCGACTTGGCTTCATTGTCTAAGTGAAAGCTTTGGCAGAAGTCAAGGATTGGTGAACCCATGTTGAAAGAAAACGGTCTTTATTTTCTTTCATTACTATATTGCCACAAAATTAGTAATAGACCACTCACTTTTTGATAAATTAGTTAAATCAAGTAAAGGATGCACATGTTCTGGTTAGTCACGACTCCTCTATGGTATTAAGTGGTAACTTGTTCGGTCTTGCTCCGGCCACCGGCAAGTTATTAATAAAAGCTTAGAATAGTTAGATGTCTATATTGCAACATTTGGAGTCGGTAATTCGGGGTTGGGTCGACACAGCCTCGAGTCATTTTCTTTTCATTGTTGAGAGGTGAGCTACCCGGTTTGGGCCTCACAAAAACCTTAAGAACACGAGTCGTTTATACATTTATGTGAAAACAGTCACCTCTAGAGAATGTGTTAATACAACTCAAAGTTAAGCACAAGTGCGCAACCTAAACACACCACTTTAATAAAAGTCTACTATTAATTCATACCTGTTTCCATCTGACCCCGAAGCAACACCTTTGTTTTGTTATTGATTTCTCTTATGGTTTACATCTCTCTTCTACTTTTCTTCTCTCACAATCTTAAAACTCTCTTTTAAAAAGTAATTTTTAGGAAACTGATTAGTAAAATCCGTGTCCTTTGGGTTCGATACTCGGTACTTGCACATCGCTATACTACCCACGATAGGTACACTTGCTTATTGTGTGGGGTCTAGAACTTTGAGCAAATATCGTTTTAAATTATAAATTTAAAACTTGACATCGTACCTGACGTGAAGTCGTGGTACACGTAAATTTAATCCACGTTACAACTAAAAGATAGTAGTAAACATGTATCGAACACAGGGAGTTTGTGGAATATGTGTAACTTATAGTTCTGCAAATTAACTACAATTAAACTACTAGACAAAAAGTAAAGATCAAGAGTTTTGGTTGTTTTGATTTAAAACTAAATTGATAACTAATTACTGATTAAGATTGGTTTGTTTCTTCAAATTATGAAAGCAATGATCATCCTAGGTTCTGGTTTCTTTAAACACTTATGTAAAAATTCCAACTAGAAAGAGTTACATAGACATAACTCATGTAAAAACAATTGTTGTGATAAAAGGGAACAAAGTACTCGGATTATATTAACGCGAGGTTGTTTCCCGATGACCAATTAATCATTAACCAACCCCAATCCTTCCCATGATATCTCGATTGTTAACAACACCAAGAACGTACGCTTTAGATTAGAAATTGGAAAATTAATCAACACACTACAATCAATTGTTCAAAAATCATAATAACAAAGCAAAGATACTAAGTTATTATTCTAGAAATGAAAGGAAACATACACAAGAGTTTAATAAAAACCTTCACCAAGAATGATCACCAAAAGTTTAGCCTGACATCGTTTGGTGAATCAACATAACATCAATGGAATTGTTCATACTATTCAAAAACATAAATCAAGTGTTTGTGATAGTTCTCCAATCAATTCGATGGCCAAAAATCGCCCCAAAGGTGTTTAGAAACGTTCCCAATCGAAAGTATGTGAAAAGACACCTCAAAAATGGTTTATATGGAAGTGGTTATAAAAATTGGTGCATATGTCACCGTACCTTACGGTAGCCACCGTAAGGTATGGTGGAAATAGAATTCTGACGCTGGCTTGCTATTGCCAAACGGTGGAAAGAAATGACCAAGGAGCCACCGTAAGCTATGGTGGCCACCGTAGCTTACGGTGGAGGCCTCCAAAAAATTATTTTTTTCTTCTTTCAACTCTTCCTCGATCCTTCCCGTTCCGGTCCATTCCAAAGCTCGGTTTTCTTCGTTTTAAGCTCCATGATATACATGCAATCAAAGTAACCGTAGTCATCTAATTCTAAGCAATAACGTGATCAAATGTGAGTATAATACGCGTTTTATCATCATAAAGGGTTGTTCCTTGAACCACCCGTCACATCCCCACACTTAACCATTGCTTGTCCCAAGCAATCCACTAAAAACCATTTTTAACACACACGCGATCATTTTAAATCAAGCTTCAACATGTAATCCTTTTACTAACCCATTCTTAATAACCGAATCAACACACCCCTCACAATGTCTCTCCCCTTAGTTACAAGTAAGCACTAGCAAATATGAGCTAGTCACACAAAAGGCAAACGGGTGGTTGCACAACCATAGGCTTGTACCTAAATCAATCTTCCTCTTACAAATGCTAAACATAAATGCAAATCAAAGGGGCTTTTAAGCTTGTAACTTGGCTAGGTTCAAAGGTAGGAATGGGATATATATGTAGTAGCGCATGACTTTACCTGGTATTTTATTACACAATGAACACACACACACAAAACAAAAACCACTATACACAACATAAACATTCTCTTTCTCATTTTTTTTCTTTTTCATCACTTCTTTTTCTCATTTTTTTTTTCTTTTCTTCTCATTGTTTCTAATTTTTTTTCTTTTTCTTTTTTTTTTCAATATATAGAAGCAAACAAACTACATAAACATACGAAACACACACTCAACTACACATCAAACTTGCAACACTCAAATAACACTACTAACACACTGATAAAACACAAAAGACTGGGTCAAGTTGGGTATAAATTTAGGAAGCTAGTTAAAGGGTTAACAAACGATAGGCTTTTAGGCACAAAATGGGCAACTAAATGACCAAACCCCCGCCCCTCTTGCTACCATGCTCATATATGTAATTCATGAGGTCCAACCCCCCAAATCCCACACTCACACTCAACAAGATGAGGCTACCTAATGCCCTTATCCTTTCTACACTCATGTCCAACTAAAGACTCAAATTGCATTCAAGCACAAGTTCTAGTGCACCCCCACCCATTGCCACTCTCACAAAGAAAGTTCTTATTTATCTACAAGTGTGGCTTCAACTCTCACCAAGAATAAAAAGGGTGTTAAGGGTTGCCGGTGTGTCTCTTGGGGTTAATTCAAGGTGTTCAAATTCTCACAATGTTTAAGTTTGATTACAAAAAATTTTTAAAACCTCAAAAATTTTCCCCCATCCACACACTTGGGATACATTGTCCCCAATATATGGTTTCGGAAGGAATAGATCGCTCCACTTCTTAAAGATGAAATCAAAGCTTCATATCTCAAACCACAAATTTCTTTTTGGTATTTTCATTTTATATTTTTTTTAGATTTTTTTTAACTTCACACCACCACTAACACAACCCAAACCAAAGCATCATCACTAACACCACCCATCCAACCGACCCAAAAACATAATAGAAAAACATAAATATACAACTATATACAAAAGAAAACGACCTGATCAGTAGTAACGAGGCTGAGCCGCCCCGAAAACGCAAGTCATCAAGTCATTCTAATCTCCAAACCCAAATGCCCCGCTACTGCTTCCACCTTGTTCCGGGGCCTGTTGTTGTGGTTGCCTCGGATCAATCCACTGAGAATGATGGAGTGGTGGAGTCGGGTATGAGATGCTACCATCATATGGCGGTAAAGACCCATACTCCACCGGAGGTGGATCCATAACTACAGGTCGTCCCGCGTGGCAATCCGCATTCATGCGTCTGTTTTGATCATCCACATACCGGTTATTCACCTCCACTTCATGGGAATAAGCGTGCGCCCGGTTCCACAACTCTTGTCGGTCAAAATTTTGTTTCATGGTCCTCTCCATACTTGCACTCATCATCGTCTGATGATCAAACAGAGTGCGCTCCGACCCTGACCACGTATCAAAAATTGAAGCTGGAGGGCGTTGGTTCTCAATTACCTGTTGCATAGTACCCTCAAATGCCCAATTTTCTTCATAAGACCGATCTGTGTAATCATAAAAACTTCCACCATACGCCCGACTTGAACTCCCTTGACCCAAATCCACATGTGCCTCCCCCAGCTCTTCTTGATAATCTTCCTCTTCACTTTGGGGTTCATCCCCACTCTCCGGCTCATCTTGCTCGCCAGGCAAGAGCATTCTAGCATCGGCTTTTGAAGCCCTCCATCTCTGACCTTCCGATTTGAACTTATGGTACCTCTCCGACTCGGTGTATGTCCAACCAAGACCCATCTTCTTTAACTCAAAAGGCCTGTGCCTTTTGTTCTTCCCTACATCCTCAGCTGTAATGGCCTTCTGTTGCTTCAACAATGCAGTAATGATTCTACAGTATGGGATGATCCGCCTCCCAACCTTGTTTCGACACATCCATACATGATTCATAATCAAATACCTAATGGGAAAACGTGGGGACCCATTAAGCAATGAGTAGAGGATAGGAATCTCCGGGTATCTAACTTCTTGTTTATCGGCCCTTCTTGGTATCACATTCAAAATACAAATGGCCAAAAGCAATTTTGCCTCAATCTTCAAGTTCCTTCTATACAATGTTGATGTGTGAAATGTGTAGTAAATAAATCGGTCAAGTTTTAAAAATGGAAAAACCTACAAAACCACACACTAACGGCAAGTGCACCGGTCGTAGTGTAGTAGAGCAAGTAAGTCCGGAATATCGATCCGTGGACACAATATGGCGACTCTCGGTACTAGACCTCTATCGACTCCTAGCCTAGCAAATTGGATTTTGTGATTTTTATTAATTAACTAATTACTAAAGCAATAAACTAAAAGGCTCAAACTAACAGATAGCGGAGGATTAATAAGGAGGAAAATCAGAGATGGGAAAGGCGACCACCTAGGTATTGAATCTTACTAATGAAATTGGAACTGCCCCGGCTTTGGAAACTATGTTGGCAATCAGGATCTTATAATATTCACCCCTAGTATCCTAGTGGCTCCGGATCATTTACCAAGACTGACCGAAAAGGAATCCTAAAGGCTACTAATCTCACTGATTGGTTAGATCACCTCTCGGTCTCACTAACTATGCTAAAGTACTCGCTAGACTGGTTTAGATTTCTCACTCTCCAATCACAATACACCCTAAAGTGCAAGGAGTAACCTGTAAAGTCAATCTATGACACAGATAAGCAAATAATACTAGAGAACCTAGGAAAACCTGATCTCTCAGCGTTTCTAGCCTAAACCTCTAGCACCAAAGATAAACCTGACTACCTATCACCTCTCGGTCTAAAGAGTAGGAAGAATACTAATTACCTCTAAACTCCCGATTAATGTTCATATGGAATTTAGGCCTAAAACCATAAAATAAACTACAAGCACAAAGCAAGTAATTCTAACAAGTATCCAAACATGAAAGACATTCACAAAGACACTCGTGGAACATCAAAAGATCATAAATTAGTAAAAAGTACGCACACACATCATAGAATCATAAACAAGTTTCTTACTAAAACATAAATCCAACTATAAAATCCAAATCCGAAACATAAACCAAAATCAAATAGCAATCATCTCAAACCTAGGTGGCCACTAATGTTTTAGCCAAACACAATTCGAGAAAATAATAAAAACATAGGTTCAAGAAAAATAAAAGTCATGAAAATAATATTTAAAAACACAAAGTAAATAAATAACAACCAAACACTTGCAAATACTTGATCCCGTGCTTTAATCTTTTGTTCCCGAGCCTTCCTTCCGGTATGAATTATCCTCTCCTTCGACTGTTGAGTTCTGGTTCTCTGCGGCTGCCCTTTTTTACCTCGATGAATGATATATGTTGCCCCTTTTATAATAATGCACGTAGGTTTTTTTTTTTCTTTTATTCTTTCTTGTGAGCCTCCCAACAATCGACTTCTTTTTTTTTTTCTATTTTTTTCTTTTGTCTATGATTTTCAGACAGTCACGTGGCTTGTGACTTTTATTATTATTATTATTACGCTATGCTCCTGACTTGGGTGTTCTTCGCTCGACCAAAGTTTCTCGTTTACGCTTCATCGTCCATGAACACTTGCTCTCAAGTGTTGGTGTCTCGATTAAAATTCTTTCACTTTGAGCTCATTTTTTCAAACACCTATAAAATAATAAAATACATAAATACATAATAAAAACGACACGAAATGAATAAAAACCTAACAAAATAATATACAAAATACATAGGAAAATAGATGTGTTTTGCAACACATCAAATGTCCTATGATATGTACCCGGTAGAAATAAGGCTTGCAACATTTCAGTCCATCTTGGATGCTTGTCCGGTTTAATCAACAAATCATCTAAACTTGGGATAATGTACTCACGTGACGCCAAACTATCATACTTGGCTAGCTTCCGTAGTGTCTCAAAAGACATCTCCACCTTTATCCCATTAACTTCACCGGTCAACTTCATTTGGGATGGTTTATCATATTTATTGCATTGTAGCGTTGCCATCCACTCTTCAATTTCAGTTAAAAACAAATACTTGTTGTCTTTATCATAGCAATGAAGTGCCGCTTCCCATCTTAACGCTCGGAATCTATCAAAAACCTTAAACGGCCCGAATTCTATCTCCTTTACTTCTCTCTCACAAATAAAAGCGCCCCCTCTATCTTGTAATTTTTTCATTTGATCGTGGAATAAAATTGCTTGCCATTCCCTCGGTTTCTCATTCAATGGGCCAGATTCCCACTTCGGCTTATCATGCATATTCAACTCAACCATTTCTTCATCTTCATCCGAATCTGAATCTCTCCCAACATATTTTCTTCTCTTATATTGTTTTTCTACTTGCTTGCCTTGAGCTTTCGAAGATGAGCTCGCTCCTGCTGCCTCGCCTGTTCTTGCCATTTTCCTATATAATTCACAAACACGCAACACAACCAAAAACATAACCAAATCAGTCTCATTTGCTTAACACCTCCCCACACTTGCTTGTTATCATGGTAGTAGATGCTAGTGAACAAGAATTCATACTTAGTTTAACGAAAATTGGGCATGATGCCTCTACAATATTAATATGTCCAAAAGTTCACAACTTGCATCTCGAACTTACATCTACTACCATATTATTAATCAAACAACAATTTTACATACTAACATCTAAGAGCAAGCAAGTGGGTATGAATAAACAAGAACAATAACCTCAATTTTTTCACAATGTACCATCAAAATTAACAAAATAAAACTCATACATTTGATTTGATGATACTAGAACACAAGAAAGCAATAAACTTGAAAAAGCCCCAAATTTTCGGATTCTAGGGTTTGGAATTCGACCCACTAGATGTGTTTATCTTGCAAATTTCTTCCCAAAATCATAAACTAGATGAAATTTTAGTCAAGATTGACTCAAAAATCACTAGATTTGGTGAATTATTAAAGGATTTATGAAGATTTGAAAGTGAAAAGGTTTTGGGTTATGGAAGTTCTTTGTGAAAGAGATGGATGATGAAGGGGATATGTGTGAAGAGAAAATGTGTGGCCAGGAGAAAAGTCTACGTGAATGAGGGAAATTTTTTTTTATCGTAAAAAAAATAAAAATGATTCAGTGCCCAGACACCACCGTAAGATACGGTGGGGGCGTATACGGTGGCCAACATGCACACTTTAGCTGCCGTAAGGTAGTAGACTCTCACCGTAGAACTTTTATTTCCCCAAGTCCACCGTAAGTTACGGTATGGACCGTTCCTTACGATGGCGTCTGGGCTTTTTTTTTTTTTTTTTTGATAAAACCTTAACAAAAACTTAGAATTTAAAATAAAAACTTGTAATTTCAAAAACACAGAAATTACCCTACCCCCTCGAAAATCCCGTGTTGTCCTCAGCACAATGTTTCAAACACGGGTTTCGAATAAGCAATTAAACAAAATAAGATAAAATAAAATCTAACTATGTACACTACCAAACCTGGGCCTCTCATGGTTTTTCCTCCTCCACCGGGCGTAAGATATAGCCCGCTTTGTCAAGCTCCAAGTTGTTGATGTCGTTTCCTTCCAAGTACGGCTTCAAGCGATGTCCATTCACCGTTTGTTGCTTGTTGGATTGCTCATCAAAGATATCTACATCACCAAACTTCCCAACCCGGCGAATGACATAAGGACCCATCCACTTGCTCTTTAACTTACCCGCAAACATCTTCAACCTTGAGTTATACAACCAAACCTTTTGACCCACTTCAAAGGTTTTCTTTCTCAACTTTACATCATGAACCTTCTTAAGCTTGTCTTTATACGCCGATGCACATTCATACGCTTCATCTCGAATCTCTTCAATCTCACTCAATTGCAACTTCCTTATCTTGCCCGCCTCATCATAATCCGCATTCACCGTTGTGATTGCCCAATGTGCCCGATGTGCTTACTCCATTGGCAAGTGACAACCCTTTCCATACACCATCCGATAAGGTGTTGTGCCAATTGGAGTCTTGTAGGCCGTCCGGTATGCCCACAAAGCATCATCTAACTTACTCGACCAATCCTTTCTATCCGTTCGAACCGTCTTCATGAGAGTTTCTTTAATTTGACGGTTGGACACTTCAACTTGTCCACTCGTTTGCGGATGGTACGGTGTTGCAATTCGGTGATTCACATTATACCTCTTCAACAATTTCCCAAAATTAAAATTTTTGAAGTGCGAACCACCATCACTTATAATCACTCTTGGAATGCCAAATCGGGCAAAGATGTTGGATTGTACAAACTTGCAAACAACCGAATGGTCATTTGTCCTTGTTGCAATATGTCACACCACGCCAATGGCGGAAACACGTGGCGCGACGGTTCAAAAGCATAAAGTCAAGGTTATCGCAAATCACAAGTAATTTAAGAAAATGGGTCATTTATTTAGGCGTCAAATCTTGTTCAAATATTACACACCAAGTAAATAGTTTTTAACATAATAGATGAGGTTTCTCAAATATATCCCATAGCCTTGGGAAATAAGAGTGAAACCCCACAAAATATCCGACGCCTCAAGGAGAATTCCACGACCCGGCCTGCCATGTCAGTCTTCACTTAGTTACCTGAAAGATATGTTTAAAATTTCGTCAATATAAATATATTGGTGAGTTCACAGGTTTTTAGTTTCCAAAACTTGAATACTTGGGAAATACCATGTTATGACAATATATAGGAGTTGCAAGTTCCTATAATTCTACTTGAGACTATAATCAAACCAAGACGTATAATAATAATGCCCCGCTCCAAGTCGTTACTCGGTTTCCCACGACTTAAGTTCAGAATATATGCACCCCAGGCATACACTAATGCATAATCAACGCTATCGATTAGGGGTGGGCCTTGTCAGGCACCAATAGTACTATTCAAATATTCCTCCGGTTTCATACTTCGAATAAATGATTATAGAGGCGAGGACTCAACCCCGAGTGGCGGTCACCCCTCAAGTAACTAATCCGTCACACATTTTCCCTAACATATCTTTCCCCCGAAAACGTAAAAATAGTTTAAAATGGGGCCGTGAGACTCACCTGAATCAACGTCCGGCGTACTAAGCAGATAGCAAAGAGGGTCTCGCACCTACAAACGTCCTAGACGTATAAGTCACTATCCCTATAGTGCATGTGCCTTGGCAAGTTGTACACCCAACTCCCTACCACAAGTTATTCCAAATCCCGTTTAATTAAGCGCGTATCCTAGGTTTCGTTGGCGTTAGATTACCCCTTGGTGTTACAAGTTATATATTACTCTTGTTAATATTTCCTTAACTTGTATCTTATTATTATCGACTCGACTTCACTTAACATATAATTATTTTCCCATTTAAATAATTATACTTAAGATCGCATCGCTCGACATAATATATATTTCAACACTCGACCCGACTCACCTTGCCGCACATTTGTTTTCCCATTTAAACAAATATGCTAAGATCTTGTCGTTCGATTGTATATTCTTAACACCCGATTCAACTCACCATACCGTATATTTATTTTCCCATTCAAATAAATATACTAGGATCTTGTCGGCGCGGCATACACATATATATCCTTGTCTACTCGTCGCGGCTTTCCTTCCCGCATATCTACTTTCCCATTACGTAGATATACTAGAATTTTGCCGAGACGAGCGTACATATATATAAATGTGTAATTTTTCTTGTTAAGTATATACGTTTGTTTAACGTCTTATTTGTTTACGTTATATTTTTCTCCCACGAATAATTCCTTTAACACTTAGGAAAGTGTTTATTAGTTTTCACCCATGTATATATATATATTTTACTTCCTAAAAATATATATTTTCTCATCTTGCCGCAATGACATTTTTCTCATGTTTTGTCCGTGTACGGTTCGTTAACGCGTCTTAGTTCGATAACTTAGCTCAAATAGTTAATTTTTCCAAGTTTTTCCCAACATGTGTTTTATAGAAATATTATTCATATTTCTTCCTCCTAACACATGTTACTTGGAAGGTTTTAAATACTTATGTATTTTTAACCCAACTTGTTAACTTAACTACAAAAATGTTTCCAATACTTTTATATCCCCATTTATATAAAAGTTTTCATTTTTGTATAAGTTTCTCAAGTTTGTTTAACATTTTTATAAAATCTCTATTTTATAAAAATCCTTGTGTTAATACAATCCATATTTTTATAACTTTCAAAAATATACTTTTATACAAAAATACCCAAGTATATCTACTAGTATTTACCAAATCAACCTTGGAAAATTATTACTTATACTTTTGACACCAAACTTTCCATTCTTGCATTTTTGGACTAATAGTTTCTAAAATATCCATTTTAGTCCTCTACTTTCAAAGTTACAATATTAGTCCCTTAACTTTCAAATGTTGCATTTTTCCACTCTAACTTCCAAAGTTAGCATTTTTCACTCAAAATAGTAGACTTTGAAGATCCATCTTTTTATTGGTAAGTTATTTTTGTATCAAAACACTTTTATTAGTCTTATATTCCATATATAAGACTACTTGTGTGTGTGTTTTATGTATTTGCCCATTATATCAAAATATCATTCTTCTAAGTAAGTAAACTTTAATTTTTCATCTTCTTTATTCTTGAACTACTAACATGTTCCATCATTTATTATACCTTAGATGATCATATTAAGGTGATTAAAGTTACTTTTTAACTCATTCAAGTTTGTTCTACAAATCTTAATCAAATCATCATCCTACTTAGTGTATGTGTAAATTTTATACATTTTCAAGAACACTACTTTATCATCATCCAACCCCTGATTTATTTACATATCTTTAATCATCTATTTTACTCATGTAAAACCTATTAAAGATTATGTTTCAAACCACCTTTTAAACCCTTCATGTACAACTTGCTTCTAAGAACACATACATGAATAATAATAATCAAAAACAAGGTTAAGAAGCTTACTACTAGCACAAGGCTAGGGAAGACAAAACCTTGGATTTTGAGAGGGGTTTAGTGTGTTCTTCCTTAATGGTTAAGCTCCAAGCTTGAAACACACAATAGGGGTTTGGATGATGGATTGTTTTGAGTGATTTGGAGATGTAAAAACTTGAAAGAAGAGTGTATATGGGGGAGGGGAAACCCACGGCTCCAAGAAGAAAGAAGAAGGAGAGTTTTGCTTTGTTAGTTCTAATGGCTAACACATGCTATATAATCTTATCACATGTAATCTTTCATGGATTTTGTGATCATTACTAAGGATTCAAGAGATTTAAGAAGTACACAAGTGATCTTGGAGGGATGTGTGAGTGTGTGTGTAGCCGTGTATATGTATGTAGGTGTAGGAGGTTTCTTGCAAATCTTGCTAAGTCTTGTAATCCTTCATAATCTTTATATAAGATTCACTTATAAGCATGTGCATGCCTTTAGATCATGATTACTTGCAATTGTCTTGGATTATTAGGGCCTATGGCCGAAATTTTCATAAGGAAAGGACAAGAGATGTGCATGCTTTGTACTTGTGTGTCTTACACCTTTTCCTAATCCATGCATGCTTAACTTTTAGTGTAGATAGGTTGTCTAAAAAAATTATAATATGGAAAGTTGTAAGGCCTTTAGGCCGGCCACTTTTGTGGTTTGGGTGGGGTCCACAACTCCAAATATTTACCCAATATTTGTTATGTTTAATCCCTCGTCGTTCGGGTGTCGTTCGGGTATTTTTCGGGTTTTAATCCCGCGTTATTCGGACATTAAAAATACCTTTAATAACCCTTAAATATAGTCTAATTTAAACGTTGATTGGTTATTTAGGCTTTTACCGGGTGAAATTATGAGTTATGCGCGTATCGGGTGCGGTACGCGCACTTTATTCGTTACCGGGAGATTTGTATGAGACGTTTCCTCTTATGGTTTTGGAGTTCCAAAACTCATTATATTTCATGAAACTACCCTTTATTTTATATCCTGGGTGTCCGGGATCCTTTTCGTTTATTTAATTATTACCGGGTAATTGCCAACGTCCATACCGGATAGTTTATTCGCACATGATCCAATCATGCCTTACCATTAAACGTATGCATACCTATGCATTATTTGGAAATTGCTATCTCCTAAGGCCTTGATAATTAAACCACATATAATTGCATTTAATTACGTTAATCACATATTAATTAATTAGTACGGAATTACCTTATTTTTGCCGGTTGTTACATTCTCCCCCCGTTAAGAGAATTCCGTCCCGGAATTCACTTCGAGTTCTCCGGTACAGGTGTCTTCTCGAATAGGGCGGGGTATTTTTGCTTCATCCGGTCCAGCCTTTCCCACGTGAACTCCGGTCCACGCTTGGCATTCCAGCGCACTTTGACCAATCTGATCTTGCTGCGTCTTAGTTTTTGGACCTTCCAATCGGTTACCTCGATTGGTTCTTCAACAAAATGTAACTTGTCGTCAATTTGGATTTCTTCAGCAGGGATGATGAGGGTTTCGTCGGATAAACACTTCTTCAAGTTTGACACGTGAAATGTGTCGTGTACTCCACTGAGCTCTTGAGGCAACTTGAGTTTGTATGCCACTGGGCCTACCCTGGACAAGATTTCAAATGGTCCTACGTATCGCGGGTTCAGTTTTCCGCGCTTCCCAAAGCGCGCGACACCTTTCCAAGGTGACACTTTTAGTAGGACCCTGTCTCCGACTTGAAACTCTAAAGGCTTTCGCCTCGTATCAGCATAGCTTTTCTGGCGGTCACGGGCCGCTTTGAGGCGTTCCTTTATCAAAAAGACCTTGTCCGTGGTCTCTTGAACAATTTCGGGCCCGGTGAGTTGTTTCTCTCCAACTTCCGCCCAACATAGCGGAGATCGACACTTGCGTCCATACAGAGCTTCAAACGGTGCAGCTTGAATGCTCGTATGATAACTGTTGTTGTAAGAAAATTCTACCAATGGCAAGTGTGTATCCCAGTTACCTCCGAAATCAACCGCGCATGCCCGTAACATATTTTCCAAGGTCTGGATGGTTCGTTCACTTTGACCATCCGTTTGGGGGTGATATGCGGTACTCATGTCGAGGCGAGTACCGAGGGCTTCATTTAAACTTTCCCAAAATCTTGAAGTGAAACGACTATCTCGATCGGAGATGATAGAAACAGGTACACCGTGTTTAGACACCACTTCCTTTATGTACAAACGGGTCAGTTTCTCCAACTTGTCCGTTTCGCGAATCGGAAGGAAGTGCGCAGATTTTGTCAATCGATCAACGATTACCCAGATCGTGTCATGGCCGCTTGTTGTCTTGGGTAACTTGGTAATGAAATCCATGGTGATTCGTTCCCATTTCCATTCCGGTATTTCCGGTTGCTGGAGCAAACCGAAAGGTCTCTGATGCTCAGCTTTGACCTTTGCGCAAGTCAAACATCGCGCAACGTATGCTGCTATATCTCTTTTGAGATTTGGCCACCAATAAAGTTCTTTCAGATCGTGGAACATCTTGTCTGCACCAGGGTGAACCGAATATCTAGAACTGTGAGCTTCGGCCAATACTAGTTCACGCAATCCCCCGTATACTGGAACCCAAATTCTATTCATGAAATACAGTGTCTGGTCTGCTTTTGTTTCTAGTGAATCAACCATCTTTCGTAATCTTTCACCCTTGACATTTTCGGGTTTAAGGGCGTTAACTTGAGCTTCACGAATTCGTTCAGTCAGATTCGTGTGGATAGTCAAACCCAAAGCTCGAACACGCAACGGCTTAACCCGTTCCTTGCGACTTAAGGCGTCAGCCACGACGTTCGCCTTACCGGGATGGTACTTTATCTCACAATCGTAATCGTTTAATAATTCAACCCATCGCCGTTGTCGCATATTCAAATCCTTCTGATCAAAGATGTGTTGCAAACTCTTATGATCAGTGAAAATCGTGCACTTGGTTCCATATAAGTAGTGCCTCCATATCTTGAGAGCGAATACCACTGCACCTAATTCCAAATCATGTGTAGTGTAGTTCTTCTCATGGATTTTCAGTTGCCTGGAAGCATATGCTATCACTTTTTCCCGTTGCATTAATACGCATCCTAAGCCTTGATGCGAGGCGTCACAGTAAACCACAAAGTCTTCCGTACCATCGGGGAGCGATAGTATCGAAGCGCCACATAACTTGTCTTTTAGTAATTGGAACGCTGCCTCTTGCTTTTCCGTCCACTCGAACTTCTTATCCTTTTGGGTTAACATGGTTAAAGCTTGTGCTATCTTAGAAAAGTTCTCGATGAACCTTCTGTAATAACCCGCGAGGCCAAGAAATTGTCGTACTTCGGTAGGAGTTCGAGGGGCTTCCCAATTTTTAATTGCCTCGATCTTGGCTGGATCGACATGTATGCCCTTCTCATTCACCACGTGACCTAGGAAGTGGACTTCTCGAATCCAAAAGTCGCACTTTGAAAACTTAGCGTATAGCTTCTCTTTGCGTAATACTTCAAGGATTAATCGAAGGTGATTCTCGTGGTCTTCCTTAGTGCGTGAATAGATCAAAATGTCATCGATGAAAACAATGACGAATTTATCCAAGTATGGCTTACACACGCGGTTCATTAGATCCATGAAAACTGCTGGTGCGTTGGTTAAGCCGAATGGCATTACCAAAAATTCATAATGCCCATATCGAGTTCTGAAGGCCGTCTTTGGTACATCTTCCTCTTGGATACGCAACTGATGGTAGCCGGACCTTAGATCAATCTTGGAGTAAAAGCTAGATCCTTGGAGCTGATCAAATAAATCGTCGATCCTGGGAAGAGGATAGCGATTCTTGATGGTTAGCTTGTTCAGCTCTCGATAGTCGATGCACATGCGAAATGTGCCATCCTTCTTCTTCACAAATAAGACGGGAGCTCCCCAAGGTGAGAAACTCGGTCTTATAAAACCCTTGTCTAATAATTCTTGCAGCTGGCTGGATAGTTCTTGCATTTCCGATGGAGCTAAGCGGTATGGCGATCGTGCCACGGGAGCAGCTCCAGGAACGAGGTCGATGCGGAACTCGACTTGTCGAGGTGGTGGCAACCCCGGCAAATCTTCTGGGAACACGTCAGGAAAATCTCTGGCTATCGGAATATCTTCCAACTTTCGCTCGTCGGCTTTCTTGTCCACTACGTGTGCCAAAAATGCGACAAGACCTTTTCTTAAGCATTTACGAGCCTTCATGCTAGAAATGATTCTTAGTGGCGTCCCGTGTCTTTCCCCTTGAATTGAGAGAGTTTCACCGCTTGCGAGGGGAACTTGGATGATTTTATCGTTGCAAACCACTATGGCATGATGTGCGGACAACCAATCCATGCCAACAACTATGTCAAAACTTCCCAACACAACCGGCAAGAGATCAATTCCGAACTCGTGCCCACAGAGTTCTAATTTGCAATCTTTCGCTACTTCTCTCGTTTCAATAGTTTTACCATTAGCCAGTTCTATGGAGTAGGGTGTATCTAGTTTACTAGTTTTTAGCCCAAGTAATCTTTTAAACTCAATGGATACGAAGCTAAAATCGGCACCGGTATCAAATAATACAGAAGCATAATGGCCATTAAGAGGGAACGTACCAGTGACCACATTGGGGTCCTGTCGTGCATCACCGGCTCCAATCACAAACGCCCGCCCGCGGGCTTGGTTGTTGACCTTGGGGCAGTCCTTCTTCCAATGGTCAAGTGACCCACAAGCGAAGCAGGGTCTAGCTCCTCCATTTTTCGGTGCTCCTGACTGGCAATCTTCCGTCTTGTGTCCCGATCGGTGGCACTTCCCACATGTCAACCCATTATTTCTCCCCCGGTTGCCCTGTTTTCCACCGTTCCCACGCCCTGTGGCGACATACCCTTTCCCCTTCTTGTTGGAGCTACCCGATGCTCCATCCTTCTTTCCTTCCTTCCGTTTACGTTTCCCAAACCTTGGTTTGTTTCCCTGTTCATTCGTCACCACTGCTGAACTTGTTCCCTGGTTCTTACCTTCCACACTGCTTGCTTCAGAGATTTTCAGTCCCGAAACCTGTCGGATCAAGGTACCCATTCGGATAGCGTCTTCAGTGAGGCTCAGTGCAAGATCAATAGCCTCGCGCATGGTCGTGGGTTTGGAAGAGGTGACCATGCTGCGTATCTGCGGTGCTAACCCGAACAAGTAGCGCTCTATCTTGTTAGTCTCTGGTGTAACCAAACGAGGTACTAGTCGAGCGAGATCATGAAATCGAGACGTGTACCCAGTAACATCTGCTCCTACCATAGTAAGGTTCCAGAATTCGGTTTCCAGCTTCTGTACCTCACTTGCCGGGCGGTATTCGGCAATCATAAGTTCTTTTAGTGCCGCCCATGATAGGGAGTATGCAGCATCATCTCCTAACGACTGTACTTGGCCATTCCACCAAGTTAGTGCCTGATCCAGAAACAGGTTGGTGGAGTACATGACGGACTGTCTAGGGGTACACCCACTGATGCGGATAATTGCCTCGGTCTTTTCGAACCACTTGACCAGGCCTATGGATCCCTCAGTGCCGCTGAAGTTAATCGGCTTACAGTCCAAGAAAGCTTTGAAAGTGCAGCCGCGCTCTCCTGAGGCTGTTCCTGTAATAGTAATGTAGTATGTTATTATGGGACAGGAGTTTCGAAATACTCTCCCATCACTTTTTCATTTATTCTTAAACCTCTTACCAATAGGGGAGGTTTCTCGTCGTTCGCTCCCTGTCCTGTCATGCGAGTGTTCAGAGCGGGCGGCTTCATGTTCTGCGATGGCGCGGGCTATGCGCTCCGAGATCAGTGTCTCGAGTTCAGCGGGTGTAGCGGGCAGTCCGTCTGCACCACTGTTGCTTCTGGTGGCTGGTGCCATTTTCTTCAATAATAATTATCAAAGGTTAATTTGGCAAACATTTATACAATATATAAATAACAAACCAGAATCTGAACACAAATAATCAACACCATGTCATCACACAACATACCAACACATCATACAGAATAAATAATAATCAACACAATATCACCACCCAATCACACGAATCACAATATATGGAGTAAGCAATATTAATCGTAGACAACAACATATTTCACCATCATAATAATAAGATTTTTCATTAATTTCAATAGTACTAGTACAATGCTTGTTCATAATAACAAAATGGGGAATACATCCCTCATACAATACATTGTTTTTGAAATAAATAAAACATCATATCATGTGCCGTCGTACCCGTACGGCTAGGCAAAATGCAGACGTGTGTCATAACCCGTGCTATACTACCATACTGCTGCTACTATGTACATGAGCTGGTGATTCTTCCGTGCGTCCCTGATGCATCCCTACTGTGGCGGTGGCGGCGGAAACTGGTACTGTGGTGCATGCATACTGATAGTCATGCTAATCTCCGTGATGCGCTCATATAAGAACTGTCGATGCGCCAAATGCGCATCTCCAGTAATCCCGCATTGCGCATCCATGCGCAACAACTCTTCCGCGTAATGCGCTAAGGCATCACGGGCATCGATCATCCGCGTCCACATCAATCGTGTCTGCTGCTCTACCTGGTTCACGGTGCGCTGCACCGTATTGGCGAGGGTCTGAAAGTCTCGCTCCAGTGTGATGGCAGAGGTCCATGCTGGTCCAGATAGGGGTGTCATCCCGTGAAGATGGGATGGTCCGGGTACATCGGGATGAACTGGCGGGAATGGGCCAAAGGGGTCTGGTATCGGTGTGTGGAAAAATATCGGGGCAAAACCCTGTGGACTGGGGGTAAAGTGTGGGGGTATCATGTAGGGGTCCCCTGCACCCAGGGGATACGGTGCAGGTGGCATGCTGGGCACAGTGGGGATCGGTAGTGTCATGGCTATGGTGGGTGGTGGTACAAGCTTGGCCAAGGGGACCAAGAGGGGCTCTGAGATAGTGGCCCACTCTGGGGTGGACACCACTATGGTGGGTGTGGGAGGGCTCGCAGTGGCGTATGCCGTCATGCTGCGGGCAGAGCTCCCCTCCAGGATGTGCCCAGTAGGAACTGGCCCATCCTGAGGTACGGGCTCGGGTATGGTGGGTAGGGTAGCTGGTGCAGTAGTGGCATGCTCGATCACCGGAGCGACGTGCTCCTCCTGGTCTGCTGGTGGGATCGGCACAGCAATGTGCTCCACCGATGCGGTCGACTCATCGTCGGAGTCATCAGAAATCCACCCGTTGTGTCCTCGGGGAACGGGCACGAGCATCATGCCCGGGGGTACGGGGATAAGTGGGGTAGGTGAGGGCTCACGGTCGACAGGTGCGTGTCGGTCATAGGGAGACTCAACGGTCTCTGACTGCGCGGGGACAGGCCTCGATGGACCTGCACAGCCCTCTGGAAAGTCTCTGATGGCCTGGAGGGGCAATACTGGCAGTGGCGCTGCCTGGAATGGCACTATAGGCAAGTCAGCCTGTGGTGCCTCGGCCATAGGTAGGTCGGCCACGTCGCCCTCAGCGGGGGCCCACGCCGGGTCCTCGCTCGGGTCAGTCTCATCCGAGCTATCTCCTCCTGCGCCCTCCACGGCGGCGTCAATCTCCATCTCGTCATCCTCCGGATCGAGTACCACAACCTCGATCGGCTCTGCTGGCGGCGCTGGGATAATCTGAATACTGCTATCGTAGCTCGGTGCTACGCTCCCTGCGTCTGCGTCTGACATCCCTGGCAAAAGAACCGCACTAATATATATGAAATTTTTTTGAATTAGATAGTTATGGCGTACGTTATCAGTAACCTTCCTAACTTCTAATTTCACGCTAATGCATAACAATACCCATGGCTGGCTTGGTCGGAATCTCCTCATGCCCAACGCTTCTTGAAAAATTACTTTATTGCGTTTAGCATCTTTACATATTTTTCTTTTGAAAACTTTATTATTTGAACCAAATCCGGTTATAGTCTAGTTTTTAAAGAAAATACTCTAGTTCGCTATAACCTTGGCTCTGATACCACTTTCTGTCACACCACGCCAATGGCGGAAACACGTGGCGCGACGGTTCAAAAGCATAAAGTCAAGGTTATCGCAAATCACAAGTAATTTAAGAAAATGGGTCATTTATTTAGGCGTCAAATCTTGTTCAAATATTACACACCAAGTAAATAGTTTTTAACATAATAGATGAGGTTTCTCAAATATATCCCATAGCCTTGGGAAATAAGAGTGAAACCCCACAAAATATCCGACGCCTCAAGGAGAATTCCACGACCCGGCCTGCCATGTCAGTCTTCACTTAGTTACCTGAAAGATATGTTTAAAATTTCGTCAATATAAATATATTGGTGAGTTCACAGGTTTTTAGTTTCCAAAACTTGAATACTTGGGAAATACCATGTTATGACAATATATAGGAGTTGCAAGTTCCTATAATTCTACTTGAGACTATAATCAAACCAAGACGTATAATAATAATGCCCCGCTCCAAGTCGTTACTCGGTTTCCCACGACTTAAGTTCAGAATATATGCACCCCAGGCATACACTAATGCATAATCAACGCTATCGATTAGGGGTGGGCCTTGTCAGGCACCAATAGTACTATTCAAATATTCCTCCGGTTTCATACTTCGAATAAATGATTATAGAGGCGAGGACTCAACCCCGAGTGGCGGTCACCCCTCAAGTAACTAATCCGTCACACATTTTACCTAACATATCTTTCCCCCGAAAACGTAAAAATATTTTGAAATGGGGCCGTGAGACTCACCTGAATCAACGTCCGGCGTACTAAGCAGATAGCAAAGAGGGTCTCGCACCTACAAACGTCCTAGACGTATAAGTCACTATCCCTATAGTGCATGTGCCTTGGCAAGTTGTACACCCAACTTCCTACCACAAGTTATTCCAAATCCCGTTTAATTAAGCGCGTATCCTAGGTTTCGTTGGCGTTAGATTACCCCTTGGTGTTACAAGTTATATATTACTCTTGTTAATATTTCCTTAACTTGTATCTTATTATTATCGACTCGACTTCACTTAACATATAATTATTTTCCCATTTAAATAATTATACTTAAGATCGCATCGCTCGACATAATATATATTTCAACACTCGACCCGACTCACCTTGCCGCACATTTGTTTTCCCATTTAAACAAATATGCTAAGATCTTGTCGTTCGATTGTATATTCTTAACACCCGATTCAACTCACCATACCGTATATTTATTTTCCCATTCAAATAAATATACTAGGATCTTGTCGGCGCGGCATACACATATATATCCTTGTCTACTCGTCGCGGCTTTCCTTCCCGCATATCTACTTTCCCATTACGTAGATATACTAGAATTTTGCCGAGACGAGCGTACATATATATAAATGTGTAATTTTTCTTGTTAAGTATATACGTTTGTTTAACGTCTTATTTGTTTACGTTATATTTTTCTCCCACGAATAATTCCTTTAACACTTAGGAAAGTGTTTATTAGTTTTCACCCATGTATATATATATTTTACTTCCTAAAAATATATATTTTCTCATCTTGCCGCAATGGCATTTTTCTCATGTTTTGTCCGTGTACGGTTCGTTAACGCGTCTTAGTTCGATAACTTAGCTCAAATAGTTAATTTTTCCAAGTTTTTCCCAACATGTGTTTTATAGAAATATTATTCATATTTCTTCCTCCTAACACATGTTACTTGGAAGGTTTTAAATACTTATGTATTTTTAACCCAACTTGTTAACTTAACTACAAAAATGTTTCCAATACTTTTATATCCCCATTTATATAAAAGTATTCATTTTTGTATAAGTTTCTCAAGTTTGTTTAACATTTTTATAAAATCTCTATTTTATAAAAATCCTTGTGTTAATACAATCCATATTTTTATAACTTTCAAAAATATACTTTTATACAAAAATACCCAAGTATATCTACTAGTATTTACCAAATCAACCTTGGAAAATTATTACTTATACTTTTGACACCAAACTTTCCATTCTTGCATTT
The DNA here is from genome assembly GCA_032199755.1 of Ambrosia artemisiifolia. Classification (NCBI taxonomy): domain Eukaryota; kingdom Viridiplantae; phylum Streptophyta; class Magnoliopsida; order Asterales; family Asteraceae; genus Ambrosia; species Ambrosia artemisiifolia. The sequence goes on from CM063513.1 coordinate 34,056,945, forward strand.
TTGGACTAATAGTTTCTAAAATATCCATTTTAGTCCTCTACTTTCAAAGTTACAATATTAGTCCCTTAACTTTCAAATGTTGCATTTTTCCACTCTAACTTCCAAAGTTAGCATTTTTCACTCAAAATAGTAGACTTTGAAGATCCATCTTTTTATTGGTAAGTTATTTTTGTATCAAAACACTTTTATTAGTCTTATATTCCATATATAAGACTACTTGTGTGTGTGTTTTATGTATTTGCCCATTATATCAAAATATCATTCTTCTAAGTAAGTAAACTTTAATTTTTCATCTTCTTTATTCTTGAACTACTAACATGTTCCATCATTTATTATACCTTAGATGATCATATTAAGGTGATTAAAGTTACTTTTTAACTCATTCAAGTTTGTTCTACAAATCTTAATCAAATCATCATCCTACTTAGTGTATGTGTAAATTTTATACATTTTCAAGAACACTACTTTATCATCATCCAACCCCTGATTTATTTACATATCTTTAATCATCTATTTTACTCATGTAAAACCTATTAAAGATTATGTTTCAAACCACCTTTTAAACCCTTCATGTACAACTTGCTTCTAAGAACACATACATGAATAATAATAATCAAAAACAAGGTTAAGAAGCTTACTACTAGCACAAGGCTAGGGAAGACAAAACCTTGGATTTTGAGAGGGGTTTAGTGTGTTCTTCCTTAATGGTTAAGCTCCAAGCTTGAAACACACAATAGGGGTTTGGATGATGGATTGTTTTGAGTGATTTGGAGATGTAAAAACTTGAAAGAAGAGTGTATATGGGGGAGGGGAAACCCATGGCTCCAAGAAGAAAGAAGAAGGAGAGTTTTGCTTTGTTAGTTCTAATGGCTAACACATGCTATATAATCTTATCACATGTAATCTTTCATGGATTTTGTGATCATTACTAAGGATTCAAGAGATTTAAGAAGTACACAAGTGATCTTGGAGGGATGTGTGAGTGTGTGTGTAGCCGTGTATATGTATGTAGGTGTAGGAGGTTTCTTGCAAATCTTGCTAAGTCTTGTAATCCTTCATAATCTTTATATAAGATTCACTTATAAGCATGTGCATGCCTTTAGATCATGATTACTTGCAATTGTCTTGGATTATTAGGGCCTATGGCCGAAATTTTCATAAGGAAAGGACAAGAGATGTGCATGCTTTGTACTTGTGTGTCTTACACCTTTTCCTAATCCATGCATGCTTAACTTTTAGTGTAGATAGGTTGTCTAAAAAAATTATAATATGGAAAGTTGTAAGGCCTTTAGGCCGGCCACTTTTGTGGTTTGGGTGGGGTCCACAACTCCAAATATTTACCCAATATTTGTTATGTTTAATCCCTCGTCGTTCGGGTGTCGTTCGGGTATTTTTCGGGTTTTAATCCCGCGTTATTCGGACATTAAAAATACCTTTAATAACCCTTAAATATAGTCTAATTTAAACGTTGATTGGTTATTTAGGCTTTTACCGGGTGAAATTATGAGTTATGCGCGTATCGGGTGCGGTACGCGCACTTTATTCGTTACCGGGAGATTTGTATGAGACGTTTCCTCTTATGGTTTTGGAGTTCCAAAACTCATTATATTTCATGAAACTACCCTTTATTTTATATCCTGGGTGTCCGGGATCCTTTTCGTTTATTTAATTATTACCGGGTAATTGCCAACGTCCATACCGGATAGTTTATTCGCACATGATCCAATCATGCCTTACCATTAAACGTATGCATACCTATGCATTATTTGGAAATTGCTATCTCCTAAGGCCTTGATAATTAAACCACATATAATTGCATTTAATTACGTTAATCACATATTAATTAATTAGTACGGAATTACCTTATTTTTGCCGGTTGTTACACAATAGCTTCAATCCACTTTGAAACATAATCCACCACCACCAAGATGTACAAGAACCCATTAGAGTTTGGGAAGGGACCCATAAAGTCAATGCCCCACACATAGAATATTTCTACAACCAAGATTGGTTGCAAAGGCATCTCATCCCTCTTGGAAATACTTCCCATATTTTGGCAATTTATACAATTTCGGACAAATTCGCATGCATCCTTGAAAATTGTGGGCCAATAAAACCCACATGAAAGAACCTCGTAGTCGGTTTTATGCCCACTAAATTGCCCTCCACACGCGGATGAATGAGCATGAGTCAAGATTTCCATCACCTCCGATTCGGGCACACACCTTCGGATAACTTGATCGGGGCCAATTTTGAAGAGGTCCGGTTCATCCCAAATGTATTGCTTAACTTGGACCATAAATTGTTGTCTTCTTTTCTTGGTCCAATGATCCGGAATGGCACCCGTGGCTAAGTAGTTAACATAATGAGCATACCACGGTGCAACAAAAGTGGACACGGCTAATAGTTGTTCATCCGAAAATCTTTCATTTATTTCACCCACATCATCAATCCCCTCAACCGGAATTCGAGACAAGTGATCCGCCACTACATTTTCACTCCCCTTTTTGTCTCGAATTTCTAAATCAAACTCTTGAAGTAATAATACCCACCGAATCAAGCGTGGCTTGGCATCTTTTTTCTCCATCAAATATCGAACCGCACTATGATCCGAATACACTACCACTTTGCTCCCCCAAATATACGAACGAAACTTATCCAAAGCATACACCACCGCTAATAATTCTTTTTCGGTTGTGGTGTAATTCAGTTGCGCTTCGGATAGAGTCTTGCTCGCATAATAAATCACCACCGGCTTCTTATCAATTCGTTGACCCAAAACAACACCAATTGTAGTGTCGCTTGTATCACACATGATTTCAAATGGCTTTGACCAATCCGGAGGTTGCAAGATAGGAGCCTTGACCAAATGTTCCTTCACAACATTAAAAGCTTGCAAACATTCATTAGTAAAATCAAAGGGAACATCATTCAATAACAAATTACATAAAGGCTTGGTGATGACACTAAAACCTTTAATAAAGTGTCTATAAAATCCCGCATGTCCCAAAAATGAGCTTACCCCCTTTACATTTTTCGGTGGTGGCAATTGATGATATTACCCTAATTTTTGCCTTGTCCACCTCCATGCCCCTTTTAGAAATTACATGGCCTAACACAATTCCCTCTTGCACCATGAAATGGCTTTTCTCCCAACTAAGCACTAAATTTTTCGCAACACATCTTTTTAAAACTTTTTGTAATTCGTTGAGACAAGATTCAAAACTAGTGCTAAAAATTGAGAAATCGTCCATAAACACTTCAAGCGACTCTCCAACCATGTCCGAGAAGATACTCATCATACATCGTTGGAAAGTTGCCGGAACATTACTCAAGCCAAATGGAATTCGCCTAAAGGCAAAAGTACCATATGGACAAGTGAAGTGGTCTTGTGTTGGTCATCCGGGTGTTTTGCAATTTGGTTGTAACCCGAATACCCATCTAAAAAACAATAATATTTTTGACCCGACAATTTTTCAATGATTTGGTCAATAAAAGGGAGTGGGAAATGGTCCTTAGAAGTGGCGGCATTCAACTTGCGGTAGTCAATACACACACGCCACCCGGTAACGGGTCGGGTGGCTATTTGTTCACCACTTTCATCTTTAACTACTTGAATACCGGACTTCTTAGGAACCACTTGAGTAAGACTTACCCAAGCACTATCCGAAATAGGATAGATAATTTCCGCATACAACCATTTGATTACCTCTTTCTTTACCACCTCCCTTAGGTTCGGATTCAACCTTCGTTGTGCTTCTCTTGTGGGCTTTGCATCTTCGGTGGTGATGATCTTGTGCATAACAATTGATGGACTAATTCCTTTAAGGTCGGCAATCGTCCACCCAATAGCTCCTTTATTCTCTTTCAAAACTTCCAACAAAGCTTGTTCTTGCGCCATCTCTAAATTAGAGGCAATAATTACCGGTAATGTGTCATTATACCCTAGAAAAGCATACTTTAAATGGCTTGGCAAGTCTTTGAGCTCCAACTTTGGTGCTTCTTCTAAAGATGGTTTGGGACCCGAATCAATCTCCACCGGCAAGCTTTCAAATTGGTGGGTCCATGGTGGTTGACCCTCTTTCAATGTCATGACATCTTGCTTCTCCTCTTCAATCCTTAAAGCACAAGCATGTACCTGTTCAGAAAAATCACAAACACACACATCCACTCCATCCTCCTCATACTCATGCGGATTGCATCCGTCGACTATATCTGCCATAAAACACTCATCAACACCCAAAGCATTAGAATTGTTTGTAAAAACATTTAAACGCATTTTTCGGTTTCCGAATGTCATATCGACTGTACAAAATCTACAATCAATCACAGCATGCGCGGTATTCAAAAATGGACGACCCAAGATAACATTTTGTTGTTGTTTTGAATCCGCAGATGAGTAATCCAATACCAAAAAATCAACCGGGTAATAAAATTCATCAATTTTCACAATTACATTTTGAACCATCCCCCGAGGTAACTTATGAGACAAATCGGCCAAAACAACCGTTTTCTCCACCTTAGCCAATGGACCAAAGTCATATTGATCATACAAACCCCCCGGTAAAATGCTCACCCCGGCTCCAAGATCTAGCAATGCCTTTGCCATTTGAAAATTACCAACTTGAATATTTATTAATGGCGTGCCCGAATCTTGGAGCTTAGGAGGAAGCTCCCCATTCAAAACTGCACTTACTTGTCCGGTAACATTTACCCTTTTAGGCATTTACTTCTTTTGTTGCCTTTTTTGTGTGCACAATTCTTTTAAAAATTTTGCATAGGCGAGTACTTGTTTTATTGCATCAAGTAAAGGAAGATTAATTTTTACTTGTTTAAACATGTCCCACATTTCTTCTTTTTGGGGACCTCTTGATACAATAAAATGTTTTTTACCCGGGTCAAGTAGAGCCGATGGAAATGGAACTTGATTTGACTCACTTTCAACTTTTTCATTTTTATCATTTTCACTCACTTCCGGTTTTTTAACATTTGATTCTTTTGACAAAACCAGTGGAATTTCATCATCCTCACTCTCATTACCCGTAACATCCTCAACTTCCCCCTCAACAAAACCCGGTGATAAATAAGCTTTAAACTCTTTACCACTTCTCAACACACTAACATGATTAACATTAACATTATTACCTCGCGATGAGCCATGTGACGGATTTACCTTGGTGTCACTCGGAAGTTGACCTTTGCTTTTCTTTAATTCCGCCACATCAGTTGCCAATTGACCCATTTGAGTTGTTAATGCTTGAATGCTCTTGTCAAGAACCTCATCCTTTTGTATTCGGGCTTCATCAAGTTGATTCCTCTTTTGCATATCTTGTTGCATAGCCCGAAGCATCTCCATGACTTCATTCCCACTTGACGAACCTTGACCCGAACCACTTTGACCCGTTGGTTGAAACTTCCCAAGGTACCCATTGTTGTTTCCACCCCTATAATTCCCTTGGTTGTATTGTTGACGAGGTACATAATTACCTTGAGCTTCTTGAAAATTCGGGTTCGCTTGATTTGATGCATTCCCATAACGAAAGTTAGGATGGTTTCGTAACCCGGGGTGATATACATTGGAATTCATGTCATAATTCATACCACCCCCTTGAATAGCATTCACCTCCTCCGTCTGTCCTTCATTCACTCCCACTCCACAAACCTCCGCCGTATGGCCTATTTCTTGACAATTATTGCAAACATTGTATAATTGATTTGTGGGTTGCACATTACCACTCTCTACTCCATGCACTTGAGGCCTTTGAATCACATGCCTCGCCCGTCTTGATGATTGAGCCTTCCTTTTGGAAGTCACCACCATTTGCTCTAAAAATGCCCAATCATATTGTTCATAGTTTGTACCAACGTACCATTTGTGATGGACATCAAGTCACGGGTATCCTCCGAACTCAAACCTTCATGAACAGCATTCAACAATTCCCAAATTTGGATACCATGGTGGGGACAATTTCTTAACATCATGTTAAATCTCTCAAATACTTCATGAAACATTTCCCCCGATTGTTGTTGAAAACTTCTCAAACCTCTCCTTGCATCATTGGTCTTTTGGGAGGTATAGAACTCATCTAAGAATATTTGTTGCATGTCGGCCCATGTGAAAATTGATGCGGATGGTAGAGTGTGAAACCATCTCTTCGCCTTATCTTCCAAAGAAAATTGGAAAAGAACTAACTTGACATCATCCGACGAAAATCATTGACCTCCAATAGTGTTGCAAATGGAATCATAAGTCTCCAAATGAAAATAAGGCTCCTCCGTTGCTAGCCCCTTGAACTTTGGTAAATTTCGGAGAGCGGTTGTTCTTACTTCAAAAGTTCTTCCATCCGCATGTTGAGGAATCACTATTGGTGAAGGATTGTTAGTGATAATCGGCCGAAAATGAGCTTCTATCCCCCGGACAACCTCACGGTGAAGTCTTCGAGGAGCTCCCAATAGTGCTCTTGGTTGACCCATTTGCCCTTACATTGGCCCTTGCGGTGCAAATTATTGTTGGTATGGGTATTGATGCATGGGTGGTGGTTGTTGTTGTTGAATTGGCCTTTGAACTTGAGCTTGCATGTTTTGAGGGCGCATTTGATTAAGCAGTGTAGGACGTTGCAATTGCGGCCCTTGAGGTCTAATGTGTTGCACTCCAACCGGTAGTCTACCGAGTCTTGAAATTGTTGCATTGGTTGACTTAGTTGACCCGCTCCTACTTGAGATCCCAAATAATTTCCATCACCTCCATAATAGTAACCTTCTTCATTGTACCCACTATACTCTTCTTCATACCGATCATCATATCTATCCCTTTGAAATCCCAAAGTTTGCCCAATTGGAACAGATGAATATTGGAAACCGGAGTGGGTTGGTGGTTGATAAGGAGATGTGGTATGGATAATGGTCGAGCCTTGTGGTTGTGGGAATGTAGAAGATGATTGACCCATAGTTGGGAAAAAATGGGTAAATTGTGGAATTGTACTAGCAGGACTATAGGTAAGGTTTGGTTCAACTTGAGTAGAACTAGGTTGTGTGGTATGGGTTGGTGTAGTAGGATTGTTGGAAAGGTTAGGCATGGTGGTATTTGGTGATGACTCGTGAGAGCCTCTAGTATGCATACACTTGAAGTACCTGCACACTAAACACAATCAGTGTAAACCCGAAAATAACAAAACAAAACTATTAAATTAACACACGTTGCGCACTACTCCCTGGCAACGGAGCCAAAATTTGACGTGAAGTCGTGGTACACGTAAATTTAATCCACGTTACAACTAAAAGGTAGTAGTAAACAGGTATCGAACACATGGATTTTGTGGAATATATGTAACTTATAGTTCTGCAAATTAACTACAATTAAACTACTAGACAAAAAGTAAGGATCAAGAGTTTTGGTTGTTTTGATTTAAAACTAAATTGATAACTAATTACTGATTAAGATTGGTTTGTTTCTTCAAATTATGAAAGCAATGATCATCCTAGGTTCCGGTTTCTTTAAACACTTATGTAAAAATTCCAACTAGAAAGAGTTACATAGACATAACTCATGTAAAAACAATGGTTGTGATAAAAGGGAACAAAGTACTCGGATTATATTAACGCGAGGTTGTTTCCCGATAACCATTTAATCAATAACCAACCCCAATCCTTCCCGTGATATCTCGATAGTTAGCAACACCAAGAACGTACGCTTTAGATTAGAAATTGGAAAATTAATCAACACACTACAATCAATTGTTCAAACATCATAATAACAAAGCAAAGATACTAAGTTATTATTCTGGAAATGAAAGGAAACATACACAAGAGTTTAATAAAAACCTTCACCTAGAATGATCACCAAAAGTTTAGCTTGACATCGTTTGGTGAATCAACATAACATCCATGGAATTGTTCATACGAATCAAAAACATAAACCAAGTGTTTGTGATAGTTCTCCAATCAATTCTCTGGCCAAAAATCGCCCCAAGGGTGTTTAGAAATGTTCCCAATCGAAAGTATGTGAAAAGACACCTCAAAAACGGTTTATATGGAAGTGGTTACAAAAATTGGTGCAGGGGCCACCGTACCTTACGGTAGCCACCGTAAGGTACGGTGGAAAAAGAATTCTGACGCTGGCTTGCTACTGCCAAACGGTGGAAAGAAATGACCAACGAGCCACCGTAAGCTACGGTGGCCACCGTAGCTTACGGTGGAGGCCTCCAAAAAATTATTTGTTTCTTCTTTCAACTCTTCCTCGATCCTTCCCGTTCCGGTCCGTTCCAAAGCTCAGTTTTCTTCGTTTTAAGCTCCATGATATACCTGCAATCAAAGTAACCGTAGTCATCTAATTCCAAGCAATAACGAGATCAAATGTGAGTATAATACGCGTTTTATCATCATAAAGGGTTGTTCCTTGAACCACCCGTCAGTACCACCGTTTTCACACTTAATTTCCTTTTCAACAAAACTCTCGGCATCTCCTTCGGGATTCAGCCATTTTAAGCTCGTTTTGTTCAAAGATATGTTGAAGACTTTTATGATCCGTGTAGATCGTACACTTAGTACCATAAAGATAGTGTCTCCAAATCTTAAGTGCAAAAACCACAGCTCCTAACTCTAAGTCATGTGACATGTAATTCTTCTCGTGCACTTTAAGTTGTCTTGATGCATAAGCTATGACTTTATCGTTCTACATCAGTACGCAACTAAACCTTGATGTGTAGCATCACAGTACACCACAAAACCATTGCTTCCATTGGCGCACTACACAACGTTTGCTTTAGAATCTGGAAAGCTTCCTATTGTTTTTCAGTGCATTCATACTTGCGGTCTTTTTGTGTTAATAGCGTAAAGGCTGCGCTATCTTGGAAAAATTACCAATAAACTTGCGGTAATATCTTGCCAAACCCAAAAATTCATGTATCTTCGAGATTTAGGCGCATCCCAATCCTTGATCGCCTTAATCTTCGCTGGATCGACTTGAACGCCTTTCTCATTAATGACATGACCCAAGAAATGAACTTCTCACATCCAAAATTCACACTTCGAGAACTTCGCGAACAACTTCTCACTTTTCAACAACTCCAAAATAAGCCTCAAGTGTTGTTCATGATCCTATTTAGTTCGTGAATAAATAAGTATATCGTCAATGAATACTATAACAAACTTGTCTAAATAAGGTTTACAAACCGTATTCATAAGATCCATAAACACTATTCGTCAAACCAAACGGCATAACTGGAAACTCATAATGGCCATATCGCGTCCTAAATGCGGTCTTCGGAATATCCTCTTCCACAATCTTCAATTGATGATAACCAGATCTAAGGTCAATCTTTGAATAAAAACTCGACCCTTGTAACTGATCAAACAAATCATCGATCCTAAGCAATGGGTATCGATTTTTAATAGTAAGTTTATTCAACTCCCTATAATCAATACACATCCTAAAGGTTTTGTCCTTCTTGATGAACAACATAGGTGCTCCCCAAAGAGAATAACTTGGTCTGATGAAACCTTTATCCAACAATTCTTGAAATTGATTTGAAAACTCTTGCATTTCTGAAGGTGCTAATCGATAAGGGGACTTAGCGACTGGAGTAGCACCGGGTACATGATCTATCCGAAATTCTAACTGCCTTGAAGGCGGCAAACCGGGCAAATCTTCTGGAAAAACTTTGGGATATTCTCTAACTATAGGGATCTCCTCAAGTTTCTTTTCCTCAGCTTGGTGTTAACAACACTAGCTATAAACTTCGGATAACCTTCCCGCAGGAACTTTTGCGTCTTCATTACATTAACCAACTTCAATGACTTCTTCTCAGTCTCACCGCAGATGACCAAAATGTCATTCCTACTACTGTATCAAAACTTCCAAGTTGTACGGGTAAAAGATCTATGCTAAACACATGATTTTCGAGTTGCAAAGTACAACCTCTACTTATCTCGTGAGCCTCTATCACTTTACCATTTTCCAATTCTATAGAATAGCTTTTATCTAATTCATTCGATTTCAAGCCTAACAACGGTTCAAATTTCTTCGAAACAAAACTCATATCGGCTCCGGTGTCAAACAAAATAGATGCAAGTTGATTATTGACAAGAAACGTGCCGGTCACCACTGTAGGATCCTGCCGAGCCGCGCCCGCGTTAATCTCAAAAGCTATGCCCCTTGCATTCGTCCCACAAAGTTTTGGGCATTCCCTCCTAAAATGTCCTACCACTCCACACTCATAGCAACTTTGGTCGTTCTTGCCCTTGCCAGCAACATCTAGAAGTCTTACTCTGGACTTCGGGGCTGAATGCCCATATCGACCACATCTTTCACAAAGAACCACTTTACAATAACCTGTATGCTGGGTGTTACACTTCTGATACAGCGGTGTCACTTCTTCGACCTTCTTGTTCTCACTAGCATTAGCAGCTTACAACTTTCCAGAATAACGATTCTTATTCCTTTTTCTCCTAGATTGCTTCTTGGAACCATCAGACCTTTTCCTCTTACTACCAGACGACATTGCCTCTTGTTCAGAACTCTTTTCAACCATTTCAATCGATTTCTTACCAGTTTCACCCTTCCTATCCAACGCTCCCATTCTAATTGCATCATCAGTTAAGGAATATATAGCGCTCTGCGTAGTAGTTGGATTAGAAGAAGCTACCATTCCTCTAATTTGAGGTGCCAGACCCCAAATATAACGTTCAATACGAGCAAACTCTTGTGTAACCAAACGAGGGACCAATCTAGCCAACTCATTGAACCTGGTCGTGTAACCCTTTACCTCTGCTCCTTTCATAGAAAGTGTCCAAAACTCAGCTTCAATCATCTACATTTCACTGCGGGGACAATATTCCTTCAATAACATGTTCTTCAATTCATTCCACGAAAGACCATACGCAGCATCTTCACCCAATGCTTGAACTCGCGTATTCCACCAAGTAAGGGCATCATCATGAAAAGAACATACAACATACTTGACCTTTTGAGAAACAGTACAGTTACTGATCATCATGACTGACTCCATTTTCTCGACCCATCTGATAATATTCAACGGACCTTCAGCTCTTGAAAATGTACAGGGATGACAAGAATGAAACGTCTTATAATTGCAACCTTGTTCTGGGTTTCCTGTTCATTTGAATGCGCCAAAGTTACTATTTGATATACGATCAAAATAACAACTTTGTGAAACATTAGAACCAATCTCAAGTGTCTTTACATGATGAACTTCCCATATGGATTCTTTCTCCTGGTCCACCTCCGGGTGTACCACGACCTTTTGGACCACTACCACCTCGACCTCTACCAAATCCCGCAATGGCATCACGCTGATCAAAGACAAAACTCACTTGCTGAGCTATAATCCTAGCCAACTGCTCAGGCGAAAAAGGAAGTGAAGAACCTTCTGCCTCAGCATTTGCTCTCACTATGGGTGCCATAATTCCTTTTCTATATATTTTAGAATAAAAATATACGTAAGAAATAAGCTAAATGATTTTGAGAACTAATTATGTTGCGTATTGGGATCATTCCAAAATGACATTCATACTAACAAGATAATTCAAAAAAATCACATACCACTAACGATCGACAAACCAAATAAAAGGAAAAACAACCAAAGCCACACCAAATAAAAAGATAACAACCATGATTAACTTGCTTCCATAGCTACAAAATACCATAATATTTGAGTACATCACTAGACAACTTGTTCCAATTGTTTACAAAAGATCATACTACCAAATTATACAACATTTCGGAGATCATACTAAACAAAAGTGGTGCAACAAATGCCACCATGACAAGTTTGTCCTACTAGACTACCAAAATATAGGGCCTAACATGCCCGTGGTCAACATCATGATAAAACAAATCATGGAGTCTTGCCTCCACGAAGGACAGAAGCCATGAACAGCAACATAACCATAGCTAGTGACATAGCAGCACTATATCTCTCCTCAGCAGCCACCAAACGTTGCTCCAATCCAACCATGCCAGCTTCAGTCTCTTCCAACTTGGTGTCTTTCTCAGCAATCTTTTTCTTTGCATCCATCAAATCTCCCTGCATAACCAGAAAACAAGACTCTAACCTCTCAATCAGTGCCAACTGGCGATCTCTAGCCTGACTATCCATGATATAGAATACTCCTCAACAGACGCCATCCTATTATCCATACCCTCAACCCTGCTATCCATAGAACCAACCCGACCATCCATAGTCACAAACCACTCATGAAGCGAATCAAACCTATCACCCATGCCATCCATCCTATGCTCCGATCTATCTATCCTATGATGTAGAGTGTCTGCCCTCCTATCCAACGATACATACCTACTCTGAAGCGTAGTAATCCTATGATCAGTACGGGCTCCACGTGTCGCCAACGTAGCCACAGTACGCGCTACTTGCTCACCCGTCAATATAAGAACACAGGCAGCAGACGAGGACTCACCTCGCTCATAAGCACGGGGTATACCCTCAATCTCCGCCCAATCGCTAAACATCGTAGGCAACCACTTCCAACAATCCAACTCGATCTTCCTAATCTTACAACTAGAAGAAGACTGTCCCTCAGTACCCAAAGGTCTCTTGCGTATGGGCAACGCATCAGTAGACGGGGGTACTAGCATCAGGAACTCTAGACTGGGACCTATCGGATCTAAACGTAGCGAATAAACCATCATTCCGGGGCTCAGAAGGTAATATAAAAGCAGGTATGGGCTCACCGGTGTAAGGTGCCACTACAACAGGCTCGGGGTCAACAATAGACTCAACTAAGGGCTCTACAACAGCGGGTACATCAATCACAATCTCCACAACAGCCGGTGCAACTATAACCTCTGGCTCTACATCAGCCGATGCAACTACAACCTCTGGCCCTACAACAGCCAGTGCAACTACTACCTCAGGCTCTACAACAGCCGGTGCAACTATAAACTCCGGCTCTACAACAGCCGGTGTAACTACTACCTCAGGCTCAACTAACCATCCTACTACAGGTATGTCATCCTCATTATCCACTGGGGCTACTGGTGCTAACACAAGAATATACGGGTCGTGCAAAGGCCGCTAGAGTCGGTGGATGAGTACGGTTCTGGTGGAGTCTCTAGCTCACTCACGGTACTGGACAAGCTGATATACGACGAAACCATGATCTGTGACAAGCAGTATCCGTACTTAATAAGTATATAATTATATAACATAATTAATCACATAAGCACAAGTAATAATATATCATAAGAACATAACTATTCTTAATACTATTTTCTAAGGTACTCTACATGATGCATACTAAGACTTAAAATATTTCACAAAATATTTGAGAGCGTTCATGGTTATAGTATAGACCGAAAAAGTTTTTAATTATCTATAATCATCGCTCTGATACCAACTTCTGTCACACCCCGACAGCGCACAGCGGAAAGCAAGTCATGAGATAACGGAAGTTGTTACCACAAAGTTTAGCAAATCACACATAATTACATATGGATATCTAGCAAACACCCTCTAGTTAAACATATTTAAGTTTCATGGTCAAAGAAAGTTTAAAAACATGTTCCACCAAGATGAAGTGAAATAGAAGCAAACATTGTTTTACAAAATAAAAACATAGTTTTAAAGTTTTACGGTGCCAACATCATGTCCATAGTAGTGTATGCTAAACCCACTCTCTAAACTCCTATTCATCAGTACCTGAAAAACATGCTTAAAAATATCAATAAAAATGTTGGAGAGTTCACAGATTTTAAGGCAAATAAACATATTTCCTGGTTAAAAAACGTATGATAAAGTACCAACTAAACTGAGAACCAAGTAGACCCGCGAGGTCCTACAAGCATGATCGTAGCCTAAGGCTCTTAATCAAACCACGACTTTTCTTCCCAAACCTGACCTCCTAGAGGAACTTTTAACAAAATATGCTCTCCTATAAGACCCAGTCCCACTGGTCAGGGAGGGGGCGTCAACCCAATAGATCTACTAACATAATCCATGGCTCTAAACCAAGAGCAAATGATTAAGAATGCGGGGAAGTATCCTCCTGAAGGGATAGACGGGCGTCCCACGCCTCACGTCTTGCACCTACCAAAGACCATCAAATGTTCTATATAGTTCTAGTATACCCATCATACAAGCATGTTAATCCCTCGATTATAAAACATTCAAAAACATTTAAAAAGAAAAGGGGTCGTGAAACTCACATCAAACGTAACAATCAAACAATTCCCTAGTTTAAACCACAATCCTTTACTAACAATACCCTATAATCCATAAGGCTATTTTAGCAAACATTCTAAGTCGGTCCAAGTTATTCACCAAACTTCCCTTGACTTAGATTAACCAAAAAGATTTGAATTTCCATTAACCCTTACCCTATTGACCCATTGGTGACCTTGACGATTGGTTAAGTTTTAGACCTCACGTATACGCATATCGCATCTAATCACCTAATCCTTAGGTCCACAATTATATGTTCACACATATATCAATCCAAGTTAAATACCACATAACTTGACATAGTAAACCTATCAATTCATTATAATCAAATACACACATGTAGCACATAGCTTCACATAGTCACTACTATCAAGACTCGTTTTCCACAATAAGTCGTTCTTGTCGAAACGCGACCATTCTTAGTAATCACAAATTACACATAGAACGGCTAGGCTTCATGGAAATTATCCAAGTAATTAACTTACGAGTCATACATCACATAGATTCACATCATCTATTCCAAATTACTCATACATGCTAACATACCGTCTCAACGCACAATAAGACATATTCTAACAATTTCCATATCGTACAAGTTTCCAACGTCTTATGTCAATCTATGAACATCATATAAACTTAATTTAAACACTAGGACCTGCATATATACCTCAATTCAGGATCAAATTTGCTGTTCTAAATCAGCCACAAAATTTAGTCGTTACACGCCTCAAAAATCACATTTTGGTGACTTTTATCGCATAGTTTTGCACTGTAAGCATCCGTTACAATGGTAAACATATTATACAACCTAAATAATCAATTTTATACACATTTTAACACTAAATAAGCTGTTTTACATCAGACCTGAAAATAAGTGCTTTAAATGCGTAAAACTTGTTGAAAACATGCGTTTTTACGCATCTAATTGCAAATACATTTAGGTTTTTACATTAGGTCTTTCATGAACACTTTATCACGCTTTATTTTACATCAAAATAAGTCATAAAAACTTGTTTAAAATCTGTTTTGAAATATCCATTTCAAAAGCTCGTATTTTGGCGTTTTAAGGCGAAAAACACGTTTTGATCGTACATACAAGGTCTCCCAAGCGTGTAGATCCTATCTAAACTAATTTTAGGCTTATCAAAACCCTTAAAACATTATCCCAGTCAGATCTGTCCTAGACCCTTAACAACTCAAAAACAACATCCAACAATGCATAATCCTTGAACATATTAATCAATCAAGCCCCATTTCAACAAATACAATCCTATACCATTTTTCTAGACCATCTTACACATGAAAAAATCATTTTACATCAGATTCAAAACCCTCTTAAAACCCTATTGCATGTTATCAAAATCAAAGGATCAAAGCATGAATAATCATCTAACAATCAACACAATCTATCCCACACACACACACTCACGGCTCAAACACACACATATATATACACACGGCACACACATACACACCTACATTCATCACCATTTTTCAATTTATCTCATCCCCATTGTTTATTTTATAAAACTCACTTCAAAATCTTTGATTGTCTGGTGAAAAACTTGACTAAAAATAGAAAATACAAAGATTTTATAAGAGTTTTTGTTCAAGAAACTCACGTTTGAAGAAACCTTGCAAAAATGGTGGGTTTGATGCTCAAACACTTTAAAATCACTTGTTTCTTGAAGGTTTTAGCTCAAAATCACCAAGGTTATCAATATATTCAAGTCTTTAAGTCCATTTTTATAACAAGATGAACAAAAAAAAAGAATAAATGATGATGATGATGGGGTTACGGTTGGGAGGGGGAGAAGAGAGGGAGATGAAACGTTTTTTTAAGTGTGTGTAGGTTGATGGTGTAAGAGTAAAGGAATGAAGTGTGAGTGGGGGTTTTTATTTGGAGAATTCTCAATTAGTATTAATCATTGTAAATAATTAACATCAATAATATTAATAAGGGGGCGGTTATGTATATGGTGTGTGTATGTTTATATATATATATATATATATATATACATATATATAGGGGAATTATAAACAGAAAACCCACCCAAGTTAAAGAAACTTTAAAAACCCATCTTATGGTAGAGGTGAGTCCACGACATTAGTTATGAAAATCAGTACAAGGGTAATTTTGGCAAGATAAGTTTCTCTCTTCTCTTGAACTTTTAAAAAGTTGTCAAGGTCTTCCAAACTCACCTTATCTCTCTATCTAGTAAAGTTGATCCACCTACCCCATCATCCTCTCCTCTCTATCTTTTCTGCCAGAACTTCTACATAAACATCAAATCCTACTCAAACCTAAGGTATAGAAAATTGTTCTCTCTCCATTTCATTAAAAAAAATCAACACCCAAGGTATAGAAAATCCTTTATTATCTCTCACCTTGTTCTACCTACTCAACATCATCATCTCTCTTGACACCATATCTGAAGGAGTAGTGGAGAAGATTCTGTTATCAACTAGATCCGAACCCGAACTGTTTGTGTGGTTGATATTTATGGTTTTTCAACACCAACAATCATGGTGTCTAGTAACGATGGAGATAGTAAAGACGAAGGGGCCGTGATTCGCTGGTGACCGGGTTCTTAACCATCTTAAGTTTTGTAAATCCCTCACTTTATTAATAGATCTGAGCTTGAAAACATGATAAGGGATGAGGGATTCATTTTTGGTGTGGAAACTGGAAAGGAAAAAGGAGTAGTGGAGTTACAATGTTCCACCATATTTTGACTAAGATTTTTTTCTATTAACAAAAGCCCATTAATTTTTTCAATATTTACAATTTTTTTTTTTCTGTTTTTCAAAGTGAGCCAGAGAGAAATTACATGGCAGCATACATGGTTACCAACTAAGTTACTAACTTTTTTTTTCTAATCTCACGATCCTTTTTTTTTCATTGTTGATGATATATAGATTTAAAAAATAATATTTACTTAGTTTATTTTTTGTTTTTTTGGTTCCATCGTCCAAGTCTACCTAATACCATCCAACTTCTACCTTAGTTTATTTTTTAAATGTAATTTTTTTGTTACAGTTGTGTAGATGGGGTTTTGATGAACGGTGAGAAGAACATGAGATGATTTGTTACAATGAACATTTTTTTCAGCGTCTAAGTAAAGTTTTTTTTTCTTGTTATGAACGTATATTTTGATCTATAACTGATTTGTTATTTTCTGTTTCTAAGTTATTGGTGTAATTTTTTGATAGTGACAGTTGACGATTGGAAAAGACTTGTGTAAATGGGGTTTTTTGACGAAGACAGAGAAGAATATGAGATGGTTTTGGATGTGTTTTAAAATTTTATTTTAATCTTGTTACAATTTATAAACCATCACTCCTAATTGTTATTTTTATTAAACAAAGCGGGTTTATTCTTTTGTAACTTGTCTTGTTGTTTATTTATCATATATGTATTTTTAAGAAAGACGATGTTGTTGTTCATTGCATGTAACCCGTCTTGTTACAATGTGAAAACTATTAACATTGTAAAAATTATGTAACATTTCTTTGTTACAAATATGTAATGGTCATAGTTATAATTATATAAGTCCTAGTTATATTTATAAACTTTTCTAGTTAGACATGTAACATTATGTGCAAAAAATGTTATAAATGTAAAGAAGGTCTGAATAGTAACATAAGTTTAACAGTTGAATAAATGACACAAATTACTATAATAAAATAAAAAATTTCCTAGATGTTACGCCTAGATATGTAACATAAGTTGTTAAAGTTATTTAAGTACATTAAGTTGCTACAATTACATAAATATATATTTCTAGTTATAGTTAAACAAGTAATAAGTAAATAAATGGTTTAACTTGTTACAGTTATATAAGTAACCTAAGTTGTTATAGTTACATAAATATAGGTTGACTTATCATTGTTGTGACACCCGACAAACTCTGGTTAACAATTTTATCAAATCATTAAGTCTACCTTAGCGAATCGTGCATACATTACATAACTATGTCAGTTGAGTCATTGGGATGGTTCTGGGAATCATTGGGAGTCGTTAAAGTGACCCTCAGGGTCATTGGGAGTCGGTCCATAACCATGTGTACAAGGATTGGTGATTTGTAGAATCGACGTGTTTAACGCACACACGCAAGTCTCGAGTCCCGGGAATTGGTGAACGAATGTGAAAGTGTTAGTTATCATGCATTATGTGTTTATAATCATTATATAACTTGTCGGTATGTGAATACGTGCTTATATGTGTTAAAATAGTGTTTAACGCACCAAAAACCCAAACAGCCATGTAAGGGGCGAGTAGCAGGGGGTGAGTAGCCTAATTGCATGTAAAGAGGGGGTGAGTAGCCTAAATGCATGTAAATAGGGGGTGAGTAGCCTAAATTCATGTAAATAGGGGATGAGTAGCCTAAATGCATGTAAATAGGGGGTGAGTAGCCTAAATGCATGTAAAAGGGGCGATTAGGAGGTCCTAATCGCTTGTTGCAGCCCCTAATCGCATGTTCTGTTCTGGACGACTAGAAACACCTATAAATACCACCCTTGACTTGTAAAACATCATTTGTGCAACCCTAGACGTCCCATAACCTCTCTCAACCCATAAACACCCTCTGGAACACATTTTTGTTTAGGAATCCACCTTTCCAAGCCTTACACCTCATTATCTTGCAAATCCAAGGTGTGTTCTTCATCCCAAACCTTTGTAATGATTTTGTTTTACTCCCTAAAGGTCCAGACCTGGTTTTTAAATGTTTATGTCTTTGAAAACCCATTAAAATCAGTTTCTAAACAAACCTAAACCTTTATGCTTTTTCTATGTGATGTATTCATGCAAAGATAGGATTTTTATTGATAAAACATGATTGTTCTTGTATGTTTGACATGTTTCTGACCTAAATGAGTTGTTATGATGTTAATATATGAATTTGGGAGTTTAGGATTGTGTTTTAAGGATAATACGTGTTTTGACCCGTTTGGATGATTTAGGAAGATTTAAGGAGATTTAATGTGTTTGAATGATTGCATAAGGTTAGGTTTTTCTATAGGATGATGCTAGAACAGTAGGATAATGTCGGACAACATTGTTATGTGATGGAATCCGGATATTTGCTATTTATGGCAAGTATTGCATGTTGATGTGATGTTTACATGAGGAATATGCCATTTTGGGAAACGCTTGCATTCGGGGCTGTTAGAATGGTGATAATTTGGGGGTTTTGCTTGAAATAGGTTTATAAATGTTTTGGGTTTGATATTGGGTGTTTCCACATGTTTCGGATTTGATTTGGAGGGTTAAACGCGCGAAAAAGTGGAACATCACTGCAGGGGACGATTAGGGAGTCCTAATCGCCTGTGGGACACGTGAGTAGCCCTAATCGCATGTAAGTAGGGGCGATTAGGCTCCTACTCGTGTGTGTAACATGCATTTACAATCCTAAATGCTAGTTTGACTTTCCTAATTGCTAGTTGACTTTCCTAAATGCATGTTTGATCTCCTAATCGCATGTACTGCTGCTGTAAGTGTATTTTGACATCCCGAGACATGATTTGACACCTAGGAACATGCTCGGAACCCCGGGACAAGTCTAATAACTTGGTAACACGTGTTAGGACGCGTTTATGCTTTATTGAACTATATGCTAGACTTAGTGAACCTTTGCGCATGTTAAGTATTTAATTGCATATGTTGCATGATATCTTATATTTGGATAACATGTGGGATGTCGGGTCACCAATGGGATGTCGGGTCTTGTCTTGTGTGGTTAGGTTATCAGTCAAACGTGTTTTCAAACGTATAATGGTCATGGACTGGACATTTGGGGACTAATGAACCTAACGGGTTATTAGTCTAACATCTCACATACATCTTATAATAGGTCGCCACTAGTTGGGACTATCACACACGTGTCGGTTTACTCTTTAACTGAAGACGCAACCTAAGGTGAGTTCACGGCCCCACTTTTATCAGTTTTGTTTTCGGGGGGAAACATGCTTACACATTTTAAACACATGATTTCAAGTTATACTCTGGCTACCATTATATTACTATACGGCTCATCTAAATCCTATAGAAACCACTAATACGGGTATGTAGCGGGGAAATGTGGATAGCGCTATTGGGCCTGACAAACCCCACTCGACGGCTGGAGGCCGGGCGGGTGCATATTGTCTCGATCACACAGGGCCTACCGGGGATGACGGCAGTCCGAGGGGTATTACACAGTAACAAATCACAGTCAGCAATGGTTTAAACCGTAGTAGTAATTATCATAACGCCTAGCTAGCGTTCACACAACATAGTAGTAATGGTAACGGTTTTCAAAGGATTAACGAAACGCATATTATAAAACCTGTGAACTCACCAGCATTATATGTTGACTTTTTAGCATGTTTTCTCAGGTCGCTAAGGTAGCAGCAGTCGGTTTAGGCGCACGGAGTCGCACTCGCGTCTAGGATCATACTTTTGCGATGTTAAAACGTTAAACTCATGTTTTTACCTTTGTTGGGATTTTGTAAACTTAAAATGCTTCCGCTACTTTTGGATCATGGTTTTTGACTTATGAATGGTTTGGATTACGTATCTTTTACATATAGTTGTCGTTTATTGTAACCGTTGATTTGGATCTTGGTGTGTCACGCGCCTCGCAGTAAAGCTCCGCATGTGGTAATTTGAGGGTGTGACAATTGTAATTTTTTTTTGTTATAGCATTGTAACAGAAACAATAATTACAATACATGTATACTATTATTTTATGTACTAACATTTTTCAAATTATAATACGGTCAAATAGGATGAGAAGGAAGAATATTATGATGAGAGATGAGAGAGAATGGTTCATTTAAATAAAGTGAAAGACAGGGATGTGTGTTGGAAAGTGAAAAAAAGATGTCGGAGGAAGAAAATTGTTTGCCAACTCTACCCTTGTGTACCATAAAATAATAAACTAAAGAATTTAATCAAACCCACAAAGTGGTTTTTAATCTCAGCCATAGATTGTTTGCAATCAATGGTTATGATAGAGTTTCTTTAACTCAAGAGGGTTTTCAATTTATCCTCCCCTATATATATATATATATATATATATATATAGAGAATGGTTCTAGAGAAAACCCTCCTTATTTGGTAAACTCTGGAAAATCTGACTTCCCAATATTTTTTTATTTTTTTTTGAAAAAAAATAGGGTAAGTAATATACATGATTTTAAGCATTTTGGGCCAAAAAAATTAAAAAAGCGCCGAGTAGTTTTTTTTAAAAAAAATAAAATTTTGACTAACACATGTTAAGCGCTAATAACAGGTGTTAACCATGTGTTAACTATATGTAAACAGTAGACTTTTTTTATTTTTAAAAAAAAACGTTCGGCGCGTTTTCGATTTTTTTGGCTCAAAATGCTTAAAAAAATGTATATTACATACCCTATTTTTTTCAAAAAAAAAATGTTGGGAAGTCAGAGTTTCCAGAGTTTACCAAATAAGGAGGGTTTCCTCCATATACTTTACCTATATATATATATATATATATATATATTAAAAACTTATAACATAAACATACACATTACATATCTATACTATATTATAATGCATGAGGCAGGGACTTCTTAAAACTTAAGTAATACAAATATAATTGTATAAGGTACAACACTTAATGCACATAATAAAGATATTTTAAGGGCAAATATGTCTTTTAGTTAGTTTCTAACAACTTATACTAAAAAATTGCTTGTAGAAGCAAAGCCAAGAGGGGGTTAAATAAGCCCGAAATAGGTGGAGAGGATCAAGGTCGCAAATATATCTTTTAGTTAGTTTCTATAAACACTAACTTCTCTGCATTCCTAAATCCTCACAAACACTTTCAAATTTTGAATTCTCCATTGCCTGCAAAGACAGAAATAATCAAAGAGATAGAGCCTGAATCCACTTTCCATTTTCTCAACCCCCCGGTCGCACAACCTCCACCTTTAAAATCTCAGATATTCTTTTTATACAATCGTGTTTGATGTTGGTTTAGAAGGAGAAAGATCCATTTTCTATCATAATGAAATTACTTAAAAAGATTTGACTATAAAATTTAGTTCGTGAACACGAACTTAATATATAATGCAGCCTGTAGGTTAAGTAAGACTCGCAAAGGTTGTAGTCATACAACTAAAAAAACATTGATTTTTTAGTAGCACAATTTTACGACCCAGTCTGGTCATATGGCTTGAGTTTTTTTAGTATAAACTGTAAATCAAACCGTTCGTTACATTTTGAAATCGACCATCTGAAAGTAAAATAAAAATTGAGTGCAGAGCCGTACCGGTTAAGTTTTAGGTGGTTTCATGGTTTTAAGTCAAACCGTTAACACCCCTAATTTATATGGGAATGAAGATGCAACTTGCAAGTGCTTTCTCTAATTAAACACCGTAATGGTCTTTGCTTGGAGGTATAAACTGTATGGCAATATATGTAAATAGATGTTTCTAGCATGATTGTCAATGGTGTAAATGGGTAAGAATCTTTAGTGAGTAGATCACCATAGAGGATTAGTAAACTAATAGAAAAAAGGTATCACGCTGTAAAAAAAATTTCCCGCCGCATCGCGCGGGTTCCTTACTATTTATAAAAACCCATATATATTAAATACTTAAGGTTTTCAACCATTTATCCAATAATAATATTTCCCAACTAAAAATATCTATTTTTAGCTAATTTGATTATATTAGAAGTTTCCCTACTGTACCGAGCCTCGTACTCACGTTAAAACTCTAAAACGCGCAATAATTAGACCAAAGCGATTTAAAAACTATCAATTATAGTCTTTATTGGTTTTAATAATATTTTCATCCTGAAAATATTATTTAATGCCAAACCAAGCATTACGGGTCAAAACTAGACTTTTTAAAGTTAACCGGGTCGTCACCAATGTTTAATACGGGTAATTTATCACCCCGTGATACGAAAATTCCTAAAATGCCCAATAAATTTTTTAATATGTTTGGACTTTGCTATTGCATTTTTAAAGACTCTAATTATCTCCAATTAAATCCAACATGCAATTTTTGATATTATTTTAAGAGTTATTATACTGTACAGATAGTACCTGGATTTTTGGCGGTTGTCACATTTAGCGCCCCAACACCATTACATAGGGGCGCTAAAGGTGAAAAAAAGTTGGGGCTTTAAATGTTTAACGCCGGAGCATGTATAACCCAAACCAATCCTCTCTTGACACATCATCTCCCCCAATCATATTTGTTTTAATTAAAAAAAATAAAATAATAATAAGGTAATGAGGTCTTAAATTTAAAGCCCCCCACTACATCCCATTTCATTTTAAGGCCCCATGCTGACTCATGTGTCACGTGTCACAATCATTGGATGAGGCTTTAAATTTAAAGCCCCCTACTAAACATGGTCTTAGGGGGGACGAGGAGCTACCCGTTTTTTGAACGGGCACCCCATTACCAGCATGGGAATAGTACCGCCACCAGTGCTGGTAGTGGTTCCATGATATGTTTTCGTTAGTTAGTTAACGGATTCATTTCCTCACGGGTACCCCTCACCTTTGTTTATACCTTGAACCTTCCAAGGTTTTGGAAGGTTGGAGGATGAAGATGAAGATGATGAAGTTCAGTTCGAGGTTTTGGAGGATGAAGATGAAGATGATGAAGTTCAATTGGAAGGTAGATGATGATGGAGAATGGTTTTTTTTTTTCAGATGGGTTCAAAAAAAAATTTTATGGTTTAAATGAAAATGAGGTAAGTTGTAAAAACATAAACGGTGAAGAAACAATAGGAATAAGTAAATTAAATTAAATGAATTAGTGAAGAAACCGTTTTATGTTTTTATTTTCGTTTAAGTCAGTGAAAAATAAATAAAAAATCAGTGGAGTGGTGCCTCCAAAACTGTGTTTCAGTAAAGTGATATGGCAATACAGGATTGGTAGAAATCAGTAAAGTAAAAAAAACATACATGTAGCGCCCCTCCCCGTTAGGTTAATTAAACGTTGGCCAGTTAGGCAATTATACTTCTCAGTCCTTACATAATGTTTTTGAACTTCAGTCCTTTCACCTTTTCTAAGAAAGCTTAACCAACTCCGTTATTTTTTCTTTTTAAAAGTTTATCATGATTATAATTATTCCCATATACTTTTCAAATTACTTTGTCTTAATAAATGCTTTAGCTATAGTAAAGAAGATACCAAATTATGATTTGAGTGGAGGGAAGGAAACCAAATGCTTCACAATTTTTGTTTTTTTAAATCCATCTCAATCAAGATAAGGCATGGGCTTCAATCAGTTGATATAGATTGTGACATACAAAATATTAACTCGTTGCCAACCAAAACACCTTGGAACCCACTACCCTTCAATTATTTGCGTCATCACTAATTCTAAATTACATGTCATAAAAGTTAACCATAATCATATAACTTACGTGTAACAATTTTGATATGTTATGATGTTAACAAATATATTTCTGAAGATTTCTAGGTTTATAGAACTAAGGATATGTTTCTTCTATATCATGTATAATAACATTACAATTGTCTTAAAAATTCATCATTTATTGTTTGAACTGCAATTAGCCATTAAAAAAATAATGTAATTAATTGACATTTAAGTATATAGCTAGAGAGATTGAAAAGAAGTTGTCTAGTAATTATAAGACTATATGGTGTGCCTCCCTTTTCCCCCAACTCCCCCAAGTGCCACATCAGCGCCACATCATTTCTCTCATTTTCTCCCCCAAAGTTTGGAAATGCTTTCCCCCAATTCCCTCATTCCATCTTCCTTTTTTATTCTTTTTCCTTTTTATTTAATTGTATATTTTATATTTCATAATTATTTTTTTATAAAAATAAAATAAAAAACGTCAAAATAAATAAAAAAAACATGAAAATTAAAAAAAATTGGAAAACATAAAAAAACGAAATTTCATAATTTTAAAAAAATACAACCTAAAGTTCACAAAGTAAAAAAAAAATATTACAAACTAAACTTCATAAAAAACCTAAAAACTACTCGACATGAAAGTTATTCCAAATGTGATCGACGAGATCCGAAACAAGGTTTCCATGAATATTAGTATCGCGTAACACCCACCTATTTGATTCTTGTTGTCCGTCGTCAACTGGCTCGAGAACCTCTTCAACCTCATTTGGATCGTAAACACATATCGCACGACCTTCGTCTTCAATTATCATGTTATGAAGTATTAAACAAGCGTACATAATGTATCTCAATCTTTGTGGATGACATGCACGTGCTGGGCGTTCTATTATGTGCCATTTCGCCTTGATCACACCATACAAGCGTTCGACGTCTTTTCTTGCCGCTTCTTGGCACTTTGCAAACTTTTTCCTTTTCTCGTCTGTAGAATTCAGTATTGGATTTTGTTTTGTTTTGTTTTATTGTTTGGGCTTCACATATCATAACTAGTCCATAAAATGTACCACATCACTATTTTATAATTAAAATACATTTTTGGTTCGTCGGGTGTCAGTTACTGGTTCAGTAACACGTTTTGCTTAAATAAACTTATTCGCGTAATACTTCACACATAGTTCCACATAAGCACGTAATTACAAATAATGTCAAACAATTATTTCACAATTATTTATTTTGTTATTTCACCAATGTTCGGGGTTCCCTACTTGTATACGTAATCTGGTAATTCCCCGAATTACCATTCCATGCAGTTATTAACCTATAACTGTGCAACGAATGACTCTCCTAACTAACCCTAGTTAGGTAGATGCAAGGAATGTAAGTACAAGTTAACTAGAGTCTAGTTAAAGTAGAAACCTGATATTGCGGGGTATCACAGTTTATGCCTGTTTTATATGTTAATTCTGTGAGTTAACACAATACCCCACACTTAGACTATTGCTTGTCCTTAAGTAATCATCCACAATACACTGAGGCAAAATGTAGCTAACAAACCCGCAATCCAATTATTTTATTTTATTTTAGATCACTAAAAAAATAAAATTGCATGACACGCCTACTTAACCCGTACGATTTTTGCTTGAACCTATACCTGCTCACAATGTTCGCTCATCACTCGGGTTTTAACATTTAGGTGAGTTTTGGGGGTGAACACTCATGTCCTGACCGAAGTCGACTCAAGTCATTGGCTTGGATGCAAATTAAATCCTCGTCTCTAAAACAACTAACTAAGATAAATCAATAGGACTTTTATTCGGGTTGTAATGTAGGGGTGTGAAAAGATAAAACTTTTTTTTCTCTTTTTTTGTTAGTGCATTATTCATGTATGTCCCTAGCTAGTGATCCGGTACAGAATGTCGAAGGTTCAGATAATCAGAAAACGACCAAGACTGAAACATGAAGATACATTCGACCAGACAAAAGGGGCGAATGTGGCTTAATATAGGTCGAAGGTGAAAGGTTGTGGGCGAATGTGTAACAGACTGGGCGAATGTGTAACAGACTGGGCGAATGTAGAATCAGTCTGGGCGAATGTAGAATCAGTTTGGGCGAACGTGGAAAGATTCCACATTCGTACCTTAGAAATGGGCGAATGTGGAAAGTGTCCACATTCGCACCATGAAAAGGGGCGAACCTGCAGACACTATAAATAGATTTTGTGTGCTTTCGAGTTTCAGAGAGTTTGAGTTTGCGTGTGTGTTCAGGTCAGGTTCAAGGTTAATTTGTGATAGTGTGTGTGTTCAATAGATTGACTAGGAAACTGATTGTAACACGTTTTTATGAAAGTTAATCTATGAAAAGGTATTTGAAATGATGTTTTCTGTGTTTTGATCCGAGTTTTATCAGTTTGTTCATAACTAGGGTTTCCGCACCTGGTTTTGTTACTTGTATGATCATATCTTCCTGTTTTAGCTAAAATCTTTCAATTACAAAGTGGTATCAGAGCCATACGGATCATACAACAACAAATTTGATAAACTCAGAGCTGATTTGGACATGATTTTGATCAAAATACATCTGTTTTTGAATGAAAATGGTTTTTGAGTGTTTTTGAATGATTTAGGGTTGGATTTGTGGATAAAATCAAGTTTTCCAAGAATAAAAGTTGTTCCAAATCAATTCCGAATCAAAACTTGATTAAGATCATTCAAATCCATAAACTTTTTATGAAAGTTAATCTATGAAAAGGTATTTGAAATGATGTATTCTTTGTTTTGATCCGAGTATTATCATTTTGTTCATATCTAGGGTTTCCGCACCTAGATTTGTGACTTGTATGATCATATTTTCCTGTTTTAGCTAAATTCTTTCAATTACAAAGTGGTATCAGAGCCATACGGATCATACAACAACAAATTTGATAAACTCAGAGCTGATTTGGACATGATTTTGATCAAAATACATCTGTTTTTGAATGAAAATGGTTTTTGAGTGTTTTTGAATGATTTAGAGTTGGATTTGTGGATAAAATCAAGTTTTCCAAGAATTAAAGTTGTTCCAAATCAATTCCGAATCAAAACCTGATTAAGATCATTCAAATCCATAAACTTTTGAAAATCAGAGATCAAAATAACCGTTTTTCAAAGTGTAACCGTTTTTCAAACTCAAAATGGTCGAATGTGCAGTCTAGTGGGCAAACCTGACTTACAGTGGGCGAACGTGTGTAGTTTTTGGTCGAACGTAGAGTAAATCTGGGTGAACCTGGAAATTTGAGTTTGAATTTTCCACATTCGGGTGAACATTTCCACCTTCGATAGATCGGGCGGGCGAAAGTGGAATAATACTGGACGAAAGTGAAACCTTTCGGGCGAACGTGGAAAAGGATTGTTGATATTCTACATTCTGGTCAGAATTCTACCTTCGGGGTACTGTTTGGGCGCACGTAGATTCATACAGGGGCGAGCGTAGAATTTAAGGCCTAAAAAAATGATGAATTACTTGACCATATCAAGAACGGATGAGGAGATCAGAGCTCTAATAGAAGCTGAACGACAGCAATTACAAAGACAAAATTCTCAAGTTGACAACAGTTGGGGATTTCCAATGTCACCGAAACCAAATGATGATATGGTACATGTTGACAAATGTGTTAACAGAGAAGGTGTTCATAGGAATGTTGTGTGTTTAGTCAAACAATTGAGACATGATGATTCCAGTGAATTGTCAAAGAGTGATTTGAGTTCTGGTACGAGTTCAGAACAGAGTGAATCAGAACAGAGTGATATCTCAAATGGTGATGCAAAATCTGATAATGGTAATGAATCAGAAGCTGAGGTAAGATCTAGTGTTGAGTGTGCTAGTTGTTCTCAATGTGTCAAGTTGAAACGTGAATTGATGACACTTATTAAAGACAAACAGAACCTAGCAAATGAACTAGAAAATTGTAAAAACCTGATGACGTGGGTCCTAAAACGACGACGTTTAAACCCCTCGTCTAAAAAGATAAGCAAAACCGAGTTGATTAGGAGGTAGCCTGACTTATTGGAGCTGATACAGGGCAGCACACCTGCCATGCGGAAGCCTTTGGGCAAAAGCAAACAGTAAAAGTCTTGGAAATGACAAAAGTGGGTTTTGGCTTATTATCATGCAAGAAACAAAACATCACACAGCTCCATAACTTGCCTAGGAAATGATAAAAGCTGAAAACACCCAAAAAGGGCAAAGTCTCACTGCAGGGAGCCGATAGAGGGTCAAACACCACCAGGTATAGAAAGGAGGCTACCCTGAGGGAGCTCCTGGGCAGAATCTCATTGCCTATATAAGGAGACTCTTGGGTATACATTCCACCACACACTCTTACTCATTCTCTCTACTCTATTACTCTCTATTTTCATTATTCCCAACTCCAAAGAATAGACACTTATTCTCACGCCGGAGTTCAAACGCAGGAGGCCCCCTCCTGCGTTAAGGCTAACGGTGTCTGCTACCCTTGTGCAGGTTCTTCCAGGAGCTTGAAGACCCCCCAATCCTTTAACCAAATCTAAACCCAAAGCTAATACTAAACCTAAAACTTAAGTCCAAACATAACATACCTCTAACCTATAATCCTAGACATCTCCTAACCTAATACCGGTCATTTTCCTGGTTGTAGCAACAAGTGGCACCCACCGTGGGGCTGTCGCTACTTTGAACAAAGCTGTTGAGAGTTTCTACAGTCCCGTTTGTTCCTAAGTAACCTCCTTTTGTGATCACTGGTGGAGATAACCGCCTAGGAGGGGGTCCTTCAGATACTCCGGCCAATAGTCACACCTCCGGTGACGCTTCTGGCCACGAAACACCTGGAACGGACGGACAACAAGTCGAACCGTCTCTAGGAGACATGCTCAACTACCGAACGCCGCCGTCCTCAAGGGCTGTTAACTCGTCTCCTAGGGACGACATGTTGTTCCCAGTTGAACGAATGGATATTACCCCGGAGGGAGTACGAAGAAATTTCTTGCAACTCCGAGACCTCCTGAATGGCTACGTACGAGAGGAAAGATCCAGAGGAGTTAGGGTCAGGTTGTCTTACGACGAAGAACCTGTTGTCACCCTCTCACCTATTCCTCCGTTGCTGGGAACCACTACTCCCCCAGCCACTCAACGTGCCAATACAAATCCTCACACAAACCCTCACCCATACCTGAACGGTCAGGGAGGTATTTACTCAGGAGGAGGAGGCCCTAGCAACTCTGTGCTCTCCCCGGGGACCTCGAC
Source organism: Ambrosia artemisiifolia (assembly GCA_032199755.1). Lineage (NCBI taxonomy): Eukaryota > Viridiplantae > Streptophyta > Magnoliopsida > Asterales > Asteraceae > Ambrosia > Ambrosia artemisiifolia. The sequence goes on from CM063513.1 coordinate 34,086,753, forward strand.
GTTACTCCCTTATGAAGAAGCTCTGAGGTCATTACCTCTGGCCAGCAGTGCTGTGGCTGCCTCCCTCGCGGCAGCAGGAAGTCTTGCTGGAGGATCTGTCATCCCTCCAGAAACAGTGTATCCTAGCTACTCACAGCCTCAGTACTCGCCCTACGTACCCCCTTACTTCCCCTCGTGGCCGGGAGGGTATCCTTGGCAATACCCTCCACCTCTGAACCAAACGCCTATAACCTCCCTTGCAGGAGGGCAGGGTCTGGAGACCTTTCAACCCATGGTTCAGACCTCTGCGACCGAAACAAGGGGGGATGCTGTACTTTCGGAGCCTTACCGACCCAAGTCGTTAGAGTGTTTTGCCGAACACATCGCTCATTTTGACTTCCCCAACAAGATCAAAATGCCAGCCAATGTGAAAACGTATGACGGTACGGAAGACCCTGATGACCACTTAAACGTCTTCTCTGGAGCAGCTACTGTAGAGAAGTGGAACAACGCCGAGTGCTGCCACATGTTCATGCAAACCCTGGTAGGACCAGCTCGTCTGTGGTTCTGTGGGCTACCAGCTCGAAGCATTTCCTCCTTTGATGATTTGAGGAAGAGTTTTGTTTCAAACTTTAACCCCCTGAGGAAATGCACCAAGGATGCTGCCATACTGCACCAAATCCAACAGGGGGAGCATGAAAACCTTCGTAGCTTCATTGAAAGATATAAAAGGGAAGGCCTGCAGTACAGTGGTGCTACCGAGAAGATCCGAGTGTCAGGTTTTATGGGAGCCATACGTCCCAAAAAGTTGTTAAGAAGGTTCCACGAAGACGTTCCCCAAACCATGGAGGAAGCATTCGAAAGGGCTGAAGCTTTCCTCCGGGGAGAAGAAGCGTTAACTCGGCAAGATACTAGGAAGAGGGATCGAGGGAGCTGGAGAGACAGTTCGACCATCTCTTGAAGACCTCACTTTCAACCCTACCACGAGAAACGGTCAGGGAGATCCTATGACAACCAAAGAAGCGAAGAAAGGAGACGATCCCCTAGATCAGGGAGGTACCAGGAGAAAGAAAGACAAGTCTTCACTGTTCTCACCAAGACCCCTCAGGAGATACTCTCCACCGAAGAAGTTAAGTACACATTTCAACCTCCCCGACCTTTGTCCAAACCGGCTAACAAGAGGGATGCCAGTAAGCATTGTGCCTTTCACAACGACACAGGGCACCATACAAACGATTGCTACCAGCTGAAGAAAAGAATTGAGGAGGCTGTCAAGTCAGAGGAGCTAGCTCACCTGATCAAAGACATTAAAGGAAGAAAAGATGAAGGACGGAAAGATAAGGAGGTCAACATGGTTAGTCTCGAAGGGTCCCAGCAGGCCAAAAAGGCTCGCACTGAGCCCTAGAACAAACAATACATTTGTCTTCCCCCTGCTCCCGATGAGCTGATCGTCACACCTGTGATAGTGGAGGCTGAACTATATGGCTTCCCTATAGACAGGGTGTACATGGACTGTGGAGCCTCCACGGAGGTGATGTACGAACGATGCTTCGAATCCCTAAGCCCAGAAATCAAATCCAAGCTCAAGCACACAAACGCTTCTCTAGTAGGTTTCTCTGGGGAACGATTACATCCCCTGGGGAAGCTCACACTTAACGTCTGTTTCAGGGATGGAGATTTATCAAGAACAGAAGAGTTAACTTTCTCTGTCATCAGGTACCCTTCAAGTTATAATGTCCTCATTGGAAGGATGGGGATTGCTACTTTCGGCGCTGTAGTTTCAACAACACATGGTTTGATGAAGCTCCCCACTCCCAACGGAATTGCAACCCTAAAGCCAACGGCTGAGGCTCTTCTGATAGCCTCTGTAGAGGAAGCAAGAGATCCCAGGGCACCTGAGACGTCAAGCACTGGTCCCATCTGGGAGATCAGCATAAACCCTGCCTATCAGGAGCAGACCATTAAAGTAAACAACCTGCTCCCTGATAAGATTATGTCTGAACTAATCAACCTTTTGCAGGAAAATAGGGACATATTTGCTTGGTGCCCTGGGGACATGACCGGCGTCCCTCGAGATTTGGCTGAACACTCCCTTAACATAGCTCCCTCATACAAGCCCGTGGTTCAAAAGAAAAGGAGCCTGGCCCCAGCCAGGAGCCAGGCTGCTTGCCAAGAGGTAGAGAAGCTCGTCGAAGCAGGTATCCTAAGGGAGGTCCAGTATCACACTTGGGTGGCCAATCCGGTCATGGTTGCCAAACAAGACGGATCTTGGAGAATGTGTGTCGACTTCAAAGATCTCAACAAAGCTTGCCCCAAGGATTGCTATCCCTTACCCGAGATCGATTGGAAGGTAGACTCTCTCACTGGCTTCCAATACAAGTGCTTCTTAGATGCCTACAAGGGGTATCATCAAATTCAAATGAAGCAGGAAGATGAAGAGAAAACGGCCTTCCACACTGACAAGGGGATCTTTTGTTACAAGAAGATGCCCTTTGGGTTGAAGAATGCCGGAGCCACCTACCAACGGTTGGTGGACCAAGCTTTCTCGGAACAAATTGGGAAAAATATGGAGGCCTATGTTGACGACCTTGTCATCAAAAGCAAATCTGGGGAGGCCATGATCAAAGACATCCAAGAGACGTTCGAGAATCTTCGAAAGATAAATATGAAGCTCAATCATGTTAAATGTTCTTTTGGGTTCGAGGAGGGGAAGTGTCATGGCCATATAGTTGGAAAACAAAGCATCAAGGCAAACCCAAGCAAGGTCCAAGCTGTCCTTGAAATGAAGTCACCTACTACCAAGAAGGAAGTGCAGAGCCTAAACGGTAAAATTGCTGCCCTAAAACGTTTCTTGCCCAAGTCCGCGGAAAAGTCCTTACCTTTCTTTAAAACACTCAAAAATTGTGTTGACAAGAAGGACTTCCGTTGGACAGCTGAGGCAAAGGCTGCCTTCCTGGAACTCAAGAAACACATAGCTTCCCTGCCCGAAATGGCAGCTCCTGAGGAAGGGGAAGTAATAACAGTTTATTTGTCTGCAGGGATGGAGGCAGTGAGCTCAGTCCTCCTAGTTGATCGGGGCAAGGAGCAAGTTCCTGTCTACTTTGTTAGCAGAGCTCTCAAAGACGCTGAAGTTAACTACACTCCCATAGAGAAGCTAGTGTTAGCCCTTGTGCACACTGCCAAGAGGCTAAGGAGGTATTTCCAAGCTCACCCAGTAAAGGTCATCACAGAGCAGCCCATACGGTCCATCTTGGAAAAGCCAGAAGATTCGGGGAGATTGGCAAAATGGGCCATTGGCCTAGGGGAGCACAAGATAGAATACCTGCCAAGGAGAGCTTACAAAGGGCAAGTATTTGCTGATTTCCTTACTGAGCTGCCCATCCTGCAAAACGAAGAAGAAATGAATGAGGTCGAAGAACAACCTGACCTCAAGGGGAAATGGTGTCTTTTCACCGATGGAGCCTCAAGTGTAGAAGGTTCCGGGGCTGGTCTCGTCATCAAGGACCCCCACGGAACCGAATACACTTATGCCCTCCGACTAGACTTCCCCTGCACCAACAATGTTGCTGAATATGAGGCCCTCCTGGCCGGGTTGAGATTGGCGAAAAGAATGAAGGTCCAGGAGCTAAAGGTCTTTGTTGATTCGAATCTAGTGGTCAAGCAAGTGAATGGGGGATACACAGCCAAAGAACCCTCCATGATTAGGTATAAAGACAAAGTCAAGGAACTCATCAAAGAATTCAAAGTCTTCACCTTGGAACAAGTGTCAATGACCAAGAACAAGCAGGCAGATGCTCTCAGCAAGCTGGCCTCCCTGACATTTGCTCACCTAACCAAGAAGGTTCTCGTTGAGGTGCTGAAAGAACCCTCCATTGACGACAAATAGGTACAAGACGTTGTCACTGAAACCGAATCCACATGGATGACACCCATTATGTCCTACCTAAAAGAAGGAAAGCTCCCTGAAAATGAACAAGAAGCTAAGCGGTTAACCATCAAGGCAAAGCAGTATGTGATCGAAGATGACAAGCTTTACAAGAAGGGATACTTGGCACCCTTACTAAGGTGTGTTGGTCCTAATCAAAGCCACTACCTCATCAAGGAGGTACATGAGGGCATATGTGGCATGCACGCCGGGCCTCGCTCCGTGGTATCCAAGCTCATGAACTTGGGCTACTATTGGCCCACCATGCACAAAGATGCCTTCGAAACAATCAGAAGATGTGAAGCTTGTCAGTTGCAAACACCGGTGAAGACTAACCCCAAGCATGATCTTGTTCCCATCATCTCAGCGTGGCCCTTTCACAAGTGGGGAATGGACATCGTGGGTCCCTTTCCATAAGCTCCTGGGAAGTTGAAGTTTCTCCTTGTAGCCGTTGACTATTTCACCAAGTGGCCGGAAGTTAGGCCATTGGCAACCATATCAGGGAGGCATGTGATAAGCTTCGTATGGGAACAAATAGTTTGTAGATATGGGCTGCCGGGAGAGATGGTAACCGACAACGGGAAGCAGTTTGCCAACAAGCCCTTCAGCAGCTGGTGCTCCGAGCTAGGCATTAAACAAGTATTCAGCTCTGTAGCTTACCCCCAGTCTAATGGACAAGTGGAATGCATGAATAGAAGCATTGTCGAAGGCATCAAAGCAAGGCTGGGAAGATATGGCAAGAAGTGGGTTGATGAGCTCCCAAGCGTCCTATGGGCTATCAGAACCATGGAGAAAACGAGTCACCAAAAGACACCCTATAGCCTAGTCTTCGGAAGCGAAGCTGTCATACCTGCCGAAATTGGGGTAAGCTCAGGAAGAAGTGCTCGCCAAGATGCTCAACGCAACCAAAACGAGATCCTGCTCAATTTGGACCTCCTTGAAGAATCAAGAGACCAAGCCTCTATCAGGGAGGCAAGGTACAAGAAGAAGCTTGAGGCTTACTATAACACAAGAGTAAAGAAGGAGTCCTTCAAGCCAGGGGATCTCGTGTTAAGATGCAACGAAGCCAGTAGGCAGCAGGATGTAGGGAAGCTAGGTCCCCGATGGGAGGGTCCTTATGTCATCAAGGAAGCCCACAAGGGGGGATCCTATAAGCTAGCTGACCCAAATGGCAAGATGATTCCAAGACATTGGAGTGACAAGCACCTAAAACGTTTTTATGTTTGATGGTTGTAAACGTCTCTTTGTACCCAAAAAATCATGATCAATGAATGAATGAACTATGTTTCCTTTTATTAACTTGTCGCTTATCTTATCAAAGGGTGAGCCCCTCCTAACCAGGCTCCATGGGATCCGGCGCTATACCTACCCATGAAACGGGGATGAGCTCCTAAGCCACAACTGCTCAACAGGTAACAAGGCTAAGTGACCTTCCTGTATACAGGGTGAGTCCCTAATACAATCCACGACTCCATGGGACAAGTCCTTAGAAAGAAAACCTAGACCCATGAAAGAGGGTGAGCTCCTCACACCAAGACAGCTCCCACATGTTCACAATACACGAAAACGAACATAACACTTAGAAACCATTTAAAGAAAAGGTTTCAAAAGCTGATAGGGTAAGCATTGCATCGGTTCCTTAGCTAAGTATCCTAAGTTGGGTGACTGCAGCATCCACCTTTAGGAAAAAAGTTAAAGACATTGCAAACACTATAAACGACAAGCAACGGAGCCAACACAACCAAACATTAAGCATAATAAAGGCATCACCCCTGACAGGGGGAGCATTCCATTAAAAACATTAAAAAGCCCTAAGGGCTGAGTACATCAAAAGATAGAAGCAACATACTTGAACAACTAAACAAAGACTAAACAAGGGAAGATCAAGGGGTAGCTAAATCTGTGGCTTCAGGGGTGGAATCATCCTCACCGGTGGAAGCCAGGGTTTTGTTACCAACGTCATCATAGAGGGAATCGGTTTCAAGACCTGCAAATGGATCATCCTCGCTGGAGGGAGGGAGTGACTCGACCTCCAAGGCTTGAAGGGGGGAGGGATTCTCAAATACCTGCTCCAAGTTTGGAGTCTTTGCAGGATCAGCAGGCTTTGTACGTTTCGAACTACCCTCCCCACCGTCAGCACCATCCAGCATGATCTTTAAAGGCCTCTTGGACACATAAGAGTTGAACACCTCGTCAGCCACATCCTTCTTCAGGCCCTCCGGCTCCAAGTTTTGCAAGAAGGAGAGGGGCTGCTCAGCAGATTTAGCAATGGCTGAGATATAAGGATAAGTGGCCAACTCCATGGCTTTGACGGTGTTCACAAACTCTTCCCCTGATGAAGGCTTGAAGGACGGCAGCTCCTCTAACACCTGACCCTCTTGAGCTGCTTTGAAACCAGCTTGAATCCCTCTATGGCGACCAAAAGATATAGCTTTAGCATAAATGTCTGCCAGAGGGGCATTAAACTCTTGAGAGTGCAGGAGGTTGGTAACAAAACGGGCAACACCCTTGGAGATCAGCCATTCTTTCTCCTCAGTCAAGCGGTCCACCTGGACCCGGAGCTCCATCCCAACCTTTTCCACAGCCATCTGCTCCTGCTTGACCGCCTCCCTTGCCCGGGCCAGACCTGCCCTCTCCTCTGCCACCTTCGCCTTCTCATCATTCAAACCCTTAAACATTTTGTCAAAGTTTTCTTTTTCCAAACTAAGCTGGGTCCTGGACACAGCCAACTCATGCACCAAATCCTTCTCTCGTGCAACATACCTTGCCAAATCTTCTTTGGCCTTCACCAACTCCACTTCATGCTCGTCATAAACCTTCTCAACCTGCTCTCTCCTCAACATCAACTCTCCCCATCTCGCCATACCATTAGGGAACAAAGATAAAAACTGACCGAAGTGATAATACATCTTTTTCATCACATCCTTATCCATCTACTCTTTGTGCAGTTCCCTCTCAGCATCAGGGACACAATGGTCGATAAGATCACGACAGACAGAGGCTTTCTTCAGCACATCAGAAGCCTTGATATCCCAATCTGGCACAAACACCCCTTCACCAGGCTCCTTTTGGGAAGGAGCCTCAGAAACCTCCTTGACAACAGCTTTTGAGCTCTCACCTCCTTCAGACAACAGCAACTTCGAACCAGCACCTTTAACCACCACATCCTTCGGCTTCTTGAACACAGCATCATCCTTCTTGGGAGAAGACAGAGTGAGCTTCCCCTTCCCTGGGGCAGGAGAATACCCTAGGGCTGAAGCTATAAGATTGGAATCTTGGCCATCATCTTCCAGGACCAAGGGGATGGCAGAAGAACTCCCCTGACCTGTGGAAGCAGTCTGCAGTCGCTTACTGGAGCGACGAACAGTGACAGACTTCTTCCCAGAAGGCTCTGTAGCAGCCACAGAGGAAGTAACCACACTAGTGTATTCGCCTTGAAAACGGACATGTTCAGTCCTTACAACCACATTCTGACCCTCAGCAACACTTTTCACCTTGAACTTCACATCTGTGATATCATCCAGGGCTAAGAAGTCCAAAGTACTCATTTCTGCACAAAAGGGAAAAGTGGTTAGACAAAACAATTAAAAGAAGGATACCAAAGAGGAGCCAGGGAGACACATACCCTCCCCACCATGATAGATCACCGGGTCCGTCTCAGGGTCATCCCAGTTAATACTTAACCCCATCATCACCAAGAAATCCTCAGGAAAAGTCCGAAGACGAGTAGGAAAGCTACGAAGTTTATCCAAGAGTTCCTGATCAAGGGTATCAGGATCAGGGTCCTTCTCATTCAAAGGAGCATCCGAAACTCTCCGAGGGGTCTTGAAGGGAAGGAAATCAGCGTTCAAAAAGAAGAACTTGTCTTTCCACGGAGAGACAAGTCCAATGACACTAGAAATCAGGGCTGGTTCACATTGGGTCTTCTCAATGGTGAACCAGTTACCGTTTTTAGCCAATCTGAAGAACCTTCGGTACATGGCCACAGAAGGCTCATAACCAAGGCAACGACACACAATCTCAAAGTGTAAAACCCTAGCGACCCCAGAAGGACAAAACTGATCAAGCGAAAGCTGATGATACTCTAAAACGTTTAGAAAAAACTTTGAAAAAGGGTACCTCAGGTTCCCCTGGTCAAACTGCCGAGTATAGACAGCCACCTTGCCGGTGGGAACAGAGGACACAGGGGTTTTCCCCTTTGGAACGGAAGGATCGAAAGACAAAGGGATGCCGAATTCAGTACAAAACTTCTCGGCATCCGACTTGGATAGACGCGTAAACTGAGAGGCAAGGTCGGTTTTTGACATAATGGAAAAAAGCAAAGTGTGAAGAAGGGAGAGTATGCTTACCAAGCTTTATAGGAAGAAGAAAGGATCGCCGGTTGGAGAGGATCGTGGGAGAGAGAGAAGACGGTTTCTAATTTGGGAAGTGATTAAAGGATAAAAGAGGGAGTTACCCCTTTATAAACAAATTCAAATTTGAAATAATTAATATCGGACGGTTACCAAGGCAAACCGTCCCTCAGCTAGCCACTAGGATGACGTCAGCCTGCTCCTTGTCAAACCGGCAGTCATTAAGGGCAGCTGATGGGACACATGCCTACTCCCAAGGAAGCAATGATGGATAGGTATATTATTTAAAAAATGTGACCATCATGACAATTGCATGGCCAGGAACTTACACGAGATTTAATGAAGGAAAAGGCATGATACCAACGCTCCCATAGGGGAGCTTGGGGTCTAAAAAGCTACCCGATACAAACACGAGTTTGCACCGGGGAAAACGACAATTTACAAGTCACAAGCACTTCTAACTTCTTTACAAATGCTTATGACTGGGGGGCTGATGACGTGGGTCCTAAAACGACGACGTTTAAACCCCTCGTCTAAAAAGATAAGCAAAACCGAGTTGATTAGGAGGTAGCCTGACTTATTGGAGCTGATACAGGGCAGCACACCTGCCATGCGGAAGCCTCTGGGCAAAAGCAAACAGTAAAAGTCTTGGAAATGACAAAAGTGGATTTTGGCTTATTATCATGCAAGAAACAAAACATCACACAGCTCCATAACTTGCCTAGGAAATGATAAAAGCTGAAAACACCCAAAAAGGGCAAAGTCTCACTGCAGGGAGCCGATAGAGGGTCAAACACCACCAGGTATAGAAAGGAGGCTACCCTGAGGGAGCTCCTGGGCAGAATCTCATTGCCTATATAAGGAGACTCTTGGGTAGACATTCCACCACACACTCTTACTCATTCTCTCTACTCTATTACTCTCTATTTTCATTATTCCCAACTCCAAAGAATAGACACTTATTCTCACGCCGGAGTCCAAACGCAGGAGGCCCCCTCCTGCGTTAAGGCTAACGGTGTCTGCTACCCTTGTGCAGGTCCTTCCAGGAGCTTGAAGACCCCCTAATCCTTCAACCAAATCTAAACCCAAAGCTAATACTAAACCTAAAACTTAAGTCCTAACATAACATACCTCTAACCTATAATCCTAGACATCTCCTAACCTAATACCGGTCATTTTCCTTGTTGTAGCATCCCTCTAACCGTAGTGTGCTATTTGTTCTGAATGTAAGATCTAGACATCTGATAATGGTAATGAATCAGAAGCTGAGGTAAGATCTAGTGTTGAGTGTGCTAGTTGTTCTGAATGTGTCAAGTTGAAACGTGAATTGATGACACTTATTAAAGACAAACAGAACCTAGCAAATGAACTAGAAAATTGTAAAAACCAAAATAAGGTTTTTGAAAAGAATGAAAAAGATTTGTTAAATAAAATTGAATCTTTAAAGAAAGAAATGTTAGAAATGAATAAAAGTTTTTCAAAGAATAATCTCACATCAGAGTTGGAAATCACAACACCTTGTGTTGCTAATCCTGATTGTGAAGTGCAACCAATGTTTGAACAGAAAAATGAAAATGTGGTAATAACATCAGAATCTGAATCTGAAGAAAAACCCATATTCAAGTTTCCTGAAGGAGTTGAAGGATCCTACATGTTGGTAGGACATGACAAATTGATTTTCAACAAAGATTTTCTAATTGAGAATATTGAACAATCTTTACTTAAATGTATTTTTGTCAATAATAATGAGTTGTTAAATCAATTTAGAAATCAATTTGATCATCTTCATTTTGAACTCAGTCCTAACCAACATGAGAATAAAGAGGATCAAAAGAAAAATGTTGAAAAGAAAATTGTTGAAAATAAGAAAGGTTCTAAAGTAAAAGGACCAAAACCAAACAAATCGAAAGGAAATGATCAGATGAAAAATTCTCATCAAAAGAATTCAAGAAATTTTTCATCTAGATTATATGACTATTATGATTATTCATATAACTCTCGATTTGATGGTTATTGGGGAGACAACTCACCACAGTATTCTCATGGTTATGTTGAATGGAGAAATTGTTTTGAATGTGGTGAAGTTGGTCATATTGCAGCTCATTGTCCCTATTGGTATTGGGATGACGGGTATGCATGTAATTTTGAAGAATATAGGTCTTGTTATAACTGCGGAGAGTGTGGGCATTTAGTTGCTGCCTGTCCGTATGTTAAACAGAAAAGGACCGAAGTGAAATTTGCTAGAAATTCAGGCAATGTCAGAAAGCCTGTATCCCCAAAACCAATCAAGAAGCAAAAGGGGAAACAGTTTGTTGTGTATGACAATCGCAACAAAATTGCTTTGAATAAAAATGGAGATAGTGATAGGGTTGCTAAGGTAAGGGGGAGTTCGAAGGCTAAGCCTAAGAATAACTCTAAACCTGGGTCTTCATCAGTTAAGTCTGAGAAGATTCCAAACAAAGTTCAGAAGCAGGTTTCAAATAAGAAACCTGAAAAGTCAAAAATTAAAACAATTTCAACAAAATCTAAAATAAACTCTGAACGTGTTTGGAAACCCAAATCACTTTCTAAATCAATAGCAATTTCTACTTCAAATCAATCCATTGAAAAACCAATTGATTTTTCAAAAGGAGAATGGATTGATGTTCCGAGGATTGATGACCTTGGACAACCCATCATTGTGAAGGGATGGGTACCTCTCACGTGCTAATTGTTTAATAAGTGTGTAGATTGTTCCAGACAGACCTATTAGCTGTTCTTTGATAGTTGATAGTGGAGCATCTGTATACAAGTTATTTAATGGAGAGGTGAAGGTCAAGGGAGGTTATTGGAGAAGGAAAATAAGATTTCAACAGAGAGGAGAGTGTTTGTCATCTGTTTCCAACCTGTGAAGCCGGAAAACATTGCAATCTCATGCAATTCCTCTCAGGTTTTGGATTTCAATAACAGATACGACAAAATGGTTTATTCTAATCTCTTTTATCTTGGTTAATGGTTTTTACTAATTGAAAGATAAAAGTGAGTCAAGCAATCTGAGTGGAAAATGGTTTTTGAAACTCAATGAGTAAACCGCATCGGATATCATTTTATTTTGTTTTTCTTCAAAAAGTTTAAAAATCCAAAAATATGCTTATTTTTAGATTTTTAGGGGGAGAAAATTTCAAAAAAATCAAAATAAAAAAAATGGAAAATCAAAAATGAGTTTTCCTGGAGAAAAAGAGGAGATGATAGTACATCAGTGGACTGTCAGACTACTCTAAAAACAAAAATAATTTGATAAACATTGAGTAGCCACTACAATTATATATTGGTAGGCTTGAAATCAAAGTTTAAAGTTCAGCATGGTGATATAAACTTAAAATCAATAACTGATAATCATGTGGATCAACGTATCGTTGGCATATGGTCTTAGTACCGAAATTTCGTTTGATAGATTGCCAAAATCAGAGGTTTCGGGTCGTTATATTGAAAGTTATCTGGGGATGGCCTAACTGATCTTTTGCTGTATTGATTTACAGACCTAGATTCAGTCAGGGTATCTTATAAAAAGAGCTAATAAAGCCAAAACCATAAGTTACCGAATGAGGAACTTAACATGTGTGATGATAATCAAAGATTATCTAATGCATCGTATCAATACAATGATGAAAGTCATGTATGATATTAGTCCTCACCCTGGTAGAGTGCACAAGTCGCTTTGAAGCATTAATTTGCTAACCTGTCACCTCTGTGCCTCATATCTTGTAACTAACGGATAATTTCAATATAATCACGCGTTACGATGAAGCTTTGTGCAATTCTTGATACGGGAATGTGTCGCGAATGCGGGGACCATAGATTACTCAGTATCTAGTATTACCATAATGTATCTAAAGTGCTGAGCAATGAATGATGATTTTGAGTTTAAGTGGACAAATATACTGGTAATGATTGTAGGATGCTCAATGACAAAAACAGAAAATTGGTCAAAAAGAGTTATGACTAACTGTTTCAATACTGATATGATCCTCTTACCAGAAAATTCACAAAAATATGTTGAATTTACTTTTATGCAATTACATTTGAAAATTCAAAAAGATTTTTGGTGTGTTTTAGCATAAACTTTGAAAAATCAAAAAGTCTTGTTTCAATCTTATTTTCGATAACCGATGTTGGGATACTGAATGTGAAGGCTCAGATACTTAAAAGTTGAAAAAGATTGCAAATGTTCAAGTTTCTGGTACATATTAAAAATGCTTTATAGTTCAGGGGGAGAACTATTGAGGGTCAAAAGGAATGTGAAGAGTACTTCCGAGATATTTGTCGTGTCTAACGCCGGTTGTAGTTTGTGCAGTTTTTAGTAAATTTTTCTGCAGAATCAAACACAACAGGTGCACGATTCAAGACTCATCGACAAAGTGTGTAACTGAACAAGACCCAAACCTGAACATCAAGATTATCAGAACAACAGAAGTTAGTAAGAGGTTAAAGAAATGATGAAGATTGAAGAAATCAAGATTATCGTCTATCTTCATCTCTGGACCAACAAATGACAAAGCCAAGATTTCTTGAGTCTGTCTGAGATTTCAAAGCTTACTGGAGAGATAGACAGGAACTTCGACGCAAACGTGCATGAAGATGGAAAGTTTTCAAGTTGTTCAAGATGATGAGATCAAGACTTGAAGAATTGATAACTTTCTGATTTGGTACATCACTAGCTAGGTCCAAGGGGGAGATTGTTAGTGCATTATTCATGTATGTCCCTAGCTAGTGATCCGGTACAGAATGTCGAAGGTTCAGATAATCAGAAAATGACCAAGACTGAAACATGAAGATACATTCGACCAGACAAAAGGGGCGAATGTGGCTTAATATAGGTCGAAGGTGAAAGGTTGTGGGCGAATGTGTAACAGACTGGGCGAATGTGTAACAGACTGGGCGAATGTAGAATCAGTCTGGGCGAATGTAGAATCAGTTTGGGCGAATGTGGAAAGATTCCACATTCGTACCTTAGAAATGGGCGAATGTGGAAAGTGTCCACATTCGCACCATGAAAAGGGGCGAACCTGCAGACACTATAAATAGATTTTGTGTGTTTTCGAGTTTCAGAGAGTTTTAGTTCGACTGTGTGTTGTGGTCAGGTTCAAGGTTAAGTTGTGAAAGTGTCTGTATTGATTAGATTGATTAGGAAACTCATTGTAACACGTTTTTATGAAAGTTAATCTATGAAAAGGTATTTGAAATGATGTATTCTGTGTTTTGATCCGAGTATTATCATTTTGTTCATATCTAGGGTTTCCGCACCTAGATTTATGACTTGTATGATCATATTTTCCTGTTTTAGCTAAATTCTTTCAATTACATTTTTTTATATATATACAAGGGGATGAGTCACCGAGTCACGATGGTGCGTCAAGGCTGTGAAGATGACGAAGCAGCAAAGGGTGAGCGTGCGAAATGGCGACAGTCACGCTGAGCAACATTTTCTGTAGCGATCTCTGAGAGGAGTCGGGTGTTTATTCCGAGTTCTTTCATCATGGCTATCTCGTCCCTCACCGTGTAGTCAATGTTACTTCCTTTTCTGACTTTTCGCTCGGCTCGGTATCGAATAGCACCCTCATGGATCATTAATGTATACTATATCTGCGAATGAGTTGAGTTGTTTTTGCACTTGCCGTCATGAGACCAGTGGCCACACTTCATACACTTGTCATATCTTTTGGCCCGTCTCTTTGCAGCGCTCTTCGATTGTCCACAAAAGGGTGGATTTTGTTCCATCTTTCGCCATAATTTTCTTTTGTCTGCAGTCTTCTCAAAGATAATCTGTATTATTTCTGGTGGCAGACGTGGCTGAGCAAAGTGGAAACAGCGAAGCAAGTGTTCGTCCATCGGATGCATCTTGAGAAAGCAAGAGAGAGAATGGGAGATCACAGAAAGAGAGTAGAGAGAGAGCTCAGAGTAGGAGAGAGAGGAAGAGAGAAAGAGAGCAAAATTCCAGTTCTTTAGGGTCTCACCGGTCAAAGACCAAATTTTAACTTTGAAGAACTTTCTTGCATGGGCTCTCTTTTTTATCTCTCTTTTGGCTCACGCTCTTTGTTTATTTTTGCTCTCCCCTACATATTATTCTTTTTTTTAGAAGATCTCCCTCTTGGCCCCGTCTTGTGTTGTTTCCTCCTTTGTCAACGATGTTTCTTTTTCTTCAAACTTGCACTTCGCGCCCTTGGTGATGAAATCTTGAAGCTGCTGAAGTGACGCGTGATCGGGACTCATTTATCGGGTGAAGAAATGAAAGGCTAAGGCTCAAAATGGTTTTCTATGGGAAAGGATTTATTTAGGGAGAAACCTAAATGCCTCTATCATTTTTATTTTAATTACCGGTTTTAAAACAAGAAAATGCATAAACACACAAGTTCTAACCGAGTCGGACTAAGGTCGGAAATCTCTCGAGAAATGAAACGAGCAAAAATATATGATGTGTATCTGCAAGCGTGGTGCTCGTGTAAAGGCTCAAGAAACTCACACGGACAAAAAGGGTAGGATAAGGTAGCGGTTTCAAGCATAACTTTCGGGGTATTTTTTCACTTGCCATGCAACCTATTTTTCTATTTGATTTTATTTTATTTAAACGGATCTATTGGGTTTAATTAACGTCATCTAATTTCGATTGTCTTTTTAATGTGAACCGTTCGGCATAAATGCCTGATAAAAGTGACCATGAATGATGCTACGGGTATCAAACTGCTAAGAGGGTACCGGACAACCACAATCATATGACAAAATGACCCGCGAGATAAAATAAAATAAAGCAGTGAAAATGGTCCACCCCACACTTAAAATTTTGGTATAAATTTTAAGTGCAGAAATAGAAAAAGGCAAGAGAAACTAATACTCCCCTGATAACGACGAATCCACTCGTGTGTGAGCGAAACCTGCATCCTCCACAGAGAGACGTCGAAATGGCGACTCCACAAATAGCAAACTGTCATCAACATGTCCTAAAATACTAGAAAAGGAAATAAAATAAAAGCAACAAAGATAAATAAAAACTACGTCCTAAAATAGATACTAGTGCCGAGGCACTAGCGGGGTGGTACGAGTCTTAGCATGCACCAAGCATGCCAAATAAAACATCATCCAACGTGTCCATATAGTCATCCGACAACAACCACAAAAGAAAAAGAAAAAGAAAATAAAATAGTGTTTCAAGTCAACAAACCGTCCAGAAGTGTCTAGAATCACCGAATAACCCAAGGAGGATTTCAATCTGAGTGGATGTGGTATGCATGGGAGCTGGAGCAAGTGCATGAAGTCATGAGTGTATCAAGCCCGTCTAAAATGCTGTGAAACAAACCTCTCCACAGTTGGCTTCGTCGACCCTGCAATGAATCTGGCAACGGCCTGACTGCGGCTGTAATTGATGACTCAGCGTCCACTACTTCTTCTGCCTCGTCATACTCAGTGTCCTCATACCATCGCCTCTGCTTGTTATCATCAGCCTCAAAACCTGGTCAAACCAATCTGCAACTCCAATATCCCTCATGTCCTGGGTATCTAGGAGACGAATCCTTCCCACCACCGTTAACTGATCCAAATTCTGGGGATGGATTATCTCCAGACTGGTGGCTAGGAGCGTAATATAAGGTCCCCCGAAAATATGGTCGGAAGCAGTGGGCCCCCAACATTTGGTGAGGAGTTCGGCCACCGCATGGGCAAGGTTGCAGTGCCAGTTTCTGATGATGCTAAAGAGATAGAAGATCTCCTGCTCGTGTACTCTATCCGTACGATCCGTGCGACATCCCAAACTACTGGCAATGATCAAATGTAACCACCGGTGGAGTGGGTCTGGGAAACTAGACCTCTTACGCCTCCTGGGAGTATAGTGGGCATCGGAGATTTGTCTCCAGAAATCCTTTGGCCGAACACTGCTAGGCCAATCTAACAAGCTTTCAGTGAACACTGGTGTGTGAATTTCCCTCTGCTGATATAAACCCAATCTAACCCCAAACTCTGCCAATGTCATAATGTACCAACACCTACCCAACCTAAACCGCAAGCAATGCCGTGTGATTCTTTCTTCAGATGTAGCAGGCGGTTCATAGGTAAAGTAGGCTAAGAACTCCAAGGTTGTCTCCCGAGGGTCCATTCCAACTGACCTCATAGAATCATAATCCACAGGGCGGTAATCTCCAACTTGCCTGAGCTGAAGGATAAGCAAATTCTTGTAGGCTTCCAGTTCCTCACCTTCCTGGTTAAAGTGTAGCCAAGGGTGGATGTCATCCAGGATGGAGTCTTCTACTTTCGCCATCTGGTGTGGTGGCATCTCTAATGTGACAGATCGTCTGGCCATTCCCTATAAAACACAGCAGAATCGATTAAGCTTTACAAACTTAAGTATTTTTGCAGAAAATAAACAGCTTAGGTCCAGTGGCTGCAAGCCCATGCTCAATAATTGAACATAGCCATTCGGCTTAGTCTGCAGTCTGTGTTCCTACTGGTTCAACCATTTAAACACCCTAAAACTGATTTTAAACTGCAAAAATAACTTAAATTTAAAACTTAAAAAGTTCTAGTGCATTTTCAGAGCTGAGCATGCCCATGCTTAAGGGTGGCAAGGCCGTGCTCAGGCTCTTAGTCCAGATTGGTTACGCGGGAAATTTTTAATGGTTTTTCTAGCCAAGCATGCCCTGCACACTGCTGTGCACGGTCGTGCTCATGACTGATGAGACAGTTTTTCAAACCTGTCAGTTTTCTTGAAAATTTTTTCACAAAGTTTCTCAAAATTTTCACCCACATTATGTTCCTAGCACTACCCTAATCGTTTTCCTAATGTTTCAGGTAAAGATTTGGGCTAAAAACACTAGAAATCTAAGGTTCTCTCCAAGAAACTAAACTACTCAAAAACTCAAGAATCTGGACAGATCTGGACATAAAACACTTAAAAGATGTTAGGGGTTGATTATACATACCTTATATTGAAGATTGAAGCTTGAAATGGATGAAAATGGTGGAAAATAGAGATTTTGGGTGAGTGGCGACGGGTTGCGAGTGGGAGGAAGGACAAGAACGAGGTTTGAAAAGTCAAAGTGGCTTTTTAACCCCAAACCTTCTGTTCTGCATGTTTGGCACGCCCGTGCCACTTGAAGTGGCACGGCCCTGCTCAACTGTCCAGCTTCCCGTTTTTCGCGTCTTTCAATTTTAAAACTGTTTTAAGGGTCCGGTTTTAAAATTTTTAGTCGGGTTTCCCCAAAATAATTTTCAAAACCCCATTTTAAGTTCGAAAACAGTTTAACTTTTAAATTTTTGAAAAAACTTCACCCAGTCTCATTTTCCACATTTTCTGCACTTACCTGGCAATCTTCAAGGGATGACAAACCAATCTCTAACGAAAATAAAGAAGAAATAAAAACCCTCCAAAATGAAAGTTGATGACTTTGATGGTCTCAGCTGTCCTCACGGGAATTCTCCAAGGTCGCCAATCTGGAAGCAAACCTGCAAAGAAAAACCAAAACAACCACAATCATTGAAAATAAAGCAGAAATAAAATGAAAAAGAAAAATAAAGCAGACCAAAAACAAAAGGAAAAATAAAGTGAGAAGAAAAATGAAAAAAAAAAATTAAACGATCAGCAAAGTGAATTGGGTCTTTCCATGGAAACAAATGTGTTCCCCGGCAACGGCGCCAAAAACTTGGTGTGCGTGGTTTTAGTAATTAAAAAGACGAGAGGGATCTTAAAGTGTTGACTCTTTGATAGAGAAGCGGAGGCTACTACTGCGTAGAATGCTAAACCTCTCCAGCGTGCGTCCACCTGGGGTCTCCGCCAGGGCCACTCGTATAGCGGGCTCCTCAAACCGCGGTCAAGTATCTGGTCTTCGAGCTCATCTTCTTCTTAAAGCGGAGGCTTCACTTCGGACCTGGAACACCGTACACATCATCTTAGCTCTCGCGTTTCGTACCGAAGGGTCTCGCCTTAGAGTCATTCCCGAGTAGGTCAACAACGAATCCCCATTGGTTAACGATACTAGATCGAAGGATCTCTCTTACAGTTGATATCAAGAGACCGTACCCCCATTGGTTAACGGCGTTGTACTAACGAGAACTAGATAAAGAATCCGTTATTTGTTTATCTTTATTGTGACACTTAATATTTAGTGATCAATTAAATATAAAGTTGGTTAAATAAGTGGAAACTCAATTACCCTACCCTTAACCTCCCAAACTGGATGAAACCCTTGATAAAGGTGGCACATAATCCTAAGGGTGTATGATACGAGAGATCATTGGTGCGCCCGTAGGGAAACCTCTCTTTACCAAGAAGATTATCCAATCATCTGGTAAGTACCAGAAATGTGTCACTCAGATCTGGTCAACTTCAGAAGCCATTGCTTAGAACCCGGTTCGGATATCAGAAGCCCAGTGAATCTGTCTCACTACCGGTTTCCTTGCCTTGGATCTAGTTCGGGACTACCAGAAGCTGATTAAACCTCTAGTTATTAAGTTAAGTTATTCAATAATTATTTTATATTTTCAGATTAGCTCACAAGTGCATGGGTTATTACACACCATGGGTACACTCATGAGTGCTCCTAATAATTTAATATTTATTTTAGGTTTAAGTTATCATCAATGGAACTTGTCACAAAGATAAACAAATAAGGATTAGAAGAAGATAACAACACAAGTAACTAAAAATAAACTACTACTACTAATAATAAAAGTCTACAAATCAAAATGGGTTCATAATGATAGAAAGATACAACCATAAAACAGGATCAACACAAGAACATGGTTGCTCATAGACAAGCTATCCGCCTCCAAGTGATATGTAACTCTCTTGATCCTCACGGCCCTCGATATTTATTGCATAACTACTCTACGATCATCTTCTTGGCCTAGCCGATCAAGGTAGGACGAGGCCTAACCATTGAGGTATGTTAGGATGGCCAGAAGGCCTCCCACAAGACCCCAAGATCTCTGGAAGAAGCTTGGAGTTCGGCCCCAAGAGAGCATAAGAAGGGATGAACAAATGGTGAGGGTTGGCTTGCTATTTATAGACCTCCAAGGGCCGCACGACCGTGCACAGGAGTGTCGAGGGTGTGCTTGTTGTTACACGTACGTTCTGTTGCTGCATGGAAAGTCCTGTCTGTACTGCTTTGTCTGGTACGGGCGTGCATGGTTGTTTGGCACGGCCGTGCAATGCTGCTTTCTTCTGATTTCTAGCCATCCAAGTTTCCTGCGTTGTCTTCTCGCGTGTAAGGTCTTCGTGCAGGTGAGCGTGGGCGTGCAAGGTCACTCCGGGACTGATTTTAGCATTGTTTAAGTCCTGGGATTGTGTTCCAAACATAGAGGGAACAGGCTTCAAGTCTGGTATCTTCAGGAATCTCCAGTCTTTGCATGTTTTCACCCGGAAATCCTTCGTTTCCGTCTTGGAGCTCCAATTTCCTGAGATAAACAAATAGGAACGAATTAAGCATCAAATATCAATATTATAAGCCTAATTGTGACCTATTTTGGGACTGTTTATGCCTGTTTTATATGTTAATTCTGTGAGTTATCAGTGATTAATCGCTAGTCCTTACTTTACTGATTAATTTTGGGCTAATCACTCAATTAATCGGTGTCACAATTAATCACCGATTATTCGGAACAAAGTTTTCCTAGTCGGACCTAAAAAACTCAGAATTATATAAAAAATGAATTCGAACGGGTCAAAACTTGAGCAAATCGATCAAATAAATCAAGTTCCTACCTCAAAATTGGATGATAATTCATGATTTAGAAGCAAAATCGATGAAACTCCAAGAACCCTAGTTGCGTTTGATGGTTCCTTACGATGAAAGAAGGAATGGGGAGGAAAAAACGGGATATGGTGAACGATGTAGGTGATTAGGGTTATTTTAGTTTAGGTATTTTAATGTTTAACCCCCCGTCCATATTCACTAGTTTATATTTGGCCCCTAAACTTCTAAAGTTATACATATAAGGTATAAAATTAGCATTATATATGTATAAATTTGGAAAATATATATAAAAATCCAATCTGATTAATCCCTAGTTGGTACCCTACCGGCCGACTAGCGCCTACCGAGTTCTACAACACTGGCAGAGGGGGAGATGTTACCGAGCCCATCAACGCCCAGTGAAGAGGGGGCGATGTAGCCCGTATGCACCGATGACCACATGGGCTCCCCGACTCACTTACCGAGTCCATACTAAACAATCTGAAGAAACAAGTACCTTCAGGGGGTCGAGCCTTCTAGATGACACGGAGAGATCTTTTCCAACCCTTCCAAATGACCAGAGTGATCTAACTGCAAAACATAACACTGTTAGGACTCGCCACAGGATTGGGGGTTTTCCTGTGACCACCATCCGGGGTGAGAATAAGTATGGAGTTTAAGCAATGGGAATGATGAGAGTATATTGAGAGTACCGATACTACATCACCAATCGCTCCTGATTATCTCCACAAGACATCAAACCGAATAGATAAACAATAAATAATATATGTGTAAAATCAAGAATCTTACTTTCATATATGATAAACAAGTCGGCACAGATTCTTCATACACACATACATATGTTGTTGAATGGGATGCCGGCCTGAGGTGAGCTCAACCTCAGGCCAACCTGGACTAGACCACACACAGTAGTCTTCTCCTAGAGACTGTTGCAACTCTCTCCTAGAAACCCTAAAGCCTTCAACATAAATATATAGGCTAACTAATTAACTAAGTTTGGGCTGGGCCTCAGGCATACTTGCCTGGGCTACCACAATCGCCCCTACTCTAGTTCTAATAGACTAAGCCCACATAAGTTGCATAGCGACGGTCACAAATGCACCAACAAACTCCCCTTTGACCGTTGCTATCAACTCTGACAAACACTGATAATCATCAGTCACAAAACATGCACTAACAAATTCCCCCTTGACTGATGATTTCAGTTCTTCTCTGATAAGACTTGATCTTCGTCTCCCAATCAGTTGTGTCTGACTCTGTCTTATATCTTCACAAATCCACTGAATACCCGAAACCTTTAGCATCCAATCTCCCCTTCAATGTAAGTCTATCCAAATTACTTTTATATCCATCATAATCTGCATCTTTCCTCCAATGAAGAATTTACGCCTGATTAATAAAGGACCCAAGTAACCGGCATGTGATAAGGTTCAATCTTCAACTAATCAGTAACGGACATCCAACTTCATTGTAAAAATACTTCAACAAAATCTCGCACATCTAATTTTTCAGAGAACAATGCTCTAATAATTTTGCCAAAGAAATAATTATCTCCCCCTGTTTCTCTGCAAAATATTACCGCATTGACGTGTATATTTTTGGTTTCTCCCATTCACAACCCAAAACTCTCGGTCAACGTACAAACAATCCAACCACCCTTTACATACACTAGGCCCAATAGAATTCATATCATATATAACAAGCAAACCCAATAATAATCAGCCGACCCAAGTTTCTCAACTCATTTATTTTTAATACCTGTTGCACAATAAAGTAGCAGCCCAACAGTAGTAGGCCGGTCCACTAATATTATTATCCAAAAAAAATCTCAGTGCCGTTTTTGTTTTCCACTTTGTCCGAAATTTTGGCACCAAAATTCAAAGGGGTGTTGCTAAATGCACTCCCCTTTCTGTTATATTTACTGATTGCACTCCCCCTTGATGTTTTTAAATAAATACAATCAAACCTTTTAGTTTCAAATTTTTTAGAATCTGCGTTAGGAATTCTTTTGGAAATTCGTTAGTTACATATTATTAGTAGGTTCAAAATAACATACAAAAACTACATTAAATATTTAAATACATTTACATAGTGAAAAAATCTCCTGATTTGATTTCAATATATTATAATAGAAAACGAAGTGTGGTAGAAGAGATAGGTAAGCAAATTAAATGAAAGTATATGTATTAATATTATAAATTTATAGGGATAATCTAATAAATATGATATTTTTGTTGACACGTTTTAAACAAATGTATGTAACAAAAGGAAAAGGTGTAATAGAATTAGGGTCTGTTTGGTATGGGGTAATAGAATGGACGAGGGAATGGAATGGACAAGGGAATGAAATGGATGATTACTATTCCATGGTCTTGTTTGGTTACCACGTAAGAATGGAATGAATCATTACTTTGTATTGTTTGGTAGGTAGGAAAAGACTTAGGAATAAACCGACGGTGGTGAGTGGTGGCGATAGCGGTTGATAGTGGATGCCGGCAACGGTGGTTGGTGGTGGCGGAGGTGGTGGCGGAGGTGGTGGCGGTCGCGGTAGCGACAACGGTGGTGGTCAATGGCAGCGGTAATGATGGATGGTGGTGGTGGTGATGGTCGGTCCGTGTCGGTGTCGGAGAGTGTCGGTGGTGGTTGTCTGTGCTTGGTGGTGGGTGGCGATGGTAGGTGGAGGAGGTGGCGGTTGGTGGTGGTGGTCGGTGACGAAGAGTGTCGGTGTTGGCAGTCGGTGCTTGGTTGTGGGTGGCGGTGGTCGGTGGTGGAGGTGGTGGTTGGTGGTGGGTGGCGGTGGTGGTAGTAGTAGTAGTCGGTGATGGAGGTCAGTGCTTCGTGGTGGGTGGCGGTTGGTGGTGGGTGGCGGGGTGGTCGGTGATGGAGGTAGTCGATGGGTGGGGGTGGCGGTGGTCGGTGACGGAGAGTGGCGGTGGTGGTCGGTGGGTGGCGGCAGTCGGTGGTTGGCAGTGGTCGGTGGTGGTGTCAAGCGGTGGTGGCGATGGGTGGTAGTGGTAGAGGTGGGTGGTGGTGGTGGTTGGTGCTAATGATGAGTGACAAAGGAAATGGAATGAAAAAAAAACATGGGGAATGGATGGAATGAATTTGGTGTTTTTAGGGGGAATGGAATGGAGGAGGTAATTGATGATTCCATTACCTTGACCAACCAAACACCTTTTTTTTCATTCCATCGTAATGCTCCTGAAGGGATAGGGAGCCTAATCCAGGCGGAAGAGGCATCCCTATCCCCATAACTCAGCTTCCGCGCGCCAATCAGTGGCGCGAGGAACCAACAAAGCGCAACCAGCAATACATGCAAGGAGGCGCGCAAGAACAACTGATAAGCAATAACATCACCTGATAAGCGCGTACCATCACACGCGGAATCTTCCCTTGACAATCATCGTACAGAGTACACAAGACAACAAAAGGAAGATTCACAAAGATTACTGACAGGGCACGCGCCAATAGGAAAGCTACAGGTGGCAAAGTGGTCCAACAACTACAAGACAAGGACAGCAGCATGGCTGCAGCCATGCTTCCACCATACCAGCGTCTACAGTAAACAGCAGACATACCTTGCTGCTGTCAGAAGCATGGTCAACGACTGACAGGGGGCGCCGTCTGCCAACCACGGATCGCCACGTGTCTGCCTCGAGCAACAACCATGCTGCCCCGATGACGTCATGAACAGTGCACCTGTTCTCCCGCCAATTCTAGAGAGAACATTGGATTTGGGCCCAGGTCAAGCCCAATAAAGAATGGTTACTCGTGGGCCTCTCGATCAAGCCCACGAGTTCTCCTATAAATACAAGGATACCTCTCCTTGCCAATGGACCCAAAAAATAGTCATAGCTAGCCTAGTGTTACTTACTTGTACTCTTTATATTCGATCATCAATAATACTATCGGCAGTTCACAGTGGACGTAGGTCAACACTTGACCGAACCACTTACATCTCGTGTGCTCACTTACTTTCACCACACACACACTTACATCATTATCAAACGGGTTTGACCTTGTGGTTTGGGTAAAGGATTAACCTTGACGACCTTAGGTATTAACCCCACGTAGATTACTCGTAATCTCTGTGATACCTATTGTTTCTTCATTGGCGCCATCCAACGGTTAGAACCACTCTTTTACTCATCTTTTCAACCCACCCATGGCTGAACCCAACCCTAACACTGCTGCCATAAATCGTTCCGGGGAGGGAAACACCCAGCTCCCGGAAGACCAAATAACACCACCCACAGTCGTCAAGAAACCTACTTCCAGGCTTCAAAGCCAAGAAGTTGAGGTTCGGGACGCTAACACTGACGACGACAGCAGTGCTAGCTCTGAGGAGGACCTTGACCAATGGCTCCTCCGTCAGAACACGAAGAACGCTGCAATCTACCAGCGTAAGCTCTTGCAACAAGCAAAGAAAAAGGGCAAGGCCCTTACTTATGACATCCCGCCCAAAAAGGGGAAAGACACAGCTGTCTCGGGTGCTGGTCGTAGCGGGGAACTCGGCGGAGACGCCAGGGTTCGGGGCTACGCAAAGCAACGAGCAGAGCCTGATGGCTACGAATCCTCCAGTAGCGACTCAGGCTACAAAGGAAAGAAAAGTCATCATCGCTCGCGACACGACAATGAGGATGATGACTTGGTCAAACCATTCAGACCAAAGGCTTTCGCCGAAAAGTCAAAATTTGTCGCTCGTATAGCGACAGCAACAATACCAAGAAAAGCAAAACTCCCTAGCAGCATCGGCAGATACGATGGCCTGCGTGACCCAGATGACCACGTGCACGATTTCGAGTGCGCGGGAATGTCGGTTGACTGGCCCGTACAGGTTTGGTGCCATTTATTTGCGCAAACTCTGACGGGCGCAGCAAGGGTCTGGTTCGATAACCTCCCTGCGGGGAGTGTTAAAGACTTTGACGACCTCACCGACAAATTCAACAACCATTTCTCGCATTTGCGCAAGCATAAGAAAGACAAGGCGCACATCCTGTTGTGCCGCCGAAACGACAATGAATCCATTGAGGACTTTATTGTTCGGTTCAACAAAGAGGCCCTGCTAATAGGGTGCGGGGAAGAACTCACAAGGGCAGCGTTCGTGCATAACGTGCGCAGCCCAGAGTTAATGAAATGCCTTACAGGTAAAGATGGCATACCAGAGTCCTGGGATGAACTCATCCACTCCGCAAAGATATATGCCTCGTCTGAGAAGTCCTTCAGTCAGACACACAATTTTCAACACCATCATAATAATAATAAAAGTAAAAACAAGTCAGTCTGGAGCCGTATCTCTGGCGCCGCGGATGAGGGAAAGTATTCCCCAGCCGGGGATGCCAGGCAGATAATCAGTCCCAAACAAACGCGGGACCAGCGCGGTCATTCAAAGAAAAACTATGACTGGACCCCGCTGACAAAGACACCATCTCAGGTCTTAAAGACTGAACAGGTCACGTTGAAGGCCGCCCCTCCCCTGGCCAAGCGCAAGAATGTAGACCGTAGCAAATACTGTGAGTATCACAACGACTACGGTCACCTCACAGACAATTGCTACACCCTCAAAATGGAAATCGAAACCGCGCTGAAGTCAGGGCAACTCGGCCATCTGGTGAAGAACGTGCACCGCACGGGCAAGAATCAAACAGGTGACGAGAATCAAGATGAAGGATCGCGAAAAAAGATCCGCGACCTGAATACTCACGCTGCCACATTGATCCCTCGTCACCACTGTAACATGACAAAGAAGGGCAAAAGCGCCTACCAAGGAAAGCGCGCCCGAGCGCCACCTCCAACCGATTCATGGAAAGAGGCTGACGTCCTCATGCCAAAGATCAGAGGCGGCGCCTCATGCACAGCCCCTCTTGTCATCACCGCCATTTTCGGGCACTATCGCACGCGCTACATGTTCCTAGATGGCGGCAGCAGTACTGATATCATGTACGAGCAATGCTTCCAACAATTAGACCCGGAAGACAAAGCAAAGCTCGTACCAGTCAACGAACCAATCTCCGGTTTCATTCATGAAACCATCATGCCGCGGGGTATGCTGTCCATGCCAGTAACATGGTCGGACGGCACCCACGAGCGCACGGAAATATGTGATTTTATGGTTCTACCGGCTAACTCCAATCACGACATTCTTCTTGGACGGGAAGGCATCGCACGCTTCAACGCCAATGCTTCAACGGCGCATGCGATGGTGGGATTCCCAACCAAAACAGGCATCGCTTTCATCAGAGGCAACAAAGACTGCCATACCACAGAAACCGCCAAGCCGCCAAAAATGGTAAAAACAGACACCCGCGCCGAGCCGGAAAAATGGGTTCTTAACCCTAAATTTCCGGAGCAAACGGTGATCATCGGCCATGAAATCTCCGAGGCCATTCGAAACCACTTAAAACAGCTTCTAATCAGTAATATTGATGTGTTCGCGTGGCAACCAGCCGATATGGTTGGGGTCCCGCGTGACATAGCGGAACATAGACTCAATGTCTACCGCTCAGTGGAACCAATAGTGCAAAAGAAGCGCAGCATGGGCCCGGAGAAAACAAAGGCCATGAACGAACAAGTCACCGAGCTGCTCAACGCGGGTATACTTCGACCAATCAGGTACCAGACATGGGTAGCTAACCCAGTCATGGTAGCTAAAGCAAACGGCGGCTGGCGCATGTGTGTCGATTATAAAGATATCAACAAAGCGTGTCCAAAGGATTGCTATCCTCTGCCAGAGATCGACCTAAAGGTGGACTCTTTAGCCCCATACCGCTTTAAGTGCTTCTTAGACGCGTATAAGGGCTACCACCAAATCCAAATGGCAAAGGAAGATGAAGACAAGACGGCATTCCGCACAGACGCGGGCATTTTCTGTTACACCAAAATGCCGTTCGGTCTGAAAAACGCGGGAGCCACTTACCAGCGCCTCATGGACACCGCCTTCATCAATGAAATCGGCGTACGGCTTGAAGTGTACGTCGACGATCTCGTAATTAAGAGCAAAGATGAGAGCGACATGCTTAAGGATATCCAACAAACGTTCACACAGTTGCGCAAAGTGCGCATGAAGCTCAACCCCAGCAAGTGCTCCTTCGGGATGGAAGAAGGCAAATTTCTAGGGGTCATCGTAACGCGCGATGGGTTCCGCGCTAATCCAGAAAAAGTACAAGCCATAGAAAGAATGCCTTCACCCGCTTCCATCAAGGAGGTGCAAACACTCATGGGCCGCCTCGTGGCCCTCAACCGGTTTCTATCCAACTACGCTTCAAAGTCATTTCCGTTTATGGACACTTTGAAGAACTGTTTAAAGAAAAGCAATTTCCGTTGGACACCAGAGGCGGAATCGGCATTCAAAGAAATGAAACAATGCTTAATGAGCCTTCCGACGCTAACAGCGCCCCTCCCCAAAGAGCCATTGACACTGTACCTCTCGGTCACGGACCGCGCAATAGGTGCAGTCCTCATGGTGGAGCGCAAGAACGTGCAAACGCCGATATACTATATCAGCCGCACGCTTCTAGATGCGGAAACAAGGTACACAATCATGGAAAAGCTGGTTCTCGCTCTGGTGCACGCATCCCGAAGGCTCCGCAGATACTTCCAAGGGCATCCGATAAACGTCCTCACGGACTACCGGATAAACGACATACTCGCCAAACCCGAGCTGTCGGGGCGGCTGGCCAAATGGGCCATTGAACTTGGGGAACACACGATCCACTACAAGCCCCGCCCCGCCATCAAGGGCCAAGTCCTTGCGGACTTCGCCACGGAAATTCCCGCAGATAAAGTGCCCGAATGTCAAGCGGAAGAAACTCCCGCGTTAGCGCAAGACCCATCACAAAAATGGTCCTTATTTACGGATGGGGCCTCAAATGAGGATGGCGCTGGCGCGGGATTGCGCCTTATCAGCCCAGACAAACAAGAGTTCACGTACGCCATCCGCCTCGACTTCAAAAGCACGAATAACGAGGCGGAATACGAAGCGCTGCTGGCAGGCCTCCGCATTGCGGAAAAAATGGGGGCCAGGCACGTGGAGGCACACGTGGACTCACTACTTGTAGCGCGGCAGATCAACGGGGTTTACGACGCAAAGGACGAGACCATGGCGTTATACCTCGAACAGGCCAAACAGCTGATGCGCCGATTCGACTCATGCAAAGTCGAGCACATCCGGCGCAGCGAAAATAAGCCCGCCGATGCGCTAAGTAAAATGGCATCAACGGTCTTTGAGCATATGGCCAAAGAGGTCCGCGTCGAGATCCTGGACAAACCATCTGTTCCGCTGCGACAAGTCAACATAATCCAAACAGGAAGCGCATCTTGGATGGCTCCGATCAAGGCCTACTTATCATCCGGCACCCTGCCTGACGAAAAGTCAGAGGCCCGGAAGATCAAGAACAAGGCCCTACAGTACCAACTCATCGATGGCATCCTATATCGCCGCTCTTACCTGGGACCGCTATTGCGCTGCGTAGACTCCGCAGATGCTTCCTTTCTTTTACGAGACATACATGAAGGGACATGCGGACTACACGCGGGCCCAAGAATGGTGGTGGCGAAAGTAATGAACGCGGGGTACTACTGGCCGGGGATGCACGTGGACGCGGTCAACGAGTTGCGCAAATGCGACAGTTGCCAGCGCCACGCCCCGAACACCTTGCGGCCCAAAAACAACCTGGTGCCAGTCACAGCGGCATGGCCGTTCCAAAAATGGGCTATTGATTTGGTAGGCCCATTCCCGACGGCTCCAGGAAACGTAAAGTACCTAATCGTCGCCATCGACTACTTCACAAAGTGGGTCGAGGCGAAACCACTAGCAAAAATTGACGGCGCACACGTCAAAAAATTCATCTGGGAATACATCATTTGCCGATTTGGTCTACCGCTGCAATTGGTAAGCGACAATGGCACACAATTTGAAGACCAATCCTTACAAGAATGGCTATCTCAAATGGGTGTCCAACAAATCTTCACATCTGTCGCGCACCCTCAAGGCAACGGTCAAGTCGAACGGGCCAATCGTACTATTGTTGAAGGTATCAAGGCACGGCTGGGTACCAAGAGAACAGGGTGGGTAGACGAAATACCCCATGTCCTATGGGCATACCGCACCCTCACGAAAACAAGCAATGGCGAAACGCCATTCAGCTTGACGTATGGAACGGAGGCGGTCATCCCCGCCGAAATCGGATGCCCCTCCGCAAGAGTACTCATGACCAACAAGAGAGACAACGACAAAGAGCTTCGCCTAAACCTTGATCTCCTAGATGAGCGACGTGAACTCGCCGCAATCAAAGAGGCGAAGTACAAAACGCAGCTAGAGCGCTATTACAACAAGCGCGTCAAAGCATGCACATTCAAGATCGGCGACTACGTTTTCCGAAACAACGAGGCTTCCAACGCCGAAAAGCCTGGGAAACTAGCCCCCACCTGGGAAGGCCCATACAAGATACAAGAAATACTTGGCAAAGGCGCTTACGCGCTAGAAAGGCTTGATGGAACACCTATCCCCAGATCTTGGAATGCAGCACAATTGCGCCGCTGCTACTTGTAAAACACTTGTAATTACGGCTACACATGCCGCGTCTATCAATGAAAATTATTCCCTATATCTGTCATTCTACTTGTTTTTCCGCGCCAAGGTCTTCAAGACTTAAGCAAAACTATCGTCGGACCAAAAATAAGGCGGTGTTAACATGATAAAGTCTTCTAGACATGCTTCGCGCACGTCGGACTTATAAAAATCATACACCAACGCCACATAAGATGGTCTTCAAGACAAGTTTACTTGCCGGACTTAAAGACGCGCGCCGCTAGAACAAACTTAAAAGCCTTGTCTTCTAAACTTACAAACAAGTTGGACAAAGAGCAAACTAGTTCAGCGCGCAGTCATGGGTCTTCTAGGCAAGGCGCACACGCGCTTAACTCGGACCTTATGGCACAAGTCGCGCCCCGCTATAGTCTTCAAGGCAAATACTTAACACGCCGGACTATCTAGCAGGACGCGCGCCTAATTTTAACTTGTTAAATCAGGTGACGACTTGGTTAGATAAGTTAAGTTAGGACGAGAAACACAAGATATAAGGAAAAACAAAATTTTCATTCATCGTGAGGGACTTAAAAACCCTTAGTAATTACAAGATATTTACAAAAAACAAAAAGAAAAGAGAAGACAAGCGCCTATTAAACTAAACATTTGAAGCGCCTTCGCCACTGGCTCGTTGGCGCTCTTCTTCAAGGCGCTTGCGCTCCTCCTCCTTGGTCAGCTCATCAGATTTGTCGATGTAGTACTTGAGGGCGGACAAAGGATCAGCATTTTTGTTGCAGTCTGCAACCACTTGAAGTATTGGGAAATCCACCTTCTCAAATTTGAGGAGCTCCGCCTCATAATCATCCTTCAGGGGCTTCCCATAGTGTTCCGCATCCTCGATCCGCCCACCATTTTGAGCTGCCAAGAAACCATCTTCATAGCCCTCACCATACCCATAAGCATGGGCGGTGGCGGCTATGGCAGCGACTTGGTCGCCCAGATTAGGCTCTTGCCAAAACCTCTTGAAGACCTGCAAAAAGAGTTAAGTTAGCGTGAAAACTTCAAAAGGTAATGCAAAAGGCGCTAAAAGGGATACACTTACCCCAGTGATCCCATCAGTCATCATCCACTTGATGGCATCCTGTGTCTGCGTCTGGGCGCCCATCGCCTCTTCCAAAAGACGCTGGGCTGTCTCACACTCCTTGACAGCCGCAGCGCGGGCTTCCTCGGCCGAGCCAAGGTCTTGCTCCAAATCCTCCTTTGCATGAAGGATCTGGACCCTCTCCTGCTCCAAGAAGGAGACGCGCTCAGTAGCTTTAACGAGATCCGCATCCTTGGACTCAAGCTCCAAGCGCTTCTCTACGACTTGCGCAGTCCGTTCAGAGAGGGCCTTGCTCTTCTCCTCCACTTGCCGAATCAGCACCCTGCTCTCCTCTTGCGCCTCGGACAGAGCCTGCCTTAACTTCATGGTTTCAGCATTTGTCTTTTTGCAAGACTCTGTCCATCGGCGCTTATCCGCCGCCGCGTCCCCTTCCAACTTGGTGATCTTAGCCTCTGCATCATGGGCGCGGCGACGGTACTTGGTAATTTCAGCCTTGAAGGCAGCCTCTTTCTCAGCAAGGTCTGCCTTCTCCGCCTCCAAGCGCTGGATATCTCGCCACACCGCCGCATCTCGGCGGCGCAGCGAGTCAACCATAGATAGCTGAGTCGCCTGATTAACGCACAAAGCAGCCATAAGGTCTGCGCGACTCAGCATATCTTGATGTGCGCGCTCGTAGGGAGGCACCACCTCCCTAACAAACTCCTCGGCGGCCAAGGAGTTGGAGAATAAAGTATTCTCCCTGACCGCCCACCGAGGGCGCCAAATTGCATCGCCCCCGGACCACCTGGAGCCATCATACCCGCCTGATGGCTCCCTATCATCAACCCTGGAGAACTCGCGCCGAGCTTGACGCGAGCCCTCCGCACTGCCACCAGCGCCTGACGCCAAAAGGGCCCTCTCAAACCCATCCATTTCATGAGAGCCCTCGGCGCTGGTACGAGCACCCTGCTCCGCTTGTTCCTTCAACTGGCGAGCCTTCTCCTCCAAGAACTGTTGCTCTTGAAGACGAAGGCGGTCCGCCTCAGCTTTCTTAGCCGCCTCAGCCTTTCGCCTGGCTTCATCGGCGGCAGCCTTCTTCTCAGCCTCAGCTCTGCGCAACGCTTCATCGGCCGCCGCTTTCTTTTTGGCCTCCGCCCTACGAAGGGCTTCATCGGCCTCAGCCTTCAAGCGGGCTTCCTCCCGCTGCGCTGCCTCTTGCTCTTGAAAGAGCATATCCACCTCTGTCCTACCCGCCTCCGCAGATGGAGATGTGGGAGGAGGAGTTGGCACAATCTTCGGCGCAACTGCAGAAGCAACAAAGTGTTAAGAGCAATTAAAGAAAAAGACATCAGAAAAAAGCAAAAAGAAATTAACTTACCAGGGGCTTTCTTCTTCAACAGCTTCTGGAACAGAGGCTGACGTGTAGGCGCCGCACCTATACCCACACTAAAAGTGGGGGCAGTCACCCCTCCAGCGCTGGAGCTCTTCTCTAGCACCACCCCTTGCGCCGGCGACAAGGGGGAAGCAGTGGTCTCTGCAACAGGAGTTTCAACCCCACCACTCTCCCCGCCGGTGGCAGCAGCAGCTTTCTCCAAGTTGGCAGCCGCGCTGCTAGAAGTGGCGCCAGTGGTGCGCCTCTTCTTCCTTTTCTCCAACTTGGAGGGCTCTTCCTCCTCCTCATCCTCTGACGCGGGCCCGTCCTTCCTTCGGCGCCGCCCCTTCACCACTTCACCTACTGAAACGGAAGAGCCCGAATCAGAACTTGTCAAAGGGCGTTGGCGACGTTTACGTCTCCGCGGAGCGTGTTTCCAACGGCCACGCCCCGCGGGCGCCTTTTGAACCTCCACAATCTCCACTGAGGAGTCAGAGGCATCATCGCCAAACAGGCTAGAAAACAAAAGTTGGTGTGACTCACCTGTGGTGTAATAGGGCTTGGGCGCAATGGTCAGGTCAGGATAATAAAACCTGTCCACAAACGCCTCAAGGCAAGACGCCTCTCCCTCCGCCAAGCGCCTCCACTTTATGCCCTTCTCTTGACGAGCGGCATAAAATTGAAACTTGCTCACACCTGCGCAAGAAACAGTTAGCACAATATGACATACAATTCAAAGACAATTAAATGAAAAACTATGCTTACCCTCCGCAGCAATGTAGGGTTCCTTTCCTGGACCCTGAGTCAGACAGCTCATCCCCAGAAGGCAAAAGATGCCATCTGTGAGATTTTTGAACTCAAGCTTGGTGGCGTTGGCGGTGAGGGTGGTGAACCAGGCCTGTTTCTTGAAATCCTTCATCACTGGTATGTCAGCCACCCGCTGACCGTCTGCAATAACTTTCCAAGGCAGACTGATGGGGATAACCCCCCTCTTCACAAAGAAGAATTTTTCCTTAGCCCAATGAAGGGACTTGGGGGTATGGGTGGCCATTGGAGGCACCTTTGGGCGCGGCTTGAACGAGAACCACATCTCGTCACGCGCAAGAAAGTAAAAGACATTGAGCATCTCCACAGTAGGCTCAATGTCTAAGGCGCGGCAGGACGCCTCAAAATGTACCAACCTCAGCATCCCAAAGGCGGTAAGCTGGGTTGGCCCAACACCATAAGCAACCAGAGTATCAATCTGGAAGCGGGTGCAGGGTAGCCGGAAGCCACACTTGGTGAAGTGGGCCTCATAAAGGGCAAGTTGCCCAGGTCCAGCAGAGAGCACATTCTCCGTCGGAGACGGCAGAGTTGGCTCCCACTCTGGCAAAATGCCATAGCCCCTGCAAAAGTTATCAAAGGCCTCTTCAGACCAAACACAGAAAGTGTTTGTCATGAGCTTTCGCTCTTTGATTTTTCCGTGCTCCACCTGCACCTCCTCCTCCACCTCTTCAATCACTGGCTCCTTGCCGGTAACATCGCCGGAAGGAGACCCAATGTTAGATGCTTCTGACATCTTCAAAAAGGAATGAAAGAAAAGAAAAGAAATCAAGGTAACTAACTGGAAATGGTTGAAGACTCGCCGGAAAACTCAAGAAGTTCGCCGGAAAACTCAACAGATTCAACGAACACTTTGAAGATCAGTCGGAATCTTCAAAGAAAAACAAAGAAAAGGAAAGAAACTAAGAACAATCAAAGAAAACGAAGAAGATCAACAAGAAGTTTCACAATAAATCTTTGAAGATTGACTAAACAATCTTTGAAGATTCAAAGAAAACTTCAAATGATCGGAAGTGTTTTTTGAAATTGAGAGAGTGCAAGAAGAAGGGATGAACAAATGAACGAGTAACCGTCCAACATGCATCCCAACTCATATATATACCCACTGCATTAATGGCAGTGGGGCCCAAGGAAAAAAAAAAAAAAAAAAAAAAAAAAAAAAAAAAACGTCGTCACACTTTTTCAAAATTTGGAGAAGCAGATGACGACACGTGTCCTCATGCGCGAGTGAACGGCTAAGATCAAACAAGGATAAACAATCCAACCGTCACGCGACGGATGGCTGACACGTGTCACCAGATCTCACCAACGTAAACTGACCAGGCGCGTGAAGCATCACGCGTCTGACAAACTTCACGTGCCACTCGACACGTGGCACAAGCACAACCACACCAGCAACAAGTGGGGCGCGTGACAACACACGCGCCTGACACAGACGAAATGTTGGTAACTGCACCATAATGAGGGGACAGCCAACAGTCAGCACAGCAGACGAGGCTGACTCGTCAGCAACCCTCAAGCTTCCATCACAAGTAACTGATCATTCGAATTCCAGGCGCCTTAACTCCTATTTATGAGAGACAAATTAAATGCCAATGATTCAAGATTTATTGCAACTGCGGAAGAACTGCAACATGGCGCAAATTTGACGTAAAACCAAAAAAGACGTTCTCCGCCCAGCGCCTTAACAGGTCATGGCGGCAAACTTCTTTCCTGGCGCAAATTTGACGTAAAACCAAAAAAGACGTTCTCCGCCCAGCGCCTTAACAGGTCATGGCGGCAAACTTCTTTCCTGGCGCAAACTTGACGTAAAACCAAAAAAAAAGCCGTTCTCCGCACAGCGCCTTAACAGGTCTTGGCGGCAAACTTCTTTCCTGGCGCAAATTTGACGTAAAATCAAAAAAGACGTTCTCCGCCAAAATTTGCAGAGGAACAAATTTCAAGACACACCAGCAGATGAGCTTTCATCCGCGACCTCATACTTTGAGTCTAGCGCTCCACCTACTCTTCACAAAGAATAGGAGAAGCCCTAGACTAGGGGGACTTGAAGGGATAGGGAGCCTAATCCAGGCGGAAGAGGCATCCCTATCCCCATAACTCAGCTTCCGCGCGCCAATCAGTGGCGCGAGGAACCAACAAAGCGCAACCAGCAATACATGCAAGGAGGCGCGCAAGAACAACTGATAAGCAATAACATCACCTGATAAGCGCGTACCATCACACGCGGAATCTTCCCTTGACAATCATCGTACAGAGTACACAAGACAACAAAAGGAAGATTCACAAAGATTACTGACAGGGCACGCGCCAATAGGAAAGCTACAGGTGGCAAAGTGGTCCAACAACTACAAGACAAGGACAGCAGCATGGCTGCAGCCATGCTTCCACCATACCAGCGTCTACAGTAAACAGCAGACATACCTTGCTGCTGTCAGAAGCATGGTCAACGACTGACAGGGGGCGCCGTCTGCCAACCACGGATCGCCACGTGTCTGCCTCGAGCAACAACCATGCTGCCCCGATGACGTCATGAACAGTGCACCTGTTCTCCCGCCAATTCTAGAGAGAACATTGGATTTGGGCCCAGGTCAAGCCCAATAAAGAATGGTTACTCGTGGGCCTCTCGATCAAGCCCACGAGTTCTCCTATAAATACAAGGATACCTCTCCTTGCCAATGGACCCAAAAAATAGTCATAGCTAGCCTAGTGTTACTTACTTGTACTCTTTATATTCGATCATCAATAATACTATCGGCAGTTCACAGTGGACGTAGGTCAACACTTGACCGAACCACTTACATCTCGTGTGCTCACTTACTTTCACCACACACACACTTACATCATTATCAAACGGGTTTGACCTTGTGGTTTGGGTAAAGGATTAACCTTGACGACCTTAGGTATTAACCCCACGTAGATTACTCGTAATCTCTGTGATACCTATTGTTTCTTCAGCTCCAATCCATTCCGCCTTCCATTCCTGCATACCAAACGCTACCTTAGAATTTAAATCAATTAATTTACCTTATCTTACCTTGTTCCACCTAAATTAGCTTACCTTTTTCCTCAAATAACATAGTGTGAAATCTATATATTGAAGTATTGAAGTCGTCGCAAGCACGAAATGACAGTGTAGTAAAGCGATTCCCTCCAAGAATTCTTATTAGATAATTCATTGGTTATTGTTTGGCCAAATAAGGATTGCAATATATTATAGATAAAAATTAAGAACTTCAATAGGGGTAAAATTTGCCAATTTCAAAATGTTTGTTTTTAGAAAGTGGTGAGAAAAGTAAAAAGAGGGGGTGCATTTAGCCCACCCCCAATTCAAAGCATTAACTGCATTCTCAAAACTTGTGCTCCAATCTATTTCCAATATGAAAAGAAATCCATAATAATAGCATCCAATACGTGGCATTCACATTATTCAAACCCTTACCAAAGTTTCCAAAAAATATGGCAAAATTTAAGGAAACAAATAATGATCATTACTCCTTGGTTTGAATTTTAATCTGATCCGGATCCATCCCAAATCCGACAAATAGAAACCCACCAACATCCCAGCGATTTTTAGATCAAACATCTTAAAGAAATACCAAAACATATGAAGATCCATCTTAATAATGCTTGTCAAGAACAACACTAGACCAATGATGAACACTCCATATCAGAATCAAGCAACTTTTGAATCCGAGCGGGATAAACAAACCCATTCTAACGATCAAATCCGAAACCCGCTGTAAACTTCAAAACTACTATTCGGTATCACGTCAACTATGAGTTTTAGCGGAAATAAAACCCAAAATCAAGAGCAATAGTGAATCGAGAGGTGGTTAGACCTTCCGATTCGTAACCATGCTCTGATACCACTATAAAAACGTGTAGGACCGATACTACATCACCAATCGCTCCTGATTATCTCCACAAGACATCAAACCGAATAGATAAACAATAAATAATATATGCGTAAAATCAAGAATCTTACTTTCATATATAATAAACAAGTCGGCACAGATTCTTCATACATACATACACACATACATACGTTGTTGAATGGGATGTCGGCCTGAGGTGAGCTCAACCTCAGGCCAACCTGGACTAGACCACACACAGTAGTCTTCTCCTAGAGACTGTTGCAACTCTCTCCTAGAAACCCTAAACCCTTTAACATAAATATATAGGCTAACTAATTAACTAAGTTTGGGCTGGGCCTCAGGCAAGTAAACTAAGTTTGGGCTGGGCCTCAGGCATACTTGCCTGGGCTACCACAATCGCCCCTACTCTAGTTCTAATAGACTAAGCCCACATAAGTTGCATAGCGACGGTCACAAATGCACCAACATTTTCTGAATGAATCTTACGTTTACCTCGGACCTCCTTTTATAGCTGAGGTTTCCTGTTTGAAGATATCTATGCGTAGTCGCATCCTAGTCATCATTCTCCCGAAACAATAGGAGATAACCGTTACGGGTTATTATTCATAAAGATCTGCTTGGTGGTTTTTCCTTATCGACTGGTTTGTTAACCGCCTAATGTTATCGCTTAAGTTTTTTGGACCAAAATTAATGGGCTTGGACTAATTGGGCCAAGTTTGTTATGTGTGTTTTGGTGCGGGCCAGTTTAGCCTAACTAGGCCCCACCTCGTCATGTCCCCCCAGTCTAGTGATAAGAGCATGTGAATATTACTAGACTCTAAAAGAAACAAAAAATATGAAATATACGTACGGAAAGGAAATAAAGTGGAAAAAGGGATCACTTTTTAAATCCTATTTGGGATTGGTGCCGCATGACCTATGCACGTGCCATAACATCATCACAAGATTCCTATCAGCCGTTCTTGAACAGTCTGATTGACAAGAGTGGTGACTGTTGGCGGTTCAATTTGAAATTTGATATGTCTCCCTTTGGGTTACCTATAAAAATGCATCTTAGAAGTAGGTGATTAGACCAAAATAATCCTAAGACTATTTTCTCCCAATTTATCACCTCACCTGAAATGGCACCCAAAGCCAGTTCGACGTGCACAGTCATAAGTGTTGCCGAGGTTCACTGTAGCTGGTCGTTAACGGCACTAAAAACTTTTCTTAGCGAGTATCATATTCCATCAGAGTGGAATCCGGTGCTTTCTGGTAGGGAAGATGTTGCCTTTTCCTTGAAAGAGGGAAAACTGACCCTATACGGGGAATTTTTTACCTTCTCGCACTTTCGCTTGCCGATGACAAATTCCGTCTTTGGTCTGCTATCGTATTATGGGGTAAACATCTCTCAGCTACACCCTCTAGGCTTAATAAAGGTCCGTCATTTTGAATTTTGTGCCCTAGGGCTTGGAATGTCTCCACGCCTAGAGATTTTTCTTAAACTATATGTGCTGAAGTTCAAAGGGGAGTATTTCTCTTTTGATCGTCGTCTTGGTGCCTTATCTTGTATAGATAATTTTCCACAAAGTGTCTGGGACAAGGACTGGAGAAAGAAAATTTTCTTTATTGATGAACGTGTTCTTCCGGTGAAGGCACCCATTAGGTATCCGGAGGCGAAAACCAAACTAGCAGACACGTGTCCTGCTGCCGCTGTTTATGAGAAAGATCCGTTGCACATTGCTCTAACTAATAATCCGACGGAATGTACTCAAATTCCTGAGCGGGCCATGGTTGCGGTGGGCATGAGCCGTATATGGGTGGATGAGACGGTTTTTCCTAAATACCGGCGTGAGGATCAGGAGCGGTGGCAGTATTTTGATTTATTAGATCCGGAAGCCGCATCCTATCTGATAGAGCATGACCGTATCCTTGGATCGGAAGAACTTGATGTGCTCAGTTAGATCATTGCAACTTCTTACTCCCTACCCCAGCTGTTCCGGCTGGTGGTCAGGGCACTTCAGCGGCCATGCCGGTAGACGTGGCGGAAGCTTCTTCATCCGTTCAAAAGGAAAGTACTGCTGATCCTATAGACGTTGATCCGCTAAACGTGGCCATGCCTCAGGAAGATGTGGTTGTGGATAAGAAGAAGGAGAGATCTAAGAAGAGGAAAGCTGTGGATCCTTCCAGGGTAGAGATGATATTGGCCAAGAGGAAACAGATGCTGGAGTTGAAAGAGAAATCGTTGGGTAAGTGTGCTTGTTCCTACTAGTGGTTTGCTTGCAACTTTGTTGTTTGTTTATGTTTGGGATTGTTTTATACAAGTGAGAGGATTGGGGTGAAGGATAATCCTGCTCACTCGAAAACTGTTGAAGGAAGCGGAGCACAAGGGGCATCTGTGGAGGATCTTTCCCCTGCAAAGGATCTTCATCTGTAAAGGATAGTGGCTGCGGGCAACTTGGCTCGGCTGCTCAATCGTCTGTGTGCACCACTCAAACCGAGGTGGTGATAACAACTATTCTGGCCAGTGTTTCGCCTGTTGTTACCCAGTTATCTGAGCCAAATGTGTCTGTGGCAAAGTTGGAATCTCCAATGAAGGTTCCGACCTCAACGCCTGCTCTGTCCGTTCAAATTCCTCTAAAACCCGTGTTTACTCAGGCGGGGACCGCTGTAGCGGCGACCACCGGTGTGTCTGGGCAGAGCTTTTCACAACTCCTCAGAGATCTTCTGAAAAATCCTATCAAATTCCCCGGCGGCATTTGTACCGGTGGTTCGGCTGGAGAAGCGTCTTCCTCCGAGTCTGGTGAATTCCTTCCATTGTGTACCTTCCAAGCATTAACTGGTGCTCGTCCTTGAAGAACGTTCGGTGTGTACCCGGGTGTCAAATCGCAGAGTCTACCCGGCTGATTCATCCGGATGTCATCCGTCACTGGGCCGACTTCGCCTTCCCCCCAGCTGAAAGGTATTATTTGCAAGGATTGGATAATGCCCAACTTGCTGAGAATGCGATGGGCTCCAGTGTTTGTTCTACTGCGTCCTTATATGAAATTATTCGACGCTGGCATGCTGACCTTTCCAGTCTGTTAGAGCTCCGGGATAGGCACAAGGGCGTCATGTCAGAGAATGAGAGATTTTCCAAACAATTGTCGGAGAAAGAGGTGGAAGTGGTGGCCCAGCAGATTGCCAAAGAAAAAGCTGAGGAAGACAGGGCTCGGATGGTAACAACCCATAATGAGGAGAAACTCAATTTGCTTCGTCGAGAGGATCAACATAATAAGCATATATTTCTTCTAGAGGATCAGGTTCTATCAGCTGCTAGGTGACGGTCAATAAATAGAAAAAGGGCACAAGAAGCTTAATGAATGCCAAAGGCAGCTGACAGCTGCTAATGAACGGGTGGATCAGGCCGTGAATGCTGCCAACTCTGCCAAGTCCCAGGTAACCCTTCTGTAGTCACAGTTAGATGTCGTTCGTGACGACCGTGATTGGCTGATCAGCCAGGGCATACCCGCATCCTGGCGTTACATTCGGGGGAGTGCAGAGTATCAGGACCGGCTAAATTCATTCTACGAAGTGTCCATGGAGGCCGGCTATCATGATGGGTTTATGGTAATAAAGTTGGTTTAGCCAAGAAGAAGCTTCCTCCTCCTACGAATCATGAACAAGAACTTCCTACCCGAGTTGCAGACTCATTACAGGCTTTGAGCAGCGATTCACTGGATGTTGTAACCCATCTCAGTAGCAAGGTTGGTGATGAGGGCACCTCCTCCCTCCGGGATTAATTGGAACCGTTTGTCTTGGTGTCATCTGATGGTGAGGACACATCATCTAGTTAAAATATGTTGTTAGTGCTTGTAATGTAATTTCGTTTTTCTTCACGGTGTATTGTATGTATTCGTATGCTTGTACTGTTGAAACGAATATATTATTCATGCATGCCAGCTGTCATGACTTTTTGTATCTCGAGTTAATGCTGATTAGACAGTAGTCTTCAACTTCTTATTAATTGCACGTCATCATTAGATGACGTCAGTCGTTCTAACAAGCTACCTTTTCCACTGTTTCGACGGCGTATGTCAGTGGATTAATAACGATTTTTTTAATGAAAACCCTTGATCTTCCCAAGGGGCCCTTTATAAGTTAGGTCTCTTATCAAAATGGTACCCTTGTTTTTTTTTTCTTTCTTTTTCCTCCTTTATTTACTTAATGGCTCAACGTTATGCATCCATGGACGAACTCCTGAGAAAGCTCGATGCCTTATATGGTCTTAGGAAATTACGCCAGTATTCTGATGAAATGGACAGGTGTCGTGCTGCTATGGAAGATTACAATAATAGGACTGCTGGTTATGTTCCGGCCCGGAGGTACGGTTTGACATACTCTCGGGGACATTGGAAGCTGTTTAACGAGCAAGTTCCAGGTTTTGATCAGCCACCACCCATGCCAAATATGGACGCCATGGGCCCGTTGATAGTGGAGATTCCTGACAGCCCAGAGGCTCAACAGGTCACTGATGTTGTTGTGGGAGTGGCTCCTGTTGAAGGTGCCATCCTTGTAGACGAGGGACCCGGTGTGGAGCCCAATGTTGATTTTTTGGTGGGAGGACCGTTTGGTGACCAACACCTGGTGCTTCCCGACTTTGCTCCTGCTGGAGATTTGCTATACACCCCTGCAGAGGTGTTAGCTATTTTGGACGGTAGGGTGTAGAATGTGCAAGTACTTGTCTATTATGTATAGTAAGGCCGTATATGGCCATGTTTTGGGTAGCACTTTTGTTTGATGGTAAGGTAGTTTTTTGTGACGGCAAAGGATTTTTGTCCTGCCTCCTACCGCATTGATGAACTATTAACGTATCAGCTGTAATGTTGACATCAATCTAAAGGATATAAATGTGAATGTAATTGTGAAAATTAATGAAATATTGTCATTAAAGGCGTTTTATTAATAATCTTAAAACAAAAATGTCCATGAAGATCAATAGGTCGATAATACATGGTCGATACTAGTAATGTACAATGTTGTGTGCATAGCAAAAGCTGCTTGCTTCCTGGTGTAAACAGATGTAACATTTTTTTGAGCTGGACCGCGTTCCAGGTACGGGGGACCAGTTCGCCATTTAGCTACTTCAAAAAGTAAGCTCCCTTGCCTAGTACCTCAGCAATCTCGTATGGTCCTTCCTAGTTTGGTCCAAGTTTCCCCTGAGGTTGAGACCTGCTTGCTTCGTTGTCCCGCATGACAAACTCTCCTACCTTGAAAGACGTTTTGAGGACCCTCTTATTGTAATATTTTTCCAGTAGCCTTTTGCACCGGGCCTCGTTGATGCAAGCTGCTTCACGGCGCTCTTCTAGCATCTCTAAGTTTTCCCTCAATAATTCTTCATTCTTGATGATACTATTGCTTCTTCTTAAAGAGGGAATGCCGATTTTGGCTGGGACCATCGCCTCGGAGCCGAATGTCAAGCTAAACGGCGTCTCGCCGTTACTGGTTTTCGGCATAGTTCGGTGAGCCCAAAAGACGTGTGGCAATTGTTCAACCCATGATTTACCTTCTGCATCCAACCTCTTCTTGATCCCGTCTAGTATGCTCCGGGTGGCTCTTTGTACTTGATGTTGCCCTGAGGGTGAGCGAAGGAGGTGAAAACTTGTTGAATATGCAGTTCCTTGCACCAATCCTGCAGCGACCTATCTGCAAACTGCGTTCCGTTGTCACTGACGAGGTACAAGGGAACCCTAAACCTGCAGACTATATGTTCCCACAAAAACTTTTGGATATTTACTGCCTCAATCTTGGCCAATGGCTTGGCTTCAACCCACTTCGTAAAATAATCGAGGACGCCAACTTGCTAAGAGCATCCGCGATGTCGTTCCTGTGTCTCCAGACATGTATCAATGTCATCTTCTGAAACTTAGACATCAGTTTCTTGGTCT
This sequence comes from Ambrosia artemisiifolia, assembly GCA_032199755.1. Classification (NCBI taxonomy): domain Eukaryota; kingdom Viridiplantae; phylum Streptophyta; class Magnoliopsida; order Asterales; family Asteraceae; genus Ambrosia; species Ambrosia artemisiifolia. The sequence continues at coordinate 34,129,308 of CM063513.1, forward strand.
TTTCCAGGTATTTCGCCATGGTGTCATCCCGAGCTTCGTATGACTCGTTCACTTGGTTGTTTACCAATAGCGAGTCCACATGAACGTCAACCCTTTTTGCGCCCATTGACAACGCCATGTGCATACCTGCCAGTAGTACTTCGTACTCTGACTGATTGTTGGAACATTCAAAATCGAAACGCAGGGCGTACAAGAATTTTTTCCCGTCCGGGATGACCAACATCAACCCTGCTCCCACTCCCTTATTCTTAGAGGACCCGTCCGTATATAACTGCCATGCCAGACCATTGTCAACCGGTGTAACAGTGATGGTATCATCGACTCGCGGGATCTCTTCCGCATCAGGAATTTCTTCCATGAAGTCTACAATGACTTGCCCCTTGATGGATGTCCTTTTCTTGAAACTTATGTCCACGACTCCTAGTTCAATAGCCCACTTCGCTAGCCTCCCGGAGACTTCTGGCCTGATCAACACGTGCGCCAACTGGAAATTGGTCAACACTTCAATCTTGTGCACTAGAAAGTACCGGCGGAGCCGGCGAGATGCATGCACTAAGGCTAGTACTAGTTTCTCCAACGTTGGATATCTGATCTCTGGATCTGTAAGAACCCGGCTGATGTGGTAAATAGGCGTCTGTAGGCCGCCTTTTTCAACTAGCAGGACTGCGCTGACCGCGTGATGTCCTGCTGCCAAATACATCTTCAAATCCTCATCCCGTTTGGGGGCTGTGAGCATAGGTAGGTTGCTTACAAACACTTTCATCTCCTGGAACGCCTTCTCTACCTCTACTGTCCATTTAAACTTATTCTTATTGAGGCAGTCCTTCAACTTCGATATAAAGGGGAGAGATAGCTCTGCATGTTGTGCCAAGAAACGATTGATAGCTGCTAGCCTTCCGTTGAGGGTTTGTGCTTCCTTTAGCTTTCCCAGGGATGGCATGTTGGTGATAGCTGCTACTTTTTCAGGATTGACTCGGAAACCGTCTTTGGAAACCACAACCCCTAGGAATTTTCCTTCCTCAACCCCAAAAGAACACTTACCCGGATTCAACTTAATGTTGTATTCCCGGAGTGTCCTAAAAGTTTCTTCGACGTCAATGATAATACCCTCTTCTATGTGGCTTTTGATTACCAAGTCATCGACGTAGACCTCTAAGTTCCAGCCTATTTGATTCTTAAATGCTTGATCCATGAGCCTCTGATACGTTGCTCCTGCATTCTTCAACCCGAAAGGCATCTTTGTGTAACAGTAGATACCCGTGTCAGTATGGAATGCGGTTTTGTCTTCGTCTTCCCGGGCCATCTTTATCTAGTGGTATCCCTTGTATGCGTCAAGAAAACATTTGAACTTGAACGGTGCTAATGAGTCCACCTTGAGGTCAATCTCGGGGAGTGGGTATGCATCTTTTGGACATGCCTTGTTGAGGTCTTTATAATCCACACACATACGCCAGGTTCCGTCATGTTTTCTAACCATTACTGGGTTAGTAACCCAGGTGTGATACTTTGCCTTCTGTAGAATCCCCGCTTCTTCTAACTTTTTTACCTCCTGGACAACTGCAGCCCGATGGTCCGGGGCCATGCTTCGTCTTTTCTGTGCTATAGGCTTGATCGACGGGAATGTTGACAGCTTGTGCTCTACTTTAGATCTTGCTATACCCGTCATATCGGCGTGCTTGAAGGCGAATACGTCTAGACTGCTTTTCGACACATGCTTGAGTCGGTCTTTGGCGGATGGTGATAAGGTATCCCCGATCAAGACTGTCTGCTCTAGGTATTCAGCGTTTAGAACCCATCTTTCCGGGCCCCTTAGCCCCGTTAGGGCTTGGCAGCATGGTTTGTGGTCAGCTGTCGCGCAGATCGTATCCCTGGATACGGTTACAACACCTTGGGGTAGGGAACATAAGTAATCCCCTGCCGGTTGAGACCAGGGCGTCTATTCGACCCAGGGTGTAGCGGCCTATGATCACATTATACTGGGAATCGGCCGGTATTATAAGGAATGTGACCAATATTGTCCTTTCCCTACGCCCGTCTCCTATTGTAACTGGAAAGGTCAACTGTCCTAATGGTTCAGCACTTTCGCCCGTGAAGCCTCTGACAGGACCTCTCGCAGGCTCCAACATTTTTTGGTCTTCTAGGCACATTCGTCGAAACATGGTTCATATATTATATCTTCCGAGCTGCCTGTATCCACAAGAATCCTTCTCATGCTATAATCTCTCACCGCGGCCGAAATTAACAGGGCTTCCATGCTTAGCACCTTGTAATGTCGTGGTACAGTCATGATTGCTTCCATCCACGGCTCGAAACGTTCGAATGTTCTCTTCCGATCGTACCTTGCATATGCCCGAACCATGTTCATTTCCCATGGTCTTTTTCCTGCAATTTTATCTGTTCCCGAGGAGGATGAGCCTGGCTTTACATCTTTAACCAAGTGTGCCAACTTTCCAGACCTGACAAAGTACTCAATATGTCTCTTTAGCTGGAAACAATCATTTGTGTCATGGCCTGCGCCTTTGGGATATGCGCAGTACTTTGACTTGTCCTGTGATGGAGAGTCCTTAAGAGGGCGGGGCGCGTTGAGCCTCAGGTCTTTCGATTCCAGAATCTGAGATGGTGTCTTGGTCAATTCAGGATATTCGGGCTTTGGCTTGGAGGATCCCTCCCCCTTTCCGGCGAATGTATCCCGGGGTCTATCAGATCTTCGACGGTCATCTCGTCGATCGTTCCGACGATCGTTCTGGGAGTAGGGTTGGTTGGGTGCCTCTGTTCTTCCTCTGTTTTTAAAGCCTCTGTTTGTCATTTGAATCAGAAGCTGTAGCATATTCTTGCTTTTTCCTTACGGCATGATTCATGGCTATGGACTTTTCTTGTTTAACATAAGCCTTTGCGATAGTCATCATGTCGTCCATGGTCTACGGATAACCTTTGGGACCATGGAGTTTCTGTAGCAAACCATCATCATTCACTCCCATGGTGAAGGCAGTACATACCAAGTCTTCAGTAAGCCCGGGAATCTGAAGTCGTTCTTTGTTGAATCGAATGTTGAAATTCTCCATGGACTCGTTGTCACGTTGCCGTATGTGCATCACTTCATCCCTATATTTGGTATGTCTTCTCTGCTGGCTAAATTGCTGTGAGAAACCTTTAACAATCTCACTCCAATTGGCGACGGAACCAGGTGGCAGACTGTCCCACCAGACCCGTGCTGCCCCTACCAGGGTCTGAATGAACATATGACACCAGGCCGGCATGGGCCAGTCCTTTGATCATCCCACCGACTCAAAAATGATGAGATGATCATCCGGGTCTCCCGTGCCATCGTATTTTCCAACTGTTAACGGCAACTTCAGGTTAGAAGGCAATGGTGCATTGGCTATACTTGTCGCGAGCTTTGAGTAAGTAGCCATTGCCGGAGGGCGATATGGCCTTATCAGTTCTTCCTCATCTTCATCTTCTGGATGATCACCGTTTTGATTGCGTTCCCCACCTTGTGGCTCTGGATGGGTTACACGGGGGATCGGATGACTTGTAGCTGGTGTTCCATCCTATATTAGTCTGGTTCTGACTTCTTCTAGGCGAGTTTCCATATATTGGGAAGCGGCATTGGTCGCCCCTCCCCATCCGGACATCGGTTGTGGCATTGGCGGGTACATGTATGTGTAAGGATATGCATAGGGACTTCCCCCATAGGCAGGTACATGTATCCGTATGGCTGCATTGGATAACATGACATGTATAGTTGATTCCCAGGTATGACTGGGGTATAAGGAGCGATTGTTGGGGGCGTCAGCGTCGCCATGGGTGAGGACATCATAGATGCCCTCATTGCTGCAGAGAACAGCGGTAGGCTTGCAGCTGCGGTCGCACAAGACACGGCGGCCGAGGGAGGCTGAGATCTTCCGGCTGACACGGGATTGGTTATAGGTCTCGTGTACGTGTAAGTAGCTGTTGGAGTGATTATGGGAAAAGACGGTGTTGATGGAGTGGACCAGTGGGTGGGGCGGATGTCGGTCCACCACGGGCTGTCGAGACATCCGCCCTTCGGCTTGCGGGCGTGAACCCCGGGGGATATTCCGCCACTATTTCTTCATCCACTGAATCCGCTGAGAAAAGATCATCATTCTCATTCACCGTCCTTCCAGGGTCTTGATGAGCGCCGGGTGTTGTGGTGACTTGAGTGTCCTAATTCGATGCCATTCAGTTTGGTGGGAAAGATGATTCTCTATCTCTGTATTCCGTCCCACGGATGGCGCCAATGAAGAAACAAGTACCTTCAGGGGGTCGAGTCTTCTAGATGACACAGAGAGATCTTTTCCAACCCTTCCAAACGACCAGAGTGATATAACTGCAAAACAGAACACCGTTAGGACTCGCCACATGATTGGGGGTTTTCCTATGACCACCCTCCGGCGTGAGAATAAGTATGGCTTTTAAGCAATGGGAATTAGGGGTGTTCAAAAAATCCGAAATCCGATCCGAAATCCGAACCAAAAAAACCCGATCCGAATTCTTATTCGGATGGATCCGATCTGAATCCAAATTACTTATTCGGATTTCGGATCGGATTCGGATTTCACAATTAAATTATTTGGGTTTTTCGGATTATTCGGATAACTGAATAATCAAAACAAGCTTCAATTGAGTTTTAGTAAGGGAATGACCAGTTGTTTGAAACTTAGTTCAACCCATGAGGCATGAGGCCAAAACTAAACCATAATCCTTCAACATCGTCCATCTATATGGACTAGTTAGTGTCATGTTTCGTTATGCTTGATTTTGTGTTCAAGACTATGTTTTAAATTTTGATCTTGCGTTTAAATTTACGTTTTGAAGACTATATTTTGAAATTTGAACTTTGTATTTGTGCTTAAGACTAATCTCTATTTTTGCTTTTGTATGTTTATTGAATTCAAATTAATAAAATATTAGGAACCATAAAGTAGGAAAAATAAAAAAATTTGAAAAATTGTTGTTTGGTTTAATTTGGATTATTCGGATTATTCGGATTTATCCGAATCCGATCCGAATTGAATTTGGATCGGAATCAGATCGGATGGGTTTACATCCAATTCGGATCGGATCGGATTCGGATAGGCTCCTAAAATTTCAAAATCCGAATAATCCGAATAACCCGTTATCCGATCCGATGAACACCCCTAATGGGAATGATGAGAGTATATTGAGAGTTTTCTTAATGAATCTTACGTTTACCTGGGACCTCCTTTTATAGCTGAGGTCTGCTGTTTCAAGATATCTATGCGTAATCACATCCTAGTCATCGTTCTCCCGGAACAATAGGAGATAAACGCTATCAGTTATTATTCGTAAAGATCTGCTTGGTTGTTTTTCTTATCGACTGGTTTGTTAACCGCCTAATGTTATCGCTTAAGTTTGTTGGACCAAACTTAATGGGCTTGGACTAATTGGGCCAAGTTTATTATGTGTGTTTTGGTGTGGGCCAGTTTAGCCTGGGCCCACCTCGTCACAATCTTAACATACAAATTAGTTTGCAAGAGCACTCACATCTCATCCACCAAATGTATGTGAGTGTGTCCACCAAATTATATGTGGTAAGTGTAAGTGGTTGTGAGTGGAGGAGAGAGAAAATATTTGGTGGAAGCACTGTTCCACCCTAAATATGAAAAACTATTGTTCACTCCTATATATATTTTAATATTTTTGTAAGTAGTTGTGAGTGAGGAGAGAAAAAATGTAATGATAAAAGTATGAAAAGTATTATTATTTTAATTAGGAGAGAGAAGATTTAAGAGTGAAGTAGTAATTTTTAGGCTATAGGGTAAGCAGACATGAAAAACCTCATGTCTCAGTGCCACGTAGGCTGCCACATCACTTAGGTGGTGTCTGAGACATGGGTGGGGTGTGCAGACATGAACAACCCCATGTCTCAAGCATTTAATATATTTTTTTTTTGTTTTCTAATATTAGTTTTATTAGTTTTATAAAAGTAATAAGTAAATAAAATAATGTTCAAATAAATACTAAATTATATAAATAAAAATTACAAAAGCATCCTAAAATTAAAATAAACAAACATACTTAAAAATAACATACGATTTCCTAAAAAAAAATAAAACTACTTCCATTTTTGAAGAAACTTGTCTTGCAACTTCTTCAACGGGCCGCGTCGTTCTTCGGGATACTTCGAGATATCCGCCTCCATAATTTTCCACTCTTCCACCGCCTTCGATTCATCAATCAACCGAATATTTTCCTTCTTGAGCTTTATTTTTTCTTCGTTAGCTCTGTTGAAAGCTTCCATAGCTTCGGTTAATTTATCAAGCTTTGAAGCGCTCCCGCTCGTGCTACTCGACCCCACCGCTTTCTTTCCTGCCGCCATTTCCTTTCGAGCTTTATCCCGACCTACATAAAAAACGCAAACATTTTATAGTATGAAAAATAAACGAACAAATTATATAAAAAAAACTATAAATTTATAAACCTATGGGCCGTTCCTCCTCCACATAAATTGGTTCTTCATTATCGGGCTCGTCGTTCATATCAATGTTGATTGGAACGGACGGGCCTGCTTTCTTAGCTTTGGTTTTTCGTTTGGCCCGTTCAACCTCGTTTCGGACCCCCGCCCATTTTTGTTCATCCTTCAAAACCTGCCAAGCCCGTATCATCGAGAAATTTCTTTTCGTTTCGGTTTTATAGTCCGCCATCGCTTTTTCAAAAATCATTTGCTCATTCCATCCACTAAGCGGGTTCGCCTTAATACGGTTGTAAATTCCATTGAATTTACCACAATCCGCATTCAACTTTCTCCATTTCGAGCTTAGAGCGTCGTTTTGTCGATACGGCTTAGCTTGCATATACTTATGAAAAAAATCGTTCGCCGTCTCCCATAAGGCCTCAACACTTTGGGCGGTACCTATGAACGTTAAAAAAATGGTATTTATATACAAATTATATAAATATATATATATATAAATATATATATAATCGGCATTTAAAAAAAATAAATAAACATATATATTTTTTCGGAAAAAATAAATACATAAATATAAATTTTGCGCAAGTTTTAAAATTTTACCGACTGTCGGGCGTTTTGAAGCCGCGAGCCAAGCCTTAGCTAAGGCTTCCTCTTCAACATCGGACCATGGTTGCGCGACTCCTTGAACCGGTTTACCACGTCCCGGTCCTGGATCTCGTTGTTTTCCTTTGCGCTTCCCTTTTCCTTTTTGGGTCAATGGGATCTCTTGGGTTTCGGCAACTATCTCCTCATCGGTTTCGTTCTCATCGTCAACGGGGTGTGATGTTTCCATAGGTGTAGTGGGTTGTGATGTGCCGATAGGTGTAGTTAGTTGTGATTGTGGAGAAAATTGTGGCGAAAATTGTGGAGAATAGTGTGATGTAAAACCCACTTGGCTTGCTAGGTTCATATAATGTTGCATTTGCATGTAGTTTACCGGGTGTAATTGGGCATAAGCCGCCGGGTTTTGAAGCATTTGAGCCGCATGTATGTTTATTGGAACGGTTTGCGATATGGGCGGATCAATGACGGGTGTGTAACCGGGTGTGGTGAAAGGGTTATTCGGGTTAGGTTGATTCGGGTCTTGGTTAAATTGTTGGAAATGATCCATGAATTTTTTATAAAAAAGGTGGGAAGTTTATATAAAATAAAGGGTTTGGAATGAGATGGAGTGGATAAAAATGGGAGAGTGGTATAATATTTATAGATAGAATTTAGAAAAAAAATTTAAAAAAAATAGCCGTTAAAGAGCCGTTGGAATTTTGAAAAAAAAATATAAAAAAAATAAACTTGAAGCTGATTGGTCCGTCCGGTGCGTCCATAGGGAGACGGGGGGGACGGGGGTTGGGTGGGACGGGGCAACCGGGGCGGTGTTTGGGTTGGGGACGGGGGAAAAAGTTGGGACGGGGTGGGGTGTGCCGTGTGCGTCTGTTTACCGTTCAGCCTTAGTGTAATTTGATAGATGAGATTTGGACTGGAGGGGATGCGAATGCTCTAAATTATGAATGTTGAGTGTCGTAAAATAAAAAAAAAAACATGCTCAGCTTTCATAGTACACGAGTCATTTCAAACACATATTTGCAGAAAAGCATGTCTAAGATTGAGGTAAATGGTTCAAATGATTTTCCCTCCCCACATTGTCGCTATGTGGGGTAACTATCCAACCGTTACTTCTTCACTTTTTCACCCTCTACTTAGGGCTTTGTGCTTCTCGAACTAAACAAAAAACAAATATAAGAATATTTTTGTTCATTTCACTTCCTCTTTTCTCATTTGATCGGACCCTAAATTCGGGTCTAGATGGGTTCGGAGCAGAAAGAGAATGAGTCTGGTACACTAAGGGCTGATGTGGATACATCTGCTCCGTTTGAGTCAGTTATGGAGGCTGTGACCCGGTTTGGTGGAGTCGGGTTCTGGAAACCGCCCACCCGACACCAGGCTCAACCTGCGCAGGTAGATGTTTAAATATTTTGTTTTCTGTCATTAAAAAATAAATAAATAATAGTTAGGTTTTGACTTGAGTATTACATGTTCGATAAACATGTGGTCTTAGGATACATAGTATGTTGATTAAACTGGCAGTGTTTGAGCCAACTAGCGTTAAGCTGTTTCTGTTTCACGTTTAATTACACCCATCACTGTAGTTAATTCATGATACAGCACGAAATATATGGGATTTGGTTTAGCTTATCCAGGTCAATCTAAGGATGATCAAATGGTAACAGATTCGAAACCAAACCGGTACGGTATCATTACTGAATTTACCGTAACGAATCGTTTTCGGTACCCACCTTTTGGCATTTTTAATACCGGTAATTTTGGTTTGGTATCAGCTCAGTACGGTACCGGTATTTTATCGATTTTTACCTTCAAATACTGTACTGTAACGAACATTTTTTATACCGCTACCGAAATTTGGCAATTTTCGGGATCTGTGCTTACGGAATCAAAACTAGTACCAAGCTCAATCCTAGCTCAACCTAACAAGATCAAGGATTGACCCATTAAACCCAATTATTTATTTGTTTTATATAATTAATTAAACTATTTTCGTATTGTTTATGACAAAAATGAAAGGTTTAAAAATAGACATGTTTAAAACAAAATTGTTTAAAAATATAGAAAATGTGTGTGGATTTATTTAGAAGTTTATAAAATAAACTTTAATAAAACTCTTTTTCGGGTTACAAGTGGTGCTTGTGTCACCTGTGAATACACGTGTAAGTTCAACTCATCAACCCTCTAATAACAAAGTAAACCATTTTATCACAACTTGTTTACGACTTGATTACAACTTATTTACAACCCTCAAATTTGTTTACAATCTGCAATCTGTTTGGCTTGATTAGGTAAATTGGTTACAAAACAATCAAGGAAAAGTAAATAATCAGGCAACAGAGTTAAAAAACAATCCAGTAACAGGAGAAAGAGAGACACTTGAAATCTTGAAAGAAATAGAAGAAACAAAAACGAGATTTGAAGAATTAAAAGTCAAACTTCAAAAAGAAGACTTCAAAGTCAAAACACACCAATCCTGTGGTCAACGCACCAAGTCAAACACAACCAATGAAGTTGAATTGTCAAAAACAGAAATCTTGAAAAGGGTAGAGGAAGCAACACAACAAGTGAAGGATTGTACTCGGGTTCTTGAAGAAGCGCTGACTCGGGTCAATGGTTCTAGAGAAAAGTCAACTGATTTTACGAATGCGAATAGGAAGATGCTAGTGTCGGGCAGGGCTATGTCGATCGGGCAGATATTAAGAAGGAAGTTGGTACTTGCAGAGGAGAATTCAGTGAAGAATTCTGTGAAATGGAAGGTTTCTTTGGGTCAGATTATGAAGAGAGGTGATCATGATGGTGAGAAAGGAGCTGCTCCAAAGAAAATGAAGTTCGGATTTTGTGTTTGATTTTTTTTTTTTTTTTTGTAATCAAGTTATGTTGTATTTTATAACAGTAATTATGTTTATGAATGTTATATGTGTAGTTTTTAAAAGATGAAAAATGGTATTTAAATGTTAATTTTTTTTCATCTTTTATAGTTTAAAAAATTATAGAGTAAATCTCTTTTTTTTTATATATAACCATCATTTAATAATAACAAAACAAGTTACATTTAGATGGTGGGTAAGCGGGCAACAAGCTGCGTCGCTTTTCACTTTTGAATCGCAAAGCCTATCCTGCTAAACACAAACCCTTGGTTCTTAGGGCTCTGCGAGTCACTGTGGACCACCTTCTGCACTCGTTTCAGAAACCGTACGGCCTCAGGGGCCAGGGATCCAAATGTGTCAAAGGCAAACGGCAGGAACACATGTTGATTCTCTAAACAGGCTACTTCGTGCTTAGCGACCTTCTTAGCTTCTGCCCTTAAAACTCCCTGCCCCGGTACAAAGCCACTGTCTCGCAAACCTACCAAGGGGGAAACCCCTGTCAAGTCAACACAAGAATGTTTACCCCCAGCCCATCCAAACACAAGAACATCCGCAGGACGCAAGGTAGATCTCCCCTCCCGAATACCAGTCAAAAAATTGAACTATTGAGGCATCTTGATCTTTAGGGATTTGGTGTACTCGATTGTATACAAGAATTTATTCAACTTTACACATATTGTGTTATTGAATTTTATAACACTTAATTAATTTATTATATTAAAAAGGTTTTCCATTTCTATGTATTAAGGGTATGTTTGGCAAGGAGCTTTTAAGAGCTTTTAGGAGCTTCAAGCTTCAAGCTTTTAAGAAAAAGCTCCTACTCAATAAAAAGCCTTGTTTGGTTGAAGGAGCTGGAAGCTTTTAAGTTGGAGAAAAAGCTCTACAGTGAAAAGCTACTAGTAGTAGCTTTTAAGAAAAAGCTCTACTAGCTACAAGCTTTTAATTAGTAAATGACATAAATACCCATTCTATTTTAAAAATAAAATAAAAACCTTCTTTACAAGCTTTTAATGATGTCCATTTTAGTCATTTTATACATTTTATTAAAAGCTCCAGCTACTCTGCCAAACACCAAAATATATTTAAAAAGCTTGCAGCTACCAGCTTCCAGCTAACAGCTTGCAGCTACCAGCTAACAGCTTCCAGCTACCAGCCTCCAGCTAGTTTTGCCAAACATACCCTAAGTGATCTCTTTGTTAAGTAACCGGTAAATTTTACTTACGTAAAAGCATTCACATTTAGTCTACCATATTATGTGAGTGAGTTTTTCGTACTTTAAACGATAGTTTGATGGGTTGTGAGTAGAGGAGAGAAAAAAAAAATTATTGTTCATCAGTATATTTGGGAGACACTGTTCACCCATATATATATTAATATTTTTTAAAGTGGTTTTGAGTGGAGGTGAAAGAAAAGAAAATGATAAAAGTATAAAAAAATACTATTTGTTTGAAAAGGAGAGAGATGAAATTTAGTGGTTTATAATGATTTTTAGTGTAATTTAGTAGATGAGATTTGATGAACCAAATGTAAATAATATAAGAGGTCCACACATTTTTATAAAACAATGTAACATCATTTGTTTCAATCTTGTAACAGGTTGGACACATATGGTGGTAATAAATGAAAGGTTGATGTATTAATAAGTTCAAAAATTCAATACTTACAACGAAGATATTATAAAGGGTCATGGTAATGGCATACCCTCAAAATTGTTTACACACCTCTCTATATGAGGTATGAGTCTATACACCATGTATAGCTTTTGTACTATCATTTATTACGGTCAAAAGGCAGTCAACAGGCTCTTATACTCCGCGTATGGCTTCATACACCGCGTATAGATGTACATTTTCACGTTTTTCCATGTCAGACATTGGGATAAGTAATAAAGGTTGGTTTCTTGGTGGTGACAGGCGAGTTTTTTTTTTTTTTTTGGGTTTTGTTGTTTCGGTTGGAGGAGGATGACGGTGGGAGTTGAGGGGGTGGAGGAGGGTGACGGTGGTGGTTGAAGGGGTTTGGGGGGGGGGGGGGGGATAACGGTTGTGGTCGAAGGGGTAGGAGAGGGTGACGATGGTGGTTGAAGGGTGGGGGAGGATGACAGTGGTGTCGGTAGACACAAATCATTGGCAGGCACAAAAAAACAATAAAGTATGGACTCGTACGAGGCGTATGGGTCGATACGCCCCGTATAGATGCATCAGAGTGTGTAGATATGAGGATCCATTATATATAGTTAATGTAATTTGTACGTAACATAAACATAACATGCCCAATATGATGGTTGAGATCATATATGAGGTTTTGTCATATTAAATTGATCGATCACACAAAAGACATTTGATCTAGATCGATTGTATGAACTAATCTTAATCACTCATCTGGATCATACGTATAGATTAACCTTTAAGCATGCATTTGCTACCTAACACTATGTGCAAAGCAGCAAAAGTAGATAACAATATAACCAGGGTTGTCTCCAAGAATTTTGGGGCCTGGTGCAAGTAAATAAAACCGAGCCTTAAAATATGAACATAATAAGTCATATATAAGTTACGTTTTTGACAAAGTATACTCACACGTGCACTTCTTTCAAAATTATTTTTGCCGCTTTTTTTTATAAAACTACACTTGGCAGTGAAAACTTCTTTCTCATAACTAAATACATAGCTATCATGTTTTGTAACTAACTGACTGATTGGATGGTTCACTTTCAAATGGTTCAACCTAGCTGTGCTCATAATAATATATCAAAAATGAACAAATGCCCTACCGCCGCATATGTATTATATTAGTGACACATCTTTATATTTTAATAAAATATCAATTTAAAAAAAGTTCAAACGGACCAAACCATTAGAGTTGAACCGTTTTGGTCAGTCCAGCCAAGCCAACTCAGCCGGTTCGGTTTGATGTTTTCCTAAAACCATGATTAGTGGTTGGACCATAACTTTCATCACAGCCCGGCCTAAGCAGACGGCAAACACCACTAGTGAGTTAAAACCGACTCCTCAAACCATCTTTCTAACAAGCAAGCATATTAGAGGATAACAATGGACAAAATGCAGGAGAATGAGATATGTAGTAATAAGTATGCTTATATTCCAACTTTTCCACTGCATTCCTCTTCAGAACAGAAATTCTATTGAAGTCTATAGTATTCTTTTGTTTTCTAAGTTTTATCCTTCTTTATCTTTCTCATTCATATGACCAAAGTTACTGTACATCTGGACTGGAGGGGAGCGAAGCCCGTCACCAGGACCTAATAAGCCTGATGTGCTTCCTATCCCTTCACCACGAACTGGTGCACCAGCCGTCGGTTTTCTGTCAAATTAAGAAACAAAGACATAAAATTTATTATTCATTCAAATTTATTAACTTAGAATTTTACAAAACTAGTAACAGAAACTAATTCCTTCTCTATATTAAACATATAAATAATTTTATTTGCACAAAAATTATTTACTTCTATAAGATATCAAAGCATATAGTTGACACTTACTTGGTCCAAACACTGTCATTAGGCAGCTGAAACGGATGATTAAATGCAGATCCCATAGGATTTCCATAACCCAATTCACTCTCCGGAAAGTTCATGGATAACCGTCTGATAGACTCATATGGAGTTCTTGACGCCCATAGATTATCACTAGTAGAAGTTTTTTTAGGTGAACACCAATCTGGATTCCCACCAGCTATGCGAAGAGCATCTGGAGTGAAAGAACTGTTCCACGTCTGCCATCCCTCATCACTAGCAGAACCATGATCTTCCACGGGCGGTTTAGTATTTTCCGGAGTCCTTGGATTAACCATTGGATCTAAATAACGAAGATCCACTGGGAAATTGTCAAGTGAGTCTGACACAGGCCCAATTAAGGATGCTGGGTCAGCAACAAAACCTGGGTCTTCGTATATCTCCGGCTCTCTATGTACACGTTCAGATGAAAACTGACGATCTATGTTACTAGTAGAGTTCACATATTGAGGAAAAGGTAACCCCTGTGAAATACGATTATCAAATCCTTGAGTCACAGGGTAACTAGAGGATGCCATTGAACTCTGAGATTCTGTTTGCGGATTTTCATTTGTAATTGGTCGGCTTGAGACATTTGTGCTTGTGGATGAAACTGGAGCTGGCAAACGGTCGAATAACTGATTCCATGATTTTATGGGTGGTGGGCAAGGTTGGGGCTTAAAAATCATCTGCACAGATACATCACGTGTCATTGTAGAGCAAGAAATCAAAAAGATATTTTGCATTTAGTAAAGGTGGCAATTTTGACACATTTATCTATCAACAGGTCAATTTGAGTTGTGTGTTTATGTCAAATGGGCCAAAATAAAAAAAATTCAGATATATTGACAAGCACGTTGAACAGGTTCAGAATTCGCAAACCCTTTTTGTAAACATCATTAAACATTTAAATCATAACTAATTCAAAAAATAATATACAGAACATCTGTGGATCATTGGATCAATAAAACAAAGACCCAACCATGAATTTTTCAACCTGTATTAGTTAAGACTAAAAGCGACACATTTCAATCCATCCATCTTGTCAGTTGTCATGCCTAATATGACAAGCAGTAAAAATGGTAGAACCCTTAGTTTATAGAAAACAAAGCAGAACAATAACACTTACCGGACGATTCAGGCTTTGATCATCTGCATGTACATTTGATTTCGCAGGTGTACGTTCGGGGTGAGCAAAATCTCTCTTATTGGCATGACCCAAATAAGCATTAGATTTATGTTCCCTTGTGTTGCTAGTATTTGCTTTTGCATTTCCACCTCTCCCGAAAATACCACCTGTGTAAGAATTACCCCTCCTACGATCCAAGTATCGTTCACCAACACTTCCCTTGTTATTTGTCATCACAACTTTGGATTTATGATGTTCACTAGAATCAGCATCACCGTTTAGTTTCCTATTGATTTCTTTACTTGATCTTTTATCACGATCATCTACATCAGAGTTGTTTTTACTACGTCCCTTGTTTTTCTCCTTTTTTCTCCCGTGTCGTTTTCTTTCAACCTCATTTTTCTCAGGAGTCAAAGCCTTGTTTTTCTTATCTGTTTCTTCTCTTATTTTTCTACGTTCTTCTACCAAACGCGCAACCTCCTCCTTTTGTTTCCTTTCCTCTTCCTCTAATTTCTCTCTTTCTAACCTAGCTTGTCTTTTTTCTTCCGCTTTCCTGTGGGCTTTCTGACTTTTAGTTTCACTACAATTCGCTCCATTCCCACCCTTTTTAGCTAAACAACTAATATCCGTATCACTTGAATCTTCATCTTTAGATAAGCTAGTTCTAAAAAGTTTTCTAAAAAGCCACATAATACCCAAGAAAACAGCGGCTAAACTCTTGCAAACAAAAACAAAAAGAAACGAAAAGAAATGATCATTTCCACTATTAAAAGCCCCAACACTATTCTTCTTCCCAGTAAACGACCCGTTTACCCAATACCCACCATTGTCAAGCCAATCTTGACCACACATCCAATTATTATCAGCCCAAACTTTCCCAACCAAATCTTTCAAAACCCCCGACTGCTCCAAACCCGGAGATATTCCTGTATCAAGAAGCGGCTTTTTCGACGAATGCCCACAGTGACAACACTTAAACTTCCCCCCTGTCGGATCCTGAACCTGATAAGCAGTCTTACAATTTCTACACCGTTTAGTCGCAGCATTCTTAATCTCCTGCATTTCAATCACTTCCAGTCTCCTCTTCTCTATAATCCTAGCATTCCTCCGCGCCCGCCACGCCGAAAGCCACGGCATCAAAATCTCATACCACAACAAGGTAGCCAACAACATTACAACACAAGCAAGGCGCGGCGAAGTAATTTCAAACCGAAACGCAGGCGGCAAGAACTGCGATAACAGCCACAGCCCGATCAACGGAATCACTAACCATGGCAGCATAGTTGCAACCTTTCTTGACCACTTCTGAATCACACACAATATACACATTATCCTCTTTCAACCTTTCTCCCCTATCTTTCAACCACAAACCCTAATTCAAGAAGAATCCCACAAACCCTAAAAATAAAAACAATGGCATGAAATGAGATTATTATTATTATTTTTTATAAATTACAATAAAAATATCAAGACAATAAACAAGATAAAATGCTTAGCTTAAACAAGAAAAAAGATGTAATTAACAGTTAAGTAAATCGAATAAAAAGAATGAGAATGAACAAGTAAGTAAAGAATGATGAATATGTAAAAAAAAAAAGAATTATTAGTAGATTTATAAAAGAAAGAACAAATGAAGAGAAATAATAATACTTACAGATTAAAATGAAGAGTTCATTTTTAGGAATAGAAAGTTGGGTTGCCGGCCGATGACACGACGTCGTTGCACCGCTTTCTTCTTTGTTCTTTCTTTCTTTCTTTAGCTGTGACGGTGATGAAGATGAAGATGATGGTTTTCTTGATTATAAATGTAAGAAGAAAAATGTGAGTTATATATAGTGAAGGGGTGGACCGGTTTGTTTGGATAATACTATTATTTGGACCGGATGGAGAAAGCTTCTTTGATAAAATGTTGACTACAACTAAAAGATTTTGTTATCTTTTTTCCTAATTGGATTAAATTTGTTGCTACATTTAGGGTAAAAAAAAAGGTGAAAAAAATGAGAATGCTATGCGAATGAACTATTATGGTATGGTATTTGAATACTTTGTTATAAATTTACTACTTTGATGAATTAAATATATTCGGTAAGGTAAATGATGAATTTGAAGTCAATATTCTAGAAAACATCCATAACAAGGTTTAATAGCGGTTTTAATGGTGTAGTAGACGTAAGTGGTTTTAATGCATATAAATAGATAAAGGTATTCGATAAGGTCGGTTACATTACGTTAACTAAACTGACAGATCGTACGATGTAATAAAACGTAAAGCCGACGTTTTACATAAATTTAAATGACGAATGCATGTTGCGAGATCCGAATTTTTTATGACTAGGTTTTGTCGGTATACATAGTATTTGATAAGATCATTGTGATTGGGTAATTAAACGTGACAAATAAGTCGTATGACGTAATTTGATACAAAACCTAACACGAGGTAATTCGACGCCCATCATAAAATACTTGGTTTCATTTTGAAGCATTCATTGACTTCCCTAACAATCAGTTATTCAACGCTTGTACCTAAAATTTACGACTTGTTACTTTCTTTTCACAAATTATAATTTGATCCCCACTTTTTATCAAATCATTTGGTCAATTTCCCTAACAATCTATTATCCATGTGAAATGACTATTTTGCTCTTATGCTAAGAATACATAAATTTCACAAAGTCCTTCCTCGTCCATTCTTCTTTGTAGCCCCGAAGTAAAAATTGATGGATCTGTATAACCATGAAATAACATATGAAAACATTGTCTTTATCATATGATCCTAAAAGGTCTAACTCTGAACAATGTAAGAGGGTGTTTGGAATTTGATTTTTGAAAATAGATCATTGCGTTTTGTTAACCTTTTAAACGCAAATAATCGATTTTTATAAACATTTCCTAAACAATAAAAACCGATTATTTGCGTTTTTAAAACGCAATAATCTAAAAGTCCATTTCAAAACTCAACCCCAAACATCCTCTAAATCCATTATGTGTTAAAAAAGAATTAAACACTTGAATACAAATTAAGATCATTTGTATAATTATTTAGCCTAATAATTATTACAAAGTTTCTAAAATATTTATTTTTATTATTTAGATAGGAGCAAAAAAGACAATCAAATACATATAGTAAAATTGCATTTATAACAAAAGTTATTCATAAGATCTATAGAGGGTAGGACAATGACAAAACCTTTCTTCTACCCTAAAGGATAGAGAGTGCCTAATGGGAAAAAGCCAACAACAAACAGATAGTGCTGATAATAACAGTAATTACTAATCGTGACATGAAGTGGTGAGAGAACTATATAACCATTAGAAGAGTAAAAAACAAAGAAACAAATAAAGTAGTATAAGCCCTCTTTAAAGTACCTATACGCACCACGGAGAAAGACTTTTGCTAGATACCAAGTGACAACAACTTGGTTGCTAGATCCCTACACGAAAAACCACGTGTACGGGTCTAGTCGTGCCTGCAGGGGGCGACTAGCAACCCTAGTTGCTACCTGCAGCAGCCTAGTCGCCTGTTACGTTTGGAACGGCTAGCAGTAGCTATAAATACCATACTTGACTTGTAAAACATCATTTGTGCAACCCTAACTCGTCCCAAACCTCTCTCACACCATCCTTAACCTCTGGAACACGTTTTTGCCCTAAATCTACCATTTCCAAACCTAAAACATCATTTCTAAGCAAGATCAAAGGTGTGTTATTCATCTTAAGCTCTTGTTATGTCGTTATTTTGAACCCTAAAAGTCCATACCTGATTTTTTTAAAGTTTTCACCTTTGAAAATGCTTGAAAAACAGTTCCAACCTATGTCTAATCATTTCTATGAGCTTTTGATAAACATACAAACTTGAAAACAGTTTTTGATGATTAAAACATGGGGATTCTTAAGTGTTTGATGTTTTAATGATATGAATGAGTTACTAGGATGATTATGTCAGATTATAAAGGTTGTTTGATGTGTTTTGATGATAATACGAGTTTTGACCCGTTTGAGGGTGTTAGGAGGGTTTAGGGTGTTATGTGATGATTTGATGATTCAATGATGTTAGGGTTTATGCTAGATTGATGTAGTAACAACATGATGATGTTTGGAATGTGATTATATGATGAAATCTGATTATTTGCCATTTAGGGTAAAGTTTTCAGGCAATGATGTGATGTTTCCATAATATTATTCCATTTAGGGAAATGCTTGCAATTAGGGTGTTAGACTGATGATAAATTGGGGATTTTTGTTTTGGATAAGTTGCTTGATGATTATGGATTGATGTTGGGTGTTCTTACATGTTTCGGATCTGATTTGGAGGGTTTAACGCGCGAAAAGAGCTGGTTCGCCTGCAGGGGGCAACTAGCTAAGCTAGTCGTGTGCCTTGGGGGCGACTAGCTAAGAGAACCCTAGTCGCCCCCTCTAATGGGGCAACTAGCTTTACAGTTGCCTGTTTAATACCTAGTCGTGTGTTTTGATGCCTAGTCGTGTGTTTTGTTGCTGAAAGTGTATTTTGGAACCCCGAAACATGATTTAACACCTAGGAGCATAGTGTAAGCCCGTGGCATGTCTAGAAACCTGGTAACATATGCTATGACTCGTATGTGCAGTATGTGAACTGTATGCTATACTTGGTGGACTGTTATGTGCATAAGGTTCGTATTTACACATGATTGTTTGGTTACATGTATTTGGCTAACACGGGGGATGTCGGGTCACCAATGGGATGTCAAGTCTTGTCTTGTCTTGTGTGATCATGTTAACGTTCAAATGTGTTTTCAAACGTACAATGGTTATGGTTTATACATTCACAGACTAATTAACCTATGGGTTATTAGTCTGGATACTTATATACATCTTATGATAGGTCGCCGGTATTTGGGGACGATCATAGCATTTTCAGTTTAACTGTTTTCAAGAACGCAACCTAAGGGTCTCACAGCCCCACTTTTACTGGTTTTACTTTCGGGGGAGAAACATGCTACGTACTTTGGATTCGTAAAGATCATGTTATACTATGGTTATCTTTTGTTTACTATACAACTCATCCTAAGTCCCAGGGAAACCATGAATATGCGGGGATGCATAACGGGGGAAATGTGGATAGATCTATTGGGCGTGACCTGCCCCATCCGGGTCGGCTGGGAATCGGACGGGTGCATATTGTCTCGACCTACGTATCGTGGATGACGGTAGTTCATTTGGGTTGTTTCATATTGGTATTCGTGTCAGTAATGGTTTCCAATCGTAGTAGTAACATACGTACGTCTAGCTAACGTTCGTATAACATAGTATTAATGGGATTGATCTTTCAAAACTTATGGAAACGTTAGTGTTGTTGGATAGGTTAGAAAAGACAAAAGAATAAAAACGGTGGTGAGTGGTTATAGTGGGTGGTGATATGTGACGGTGGTGGGTGGTGGCGACGGTGGTGGCGACAATGGAAGGTGGATGTGGAGGTGGATGGTTGTGATGGTGGGTGGGCGATAATGGTGAGTAATGGTAGTGGTGGGCGGCGGTGGTTGGTGGCGGTGATGGTAGGTGGTGGTGTGTGGCGATAGCGTGGTGGTGGGTGGTGGCAACGGTGGCGATGGGTGGAGGTGGATGGCAGTGATGGTGGGTGGGTGACGATGGTGGGGTGGAGGCGGCGACAGTGGTGGTGGGTGGCGGCCGTAGTGGTGGGTAAAGGAAATTGTGGTGAGTGATGATGGCAGGTGGTGGAGGCGACGGTGGGTGGGTGACGGTGGTGGGCGATGTTGGGTGGTGTTGGATGACGGCGGTGGTGGTAAGTGAAGGTAGTGGGCGGCGATGGCGATAGTGGTGGGTGGTGACGACGGTGATGGGTGGTGGCGACGATGGTGGTAGTGGTTGGCAACAGTGGTGGGGGTGGTGAGGCGGTGGTGGTTGGTGGTGACGATGGTGGTGGGTGGTGAGGGATGGAATTAAAAAAACATGGGGGTGGATGGAATGGTTTTGAGGGAGTGGAATGCCTTGTGGAATGGTTGATTCCATTCCTTTAACCAACCAAACACACTATTTTTCATTACCTCATAATGGTCCATTCCATTCCCCTTCCATTCCATCATACCAAATGCTACCTTAGAGTGCGACACGTGGTACCAGCCAAAATGGTATTTCGCGTGCTAACATTACGCATGTTATCACAAACCCAAATAATTACGCATGTTAAACAACATAATGACGCACGTTATACGTGATAATTACTTATGTTATAAAATCTAGTGAATTCTTTTCAAAGTATAACAACGTGGTATGTAAATTAAAGAGGCTAAAATTCTTGTTTTCATGGTGTATTTTTTTTTTAAATAATGTCACATGAAAAAGTTGTGGACGTTTAAAAATGAGGGTGGAACTTAAAAATACTTCAAAATGCAAGTAACCATTTCCTCATTGACTTTGAGTACTTAAGTGTAAGTCTATACCAAATTACGTCACACATTTTGTTCGTCACGACTCATTACGTTATCAAAATCATCTTACCAAAATAACACATATAACGACAAAACCAAATCAACACACCGTCAGATAACTCGCTACATACGTTTGTCATTGAACTTTCCACAAACACGTCACATTTTTCATCACGTCAGCTAATCTATCAGTTTGCATAAAGTAGTCAATCTTATCAAATAACTTAATTCATTTATACGCGTTAAAACCGTTCTCACATCTACATCAAAATAGTGTCAATCAACAAGAATATCCACATTCATACCCAAAACTTAGCATACCAAATCAAAAATTTAAGTTATAATTATATAATAAATCTATAATAACTACTCTATAACTCTATTTGATTACCATTAACTAAATATTACACCCTCATTACTATACAATCTTTTTAACCACACCCGGTCCAATAACATTATAAACAAGCCGGTCCAGCAGTCTACTATATATACGAGTCACAACATTTTCTTTGTTTCAATCCCTTTACGTCAGAATAATAATATTATTATATGTAACCATAAAACCATCATCTTCATTACCGTCACAGCTTAAAGGAAAAAAAGAGAACCGTACACCGGCGATATCTCATCAGCCGGAATCCTTTTAACATTCGGTAATCCACTCTTCATTATTACATCGCTTAACAATAATAATATTAATATGTATTATTTATTTATTATTTTGCACTCGTTTATTGTTATTCCTGTTTATTTAATTTTACTGAGATTTTTAATTTTAAGCTACCAAAACCCTAATTTTATATATGTGGTTACAGCTCAGCATGTATTGTTATATTAATTTCTGTTAATTTTGTTGTTTTGTAATATTATTATTTTTAGGGTTTTGGAAAAGGGGAATTTCTGCTGGAATTAGGGTTTGTGGTTGAAAGAGGATAATGTGTATATTGTGTGTGATTCAGAAGTGGTCAAGAAAGGTTGCTACCATGTTGCCATGGTTAGTGATTCCGTTGATCGGACTGTGGTTGTTATCGCAGTTCTTGCCGCCTGCGTTTCGTTTTGAGATTACGTCTCCGCGTCTTGCTTGTGTTGTAGTGTTGTTGGCTACCTTGTTTTGGTATGAGATTTTGATGCCGTGGCTTTCCCTGTGGCGGGCGCAGAGGAATGCTAAGATTAAGGAGAGGAATAGATTGGAAGCGATTGAGATGAAGAAGCTTAGGAAGACGGCGACTAGAAGGTGTAGGAATTGTAAGACTCCTTATCGGGATCAGAACCCGTTAGGGGGGAAGTTTATGTGTTGTTACTGTGGGCATGCGTCGAAAAGACCGCTTTTTGATCCGTCTGTGTCTTCTGGCTTGGAGCAATCTGGGGTTTTTAAAGATTTGTTTGGGAAAGTTTGGTCTGTTAACAGTTGGATGTGTGGTCCGGATGAGCGTGAGAATGGTGGGTATTGGGTAAACGGGACGTTATCTGGCAAGTCTAGCTATGGGAAGAAGAACGGTGGTGGCTTCGATAATAGTGGAAGTGATCACTCCGTTCCATTTTTTATTGTTTTTGTTTGCAAGAGTTTAGCTGCTATTACCTGGCCGTTTAGAAAACTTTTTAGAATTAGCTTTTCTGGAGATGAAGATTCAAGTGATACGGATATTAATGGTTTAGCTAAAAAGGGTGAGAATGGAGTGAATTGTAATGAAACTAGAAGTGAGAAAGCGCGCAGGAAAGCAGAAGAAAAAAGACAAGCTAGGTTAGAAAGAGAGCAATTAGAGGAAGAGGAAAGGAAACAAAGGGAGGAAGTTGCTCGTTTGGTAGAAGAACGTAGAAAAATAAGAGATGAAATTGATAAAAAGACCAAGGCTTTGACTCGTGACAAAAATGATAAAACGGAGGCCGAAAGAAAACGACAAGAGAGGAAAAAAGAGAAAGACAAGGGATCTAGTAAAAGCAACTCTGATGTAGATGAACTTGAGAAAAGAGCAAGTAAAGAAATAGAAAGGAATCTGAAAGGTGATGCTGATTCTCGTGAACATCATAAACCTAAAGTTGCCGTGACAAATAATTATAATAAGGGAAGTGTTGGTGCACGATATTTGGATCGGATGAGGGGTAATTTTTTCCCATCCTCTCGAACAATTACAGGTGGTTTTTTTGGGAAAGCTGTAAATGCAAAAGCAAATGCTAGCAACACAAGAGAACATAAATCTAGTGCTTATTTAGATCATGCCAATAAGAGAGATTTTGTTCATCCTGAACGTGCACATGCGAGAACAAATGCACATGCAGATGATCAAAGCCAGAATCGTCCTGTAAGCGTTCTGTTCTGCTCTGTTTTCTTTAAACCAACGTTTATTAGACGTGACAAGATAGATGGGTTGGGTTACATCTTAACTGGTCAAAATGAGTTTGGGTTGACATGTGTTCCTTTTAGCTTTAGTACAGGTTGATAAAGTCTGGGCCTGGTTTGTTATGTTGATCCACAAATGCTTTTTGTTTATTATTTTATGAATAAGTACTGGTTTGTGTTTACAAAAGCAATATTATATAGTAAGTATGAATAACACCATTTAGAAGTTTGTTTTACATTATAAATGGACTTTGTTAAGTTTCCAACGGGTTCAACCTACTTGTCAATTTAGCTGAACTTTGTTATTTTGACCCATTAGACGTAAGACAACCAAAAATGACCTGTTGGAAGACAATGGGTTGAAATTGCCACTTCTGCCAACTCCAGACAATACAGACAATCTTCTTAGTATCTTGCTACCTGAATGACGTGTGATGTATCTGTGCAGGTGGTTTTTGAGTCCCAACCTTGCCCACCACCTAAAAGATCATGGCACCAGTTATTTAGTCGTTCATCACCTCCTGTTTCATCCACAAGCACAAATGTAATAGCCAGACCAAATCCAAATGAAAATCCACAAACAGAATCTAAGAGTTCGACAACATCTTCTGGCTACCCTGTGACTCAAGGATTTGATAATCCTGTTTCATATGGGTTACCTTATCCTCCATCATTTGTAGATTCTACTAGTAATACCGATATGCCGTTTTCAGCTGAACGTGTACACAGAGAGCCGGAGATATATGAAGACCCATGTTTTGTTGCTGACCCAGTATCCTTAATATCAGACTCACTTGACAATTTCCCAATAGATCTTGGGTTTTTAGCTGATGGTGGGTCTTGTGATGAAAAACATGCCGACTCTTTTGTTTCTCCAAGGGCTCCGGAAAAGACTAAATTGCCTGTGGAAGATCATGGTGCTGCTAATGACAAGGGATGGCAGATGTGGGACAATTCTTTCTCTCCAGATACTCTTGGTTTAGTTGCTGGGAATCCAAATTGGTGTTTACCTCAAAAAACTACTACTAACAATGATCCATGGGCATTGAGAACTTCATACGGCCCTATTTCAAGCACTAACAACCGTTTATCCATGGACCTACAGGAGAATAAATTGGTTTACGGAATTCCTAATGGATCTGCATTTAATCATCCATTTCAGCCGTCTAATGGTGGTGTTTGGGCCAAGTAAGTGTCATAGCTCATAACTATATGCTATCTCATCTTTTGAATTTGGCAGATGTGAGTTACTTTGTATGAATTATAAATTTTGCGGACATAAATTAGTATAGTAGTTTCGTATGATACTATTGCTTAGTGTCTGATTTAGTGTGTGGTACTTCAACTGAGGGGCTGTTTGGTTGATTAAGTGCTGAATCATTAAGATGATTTGAATGGTTAAGAGGCTCTGAATGGTTAAGAGCTGAATCATTGAGCATCCCTTATTAGCTTAATGGTTCAGCACTTAATCATTCCATTCAGATGCTAAAACAAACAGTCTGAATGCCGAATGATTCAAAGCTGAATGGTTAAGAGGCTGATTAAGAGGCTACCAAATAGCCCCTGAGTTAAGTAACTCAGTATGCATTATATGCTTCAAGCGTTATGAAATAAATATTCTTGATTAAAAGTAAACATACTTCACAAACCAGGGTTCTTTCTTTGTTTCCTTTTTTTATGAAGCACGAGCTCGTGATTGTTTATTAAAAAGAAATCAGTGCTATATTATATAGATAGAATTAGTTTGGTTACCAATTTTGTTTTTAATTGACATGCTTGCTAGCAAAATATAATTGCTGCATGGAAATATGAATTAATAATTGATATTATATGTTTTGTTTTGTTTCTTAAATTGGCAGGAAAGATCCAGCTTGTGTGGAAGGCATAGGAAGCACATCAGGCTTAATAGCTCCTGTTGATGGGCTATACTCCACTCCACTCCAGATGTACAGTCCCTTTGGTCATGTTAGTGGAAAAGAAAAAGAAGGATAATATTTAGAACACACAAGAACATTAGACTTTAATATAACCTTGTTTCAACATATATTTACTACAAATTTCTTGCATTTGGATCAATGCTTCTTTTTCCCCCCCTGATATCTTTGTTAGAAGATGGTTAGTAGGGTGTTTTTAGTCTGGTTCTGCTAATTTTGACGCGAATTTTGGTCCAGACCGCTAATTGCGGGTTGGACAAATAGCCCGGCTCAGGTTGGTTGTTTGAATTAGGGGTTCCTTTTTTCTCCCCAAAATTATTGTGTGTTAAATTTTCGGAAAAATTACAGATATTGTCCTTTGTGTTTACATCGTTTTTCAATGGTTGTCCTTGAACTTCAAATTTGATAAAAATTGTCCTTTATGTTGTAAAATCTTACAGGGCTCGTCCTTTAGGCCTAACATGGTTGGTTTTTTTGTTTAAGTGTTTGTCACGTGGACCCCACATGAGATTATAATTGTCTTTACAATAAGAACTAAAAAAAAGATATACATATAAAACTTACCATCTTTCTCCCTCTACCACCAACTACTAGAAAGGATGCTGCTGCAACCTTAAACATTGTTTGTACTTTGTTTTAGTTAATTGCAAGTTTAGATTCTGAAATCAAATATGAAATCTCATTCTACATAGTTAAACAAATATGACATGAATTTCATTAGTGATCTTGATATATGCTAACATCCTCCTGATCTTATTAATGAATTAATTTGGTCGATCTTGATGCCCACCATTGCTCGTTTCAAAGGATCTTGGATTTAGGAACCCTAATCTGATCGAATTGGGAGAAAAAGTTATCAGGGATGTGTTTTTGTAGAGGGGGAAATGAAACAGCAGGTGAAATGTCGTTTATACCCTCACGTGACCTCCACATGAGGTAACTTAACCAGAAAAACTAACCACGTTAGGCTTAAAGGACGAAAGCTGCAATATTTTAGAACATAAAGGACGATTTTCATCAATTTTAAAGTTAAATGACAACCACTAAAAAAAGAGGTAAACATAAAGGATGATTTCTGTAATTTTTCCTAAATTTTTATACGAATGATTAAAGATAGTTCATGAATATTGTACATAAATGGTTCCAAGTTCGAAATTTGTGAACCGAACCTTTAAACTTTAGTTTTAAAGCTGTAAATTTTGTACAGTATACATTCAAAATTAGCCGAACCTGTAGATATTGCTTTGATATAATTGTTAAGTACGTTTTAGAGCATAAACAATATGTTCACTCATCCACATTCACGTATTAGACTAAAAACAACTATATTTTTTCTCTCATTTTTATTAAATAATACCTTTTTATATTTTTATCATTAGTTTTTCTCTTTCCTGGTCACAACAATAGTTATAACAGGCGCTATGCGCACTCAAGGCGTATAGGCCTCGACTTGGGTCTAGGCGCGAGGCGCAAAAAAAGCGAAGGTCTGAGATAAAAAAAGCGAACAAATAAAATAAAGTAAAAATATATTAAAAATAATACTATTTTTCATCTACTTAGTATTAAAAGTTTTGAAATATTGATGCATTAGTGTATATAAGTAGTTTTCCTTAGATAAAAGTAGAAATATGGCTGGAATCTAGCGATAATTTAACGAATTTTGGCTGGAAACTTTTCGGAATTTGGAAATCTAGTTGAAATTTGAGCCTAAACCATCAGCTGGAGAATTAAAGCGCAATTTTCTCGACTTAAAACGCAAATGCATCGTCTCGCCTAAAAATGGGCCTAGGTGCATGAGGCGATTGCTTTTAACAACTATGTTCACAACCACTTTCAAAAAATAAATGCAGGAAAAACGTGTTCCTCCAAATATACCAATGAACAGTAGGGTCCTCATCTCCTCCACTCATAACCCTATCCTAAAATAGAAGGATTTACTCGTAAAAATATGGGTAACATAATGTGAATGATGTTAAAGATTTATCAACGCTCTTTACCAAGCTAGTAGTCACTAAAGTCACTAAAATAGTTTAAGTTGGTTATGCTAACGGTTCAATAATGTAAATTTTCTTTAAAAACAAAAACAAAAAACAAAAAGCAAAAAAAAAGTTGTCAATTCCTTACTATTTTTAAGGGGTTAGACGTTTCTTTGATTTGAGGATAGAGGGTACTAGAGAACTATATGCTCATATCCGTATACATGTCTATACGCCTGTATACAATTGATAACTTTTTAAGGTTTTTTGAACGGATTCAATTGGTAAATGCGTTATATAGTCTGAGTTGAGCCAACAACTTTTGAGGCCCTAACCGAACCAAAAAGTCGGGGCCTTTTTAGATTATTTTTTTATAGAATCTAAAAAGTTTATAGTTATTGTGGGGCGGGTCAACCATGGAGAAGAACTTGAAGGAAATGGTTAGGATCTGAGAGTTTGATTTGTTAATATTTTGTTTTAGTATGAAAGATGAATGAATACTAAGAATGGAAAGTGCAGCGGAATTATAAACTATGTAATCTTAACAAAGAGAATAATTTTTTTCAAACGAGTACTTTTCATTCGTCATCACAGATTGGAATATTAGTACAAGTTATTACAATTTCTCCCCCTCAGCCTGATCACTCAATAACTTTGTTTGTGCAGAGAATGTGTAAGTGATGAATAGAACAGTATAGACACTGTTCTATTTATAAACAAACCAAAGCACTGATGACCTAGGACTGACGTCACCTTAGACAGTGACAACTAACTACCTTAACAACATAAAACATCTGCTAGACTAATCTACTGTTACATTGGATAAACCACTGATAACTAAACAACTGATAGGAAACATCTGATAGTCTTCAACATCTGCTGGAGCCTAAGTGCTGTTGGCTCCAGCAGACCTTTGATCTTGGTCAACACTTTATCTTTATTCCTTGTCAGTACTTTGTTCATCAGTTGTTATCTTCAATAAGCAGCACTTTGGTTCAGCAGCACTTTAGTTGTCAGCAGTTTGTGTCATCAGTCGTTTGGGAGGAGAACTGTTTTATTGATGATCAGTAGTTAGAATATTTTGGCTTTTAATCATCTGTTCTTTTCCAGGTCAGCAGACCCAACAATCTCCCCTAGAACAGATGATGCCAAAACTTGTCTTCATTTCTGAACTTTATTCCTCATCGGACTCTCTCTAATCTGTCCCCTCAATTGTAATTCAAAGTGGAAGGAATAGAGATCATCAGCATCCCTTTCTAGCTCCAAACTCATCAGATCCATGAGATCATGTGCACTCAGACTATATGCATCATCC
Source organism: Ambrosia artemisiifolia (assembly GCA_032199755.1). Lineage (NCBI taxonomy): Eukaryota > Viridiplantae > Streptophyta > Magnoliopsida > Asterales > Asteraceae > Ambrosia > Ambrosia artemisiifolia. The sequence goes on from CM063513.1 coordinate 34,157,860, forward strand.
ATGCCTAGTTTTTGGATCTTTCCATCTGACCTGAGCAATGTCAATTCATGGTTGGTTTTGTCTACCTTCCATTTTAGAATTTTTGAGCCAGATGGATTTTCAGGTTGCAAATTTATTGATGATGAGTTTGGTGATGGTGGTCTCCCAATGATTCTTCTTAATTCTTCACTGATGAGATCAGAGAAATATCTTACTTGATTGAATATCCCCTCTTTCACAAATGTATCAGCAAACTTCTTTTGATCTTCTTCAGACATCTCTTTTTGCCTTTTGATTTGTCTTCTGGCAGCAACATTGATGTCTGTTGAAGGAAGTAATGCTTCAAATGAAAGGGTCTGATGGGATTTTGTTTGTTCATCTTCAGGGTAAGTTGGTTTTGGTGGAAGTGTTGGATCAGTCTTTCTCTTTTCTTCAAGCTTTTTATAAGTTTCCACCAACCTTAGTTCAGACCATCTGGCTATGTTCTTCATTTCACCATAACCAGCATCAACCAGCTCAACCCTCATTCTCTTGAACCTCAAAAGTCTGACAGGGTCTTTGCCCTTCCTGAAATCTGGTACATCAGCCTTTTGATTTTGTTTCTTCAGCTCTTCAATTCTTTGTAGTTCTTCTTTAAGGGCTTGCATGGTCCAGCCTGTGAAATGTTTCCTTTGGGCTTTGTAAGGCTTGGTGGCCCTTATTTGATCAAGAAGAGACTCTCTAACAATCTTCACCATCTCACAACTAATAGGCTTGGAAGACATGGACTTGCTCAGGTCCTTGGCAAAATCTTCAATCCTTCTCAATTTGCCAAGTTCTGCTGAATGGATGCCCTGAGCAGTCCTGTCATCCTTCCCTTTGCACTTCTCTTTTATTATCAAGTCTGTCTGTTGAACCTTTTGTTTCAAATATTCATCAAGGTTTTTGGGCTTTGGTAAGTTCATGCTTGACAGAGATGGGAAAGATAGTTGTGTAGCATCCTCAGTATTATAGAAGGATTGAATTTCCCCCTTGATCATGTCAAGCTCAAGGGGATACTGAGATGCTAATGGTAGATCAGATGTTGGTGATTTGGTGGTGGTGAATTTGGAAGTGTGTGGTGAAAAGGATTGGAGTGGAACGACAGGGATAGGTTGAGTTGGTGGTGGTGTGGTGGCTATGTTTTCTTCTTGTATAACAAAGGTAGATTTTCTCTTCCTTTTATACAGGATGGTAGGAGATGGTGGTGAATGTGGAATGGTAACATCTCTTGGAACTTGTGTAACACCAGCAAATGTTTGAGGTGATGATGGAATGGATGGTAGGGTCAAGGCTAAAACTGTTGTGGTGGTTGTGGTAGATGGTTTGGCAGTTGTTTTGGTGGTAGTAGCAACATAAGTTTTTGATCTTGATGGAGGCTGCCTGACATGAGAAGCAGGCCTCTTTTTCCTTTTTGAGGTACCAACATTATCATTTTCTTGCTGTTCTTCTTCTTTCTTTTTGGAAAGAATCTCTGCCTTTGTTTGTAAAGTTTCAGCCCTGATCCTTTTAGCCTCAGCAGCCTTTTCAGCCCTTTCATTGGCTGATTCATCAACCTCTTTAGTCTTGGCTGCTTCAGCTTCAACAGTGGTTTGGTCAGACTCTGGTACAGGCTCTGGAGCAGACTTTTCAGAAGAAGGTGGAACCCCAAAAGGTTTTAATTTCTTCAGTCTGTCTGTCTCTACCACTCTCCCCCTTTTTGGCATCAGCTGCCGTGAATTCATCATCATCATCATCATCATCATCATCTCTGAGTATAGTTGTAGGGGCAGATCCAGAAGTCTTCAGCATATGATCTTTAATGGCTTTGATGTCTGCTTTTTATCATTAAATTTAGCATCCACCATATTCCTGATCATTGTCATGTAAGTCTCTTGTGTCTGGTCAGCTAGTTTTCTATGAGCTATGATAATTGGGCTGACAGATTTCCATAACTCACTAGCTATGTCTTCTTTTGATGGTTGACTTTGGGTGAGTGTCACCAAGGTATTCATGATGGTCTTGATATCACCTTTGATTTCTGACACAGATAATTCAATGGCATCCACTCTCTCCGTCAATTCTTGGTATCTTAATCCATCACCCAAGTTAATGGGATCATCTGAATTCCTACCAGAGGTGGTAGTTGTAACTGGTTCAGTCCTAGGAGGAGTATCCATAGGAAAGAAACTAGATGCCCCTTTTTCTTGGTACGGGGGACTTCCAACTGGAATGGAGGTCAATCTTGTTGCCTCAACACTTCTTGAATAATGACTCATCCTTCAGATTCTCACCTTTCAGAGCTCCTTGCTGAGCTTCACGAATATGGGTAGTGAGGTTGGTATGGATGCTCAAACCTAGCGGACACACACGCATGGTCTTGACTCGTTTCTTCCGGCTCAAAGCGCCAGCCACAACGTTGGCCTTTCCCGGATGGTACTTAATCTAACAGTCGTAATCGTTCAGCAACTCAACCCATCTACGTTGCCGCATGTTCAGATCCTTCTGATTGAAGATGTGTTGTAAGCTCTTGTGATCGGTGAAAATGGTGTACTTGGTGCTATAAAGGTAGTGCCTCCAAATCTTGAGGGCAAAGATCGCTGCACCTAACTCTAGGTCATGAGCGGTGTAATTCTTCTTATGGACTTTGAGTTTTCGAGATGCATAGGCGATGACCTTATTCCTTTGCATGAAACACATCCAAGACCTTGATGAGAAGCATCGCAATAAACCACGAAATCATCGGTACCTTCTGGAAGGGAAAGAATCGGAGTACTACACAAACGTTTCTTCAACACATGAAATGCTTCCTCCTGCTTGATTACCCAATCAAACCTTTTGTCTTTTTGCGTCAAGACTGTAAGCGGCTGGGCAATCTTAGAGAAGTTTTCGATGAACCGTCGGTAATAACCAGCTAGACCCAAAAATTGCCGCACTTCAGTTGGAGTCTTGGGTGTAGCCCAATCATTAATGGCTTCAATTTTTGCGGGGTCAACTTGTATACCCTTCTCGTTCATAACGTGACCAAGAAAATGAACTTCTCGAATCCAAAACTCGCACTTACAGAATTTAGCAAACAACTTCTCATTTTTGAGTAACTCCAAAATCAGTTGAAGATGACGTTCATGCTCTTTTTTGGTTCGCGAGTAGATCAAGATGTCATATATAAAGACAATCGCGAACTTGTGAAAATAAGGTTTGCAGACTCGATTCATGAGATCCGTAAAAACAGCAGGAGCATTCGTCAACCCAAATAGCATGAACAAGAATTCGTAATGCCCATATTGAGTTCGGAATGCGGTCTTCAGAATGTCGTCCTCTTGGATTCGCAACTGGTGATAACCTGAACGCAGGTCGATCTTTGAGTAATAGCTAGAACCTTGTAATTGGTCAAACATACCGCTCAACTCTCTTGTATTCTCGAGTGACCATGTGAGGAACTAGTCGAGAGAGCTCGTGAAAACGGGTTGTGTAAGTAGTCACTTTGGCATCCACCATTGAGAGATTCCAGAATTCTGCCTCCAGCTTCTGTATTTGCTCCTTGAACAGTACTTCTCCATGAGTAGAATCTTGAGATCAGCCCAGGTAAGATTGTATGCCGCGTCTCTACCCCAGGTTTGTACCTGAAGATTCCACCAAGTGACGGCTTCAGCTTGGAAAGTGCAAGTAGAGTACTTTACTTTCTGGTCCTCAGAACAACCGCTGATGTCAAGAACTGACTCAGTCTCTTTGATCCAACGGACAATTCCAATGGCACCCTCGGTACTAAGAAAGTTCCATGGTTTGCAAGCCATGAAAGTTTTGTACGAACATTCCCAAATAGGGTTTTCAACTTCGTTATCCATTTCGCTTCCCCGTCGACGACCAATACCTCCAAAGCTTCCGCTGGAATCGGCCCGAGTAGTGTCATGTCGATCAATTGCATCAAAAATCAATCTAGCCAGCTCAGCGGGAGTGGCTGGTAATGGTTCGCCATCGATGGTTCGTGGAGATTGTCGGGTTTGCATGATTTCCTTCTAATATGACACATATCAAAAGTGTGAGACACATATTCTGCAAATATTGTCGCTCACACAAATGTAACAACCAAATATAACCACGCATAGAAAATCAATCACAACCACAAGACAAAAGAATAAGCAGAATATAACATAAATAAATAGCATACCAAATATCCATACCTAAATCCAAAATGCATATCGATCAGTACAAAGACGGGCGGTCAAACCGAAATAGTTTAAACTAGTAGAACTAGACATAATGCACCAAACATAACAACATAAACATCACAACATCAAGTAGAACCACAAATAATCTAAGAAGATGGTGGTGGAAAAGCAGTAGCAAGAGCAATGATCGCCTCCCTCATGCGTTGGTCGGTCTCTGCCATAATCCTCTCTAATGCGTCCAAGCGTCTCTCCGCCTCTGCTCTCCCTAGAGCTATCGCTAATCTCCCTCGCTTAGCCTCCTCCGCACGTACCTTCAGCTCTCAGATGCGTATACCCATAGCAGCAGGCTGCGCGTCGTAGGACCGGATAACGTCGCGCTCAATGGTGAGTGGCTTCTTAGATGATCTTCCCAACGTCATCGCCTAATGGTCGTCCTCCTCGTCTCGATGGGCTAGGTCACCGGTGAGACTGGGAAGGTAAGGCCGCTTACGGGCCTGAGAGCGCCTCCTCAATCTCGGTGATGGCTCGAACACCGGCACGGGTGCCTCCGTGGTGCGTAACTCCGGTACGGCGGGTAGAAAAGTCTTGCCGTCAGGGACAGGGTCGGCAGGTAGGGTAGTAACCAGAGCACGAGCAGGGAGGGCAATGACCACAGTCTGTCACACCCTTTTACGGGGAGTGTACCTCTCGATGGTATGGCCTGTATAGTCGATGTGAAAGGATGGGGCCAGGCTCAAGGCAGTAGGGGCAGTGGAAGGGACCACCGGAGGGTGAACGTTTGGGCCTGCAAGAGGAAGTGGGAAGTCATAATCGGTATCATAATCTGAGGTACGCCTAACTAGGGGTGTTGGGTCTACGTCCATCTCAGAACCCGAGATCCAACATCCTCCATGATGGGGGATGTTGGGAGCCTCGTAAGGGATTGGGGCAGGCTGGGTGAGTGGAAGGTCCTCCTCTGGTGTGTCATCCACCAAGTAGTCAGGCCCAGAGTCGAACATAATAGTGAGGTCAACGGTGATGGCCATGATCCTATCATACGCATGCATATATATATATATGTAAATGAACATGTATGTAAATAAATGAAATACTATACCCGTATGTCATTGTGGAGGAGCTTGAGACTTGAGAGGTGCAAGGCGCGATGGTGTGGTACTTTATGAAAACGTTTCGATAATGTTTTGGGTTATAGTTGACTCAAAAGAATCTTAGTTCGCTATAACCTTATGCTCTGATACCAATCTGTCACACCCCGCCAAGGCGGAAACACGGAAATGCAACCTCGAAAGGTTTTCAAGCACAAGGTTCAAGCAACACACAGATTTATTTAAATAAGTACCATCAAAGGATGGACATTGTCATAAAATTTATTCAAATCATCATAACATTGTCGGAAAATAAGGAAGTGTCTGAAATTCATGAAATTGAAACTAAAATCTCATGGGACTGACAAAACCCATTCCAAAGTGGTATCACCTAGTGCTTGCTCGAACCCCTCTCTCAAACCTCTACTGCGCGTCATCAATTACCTGAAAAACATGCATAAGTGTTTTGTCAACAATAATGTTGGTGAGTTCACAGGTTTGAGTGAAATAAGTAAAGTACTCGTGTAATTCGTGTATGACCAATCATAGGCTAGCTAAGCGAATGATTACTGTGCAAACCATGAGTCCCGTAACCAAACCTCTTGACTGTTGTGCCTCGTGCATTATACACTAAAGACAATGTATGTATAGTAGAATACTATCACTCTTTCATATGTAATCAGTTAGAGCGACTAACCAAGAGTGGGGGGGGGGGGTGTCAACCCAACAGATCTATTAAAGTGTTCCATGGCTTTTGATATCTAATGGTTACAGTGTATTGTAAGGACGAGGACTATTGAGATCTCATGAACCAAATGTCTCATGTTCCACATGGTAGTCATGATAGAATATACACACCAAATGATATTGTACTAGTTGTAGCATGTTTATCCCCCGAAATGTAAAAATAGTAAAATGGGGTCGTGAAAACTCACCTGATAGTGATATATGTGGTCTAGTGAAGCTGAAATGTGAAGCAACTATCGCCCAGACAATGATTTCCCTATGATTCACTAGGGACATAGTAAGTTGTACGTTCTTACCTATCATACAGGTTCTGTACCCGACATTGTGGACCACAGTATTAGTAGATGTGGATTATGTTCTTGTGCACGGAGCGTTTTTGTAGTAAAATGTTATTTAGTGTGGACAAAACGAGCCCCACATGTCGTCATGGGCCATATGTTGTCCTTAGTTTAACACGTGTGGTTGGTTAGTAGTAAAATGAGTATGTTATCACATGTTTAGGCCTTTATAATGCTCATGCTAGTATTAACATATGTTACATTCTTCTTAACATATGTTATAAAAATGGCCGATTTCTTTCTATACAATGTCATCCATGATCCGATTGTTTATCCTTCTAAAAACGACTCGATCAAGCAAATTAGTGTACAAGAGAGTGATTATGAGTGTGTTTTTAAGGAAATTGAATACAACTATCCTTCCATTATGGTGTATAGCCGTGTGTATATAAACGAACATGTTGGATTCAAAATCGACATTTTATCATGTATAGAGGGCCGATTGTGGGTTGTAAAAGATTGATTGTAATGTGTGTATATTATATAGCTTCGTGTTTCACCATACGTGAGTGTGGTGAGTTCATATGTGAGATACATTAATGTGCAAGTGTATGTTAATAATCGATATCCACTTATAATAACAAGGTGTTGCTTTTGAAACAATAATCTCTAAGGTGTTGTGTAGTCGATTACATGGTGCTCAAATGTCGGGGACCGGTTTAACATAAGGGCCAATGGGTATAAAGGAAAGGAAAACAAGTTTATAGCTTAGTTATCTTACCTTTCCGAGAGGATGCAATGTACCGATTGCTTGGTCCTCCTAGCCTCCTCTTGAGCTTCCAATCTTGAGCCCTAGTGCTCGATAATCAAGGAAAGGGGCTTGTGGTTTCAGCCGAGAGTTTAATGATAGAGTGAAGGAGTATTCGTGTGAAGAATGAGATGGTTTGCTCCTCCTTATATAGTGGTCGAAGGTGGTAGTGGACAAAAACAAATATGGAAGGTTTATCTTCTTGATTTGGGGCATTGTTTAGTGAAGTTAAACACCATTTGGTATAAAGCATGAGTTGTGTGATAAATCAAGAATAAGGTGGGTTGAGTTACTTAGGGAATGAGGTTTGTTTGTCATATTATCCAAATGTGTGTAAACCATGATATCACCCAAACTCTAGATTGATTATGTCATGTGTGGAGGTGAGTTGGAAGTTGATTTCTTATCTTGTTTCCTTGCATAGAATCGGCCGAAGCTTTGTAGGGGTGTAAGATTGATAGTGACCTTCCATAATCATTAGTTTGTCATCATTTGGTCCCTTGAGATGTCAATATCGGCCGCAAGAAAGGAAATGGGTAGGAATGTTTGTTTTATTCTAAAGGTGGAAGTGTATTAGTCTAGATCCTTGAAGTTGAGTGATGTCTATCCAAACATGTGTAATATTTGGTGGGTTTAGAGTGATAGTGACCTATGAGTGCTTGGGATCGGCCGCATGTGTTCATGAGGATATCTAAATTAGGCCATGATCATATATAGGGATATGTAGTGTCACATAGTGAGTTATCAAGATAGTATAAGTCATAGGTTTGAAAAGGACCCTTAATAGCTTGCTTTGGTGTATCGGCCGAATATGGAAGAGGCAAGGAAAGTCTTACTTCTTTGGTGTATGGTTATTATCTAGTGTTAGTGTGATTATAGGATAAGACTCCTTTTTGTGTAAGTTGTTTACAAGGCAAACATTTATAATAGATTAATATTCAACCATGTGTGTATTTGTGCATTTGTGTCGCGTGTATGTGTATGTATACATATGCATGCCTTAGGTTCTTGTCTTACATTGTGTATATACATTCGGTTATATATATATATATATAAGTATCCTATAGAAACCTTGTTGAGTTGTGCAAACTCTAGAAACTCATCCAATGGCTATCATGCTTCCACATCTCCCTTCTTATCCTTAAGCAAAAGGGCAAGATAGTAACTTCTACCCCTCTCATTTGTCTGACCACATTTAAATAAACATCACACTCCCTATCTCACACATACTCATGTCTCTCTCTCTCTCTCTCTCTCTCTATCAGACTTCTATCTCTCTCACACACACACACTCCTCTCTCCCTCTGTCTCTCTCTATATATATATATTATGTGGGTTAGATCTTCAAACACAATAATGTTTCATCTTATCGATTCAAGAAATTCGTTTAAGGTGGGGGGGGGGGGGTTATGTATATGGAGAAGTCGATTCAAGGTGGGGGGTTATGGATCTGGAGATCTTGGTTCTTGGATCGACTATTATTTGTTGGTAAAGTCGATTTAAGAAATTCGTTCGAAAAAAGAAGGTATGGTTAGAAAGGTGGACGAGGACCGAGCATTTGGGACGAGTTCATCAAGACTCCTGGTAATTAATTAATACCTTCGAAAAAAGTATATTTTTAGATCTGGATAATACCTTCTAAATATTATAATATTTCTCTCTTTCTCAAGTTTTACAATAATATATATAGATCTGGATAATACTTCAAAAAAAAAAGAAGGCATGGCTTAGAAAGTTTTCCACTTTCCTATGTTCTCTCTGGATCTATAATAATCAGTTTAGTATGGGTCAAAATCGTGTACAAAGTGCTTTTTTTGTGAGAAGTGTGAGAAGTATTAGAAATTGATACTTAGGCATCATTTTTTGAACTTAGTCGTGATGTTTTGGATTGTTTTGCTTATAAAAATACCAAACATAACAATTAAAAACAAAAAACAATGTATTTTAGGCTTAAAACTTAAAACACCATGCTAAGAACATTAGCAGTGTGTTTTAAGCGTTAATTAGTGTGTTTTAGCTGTTTTTTAATTTTAATGACTATAATACATTGTATTGTGTTTCAGATTGTTGTGTTTGGTGTTTTTCAAGTTAAAACAATCTAAAACATCATTCCTAAATCCAAAACATGATGTCTACATGTCAATTCTTAGTCCTTCTCACACTTCTCACGAAAAATGTACTTTGTACAGGATCCTAAACCTAGTATTATTATTTTCATACATATTTACATATTCTATATTATTATTATTAGATGAAGATTATGTCGTCACATATTATACAGATCTGGATATCCATGAATCATCAATTATTAGATGAAGATTATGTGGGTTTTTTTATTATTATTGTTATTATTATTATTATTATTATTATTATTATTATTATTATTGTTTTTAGGTTTCAGATTTAGGATATTATGTTGAATGAAAAAGATGTTTGAAAACAACGGTGGTGGGTCGACGATGGAAGTTCTTGGATCTGAAAGATCTTAGATTTGGATCTTGATTCTTGTTTGGTCCCTGGAAAGATGTTCCATGTTATCCGAAGGTTTGATTTGTATTATTATCCACATCTCCCTTTTCAATTATTATTATTATTATTATAAAACATGTTTTTTTATCTACAGATCTTCCTTTTCAATTTATTATTATTATTATTATTAATAATAAGTCTTCCAAACCCATAAAAAGTGGAAAATGGTATAACGAATGAGACCAAACAGGTCATTGTTGGAGAATAATTAATGCCACTAATTATAAATATTAATGCCACTAAATAGATTATAAAACCGTAATCATATTACCAAGTGTTTTGAGTACCTAGTTTGTACCACTAATAGTAATTAGTCATATTTGTAATTAGTCTTATTTACTTTTCCACTGTTCTAATAGCTTTTACATTGTTGGTTGAATCAGCACCTGGTGGTTTGTTTGATTTTTGGTGAAGGTGGATGAGTTGATGAAGATGAGAATAAGGGTTTGGTTTTGGATGTTTTTTTTTTCTTTGTAATATTTTTAAGTTGTAATCACTTGTTTTTGTTTTTTTCGTGTAACATTGTTATAGATTTATGTTACAATAGATTTTTTATAAGATGTTACAGATTTTTCACATGTAAAATACTTGTAGTTCATAGCGTTTTCAATGTTACAATGTTAAATTTATTTAGTTACATGTATATATGTTATGTTACAATGTAACTGTAACCCAGCTTTGTTTGTTATGTTACAATGTAACTGTAACGCATACAATGTAACTATAACGCACACAGTGTAACAAATCTGACTGATCGGATTATCCATTAAAAGGTAATTATCCATTAAAAGGTAAAAAATTTGAATAAATATAAAAAAAGGAAAGAGAGATGATTGAGATTCAGGAGATAAAAAGAGAATACAGGAGAGAGAAGTAAATGAATGAAAGAGAGAAAAGAGAAATGAATAAAAAAAGAGATAATGATTGAGATGTCTAGTCATAAAGGTGGTCCCAAAAAGCAAAATACCAAAATTGCCCTTCTGTACCTTTTAATTTCAAAGCCACTATTTTTTTGAATAAAAAAATGCTTGGATGAATCTTAGCCATTGATGAGTGTAGATCAATGGTCACAAATGGGTTTCTAGGATTTACACAACTCAAGGGGGTTTTTATTTTAGCCAAACCCTATATATATATATATATATTTATATATGTATATATATATATATATACAAGGGTGTAAACATGGTGTTGATTGGGAAGGAAAATTACTAGCTAGCATGAGTTTTAATTCGATCTCTCATACCTAGAATATGGCTAGATTTCGACTAAGTTATAAGATACTCGATGACGATATTAACATGTATTGATTAATTAGTCATGATCTCATGTGGTTAAATGTCGACATGTGGTATTGTTTATGACAAGGGCTAAGGTGTATACATGTGTTAATAAAGAGTTATCATGTGTTAGAAGGCATTGCCATCAAATGTTGACACAAGCTTGCCATAGTGTGTGCAAAATGTCTATATATGCACATAATATGACAATAATAAATGAAATGCGTACGGATGTTGACCTGGATCATTGACAGTCATCACATATCAAATCTGAACCGTAACACTACCCCACAGCCACCATGGACTACCCCAGCTTCAAAATCATATTTGTATTAATATTAAAAAAACCCAAAATCACTCTCTGCTTCAATCCGTCACCCCCATCAGCATCTATAATCTTGTCTTGAACAAACGTCGGAAAGGGATGGCGTCATCGTCATACAATCGTGGTGGCCAACCTCCTCTGTTTTTCCGCCCCCATCTCTCTCTCTATAGCTCTCTCTCTCTCTCTCCCCCTTCTCTCTCTTTCTCTCTCGGTTACATAATCATAGGGGTGTGTCTGTTTGTGCTAAACATAAGGGGGTTGGTGGTGGTGTTGGTGCTGTATGGTTGTGGTAGTGGGGTTGTATGGTGGTAGTGGTGTTGTATGGTTGTGGTGGTGGTAGTTGTAAGACTGTAAGTTCTATTAAGAGAGAGAGGAGGGGTAGGTTTGAGTGGTGAGATAATATTGGTAGGTTTGTATTTTATTTATTATGTTTTTAAATAACAAGGGTATTTTTGTCTTTTCACAAAAAAAACTAATAGACTTTATGGATTGAGTTAGAAAGTAGGACTTTGGGTTCAAGTAGTTAAAACCACTATACAAGGAACTCGAATAGTAATTTACTCTAATATTAATTTACAAGTGGTTTGTGCTTCATGGTGTTGTATATCATGCTTAATAAGTGTATTACACATGAAAAGGTTGTACATCATGCTATTTCGATTTTATCCTACTTTGTTTTTTATTTTATTTTTTACTTTTAACCATAATAGTTTTCATCTTTTACATTCAACCCCTACAATTTTTTACTTTGAACTTTATCCCATGTATCTTAAACATATTTTTAGCTATACGTTTCAATTCAGATTTTTCGAGTTGACACACTACAACGTGCGTATATGTTTCAACATTTTTACCTCTATTTTTCCCGTCAAATGGTCTTGTTGTGTTTTATGTTTCGGTCTAATTTTTGCGCATTAACATGTCGCGACGGGCGTGCATAGTTCACCATTTTTACGTCTATATTTCATTGAGTTTTTTTTATATATTTTTATGATTTTTTCGGTGTTGTTGGTCCCTGACAACAATGTGGCATTGATGCTAGTTGATATGGTTTTTGTCTTCCACAGCAAAGCGAGGAGCTTAATACTAGTTAATACTTTTAACCCTAGTAGTTTTCATCTTTTACATTCAACCCCTACACTTTTTTACTTTGAACATTAACCCATGTATCTTAAAAATATTTTTATCTTTACGTTTCAATCCAGATTTTCAAGTTGACAAGCTACAACGTACGTATGTAGTTCAACATTTTTACCTCTATTTTTCCCGTCAAACAATCTCGCTGTGTTTTAAGTTTCGGTCCAATTTTTGCACATTATCACGCCGCAACGGGCGTACATGATTCACTGTTTTTACGTCTGCATTTCATTAAGTTTTGTTTTATTTTAATTTTTTTGTTAATTATATCTTTTTATAAGTTTTTTCGGTGTTGTTGGCCGCTGACAACAATGTGGCATTGATGCTACTTGGTATTATTTTCTGTCTTCCGTAGCAACGCGGAGGGCTTGATACTAATTAATATAAGTACGATTTGATCTTTCAGGCCCCACCGATAGAAAAAAAATTGGGTGTCGTGATTTTTGGCCCCCACCACTAATTTTTTAAGCTGCCACTGAATATGAATATGAACGAGGTCTTATTTTTATTCGTTATGTTCGTTTATAGCTCTATTAAAGAGGTGATGTAGTGTGAAATTTTCCAGGTGATGTAGTGTTATTTAAAATTCGAGTTTGAATTTCACTTTTTTCATGCATTTAATACTTTAAGGAAATCTAGCTAGACTTGGAAACAAAATGAACGAACATGAATAGAGCCATGCTCCTGTTCGTTTATTTGACTTTAACCGAACATGAACGCAAATATATAATCAAACATAGTTTTTTGTTCATGTTCATTTAGAGAATGGCATGTCCGTGTTCGTTTATGTACATTCGTTGAAACATAAACACACAAATTACAAACATAGACAAACAAAATTAAACAAAAATAATTTAACAAACATAAATAAACATAATTGAACAAAGATAAACGAAAACATGTGAACTGTATTGAACAAACATAAACGAACATGTAGAATTTTTTATATATATAAATGAGTGATTAATTACGATAAGTTTCATTAGAAAACTCATTCTTATTACTAGAAAAAAAATTACTAATGAGAAAGTATACGATACATATCTATCTTAACGTGAGAAGTGTAGGAAGCCACTAGGGAATGACACCAGGAAAACTATAGTTAAGTTTACCTAACCTAAACCTGGTTGATTAAAAGGGTAATTTCGCCAATCACAGTTCTATTCATGTTTCAATTATAATCGACAATAATTCAGTTTCAATGCAGGATCCAATTCATGATCGATTAACTATTTTCGATTTACGATCAATTCAATTCACGCCTCAATTAAACATTCTCTTATACGATTATAATGATGCTCTGTTTTTTTTTTCAGTCGATCATCATTATTTTTAACGATTGATTACAAGTGATGATCATATGATTGATTTAGTTTTACATCTTTTGATTATATGTTGTTAATCTACAACCAAGAATTGTCAATGTATTATACAGATAGAAAGATGTAGATGATGGATTTTTTTATTATCAGTAATGGTATGATGAAGAGGAAGAGACATAGCGTGCGTTTATAGTGAATCATGTGTTTTTCAACGTGCGTTTATGTAAATGAGTATCTGGTGGCATTGTTTTTGTAAGTGCGTTTAAGAAGTTTACATGTGCGTCTATCAATGTCAATGTCTCTGGACAAAATCCAAGCATGATCGTGTTTATTCACAAGCATGGTTGTGATCAGGAATGAGCATGGTTATGCTTGGGTATTACATGGTGTGGCATGATCGTGCTTATTCATAAGCATGGTTGTGCTTAGGAATGAGCATGGTTATGTTTTTGGTTTTATGATTTCTAATGTGCGTTTATATACATGCTTTTAAATCTACAAGGTCCTTTTTTAACGTGCATGTCAAGGCATGTGCGTTTAAATTCTACATCAAGTGCGTCTAAACATTTACAACTTGCGTTTCAAATAATGAACGTGCGTCTAAAACCCTCTGTTATCAGCAACTTCGTCTTTTTCGTCTACAACTTCTTTTTAACCTAATTTTTATGTTTAATCCTTCTTTTTGAAACAAAAACGAAACTATTTTACAACTAATACGAGCGTTTATTAATAATCCTATGTTTTTCGTATGATTAATCGTTCCAGTATAATCCTCTGTTTTTCTGATTTTTAGATTCAAATACATCTTACGTTTTCGTTCAATGTAATCGAATTTTTTTTGTTATTGTGATTGTGTAATCATTTAGAATGTTTAATCGATTTGGAACGATGAAGAATCAGGTTTCGATTGATGTCTGTTGTTTCGATTTGAAAAAAGTTTTAAACGTTTTTCCTAATTTACCCTTGGTTAGATTAAGCCGACTATGATGAGGGTTGTTAATTACCATCATGCCACGCCTATATCTAAGGGCTGATAATGCTTCTTACGCTTCTCACGTTAAGGTTGATATGTACGTTATCTCTTCCCATTACTAATTCGTTATATTTGTATAAGTAATTAGAAGCCCGTTTTTTGGTTATATTTATCTAAATATAACAACTTACGTATTTATTGAAATTTAAACTAATACAAATGGATAAACATAAACAAACATAAATGGATGTTCACGAACGTATATAAACGCACAAAGCGTATGTTCATGTTTATTCATTTAAAAAAATATGAACTAAATTATTTTCCGTGCTCGTTCATTCATTAAATAAATGAACATAAACATACTTCCTGACAAACAAGTTCATGAACAGTTCAGGGACCTTCGCTTCATTTACAGGCCTATACCTAGCGGAAGACTTTGTTTAAACAAGGGGCCCTGAGCCAACTGATCAGGACTGTTGTCGGGTTCGATACGACTCTGTGGTCTATGTGACGGATTTATGTAGGGGTGTAAACGAGCCGAGCCGAGCCGAGTCCGAGCCTGATTGGGCTCGAGCTCGGCTCGGTTCGAGCCTAATACTTTGAGCTCGAACTCGGCTCCAAAGTAAAACCCAATGGCTCGAGCTCGGCTCGAAATAATTATAGAACAATTTAAAAGGAGCTAAAAGCTCGGCTCGAGCTCGCTTTGATAGCTTAAACGAGCCAAAGCTCGGCTCGAGCTCGACTCGCCAATTTTAGATAGTAGGTATACTATATATAAAATAATAATAATACAAAATTTGTATGGGCTCGTTTAGGCTCGCGAGCCTAAACGGTCTTTGTATAAAAAGCTCGAGTTCGGGCTCGATAACAAAACGAGTCATGTTTCAAGCTCGAGCTCGGGCTCGGACTCGTTAAGGCTCGGCTCGTTCAAGCTTTTTACCGATCCGATTCCGAGTAGCTCTCGAGCCGTTGTGCATCATTTACACCCCTATATTTATGGACAATGAAGCCTTAATGTGTAGATTTGGGCTTGGCCTGGCCTGCCTTAAGGCTTAAGGTATCTTCGTTCAGAAGTTTATATTTTGTCATTTTGATAATGGTAATAACCGATCCAGGCCCAATAGGGTAAGAAGATAACAAATGTCTAAATGTTGTTTTAATTTCAAAATTTTTCGAGATAGGGGCTTTCAATTTGTTATTCTATTTGGGATGTGATTTAAAAAACTAGTTGTAAAAAATGTATAAAGTATGGGTACGAAAATAATCCACATATTTTGAAAAAGAGAGTTGGTTAAAAACGAATTAATCTATGTATTACATTTAAATATTAGATTTACGTGTCTACCACATCTATTATTAATCTATACTCGAGAGTCGTGAGTGACGTCAGAAAGATGACGTGTCAAGCGGAGAGACAGGTCACCAATGCCTGCGTGATGCAAAAACTGACGTCACAAAACCCCTTAAAATACTCACAAATAATAAGTGGGCCACGTTCAACCACCGCTGCTGGTGAGTTTCAAAACAGATATTTCGTACCCACTTGCCTGAGCAGCGGTAACAATCCACTTTCGTCAACAGACTTTTCAACGAGCGGTGCTTTTAAATTTGAGCTCCAAACCGAGATTCAAATATCAAACTCGACACCCCGTTACACAGCTATATAAAGGCACCATGTCCCTCCTTTTCTCTCAGACAATTATTAAATCTCTCCCATAATTTTTAAACCGTAACACCTGCTTCTCTCACATTCAAGCTAATGTTGAAGCATTCGACTATCAGGTAAATTAATTCAACAGCGATCATATCAATAAGAATAAAATTTATCCGTTTTGTTTTTTCAGTGATCCTCAATCTTTTGTCTCTTTAATCACCAACCAGATTATTTACGTTGAAAAAGGTTCCAGTTTGCTAGATTTTTACAATCAAAGGAAAATATTCGTTATACGATTACCAGGGGATGTAGATTGGCAGCGTCAAACTCAAGATGGGTATGTCTTTATCGCTTTTATAGCTATTTATGCTAGCGTTTAATTCGTGTTAATATTTATGTGTTTAACATGTTTGTTTGATTAATTTGAGTGATCCTTGATTTATTATTTTTGTGAATATTTGACCGTTAACAGGTACAGTCGTTAGCTTTAATCACTCGGGAATCTTTCCAGATTGCAATTAAGCTTTTACGCTACTATGCCAGTATCTTTTGAGGATGTCGACTGCATCTACTCTTGCTTTTGTGGGTCCTGCTGTTGTATAAGATAAGGTGGGTTTGTTGAAATTTTTTACTTTTTTTTCCATGTTTGTAGTTGAAGTATAACCGTGAATGTTTTTTTTTTTCCTGTTCTGTTGCCAAGCAGAGTATGTCAGGAAGCACCTTGAATATGTTGAATATTCAGGGTTTGTCTTTTGGAGATTCTTTACAGTTAAAGAAACAAATATGTGTTCAAGACTGATGGGGGTATAAAGGCATGTTATATTCAGAGTTGGTTTGAATGTATTAGCTCCGTCAGTTTCAGTTTCAGGAAGCACCTTGAATATGTTGTAAATAGTTTTAGAGGGCTGTGCCGACTGTTTGTAATTATTTTCGTTAGATATTGATTACAAGTTAAGTTTTATAGAGTCTGGTTTAAAATTCTGGTTACATCAGGCTTCAGATCAACAACGGTATTGGATCACAGTTGTTTGAAAACATGTGTTTGAAGTCGTCCAATAAGACATTTTGAAGGGAAAATATTATTACACGTTGTAAATAAAAAATATAGAGTCTGTTTTAAAATTCTGGTTACATCATGCTTCAGATCAACAGCGGTATTGGATCACTGTTGTCTGAAAACATGTGTTTGAAGTCGTCCAATAAGACATTTTGAAGGGAAAATATTATTACACGTTGTAAATAAAAAATATTAATATATGTTTATCAATTATTATTGATAAGCATTATGAAAAAAATGGTTATAATAACTTCACTGACCGGAAAACATATATTCAATTTACTTTCTTTAAAATATTACTTACAATGATGAAATTGTAAGTCTTTTGTCAAAAAATGTATTCAAAGAAATATTATTTACTTAAAGTATGATAAGTCTTCATTAAAAATTTAAATGCACATTTTATAGATGCTGATAGTTTTGTAGAATTTTTATTGCTACAAAATATATGTTCATTTTAAGTGTTACATTTAAAGTAATAGGACTTCAAATCATTAATAAAAACAATAGTTTAATTGTTTAATTAATATAAAAATAATAATGTCAAAATTTATGTTATCTTTCCATCTAGATCCTTCATACCTAGAGTGGCCATTAATAGTTTTAGGGCTGTTGTCACACCCTCAAATTCCACTTGCGGAGTTTTACCGCGAGGCGAGTGACAAACCAGGATCCAAGTCAACGGTCACAATAAACAACACTATATGAACGCATGACAATTTAAAAACACAAGTTCAAACCATGACATAACAGCGGAAGCTTTGTTTACAACTCAAAATCCAAAAGTATTCAAACTTGTTCGTTATTCAAAAACCATGAACCCTAAACTAGACGCCGTGCAGACGCGTGCGCCTAAGCCCTGGGATGCTACCTTAGCGACCTGAGAAAAACATGCCAAAAACATGTCCGCACAAAATGCTGGTGAGTTCACAGGTTTGTAATAAAAGTTACCAAGTTCGCCCTGTCCATACTATGTAAAATGTATACCAAAGTACGCTAGCTAGGCGTATGTTTTGTTACTACTACGATTAGGAACCATTATTGACACGCATACCCAGAAGTGTTTGTGCCCGAATAGTGTACCGTTACTGTTTGAGACAATTTGCACCCGCCCGGCTCCCAGCTGACGAGTGGGGCAGGTCACGCCCAATAGATCTATCCACATTTCCCCGTTGTGCTACCCCGCACATTCATGGTTTCCCCCGGGACTTTCAAAGATCGTATAGTAACCCAAAATAACCCATAGTATGACAGTTGTTACCAAATACAAGTTTAACGCATGTTTTCTCCCCCAAAATTAAAACCAGTTAAAGTGGGGCCGTGAACTCACCTTAGGTTGCGTTACTTCGAAAATGATTAAAAACCAGCAAGCTATGCTTGCCCCGTATAGCGGCGACCTAACATATGACAGTTATAAGTACTTAGACTAATAACCCGTAGGTTAGTTAGCCCCTAGATGTCCAGACCATAACCAAGTTCATTTGAAAACGCGTTGACTGTTTAACCGACCATTTGGACAAGACTCGACATCCCATTGGTGACCCGAGACTCCATGTGTTAACCTCATACACTATGACATACAAATCATGCAACAATACTTAACACGTGTTAAAGTTCAACAAGTCTAGCATATAGTTCAATCAGTGCATAAAAAGTCCGAGCACGTGTTATCATGTAACTAGGTATGATACGGGGTTCCTAGCATGTTCCTAGGTGTCAAATCAAGTCTCGGAATGCCAAAACGCACTTACAGCAGCAGTACATGCGATTAGGAAAAGTTAACTAGCAATTAGGAAAAGTCAACTAGCAATTAGGAAAAGTCAACTGGTGATTAGGCAGTGTAATCGCCTTCCCTGAAGGCAATTGGGCTCCAATCGCCTTCAACCATAGGCGATTAGGCCTATTCTAGTGTACTATAGGCGATTAGGGCTATAAGACATGCAATTCAGGGTTTAACTAGTGATTAGGAACGTAATCGCCCTCAGTGAAGGCGATTAGGCCCCCAATCGCCCTCCCTATAGGCGATTAGGCTCCTAATTGCCTTCAGCCCAGGCGATTAGGCTCCCTAATAGCTTTCAGTATTGCTGTTCCGATTTTTCGCGCGTTTAACCCTCCAAATCAGATCCGGAACGTGTGGAAACACCAAATATCAATCACAAAACATTATCAAACATATTCCAAGCAAAACCCCTAAAGTTATCGTCATTCTAACAGTCCCGAATGCGAGCGTTTTCCCAAAATAGCATACTTATCATGTAAACATCACATCAACATGCAAAAACTTGCCCTAAATAGCAAATATCCAGATTTCATCACGTAACAACGTTGTCCGATAATATCCTACTGTTCTAGCATCATCCTAAAGCAAACCCCAACATCATATAACCAACAAAACACATCATATCATTCTTAATCATTCACAACCATTCAAATGGGTCAAAATACCAAACATCAATAATACACAACCATGGACCTCCAAACTCCTAAGTTAACATTATCATAATCCATTTAAGTCAGAAACACATTTATAACACACGAATAACCATGTTTCAATCATAAAAATCCTACCTTTATACCAATACAACACATATAACATGCATAAAGGTTTGGGTTTGTTTAGAAACGGTTTTTAATAGATTTTCAAAGGCACAATAGTTTAGAAACCAGGTCTGGACCTTTAGGGAACAAAACATAATCATACAAAGATTTGGGAATGAAGAACACACCTTGGATTTATGAGAAAATGATGTGTAAAGCTTGGAAATGTGTGTTTTGATGCAAAAACGTGTTCCAAAGGGTGTTTGTGAGTTGGGATAGGTTATGGGACGGCTAGGGTTGCACAAATGGTGTTTTAGAGGTCAAGGGAGGTATTTATAGGCGTTTCTAGTCGTTTAAAACCCTTCAGGCGATTACACAGCAGTGTAGGCGATTAGGCCTCCCAATCGCCCTCAGCTATAGGCGATTAGGGCCTAATCACCCTCACTATAGGCGATTACAGCTCCTAATCGCCTATAGGAGCTTCCTAATCGCCTATACACATGCGTAATCACCTACAATGTCATGCAATCACGTGTAATCACTGTTTTAACATATGTAAACACGTATACACATACCGACAAGTCACATAAGTATTATAAACACATAATTCATGAAAACAAACACGTTCAGGTTCGTTCACCAATTCTTGGGACTCGAGACTTGTGTGTTTACTAAGGTCCAACGATTCTGCTAATCGTCACTTCTTGTTCCCATGGTTATGGACCGACATCTAATGACATTTTAGACCGCAGTAACGACTCCCGAACCATAACACGACTCAACCGACCTAGTTAAGTATAATATACGCGTGACTCGCTAAGGTAGACTTTAACCTAACCAATGTTTTCATCCTGAGTTTGCCGGGTGTCACATCATCCCCACGTTAAAAGAATTTTCGTCCCGAAAATTGCACAAGTTCCAAAAAGAAAACGACAAAGAGATAGAAACCAAGAGAGAAAATTTACCCGAGTTGTCACATCATCCCCACGTTAGAAGGAATCTCGCCCCGAGATTCATTCAGCTGCAGTGGTAACATGTCTCGATTCAAAAGCACGCTTAGGAAAGAGGTGAGGATATTTAGACTTCATCTGATCCTCCCGTTCCCAAGTGTATTCCGGTCCACGGTTTGAGTTCCAGCGAACTTTAACAATACGGATTTTACTCCGACGAAGGCTACGAATCTTGTAATCAAGGATCTCAACAGGTTCCTCCACAATGCGAAGACGATCATCAACCTTGATCTCTTCCAGTGAAACAATAAGAGATTCATCAACCAAGCACTTCTTCAAGTTAGACACATGGAAGACATTATGCACATTACCGAGCTCCGCCGGTAAATCGAGCCGATATGCCACCGGTCCAATCCGTTCCAGGATTGCAAACAGTCCAACATATCGAGGGTTAAGTTTGCCACGCTTCCCAAAGCGTATGACGCCCTTCCATGGTGAAACTTTCAGAAGTACCCTGTCCCCAACCTGGAACTCTAATGGTTTGCGACGACGATCGGCATAACTCTTCTGTCGATCCCGTGCTGCCGCCAAACGGTTACGAATTTGTACGATCTTTTCCAAAGTTTCGTACACTAGCTCAGGCCCAGTGAGCTGACTCTCACCCACCTCGGCCCAACAAAGAGGAGATCGGCATTTCCGTCCGTAAAGGGCCTCGAACGGAGCCGCCTTGATACTGGAATGGTAACTGTTGTTGTAAGAAAACTCCACTAACGGTAGATGAGTCTCCCAACTCCTGCCAAAATCAATCACACGCGCCCGAAGCATGTCTTCCAAAGTTTGAATCGTTTGCTCACTCTGGCCGTCAGTTTGTGGATGGTAAGCTGTACTCATATCCAACTGGGTACCCAAAGCTTTGTGTAAATATTTCCAGAAATGCGAAGTGAAGTGAGAATCACGACCAGAAATGATAGAAACAGGCACTCCGTGTTTAGAAACAACTTCCTTAAGGTAGAGACGAGCCAAACGATCCATAGTGTCGGTTTCCTTAATGGCAAGAAAGTGGGCTGATTTTGTCAACCGATCTACAATCACCCATATCTTATCGGAACCACCAGGTGACTTAGGTAGTTTCGTGACAAAATCCATCGTGATCCGTTCCCACTTCCATTCAGGAATTTCAGGTTGCTGCAGGAGACCAGAAGGCTTCTGATACTCCACCTTGACCTTAGCACAGGTCAAGCATTTGCTCACGTAGGAGGCTATATCCGCCTTCATGTTTGGCCACCAGTAGAGTACCTTCAGGTCCTGATACATCTTGTCCAAGCCAGGATGAACAGAATACCGGGATTTGTGAGCCTCATCCAAGACAAGCTCCCGTAATCCCCCGAACAAAGGAACCCATACACGTTCTGCGAAGTAGTGTAGGCCGTTAGGCCTTCGCTCAAGATGCTTGTAGGCACCGTGCATAGTTTCAGCTTTAAGGTTTTCCTCCTCCAAAGCTTCTAGCTGCGCAGAACGGATCTGATCAGGTAGAGAGGAATGGATGGTAAGTTGCAACGCCCGAACGCGACGAGGGTTTGCGGATTCCTTCCTGCTCAAGGCGTCTGCTACCACATTCGCCTTGCCAGGGTGATACTAAATGGCGCAGTCATAGTCGTTCAGGAGTTCAACCCAGCGACGTTGTCGCATGTTCAGGTGTTCTTGGTCGAAAATGTGCTGGAGACTCTTGTGATCGGTGTAGATGGTGCATTTGGTACCGTACAAGTAATGCCTCCAAATTTTCAATGCAAACACCACCGCACCCAACTCCAAGTCATGGGTGGTATAGTTCCTCTCGTGAATTTTGAGTTGACGAGAAGCGTAGGCAATCACTTTCTCGCGTTGCATCAACACACAACCGAGACCCCGAATAGAATCGTCACAGTATAAAACAAAATCCTCAGTGCCCTCAGGTAAAGACAGGATAGGAGCAGAACAAAGTTTAGACTTCAACTTCCGAAATGCTGATTCTTGCGGTTCACCCCAGTCGAATTTCCGGTCCTTCTGAGTAAGAGAGGTGAGGGGTTGAGCGATCTTCGAAAACCCCTGAATGAAACGACGGTAGTAACCCGCAAGACCTAGGAATTGCAGCACCTCGGATGGCGTCTTTGGTGCTTCCCAGTCTTTGATTGCTTCGATCTTAGCCGGATCGACATGAATCCCTAGTTCATTAACCACATGCCCTAGGAATTGAACTTCTCGTAACCAAAAGTCACATTTCGAGAACTTAGTGTAAAGGTGTTCTCGTCGCAAAAGTTCCAAAACTAAACGCAAGTGTTCCTCGTGTTTGGCTTTGTTCTTGGAGTAAACCAGGATGTCATCAATAAACACGATGACGAACTTATCAAGATAAGGTTTGCAAACGCGGTTCATCAAATCCATGAAACCCGCCGGTGCGTTAGTAGATCGAAAGGCATGACCAAGAACTCAAAATGGCCATAACGTGTACGAAAGGCAGTCTTCGCAATGTCAGCTTCCTGCACGCGCAACTGGTGGTAGCCGGACCTTAAGTCAATCTTTGACTAGTAGCTAGAACCCTGGAGCTGGTCAAAGAGATCATCTATACGAGGGAGAGGATAACGGTTCTTGATGGTCACTTTGTTCAACTACCTGTAATCTACACACATCCGAAGGCTTCCATCTTTCTTCTTCACGAACAAAATCGGGGCTCCCCAAGGGGAAGAACTTGGTCTGATAAAACC
Organism: Ambrosia artemisiifolia; assembly: GCA_032199755.1. NCBI lineage: Eukaryota > Viridiplantae > Streptophyta > Magnoliopsida > Asterales > Asteraceae > Ambrosia > Ambrosia artemisiifolia. Next base: position 34,181,432 of record CM063513.1, read on the forward strand.
CTTATCCAAGAGTTCCTGCAACTGGCTAGATAATTCCTGCATCTCGGGAGGTGCAAGATGGTAGGGGGCCCGAGCAATAGGAGCAGCGCCTGGTACAAGATCAATTCCGAACTCAACCTAACAATGAGGAGGAAGACTAGGCAAATCATCTGGAAAAACATCAGGAAAGTCGCGAACCACAGGGATATCCTCGATCTTCTTCTCATCAGTAGAAGAAACAGAAAGAAGTGCCAAAACGGCCGAATAACCCTTTCGAAGGTACTTAAGGGCTTTCATGCTGGAGATGAGACTTAGCGGAGCATCGTTCTTCTCACCATGCACCAAAAGAAATTCTCCATCCGGGAGAGGAATCCGAATAACCTTATCAAAACAAACGATCTCCGCACGATACAACGATAACCAATCCATGCCTACAACGACATCAAAGCTACCCAAGGGTACAGGCATAAGGTCGATGGGGAAGGACAAACCCGACAACTCTAGGTGACACTCCCGAAGGACACAACTTGCTTCAATCTTTTTACCGTCAGCCAACTCAATCAAATACTTAGCCTCTAAGGGAATGGGCACTATATCTATCAATCGGCTAACTTCCAAAGATAATAAACTTCTATCGGCACCGGAATCAAACAAAACAGTAACAGGGCGATTATTGAGAAGGAACGTACCGGTAACTGTGTCAGGATCCTGTTTAGCCTCCACGGCTCCAATGACAAAGGCGCGTGCGTTCCTGCCACCGCCTCCGTTGTTCCCGTTACCGTTCCTGCCCTTCACATCCTCGCCCGGTTTCAGCTTCGGACAATCCCTCTTGAAATGCCCAACCTCACCACAGTTAAAACAACCCTGCTTCCCTGAAGTCCCCTGAGCAGCAGGAGTAGGGACAACAGTAGGGGTTTGAGTCGATGGATGTGTAACCCGACAGTCCTTAGCAAAATGCCCAATTCACTGGCAGCGATGACAACGAGAACGGTCGCAGTTCCCCTGATGATGAAGCCCACACTTGTTGCACTTTGGGAGTTTCCCAGCATAACCACCCTGCTTCGAACCCGAAGAAGAAGAATCCCCAACATCAAATTTCTTAACCTGCTGAGATGGAGCTGGTATAGAACCCTTCCCAACACTAACCCACTTGCGCTTGTTACTTTCTGGAACTTTGACAGTCAAACCACGGGTAGGCAAAATACCCTCATTCACCTTCAAATTAGTCATCCTATGAGCCGATCGAACCACATCTGCATAAGTAGGAAGATTTCCTGCAGCCACCAACCCCGCTATCTCTGGTACTAGCCCTGAAATGTAGTGCTCGATCCTCCTATACTCCGGTGCGTGTAAATCAGGACACAGCACCGCCAACTCATTATGCCTCACAGTGTACTCCTCTATCTCTAACCCAACCATCTTGAGGTTCCAAACCTCATGTTCCAACTTCTGGATCTCCTCCCTAGGACAGTACTCCCTCTTCAAGAGCTGAACGAAGTTCTCCCATGGCATGGCGTAAGCTTCCCCCAAACCCATGTTCCGAGTAGTAGAGTTCCACCAGGTCAAAGCAACATCCTGGAAAAGCGCGGCAGCATACTTAACCCGATCCTCAGGAAGACAGTTACACATCAAAAACACCGACTCCACCTTCTCCAGCCACTTGAGCAACCCAACTGCCCCCTCAGTGCTAGAGAAATCATGGGGCTTACAGTCCCGGAACATCTTGTACGTGCACATAGCTGGAGGTGGGTTAACGACACCACCTGAAATGAAACACATAAGAAAACCACAAAAGAAAGATACCACGCTCATAAATGAGGCAAAGCTGATAGAATCAACTTACCACCATGAGCATTGTGTCCTGCCTGGAAGGCAGCTTGCAGCAGGTTGTTCAGATCTTCCCGCGTTAGGTTCACGCCTCCACGACCACCGCCACCATCACGTCCACCAGTGCGGCCACCTCTACGTCCTCCACGAACTCCAGACATGATTCTGGCAACAAGAACGAGGAAATTCAGATTTACAGCTACTGGCAACCACTAGTGTTCATAAAATCAAGGCTAGATCCAATCCAGAACTATCCCTTCAAACCTGGAGCTCACTAGGACTTTCATGCATTTCGGTTTATGATTTCGTGTGCACCCGAAATGATAAACCGCTCTACATGGTCCTCCAAGTGTCCTCCTAGTTTAAAGTTCAAGTCATCAGACACGGACACCTAGCAGTTTACCGTAATGGCATAGATGCCAAAGTACGGTATGGGCGAGTGTGTTTATTGGAGTACGGAGGGGAGATGTCCGAACCTTGGACAGATCTCAAGAGTATATAAACCACTCCAATACACAACACTGCCTTGCCAATCAATAACCCAACACACAGGAGAGCGGATGATGTAACGCAAAGAGTTTGATGATTTAAAGGCACCCCGACAAGCCCGTATGTAACCCACTATGTCGACTTGTACCATGTGACCGTCTAGTGTGTGTGACTCGGCTATAGACTAGACTCTACATGCAGTCCTAGTTCACTATAACCATTGGCTCTGATACCAATCTGTCACACCCTTAAATTCCACTTGCGGAGTTTTACCGCGAGGCGCGTGACAAACCAGGACCCAAGTCAACGGTCACAATAAACAACACTATATGAACGCATGACAATTTAAAAACACAAGTTCAAACCATGACATAACAGCGGAAGCTTTTTTTACAACTCAAAATCCAAAAGTATTCAAACTTGTTCGTTATTCAAAAACCATGAACCCTAAACTAGACGCCGTGCAGACGCGTGCGCCTAAGCCCTGGGATGCTACCTTAGCGACCTGAGAAAAACATGCCAAAAATATGTCAGCACAAAATGCTGGTGAGTTCACAGGTTTGTAATAAAAGTTACCAAGTTCGCCCTGTCCATACTATGTAAAATGTATACCAAAGTACGCTAGCTAGGCGTATGTTTTGTTACTACTACGATTAGGAACCATTACTGACACGCATACCCAGAAGTGTTTGTGCCCGAATAGTGTACCGTTACTGTTTGAGACAATATGCACCCGCCCGGCTCCCAGCCGACGAGTGGGGCAGGTCACGCCCAATAGATCTATCCACATTTCCCCGTTGTGCCACCCCGCACATTCATGGTTTCCCCCGGGACTTTCAAAGATCGTATAGTAACCCAAAATAACCCATAGTATGACAGTTGTTACCAAATACAAGTTTAACGCATGTATTCTCCCCCAAAAGTAAAACCCGTTAAAGTGGGGCTGTGAACTCACCTTAGGTTGCGTTACTTCGAAAATGATTAAAAACCAGCAAGTTATGCTAGCCCCGTATAGCGGCGACCTAACATATGACAGTTATAAGTACTTAGACTAATAACCCGTAGGTTAGTTAGCCCCTAGATGTCCAGACCATAACCAAGTTCATTTGAAAACGCGTTGACTGTTTAACCGACCATTTGGACAAGACTCGACAACCCATTGGTGACCCGAGACTCCATGTGTTAACCTCATAAACTATGACATACAAATCATGCAACAATACTTAACACGTGTTAAAGTTCAACAAGTCTAGCATATAGTTCAATCAGGGCATAAATAAGTCCGAGCACGTGTTATCATGTAACTAAGTATGATACGGGGTTCCTAGCATGTTCCTAGGTGTCAAATCAGGTCTCGGAATGCCAAAACGCACTTACAGCAGCAGTACATGCGATTAGGAAAAGTCAACTAGCAATTAGGAAAAGTCAACTGGTGATTAGGCAGTGTAATCGCCTTCCCTGAAGGCAATTGGGCTCCAATCGCCTTCAACCATAGGCGATTAGGCCTATTCTAGTGTACTATAGGCGATTAGGGCTATAAGACATGCAATTCAGGGTTTAACTAGTGATTAGGAACGTAATCGCCCTCAGTGAAGGCGATTAGGCCCCCAATCGCCCTCCCTATAGGCGATTAGGCTCCTAATTGCCTTCAGCCCAGGCGATTAGGCTCCCTAATCGCCTTCAGTATTGCTGTTCCAATTTTTCGCGTGTTTAACCCTCCAAATCAGATCCGGAACGTGTTGAAACACCAAATATCAATCACAAAACTTTATCAAACATATTCCAAGCAAAACCCTTAAGTTATCATCATTCTAACAGTCCCGAATGCGAGCGTTTTCCCAAAATAGCCTACTTGTCATGTAAACATCACATCAACATGCAAAAACTTGCCCTAAATAGCAAATATCCAGATTTCATCACGTAACAACGTTGTCCGATAATATCCTACTGTTCTAGCATCATCCTAAAGCAAACCCCAACATCATATAACCAACAAAACACATCATATCATTCTTAATCATTCACAACCATTCAAATGGGTCAAAATACCAAACATCAATAATACACAACCATGGACCTCCAAACTCCTAAGTTAACATTATCATAATCCATTTAAGTCAGAAACACATTTATAACACAAGAATAACCATGTTTCAATCATAAAAATCCTTCCTTTATACCAATACAACACATATAACATGCATAAAGGTTTGGGTTTGTTTAGAAACGGTTTTTAATAGATTTTCAAAGGCACAATAGTTTAGAAACCAGGTCTGGACCTTTAGGGAACAAAACATAATCATACAAAAATTTGGGAATGAAGAACACACCTTGGATTTATGAGAAATTGATGTGTAAAGCTTGGAAATGTGTGTTTTGATGCAAAAACGTGTTCCATAGGGTGTTTGTGAGTTGGGATAGGTTATGGGACGGCTAGGGTTGCACAAATGGTGTTTTAGAGGTCAAGGGTGGTATTTATAGGCGTTTCTAGTCGTTTAAAACACGTCAGGCGATTACGCAGCAGTGCAGGCGATTAGGCCTCCCAATCGCCCTCAGCTATAGGCGATTAGGGCCTAATCACCCTCACTATAGGCGATTACAGCTCCTAATCGCCTATAGGAGCTTCCTAATCGCCTATACACATGCGTAATCACCTACAATGTCATGCAATCACGTGTAATCGCTGTTTTAACATATGTAAACACGTATACACATACCTACAAGTCACATAAGTATTATAAACACATAATTCATGAAAATAAACACGTTCACGTTCGTTCACCAATTCCCGAGACTCGAGACTTGTGTGTTTACTAAGGTCCGACGATTCTGCGAATCGTCATTTCTTGTTCCCATGGTTATGGACCGACATCTAATGACCCTTTAGACCGCAGTAACGACTCCCGAACCATAACACGACTCAACCGACCCAGTTAAGTATAATATACGCGTGACTCGCTAAGGTAGACTTTAAGCTAACCAATGTTATCAACCTGAGTTTGCCGGGTGTCACAGCTGTGCCGACTGTTTGTAATTATTTTCGTTAGATATTGATTACAAGTTAAGTTTTATAGAGTCTGTTTTAAAATTCTGATTACATCAACCTTCAGCTCAACAGCGGTATTGGATCATAGTTGTTTGAAACATGTGTTTGAAGTCGTCCAATAAGACATTTTGAAGGGAAAATATTTATTACACGTTGTAAATTAAAAATATTATTATATGTTTATCAATTATTACTGATAAACATTATGACAAAAAATGGTTATAATAACTTCACTGACCAGAAAACAAATATTCAATTTACTTTCTTTAAAATATTACTTACAATGATGCAATTGTAAGTCTTTTGTTAAAAAAATGTATTCAAAGAAATATTATTTACGTAAGTATGATAAGTCTTCAATAAAAATATAAATCCATGTTTTATAGATGCTGATAGTTTTGTAGAATTTTTATTGCTACAAACTATATCTTCATTTTAAGTGTTACATTTAAAATAATAGGACTTCAAATCATTGGTAAAACAATAGTTTAATTGTTTAATTTATATAAAAATAATAACGTCAAAATTTATGTTATCTTTCCATCTAGATCCTTCATACCTAGAGTGGCCATTAATAGTTTTAGGGCTGTGCGGACTGTTGGTAATTATTATACTTATTATGTTAGATATTGAGTACAAGTTAAGTTTTATAGAGTCTGTTTTAAAATTCTGGTTACATCATCCTTCAGCTCAACAGCGGTATTGGATCACAGTTGTTTGAAACATGTGTTTGAAGTCGTCCAATAAGACATTTTGAAAGGAAAATATTTATTACATGTTGTAAATAAAAAATATTAATAGATGTTTATCAATTATTATTGATAAACATTATGACAAAAAATGGTTATAATAACTTCACTGACCGGAAAACAAATATTCAATTTACTTTCTTTAAAATATTACTTACAATGATGAAATTGTAAGTCTTTTGTTAAAAAAATGTATTCAAAGAAATATTATTTACTTAAAGTATTATAAGTCTTCATTAAAAATATAAATCCACGTTTTATAGATGCTGATAGTTTTGTAGAATTTTTATTGCTACAAAATATATCTTCATTTTAAGTGTTACATTTAAAATAATAGGACTTCAAATCATTGGTAAAAACAATAATTTAATTGTTTAATTTATATAAAAATAATAATGTCAAAATTTATGTTATCTTTCCATCTAGATCCTTCATACCTAGAGTGGCCATTAATAGTTTTAGGGCTGTGCGGACTGTTTGTAATTATTATACTTATTGTGTTAGATATTGAGTACAAGTTAAGTTTTATAGTGTCTGTTTAAAATTCTGGTTACATCGTCCTTCTGCTCAACAGCGGTATTAGATCACAGTTGTTTGAAACATGTGTTTGAAGTCGTCCAATAAGACATTTTGAAGGGAAAATATTTATTACACGTTGTAAATAAAAAATATTAATATATGTTTATCAATTATTATTGATAAACATTATGACAAAAAATGGTTATAATAACTTCACTGACCGGATAACAAATATTCAATTTACTTTCTTTAAAATATTACTTACAATGATGAAATTGTAAGTCTTTTGTTAAAAAAATGTATTTAAAGAAATATTATTTACTTAAAGTATGATAAGTTTTCATTAAAAATATAAATCCACGTTCAATAGATGCTGATAGTTTTGTAGAATTTTTATTGCTACAAAATATATGTTCATTTTAAGTGTTACATTTAAAATAATAGGACTTCAAATCATTGGTAAAAACAATAGTTTAATTGTTTAATATAATAATAATAATGTCAAAATTTATGTTATCTTTCCATCTAGATCCTTCATACCTAGAGTGGCTATTAATAGTTTTAGGGCTGTGCGGACTGTTTGTAATTATTATACTTATTTCGTTAAATATTGAGTACAACTTAAGTTTTATAGAGTCTGTTTTAAAATTCTGGTTACATCATCCTTTGAGCTTAGTGATTTTGTTTGATATTCATTACGAAGTCTGTTTTTAAATTTGGTTGTATTATCCTTCAGTGGATAATTTTATTGGATTACAGTTGTTTATGAACATCTGTTGTTAAGTTATCAAATTTTTTATTATTATTTTTTTAATGATTAATTTTATGTGATTGGTTAAAAAAGTTTGTCATGTAATAATAATAATAAATGTAGTTATTAATTAATTGTATTACGTATATATCTATTTTTCCAGTCTATAAAAGGCGAGGAACTCTTCATTTCAGTTTGCAAGCTTGTAATACTTGAACTATTGAAAACAAACCAACCCTCTATACCTTCAGTATATAATGTTATTTCATTTAAATTATCTACCCTTAGTCTTTTCTAAAATTGTGGTTTTGAAAGAAAAATGTATTGGCAATAACCCGTTGATAATGAAGTCGGAATTGGTGTTGCTGCAAGATTCTTACAATCAAAGGAAAGTATTAGTAGATTTGTTATAATAAGGAAGCCTGTCTAAAATGTGATGGGTCTCTATATAAATAACATGTCTCTAATTTTTTTGTTACTTAGAGACATACTATTGTTTAATTTGTATATTTTTCTTTTTTTTGAAGCCTGGATTCTTTGCCAGGCTTCTTTTGGTTTTGTTTTGTGGTGTTTCAGCTGTATTTTGTATTTTTCTGTTTGTCTTATAGATGAGGTGTGTTAGTTTGTATTAGTTATTTTTTACTGTGATATCGGAGATTTTTGTTAGAGCACTTGTATTTTATATCTTTGTAAGCACTTTGCAGTTTCTTGTGTTTCCGCTGTATTTTGTATGTTTTGTTTATTCTTATATTGTAAGTAAAATAATGCAATTTGAATGATGAGTTTTATTGGTATAATTATTTTCAGTATGGTATTTTTGAAAAATTACAGTTAGTGTTGCTTAAGACAAAATACACAGTTTTTGTGTATATATATATATGGTGTGAATAGAAAATAATATTAACACGGTATGGTACACGTATTATACACTTTACGGAGTGACGTTTAAATTGAAAGTGTATACGTTTTACAGTTGGCACATGTAAGTAAGTATAGTTTTTCATCTACCGCGTTTATAGCATTAAATTTCGTAATTAATATGAAATGATAACTTTTGTTTGTTATTTAAACAATGGGCTTATAAATATGTAGATCTTTTACTGAAAATTGTACTATATAGTCATATTGTATATCGAGAATATTTTTGTGCAAAATTTTCAAGTTATGGCGTCATCATCTTCAGTAGTAGTACTCGCAGTGGATTTCAAGGTCGATTTTGTGACAACTCGGGTAAATCTCTCTCTTGGTTTCTATCTTTTGTCTGTTTCTTTTGTTATTCCTTTTGGTACTTGTGCAATTTTCGGGACGAAAATTCTTTTAACGTGGGGATGATGTGACACCCGGCAAACTCAGGTTGACAACATTGTCTAGGTCAAAGTCTACCTTAGCGAGTCACGCGTATATTATACTTAACTGGGTTAGTTGAGTCGTGTTATGGTTCGGGAACTGTTAATTTAGTCTAGAGGATCATTAGATGTCAGTCTAGAGGATCATTAGATTTCAGTCCTTAACCAAGTGTACAAGGGGTGACGATTCGTAGAATCGTCAAAGCATAGGGAACATACAAGTCTCGAGTCCCGGGAATTGGTGAACGAGTGTGAATGTGTTTGTTTGCAAGTATTATGTGTTTACAATCATTATGTGACTTGTCGGTATGTGAAAATGTGTTAACATATGTTAAAACGGGGTTTAACGCGCCAAATATACGGAACCAACCCCTACAGGCGATTAGGGAGGCCTAATCGCCTATAGGGAGGCGATTAGCTGGATATGATAGGCGATTGGGCAAGGTTTTAGGCGATTAGTGGGCTAATCGCCTATAGGGAAGGCGATTAGCAGCCCTAATCGCCTGTAAAAGCTGCATAATAGCCTGAAACGTACCTGGCGACTAGAAACGACTATAAATACAACACTTGACCTCCTAAACTTCATTATAACAACCCTAGCCGTCCCACAACTCGTCCCAACACACAAACAACCTCTGGAACACGATTTTGGATCAAACTACACGTTTTCAAGCCTATTACATCAATCTATCATAAACCTAAGGTGTGGTTTTCATTCATGCAACCTTTATTAACGTTATTATTGAATCCCTAATGGTCCAGACCTGTTTATAAACGTTTGTGTCTTCTGAAATTCGTTAATAATCGTTGTTAATTGAATTCTAACTTTTATGCATGTTGTATGTGTTAATTATAATTAAAAGATAGGTTTGTTGTGATTCAAAAAGGATTGTTAACATAATATTAAGGTATTTACAGATTGATGATGATAGCATGTTGATGAAATCTGAGTAATTGTTCATTAGGGTTACGGTTATGCATGTTAATGTGATGCTTCATGCTACGTGTATTATCTTTGGGGAAACATGTTTGCATTCAGGGCTGGTAGAACGATGTTAAACGAAGGATTTTGATTGAAACATGTTTGATATGGTTGTTTGATTGATATTTGATGTTTCCACACGTTCTGGATTTGATTTGGAGGGTTAAACGCGCGAAAAACCGGAACAGATGTGCTGAAGGCGATTATGGACCCTAATCGCCTATGCTATAGGCGATTAGGAGGCCAATCGCCTGATAGGGAAGCCTAATCGCCTATAGTATAGGCGATTGGGGGCCTAATTGCCTTCATTTCATGCGATTGTGATCCTAATTGCTAGTTAAGTCCTGAATTGCATGTCTTACGACCCTAATCGCCTGATAACTCCTGATTTGCATACCACATGACCCTAATCGCCTATAGTATAGGCGATTAGCCCCCATAATCGCCTGTTGACTTTCATAATCACTACTTGACTTTTCCTAATCGCCTGTACTGCTGCTGTAAGTGTATTTTAGCATTTCGAGACCCGATTTGACACCTAGGAACATGCTAGGAACCCCGTATCATACCTAATAACTTGGTAACATGTGCTCGGACTTATTTATGTGTTAATTGGACTATGTGCTAGAACTTGTTGGACTTTAACGTATGTTAAGTGTGATTGCATGATTGTATGTTTGAGGGTGCAAGTATAACACGGGGAATCTCGGGTCACCAATGGGATGTCGAGTCTTGTACATTTGGTTAGTTTAACAGTCACAGTGTTTTCAAACGAACTTGGTTATGGTCTGGACATCTAGGGACTAACTAACCTACGGGTTATTAGTCTAAGTACTTGTAACTGTCATATGTTAGGTCGCCGCTTTACGGGGCTAGCATAGCTTGCTGATTTTATTCATAATACGAAGTAACGCAACCTAAGGTGAGTTCACGGCCCCACTTTTAACTGGTTTCACTTTTTGGGGGAGAAAACATGTGTTAAACTTATGTTTTGGTAACAACTGTCATACTATGGGTTTCTATGGTTTACTATACGATCTTTGGAAGTCCCGGGGGAAACCATGAATGTGCGGGTTAGCACAACGGGGAAATGTGAATAGATCTATTGGGAGTGACCAACCCCACTCGTCGGCTTGGAGGGCCGGGCGGGTGCATATTGTCTCAAACAGGAACAGGTTTACTATTCGGGCACAACATCTGGTTTGCGAGTTAGTAATGGTTTTCCAATCGTAGTAGTGACAAAACATACGCCTAGCTAGCGTACTTTGGTTTACAATTTTATATAGTTTGGACAGGTTGAACTTGGTACTCTATTTTACAAACCTGTGAACTCACCAGCATTTTTGTGCTGACGTAACTCTTACATGTTTTCTCAGGTCGCTAAGGTAGCACTACGGGACTAGGGCGCACGCGTCTGCACGGCGTCTAGTTAGGGTTGCATGGTTTTCCAACACTGAATACTTTGGATTACTTTTGGTTATGTTTTGAGATTAACCTTCTGCTATTATTTGGGAATTTTAAACTATGTTTTTGAAATTGCATATGTTCATTTAGACTTGTTTATTGTGATCGTTGACTTGGATCCTGGTTTGTCATGCGCCTCGCGGTAAAACTCCGCAAGTGGATTTTGAGGGTGTGACAGATTTAATAAGACAAGTTCTTATGCAATATGATCAAGATACATTATATAAGGATGTTTTGAAGCAGACTTTCAACCGTATTTCAAACTCTTTTGATAAAAAAGCTAAAGTAGTCGAGAAATTGAAGTGTTTGCCACCATCCACAATTCGTGACAGTGGTATAGTGTTTTATATCGATGCGATGAAAAGTGATCTGGAGCAGTTAGAAATAATTTCTTATATTGTAAAGTCACTTAAGGCTTCTATGGACTTGAAGTTCAAGTTTTAAACTCATTTTGAATGTTATGTCTTTTATCTTATTGTTTTGTATGTTTTTGGTAATGTAGTAGAAGTTGATGTAATAGCTTAGTATTTAAATAAAAATTTTATTTTTGTTAATGTTATTTGTATAATAGATAAATTAAACAGAAATTAATGCAAACATACTTGAAGTATAATGTATAAGAAAATGTTATTTTTAAGAAAGATCATATTTATCGTAAACTAATTAATTATCAGATATTTAAACTGCTGTAGTATGATTTGACAATAGGTACAGTCTGTAAAATCTGATGTATTGCCACTAAAGACTTTTAGGGCTGTTCGGACTCTTTCTAATTATTATGAATTTGAAAACCGTAATTTAATTTAATTTAAATTTATTGTTATTTCGGAATTATTAAGTTTTGCTGAATTTTAATATATGTTTGCAATTCAATAGTTGTTGATAAACATTATCAAACAGATGCTTGTACTAATTTAAGTGAATTATATGTAAATATTTCATATAATTTCTTAAAAAAGTTTGTCATTGAAATATTATCTATTCAAAACTATAATTACATATTTTATAAATGTTGATGTGTTTGAAGAATTTTAATTTCTATAAAATATATTTTCTTTTTTTAAAGTTATAGGAACAAAAACTTTTAGGGCATTGGGTATCAAAGACTTTTAGTGCTGCACCGACTGTTAGTAATTATGAATTTGAAAAGACTGGTTTATTTTAAATTTATAGTTATTTCCTTAGATATTCAATACAATGTCTAGTTTAATTTAAATTTGAAAAGTCCGGTTTAATTTAAAAATATGTTCATTTTAAGTGTTACATTTAAAATATAAGACTTCAAATCATTGGTAAGAACAATAGTTTTAATTGTTTAATTAATATAATATAAAAATAATAACGTGTAAATTCATGTTATGTTTCTATCTAGATCCTTCATAGCTACAGTGGCCATTAAATAGTTTTGGCCTGTGCGGACTGTTTGTAATTATTATAGTTATTTCGTTAGATATTGATTACAAGTTAAGTTTTATAGAGTCTGTTTTAAAATTCTGGTTACATCATCGTTCAGCTCAACAGCGATAAGGGATGACAGTTGTTTGAAAACATCTGTTTGAAGTCGTCAAATTAGACATACCTTTGAAGTTAGAATAGGTTTCAATATGAAGTTTATTACTACATGTAATTGAAATTAATTAGAATATTCTTATTAATAATTTAATATATAAATCCACGTTGTATATAAAAAGTATTAATATATGTTTATGAGTTATTGTTGATAAACATTATGAAATTATAATTACAAGTTTTATAGAAGATTATATTTTTGTAGGATGTTTATTGGTACAAAATATATGTTCGTTATTTAAAGTTATACTTACAATAAAAGATTGGAAATGATTTTGTAACAACAATAGTTTTAATTGTCAATTAATATAAAAATAATAATTTGTAAATTTATGTTATGTTACCAATAAAGATCTTTCATCTCTAAAGTGACCGTTAAAGACTTTTAGGGCTGTCCGGACTCTTAGTAATTATTATGAATTTGAAAACCGTGATCTTTCATCTCTACAGTGACCGTTGAAGACTTTTAGGCTGTCCGGACTCTTTGTAATTATTATGAATTTGAAAACCGTGATTTAATTTAATTTAAATTTATAGATATTTCAGAATTATTAACTTTTGTTGAATTTTAATATATGTTTACAATTCAATAGTTGTTGATAAATATTATTAAACAGATGTTTATAATAATTTAAGTGAATTATGTGTAAATATTACATATAATTTCTTAAAAAAGTTTTTTATGGAAATATTATCTATTGTAAAATATAATTACATATTTTATAAATGTTGATGTTTTTGAATAATTTTAATTTCTATAAAATATATTTTCTTTTTTTAAGTTATAATAACACAAATATAATTATTTTTAATTTAAATTTATAGTTATTTCCTTAGATTTTCATTACAAAATCTCTTTTAAAAATGTGGTTATATTATTCTTCAGCGGATTATCATAATGATTCACTGTTGTTTGTCAACATCTGTTCACAAGTTATCAAATATTTTATTTATTTTAACTTGGAATTTGTTTGTATATGAAACTTTATTATTAGGGCATTTTAAGTAATTACTAACTATAATGGTAATATACTAATAATCTAAAAGGTTATAAGTTGTTTATAAAAACAATTATTACTATTTTTAACAATGATGATTTTTAGTACAATTTTTATTGCTATAAAATATGTCTTATGGAAATTGTAAATTGTATATATTTTATACAAATTAAATAGTTGTTGATAATGCAACTAATAAACTTGAAAACCCAACTTTTCGAATACTCAGTATACTTCAGCCTATAAAAGGGGATGAATTTTCGATATTCATTTTCAGTATTCTCAATATACATCTCTCTATCTGTCCATTCAAAATGCATTATGATATTACCCTCAAAGTTTTATGTACAAGTTTTTCGAAAGATTCTTTCAATCAAAGGAAAATAGTTTACAACCAGTTGGTTGATAAACACTATGGAATTGATGTTTTCCAATGATTCTTCCGATCAAAGGAAAGTATCATTTCATTATTTTATATATACATCCGGTTCCTATTTTCCATCGTTAGGTCTTTTAGAACTGGATGACATTTACATTTTTTTTCTTTTGAAGATTGTATACCAACAGGCTCGAACCCATGAGCCTTTGGTTTCAGTTTGTACGTGAAAACCACCAGACAACGACGAGGTTGGTTGAATATGTTTGGTCTAAATTATAATTTCAAAATAATAAAACTGATTATAAAGTCTACTGTTCAAACCAACAGATGATTGGTGTTTCATAAAGAAATATTCAAAATGTAAATTTGTTATAGTTGTTAGTAGCAGCCGTTTAATACAACAACTGTTTAAAAAAAATGTTGAGTTAAAAACTGTTTGAATAAACAACTGATTTTAAAAAGGGGCAAAATTAATAGTATATTAATATTATAAAAAGGGGCAAAATTAATGATTACGTTAACAATATTATTTATTATTTTATTATTTTTATTATTGTTATATTTTATTATAGTAATTTCTTCAGTCTATATATAGGTCAGTAAGTGGTCATTTCTGTTTGCAACTTTATATTCATTGAAGCATTAGAAAAACAAATTTATCTTCCTTATCGCCATGATAATCTTATTTCCTTTAAATTTAATACCAGCAATCATCTCGAAAATTCTTACAATAAAAGAAAAATGTATTACCATTAAATGGTTACCTTTGAAGTTGGAGTTTGTTTTCTCTGAAGATTCTTACAATCAAAGAAAAATGTTATTTTTATCCATGTGCACCTCTATGGTCTTAATAAATAGACATGGATGTATGTGAAATAATGTGTTTTCCACCCTTCAAAGGTTAGAAGGCATATTATTTTTTAGGTTTTGTTTTTTTTCCTTTTAAGATTGTTACTTTGTATCTTTTTCCTGTATTTTCTATTTTTTTTATTAGAAGACTTCTATCTTTTGTATTTGTAAACTGTTTTGTTTTGTGGTGTTTTACCCATATGTATGTGTTGTCGTATATTTATTTTCATTGTTTTTTTGTTTGTTCTTTTTTCGGATGATGCTCACAAGAAATATCATTCTGTTGGGTTTGGTTGCTAGAAGGATTTTTTTATGTTTCCTTGTATTTCAATGTAGTTTGATAAGTCACATATTGTAATTCTGTTGTATAACTCACAGTTGTATTTACATCTGAACAGAGGTTTGATTTGTTTGTAAATTTATGTTCACGTCGTTGTTGTAGTTTTAGTTATTAAATGCTGTTTTTTATGAATCAGACGTTACGAGCCAGACGTTACTAAACAGTTTTTAATTACACAGAGAATTGGCTTGCTTACGTTGAATTTAGTAAACAGATCTTAAAGTAATTGTCTTTAAGAAATAGAGAGATATTAATAAACAGTTGTTTACATTTAAAACATACATAATAAAAACCATATCTATTATATAAACTAATAAATTAAAATGTCAAAAACCCTTTGTTTCTTTTTCAGAATCTCGCTTGAAAGATCTTTTTTTAAGTTTATCATTGCTTGATGAATGTTGTTGTCCATTTGTAGTTGTTGAGTCAAGTAGTCTTCTATCTTTTCTCTCAAAGCAGTTGGTGGTTCTTGCAAAATAATATCTATCACGCCAATGTTTGTCCATGATTGTTCCTTAACTATTTCTTCCATCTTCTCTACTTGATTTCTAACATGTTCGTCTTTTCTACCTTCGTTTAGTGAGTAAGTGCTGAATATTGACTTAATGTCTGATGTATCAGCAAAATGATAGTATGATCTGTTTGCCATTTTTGTATACTTTAGTATATGTACTGTGTGGAATTTATAGATAAATTTCAAGTTTGATATCAACATATTTATAGAAATAATTTTGAAAGATAATTAATTTCACGCGATATTCGGTACAACTTATACTTTATTATTTCGTCTATTCGTTTTCTAAAGAATTCATGTAAATATAGGTCTTTACCCACACATAGTATGTGTGGGAAAAAGGCAATAATGTGTTGGATTTTGTATTTACCTATACATAAATTAAGTGTTATCATGTGTAGACTCAGGACTGTGGATATAGATCATTAACCACACAAAAATTATGTGTAGGTATACAGCAAGCTATACCTACACATACATATGTAGCTAAAAGTATGTTATATGTGTGGTTAAAACTATAACTTGTTAAGATAGATTATGACTTGGCATCTGACGTGGAACATGACATGGCCTGTGACGTGGCAGATGACATGGAAGCTGACATGGCGCATGACGTGGCATCTGACATGGCGCATGACGTGGCATCTGACGTGGCACATGACGTGGCATCTGGCGTGACACATGACAAGGCAACTGAATTGCACTATGATTATGACAAGTGTCACAAATATATATGTAGTTAAATGTAAAAATATGTGTAGGTAAACACTCCCCACTATATATAATAATAATATTCAAATATATATATAAACAAATACAAAAACAAGTATATAAAGACATGCGACCAAATTATCATTATTAATAAAAACATCATCGTACAAGAAACCAAACCAAATACTTAAACAAACAAAAGAAAAATTAACCATATGTTAATAACAAGTTATATAAAACCAAACCAAATACTTAAACAAAAAAAAGAAAATTTATCATTTTGGCATACTACTCGCAGCATTTGAAAGTTGAACTCTAGTGGCAATTTCTTCTTCGAAACTTTCATTGCATTTCGAGCTCCTTTGCCACATGTAATGCAACGTGTTGGCCTTGTCACACCTTCACCGATTTCTTCTTCGGTCTCATGAGTTGTGTCTACAAACAAGAAGAAGAACATATATATTTACAAGACTACCTACAAAAAATATTAAGATGCGTTATTGATTGTCATACCATCAACAATTTCTTTCTCTAGTCCTTCAGATTGCTCTACGTTAGTAACCAGGTTTGTTGGAGATAAAACTACTAATTAAATATGTAGTCTAATGTATATTTCAAAAGAAGAAAATAGCATATAATGTAAGACATTGAAGATAATAAAAAAAAGATAAAATGAAAGCAAGTAAACTAGTAACCTGAGATTGTTTCAATTTCATGGCTTGAGAGTAAATCGATTGGATCTGTTGCATATAAAATATATCATGTAAATTTAAAAAGAAAATGTGTACGCATAAATCAGTTTACTCAATAAAAAAACACATACCAGATCTTGATTTCTTATTGCCGGTAGATGCCATGTACTCGGCATCCTTTTGCAAATTTGTGTTCTTGTCTTTTCTCTTCTTGTTTTTTAAAATCCGAATTGTATCATTTAATGAAGACTTCATTAAAGGCACACCTAGTTCTTTCATTCTGGCTTTGTTCAGTTTGATTCTTTCTATTCTCGCTTTCTCGTACTCCATTTTCACTACATTTCATCTTCAAGTACAAAATCATATTATATATATACACAGACAAAATCACAATAAAACCTACTCAATTTGTAAGAAAACATCAAGAAAAACTACAACGCTTCACAAACTAAATATTTTGGATGAGATATCATTGTGGAACCAGAAACCTAATACAATGGTTTACATCAGAAACCACTAATAAAACTAGCTTGTCTCAGCTCAATTTTTTTAACAAACTGAATATTGAAACTAAACTCAGCTAGTAAAAAGATTAAGCGGTTGACCAGTCTTGTGAATGTAAAAGATGATAAACAAAAATGTAAAACCTAAAACTATAAGAGTTGATCTATGGAAGAAGGTAGCTAAAGAAGAAGAATGGCGGTTAGCTACTTAAACAGCCTCACCTCAGCTTGAAGTTTAAACGAACTAGCTAAACATAATGCTCAAAGTCCGCATATTCTACATCATGAAGCAAAATCGTTAGATGTACTTGGTCTTATCGAAAGAATCAAAGTTAAATCGTTCACTAAAGAACTTACATTTTTAAACGCATCAGCTGCAACATTGCACACGCATCAATAGCGCTGAAACGCAGCAGTATCAGCTGCACACGCATCAACAGCGCTGAAATGCAGCAGCAGCAGCTGCACACACATCAGCTGCATAAATTATTTCGCTTAGGGAGGAAAGGTTGTCGTCTCGCGGTCGCGTGGATATATTATTTGAAGAAAACGGAGTTCGGATGATAGGGTTATGGGCTGCGTGAAGACAGATGCGCAGAAACCGCGAATCTGGCCACTGTTTCGCTTTCCGGAAACTGTAGCGGCGGATTCCGGCGACGGTAACTGGTGGGTTTAAAAGGGTTCGGCGGTACGAACGCGTGGACATATTATTCGCCTAAAACAGAGTTCGTTTGGGTCTGTTTTGGTCTACTCGAATGTTGGCGTGCAAAACCAAACGGACTGGAGGACTGTTCTGCGATCTGGCAGCAGGAAGAATTATCATTTTGTTTCCATAGTATAACTTAAACAATCAAGCACATACAAAACAAGATCAATACATACATAGTTCCTGGACTAAATGTCAAATGCTACATACTTCAAATCAAGATTCGATTGTAACACACATAACCATGTAATTCAATTCTTTAAAAAAAAAAAATCCATACAGTATGTACTTATTAGTAGTCTCAAAAAAAATTCCTTTTATTTGTTTATGTTCCTTTTATTTGTATTTCATAGCAGTGAATTGTGTTATCATTATGAACGCTGCAAACAGTTAGACAATCAACAGATTCGTGGGTCATGGAGTGGAATTCGTGGACGCCTCGGAAAGTGGGGATTCTAGCTTGGAGGGCGGGTTTGGGTCGGCTTCCAACAAAAGCGGCGCTAAGAAGAAGGAATGTTAATGTTGGGTCAGATTTGTGTCCGATGTGCGGCGAACAGGTGGAAACGGTGGAGCATCTCTTCATTTCATGTGCTTTCGCTCAAGCGGTGTGGCAACTTATATCACAATGGTGTAAAGTAGGTGACTTGTTTGCGTTCGAGTTCAGGGATTTACTAAAACTACACGGTTATGTGGCTGGTTCCAAGGGGACTAAAAAAGCTTTTCATAGGGTCTGTCTCACGGCTGTATGGTGCATTTGGAATTCGAGGAAAAAGGCGATTTTCAAGCAAAGACAATGTTCATTACAAAAAGTAATTGGGGACATCAAAGCGCTAAGTCTATTCTGGGTTTTAAAAAGCGCGCCTAGGTGCGAGGCGCATCAAGGCTCAGCCTAGGGCGCCTCAAGGCTTTGCGCCTAGTCTTTTTCCCAAAGGCGCGCGCCTCAGGGGATTTTTTGTCAAATTTCAGGCGCTTTTCTCCCTGAGGCGCGCGCCTCACGTAACCTGGGTATTTTTTATGCATAAAAATGTTGTACCTTGGTGTTTTTGGCTTGTACATATAGGTAAAATCACATAAAAACCTTATTTATAGCTATATTTTGGGTAAATGAAGCTAAAAACTCATGGAATATATACGGGATATATAAAAAAATTATATAAATAGTGTGCGCTTCGGGTACGAAAATCCCACGCTTTTTGCGCTTTGCGCTTCGCGCGATGCGCTTAGACCTCGTCGCTTTTATGCGCCTAGCGCTTTTTAAAACCAAGAGTCTATTATGGGTCAAGGCACGTGCAAAGCAATCTAATTTGGATTGGGAAAAGTGGCGTGGGTTCAATCTATCCAACATTAGGTGGTGAGGTTCTTTTGGAGCGAATATAGTTTGGGTTTCAATATGTTTTGCTGCTCTATTTTGTTTGCTGCAGAAAGGTGTTTGCTGCTGCATACTGTTTTCTTTTTTCTGTGTATATATCAGTTGGGTGTTGTATGGGTGTTTATGCTAGTGACCCGCTAGCCCTTGGGTGATCAATAAAATTTTGTTGGCCGTTCAAAAAAAATTATAACTTTGGTCAACAGTGAGCAATTTCGAGGAGCCGCATCATCTAAAAAAGACTTGATTTTTATCCAAATTTTCAAGACAACCAATCACCTATTTGTATTATAACTTTGGTCTAAAAAACATTCGTTATTGCATCATAATTAAACATGTTATCATTCATTATACCTCAAACTTGACGACAACAACTTTCAAAACCCAATGTTTGGAAATGTGTGAATGGATTTTATTGAAATTATAATTTGATAAATTATAATTATTAATAAGACCTTAATGTGGTGAATTAAAGACTAAAACTTTTGAGTTTTATGTCTTTGATTAGAGGTCTTTATTTCTTTTAATTAGAGATTTTATGTCACTTAATTAGAGTCTTTATGTCTCAAATTAAGTCTCTAATTAAGAAGACTTTTCATACATCTATGTTCTTATATAATGGAAGGCTTTGTGCCTCATTTGGAGAGGTAGAAAAAGATACTTACACACACAACAGAACATATGTACTTGGATACATTGATCGATTGCTGCAGCAAAACTTTTAGAAGCAGTCTTGTTCCGGTTTCTTTTCAGGCAAGTGGGATAATCCGACAGTGCACCATCGCCACTGTTTCGAACCGGTGTACCCTGGGAACAGACGAAGAATCTGTTTAAGGGAATTGGGTCAAACACAAGCCCGGTTCACTTCTATAATTTCGTTTTCTAGTATAGTTTATTGCAGCAAGTACAGGGACTCGGAAACACGAGAGCTTCATGTACAAGAGGCATTGAGGCGATCACAATGTAAGTTTTCTAACAAACTTAAACAGATTCTTCGTCTACAAACTTTTGTGTTCTTCCTAAGGAATTTGGGTTCGCGAAAGTTTGTAAGTGTTTTCTTTGGTACATCGAATTGGATTACATTCATGATGAGAATGCAATCTTTAATCCGAAAGATTGTTTCTACAAAATGAATTTTTGATTTAATTTTCGGATTCATGGGTTTTGAGTTATATTTAGATAAACCAGACTATGAAACATTTCTAATATGTGTTTAAACATTTTTTTTTTTTGAATTTCTAATGATAGTATTAGAAAAGACATATTAGTTGAAAACCCACGTAAACTTGGTTGATCATGTTTTCTTTCTAGTAAGCGTATTAGAAAGATAATTTCAAAGTATTTGAAATGTATACATTTTCTAATAAGAGTATTGGAAAATAAAGGGTTTCAAAATATAAGGTTTTGAAACATGTATTTCTAACAAGCGTGTTAGAATCGACGACGTTGAAAGAATAACGTGTCATGAAACATTTCTAATAAGAGTATTGGAAATAAAGAGTTTCAAAATATAAGGTTTGAAACATGTATTTCTAACAAGCGTGTTAGAATCGACGACGTTGAAAGAATAACGTGTCATGAAACATTTCTAATAAGCGTATTAGAAATTATTATTTAGAAAATAGTAAGTTTAATTTGTAAACTTATATATTGATTTCTCTAACGGGCGTGTTAGAGATTGATGATTTTCTAAAGACAAATAAGATGTTTATATTTTCTAACAAGTGTGTTAGAAAAGATTATTGTACAAAATTCACAAACGTGTTGGAAATTTTTATTATGAAAATTGAAGGTTTTAGTAAGAATACTAATTAAAACTCCAAAGTTGAAACTTAAAAATAATAAGAATACCATTAAGTTGGGTCAAATATTCTTAAAGGTTTTAATGGGGGTGTTTCAACTCATGGATTTATGGAGATTGGAGTGTTTCAACCTTTTCCAACATTAAACCAGTTTGGTTAAATTTGACGGTTTCTAACGAGTGAGTTTGAAACGGGTATATTTTGGAAAATCCAAAGTTAATACCATTTATGTAAATGGATCAATTTTCTAACGAGGGTGTTAGAAACGGTTTATTTTATATAAACCAACAAGTTCTAAAACGACTGTCATAATCGTGTATTTCTAACAAGCAGGTTAGAAATGGTTGAGAATATAAACCAATGACCTTTAAAATGATTTTGATAATCGTTTATTTCTAACGGGTGTGTTAGAAAACAAGGTTTATTTGATATAACCAAACTATATATGATGAAACGTGTAATCGTTTACAGTCTAACAAGTATGTTAGAAATGGTTAATCATGAACACCATATACTCTAACAAGTGAGTTAGGAATGGTTTAAATAATAAAACTATATTAGAGTTTATGGTTTTGATGTGTAATCAAAACATAAATATGTATAGTTTATGGAAAATACTTGTAAAAGTAGAAATGTTTTGTATGAATAAACATGTCTTTTGCAAATTATATATTGGTTTGATACTTGTATGAGAATATGATGACTTAAACCATATAATAGTCTAGAGAGACTATTTAGTGTAAAACAACTTGATGTTGTTTTGAACATATTTACTTGTTCGACTACTTGTGAGTAGTTAAGTATAAACAACTTTGTTGTTTTGAACAGTGTATTGAGGGAGTACCTCGAAACATGCCACGAGACGATATATTTGCTATTATTTCGTCGAACGATAAAGTGTTGAAGAGAATAACACTTTGAGATTTGATGTTTATATATCCTTATATGAATCCGGTTAAAGATATATGTAATATGTTATATATATTTTGGATTATATTGAAATTATAATTTGGTAAATTATAATTATTAATTGATAAAACTCTTCATGTGGTGAATTGAAGAAAAAAAACTCTTTAGTAGAGTTAATTTATTTATGACACTTGATTATAGTTTTAAGACTAAATTAAGTGTATAATTGAAACTCTTGAGTAGAGTTCTTAATGCCATTTGATGAGGTTTTATTTCACATGGTGAAACTCTTGAGTAGAGTTCTTAATGACATTTGATGAGGTTTTATTTCACATGGTGAAACTCTTGAGTAGAGTTCTTAATGACATTTGATGAGGTTTTATTAGAGTGTTAATTATAGTCTTAAGTCTCTAATTACGAAAACGAGATATGTCATCTAATGTTGAGAGCATTTACGTAGAAATGCACAAATGTAGTTTTGATGACTATAACATATGATAGAAATATATGTTGTTATTCATAAGTCTTTGATAAATATTGCGAGATTTATTATAAAAGACTTAGAATAGTGATGGACGTGTAGAGTCTATACAAACCATCAATGTTGGTTGAACTATATAGAGGATTCGTGATATATTTTGGGAGAGTCACCCAATAAATAGTTTCAACAAAATATACACATATCACTTAGGCATATGTGAATGTCATGTCGTTGAGTGTCAATCTAATTGACTTGTTGATGATGAATATGTTCACCAAAGTGACTTATATTAAGACTTATGTTTAAGTCCTAAAGAGTCAATGGTGAAGCCTTGGAGATTAAAGGCAAACGAGTCTTGATCCTAATGGATGGAATTAATTATGGTTTTGAAGCATTCTTTAAACCAAGGTTTTGGAATGGTAAACAAAATCTCATTTTGTATCTAAACTAAGACGTGAATGTTAGGAAGAGATAGTGAGTTATCTCTTAAGGCTGTGAAGAATCAGAATGAGGCATCTGCTATTCACATGCTAAGTATTCGTAGTCTAAAGCATGCTAGACTAATACTTGTTAATTTAGATGCTCCACGGAGAATAAATTAACTTTGAACATTCAAACATATGTGACGACATAAGAATGAATTTTTAAAAACAAATATATAATTCATTAAAAAGGATGACTCGAAAGGACCGAATAAATAGTTAATTGGTTATGATACTATTTAGCTGATATGAGGAGAACTCATATAGCTCAGAAAACGGTTCGTGTGAAAAATATGGATTGAGTAATATAATGGATGACCTCAATAACACAAAGATATAGATAGTCGCTATCTTATCACGGGTGTCTAATGTCATCATGAGTGATATTACCCAAACTTTATCAAAGTGCAAGCAATGTGGGGGAAGAGCCATTTAAGAAACAATCCGTAGGGATGTAAAAATGGTACTTGAGAAGTTTTTAAGCGGCATATGAAAGGAAGAAACTTTCATCACCCCATTTGGTAGTTATCCAATAACAAGTGTGGAGGTGACTTGCATTTGAAAATAGAAGTTTTGATATGAACGGATGTGATTTTGGGAAGCACAAATCACACGAACCTAGAACAGACTTGTTATAGGTCAGTCCTATTATGTGGACAAAATTCTTGAGAAGTTCAATGGAAATGGCTCTAATGTGGCTAGAACTTTCATTGACACGAGTCAATGTCTAGCTAAGAAACGAGGTGAGCCTGTTAACTAATTAGAGTACTCAAGAATTATTGGCAGCCTGATGTATGCCTGATGAATCTGATAAGTTGTATCAGACCAGACTTAGCAAGCAAGCTAAGTAGATACACGAGCAACCTAAGTTCAATTCATTGGAATTACGTGACACAGGTGCTTTGGTAATTAGGATACATACGAGACTACGGGCTGCAAAATAAAAGATATCCAACAGTTATTGAAGGTTACTGTGATGCGAATGGGATATCTTACACGAATGATTCCAAGGCAACGAGTGGGTATTTGTTCACACTTGGAGGTGCCGCGATAACAAGGAAATCATCTAAGCAAATGGTTATTGCTAGATCCATGATGGAATCAAAATTCATCTCTTTGGATAAAGAGGATGAATAGGCAGAATGGCTACGTCAATTTATTAAGGATATACCTAGGTGGCCGAAGCCGGCATTGGCCCAATGCATACGCTGTGATAGTCAATCGGTAATTGGCAGAGCTCATATCACAATGTGTATCATTAAGAGGTATATAAGACGTAGGCATGATCGGTACGACAACTAATCTCTATAAGAGTTATCACTATTGACTATGTGAAGTCAAAGGATAACATCGCGGATCCACTAACAAAAGGCTTAAGCAGAGAGTTAGTTCAGAAGTCGTCAATGGGAATGGGACTAAAGCTCATGAAAGGCTAAGTTTATGCGAAGGAAACCTAACTCAACTGACTGGAGATCCCAAGATCTGAGTTCAATTGGACAACCTAATTGTATGAACTAGCGAAGGTCACTGTGGGGGAGAGTTGGTGGAAACCCCACGTTTTAAAAGGGAGTTTACTATAAGATTTGATAAGCTTCCTAGTCCATTCCTAAGAGTGACAAGGTTGAGGTTAAGCTTATGGCTTTTAATGATTTGACTGAGGTAACCAGTCCCAGTAGATCACCTATGTGAGAGAGAAGTGGGGTCACTTCGAAGGGTATTGTTGGGGCACAGTACTTAAGAGCTCTCGCAGAACCAGGCACGTGTCCATGACCATAACGGACACAACTATGAGGACTTGACGTTGTCAGGGAGAGTCTTGTGTGAAGCGTATTGTCGTCCACACAAACGGCAGACGAGTTCAAAGACATCGCGTTCTACTCAGAGCTAGTGGGCTAAGTGCGTTTCATAAGCGAAGGTTCAAAGGGTCACACCTACCTATCGTATGCAAAACTCAACTGTTGAAATTTAATCGGAATGAGGTTGTTTCTGAGTATGACTCCCTTTCATGTGGGGGTTTGTTGAAACTTTTGTATGTTTTGAATAATCTCCATTCATGTGGGGGATTGTTGGAAATGTGTGAATGGATTTTATTGAAATTAAAATTTGATAAATTATAATTATTAATAAGACCTTAATGTGGTGAATTAAAGACTAAAACTCTTGAGTTTTATGTCTTTGATTAGAGGTCTTTATTTCTTTTAATTAGAGATTTTATGTCACTTAATTAGAGTCTTTATGTCTCAAATTAAGTCTCTAATTAAGAAGACATTTCATACATCTGTGTTCTTATATAATGGAAGGCTTTGTGCCTCATTTGGAGAGGTAGAAAAAGATACTTACACACACAACAGAACATATGTACTCGGATACATTGATCGATTGGTGCAGCAAAACTTTTAGAAGCAGTCTTGTTCCGGTTTCTTTTCAGGCAAGTGGGATAGTCCGACAGTGCACCATCGCCACTGTTTCGAACCGGTGTACCCCGGGAACAGACGAAGAATCTGTTTAAGGGAATTGTGTCAAACACAAGCCCGGTTCACTTCTATAATTTCGTTTTCTATTATAGTTTATTGCAGCAAGTACAGGGACTCGGAAACACGAGAGCTTCATGTACAAGAGGCGTTGAGGCGATCACAATGTAAGTTTTCTAACACCCAATGAAACAATATGTACCCAAACTCAACCCTTAAATCGAAGGAGGTAAACATTTTTTTTATAATCCAATTATTCTTTCATCACAAAACCATGGATTTACATCAAACTACCAAAACCCAAAAATTAATTCTTTCAACATCATATATAATCATAAGAATTCATGATTGGAAAAAAAAATACCTTCAACGAAGACAGGGTATATTGATCGGAAAACTGGGTAACCGGAGCCGTGTGGTAGTTCGGTGGGGGCTATTGTCGATCGGAAAACAGGGGGAAGGGTAGGAATCTTGCGTTGTTCGTCTGCTTTGAGTTGAAGGTTGTGTGTTTTTTTAGGGTTACTTTGGGTTGGGTTGAAGGATACAGAGATATAGAGAGAGAGGCGGGGTTTTTTTTTTGAATTTTTTGAGGGTGAATACGGCGGGTAAATATAATAGCACATAGATTGACAAATGGGTCTATGAATTTAATTGCATATACGGAGTACATTTCTTGGTGATAAATCAAAAAGAATTATGGTTCATTTTTTACCTTACCTCGTCAAATATTATTTTCGGACTAATATTTTTATTATTTTTACTTTTTCTTAGCCTTTTTTTTTTCTTTCTTCTTTAATTAATTTTACTGTTAGAAACCAATTGTCCAAGCTATTATATTGATTGAATTTCATAGGCGTCCAAACTATGTAGATGAAAATGATTGAATCCAAATACACCAAATATAAAGTCGTTTACCACAAAACTGTAAAACATAGTTTGAATTAACGTTCAAACATAAATTATTTAACCAACAATGGGCTTAAAAACTGTAAATAATAATAATAATAAAATTTACCCCCATCATGCCAAAGAGTCGTCATCATCATCACAAGGATGATCTGGATCATCGGAATCATGCTCAGTCTCAGAATCAATTATTGATTATTCGTAGCTTAAAAATATTTTACCCCCACCTTCAAATTCCTATCAAATATTTACATATATTGTACATTTTTAAATATGTGTAGGTATTTGTTTTGCCATGTCATTATTATCAAAAAGTTAACGCCCCACTTACGGTGTGCGCATATAATGTATATATGTGTGGCCCTAGGGGGCAAAAGTAAAGTTGCACTAGTTTTAACGTTATTTTACTAATTTCGTGAAAATAACGTTAAAAACGACAGACGGTTAATCATGCATCATGTGGTGGCGTTGATAGCCAAACGACAAAGGGGCACATGCACCGATCTGGTTTGTCCCGATTGTTAAGTGTTTTGTACCTTATGTCCAAGGCTTGATACCAAACCACATTGAGCCGGGGGACTCACTAGAAGCAGCCTCTCTATTCTTAGGGGTAGAGGTAAGGTTGTCTACATCTTACCCTCCTCAGACCCTACCTTAGCTTTGCTATAAGTGGGATTAACTGAGTATGATGATGATGATGATGTATTATTATCAAAAAGTTACTTACTTACTTTATATTACATAATATCTACACATATTTTATATTTTTTTAACATATGTAGGTATGAATTTTGCCATGTCATTCTTAATAAATAAAATAAAAAATATTTACTAGGTTTATCTACATATTTATTTTAAACTATTATGTGTTGGTAAATATAATCATTTACCTACACATATATTAGCTTTTTATATATGTGTACATAATTTACCTACACATAATAGAATTTTACCACTTATGTAGGTATTTAATATGGTAGGAAATTTTACCACCAACTTCAAAGTGTAGCTAAAATGTATTACTTACACATATTAAATGTTTTTCAATATGAAAATATATTATCAACAATTACCTACACATAGACAATTATGTGTAGGATTTATACCTACACATTTACATGTGTAGGTAAATTAAGTGTGGGTATATACCCTAATTTCTTGTAGTGGTATTTTTGTTTCAGGAGTTCTATAAACTCTTTAAATACTATAAACGTATAGAAATTAACTAATCATTATAACAAAACTTTTCGATTAACACGTTAACTCAAGTATAATAACTATACTACGGTATGACCTTTCATTTCACGCGATTTAAATGTATAAATTAGTAAATAAATGACGATTTTCAATATAAACCTTTTTAGCATTTATATCTCAGTATTCATCAATAGAATCAATGGCAGTCGCAATTATTAAGCAACAACATGTTTAAGTGGGAATATTATAAACCTTTGGGTTTGTATAGAAATTTGTATTTAAAAAAATAAATAATTTAAAGAATTTTTTAAGTGGGAATATTATCTAAACAGTTGAATTTACATCTTTTTTAATTAACAGTGTTTAAAACAGTCTTTTAAAAATATGTGTTATATCAACATATATTACATTTAGCCTAATTACGTTTTTTCATAGCAGACGATTAGTTTCGTCTGTTCGTTTTCTAAATAATTTGTCTATTTAATGTTTCCCAAGTTGTATATACTCTTCAGATACAATAAACGTTTTTGAAATTAAATAATCCTTATAACAAAAGTTTTCGTTTAACACATTAATTCAAGTATAATAACTATATACTATGGTATGACGTTTCATTTCACGCGTTTTAACGTTCATTTTATTTATTTTTCCTTCCACAGTTTACACAATCTGTTGGCAAAAATATAGGGAAAGTTAGTTTGGACAACAACTGTTTACACTGACAACAGATGCTATAGAAAGCCCCAAAAATAATGATTACGATTTTGATGTTACTTTATTATCATTATTATTTATTTATTTATTATTATTGTCGTCTTGCAATTGTCTTTCATTGTATAAAAAATAAAGAAATAAAAGGTGCCAAAAGTAACGTAGAATGTTAGATATATTTGAAATCCAACTGATAAACTTGAAAACCGACTTTACGAATATTTAGTATATTCACGCTATTAAAGGGGCGGATTACCCAATATTCATCTTCCATCATTATATATTCGGTTAACTATTAACTATTCTCACATAAATCTCATCTCTCCATTCTATATGCATAATGATATTACTTTCAAATGTGTTTGCACAAATTTTTGAAAGATTCTTACAATCAAAGAAAAATATATTACGAACATTCCGCAGATAAGAAAATTGGAATTGATGTTTTTTGATGATTCATACAATCAAAGGAAAACATCAATCCATTATTATTTTCTATATATGCTACACAGAATCGCTATTTTCAATCTTTAGGCATTTTACATTTTATTATCCTTGATCTTGGGGTTTTCATTGCCAAAAGTCTTGATGAATATTTGCATGAATCTCCTTCATTTATACACAGGTGTGATGATCATCTGTGACTTTAAAGTTGAATAACACAGATTTTTGTCTTTGTCGTTTACTAATTTTCATGCAAATATTCATCGAGACCTTTGACAATGGAATTGAAGGATATAGATGATTTGGCAAAATTGAAAGATCTAGACGCACAATTTGAAGCGTCAATAGAATTGAAGCTTAAGTTATTTAATTCCTTTAAGTAGCTTTGTATCATCATGTTTAACGTTGATTCTATTTATTTTTGTATTTGTATTTCAATATTATATATGGTTTTTATGTTTTGTAATTTGAATCATATTAACTTTTGTGTTTTATTTAACAGAGCTTTTAATACGTCTGTACATGTATATGTGTTATCTCAATAGACGTTTAATCCATCTGTAGTTTTATGTTGCGTTTTTGTAACAGTTGTGTTTATTTATGTTTTTAGTTTTGTATGTCTTGAAAAATTATAGAGGGTTTTTTATGTTTTGTGATGCTAAATTGAATCGTATTAAATTTTGTGCTTTATAATAAGAATACTAGCTCTGACCTTTCATTTCACGCGTTTTAAATGTATAAATTAGTAAATTAATCACGAATTTCATTATAAACCATTTTAACATTTACATTTCACTCTTCATCAATAGGATCAATGGCAGCGCCGGTGGGCTCTGCACTGTAGGAGTGTTACGCACTGGCACTCTAACATCATCTCCAATCCATATGGCTCCTAGTTGTAGTAGAGCAATTGTGTAATCATATACGTAATTCAATTCTTCCGTCGGGTAATCTCCAGGAAATTGTGGCTCGTAAATTTCAAATGTTGGAGGGTTTGACCTCAATGGGTTAGTAGCCGGTGGGTTTAAAGTCAGAGGGTTTGTTGTCGATGGGTGTGTAGTAGGTGGGTTTGTAGTCGGTGGTTTTTGGTGGGTTGGCGGTTTGCACAGGATGATCGACGACGATATGTAATCGGAAACAAATTGCCACCACCCATTTTGATATTAAATGTATGTAGTTGTATAAAATTTTATGTGTGTGGAATAAAGTATATGGTGTTTATATAAGGTGGTAATTTTTTTTTCTATTGTAAACGGTAAAAAACATATAAACGGTCAAAATTTTTAACCATTGCATTTAGATAAATGAAGTTCACGACTGTTGCCTACAACCGGGGAAACGGTCCACGGGACTCTACCAGTACTCACGGCGGCAGTATTACTGTGTGAGTACTGGGTACCCGTTGACAACACGGATTGTGCCCCATTCCCCCTTAGGATTGGCTTAAACGCTTAATAACAAAAATTGTTAAGAGAAATTAAACCATAGAAATTACATGTCGTAACAAAAAACCGTTAGTACTCAGTGTTATTTTGACAAAAACACAGAGACTGACAGGTGTATTTAACTCTATATTTTATTTATTTAAGGCTTAATATTTTATTAAATTGAATATTCATGTTAGTTCTATATTTTATTTAAACTAACTATATGATAGTTTTAGTTTTAAACTATTTATATGATAATATATATGTTTCTTGAAACCAGTTCAACTAGTTGACCAACGTGTCTCTTGTTCCTATCAGGTTTCTCCTATTTCTTTTATTGCTTGTTGATGCAAGATGAAAAGTTACTCAACTAAAAACTCTGTCTTATAGTGTTTATATAGGTAGTAAAGTTTATTACTTTATTAAAAGAAAAAAGGTTTTATGATTATACATATGCTAATCCGTAGAAAAACAGCTTTATCAAAATTATTAAAATTCAGAGAATATAAACCTCATGTTTATCTGAAAATGACAATCAGAAAATTTCCATCCGCTCAACTTTAAAAGAAACACTGATTAATTTTACAAAGTCGATTAGACATGAACAACTCATAGATTTATAGCTTGTTACCATCCATATATACCAAAACGTGGATGGACCAAATTTGTTGCCGTTATGTGCACGACAACATTATATAATTCTAGATATATTTTGTGTACCCATCAAATGATAACTTCAGCAATAATTGTACTTTTTTCTTTGGTTTTAGCATTTAATTTTTCCCGTGGATTGTGTTTTTTTAGAGCATCTACGTCAATATCCAAAATTTAAGACTTGTCATATTAGACCACCTATAATGGAAGCAATCTTTCGTGCCCTCCACTTCAAATGGGATTCTTTGATTGGTTCCAAAGAAATGGGGAAAAACACCTCAAATGCACGCTGGGGAAAAAAACAAAAACGCCCAAAGCAAAAAAGCCCCTTTCACGCCTAAGGGGACAATCTTGCCCATCGTTGTGGGGCGTTTTTTGCCCCTTCCACTCCCAATTCACGGTGCCCTTGTGGTCTTAGTATGCTATAGTATTTTAAACCATAATCATTTCAAAATCACTTTTTCCTACGATAATAAATCATTCCAACACATTCACCTCAACCCACTTATACATACAAAAAAAAAAAAAAAACAAAAGAAAATAATAATAATAATAATAATAATAATAATAATAATAATAACAAAATAATGTAAATGTATGCGTGTGGCCCCCACCCTTCCAAACTGACTAGTCCGTTATTCCGGACCACACAACTTTGTACCACCTGAAACATCAATGCATTAGTTTGGAATTCCAAACTTCATCCGAACCATAATAACGTGGATACTCTTAATTTAGCGTTATCCATTTCATTTATATGTTAAGTACTTGATTTTAACAGTATATGGTAGTGTAAACTACTGGCATAAACTGGTCAAGACAAGATCATGTAGGCTTGAAAATTTTGAGTTTGACCGAATCGTTTCGAGTTGGGCTCATTTCAAATTTTATCTTTAAATCTCGACTAAGGCGCAAGCTTGGTTTACGTATTATTTAATGATGCTAGTTATAATTATAATTATGTTTGAGATATATGATTTGATTTCCTATCCTATTTTATTTATAATGTAAAATACAAATTATTGATACAATTATATAATATCATTGTCTAGTCTCATAATCTTCAATTTTTTTTTTTTGGGTTTAAATAATAATTTCATTTTACTGAAACAAAATGACAAATTACATAATCTTAGTTTCATATGAGTTGATCTTGAGTGGTTCATGGTAACATCGGCTCCTTGACACCGTACAGATACGTAAAAAAATGATTAGTGCCATTTTTTTATTTTTTAGTGTTAAAAATTCATTATTATAATTTTACAAGGTTTAATGAAAATGGAGTGTAAGGATCAGTATGTAGCTCATTTACATAAAATATAATGAATAACCATGGAGAAAGCATGTTATAGTGTTAAGTAGTGAATAAGGGTTTCTAAATACTTGAAAGAGTTAGGTTACTATTTGAGTCTCTGTTTTTTAGTGATTTTAATTACTTAAGTCTAAATCTAAAATGTCTAACTATCTAAACGCTTGATTTTCCAATTGTAACAACTTGATTCCAATTGGCTAACTCTATTAGATTTTCTCAATTAAATAATGTGAAAGGACCATAATACCCTTACCTAGATACACTTATTAGGACCCTTGTTTCCAAACATCCACCTAGACACACCTATTACCACCCATGTTTCCGAACACCCATACTTCCCTCATCTGACTTCTCTTTGTCACACCCTCAAATTCTACTTGCGGGTTTTACCACGAGGCGCGTGACACAACAGGATCTAAGTCAACGATCACAATGAACAACTAATGAGTAAAATAATGGGATGACGTCATAACTCATATAGCTCAGAAAATGCTAATGTGAGAAATCTGAGTAGAGTAATATAATGGGATGACGTCATAACACAAAGATATCCATAGTTGCTATTTCTTTAATCACGGGTGTGTTAGAGTCATCACATGTGATATTACTCAATCTTCCTCAAAGTGCAAGCAATGTGGGGGAAGTGCCATTTAAGAAACACTCGTAGGGGATGTAGAAAATGGTATCAGAGAAGTTTTCTCAAACTTCATATGAAAGGTCTTTCATCAGCCCATTTGGATGTTATCCAATAATACTTAAATGTGAGGGTAGCTTGCATTTGAAAATGGAATGTTTGGCAATAATTATTTTGGGTAATCCAATAAATATTGCAAACACGTGACCATGAGGAGTAGAAGATGGTTTTAGAAGTTCATCTTGTTGATTGGACTCAAATGCCAATTGGTAAGATTCGACGTCTAGTTAAACTTTGAAATACATCACCAAAGGCATTGCAACGTGTTTTTGCCATGAATTGAGTTTCATGTCATTCTAAACACAAAAAGGAAGGTTTAAAGGGTGACACCTACCTATCCTGCTATTATAACTAGATCTAAGTTGAAATCACATGTTATAAATCTTACGATTTGATGAAACGGAGAAATTGACCAACAATTCAAGAACACATTAGAACAACTTATGTCAATTGCAAATTATCTTTGTTGGCTTGGTATAGTCAAAGATAGTTATGGATCCATAAAACCTAATGGTTGATAAGAGATCAAGTTATGGAATGAGACTAAAGCCCATGAATAAAGGGACATGAGGGAAACCTAACCTAGTTGACTGGGGATCCCAAGATCTAGGTTCAATAGCCAACTTAATCATGAACCAAAGAGCAGTCACTATGGGGGCATAACTAGTATCTATGTATGTGTGTATATATATATATATATATATATCCTAAACTATAAAAGGGTGTGTAAATATGTCCTAGTCCATCCTATAATATTCAGTGACATTCTTGTGAGGCTAAGCATAATATATGGTTAATTGATTTGTGTAAATCATAGTAAACCATAATGCTTTTAATGGTTTAAGGGAAAATCACCTATCTTGGAGAGAAGTGTGGTCGCTTTGAATGAAATTGGGGCACAATTTCTAGAGATCCCGCATAACCAGGAGAGTGTTCCATGACCATTATTGGACGCGATCATGAGGAAATGGCCCGACTAGGGAAAATATTATGTGAAGTGTATTGTCGTTTACGCAAATGGGGGGTTTATTCAAGGACATCGCATCTATAAAACCCTGGTAAGCTAAGTATGATTCAAAAAGGAATGTTCAAAGGGTACACCTACCTATCCTGCAACACTCGACTGCTAAATTGTATTTAAGAAACTTGTACGTTAGGATCAATCTCCATTCATGTGGGGTTGTTGGAAATTAGTTTTGTTTTCCCATGTGGGGGATTGTTGGAAAATGTATGAAAATAAAAAGGATGTTAACTTAAATTGCTTTTATTGGATGGTTTTAGTAATAATGTACTAATTGAAACTCCAAAGTTGAAACTTCAAACCAATAAGAATACCATAAAGTTGGATCAAAATTCTTAAAGGTTTTAATGGAATGCTGAACACATAGGTTAATGGAGAATCGGGTGTTTCAACTTCTTTTTCATGTATAAATACCAAGATGAGCCTTGGTTGAAAGATGCAACAAAGAACACCAATTCTCTAAAGTTCTCCACTTTCTCTCTAAAGAATCTCCAACAATTCTTTGATCAATCCTTTTCTTATTTTTGTTTAAGATACAATTCGGGTTTGTGTGCCATCTCTGACAGTACATATACTGTTCCGGTTGTTGTACCCCGCGAGACAGTTTGTCTGTCTGAGAGGAGGCGCGGAATCTGTTTTAAAGGCACGTGTTCAACACGATCCTCAACCAAAAAACTGTCAACGACATCTTTGTTTATTCTTGCAGTGGAGCTTCGTACAAGAAGGTCCAGTTGAAGTTCTCCAAAGACATTGGCTTGAACCAAGTTTGGTACATGTATTTGTATTTATTTTCATGACTTAATTACCAAAACCATCCCTGTGGTTTGGGCCAATATGCCACTCTAGTCCAAACTTTTAAAAATTGCTAGAAGAGTCCCTGACTTTTGAAGAAATAGGCCAAAACATTCCAAAGACTTAACCTAGTTAACTTTTTGACGTTAAGTCAGGGGCAATTTGGTCAACCCACTTAACATTTTTAAATCAGATAACCCAGTTAAGTTCCTTATCCCCCTTTAACCATAATTGTTCCCGTTTCTCGTCGTTTCCCTCCCTCTGGTTTCTTCTTCTCCCTCAAACTCCATGTTGCTCTGCAAATCTTCTTCTCCCCGACTCTGATTATCTTCTCCCCGACATTGATCATGGATGACGAAGGATGGTGTGTGAGGAAAGACGGATAGAAATTTGATCATGACTCAGAATATGGTGAGTAGTTCTCTTTCATCTTTGTGTTAGTAACTCAAACTATTGTCACTAACCTCTGTTTCTATGATTCTACAGGCTCAAGCAAAGAGGGGTTTTCGATTAAGATTTATCATGATGGTGAGTTTAGTGACCCTGAAGTAGCTACGATGTATCTAAACGCCAAGGTTAACTACATTGATCATGTGCACTCTGATTGGTTTGCTGTGGTAACTTTGTATGACTTTTTGCTTGCACTAGGATACTTAGAAGAGCGATGAAGTTAGGTTTTTTTATAGGCAGCTAGGACAAAGCCTAGATACTGGATTAAGACCAATCTTATTTGATGCACAAGTCTTAAAACTAGACAAACTAGTTGAGACTGAGAAGCTAATTGAGAAATATGTTGAACATATTGATCCAGACTATGAAACTTTAAAACACAGAAACGTAGGTGAACATGTTAATAAGTCTGATGAGGAAGAATTCTCATATCATAGCAACAAAAGGAAAAACAGGGAAACTGTAGGGGGAACTGTAGAGAACGATGATGACGATTCCGACTTCATTGTAGATGAGGACAATTTAGTAGAGGATTATGAGGTTGATATTGAAAACTTTAAGGTTGCAGTAGACCTAGATGTTACTAAAGGTGAGGAATCAGAGGATGAAATGGAAGAGGAGATTGAAGTAGATTTAGATGACTTTGACAGTTTGAGTGATGAGCATGAGCCTATGTTGAATAAGTCACTTAGGAGGAACAGGAAACAGAAGAGGAAAAGCAAATAAAAGAAGGATGACTGTCCATTTTATCTTACTCATACATTTACTTCTGGAGCTGCTATGAAGAAGTTGGTGAAGGAATTTGCTGTGGAAACTAGGAGGCTGCTGAGGATTGTGAAGAATGATAAGTCTAGGTTTCGGGTTATTTGCCAGAGTATTAATCCACAACTTGGTGGTAGTTATGCCATTAATGCAGATATGTCAAAGTTAGGGAGATATTTCTGTAAACCCACCCAAAATAGTTAAAAAAAAGGAGAGGCAGAACCCTCCACTTCAAAACCCAAGAAACCTAGAAAGAAATACCCCATCCATCTATTCTTTTTTTTTTTTTTTGCATATCTCCAATAGTAATGCAAATGGGGCTTGGGTTGTGAAGACCTTAATCACAGATCATTCTTTTCTTCAATGTAGGGGTGTTAGATTATGCACAGTGTCTTGGTTAGCTAAGGAGATCGAGCATATTGTCTAGGCAAGTACAAACATAACAGTAGCTGCTTTAGTTGATATTGTTCAGAAGAATAGGAAGGTTCAGGTGACAGGAAACCAGATGTTTAGGGCCAAAATGAAAGCAACTGCAAAAATGGTAGGTTGTTATAGGACTTAGGATGAGAAGCTTAGGGATTATTATTAGGAGTTGTTGAGATCTAATCATGGAACATCAATCAAAATTGATGTAGAGAGAGAGAGAGAGAGAGAGAGAGAGAGAGAGTACAATCCAAGTATCCCTACAAGGCAATTTAGAAGAATTTACATTTGTCTAGGTGGTCTGAAGGAAGGGTGGAGGTTATCTGGTATAAAAATCTTGGTTTGGATGGTTGTTTCATGAAGGGACCCTTTCCTTGACAGATTTTAACTGCTGTAGGTGTGGATTGTAACAATGGAATTTATCTAGTGGCTTATGCATTGGTGGATGCAGAAACAATGGAGACTTGGAGTTGGTTCTTGGTGAACCTGGGAGATGATTGGGACATTGGCCCCAATTCTGATTTCACTTTTATAAGTGACAGGCAGAAGGTAAGTTTCTTTCTTGTTTCCTTATTATGTTGTTTATGTTAAATGCTTCAATGAAATGATCAGTCATTACAATTATTTGTCATATGGTGTTATGCAGGGTATCATACTAGCCATCTCTAGGGTATACCCAAAGGCAGAACATAGGTTTCGTCTAAGGCATATCCATGAGAACATGAAACCCAAATGGAAGGGACAAGTGTACAAGGAGTTTCTATGGAGTTGTTTAAGTGTAAACACATCAATAGGCTGGGAGAAGGCTATGAATGCAGTAGCCAAAGAAGATAAACCCTTGCATGATTGGCTCAAACAGATCCCACCAAAACACTGGTCAAGATCTCACTTTACTGGTATGACTCATCTTATGTTTAATGTGCTTAGAATGTATGTTAGGAAAATTGAAATATAGCGTGTTCTTGAACAATAATGCATGCATGAAGGCCAAAGTGTGATATGGTGTTGAATAATATCTGTGAAGTATTCAACTGGTAGATAGTTGGTGATAGGGACAAACCTATCATCACTTGCCTTGAGTACATAAGGGAGTACCTTATGAAGAAGATAATGGTTTTTAAGAAGTTGGTTGCATAGGAGAAGTGTAAGAGTCCCCATAAAGGTGTCTTCGGACTATTGGCCTGTAAGCCAGTGTTCTCCTGGTTGACAAGTGTTGTCGAGACTAACATACAGAAGTCGTGTAGCTTATTGGAAAGTTTGAGTCCTGCTTGTTAGCCACTTCCTAAACCACCGTAAAACCACTCATTTAAGAACCTGGTTTTCGGATTTACCTTCTTAAGTTAATGTAGAGACTTAATTCCGACCGCGAATTCCTTCAACCTTTCTCAACTCTCGCTTTCTATACTGAAGGATCTCACATACCATCATCATGTGTGATGGGGGACCCTCTAAGAAGTAAATGGATTTGTACTAACGAGAATTGGATAAAGTATCCTTGTTTTATTTATCTTTACATGTGACAACTTAAATATTTAGTGATCAAGTAAATAAGTTTGGTTTAGTGATTAAGTGACTTAACAATTTCAACCTTTAACCCCCAAGACTCGTGAATGATAACCTTAACAAAGGTGGAATATAATCCTAAAGGTGTGCAATACGAAGATCACTGGTGCACCTGTAGGGAATCCGCCCTTTGCCAAGAAAACCACTCACGCATTTGTTGCGATATCAGAAACTTGTCACCCGGAGGCCGGATCTGGTCCACATTAGAAGCCATTGCTTAGAACCCAGTTTGGATATCAGAAACCCGAATGATCTGTCTCACTACCGGTTTCCTCGCCTTGGATCTAGCTTGGGACTACCAGAAGCCGTACGAACCAAATGATAGTTTGTTTTATAAGTTAATTTTGGTTGATTTTAAGGTTTGTTAAGTTAACCACTAATGGAACCTGTCACAAAGGATAAACAAACAAGAATTAGTTAAGAAGATAAACACATTAAGTAACTAAAAATAAACTACTACTAATATAAAATCTCTAATAGATCGAATAGGTTCGGAGAACGCTAGATGGATATAACCATATAAAGACAATCAACATAAGAACATGGAGGTCTTCAACCCATAGACAAGCCTTCAACATACTTGATCCAATCTCAAAAATGGAAAACACGTCTTTCTGGGTGTTCAACTATATTCTAAGACTAGTCATTTCTATTATCTTTTGCACCCCTTCTCCCAGTTATGGGGCTATTTTGCCGAGTTCCTTAGAGAGAGTTGTCTTAAAATTCTCGGATAGCTGCGAGAAATCCGGCTCCTCCGTCCCTCGGGACCAATAAGGGGTAGTACAGGAATATTCAATGGATATGACTATTCCAACAGTTAAACCAGTCGATTCCTGAGCCATTCGTTCTCCACATATTATGGGTAAAGTAGGACTCCCAAGTAGTGGGAGGAGCCCGGGGCTCTGACCGCGTGCCTGTTGAAGAATGAGCTGGAGACTCATAGGCAGTGGCTTGGTTAAGGGAACCCACCGGAGCCGTAGCGAAAGCGAATCTTCATAGGGCAATTGTCACGCACCAATTACGGTACAATAGAGTTGTTATTCTCTAGTTATTCCATATGCTCGCCAAATCTGAAGAAAAAGAACCCAGAGGTTATATGTATTCCTCGGAAGCCCCCGCCCGTGCATTCAACAACTGTGAGACTCGGGGTCAGGTTGGAATTCAATTAATATGAAATGCAACTATGAATCTCATGGAGAGTTCGATCCTGGCTCGGGATTAGATTCATAGTTGCATTACTTATAGCTTCCTTGTTCGTAGACTTATCAGACATTTCAGGCTGAGCATCTATTTCTCGTATAAATCTTTCTTCATAGATACAAGACATTTGTTGCTTATCTAAAAAAGACCTTCTCCCGTGGGCGTTAGCGGACGTTTTCAATTTTTCACTTGGCCCTTACTTCCCAAAGCAAAGGTTTTTTTAGGTTGACTTTCGAAAGGCGCTAAACAGGCCTATAGGTTTGCCTTTCCCTAGCGACTATAGCGACCCCACCCCCAACTCAAGCTGAGAAGCATTCTCCATCCACTTCCCCTGTTCCGTGTGACCAAAAGCCCGGATTATGAGCCCATTTCGGATTCCATTACCCAATCTCATGAGAAGCAAGCCCAGCCCTAAAATGTCCCCAGACAGCCAGCCCTCAGCCATTGCTAAATGATCCGCCACGAAGCAAGCTCTCCCCAGATGCGAAAGTGGGGAAGCCGGAAGTGGCTAAAGAAGTCGGAGGAAAAACGTAGTCGGACAACCGTATACAGTTAAAGAACATCCACTTTTCTCATTCTTATGTACTTTTTCTTACTTCATCCATACATTTTTACTTTTTATAAAGTGTGGGGCAAACGACACCCTCAAATATTCGACTTTGCTTATGCAAAATGTTATGTGGATTTGGTCTCGGCTAAGCCGATT
This sequence comes from Ambrosia artemisiifolia, assembly GCA_032199755.1. Lineage (NCBI taxonomy): Eukaryota > Viridiplantae > Streptophyta > Magnoliopsida > Asterales > Asteraceae > Ambrosia > Ambrosia artemisiifolia. The sequence goes on from CM063513.1 coordinate 34,221,618, forward strand.
TGGTGAACATTGGTCTAAAAAAAGTAGGAATGGATACATTCGATTAAGTTCTGAATAATCAGGAATCCTATGCATCAAATATGATCCTCATGACCCTCGACTTTTATTGCAAGTGAACTACTACTACGGTACCATTTCTTGATCGAAAAACCAAGGTAGGAAAGATCCTAACCTTGGAGAAGTGTTAGGATGGCCCTAAGGCCTCCCACAAAACCCCAAGAACTCTGCAATAATCTTGGAAGTTGACCCAAGATGGCACACGTTGAGTTGAGCTTGCTATTTATAGTCTGATCAGGGCAAGCATGACCGTGTATCTGCCCTCACGTACGTTCTGTTGCTGCGGGAACAGTCCTGTCTATCCTTGGTGTCGGCACTGATATGTGTGGTTTTAGTGACTTAAAATCTTTTTCATAAAAATATTCAATTCCCGGTTAACGTGCCAAAAAATTGATGGTGAAAGAGTTTAAGCTGAAAACTTTGGTGTATGACACTTTCAAGTTTTAAATTTAAAGAATAAAACGATAGTTGCTTAACATTCTAAAACACACACAATAGGCAAGTGTACCTATTGAACGTAGTACATAAATGAGAAAGTACTGAGTGTCGAATCCAAGGGAACAATTTTTACTACTCAGCTTCTTAAAAATTACTAAAAGAGTTTTAATTGCTTGAAAGAAAAGTAAAAGAGAGATTTAAACCATAAGAGAAATCAATATGAAAACAAAGATGTTGCTTCGGGATTTGATGTTACTTGGTATGAAATAATAGTAAACTTTTATTTAAGTGGTGTGCTTAAAAACCAGGCATAGTCACACTAGATTCTAAACGATTTATGTTCTTAAAGTTATTGTGAGGCTCTCCCGACCTCGGTGAGCTCACTTCTGAACTTTGAAAAATATATCGACCAAAATTGTGTTAACCCAACCCCAAATGACACATTTCCCGTAGTTGCGATATTGACATTCAACTACTATTTTCTCTTATGAATAACTTGTCGGCGGCCGGAGCATGGCCGAACAAGTTACCACTCGACATGGCAGAGGCGACACAGCATACGCTCATCCCCCACTTGAAATCATTAATTTTTCAAAAAGTGATTGGCCTATTATTATTGTGCGGCAATATAAGAATAGAAGTAAATATAGACCGTTTACTGCTAACACGAGTTCACAAATTCTGGGTTTGCACAAAAGCTATCACATAGACCATGTAACTAAGTCAAACTACCAAGTCTAGGCTTATCACTAGGACCAAGTATTAAGACGTACCGACCCTATGTGAAGTTTCGATAGTTGACGATTGAACCACAATGTATGAATATTTCTATTCACAAATTAGCTAATCTCTTCACATGGAGTTAGATTAGCTTACAAGTTCGCGGGTTTTTACACGCCACATGTACACTTATTTGTCCATAAACTTCCTACCAAGACACTCACAAGACCAAATACTAAGTTGATTAATTAAATAGTTCATGAAACAAAGAAATAGTAGAAGAAATTGTTAAGAACACAAAACACCACTTTAAAATAAAAATAAACTATTTAATTCATACCAAGATCCATCATCACTCTATCAACACCAAAAGAAATCTTGCCTAGCATGGTTGGTATAACAAGCTCACAAGGTTCAGTTTGAATGCAAAACATTGTGAGGGTTGTATTAAGATTTCTTGGTGGTTTTGAGTTATTGTGGGGTGTTTTTCACTGAAATGTGATGTTTGTGGAGTGATCCCAAGCTCCAAAGGAAACCTACAAGTCCCTAAGATAGCAAACACTTCGTGTAGAGGGTAGAGAATTTGACGGGTTGAGGGATGCTAAAGTGAGGAGTGGAGGTCTCGATTTATAGGCCAGTCAGGTGGAGCACGGTCGTTCTTGAGGGGTGGCACACCCGTGTTTGACATCTGATATAGTAGTAGTGTCCTTGCATGCAGGTTATGTCGAGTCAGTTGACGAGCATGACCGTGCTCAGATGTGACCATGCTCGTGTTGACACGTGGCTAACCATCTTGTCAGTTTGGGTTGGTTGGAGCCTTGGAGAACATGCCACGGTCATGCTTTATGGGGGAGCATGGTTGTGCTTGTTGACTTCTCCTTCTGTTGACTTTGGAATGTTGACTTGTTGACCCGGGAGAGATGCACAGTCGTGCACGGTTGGAGCGTGGCCGTGCTGCATCTGCTTCAGCTCTCTAAGTCTTCAATTCCTTGTCTTTTGTGTCGTTTTCTCTCATTTTCATTCCTTGACCTCAAAACATGCAATTATCAATAAACAAGGATAAATCATGATAAATTTAAGATAAAAACATGATTTTGAGTGGAAAAGGGTGTACATGCACATATAAAATATGTGTAAATCTCGGCACATCACAACAACTCACACTTAAACGTTTGCTTGTCCTTAAGCAAACCGAACCTTAGGAAAATTTTTGGTGGATAAAAGTTGTAGGTTTACTCGATGTTCAGAGCAAAACCCACCTCCTAAAAGTCACACTTAGTAAAAATTTTGGGGTTTCGGGCTAGTTTTTGGTGAGTCTACTCAAACACTCCAAAAGTGTTCCAAATCCTTTATTCTCACTAACTCTCTTTCACTCCGGATGTGTTTTTGGAGTGGACGCTCAAATTCGACCCATTGGCAAGCATGAATCATAAGCTTGTATGTAAATCATAACTCCACCAATTTTCTAAGGTAGTTTGTGTAGATTTAAAGGATTTTAAAAGGGTTTTTTTTTTATGAAATGATGGTGAAACGGGTAGGAATGGGGTCTTCCACCATGACTAATCTCTAGGAGTTCTGTTTTGAGGTGCTGTAATCTTGTCAATCTCTAATTTGGCTTTGATGATCTTTTCTTGGACTACATAACTCGACTTTTGACTATAGGTTTGAATCGTTCGGCGCATGCCGCCTAAAAGCCTCCACTAGGTCGGTTCGATCACTTGGTCATCTGAAAGTTCTTCAAAACTTTAAACTTTTAAGGATGCTTATCGACTTCTTTAGTTCAACATAGTCTTTTATTTGCAAACTTTTTTTTAAGATAAACTATTTACACTTGATGCTTGCTTTGGTGATTCTTTCTTCTTGGCATGCTCTTTTGTGGCTTTTCTATTTTTGCCAGGCTTCACGATCGAGATCTGATTTCTTTGACGTGTGGCTTAAACTTTCAAGTCCCAAAATTGCCATAGAGTTACTCGAACACCTCAACACTTTCATGGTTTAGTCATGGTAAGGTCTAAATGGATGGAAGAAATGAAAAGGTTAAGTCTCAAAGTGGGTGACTAAGTGTGGGGAAAATATATGGTAGGCTAATGATGGGGGTGGATCCTAGGTTCCTAAATCATCTTCACACACTTACCTTTTGTGGTCTTGAAATGTATAAGTCACACAAGTTCTAACAATGCAATGCCAAGGGTGAATATCTCTCATAACCAAATGAAAAAGCCTGTAAGTATGTATATGATAATATTCTCGATAAGGCTCAAATACTCACATATAGGGGTATTTAAATTTTAAGGAAAACATTTTAGATGGTTCTTTTGACTTTCCTAAACTCCCAAATACCCCTTATGATTTTTCGGTGGACTCAAAGGGTTTGAAAACATTTTTGTTGCCAAAAACATTTTTGAAAAACTATTGCCTTTGGGTTACGGTTTACTGACTTTATTGGGGTGTTGAAATTTGCAAAATTTTAAACACCTCACACCTATTTCTTTAGCATGTTTTAAAATAATGATTTTTAATATGTGTATGCAAAGAATAAGTGAGATAGTCAAAAGAGCAAGCATCCTCCCCTTTTGGCTCTCCATGGGAATGCGTGCGGTTGATCCCCCCAGCCTCCTCAACACAAAGCTCTCTCGATAGAAACCACTTGGCATGACCTACAATAGTTTGTTAGTAGCAAAAGAAAATAACAGTAATAGACAAGCTACTAGGTCTTAATGTCGAGAGGGCATACCCGAGGGTTAGAAAATATTAAGAGTGAACGACCATACCTGATGCTCTTGACCATTTTTCTACCGTATGCACCAACCTCTCAACTTATTCATAGAAATCCAGGTTCCTCCTTGGTAGCGCCACGTTTCATGTCTTTGGCTGGACAAAACACGTACTGCCAGACTACTTCCTTCTTCACTTCTAGTCCGCTGATCATGCCTTTTTTCTTTCCACCCCTTTTTCTTGCATTGGTCTTCTGATAGTTGTCCGAATACTCATCGATCCACTTGGTGTTGTCAAGTCCCACTGAACATTCGTCCGGCGGTTTCACCGTAGCACCTTTAACTTTCTTTAATTGATAATCAAAATGTATATCAATTAAGTTGGCCATGTCGATAGATCGTTGGACACGTATTCTTTTCCTCAGGCGGTGTAGTTCAACTTGTAGTTTCCAACCCGAAGTGTAAGAACTCCCTCACTCATATCTATTGTTGCTTGAATGGTGGCCAAAAATGGACAACCGGGAATAATAGGAAAATTACTCATGCCCATGTTGATGATGACGAAGTTAATGGGAAAAATGAATTTTCCTACTTTAAGTGGGCATAACGTTCATGCTTGCACCCAGATTGGCCAAGGGGTAACTCGGTGGCATCTTACCTATGGAGATAGAGAAAATTTTCCTGGGCCGGTCAGCTTCGATGGGATACATGGTTGCAATAGTGCTGCACACTCCAGAGAGTTGCATTTGATAGCTGTCTCAAGATTTCTTTTCTTGCTCAAGAAGTCTTTCAAAAATTTAACATAATCGGACATTTGTTGGATGACTTCTATAAAAGGTAGGTTGACATGGATCTGACTTAGGAGCTCGGTGAACTTTTGATATTGCTCGTCCGTCTTTTTCTTCATCAAATGACCGAGATAAGGTATGTGAGGCCGGTACTCTCTCCGTGGTGCTTTTGGTGGTGGTTCTTGATACATAACATTTGGAGTAGTTTGGTGGTTTCTAGGGCCTTCATTGACTGGTGGTGGTGAAGTGGTGGTTGAGTTTATATCGGGTGTGTTAAAATTAGGAACAGTTATTGTGGGTTCGGGTGTAATTTCACTTTCGGGTGGGATGGGTGGTATTACTTCTTCATTGGTAGGCATGGGTGGTTCATGATAAACTTAGCTACTACGAAGAGTTATAGCACTCACATTTTCCTTTGGATTGGTTTCGGTGTTGCTTGGAAGACTTCTTGTGGGCCTCTCTGCGAGCGACTTGGCCATTACGCGCATTTGTATCTCCAGGTTTCTGATAGTGGACTCGATTCCTTAAAGCCTTTTATCTTCATTGTTGCTTTTTTCATCCATTCAGGCGGCTGTTTGGGCTTCGAGATTGGGGAGCTATTCATCTACCGATAGATAACCGTTATTTGGAGGGTGTTGTTGGTTGCTTTGTTGACTGAAACCGGGTGGTTGCATGCTGTTGTTGATGTTTTTCCACCTAAATTTTGGATGAATGCGACAACCAGGAAGACTTCCATGTTGCTGCTGTAATTCTGCGGCACTGATGGAATTGACATGTGCTTTGCTCATTTGGTTGATTTGAATTGATAGAGCCTCAACTTGAGCTTGCAACGAAGGCATGGAATCAACTTGATAGACACCAGTCTTTGATGGCCGACTTCGAGGATTGTACTACTGATAACTGTTCATGGCGATTTCCTCAATGTGATCGTATGCTTCTTGCGGCCTTTTGTTCCTGAAAATTCCTCCTGCAGTTGCATCAAGAGTCTGCCTGGTTTGATTTGTCAACCCATTTTAGAAAGATGAAACTTGAAGCTAAATTTCAAGGCCAAGTTGAGGCCATTTCCTAAGCATATCCTTGAATCTCTCCCAAGCCTCATAGAATGACTCTCCATCTTCTTGACAAAGGTGGTGATGTCGCTTCTTAACTTGGCTAGTTTGGCTGGGGGAAAGTATTTTGAGAGAAATTTTTGGGCAAGGTTGGACCAAGTGGTAATAGAGCATGCTGGTTACGAGTTTAGCCCTGCTTTGGCACGATCCTTTAGTGAGAAAGGAAACATGCGAAGTCGAATAGCGTCAGGAGTGACGTTTTGCAACTTACAAGTATAACAAATTTCATGGAAATTTGCAATATGAGCATTCGGATCTTCATCGGGCAAACCATGAAAAGTGTAATTTTGTTGTATCATGCGGATGGCATGGGATTTAATTTCGATGTGGTCGACATCAATGGCGGGTCTAGCGATGCTAAGGCCTAAAGCATTGATGTACGGTTTAGCAAAATCAGAAATTGTTCTTTTAATTTCGGCCATTTTTAATTTTCGTTCTTTTCTTCTAGCTCAAAAATATCTTTCATGTTCTTCAAGAGGAGGTATTAGTATGGACGAGGAGCGCAAGTTCATACACTACCAAAGAACCTTTAAGATGAAATTTTTGACAAAACTTTTGAAAATGAAAATGATTAATTTTTAAGAAATCATTTCTCTAAAATAGTCGTCTTTATGGTAACTACGCCAAAAACTTCATGTGTGTGGTTTTAGTTAATTAAAATATTTTTCTTAAAAATATTCAAGTTCCTGGTAAATGTGCCAAAATTTTGATGGTGAAACAGTTTAAGCCAAAAACTTTGGTGTGTGACACTTTGAAGTTTTAAATTTATAGAATAAAACGATAGTTGCTTAAGATTCTAAAACACTCATGATAGGCAAGTGTACCTATCGAGCGTAGTATAGAAATGAGCAATTACCAAGTATCAAATCCAAGGACACGGGTTTTTACCACTCAGCTTCCTAAAATTTACTAAAAGAGTTTTAATTGCTTGAAAGAAAAGTAAAAGAGAGATTTAAAGTGTAAGAGAAATCAATATAAAAAAAGGTGTTGCTTCGGGATCTAATGTTACTTGGTATGAAGTAGTAGTAAACTTTCATTTAAGTGGTGTGCTTAAAAGCTAGGCATAGACACACTAGGCTCTAAAAGGTTGGAGCCTTGGACAACACGCTCAAGGGAACATGACCGTTCTTTATGGGGGAGCACGCCCGTGCTTGTTGACTTATACTTTTGTTGACTTGTTGGCCCGGGACAGGTGCACGCCCGTGCACGGTCGGAGCGCGGCCATGCTACATCTGCTTCTCCCCTTTTCATTCCTTGACCACAAAACCTGCAATTATCAAAAAACAAGGATAGATCATAATAAACTTAAGATAAAAGCATGATTTTGAGTGGAAAAGGGGTGTATACACACATATAAAATATGTGTAAATCTCGGCACATCAGGCACACCCATGCTCCTTCATGAGTACGCCCGTGCAGGTGGCAACAGTTGTTTTGTTGTCCCTCAAGTTGGTTGCTTTGTCTTCTAGTGTGCAGGGCCTTGTACGGATGAGCGTGGCCATGCTTGGTCAACCCCAGACTCATTTTATCGTCGTTTTAAGCCCCGTGAAGGTCTTTACACATCCTTGGAACATGCTTCTGATCTCGTATCTTCAGGAATCTCCAATTTAAGATGTTTTTGCCCATAAATCACATCTCTTCAAGTTCGAACTCCAATTTGCTGATAAATACAAATAGGAACGATTAAGTAGCTTTTATTATCAATTAAGCCCAATTTTGTCCTATTATGTAACAACCCGGTTATGGACCCGAATTTTTTTCAACCATTAATGATTGCGAACTATGAATAAATTATCCGAAACAAATAATAAACAATACAGTTATGTTCGAAATAAAAAACAGAGCCATTACATAAAAAAAATATTACTAGGATACACGTTAAGAGACCAAACTAACACGTGATACGATACAATACGAACCCAAACCCAACCTGTGACTAACTAGGTTAGTCACCCATGGGACACATGGCATGAGTGGCATGTGCCCCATGGCACCCTTACCATTTAAACAACACAACAACACATAACCCACTCTCTGTTATTAAACTTCTTCCCTGCAGACACACACGAACACCCTCACATTCATACCCTCTCTCTCATCTCTCGTACAAACACACACACACACACACACACACACTCACTTTCTAATTAACACACACACACACACGAACCCTCTTTCATCTCTCACACACCACAATCTCTCTCACCTCACCCACAGACCCGATTGTAGAAGTAGAGAGAGGGACGTAGAGACGGAGAGGGGACTAGAGAGAGATGGGGCCGATAGAATAAGAAAGCAGAGGCAGGAAAGAGAGAGACACGAAGAGATGAGAAACATCATCGGGGAAAGATACGAGCCGGAGAAGGTCACCGGCCATGACCTCCGGCCGTCCGGTTCCATCATCGAAGAAGAAGACCACGACGGTGGTTGTGGTAGCGGCAGATGGTGACAGATCCTAGTGGAGTCAGGCGATGTACCGACAACCAAAGGTAACCCTCGATGAATCGTCCTCCTTTTTTATTATAGTGGAAGATGATGGTTGTGTGATGGTTGTGAGTGACTGGTTGTGGTGGTGATTTCAGGTGACAGCCAGATTGTAGTATAGGATTGATGTTTGATAATGGTTGATGGTCAAAGGTTGTAGTACAGTGGTCTCAGATGACCGACGGTTCATGGTTACGACCGGGTGAAGCGGTGACGTGCAGTCGTGGTACACGTAAATTTAATCCAACTTACAACTATTAGATAGTGGTAAAACGGTATCGAACACAGGGAGTTTGTGGAATATGTGTAACTAACAAGTTCTGCGAATTAACTAAAATTAAACTATTAGACAAGAAATAAAGATCAAGAGTTTTAGTTGTTTTTGATTTAAACTTAATGGAAAACTAATTACTGATTGAAATGGGTTTGTTCCTTAAAATTATAAAAGCAATGATCATTCCAGGATCCGGTTTCTCTAAACACTTGTGTGAAAATCCCAACTAGAAAGAGTTACATAGACATAACTCATGTAAAAGCAATTGTTGTGATAAAAGGGAACAAAGTACTCGGATTATATTAACGCGAGGTTGTTTCCCGATAACCAATCAATCAATAACCAACCCAAATCCTCCCCATAATATCTCGATTGTTAGCAACACCAAGAACGTACGCTTAAGACTAAAAATTGGTAAATTGATCAATACGCTACAAACAATTGTTCATACATTATAATAATCAAGCAAGAAATACTAAATCATTATTCTAGGAATGCAAGAAGAAAACGCACAAGAGTTTAAGAGAAAACCTTCACCAAGAATGATCACCAAAAGTTTAGCCTAGCATAGTTTGGTGAATCATCATAACATTCACGGAATTGTTCTTAGGAATCAAAGACATAAACCAAATGTTTAAGATTGTTCTCCAATCTATCTCCAAGCCAAAAATCGCCCAAATATTGTCTAGAAACGTTCCCAAGTCGAAAGTATGTGAAAAGACACCCCAAAAACGGTTTAAATGGTGGGAGTTACGAAAATTGTGCAGGGCCTACCGTACCTTACGGTGGCTACCGTAATGTACGGTAGCCAACTAAAGCTGACGGTGGAACAACACTGTAGAACGGTGGAATTTGTTGCCCAGAAGCCACCGTACCTTACGGTGGCTACCGTAAGGTACGGTGGAGCCTTCAAAATCTCCAATTTTTCTTTTCCCATCTATTCCTCATTCCGATCCGTTCCGGTTCGTTCCAAAGCTCGTATTTCTTCGTTTTAAGCTCCTTAATGCACCTGCATCCAAAGTACTCGTAGTCATCCAATTCCAAGCAATAACATGATGAAATGTGGGTAAAATAGACGTTTTAACATTATAAAGGGTTGTTCCTTGAACCACCCGTCACATCCCCACACTTAACCATTCCTTGTCCCAAGCAATCAACCAAAAATCTGTTTCACACACAAGCGATCATTTTAACTCAAGCATCAACATGTAATCCTTGTACTAACTTATCCTCAACACCCAAATCAACACACCCCTCACAATATCTCTCCTCTCGGTTACAAGTAAGCTCTAGCAAAGATGAGCTAGACACACAAAAGGCAAATGGGTGGTTGCACAACCATAGGCTTGTACCTAAATCAATTTTCCTCTTACGAATGCTAAACATGAGTGCAAATCAAATGGGCTTTTAAGGTTGTAATTTGGCTAAGTGCAAAGGTAGGGAATGGGATATGTATGAGTAGCGCAAACCTTACCCGGTCTTTATTACACAATGAACACACACACACGAAATAAAACCACTATATACAACATAACATTCTCTTTCTTTTTTTTTCTTTTTCTTTGCTTCTTTTTCTCATTTTTTTTTCTTTTTTTTTCTTTTCATCTCATCATTTTTTTTCTTTTTTTTTCGAACCAAGCAAATTACATAAACAAACGAAACGCACACAACTACACATCAAAATGCAACACTCCAATAACACTACTAACACAAACGTAAACTAAAACACAAAAGACCGGGTCAAGTTGGGTATAATTTAGGAAGCTAGTTTAAGGGTTATCAAATGATAGGCTTTTAGGCACAAAAATGGGCAACTAAATGTCCAAACCCCCGCCCCTCTCCCTACCATGCTCATATATGTAATGTATGAGGTCCAACCCCCCAAAACCCACACTCACGCTCAACTAGGCGAAGCTACCTAATGCCCTTATCCTTTTCACACTCATGTCCAACTAAATACTCAAATTGCATTCAAGCACAAGTTCTAGTGCACCCCCACCCATTGCCACTCTCTCAAAGAAAGGTATTATTTATATACACATGTGGCTTCAACTCTCACCAAGAATAAAAACGGGTGTTAAGGGCTGCCGGTGTGTCTAATGGGGTTAATTCAAGGTGTTCCAATTTTCATAATGTTTATGCTTGACTACAATTTTTTTTTTTAAAACCTAAAAAATTTCCCCCATCCCCACACTTGGGATACATTATCCCCAATGTATGGTTTTGGAAGGAACAGATCACTTACACACCAAAAACATGAAACCAATGCTTCATGACTCAAACCACAAACTTCTTTTTGGTATTTTCATTTTATATTTTTTTTTAGATTTTTAATTTTTTAGCAACACACCACCTACTATCACAACCCCAAAACAATCATCATCAAGTCAATAACACCACCCATCCACCCAATCCCAAAAAAATAAAAGAAAAAACACAATATACATCTATGTACAAAAGAACATGACCTGGTCAATAATAGCGGGGCTGAGGTGGCCCGAACACGGAGGTCAATAAGTCCTTCCACTCTCCAAATACAAATGCTCCGCCACCGCTTCCACTTTGATCTAAGGCTTGTTGTTGTTGTTGTTCTGGGTCAACCCACTGAGAGTGATGAAGTGGTGGAGTCGGATATGATATGCTCACATCATAAGGCGGTAAAGACCCATAATCCACCGGTTGTGGATTTGCAACTACGGGTCTTCCCGCATGCCAATCATCATTCATCCACCTGTTCTGATCATCAATATACCTGTTATTGATCTCCACCTCATGGGAATAGGCATGTGCCATATTCCACATCTCTTGCCGGTCAAAACCTTGCTTCATGGTCCTTTCCATGCTTGCGCTCATCATCGTTTGATGATCGAATAAAGTGCGCTCTGACCCCGACCATGTATCAAACACTGAAGGTGGGGGACGTTGATTTTCGATTACTTGTTGCATCGTCCCCTCAAAAGCCCAGTTTTCCTCATAAGACCTTTCAGTGAAATCATAAAAACTTCCACTATGCATATGACCCGAACTCCCTTGCCCCAGATCCATGTGTGTCCCCCTTGGTTCTTCCACATAATCCTCTTCTTCACTCGGTGGTTCATCTTCACTTTCAGGCTCATCTTGCTCTCCAGGCAAAAGTCTCCTAGCATCGACTTTCAACGCTCTCCATCTTTGACCCTCAGATTTCAGCTTGTGGTACCTTTCTGACTCGGTGTATGTCCACCCAAGTCCCAATGTCTTCAACTCAAACGGTTTGTACCTTTTATTTTTCCCAACATCATCAGCCGTAATAGCTTTTTGTTGCATCAAGAGTGTAGAGGATGAAATTTTATATGAAAACAGGATTATATGATCATACAAGTTACTAAACCAGGTGCGGAAACCCTAGCTTAGAACAAACTGATGTAAACTCAAATCAAAACACAATCAAAGTCATTTTAAAGCTTTTCATAGATTAACTCTTTCAAATACTTGATTACAGTTCAATTACAGTTAATCTATTACACACCTAAACTCTCTCAGACCTCTCTGGAACACACCTCAAAAACACACACACTAAATGACTCGCTTTATCTTACAAAATCACAAAATCTATATATAGACACTGCACATTCGCCCCCTTTCACTGGTCGAACGTGGGTCATTTCCACATTCGCCCACTACAAGTGGTCGAATGTGTCTTCACAGTGTAGTTCCAACTTGATTCGTCCACTATCATTATACCTTCGCCCATAAACTATTCACCTTCGCCCATCTCAGTCTTCCTTCGCCCCTTTAGCCACTTTTAACACATGTTAACATATCTAATCACTAGTCGCAAAACGCATCTACAAACTCCCCCTCGACTATTGATTAGATCGTTTTCTGTCCTCATCCATGGCTTTGTTCAGCAACTTAATCCTGAGCTGTTTCTTCTGCTCTGTCGTCATCTCAGGCTCTAATTTTCTCTTCACAGGCTTTGACACATTTGCCATCTTCACCATCTTGCCAAGCTTTCCCTCCAAATTACTTCCAGCATTAATGTCATAAGCAAAGCAAACACCAACAACCTGTGTGTATTTCTTTGCTTGATCTGCATCGTTCGGCTCATGATGAATCGGATTATAAAAGAGCATGATGATGTCTTCGAAGGTGCAATTGATTAACCACATAGGATCAAATACATGAACATGCTTGTATTTGTCCTTTCCGTCTCTCAACACGATCACCGCTTCTGCCTTCCTCCAATCATAATACCAGAAAATGAAGTCAGCACTGAAGTGTTGAGGCATAGGCATCAAAGGTATCTTTCTCATAACTTCAGGTGCCTTATAAATCAAGGTAACTCGTTTCAACTTGGTTTTGGAATCAATATCCCTGTGAACTTTCCTCCGGGGATATTGTGGTTTGAATCTGTTCCACTTAGTTCTACTTTCCCAAACCAACTTGTCTGCACACCAACCGACATGAGAATTATTCACTGAAGCACCCGACATTTGGAATCTGCACAAATCTCTAACCGCCCAGTACGGTAGAGTTAGCAAGTCAATGAATCTGTAAAAGTACAAGATTCCAGATTCCCACTTAGCAGCTAAACATTTCAGCCTGCCTAAGTATGTCCAACCTAGAGCTCTTCCTCTAAACTTCGCATTATGAAACCTATAAAAGTTTCCTTGAGCTTCAGGCTTCGGTCGGTTTTCATCCATTAGTCTTAACTTCTTCAAATAATCCTTCAATTCATCAGACTTATTTGAAGATTCTGGCAATTCAGCTCCAAGTACTTTCTCTACAAACTCAGCACTCCTCTGCTTTGCCTTTCTTTTTGCAGACGTATTAGGAATCTCAGTAAAATCAGGAAACACCAAGTCTTCATCAGTTTGTCTGAAGTACTGTGGGTATTCCTCATGTGTAATATCCTCTATTTCAACTTCTTCAAATTCAGGGGTGTCTTTGTCATCAGAGTGATTTCCAATATCCTTTTCAGGAATATGTGGAATCGACTCATCAACAATAAATTCTTCAAATGTTTTCCCTACCCTCTGTGCAAGCCCATCCAAGATCTCCTTTGCCACAGATGCAGGTACTTCCCCTTCTTCCAAATCAGGATCGTTATATTCCAATTCGTATCGCATGTCATCAGTTTGGAATATTTCAGCAAAACGACCTGTGAACTCAATGGTCCATTCTCTTTTCTCTAACATATCCATATATACTTGTTTTGCATCATCAGATAAGGATCTCACCTTCTCATTCCAAAACACAGTCTCATCAGAATCCACATTCTCTCCTTTCTTCTTTGAACTCGACTCACCTGTGTCTTTCTTCTTCTTTGAAGGTGGTCTCTTTTCGAATGTAAACTTCGAAGTATCATCTCCTCCGTCATTATCATCACTACTGCTACTCTCATCCTCCTTTTGACTTCCCGATCCTTCAGCATCATCATCATCATCATTATTATCATCTCCATCATCACCCTTATCCGATTCTTCATCCTCATCATCCTCATCTTCCTCTTTGTCAGATTCAGATGGTTCAAAGTCAACCTGTTCAACTTCTTTCTCTTTATCCTCCTCACCCTCTTTCAACTTGGGTGCAACATTGTACAGATTGTCAATTAGCTCACTAAGGCGTTTGTTTTCAGCTTTCAACTCTTTATTATCTTCTTTAATCGCCTTGTACCTGTTCTTGTTTCTCAAACATTTTCCTTCAAGCTTTTTATTCTTTGCTTCTAGCTTCTTCACCTTCTCGTCAATCTCATCTTGATTTGACTTTGAAGCTACAACTATCTGAAGCATCTTTTCCTCATTCAACTTGAACTTGGCAATCTCAGCTTGCTGAGCCACTAACATCTTCATCATGTCGTCCATCTTTTTATTCACCTGCTTCATCACATCGTCATCCACAGTGACTTTCTTTGACTTGGACTTTGACTTTGATGGCTCAATCTCTGTTTCTTTTTCTTTCTGAGGCTTTGTAAACATGTTGAGAACATTATCCAGTGCAATATTGAATTGATCCACTGGTAACTTTGTTGCCTCTACAGTCTTTTGTTTCTTAGTGGCTGGTGAAGATTGTTTTGATGATGTACCAGCTTCAGGTAATCTCTTTCCTCTCAAAAGTTGACTCAACTCTTTTTCTCTGAGTTGCTTTGTACTTGTTTTCTTTTCCATGGTTTTGTGTTTGGGCTTGGGCAAGTTAACTACTACAGTTTCACCTTCGTTCAACTCGTCCAAATTTACTGTTAACCCTTCATCTTCAGCACCAACAGACTGCTTGCTCTTCTTGGCTTCTTCAATCGATCTGTTTAGTGATTCAGACTCACCAACCAAAGTGGCCTTTTGTTTGGTAGTCCGGACATTTTCAGCATCCGAATCCCACTGTTCTTCAGTTTCTGTTTCTTCTGAATCTACAGACTCTTCATCTACCAAACTAGTACCCTTCTTTGCAGTAGTTTTCTTCCTCACAGCTTGTTGTTTTGAACTCCCCTGCTCAGTCTTTCCTTTGCCCTTCCCTTTGGCTCCAGGATTGACTACTTGTCTTTTCCTCTTTGTGCTTGCATCAGCATATACCAACGGATCATCATTGTCACTATCACTATCAGGATGCCTTGCTGTGTTCTTCCCTGGATCATTGTAATCCTCTCTAGCCAAGGCTCCAAACAACCTCCTGTAAGGTGGTCTCTCATTTTCAGGCACACCCTTATAACCTTTCATTCTAGCCAAAGTTCTAATGTTCATGTGATCCATAGCTAGTATCTGTGTTGGATCTTTCTTCAGGTGTGGATACTTATGATCAAAAATCATCATAAGGAATCTAGGGTAAAGCATGAACTTCTTAAGCTTCAATCCTTTCAACATCTCTAACATATGATCTAAAATCATCCCAGCAACGTTAAATGGTTTGTTGAGGGTCAACGCAACCATTAACGAGCTCAAACTCTTCCTCATCACGTCGTATCCTCCACTAACACATCCAAACACGTGTATAATGACATGAGCAAAGTACTTAAACTGTACTCCCAGTTTCCCTTTGTAAATAGAACCATCAGTGATCGGTCCTTTGTATTTCATCCTTAGGAAACAGGCTTTCTGCTCAGTCCATGACAACTCTCTTGGATCCTCACTAACTTCAAACTTGATCTGGAGAGCTTCTCTGATATCTGCTTCAGTAATAAACATCTCCATTCCTTGAATCTTGCTCTTAATGATAGTCTGATTGTCAAAGTAATCATACTTGGCATTGTTGTAGAAATCCTCAACTATATCCTTGTAGATAATAGTTGGTGTAGCCAAAGCATAAACCACTCTGCATCTTTTCAGGAATTTGATGATCTCTGTAAACTCCACGTTTTTCTCCACATCTCCCAGATACGCGCAACAGTTGTGATTCTTCTCAAACGGCCATTTATTACCGCTTGAAGATTCACCTTCTTGTACAGTTTCTGGAACAGGATCAGTAACTGCAGTCTCAACAGGAATCTCAATATTTGTTTGTTCTTCAGCCATCTGAAACACAAAATCAAAATAAACGTCAAAACACGAAATCGTCAAAAATTCAAAATTTTAGGCTTTTGAAATTCCACATTCGCCCAAAATACACTGGTCGAATGTAGATTAAAGTGGTCGAATGTACATCAATTAGGCCGAATGTGAAATAAATCTAAGTAGAAAAACACATTCGTCCGTTTTTGAGTTCCTTCGTCCATTTTGTTCCACCTTCGTCCAAACGACAGACCGAAGGTAAAACCTGTTTGACCCAAAATTTTAAAATTTTTCAAAACATGTTATTAACCGTTCATTTTGATTCAGATTTTGTCTAACATGGCCGATTAGCCTTCGTGTAACATCAATTTCCCTTAATTTACATTCTATATCAGTTTTCAATAGGAATTAGGGTTTATTATTTTCATTCGATCAAACACTTCTTTAAACAATGTTAAAACCTAATTCCTTTAATCCTCTCCCCCTAAAACTGATATGGAATGAATTTCGAACAACATTGGTCATTAACAATCACTGGAAATATAAGAACCCTAAAACCCTAAGTGCGAGTAAAGAATCAAGGATTCCAGATTTGTTACGGCTCCATTACCTGTAATCAATATATGAAAATGATCAGAATACACTAGGGAACAAAATGCTCAAACAAGAAATTCAAAAGCAACAAGGTCTGGTTATGAAGAAATTTTGAAAAAATTTTGAAGTGAAGGTCGAATCTGCAAATGGAGTATATAAAGAACCCACCTTCGCCCGTTTCGTCTGGACGAATGTACAACATATTCACCTTCGCCCCAACCAAATGGCACGAAGGTAAAATTATTTTACCCGAAGTTGGAATGGAAGGAAAAATCCTCATTCGCCCAATTGGAAACTGCCCGAAGGTGGAAAAGTTTCCACATTCGTCCCAGTTAAGGGCGAATGTAAAATGTAAAAGTTGAAAAATTTTGCCAAATTACAAATTCGAATCCCGTTCAACATTTTTCAATCCGTTAAGCTTCCAAATCACAAATTTTCACTTTTAGAATGATACAAAGCCCAGATGGTGTTGTCAAATCTCAGAAATTGACTATCAAGCATCCCCGGTTATCAAAAATAAAGCAGAAATGCAAAAATTTTGGATTTTTCTGAAATTTATCAAAACACACCTAAAATCTTTTTGGATTTTGTATCTTTTTGACAATAAAAGTAAATTGGAACAAAATAAAATGCATCAAAGTAAATGAAAGCAGTAAACAATTTGTGAAATCCGGTCAGAGGATCATATCAGTTTTCTGAGAAATCTGATCACAGCGTTGATCTTTTTGTTTAATATTATCATTAGAAACAGTATGTGACACAGCAATTGCTGATATTGTGGTCCACGTAAGCTCACATGCAGACAATTACGCAATGCTTTAAAATGATACGAGTTAAGTGTATTAGACTAACACGATGTGGTGCCCACACACACGACATACTCCCGTATCAAGTAATTGCACAAAGCTTCGTCGTAACGCGTGATTATGCCAGAGTTATCCGTAAAAGTTACAAAGTATATAGCACAGAGGTGTACAGGTCAGCAATTGAATGCAGCAGAGTAACATGTGCGTATATACTAGGTTGAGGCTGATATTAATCACTGATTTGCATCAGATGATCAATACGATGTAATAATGATCTATGATCAATTAAAACATAAAGTTCCTCAATTCGGTAACTTCCGGTTTTGGCAATTAAGCTCTTTTAGCAAATATTCTGATAAAACTAGGTCCGTAAATCAATACGACAAAAGTTTATCAGAATATCCCGGATAACCATAACATAACGACCCGAAACCTCAGATTTTGGCAATCCTATCAAACGAAATTACGGTACTAAGACCATATGCCCATGAGGTGTTCAGCCACGAACGCGTAGTTCGTTATGTTTGTATCACTAATGCACGCAATATTTAGTCTACGAAGCCTATCAGCATATCACACGTAATCAACATACGCCTCATAAACTATACAATTCTTTAGCCTGTGTCAGATTCCCACTGATGTGCTATCATTTCCTCTGTTTTACCAGGAAAACATTTTTGATTTTCTAATTTTTTAGGTCTTTTTGAATTTTATAATGTTTTTGGTTTTTCTGATAACATGGCTAGTAAAGAGAAATTCCCAATTAGCAAAGAGAAATTCCCAATTAGCAAAATATAAAAACTAAAAACTAAAAAGCGATAAACCGAGGTGCCGATTAGTCCTGTTTTTCCTTTATATTGTTTACTTTTAAAAGATATTCAAAGCGTGAACGGTCAAAAGCTTTAGTAAACAGGTCTGCACGTTGGTAGTCAGTGTGAATTTTGATCATATCGATCAATTCCTTAGCGTAACAATCTCGGATAAAATGATATTTGATCCGGATGTGTTTCGCTTTAGAATGATTTTCCGAATTTTTAGTTAATGCAATTGCGGCTTCGTTGTCACAGTAAATAGGGGTTTTAAGAAACTGCAAACCGTAATCCACCATTTGTTGTTGAATCCAGAGTACTTGCGAACAACAACTCGAGGCTGCAATGTACTCGGCTTCACAGGTAGATTGTGCTACGGAAGTCTGTTTCTTGCATTGCCAGGTGATTAACCTGCTCCCGAAAAACTGGCAACCAGCTGTAGTAGATTTGCTATCTTTGTCACAGCCGCCCCAATCTGCATCACTAAAAGATATGAAATCAAAATTATCATCATTAGGGTACCAAAGTCCTTTTGAGGGACAACCCTTCAGATATCGAAGGATACGCTTGACCGCCGTCAGATGACTTTGTTTCGGCTTCGATTGATAACGGGCACAGAGACACGTTGCGTACATAATATCTGGTCGAGACGCCGTCAAATACATCAGAGATCCGATGATGGCTCTGTATGTAAAAGGATCCGTCAGCTCCCCCTTAGCGTCCACTCCAATCCCGTGATTGGGTTGAATCGGGGTATCCATCGGCTTTGAGTCCTCCATCTGGAACCGGCTCAAGATGTCGGAGACATATTTCGTCTGGTGAATGAAGATCCCGTCGGGTCTTTGGTCCACCTGCAAGCCTAGGAAAAACTGCATCTCCCCCATTGCGCTCATTTCGAACTTTTCCTGCATGACAGTTTCGAAGTCCCTGCATAAAAGCTCGTTAGTTGAACCAAATATTATATCATCAACGTATATCTGTACTAGAAGCAAATCATCTCCCATCTTTTTCGTAAAGAGGGTGCAATCGACGAGGCCGCGCTTAAAACCTTTGGAGATGAGGTATGTACTTAGCTCCTCGTACCACTGCCTCGGAGCCTGGTGCAAGCCATATAGAGCTTTGTTCAACACGTAGACCTTATCCCGGTGGATTGGGTCCTCAAAGCCTGGTGGCTGCCCGACATACACCTCTTCCTTGACTTTCCCGTACAGAAATGCGCTTTTCACGTCCATTTGATAAACTTTGAATTTCTTATAAGAAGCAAACGCGAGGAACATCCGAATAGCTTCGATTCGTGCTACTGGTGCATAGATTTCGTTATAATCAATCCCTTCGATTTGATGGAAACCCTGCACGACCAATCTGGCTTTGTTACGAACAATTACCCCACGATCATCCTTCTTACACTTAAACACCCATTTGGTGCCGATCTTCTTCCTATCCGGCGGCAAATCCGTGAGCGTCCAAACTCCCAATTTCTGGAATTGTAATAACTCCTCCTGCATAGCTTCCACCCAGGCATCATCCTTCAAAGCGTCCTTGTATGTCCTTGGCTCTACCTGCGACACATAACACGCAAACGACCAATCATTTTGACTACCAGATTGTTGAATTTTGGCATATAAAGCTAAAGCACCAAAACTTTCTGGCGAATTAACGCTTTTAAGCTGCCCTCTGGTCATAACACTGCTTCCAGGATCACCGATTACTTGCTCCAGCGGGTGAATACGATGAATCCGAGATTCCGGATAATCAGGTACTTGCACTCCTGTCTGAACAGTCAAGTTTTCTACAGCATCCAGATCATGACCCGTATTTGATGATGAAGCCACATCAGTAGTTGGAGTTGGGTTCACTGGCGGTGCCTCTGGTTCTTCAGCTTGATTAAGAATAGCTTCTTCAAATTGTTCATCTTCAGATTCTGAAGTGTCTAATGAAGTTGAAGCCTCTTGAAATACTTCTTCCTCTTGTATAGGAGCATTGGTATCATTAGAAGCTGGTAGGGGGTTCACAGTGATCGGACGCACCAACGGTGAAGTTGTTGCATTTTCACACTCGTAAAGTAATCGAATAACAGCTTCTTCAACCAAGCTATCTAGATTGAATGATTCAAAGAAATCTTTGTAATCAAACATCCAATCAGGACCCGTGCCTTGAATATTTTGAGTATATCGTTGAACGTCCACGTTAGCCCAGTCTTCCACACGACGAGTTCGCTTGTTGTATACCCGTTTGAGAGGGGTTGCATATCCAACAAAGTAACCCTCCTCGGCTTTAGGACTAAACTTTTCGCTTGGATTCAACATAGTACATGGCGCCCCAAAAGGTTCTAGATACTCTAAGTTCGGCTTTCTTCGGTGTAACAGCTCATAAGATGTTTTACCAAACTTCTTCACTGTTAGAACCCGATTTAATGTGTAATTTGCTGCATAAATCGCCTCATTCCAGAACATTACTGGAAGATTTGAATCAGCAAGCATTGTTCTAGCCGCTTCAATTAGAGTCCTATTCTTTCGTTCAGCAACACCGTTCTGTTGAGGGGTGTAAGGAGCCGAATATTCATGATGTATCCCTTTGTTTTCACAAAGTTCATCCATCTTGGCATTTTTGAACTCCGTCCCATTGTCACTCCGAATTCTCTTTATCTTCACATTGTAGAGATTCTCCAATCGAGTGAACAGAACTTTTAGATTGATAAAAGTGTCGCTTTTATTCTGCAAACACATTACCCATGAAAATCTTGAGTAATCGTCAGTGACGACTAAACAATAAAGCTCTCCAAGATGACTTTTGCGCTTGACCGGTCCAAAAAGATCCATGTGCAGTCGCTCAAGTGGCATCTCAACAGAGTTAACCTTTTTCACTTTGTGGGACTGTTTGTGTTGCTTCCCCTTTTTACAACTCACACACTTGTCATTTAGATGGAAATGTTTCACGTTTACTCCATCGACAAGTCCATTTCTCACAAGTTGATTCATTTTCTTCAGATGAATGTGCCCCATTCTTCGGTGCCACATTATCGATTCTTTCTCTGTCGCCTTGGACAAAAAGCATGTTATCTGCCCTTGTGATGTCATCGCCTTGGACATATCAAGAATGTATAGATTGTTGACTCGAGGTGCCTTCAACATTATCCACTCTTTAGGAATTGTAAAGCCCGGTTTCAGAATATAGCAGGATTTGTCATCAAAATGCACAGTAAATTTCTTGTCACATATTTGACTGACACTCAACAGATTGTAGTCTATCTGCTTCACATACGAAATCCGCTCGAAACTCACTATTCCATTGCTCACACTTCCTTCCATTGTGATATATCCACCTTTATTTCCTGCAAAAGCGACATACCCTCCATTGATGTTCTTTACGTCGAACAGCAACGCAAGATCCCCTGTCATGTGGCCTGAAGCTCCACTATCAACAATCCAAAGACTGCTAATAGGGCCAGCTGAAGCTCCCTGCACACAAAAAGTAAATCAGTTAGTTCTTTCGGGGGACCCAAGCCTGAGTCTTGGGTCTTTGAACATCAGGTTTCAAAGTAACATTTTCACAATCATTTTGAACAACTTTTTGATCAATCTTTTTCTGATTGTTCAAAACAGTTTCTTTTCTCTCATTAACCCTTGAAGTTGAGGCTCCTGGAGTGCCATT
Organism: Ambrosia artemisiifolia; assembly: GCA_032199755.1. Classification (NCBI taxonomy): domain Eukaryota; kingdom Viridiplantae; phylum Streptophyta; class Magnoliopsida; order Asterales; family Asteraceae; genus Ambrosia; species Ambrosia artemisiifolia. The sequence goes on from CM063513.1 coordinate 34,243,519, forward strand.
GGATGTCCAAGATTGTTCAGACCTTTTCAGGATACGAATATGAGACTTTGGGTTCTCAGTTGGTTTCTGAACATTGTTAGCAAAAGTAACTTACTTGGTAACCTTATCTGATTTAACAGACTTAGGTCCAACATTTGATTTGACAATCGGTTTTGGTGGAACCTTTTGCCTATCAACTGTTGCGTTCACCACAGGCTTCCTCCATGAGTGTTCCATAGCAATCCGATTCCTTCTATCATAGTGCATTGGACGAGTGTTCCTCATTTGGTGAAAATTGTTATGATTATAAAACGGTTGTGGTTGTTGAGGAACAACTCTCCTATGTGGTGGCACATAATGATCAATCGGTTTTCTCATGGAATTCCTCACTTCAACCTCGTGCCTCTTATGCCTTACATATGGGCACTGAGCAAGTAAATGCCCTCATTCCCCACATTTAAAGCACGCACGGTACTCTTCAAAAACATTCGGAGCATTTGGTTGAGCAAATGATCTAACAGGATATTGATCATTGTACTGTTGCTTCCTTAAACTCTCAGGGAGTGGCCCTTTTGAGTAAGTAGGCTCATTAAAACCATTAGCTCTGTTTTTGGGTTTAACAAACTCTGTGACATGGACCTTTGGTTCTTGAGGAACATCCAAATACAACTTCTTTAATAAAGCTGGTGGAATCTCATTTGTTCTCTCATGTTTTGGGAACCAAATAGTACTTTCTTGCCAAATCTTGTCAATTTTAGCATAGTTAACATCTTTAATTGGAAAGTCCTCGTCAGAGATGATCTTATCGGATCCTTCCATCCGATAAAACACCTTGACAGGTTTGTCACATTGTTCGTTTTTATCATTCTTTTCAAGATCTTTCTTAACCACATTAAGATCTTTCTTCACAACATTCTTTTCAGACTTATTCACATGATGAACACTTCTCATTGGAACAATTTGAGATGATGAAACTGGTTCATTTGTAATGATGTGATTTTCTTTTGGAATTTCACATGCATTAACAGTTTGGTTACAACCAGTATCATCACTCTCTGAGTCTGAATCTACACTCTCAGCAGTAACACCCTCATCATTGATCCCCAAAATCGGTCTAACATCGGAATTTGGATCACCAATACTTGAAGTATTAGATTCATTTTCCGATGCTGAGTCAGATTTTACCGAACTCTCCGGTGTCACTTGGTGACAATTATGGTTTTCAAAAAGAACCGGAGATGGTACAGCCCGATAATTGGTGGTCTTATCATCAATGATGTGGTCTACCACATACGCAATATGCTTATAGCTTTCCAGCTTTTTGTTTACTTTCTCAGCAAAGCATTTGATGGCTGCCATTTCCAACTTGGTGTTTTCAATTTCATTGATATAGTTGTTAATTGCCAATTGTTTTAAAGACAAAGTGTTTTTCAAGTCGGAAATGTCCTTTTTGTAGCCATCTAATACTTTGTTAAAAGCATTTAACTCTTTGCGAGTAGATTGACTGTTCATGATAGCACTATCACGTTGAACACGGAGTTGTTTAATCTCCTCAGTCAATCTATCACATGTACCACAATATTTTTCACTTGTATTATCAGTACTACATGCAGAACTTACAGATTTTGGCGGATCAGTCATGGCCATCAATGCGAAATGAGCTTCCTTTCCTGCAAAGAATCTGGAGTAATCAATCTTTGTGAAAGCATCATCTGCAATGCACGACTTCCTTGTCATCAGAAAATCTGCTTCTGCAAGCAACTGATCGATATCTTCATCAAGAGAATTAACACTTGCTTCCGTATCCGATTCACTGTCTGAATCAGAATAAACCGATTCACACTCCTCGGAAATATCAGAAACAGTATCAATCACAACTCCAGAATTTGTCTCTTCAGTTTGAACTTCAACATCAACCTCAGCATTAACCTTAACAGGTTCAAATTCCCCATCTATCTCAGCCTCAGACTCATCACTTTCAACCTCAGTTTCTTCCTTCTCCTCCATCGTCACTGAATCTTCAATATCAACCTGATATGCAACACAAGCCACATTGCCCCCAGTAGTGATTTCCTCAACACCTATCTGAATACTCGACCAGTCAAACCTTTCATCTTGTTGAGTAACCAATGCTTGATTGGTATTCTGTTGTTCATTTGGTGTAGTGATTGGTATGACCGTTCGGTTAGTATTGTTTGGTGTTTGGGTTTGTGTCTGGTTTGGTGTGTTTGGTTGTCTATTTTGGTTGTTATTAAAGTTGTTTTGACGATTTTGGTAGTTGTTGTTATTGTTTTGGGAAGAAACTTGATTTTGGTTTTGTTGTTGACGGTTCTGATAGGTGGCATTGAATGGATTCCTATTGCCTTGTTTTGGTGGCTGGGTGCATTCTCTTTTAAAGTGACCTTTCCCTCCACAGTTAAAACAAGTCACTTTCTCCTTATTGAACCCGTAGGTTGTGTTAGGAGAAGTTCCCAAATCAGTTCTTCCTGTCTTTTCTATGAACTCCGTTGCTCTTCTCATTATGCTTGCAAAGGCCCATTGAATATCAATGAGTTCCATCTCTTCCTTGTCAATTTGTGCATAGTCTTCATTGGTCAAGTTATTATTACCAATTTGACTAGCAACTAATCCATTGTAGGATGAGACCATTGCAGAGACTAATGCAATGTGTTGCTGAGCAACTTCAACTGTCACATTTCCAAGGTTAGAAGTCTCCAAAACCACCGTTTGTTGATTAGGTTGGTTCATTGGTTGTTGTTGAGATTGACTAGCAGTGTAAAAAGCTGCTTGTTGCTTTGGGGAGAATGGTGGAATGTATGAATATTGGTATGGTACTTGTGGTTGTGGTTGTGATAAAGATGAAGTTTGTTGATGGTAGTTAATGGTAGGTGATTCCACAACATTGGATATACATGCAACATGTGGTGTAACTAGCCCTCCTGAGCTTGTACTTGCTGGAACTGAAGATCCTCCAAAGTATAAGTTTGGATTCTGAGGAATCTGTGCTCTCCTAGCCTTCCTCTTCTCTTCCAATTCTTTGTTTTCCAGCTTCTCAATGAACTCCTGAAGAGACCAATATTGATAAGCATCCTTCTCCTTCAGAACATCCACATGCTGATCCCAGTTTGGTGGTAATGCATCTGCAAACTTGTCCACCTGCTTTGCCATAGGAATCTGTATACCATAGCTAGACAATTCAGATATCAAATGATTATATCTAGGAGTTAGTTCTTTCAAAGTTTCATTTCCAACATAAGAAAAATTCTCAAACTCCTTTATAAGTTCTTCCGTCCTCAAACTTCGAGTCTTCTCATTTCCATCATGCTTCCTTTTAAGCATATCCCATAGTGCCTTAGAAGTTGTGCAAGTCCCAAATTGATGCAAAAGATCATTTGTGATTGCCTGTGTCAATTGGGAAAACGCCTTCTTTTCCACAGCAAACTTCTTTTTCTCATCCTCAGCCATGCTCTCCAATGGCACTGGTTCACCTGTATTCTCCAAAACTGGTGGTGTGTAACCTTTAGCAATCATGTTCCATGCTTCAGCACCTTCCACTCCCATGCCTTCCAAATGTATTTTGAACTTTTTCTGCCACTGATTGTATTCTTGAATCTCCATGAGCTTCGGTGGCCGAGTCCCGCTACCTGAAGACAAATCATTAATCAGTGTGGAAATAGCATTTGTAGTTTGAGTGTTTACCACCGCTGCTGCTACTCCCCAGTAGTCAGACTGTGGTGCTGGAGGTGCACTTTGAGTCATGTAGTTAACCGGCTGCGAAGACTGTGTGCTCGTCTTCTGTGCTGCCACTGTCCATGGGTCCATCACCTGCTGTTGTGGTTGTGTAGTTGCTGGTGTAGGAGTCGTCTGAAAACGCCACATGATCACAAACTTCGAGAAATTCAACACTTAGAAAATTTTTCCAAAACTAGTCTAGGTTCGCCCAAAATGACTTCAGGTTCGTCCCTTTTGATCTCAGGTTCGCTCAAAAATTCTTTCCCGAATGTAAAATCTCACCAGAAAGTAAAAACACACTAACACTTTCCACGTTCGCCCAATTCTACTCCAGGTTCGCCCGTTCTGATTCTACGTTCGTACCCCCGATCAGCCGAATGTGAAAAATGATACCCGAATGTAAAATATTCAACTGAAAAATTCTACGTTCGCCCGAAAATCCCTAGGTTCGCCCACAAAATCACTCTCCTTCGACCAAAAACTCACACCTTCGACCACTAATGTCCAGGTTCGCCCATTTTTACTTTTGAAAAACGGTTACACTTTGAAAAACGGTTATTTTGATCTCTGATTTTCAAAAGTTTGTGAATTTGATTGATCTTGATTAGGTTATGCTTCGGAGATGATTTGGAACAACTTTAATACTTAGAATTTTGAATTTTATCCACAAAATCAACTCTAATTCTTTCAAAAACACTCAAAAACCATTTTTATGTAAAAACAGATGTGAATTGATGAAAATAATGTCCAAATCAGCTCTGAGTTTATCAATTTGTTGTTGTATGATCCTCTATGCTCTGATACCACTTTGTAGAGGATGAAATTTTATATGAAAACAGGATTATATGATCATACAAGTTACTAAACCAGGTGCGGAAACCCTAGCTTAGAACAAACTGATGTAAACTCAAATCAAAACACAATCAAAGTCATTTTAAAGCTTTTCATAGATTAACTCTTTCAAATACTTGATTACAGTTCAATTACAGTTAATCTATTACACACCTAAACTCTCTCAGACCTCTCTGGAACACACCTCAAAAACACACACACTAAATGACTCGCTTTATCTTACAAAATCACAAAATCTATATATAGACACTGCACATTCGCCCCCTTTCACTGGTCGAACGTGGGTCATTTCCACATTCGCCCACTACAAGTGGTCGAATGTCAGTGTAGTTCCAACTTGATTCGTCCACTATCATTATACCTTCGCCCATAAACTATTCACCTTCGCCCATCTTAGTCTTCCTTCGCCCCTTTAGCCACTTTTAACACATGTTAACATATCTAATCACTAGTCGCAAAACGCATCTACAAAGAGGGCGGTAATGAGTCTACAGTATGGAATAATCCGCCTTCCAACTGAATTCCGGCACATCCATACATGATTCAAGATTAAGTACTTGAGTGGAAATTTCGGACTCCCATGCATCAAAGAGTAAAGGACAGGAATTTCTGAAAACCTCACCTCTTGCTTATCCGCTCTTCTTGGTACTACATTCACAATAATAATAGCTAATAACAGCTTTGCTTCAATCTTCAGATTTCTCCTATACAGAGTCCCATGATATGTTCCCGGTAGGAACAAAGCTTCCAACATTTCGGTCCATCTCAGGTGTTTGTCAGGCTTAATTAACAATTCATCTAGGCTCGACAGTATGTACTCACGCTTTGGCAAACTATCAAACTTAGCCAACTTGCGCAAAGTATCATAAGACATTTCGACCTCTACCCCATTTACTTCACCAATTAACTTCATATTAGATGGTGAGTCATATCTAGGACATCTCAAAGTTGCCATCCATTCCTCGATCTCAGTCAAATACAAATACTTGTTGTTAACATCATAACAATGAAGTGCTGCTTCCCAGCCTAACGCCCGAAACCTATCAACAACTTTAAATGGTCCAAATTGTACCTCATTAACATCCTTTTCACAGATGAACGCAACCCCTTTATCTTTCGAATTCTTCATTTGATCATGGAATAGTATAGCCTTCCATTCCCTTGGCTTTTCATTCAAGGGACCCGATTCCCACTTGGGTTTATCATGCCTGTTCAGTTCCAGCACTGGCTCATCCTCTTCTGTATCCTCGTCTCTACCCACATATTTCCTTCGCTTATTCTGTTTTTCCACCTGCTTGCCCTTAGCCTTTGAAGATGAACTCGCCCTTGCTGCATCGCAAGTTCGTGCCATTTCCTATACAATGTACAAATAAACACAAAAACAAAACCAAATCAGCCCCATATGCTAAACCCCTCCCACACTTGCTTGTTATCATGGTAGTAGATGATATTGAGCAAAAACTTCATCATTGGTTTGACAAAAATTGGGCATGACGCCTCTACAAACTTAACATTACCAAAAGTTCACAATTTCCATCTCAATATTACATCTACTACCACATTATTACTCAAACACAATATTTACATACTAACATCACCTAACAAGCAAGTGGGTATACATGAACAAGAACTACAACCTCTATTTTTCATAATGTAGCATCAAAATTAGTGAAATAGAACACATACCTTTGAATGAATGATGCTAGAACACAAGAAAAACAAAAAGCTTGAAAAGCCCCAAAATTTCGGAATTTAGGCTTTAAGTTTTGACTTCCGAAAAGTGTTTATCTTGCAAGTTTCTCCCCAAAATCGGAACCCTTGTGAAATTTTAGTCAAGTTTGACACAAAAACCACTAGATTTTGTGAAGATTTGAAGGAGTTATGAAGATTTTAAGAATAAAATATGTGGGTGTTCTTGTGTTATTGTGGAAGAGAAGAAGTGAAAAGAAGAATAAAGGGTTGGAGGTTACTCACGTGATATTTAGATAGTTAATTTTTTTTTTTATAAATATCGACGATGCTGAGCTCCCAGACCCCACCGTAAGGAACGGTGGGGGCGTTTGTTACGGTGGAACAAATGCTCAAATTCCTGCCGTAAGGCAGTAAAGAACTACCGTCCACTTTTGTTTTTCCCAAGTCCACCATAAGCTACGGCAGTGCCGTAAGCTACGGTAGACGCTGGGCAATTTTTTTTTTCTTTTGAGAAAACCTTACACAAAACATGTACTTTCAAAAAAAAAAAAAAAAAAAACTTAACAAACACTAAAACTATTAAAAATAAAAACAAGTAATTTTAAAAACATGAAAATTACCCTACCCCCTCGAAAATCCCGGGTTGTCCTCAACACAATGCTAGAACCATTTCGTGACCCGAACGTCCCCACACTTGTTTCAAACACGGGTTTCGAACACAAACAAAATAAAATAAAATAAAATAAAATCTAACTATGTACACTACCAAACCTGGGCCTCTCATGGTTGTACCTCCTCCACCGGGCGTAAGATATAGCCCGCTTTGTCAACCTCTAAGGTGTTGATGTCGTTTCCATCCAAGTACGGCTTCAAGCGATGTCCATTTACCGTTTGTTGCTTTTGATTTTGTTCATCAAAAATATCCACATCACCAAACCTTCCAACCCGGCGAATAACATACGGACCCATCCACTTGCTTTTTAACTTTCCCGCGAACATCTTCAACCTTGAGTTATACAACCAAACCTTTTGACCCACTTCAAAGGTTTTCTTTCTCAATTTGGCATCATGAACCTTCTTTAGCTTATCTTTATACGCTGATGCACATTCATACGCTTCATCTCGAATCACTTCAATTTCACTCAATTGCAACTTTCTCATCTTTCCTGCCTCATCATAATCCGCATTCACCGTTGTGATTGCCCAATGTGCTCGGTGCGCTAACTCTATTGGCAAGTGACAACCCTTTCCATACACCATCCGATAAGGTGTTGTGCCAATTGGAGTTTTGTAGGCCGTACGATACACCCACAAAGCATCATCTAACTTACTTGACCAATCCATTCTATCAAATCGAACCGTCTTCATGAGAATTTATTTGATTTGACGGTTGGACACTTCAACTTGTCCACTCGTTTGCGGATGATACGGTGTGACAATCAGGTCATTCACACTATACCGCTTCAACAATTTCCCAAAATTAAAATTTTTGAAGTGCGAACCACCATCACTTATAATCACTCTAGGAATGCCAAACCGGGCAAAGATGTTGGATTGAACGAATTTACAAACAACCGAATGATCATTTGTCCTTGTGGCAATTGCTTCAATCCACTTCGAGACATAATCCACCGCCACCAATATGTATAAAAACCTGTTAGAATTTGGGAAAGGACCCATAAAGTTAATGCCCCAAACATCAAATATTTCTACAACCAAGATTGGTTGTAAAGGCATTTCATCCCTTTTAGATATACTCCCCATCTTTTGGCAATTCACACAATTTCGGGCAAATTCACACGCATCCTTGAAAATTGTGGGCCAATAAAACCCACATGAGAGAACCCGGTAGCCGGTTTTATGTCCACTAAAGTGCCCCCCACAAGCGGATGAATGGGCATGAGTCAAAATTTCTTTCACTTCCGATTCGGGCACGCACCTTCGGATAACTTGATCGGGCGCAATTTTAAAGAGGTCCGGTTCATCCCAAATGTATTGCTTCACTTGGACCATAAATTGTTGTCTTCTTTTCTTGGTCCAATGATCTGGAATGGCACCCGTGGCTAAGTAGTTAACATAGTGAGCATACCACGGTGCGACAAATGTAGACACGGCTAGAAGTTGTTCATCCGGAAATCTTTCATTTATTTCACTCACATCATCAATCCCTTCAACCGGAATTCGAGACAAATGATCTGCCACTACATTTTCACTTCCCTTTTTGTCTCGAATTTCTAGATCAAACTCTTGAAGTAATAAGACCCACCGAATCAAGCGTGGCTTAGCATCCTTTTTCTCCATCAAATATCGAACCGCACTATGGTCCGAATACATAACCACCTTGCTCCCCCAAATATACGAACGAAACTTATCGAAAGCATACACTACCGCTAACAATTCTTTTTTCGGTTGTGGTGTAATTTAGTTGCGCTTCGGATAAAGTTTTGCTCGCATAATAAATCACCACTGGCTTCTTATCAATTCTTTGACCCAAAACAGCGCCAATTGTAGTGTCGCTTGCATCACACATTATTTCAAATGGCTTCGACCAATCCGGCGGTTGCAAAATAGGAGCCTTGACCAAGTGTTCCTTCAAAACATTGAAAGCTTGCAAACATTCATTAGTAAAATCAAAGGGAACATCTTTCAATCACAAATTACATAAAGGTTTGGTGATGACACTAAAACCTTTAATAAAACGTCTATAAAATCTGACATGTCCCAAAAATGATCTTACCCCCTTAACATTTTTCGGTGGTGGCAATGATGATATGACTCGAATTTTTTCCTTGTCGACCTCCATACCCCTTTCAGAAATTACATGGCCTAACAGAATTCCCTCTTGCACCATAAAATGGATTTTCTCCCAACTAAGCACTAAATTTTTCTCAACACATCTTTTTAAAACTTTTTGTAATTCGTTGAGACAAGATTCGAAACTAGTGCCAAAAATTGAGAAATCGTCCATAAATACTTCAAGCGACTCTCCAACCATGTCCGAGAAGATACTCATCATACATCGTTGGAAAGTTGCCGGGGCATTGCACAAGCCAAATGGCATTCTCCTAAAGGCAAAAGTACCATATGGACAAGTGAAGGTGGTCTTGTGTTGGTCATCCGGGTGTATTGCTATTTGGTTATACCCCGAGTACCCATCTAAGAAACAATAATAATTTTGACCCGATAACTTTTCAATGATTTGGTCAATAAAAGGGAGTGGGAAATGGTCCTTAGAGGTCGCGACATTCAACTTGCGGTAATCAATGCACACCCGCCATCCGGTAACGGGTCGGGTAGCAATTTGTTCACCACTTTCATCTTTAACCACTTGAATACCGGACTTCTTAGGAACCACTTGAGTAGGACTTACTCAAGCACTATCCGAAATGGGATAGATAATTCCCACATTCAACCACTTAATTACCTCTTTCTTTACCACCTCTCTTAAATTTGGATTCAACCTTCTTTGAGCTTCTCTTGTAGGCTTTGCATCCTCGGTGGTGATGATCTTGTGCATAAGAATAGATGGACTAATTCCTTTATGGTCAGCAATCGTCCACCCAATAGCTTCTTTATTTTCTCTCAAGACTTCCAACAATACTTGTTCTTGAGCCATCTCCAAATTAGAGGCAATAATGACCGGTAATGTGTCATCATCCCCTAAAAAAGCATACTTCAAATGGCTTGGCAAGTCTTTGAGCTCTAACTTTGGTGCTTTCTCAAATGGTTTGGTACCCGAATCAATTTCCACCGGTAAACTTTCAAATTTGTGAGTCCATGGTGGTTGACCCTCTTTCACTGCCATGACATCTTGCTTTTCCTCTTCAATCCTTAACGCACAAGCATGTACCTGTTCAGAAAAATCACTAACACACAAAGCCACTCCATCCTCCTCATACTCATGCGGATTGCATCCGTCAAGTATATCTGCCATGAAACACTCATCAACACCCAAAGCATTAGAGTTGTTAGTAAAAACATTTAAACGCATTTTTTGGTTTCCGAATGTCATGTCGACGATACCGAACCTACAATCAATCACAGCATGCGCGGTATTAAAAAATAGACGACCCAAGATAACATTTTGTTGTTGCCTTGAATCCGCGGACGTGTAATCCAATACCAAAAAATCAACCGGGTAATAAAATTCATCAATTTTAACAATCACATTTTGAACCATCGCCCGAGGTAATTTATGAGACAAATCTGCCAAAACAACCATTGTCTCCACCCTAGCCAATGGACCAAAATCGTATTGATCATACAAACCCCCCGGTAAAATGCTCACCCCGGCTCCAAGATCTAGCAATGCCTTTGCCATTTGAAAATTACCAACTTGAATATTTATTAATGGCGTGCCCGGATCTTGGAGCTTAGGTGGAAGCTCCCCATCCAAAACTGCACTTACTTGCCCGGTTACATTCACCCGTTTAGGCATTTTCTTCTTTTGTTGCCTCTTTTGTGTGCACAATTCTTTTAAAAATTTTGCGTAAGCGGGTACTTGTTTTATTGCATCAAGTAAAGGAAGATTAATTTTTACTTGTTTAAACATGTCCCACATTTCTTGTTTTTGGGGACCTCTTGACACAATAAAATTTTTCTTACCCAGGTCAAGTAGAGCCGATGGAAATGGAACTTGATTCGGCTCACTTTCAACTTTTTTATCATTTTCATTTTTATCATTTTCACTCACTTCCGGTTTTTTAACATTTGATTCTTTTGATAAAACCGGTGGAGTTTCATCATCATCACTCTCATTACCCGTAACATCCTCAACTTCACCCTCAGCAAAACCCGGTGAAACATTAGCTTTAAACTCTTTACCACTTCTCAACACACTAACATGATTAACATTAACATTGTTACCTCGTGATGAGCCATGAGACGGATTTACCTTGGTGTCACTAGGAAGTTGACCCTTGTTTTTCTTCAATTCCGCCACATCAGTTGCCAATTGACCCATTTGCGTTGTTAATGCTTGAATGCTTTTGTCACGAACCTCATCTTTTTGTATCCGGGCTTCATCAAGTTGATTCCTCTTTTGCATATCTTGTTGCATTGCCCGAAGCATCTCCATGACTTCATTTCCACTTGACGAACCTTGACCCGAACCACTTTGAACCGTTGGTTGAATCTTCCCAAGATACCCATTGTTGTTTCCACCCCTATAATTCTCTTGATTGTATTGTTGACGGGGTGCATAATTACCTTGAGCTTCTTAAAAATTCGGGTTCGCTTGATTTGATGCATTTCCATAACGAAAGTTAGGATGGTTTCGTAACCCGGGGTGGTATGTATTGGAATTCATGTCATAATTTCTACCACCCCCTTGAATAGCATTCACTTCCTCCGTTTGCCCCTCATTCACTACCACACCACAAACATCGGCCGTATGGCCTATTTCTTGACAACTTCCGCAAACATTGTATAATTGATTTGTGGTTTGAACATTACTCGTTTCCACTCGATGCACTTGAGGTCTTTGAATCACATGCCTCGCCCGTCTTGATGATTGAGCTTTCCTTTTGGAAGTCACCGCCATTTGCTCTAAAAATGCCCAATTATCTTGTTCATAATTTGTACCAAAAGTACCATTTGTGATGGACATCAAGTCACGGGCATCCTCCGAACTCAAACCTTCATGAAAAGCATTCAACAATTCCCAACGTTGAATCCCATGGTGAGGACAATTTCTTAGCATCATGTTGAATCTCTCGAACCCTTCATGAAACATCTCTCCTGTTGGATCAGTGGCCTTTATTAAGAACACTTATGTGTATCAGATTTATGTAAGAGTTAATGAGCAGCGGAATAACAAGTGTTCAAAGATTAAAAGATCACTTTTAAGAGGAGTTATTACTCCCCCTTGACTGAATAATAAATGAGAAACAATAAATACAGTTCAAGTATAAAGCAGTAAAGCAATTTATGTTTCTCAGATGTGAAATGGATTATAAGTTCAAAGCCCGAAGGATTTCAATTTAGATCAAAGGAATTACACAAAATCACACGTCTAAAATAGATGAACAAACTCATCTATTTATAGACCAACATACTAAACTGTTGTCTGAAGTAATCTAAGATATTTAACAAAGATATTATGCTAAGATAAGCCTACAACAGCCTGTACATTGAAACTTGAAATCAAGACTTTAACAAAACAATATAATAATAAACTGCTGATGTCTTCAGTCGGTTAGAAGCTTCTGATCACAAAGTGCTGATGAGTAGTTTGTCTTCAGTAGTTCTTCAGTGTAGTGTCTGGTTAGACTTCAGAACTTCTGATGAGTTACTCTTCAGTACTTTGTACATTTGTTCTTCAGTACTTCTTCTTTGTTCTTCAGCAATTGTTTCCATACTTAAGCAGAATATGAATTTGGACTAAGGTTATCAAAAGGTGGTTTCTTCAATCCTCTTTGTCCCAACAATCTCCCCCTGGATTGATGAAGCCAAAACCTTATCCAATCTTTATTGTTGATCTTTTCTCTCTTCTAGTATCCTCCAGATTTCTGCTGTCATCCGGGTAGTAAGAGTACATCTTTGTTGCTCAGTGAGAGATCCAAGTTCAGGTGTAAGATGTTGAATTGTAAGAAGGTCTTTGGAAGATAAAACACTCAACTCCTTTGAGTTTTTGTAGACCTTACTTGAACGATCTCTCCTGGTCACAAGTACTGAGTTGGAATCAGTAAATGACCATTTTACAATGTTTACCTTTGACCTGTCAAAGTCAGAGGCATAGGAAACCAAGCCTGTTTCCTTAGGTAAACCTGAGGATGATTGAGGAATGTCTTCAATTTCAGTGACTCTCAGGTGAGATTCTTGACTACCTTGAAGTTCAACACCACTTTGAATTGGCATGTTGGGCAAGTGATGTTCTGTTACAACTCTTGTATGTGACTTCTCTTGAATGGATTGTTGTAACTGATAAGCATAAGTAGCCTTGTCTCTGAATTGTGTAAGGAGGGGTTTTTCTTCTACATCAAAGTCACCATGCACTAACTGATTTCCTTCCAAGAGTACCATCTTGAAATCAGTCTTCACAATGGGTTCACCCTCTGCTTTTCTCTTTGTGGCAGGCTTCCTTAGTGCACCAGAAGATCTCCTTATGATAGAAGTTGGTTGGGCTTCAGGAGTTTCAAATCTCTCTGGCTCTGCAGCTTTGCTGGCCTTGTACTTCTTGTAAGTCTCATATAGTGTTTGTTCTTTCCATTTTGAGACTGAGGCCTTTGAACCATAGCCATTTGCCACTAATTCTTCTATAACTTCTGCTCTTTTGGCTTTCCTCTCATTCTCTGTTGCTAGTCTGTCAGATAGCATTTGTGCCCTTCTTGTGAGTTCTTCTGTTGAGAGTCTTTTGAGAGCCACTTGTTTAGATTTGGAGTTCTTTGTTATGAAAGTGATAAGCTGTGCTCTTTTGTCTTCTTCTGCAACAGTTTCAAGTGCTCTCTCTTCAGCCTCAAGCTCATCAAGCTTTTCTTGATACTTGATTAGTTTTTCTTGAAAGTTCAGATCATCTCTAGTCTCTAGGCTGTTCCATACTTTGTCTTCTTTCGCCTTCTTTGCAGCCTCTTTCAAACTCTTCTCCAACAGTTCTTTCGACATAGCAATGGGAGTAGGGTTTAAAACAGTTGTGGAAGTTGTTGTTGGCAAAGGAATGGAAGTAGGTTCTCTATCAGGTGCCTTAGAAACTTCTGATGTTGGTTTTGGAGGTAAAACTGCTGATGGTTTGTCTGTCTTCACAACTACTGAAGGATTGTCTTCAGCAGTTTGATAAGTCTCTTCAGCAGTTCCCTCTTTTGCCTTAGATGATGAGAACTCATGTGCTACTTCTTTTCCTGGTCTTTGTATAGGCTTTTTAGCTTCAGGATTTTCTCTTGTAGCAACTTCAGTTTCTGGTTCCTTATTCTTCTCCCCCTTTTTGGCTTCATCCACTTCTGGAAGCCTTGTTGAGTAAGAAGTTGCAGCAGACAACCTTGCTAGTTGATCTTGAGTTTGATCCATCTTCTTGTTCAACTTAGCAAGTCTTGAATTTATCAACCCAAATTGGTTGTTAGCTTTTAACTCCCAAGCAGTTGTGAATGTCTTGAGTTGATCAGTTATGATTTGTTTCATTGTCTGCCACAGGGGACCATTTGGGCTGCATAGTTGGTTCAAGTCTATGCTAGTGAGCCCAGAGAATTGGGTAGGTTGTTTTTGTGAAAGGGGTGTTTTTGGGTGATCCTTAGATTTCTCTGAAGATGCCACTTGTGGGGATTTTTGGGCTAAGTGGTCTTTAACCTGATCTTTGGTGACCAGCTTCTTGAGCTTGGATACCTTAGATGCAGGACCTTCAATTTCAACCGTCAATTCTGTTTGTGGAATGTTTGATTCATCATCCAAGCTAATGGAATCATCTGAATCCCTGATAGTGTCCTCAGAGAGGGCATGATCAGTTATATCATGAGCTAGTCCCAAACTAGTAGTCTCATGAACCTCTTTGTCTTGGAACTGAGGTTTTCCTACTTCAGGCACTAGGCCTTCATCAGTAGTTGCCAAATTTGAGGTCTTAATAATGTTACTACTGTCCTCAAGTTCACCACTGGGTGATAAGTGAGTAGTAGCAGCCTCAAAAGTACCAAGAGTTTCTAAGTTTGGGCTTATAAACTCTGGTCCATCCTCATCTCCCTGGTTTGGACTAATAAGGTCCACATCCATGTCAAGTGGAGAAGGCATCTCCCCAATTTGATGTGTTGCTGGGGGAGTGACATGTGTTGGATGGGATCCTTTTAGTCCTGAGAGAAGTTGGGCTATTTCTATTGTTGTGTGGGATGGTTCAGGTTCAGTAGTTTTGAGGGGTAGGTGTTCAGTAGTTTGGATGGGTTCTGGTTCTGTTTCAGCAGTTTCAAAGGTTGGGTCAGTAGTTACAGGTTTCTTAAATCTTTTTCTTTGAAAAATAACTGTAACTGGTTTTCTTTTAGGAGGTGGAGAAGGTGTGTGCTGAGAGGATGTTTCAGCCACATCCTTATCAAGTGCAGATTGCACATCAGCAGTTTCAGGTTTCTCCACTTCCTGAACTGTCTTTTTCAAAGGTTTGGTTTGTTTTTGTTTTTGCTGTTTTGGCTTTTTGGTTTTCTTTTTGGGTTTGGAAGATGTGGGTTCCTTAGGGATGGGTTGTTCTTCCCCTTGGTCATCTTCTAGCACAAGTGCTGGTTTATTGTGCCTAGAGAATACTTGTGAGGTTAATGGGTTTAAAGTTGTTGTTTTACCCACAAGTACTCCCTCTCCAAGTTCTTTTATTATGCATTGCATAACAAATCTTGGGTACAACAAAAACTTCTTTTTATCATTTTCATGGTGTAGAACCAATTCATTGAAAAACAGTTTAGATGCCTTAAAAGGTGTTTCATTTATGATTGAATGAAAAATTGGTTGAAAAGTAGAAGGCATCTGGTCAATAGACCCAGTTTTTGGACTTAAGCACATAATTATATAATGAAAAAGCAGTTTATATTTTGGGTCAAAATATTTCTTATAAACTGTTGCTTGTGCCAAAGTACCTTGATAACCACATTCTGTCATGGTTAGATGGATGTCTGAGTTTGGAATATGCTCAGGAGCATTAGAATCCTTCAAACCAAGCCTGATGCTTAGTGTTTCCGGTGATATGGCCACCAGTTTCCCTTTTATAGAAGATTTGAGGGAGATCACTTCATTATTAACCGTCACCGTCTCTGTGTTAGCCCAGAACTCATTGAGAGTTTCTTCATGAATGGGTGGATCGATGGTGAAAGCTTCATAATATTGGGATTTCATGATGAGATCAATGATTTCATCATACTGGGGCCAGGCTTCATCTTTCTCAAAGTAGCCTCGCTGATTATGTCCCTGTTTTAACACGAGAGCCATTGCTTGTTTGATCGAACAGTATTTTTAGGTTAGAGAAGGGGTTTTGGTTTTGATTTGAGAGAGAGAGAGGGAAATTTGCTTTTTGAATGGATAAGTGTTTGAAAAAGGTATTTATCAGAAGTTTTTAACCGACTAGGTCAAACTTCTGATGAGTGAAAAGTCTGTTTTACCCTTTTTAATGAAACTGCTGATGAAGAAGGTTTCTTCATCAGTGGTTTTAGTCATCTCTTCAGCAGTTTCAACTGCTGATGCAAATGACTTTTAAAACACTTAACTAACTTCTGATTTTCATCAGTGGTTATTTCCATTTTGAAAATTTCCCATTTTTGATGTTCATCAGTAGTTTTCAAAAATTGTTCATCAGTAGTTTCTCTTTCTCAAATTTGGTCTTCAGAGGTTTGTGATAGATAAGTATGTAAGTGAAAATAAAATATGTGCAGAACTAAAAAGTGAAACACTTACAGACTTTCTTCCAAGTTCAACATCCCAAGCATGGATACTAACCTCTGAAAAGTTGTTGAATCAAGGGGTTTGGTGAAAATGTCAGCTATTTGATTAGCTGTTGTGACATGCTTCACCTCAATCTTGCCTTTTTCATAGCAATCTCTTATGAAATGATACCTGATTTCAATGTGTTTGGTTTTTGAAAACTGAACAGGATTTTGAATGATGCTAATGGCAGATTTGCTGTCTACTAAAAGTGGAGTCTTGGTCTCTTTGATTCCATAATCAAGCAGTTGATATTGGAGCCATTGTATCTGTGAAGTACAGCTTGCAGCAGCAATGTATTCAGCTTCAGCTGTTGAAGTTGCCACAGATGTTTGTTTCTTTGATTGCCAGGACACCAGACAGTTTCCTAAAAATTGACAACCACCAGATGTTGATTTTCTTGACATCTTGCACCCTGCATAGTCACTATCTGAAAAAGCTGTTAACTTGGTATTGCTTGAAGCAGGATACCAAATTCCTAAAGTAGGAGTTCCTTTCAGATATCTGAAGATTCTTTTGACTGCAATTAGGTGTGATTCTCTTGGTGCAGATTGGTATCTAGCACAGACACAGGTTGAAAACATGATATCTGGTCTAGAAGCAGTTAAATACAAAAGAGAACCTATCATACATCTGTACATGGTTTGATCAATATGTTTCCCTTGATCATCTGGTTCAACTTGTGTGATTGGTGTCATGGGAGTGGAACATGTTTTACAGTCTTGTAAAGAAAATTTGTTCAATAATTCTTTAACATATTTTGATTGATGTATAAATGTTCCATTTGATTGTTGCTTGATTTGCAGTCCCAAAAAGTACTGCAATTCTCCCATTGTACTCATTTCAAATTTTGATTGCATGAGTTTCTTAAAATCTTCACACAGTTTTGAGTTTGTTGAACCAAATATGATATCATCAACATAAATTTGAACAAGTAAGACATGATTTCCAACATGTTTTATGAAAAGAGTTTTATCAATGGATCCCCTTGAGAAGTGATTCTTAAGTAAAAAGTTTGAAAGTGTTTCATACCAGGCTCTTGGAGCCTGTTTTAGCCCATAAAGAGCTTTGTCAAGTCTGTAAACCCAATCAGGATGAGAAGGATCCTCAAACCCTGGAGGTTGACAGACATACACTTCCTCTTTTATTTTTCCATACAAAAATGCACTTTTGACATCCATTTGATAAACTTTAATGTTGTTGGAAATTGCATAAGCTAAAAATAACCTGATAGCTTCTAGTCTTGCAACTGGTGCAAAGGTTTCATCATAATCAATTCCTTCCTCTTGAGAATAACCTTGTACCACCAATCTTGATTTGTTCTTGATGATCATACTAGCCTCATCTGATTTGTTTCTGAAGACCCATCTTGTTCCAATTGGTTGCGTGTCTTGAGGTAAGGGACATAACCTGTTGTTTCTTGAATTGAAGCAACTCTTCTTGCATTGCTTGCACCCAATTGTTGTCTTTAAGGGCTTCTTGATACTTCTTTGGTTCCAACTGAGAAATGAATGCTGAGAAGAAGCAAAAGTTGGAAAGCTGGTTTCTTGTGAGTACCCCTGATGCAATATCACCCATGATTTGATCCAATGGATGATCTTTGTGTTCAATCAGTTGTTGTAGACCTGTACTAGATGATGGCTCTACTGGTTCTTCAAATAAACCACTGAGATTGATAATATCTGGTTCAGCTGTTGTTTGAACTTCAGGAGTTTTAGGTTCAGCTGAATCAGTAGTTTCAAAATGTTCATCAGTAGTTCCTGAAGTTGAAGCTATTGAAACTTCTGAAGGTTTGATAGTTGATCTTCTGACTGTGTTTGGAGTCCATGGTGCAGGACTATCATCTTCAAATCCTTGAAAACCATTTTGAGGAGGTTTGGATGATTCAACAGTCTTTTCAGGTCCGAAATGAAAGTTGTCAAGATCAAATAATTCAGCAGGATTTGCTGGAATAAGAGTGTGTTTTGATTCATTGAACTTGACATTCAGTGTTTCTTCTACTATCTTGGTTCTTGAATTAAAAACTTTGTAAGCTTTTCTCAAAGGAGAATAACCAAGAAAATAACCTGTATCAACTTTTGCAGCAAATTTTGAGATAGAGTCTTTGATGTTGAGGATAAAACATTGACATCCAAAAGCCCTGAAGAAGGAGATAAGGGGCTTTATGCCATGAAGAATTTCATAGGCAGTCTTGGTATGTCTCTTGTTGATAAGAACTCTATTCTGAACATAACAAGCTGTGTTGACTGCTTCAGCCCAAAAATACAAAGGTAGGCCTGAATCAGCTAACATTATTCTAGCTGCTTCAATTAAGGTTCTGTTCTTCCTTTCTACCACACCATTTTGTTCAGGAGTTCTGGGAATGCTGAACTGTCTAACAATCCCTTTAGACAGACAGAATTCATCCATAGTTTTGTTCCTGAACTCTGTCCCATTGTCACTCCTGATGACTTTGACAGAAAGAGAATATTGCTTCTCAACTTGTAGAATGAAGAACTTGATGATTTCAGCTGCCTCATCCTTGGAATATAAGAAGAAGACCCATGTGAATCTTGAGTAGTCATCAATGATGACCAAGCAGTACTTCTTCTTACCAAGGCTCATTATCTTGACTGGTCCAAATAAGTCCATATGGAGTAGTTGAAGACATGCAGTTGTTTTAGATTCTTCAATAGACTTATAGAAGGACTTATGTTGTTTACCTTTAAGACAGGAAACACAGTGTTCTTTGCACTGATATTCCTTCAAAGGTAGACCTCTGACCAAGCCCATTTTTGTGACTTTATTGATGGTTTTAAAGTTCACATGGCCAAGTCTCCTGTGCCAGAGATCATTTTCTGAAGTTGATGCCTTTGAGAAGAAGCAGGCAGTCTTATTCAACACTTTGTCTTTTTCAATGTCCACTGCATAGACATTGCCACACCTTTTGGCAATCAGCAAAGTATGATCTTCAATAATCTTCTCTATCAACTTCTGGCCTTCTGGTGATATGATCTTGCATGCTGTCTTGGTGAAAAAGGAAGAATATCCTTTGTCACACATTTGTGAGACACTCAGCAAGTTGTACTCAAGGTTTTCAACCAGATTGACCTTGTCAAACTGTATTTTGCCTGAGGATACATTGCCATGTCCTAGCACATATCCCTTGGCATTGTTCCCAAAGGACACAGATCCTTCTCTTTGACTGATAAAATTGTTTATCAGGTATCTGCATCCAGTCATGTGCATTGAGCCTCCACTATCAACATACCATATGCTATTCAAACCTCTGGAGACCCTCTGCACAAGATAGCAAATTAGTTAGTTTTGGCAACCCAAGCCAGTTTGGCTTTGGGTTTGCTCTTGAGAACAGGTGCAGCTTGTTGTGGACCAATTTTAGAAATCCATGTCTTTTTGGCAATGGATTTGTCATTAAGAACAATGGTGGGTTCTTTTTGGTGTCCACCATCAACTTTGGTCATCAGAAGTTTAACCATGTTTATCAAATCTTTAACTTCAGCAGTTTGTGAAACTGCTGATGAGTTGGGTGTAACTTCTGAAGATGAACTTTGAGAGGATGACTTTTGTTGAGATAAAAGCCTCTTCTTAGAAAGGTTTTTGTTTGATTGTTGTTTGTTGGGAAAGAAAGTATTTTCAAAATTTTGTTTTATCTGTTTTCCCACAATCAGTTGTACCCTTTACAAGACTCAACCCCTTTTTCACAATCAACCTTGGTGTCAGCAAGCTCTTGTCTGACTTTTCCTAGGTTGTCTATCATTGTTTTAATCTGTGCTTGGGTTTCAATGGATTTATCATTTAATTTAGAAATTTCTTTGTTTTTCAAAACAATTTTTCTTTCTAAATCACACTTCATCTGTGTGTATTTTCTCTCCATATCATTGGATTTGCCTTGTAAATGCACATTTGTTTCTCTTATTAAAGCAAAAGATTCTTTGCAAGATTTAGTGCAAAGCTTTAACAGAGATTGTTGTGATACCTGTGTAAGAGCAGAATTTGAAGAGTATCCTTCAAAAGCCATTAAGGCAAAGTTCTTTCTGACATTATCAGGTTCTCCCCAGTTGACATCATAGACCTTATTGTCTGCATCCTGACTGCATTCTGATGTGTCATAAGGAAGACTGCTCCAGTCAACATACCCTGATGTAAATAAGCTTTGTTGCTGAGGGGGTTGTTGAGTTTGTGCAGGTTGTTGAGCAGTTGGAAAAGGAGGCATCAGCTGCTGTTGTTGCTGAGCAGGCATTTGGACATATTATACTTGTGGCACATATTGAACTTGTGGAGCTTGTGCCTGTACAAAATGAGCACTCCCTTGAGTTCCATTATTCCTATTATAAGAGGGGTTAAATTGATTTCCAAACATGGGTTAGTTGTAGCTAGAGCTTCTACACTCTCTAGCAAAGTGTCCCAACTTTTGACACTTGTGACATCTAAGTTTAGATTTGTCAAAACCAACTTTTGTAGAGTTGTTAAGTCCTGGAAATTTCCTTCCTGACCTTTTGTAAAATTTGTTAGTTTTTAAGCTTAACAAGGCCAGTTGGTGCAATATCTCAATTTCTTTCAAGTCATCACTGCTAAAATATTTTAAATCATCCATGATGAAACACATGTTGTCAGCAGTTTGACTCAGTTCTTCATTGTCATAAGCTGGGAAAGATCCATCTGATGAGATCCCAACTGTTATGTCAATGTGGTCAAAAGAACCAAAATTATTAGAACAGGATGGTGAGTCATGTCCTAATAAGGCTGTGCTACCTGGAGTATAGTCATCAGCAGTTTTACCAGATTCTTGTAACTTTTTCTTTTGATTGATTTCTCTTTCAAAAGTTAGTAATTTTCCATGTAACCTAGTTAGGTTCAAGGTGTTAAAATCTGAACTTGTTCTGAGGACTATAGAGTAAGTTTCCCATTTTGAAGGTAAAGACCTTAAAAATCTATGTAACATAGATTCATTTGAATAGGTCTGATTATTAATTTTTAACTCAGAGATGAGTAAAGAAAATCTTTCAAATTGTTGTGTTAAATTTTCACCCTCTATATGAGTAAAAGTTTCATATTGTTGAGCCAGTATTTCTCTAATGTTGGCTATCACCTCAACAGTTCCTGCAAACTGCTCTTTTAGGCAATCCCATAGCTCTTTGGCACTTTCACAATGTAAAAGCCCAGCATATATTTCGTTTGGGAGAGCCATAGCCAACATGGAGAAAGCTTTTGTATCAAGCTCAAACTTTTGGAAATCTTCCTCCGTGTAGTCTTTTGGATCTTTTGGTCTTTCAGTCTTTCCCTCTGGATCAGTTATAACTGGTTTGTGAGGTCCAAAAACTACAGACCTCCAACATCCAGTATTTGTTTGAGAAATAGTGTGTGCCAACCTTTTAGACCATATGTTATATTCATTTCTGACTAACATAGGAGGCTTGTTGGCAGATCCAGTATTGTAGGGGTCCATTTTTAAGAAGTTTGGATTTGTCAATACTTCTTTAAAGTGATGGATGAAAAAGTGAGCCTTTTAATCCTTTATTGAATATCAATAAGAGCCTGTGTCTGAATCTTAATTTGTTAGATTGATATTTGATCAGATTAACCAGATGCTCTGATACCAATTGTTGGATCAGTGGCCTTTATTAAGAACACTTATGTGTATCAGATTTATGTAAGAGTTAATGAGCAGCGGAATAACAAGTGTTCAAAGATTAAAAGATCACTTTTAAGAGGAGTTATTACTCCCCCTTGACTGAATAATAAATGAGAAACAATAAATATAGTTCAAGTATAAAGCAGTAAAGCAATTTATGTTTCTCAGATGTGAAATGGATTATAAGTTCAAAGCCCGAAGGATTTCAATTTAGATCCAAGGAATTACACAAAATCACACGTCTAAAATAGATGAACAAACTCATCTATTTATAGACCAACATACTAAACTGTTGTCTGAAGTAATCTAAGATATTTAACAAATATATTATGCTAAGATAAGCCTACAACAGCCTGTACATTGAAACTTGAAATCAAGACTTTAACAAAACAATATAATAATAAACTGCTGATGTCTTCAGTCGGTTAGAAGCTTCTGATCACAAAGTGCTGATGAGTGACAAACTGCTGATGAGTAGTTTGTCTTCAGTAGTTCTTCAGTGTAGTGTCTGGTTAGACTTCATAATTTCTGATGAGTTACTCTTCAGTACTTTGTACATTTGTTCTTCAGTACTTCTTCTTTGTTCTTCAGCAGTTGAAATCCCAAAGTTTGCCTAATTGGAACTGATGAATATTGGAAACCGGATTGAGTTGGTTGTTGATAAGCAGATGTGGTATGGATAATGGTTGAACCTTGTGGTTGTGGGAAAGTGGAAGATGATTGACCCGTAGTTGGGAAGAAATGGGTAAATGGTGGAATTGTGCTAACAGGACTATAGGTAAGGTTGGGTTCAACTTGAGTGGAACTTGGTTGTGTGGTATGGATTGGTGTAGTAGGATTGTTGGAAAGGTTAGGCATTGTGGTATTTGGTGCAACTTTGGTAGAAGTTGGTATGAATGACGAGGTCGTTTGAGCCATTGTTGGTGGTATTTGAGAATCTTGCATGATGTTTCTCGGTGTAATTGGTGAAGTAGGTGAACCAAGGATTCTGTTTTCACGGACTAAGACTCGGTTTCGCCTCAAAGTTCTTTCAATCTCCGGATCAAACAATAGCGGTGATGACTCGTGAGAGCCTCTAGTATGCATACACTTGAAGTACCTGCACACTAAACACAACCAGTGTAAACCCGAAAATAACAAACAAAACTATTAAATTAACACATGTTGCGCACTACTCCCCGGCAACGGCGCCAAAATTTGACGTGCAGTCGTGGTACACGTAAATTTAATCCAACTTACAACTATTAGATAGTGGTAAACCGGTATCGAACACAGGGAGTTTGTGGAATATGTGTAACTAACAGTTTTGCGAATTAACTAAAATTAAACTATTAGACAAGAAATAAAGATGAAGAGTTTTAGTTGTTTTTGACTTAAACTTAATGGAAAACTAATTACTGATTGAAATGGGTTTGTTTCTTAAAATTATAAAAGCAATGATCATTCCAGGATCCGGTTTCTCTAAACACTTGTGTGAAAATCCCAACTAGAAAGAGTTACATAGACATAACTCATGTAAAAGCAATTGTTGTGATAAAAGGGAACAAAGTACTCGGATTATATTAACGTGAGGTTGTTTCCCGATAACCAATCAATCAATAACCAACCCAAATCCTCCCCGTAATATCTCGATTGTTAGCAACAGCAAGAACGTACGCTTAAGACTAAAAATTGGTAAATTAATCAATACACTACAAACAATTGTTCATACATCATAATAATCAAGCAAGAAATACTAAATTATTATTCTAGGAATGCAAGAAGAAAACGCACAAGAGTTTAAGAGAAAACCTTCACCAAGAATGATCACCAAAAGTTTAGCCTAGCATAGTTTGGTGAATCATCATAACATTCACGGAATTGTTCTTAGGAATCAAAGACATAAACCAAATGTTTAAGATTGTTCTCCAATCAATCTCCAAGCCAAAAATCGCCCAAATATTGTCTAGAAACGTTCCCAAGTCGAAAGCATGTGAAAAGACACCCCAAAAACGGTTTAAATGGTGGGAGTTACGAAAATTGTGCAGGGCCTACTGTACCTTACGGTGGCTACCGTAAGGTACGGTAGCCAACTAAAGCTGACGGTGGAACAACACTGTAGAACGGTGGAATTTGTTGCCCAGAAGCCACCGTAGCTTACCGTGGCTACCGTAAGGTACGGTGGAGCCTTCAAAATCTCCAATTTTTCTTTTCCAATCTTTTCCTCATTCCGATCCGTTCCGGTTCGTTCCAAAGCTCGTATTTCTTCGTTTTAAGCTCCTTAATGCACCTGCATCCAAAGTACTCTTAGTCATCCAATTCCAAGCAATAACATGATAAAATGTGGGTAAAATAGGCGTTTTAACATTATAAAGGGTTGTTCCTTGAACCACCCGTCAAGCGGTGGCGAGGGTCTAGTGACCATTGTTGTCATTGGTCAGGAGATGGGGGACGGATGTGGTCGATGGCGGTTGGGTCATAATTGGGTCAGGATCAAGATTCGGGTCAAGGAATGGTCAACAACAGTGGTCAACCGAGTCGACCAGGTTAGTCTTGACCTACACAAACCGAGACCGAGCATAAGGTATACCGAACCAACTAGAGTATATATATTAAATTTCTATGATTACATACAACTTTGTGTGTGGAAACATGATGAGCTCGTATGGACATGGACCAAAACCATGAGTTAGACGTACATGAGCATATCCCTTGAACTTAACATTTGGAGTTGGGCATCATGAGATAAAACTTTGACATTAGACTATTGGTTCGGATATAGTTATAAACGGCATGGACTAAAAGTACAAACATATATATAGTGGAACAGATAACTAACTTGTGACATTGGAACTTCGGGTATATAAACTCGGACACGACTATATTAAACTTGGTATTTGATAACATAAATAAGAAACATTAGAAACCTTAGACTCACCGCTTTAGATGTTGAGGACCTGAGACGCGAATTAGAATAAACTAGCATATGTCATATAAATGCATAAAACGTATACCGAGATATATTAAATATCGTCTTATAGATTAGAACGATAGACTTTAGAAGCAAACATGAATCTCAAATAAATAAGATAAGTATACTAATACATACGTACTAAGGTTTGAAACAAGATAAGAACATATAACTATGACTAGAAACCATATGCTCGAGCTCGTCCCACACATGTAACCATTACGAATGAAACCAACGACTAATAATAATGTGTATCGACATAGGGCCCAACCAGGAGATTACTTATGCTATACAACTAGGTGAGTTTCGTGAAATCCCCTCTTTTTACTTTTAAACTGTCTTGGGGTGACGCATGCTTCCAGCTGTGTGATAATTTATGGTGCTAGTTTTACAGAGCGTGTTCTACTTGTTTGTGATAACATACCGAACTAGTCACTCATTAACTCTATGATAGAGCTGACTGAATATATGGGTAGTACTACTTGGGGAATCCCCCATGCAAAGTGGTCGGGCTGTACACGGAAACCCCCCGGACTGAGACTAACGGGTCGTTGCGGGATATATTTTCCATGGGTAACCTATGTGGCAGGACATAAGTTGAGAACTATAACAATAATGGGTATAGATTATGTTGTTACATCTAGGCATGTTTAGGCATGACGCTAGATGTTAGGGTTGAGTGGCCAGTTTTTATGACTGTCACCATAACCACGAAAACCTGTTTTAATTGTGGAAACCAGTAAACTTGTTTTGAATAACTAAAACCATTTTCGGAAATACTCCTGGGTGCCTATGTAACGAAACACACGAACTCACCAACATTATTGTTGACCCCAAACCATTTTAAGCATTTGTTCAGGTACCTACGTTGGAGATACAAGGAGTGTGTAGGTACAACTCAGAGTCACACCGAAGGATGAACCAAAAGAAAAATGAGAAACCATAGATGCTACCTGAACTTGTATGATTGAAGATCACATATAAGTTAATGGAAATGTATTATGTAAACAAATTATAAAAATAAAAGAAAGCTATGTTATACTGCTTCCGCTGTTTGCTTTCATTACATGTATATTGTATCGATCTGTGATTTTGTCTAGTCCCTCACGGGTCAGGGTTGACATATTATTAGACTATTTATGCATGTTTTATATGTGTAAATGATGGCACATCACATTACCCCACACATAGAAAATTGCTTGTCCACAAGCAACCAAACAAAAATCAACCTAAGGCAAATAGCAAAATATATAAATCCTCAAGCCACTTGTTTTATTTTAAGTTAGAAAAATAAAAAATTGCTTAGCACGCCTACTTAACCCATTGAATTATGCTCAAACCTATACCTGCTCACAAGGTTCACTCAAAACTCGGGTTTCTTTTAGGTAAGTTTTAGGGGTCAACACTCAAGTCCGAACTAAAGTCGACACAAGTCATAGGCTTGTATGCAATTCAAGTCGTTATTTCCAAATTACATAACTGATGTAAATCAAGAGGACTTTTAAAGGGTTGTAACGTAAGGGTCCCAAAAATACTATTTTTTTTCACAAAGGGAGATGAGTAACCAAACCGTGGTGCAAAGTCATAGGCGGGCAGCAGCTAGTTGAGGAATAGGACCGTAGCGGAGTGCGACCTATTTAGCGGCGATCTCCGAGAGGAATTTGGTGTTTATTCCTTGGTCCTTCATCATCGCTATTTGTTCCCTCACAGTGTAGTCGATATTGCTTCCATTCCGTACACGACGCTCGGCTTTGTACCGAATTGCACCTTCCTGGATCAGCATCGTATACTCAAACGGCGAGTGAGTCATATTCTTGCTGCGCTTGCCTTCATTTGTCTAATTTCCACACTTGACATATTTTTCATATTATTTGGCCCGTCTCTTGGCAGGACTCTTTGATTGTCCATATAAGGGTGGATTTTGCTCCATCCTATGCCATAATTTTCTTTCTTCAACAATCTTGGAAAAGATGATCTCTATCAATTTTGGAGGCAGACGTGGCTGAGCAAAGTGGAAGCACGCAAGCAAATGACGATCAAGCAGATGCATCATGAGAAAGTGAGGGGGAAGTAAGAGAGCAATGAGAGATCGTAGAGACAATGTAGAAAGAGAGAGAGAGAGAGTAGACAGAGCAAAGAGAGGGAGAGAGAGCATAGTGCCAATTCTTTTAGGTCTCACTGGTCAAAGACTAAATTTTTAACTTTGTAAATCTTTTGTTGCTTTCCTGGGCTCTCTTAATTTGGATCTCTCTTTATTTGGGCTCTCTTTTAATTAGGCTCTTTCTCCCACGTTTTTTTCGTAGAAGATATCTCTCTTGGCCCCGTCTTGTATTGTTCCCTTCTTTGCAATGTTGTGGCATTACCTTTTCCAAGCTTGTTGTCTCGAACCCTCGATGATGGACAAAAATACTTGAAGTTGCTTTTATGACAAACGGTTTTATTTGAGACGGTTCCTAAATGCCTCTATCATTTCTACCCAGTCACTAATTTTAAACAAAGATAAGTATAAACACACAATTTCTAACCATGAAGGACTAAGGTTGGATATCTCTCAAGCAGAAGAAACGACCGATAAAGATATATATATATATATATATATATATATATATATATATATAGGGGAACCATGCAATTAACATGTTAATTATATCATAAAAATTAATTTAACATGTAAAAAATCATTTTTATCAAAAAGTTTAATTGGAGATTTTTATATAAATGTATGTAGAAGCTTTTTGACAAAAAAAAATCAAAAAATAAAATAATTAAAAAAATGCTTAAAATTAGTTAAAAAAGGTATGTAAGGATCTGAGAGTTTGATTTGTTAAGATTGTTTAAGTATGGAAAGATGAATGAATACTAAAAATGGTAAGTGCAGCGGAAATATAAACTATGTAATCTTAACAAATGGAACAATTGCTTTCAAACAAGTACTTTTCGTTCGTCATCACAGATTAGTACAAGTTATTACAATGCTCCCCCTCAGCCTGACCACTCAATACTTTGTTTGTGCAGAGAATGTGTGAAGTGATGAATAGAACAGTACAGGCATTGTTCTATTTATAGACAAACCAAAGCACTAATGACCTAAGACTGACGTCACCTTAGACAGTGACAGCTAACTACCTTAACAACATAAAACATCTGCTAGGCTAAACTAATGTTACATTGAATAAACCACTGATAATTAAACAACTGATAGGAAACCTCTGATAGTCTTCAACATCTGCTGGAGCCTAAGTGTTGTTGGCTCCAGCAGACCTTTGGTCTTTGTCGGCACTTTGTATTGTTCCTTGTCAGCACTTTGATGAACAGTTGTTTTCTTCAATCAGCAGCACTTTAGATCAACATTACTTTAGATATCAGCAGTTAGAGTCATCAGTCGTTTGGGAAGAGCACTGTTTTATTGATGATCAGCAGTTATAATATTTTGGCTTTCAATCATCTGTTCTTTTCCAGGTTAGCAGACCCAACAATCTCCACCTAGAACAGATGATGCCAAAACTTGTCTTTATTTCTGATCTTTATTCCTCATCAGACTCTCTCTAATCTGTCCCTTCAATTGTAATTCAAAGTGGAAGGAATATAGATCATCAGAATCCCTTTCAAGCTCCAAACTAATGAGATCATGTGCACTAAGACTGTATGCATCATCCATGGCTAGTTTTTGGATCTTTCCATCTGACCTGAGCAGAGTCAATTCATGGTTGGTTTTGTCTACCTTCCATTTTAGAATTTTTGAGTCAGGTGGATTTTCAGGTTGGAAATTTATTGAAGATGAGTTTGGTGATGGAGGTCTCCCAATGATTCTTCTTAATTCTTCACTGATTGGATCAGAGAAGTATCTTACTTGATTAAATATCCCCTCTTTCACAAATGTATGAGCAAAGTTCTTTTGATCTTCTTCAGACATATCTTTTTGCCTCTTGATTTGTCTTCTGGCAGCAATATTGATGTCTGTTGAAGGATGTAATGCTTCAAATGAAAGGGTCTGATGGGATTTAGTGTGTTCATCATCAAGGTAAGTTGGTTTTGGTGGAAGAGTTGGATCAGTCTTTCTTTTCTCTTCATGCTTTTTATAAGTTTCCACCAACCTCAGTTCAGACCATCTGGCTATGTTCTTCATTTCACCATAACCAGCATCAACCAATTCAACCCTCATCCTTTTCAACTTTAAATCTGTGACAGGGTCTTTGCCCTTCCTGAAATCAGGTGCATCAGCCTTTTGGTTGTGTGTCTTCAATTCTTTGTAGTTCTTCTTTGAGGGCTTGAATGGTCCAGCCTGTGAAATGTTTCCTTTGGGCTTTATAAGGCTTGGTGGTCATTATTTGATCTAGAAGAGACTCTCTAACAATCTTCACCATCTCACCACTGATGGGCTTGGCAGACATGGACTTGCTCAGGTCCTTGGCAAAATCTTCAATCCTTCTCAATTTGCCAAGCTCTGCTGAATGAATGCCCTGAGCAGTCCTGTCATCCTTCCCTTTGCATTTCTCTTTAATTATCAAGTCTGTCTGTTTAGCCTTTTGTTTCAAGTACTCATCAAGATTTTTGGGCTTTGGTAAGTTCAGGCTTGACAAAGATGGAAAGGATAGTTGTGTAGCATCCTCAGTATTATAGAAGGACTGAATTTCCCTCTTGATCATGTCAAGCTCAAGGGGCTACTGAGCTACTAATGGTAGATCAGATGTTGGTGATTTGGTGGTGGTGAATTTGGAAGTGTGTGGTGAAAAAGATTTGAGTGGAATGGTAGGGATAGGTTGAGTTGGTGGTGGTGTGGTGGCTATGTTTTCTTCTTGTATGACAAATGTGGATTTCCTTTTCCTTTTATATAGGATGGTAGGAGATGGTGGTGAATGTGGAGTGTTAACATTTGTTTGCACTTGTGTAGCACCAGCAGATGTTTAAGGTGGTGATGGAATGGGTAGTAAGGTCAAGGCTAAAGCTGTTGTGGTGGTTGCGGATGTTGTGGTAGATGGTTTGGCAGTTGTTTTGGTAGTAGCAGCAACAGAAGTTTTTGTTTTTGAAGGAGGCTGCCTGACATGAGAAGCAGGCCTCTTCTTCCTCTTGGAAGTTTCAACATTTTCATTTTGTTGTTGTTATTCCTCTTTCTTCTTGGAAAGATTCTCTGCCTTTGTTTGTAGAGTTTCAGCCCTGATCCTTTTAGCCTCAACAACCTGTCCATCCCTTTCATTAGCTGATTCATCAACTTCTTTGGTCTTGGCTGCTTCAGCAGTGGTTTGGTCAACAGACTCTGGTGCAGGCTCTGGAGCAGACTTTTCTTGTTGAGAAGGTGGAGCCCCAAAAGGTTTCAGCTTCTTCAGTCTGTCTCTATCACTCTCCCCCCTTTTGGCATCAGCTGCCATGAATTCATCATCATCATCATCATCATCATCATCATCTCTAAGTATAGTTGTGGGGGCAGAGCCAGAAGTCTTCAGCAAATGATCTTTAATGGCTTTGATGTCTGCTTTTGTATCATTGAATCTAGCATCCACCATGTTCCTGATCATAGTCATGTAGGTCTCTTGTGTCTGATCAGCTAGTTTTTGATGAGCTATGATAATGGGGCTGACAGATTTCCATAACTCACTAGCAATCTCTTCTTTTGATGGTTGACTTTGGGTGAGTGTCACCAAGGTGGTCATGATGGTCTTGATATCACCTTTGATTTCTGACACAGATGATTCAATGGCATCCACTCTCTCTGTCAATTCCTGGTATCTTAACCCATCACCCAAGTTAATGGGATCATCTGAATTCCTACCAGAGGTGGTAGTTGTAACTAGTTCAATCCTAGGAGGAGTATCCATAGGAAACAAACCAGATGCCCCTTATTCTTGTTTCTAGGGACTTCCAACTGGGATTGAGGTCAATCTTGTTGCCTCCGCAGTTGTTGCCTTCAAGGAAGTCTGATTGATGTAACCACTGTCCTGAAGTGAGACAATGGTCTCTACAACAATAGTGGCTGCTTCACTTGAACTACCACTTTGAGTTACATGTAACTCAAATGGTGTGGCCTCCTCTGTTTGTGGGATGACCAATTGACTTTTCTCTGGACTAGTCACTTGTTGAGGTACACTCTCAGTGGTAGGTGGTTGAGAGGAACTGGTTGTATCTAGAGTTTTGTCAATGGCCTCAAACAATGGTTGTATAGTTGGAGGAATTGATAGTGAGAGTTGTGGAGTGACAAGAATATTAGCCCTGGGAGAAGGACTTGTGAACAGATGTTCAAGTGAATCATCTGCTCCATGATGTGTTTCCTCTTGGCTTACAACATGATCCTTTTGAGAGGATACATGAGGAGTTTGGCTAGGTTGAGACTTTACCACCTGTTGAGAGGAAGTATCAACAGTGGTTGTTTGTTGCTTTTGTGTTGCAACAGGATTGTTCTCTGGTATCTCATCCTCCAGAGTCACCTTTTTAGATTGTTTCTTGGGAAGTTTTGTGGATGGAGTGTTCTTTTTAGTGGTGGCTGGTGTGGGTTTCACAGCACTGGATGTAGTGCCATGATCACCAGGAGCAGTGGGCTCAGCAACAGAGGTTTGCACAACAATCGTTGTCTTAACTCTCTTTACTTGTGTTTTTGAAACTTTGGTTTTAGCAGGTTTTTCTTGATTAGGACCTAACATCCTTGTAAAAGTTTCTTGGGACAGGCTATTCATTTGAAGGCCTTGCCCTTGTTTGTAATCCTTTTCAGGTAAAACCTTTTGTAGGATAACACTTAGAAGTCTTGGATACATCAAGAAAGCATTATTTGACCCAGCCTGAACCCCCTTCACATTATTCACCAAATCTAAAATCAGTGCTTGGGATAAGTTGTAATCAGTGTTTGTTAAAATAGCATGTCCCAAGTACTGGACTTTTAAAGGAATTTCATTAAAAGATGTAGTTTTAGGAGAGAGGCATACAAGCAGAGTATGGAAGAAAAATTTCATTTTTGGGGGGAAAAACTTTTTGAAAATGGTTGCCCCAGTTAATTGTCCCTCATAGCATCTCTCAATGAACTCAGTGTGGAGTTCAGCTTTGTCAAAAGCTTCTTTACCTGCCTAATCATTCAGTGAGAAGGTAGTGGATATGGTTTCAGGGGTGATAGCAACTTTAGTGTCACCAATTTGGGAAACAATGGACGTTGGCTTTTTGTCAACAAACAAAACTTCAGCTTTCAACCAGAAAGCTTAAGTGTGTCCTCATAGATGAGTGAATTTGAAGTCATGGCAGTTTTGTATTTTGAAGTATTCAAGATATCGATAATGGGATGGAAATGTTGATTTTCATCTGTTTTGGCCAGATAAGGAAGATAATTGTGAGGATCTTTCAATTGGAGATCCATTTTATGGACTATAGAGAGAAAGTCAAAGGCTTTTTAATGGAGGTTTTAGGTTGAAGAAGGCGGTTTTAGAATTTTGAATTCGATGAGACGGTGGAACAACTGTTGTGGATAAACATGGTTTTTATAGTCTCAGGTGGAAACCGCTGATGTGGCCAAAACGCTGCTTTGAGAGCATACGTGGCAAACATCTGATGGAAGGACTGTTATGGTGGATGACAGTTGTTAGCTGTTTGACTTTAGTCAACAGATGTTTGTGAAAACAGTTGTTTTATCTGATCAGATGTTTGAACAGATTTTTCAACCAACAGAGGTTATACTTAATGAAACAGTGGTTGTTTTATCTGATCAGACGTTTGAACAAATTTTTCAACCAACAGAGGCTTACTTAATGAAACAGTGGTTGTTTTATCTGATCAGATGTTTGAATAGACTTTTCCACCAAAACTATTTTTAAGGATGAATTTTGATTTTCTGACAACATTTTAATGATTTTATTCATGAAAATATTTTATTTTATTCCATATTTAGCATACCAATCTGAGAGATTAGGTCTGCAAAGGTAGATGTGTCTAAAGCTTTTGTCAACACATATGCCAACTGATCCTCTATTGGAACATGATGTAGAGAAATCAAACCTTTTTCGTAGCTGTCTCTGACAAAATGATGTCTGATGTCAATGTATTTTGTTGTGGAATGAGAGACTGGATTTTTGATGATATTTTTAGCTGCTTGACTATCCAGCATGAGTGGAGTCCTTAGAGCAGTTATACCAAAATCCAGTAGCTGGTTTTGAAGCCACATAAGTTGGGCTGTACATCTTGTAGCAACAATGTATTCAGCCTTTGCGGTGGATGTTGAAACAGCTGCTTACTTTTTGCTTTGCCAAGAAACCAAGGCATTGCCTAGGGAGCACCTTTTAGGTATATGAATATCCTTTTCACAGCAATAAGATTTGACTTTCTAGGTGATGCCTGGTATCTTGCACAAACACAAGTGTCAAACATAATGTCTGGCCTAGATGCAGTTAAGTACAATAAAGACCCAATCATGCATCTATAATGTGTTTGGTCAACCAGTTCAACTTTGTCATCAATAGTGACTAACTTTGTGGTACTCATGGGTGTACTACATGGTTTACAATCATTCATGTCAAATTTTGTAAGTAAGTTTTTAACATACTTATTCTGGTGAATAAAAGTTCCATTTTGCAGTTGCTTCACTTGGAGACTAAGAAAGCACTGTAGTTCACTCATGGCACACATTTGAAACTCTGCTGTCATGAGTTCTCTAAACTCCTCACACATTTTGTTACATGTGCACCCGAAAATGATATCATCCACATATATTTGAACAATCATTAAATCTTTTCCTTTCCATTTCAAAAACAAGGTTTTATCAATTTTACCTCATGTAAAGCCAATGGATAAGAGAAAAGTGGAAATAGTTTCATACTAGGATCTTGGTGCTTGTTTTAGGCCATACAAAGCTTTGTTAAGCTTGTAGACATGATCAGGATGGAATGTGTTTTCAAAACCAGGTGGTTGACATACATACACCTCCTCCTGCATTTTGCCATAAAGGAAAGCACATTTGATGTCCATCTGATACACCTTGATGTTGTGGTTGACAACAAAGGCTAGGAAAAGTCTGATGGCTTCCAACCTAGCTACAGGAGCAAAGGTTTCATCATAATCTATTCCTTCTTCTTGTCTGAAGCTTTGAACCACAAGCCTGGCTTTATTCTTGACAATAATACCCCTTTCATCTCTTTTGTTCTTGAAGACCTATTTTGTGCCAATTGGACATACATCCTTTGGCAATGGTACAAGCTCCCATACTTGTTGTCTCTTGAACTGAATGAGCTCTTCTTGCATAGCTTCTACCCAACTGTTGTCTTTCAGTGCCTCTTGGTACTTGACAGGTTGTGTGAGAGATAGAAAACCAGCAAAAAGACAAATGTTTGAGGATTGACTTCTTGTGAGCACCCCTTCACTGATGTTGCCAATGATTTGGTCTGGTGGATGAGCTCTTAGGAAGATTAGATCTCCTGTGTATGGAACTATGGCATTTTGAGGTGAAGGACAGAGGTTTGAGATATCAGCTATTGAAACATCTATTTACACTTCTGTAGTGCCAACAGAGGTTTGGAATGGAAGTGGAGGAATAGGCCCAAGTGGTGTAGAAGTGGATAGACTTTTGTCAACACACAGTGGACTTTTGTCAGGAAATAATGGATCAGTGGTTGAGCTTGATGAGGCAGTAGTTTGAGGGTAAGACTGGCCAACAGTGGTTGACTCAGCTATGACAGAGTTTTGAACATCTGCTTGCCCTGAATCAGGATGGATTTTGCAGAAAGACTATGGCATCACAATATCATATCTGTAATCCTGTTGTGGAGACTGTATTGTACCTGCATTGTCAGTTTTCATAGTGATATCTTCAAATTTGAATTTATCTAAGTCAAACAGTTCAGCATGATTTGCTGGGATTTTCAGAGATGAAAGTTCATTGAACTTCACATTCAGAGTTTCTTCTATTGTCCTAGTCCTTGTGTTAAACACTTTATAGGCCTTGGCAGTAGAAGAATATCCCAGAAAATATCCACAATCTACTTTGGCTGCAAATTTTGAGATGGAATCTTTTAGATTTAAAATGAAACATGGGCAGCCAAAGATTTTGAAAAATGATATTAATGGTTTGATTTTGAACAGAACTTCATAAGCAGTCTTTTGATGTCTAAGGTTGATTAAAACTCTGTTTTGAACATAGCAAGCAGTGTTTATAGCTTCTGCCCAAAAGGACAGAGGTAAACCAGAATCTACCAGCATTGTTCTTGCAGCCTCAATGATTGTTCTATTTTTCCTTTCAACCACCCCATTTTGTTCTGGTGTTCTTGGATAGTTGTACTGCCTTACAATTCCTTTTGACACACAAAAATCATCCAACTCCTCATTCTTGAACTCTGTTCCATTGTCACTTCTAAAGACTTTTACTGGCAAGTCATATTGTTTCTCAACTTTGGTGACAAAGTCCTTCAAAATACATGCAGTCTCATCCATAGAGTGTAAAAAGTAAGTCCATGTAAACCTAGAAAAATCATCAACAATAACAAGACAAAATCTCTTTTTCCTAAGGCTCATGATTTTTACAGGGCCAAACAAGTCCATATGCAACATTTGAAGACATTGACTTGTTTTGGACTCATCAATGGATTTGTAAGAGCTTTTATGTTGTTTGCCTTTTAAACAAGAAACACAATGCTCACCACACTTAAATTCTGTTGGTGGTAGACCTCGTACAAGGTTTTGTTTGGAGAGTGAGTTGATAGTTTGAAGGTTGGTATGACTCAATCTCCTATGCCACAATTCTGTCTCTTTGGTTGAGGCAGTAGAGAATAGACAGACATTTGCCATAGGATTATCCTTCAACAAATCAACTACATACACATTGCCACTCCTGTGAGCAACAACTTGTGCTTTGCTCTCAGCAATGATGGCGTTAATCTTTTCAACCACTTCTGGTCCAACAATCTTACATGTCTTCTTAGTGAAGAATGACCCATAACCTTTGTCACTCATTTGTGAAACACTAAGAAGATTAAATTTAAGATTATCTATCAATTAACAATTTGAAATTTGAGTATACTAGCTTGGACAGTCCCTGAACCCAACACTTTACCTTTTGAATCATTACCAAAGGATATATCACCCCCTCTGTGAGCAAGAAAGTCCAGAAGAAGGGCTCTACATCCAGTCATGTGCCTGGAGCCTCCAGTATCTAAGCAAGCAGAAGCTCCCTACAAATCAGAAAAGAATTAGTTTTGGTGAGTGTCCAAAGCCAAATTGGCTTTGGATGGGTTCTCAGACTTTTCAGTCTCAAGCTTAGGAGAATGATCAGTCGTTTGAACTAGTCTTTGGACTAAGTTCAACAGCTATTGTTGAACATCTGCCAGTGCTTGTATGTCAACACTTGGTGCAACAGATGTTTGACCATTTCCTGTCAGATGGTGGTAACCATGAGGATATCTGTTCACTTTTGGTTTTGAAGGCCTTTTGGGCTCTTCATAAACACGTGGCAGACGATGACAAGGTGGTTGTCCATGTCCTCTTGGAAACTTGTTAGAGGGTGGAGCATCTGTTACCTGAACCTCTCTGGGAGCAGAGTTTTCATTCAGATTTTTGGTGACAGATGTTTGGATTGGTGCAAAGGTCTGTTTGGGTTTTCCTTTTGAAGTACTAACCACTTGACTCATTTGAGTTTTAGCCTTGTACTCTTTTATTTTTCCATCAAAATTTTTGAGATACAGACACTCTTTTGTTTTATGATTCCTTTTCTTACAGATTAAACACTCTTTGATTTTAGAATCACCTACACTTGTTCCTTTGTTGATATCATATGCTTTTAGAAGAAAACAGTTTTTGGTAACATGATTCTTCTTTTCACAAAAATTACAAAACAAGTTGTCTTTTAATTTCCTTTTTTCTTTCTTCTTTTCAACAGATGTTTGATCATCTGTTGGAAGATCTTTCAAGGGAATGATCTTAGCCTGTGGTGCCTTTTTACCATCAGAGGTTTTGAAGGTCATTGGTTGGAAATTTTCTAGGACATCACATTCATCTGACCAGGTTGGTTTAAATTGATATTTTTCAATCTCATCAAATGAAGGTGAACCTTCAAGTTTTTCAAGAATGATTTTCTTACCATTAGGTTCAGTGACCTTGATTTCCTGACCTTTTTAATTGGTTGGGATGATTTCAACCAACCGTGGTTCCTTTTTGTCAGTGGTTTGTGAAACTTGAGCAGTGGTTTCATTAAAACCAAAACCAAATTTCACATTACTTTTAGACTGTTGGTTAACAA
Source organism: Ambrosia artemisiifolia (assembly GCA_032199755.1). Classification (NCBI taxonomy): domain Eukaryota; kingdom Viridiplantae; phylum Streptophyta; class Magnoliopsida; order Asterales; family Asteraceae; genus Ambrosia; species Ambrosia artemisiifolia. The sequence goes on from CM063513.1 coordinate 34,280,923, forward strand.
TCATCTCAAAACCTTTTGATGATTCCACCCATTTTTGACATTCAACCTGGGTGGACTCAAGCTCTTGTTTACAACTTTGATATTTGGTTATCATAGTTTGGAGCTGGTCTTTGGTTATACTTGCTTCATGTTTTAAACTGCTGATTTCAGATTCTTTTTCAGCAAATTTTGATTTTAACTCTTTAGTGAGTTTTTCATACTGAATTTCATCTTCCAAAATTTTCTTTCTAAAGTTTTCATTCACCTCTTTTATCTTTATAAATGCTATGACTCATTTATCTGAACATAAGTCATTTAAGATTTGAGGTGATACCTTAGCAGCAGCCATGAAGGCACAATTACACTAGCAATCACAGTCATCAGTACCCCATGGGTTTGAGAGATTCACAAACTCCACTTCAGATTCTTCAGCTGAAATAACTTCATCAACAACATCATTAGTCACATTTTCAGACTTCGACACCACTTCCTCAGATTCAACCTCCTCAACAATTGTTTCTAGTGCCATGAAGCAGAAATTTCCTGGTTCATTTTCAGATTTGGCAACTAAAGCAATGTTTTAATCTGTTAGCTCATCTGGTAAGTTGCTCCAATCAACAAAACCTTGTGTGAAAAAGCTCTGTTGGCTTTGTTGACTGGTCTCTGCAGGAGCAGAGGATGAAGTAGCAGCTTTTGGCACTTGTGCCTGAGCAACAGGGGTTTGAACATAATGAATATGAGGAACAGTGGTTTGGACATAGTGCACAGGAACAGTGGTTGAGGACTGTGCAAAGTGAGCAGTGTTTTGCACATTTGGTCCAGGGGCATTTTGGGAAAACTGATAAGTGTTGGTCTGAGGCCTTTGGTTTGGATAGGTAATCATAGGTGTACCATTTTGACTCCTACATTCCCTCGCAAAGTGACCCATTCTATGACATTTGTAACACTTGATTTTAGATTTACCCAACCCCACTTTTGACCCACCATGTAAACCTGGATACCTTCTGCCAGTTTTCTTATAGAAGTTATTAGTTATAATACTGAGCAGAGCCAATTGATGCAAAATGGCCATTAACTCTAAGTCCACGAGGTCAATGTATTGAAGGTCATTATACACAAAGGATGTGTTGTCAGATGCCTGGATATCACCACTTGCTGCAAAAGCATAGTTGGGTGATGAGTAAGAACCAGTGTTAAAACCAGTGGTTATATCAATGTAATGATCATAACCCTGATCCTTACTACTACCAGTCATCTCATCTTGACCCAAAAGTGTTGTATTACCAAACACATAATCATCAGACACTTTTCCAGAATCCTGAAGCTTCTTTTTCTGGTTAAGCTCTCTCTCATAGGTCAAGAGCTTACCATGAAGCTGGGTCAAAGATTAGTCCTTAAAACCAATTGAGTTTCTCATTACAATTGCAATAGTGTCCCATTTATCTGGTAGTAATCTAAGAAACCTATGGTTCAAGGTTGATTTTGGGTAAGTTAGACCCACCAGTTTTACTTCACTTATTAAGCAATTAAACCTCTCAAATTGTTGTGTTAGTGACTCTCCCTTCACATGACTGAATGTTTCATATTGTTGATTCAGAATTTCCCGGTTGTTTTCAATAACCTCCTCAGTCCCACCAAATTGTTCTTTCAAAGCATCCCACAACTCCTTTGCACTGTTACAGTGTAACAGCCCAGCATAGATATCATTTGGTAGAGCCATAGCTACAATACTGAAAGCCTTAGAATCTAACTCAATTTTTTGAAAATCCTGCTCGGAGTGGTTTTCAACACTTTTAGGTACTTGGACCTTGGGATCTTCGGTACTCGGTACCATCAGAACATGTGGTCCGAAGACAACTGTTGGATCAGTGGCCTCTTTACAGAACACTTATGTGTTCGCAGATTTATATAAGAGTTATTGCACAGCGGAATAGTAAATGTTCTAAGGTTAAAATATCACTTTTAACAGGAGTTATTACTCCCCCTTTACTGAACAGTTAATGAGAATCAATAAACAGTTCAAGTATAAAGCAGTAAATGCAAGTTATGATTCTCAGATGTGAAATGGATTATAAGTTTAAAAGCCTCGAAGGTTTTTCAATTAATTCAAAGTAAATCACATGTCTGAAATAGATGAACAAGCTCATCTATTTATAGACAAACATACAAGACTGTTGCACTAAGTAATCTAAGATATTTAGCTAAGATATTATACTTAGGATAATGTTTACAACAGGCTTTACATTGAAACTTGAATCAAGACTTTAACAAAACAATATAATACTAAACTACTGAAGTCTGAGTCGGTTAGAAGCTTCTGATATGAAAGTACTGATGAGTGACAAACTACTGATCAGTAGTTTATCTTCAGTAGTTCTTCAGTGTAATGTCTGGTTAGACTTCAGAACTTCTGATGCTTAACTCTTCAGCACTTTGCTCTTTTCTTCTTCAGTACTTCTGATTTCTTCTTCAGCAGTTTCTTCTATACTTAAGCAGAATATGATTTGGACTAAGGTTATCAAAAGGTGGTTTCTTCAATCCTCTTTGTCCCAACAATCTCCCCCTGGATTGATGAAGCCAAAACCTTATCCAATCTTTATTGTTGTTGATTCTTTCTCTCTTCTAGTATCCTCCAGACTTCTGCTGTCATCTTGGTAGTAAGAGTACATTTTTGTTGCTCTGTGAGAGATCCTTGTTCAGGTGTGAGATGTTGAATGGTCAGAAGGTCTTTTGATGATAATACAATCAATTCCTTTGAGTTTTTGTAGACCTTATTGAACGATCTCTCCTGGTCACTAACACTTAGTTAGAATCAGTGAATGACCATTTGATGATATTTACCTTTGACCTGTCAAAGTCAGAGGCATAGGAAACCAAGCCTGTTTCCTGAGGTTGTCCTGAGGATGATTGGGGAATTTCTTCAATTTCTATGACTCTCAGGTGAGAATCCTTGCTACCTTGAAAGTCAACACCACCTTGGATAGGAATGTTGGGTAGGTGATGTTCTGTTATAACTCTGGTATGGGTTTTCTCTTTAATGGATTGTTGCAGTTGATAAGCATAAGTAGCACGATCTCTGAATTGTGTCAGCAGGGGCTTCTCTTCTACATCAAAGTCACCATGAACTAACTGATTTCCTTCCAAGAGTACCATCTTGAAATCAGTTTTCACAGTTGTTTCTTCCTCTGCCTTTCTCTTTGTAGCTGGTCTTCTAAGTGCACCAGATGATCTCCTTATGATTGAAGTTTGTTGGGCTTCAGGAGTTTCAAATCCATCTGGATTTGCAGCTTTGCTGGCCTTGAACTTTTTGTAAGTTTCATATAATGTTTCTTCTTTCCACTTTGAAACTGAGGCCTTTGAACCATAACCATTTGCTACAAGTTCTTCCACTATCTCAGCTCTTCTAGCTTTCTCTTTTTCTGTTGCCAGCCTATCAGATATAAGTTGAGCTCTTCTTGTGAGTTCTTCAGTTGAGAGTCTTTTCAGAGAGACTTGTTTAGCTTTGGAGTTCTTTGTAATGAATACAATCAGCTGTGCTCTTTTATCTTCTTCAGCAGCAGCCTCAAGTGCTCTCTCTTCAGCTTCAAGCTCATCAAGCTTCTCTTGATACTTGATTAGTTTTTCTTCATAGCTCAGATCATCTCTAGCTTCTAGGATGTTCCAAACTTTGTCTTCCCCCAGCCAAAACTGCAAAATTAAGAAATGAAATCACCACCTTTTGTCAAGAAGAGGGAGAGTCACTCTATGAAGCCTGGGATAGATTCAAAGATATGTTTAGAAAATGCCCGCACCATGGTCTTGAAGTTTGGCTAAAAGTTTCATCTTTCTATAATGGGCTGACAAACCAAGCAAGGCAGACGCTAGACGCAACCGCAGGAGGTCTTTTTGGAAACAAGAGACCGCAGGAAGCTTATGATCTCATCGAAGAAATTGCAGTTAACAGCTATCAGTGGTACAACCCTCGAAGCCGGCCATCCAAGACCGGCCTGAATCAAGTCGATTCCACCACTTCTTTGCAAGCTCAAATTGAGGCACTCTCAACTTGCCTCAACCAGTTGAGCAAAGCACAAGTCAATGCCATCACCACAGCAGATTTGCAGCCACAAGACGGGAGTCTCCCTCAAGCCACTGTAGAACAAGTTGACTTCATTGGTACAAACCGCCCGCCGAACAATCCTTACAACAACACATACAATCCTGGCTGGCGTGATCAGCCAAACTTCGGATGGAAAAACAACAACAACACCATGCAGCCACCTGAATTCAGTCAACAGAACAACCAGCAATGCCCTCCAAACAACGGTTACCCATCCATAGATGAAAGACTTGCAAAACTTGAAGCCCGGTCAGCAGCACGAATGGACGAGAAGTTCAACAAAACTGAAAAGAGACTTCAAGGACTCGAGTCCACCATCAGAAACTTCGAGGTCCAGCTGGAAGTAATAGCCAAGTCTCTAGCAGAAAGACCTGTCGGAAGCCTTCCAAGCAACACTAAAACCAACCCAAAAGCCAATGTTAGTGCCATAACTCTTCGAAGCAGCCGCGTTTATCCTGAACCACCAGTACCTGCCATCGAAGGAGTTACACCACCCATCCCACCACTAGTTGAGCCCAATCCAACCATAACAGTTCCCAATGTCACTGCACCAGAAAACTCGACCGCCACTTCACCAATGCCGATCAATGAAGCACCCCCAGTCAACCAGAGCCCTCCAGTTGCTCCGCCACCTGAACCACCATAAAAACAGTACGGAGGGAATATCAGCACAACATACCTTATCCAGTGCGATTGATGAGGCAGAAGACGGACAGCAGTACCAGAAATTCACCGAACTCCAAAGTCAGATCCATGTCAACTTGCCTTTCAAAGAAGTCATTCAACAAATGCCCAAGTATTCCAAATTACTTAAGAACTTCTTGAGCAACAAAAAGAATCTCGAGGTAGTAGTCAAGGGAAACGCACTCGAGTGCGCTGCACTACTCCAGCAACATCTTCCTCCAAAACAGACTGATCTTGGGAAGTTCTCTTTGCCATGCTCTATAGGCAACTTGCCAACGAATTATGCCTTAGCAGATCTGGGTGCGAGTGTGAATGTTATGCCCACTTACATCTACAAGCAGCTCAACTTGGGAGAACCGCGACCGTTGACAGCTACGATCGAGTTGGCGGACGGCTCCATAAAGAAGCCTGAGGGAGTCGTTGAAAACCTGCTCATCAAGATAGGAAAATTCGTCTTTCCAGTTGACTTCGTCATCCTCAACATGGGTGAGAGTCATGCTCCCATCTTTCTCGGTCGACCGTTCTTAGCCACTACACGAGCTACCATACATGAGTGAGGGGATTCTGACACTTAAGGTTGGGAATAATAAATCGCACTATACAGCCGCAATACGCACCCGAAGACCCATTTGATGTGGCCTACTTCATAGATAGACAACTCGACTATCAACTGAAGAAAGCCAAAGGTGTAACAGTGATACCACCAGAAAAAAAAGCAGTGGGGCTTGACAACACCAAGTGGATAGATGAGTACTGGGACAACCGTCAGAAGAGAAGGTACGGAAGAAAGAAAAACCCCGTCAGTGCCCCAGGGACGGGGAAGGCAGTAGTCTGAGCATCACGCGTTTTGTCCAGCCAAAGACGTGAAACGTGGCGCTATCGTGGTGGAAGCCCGGATTCAGTAGATTAGGACGAATAAGTTGAGAGGTTGGTGCATACTGTAGACGAGTCAGTCAAGAACCATCACGTATGGTCGTTCACTCTTGATACTTTCTATCACCCAGGTATGCCCTCTCGGCATTAGGACCAGTAGCTTGTTTTTATTTTTACTTTTCTTTTTATTTTAGTACTAATAAACTATTGAAGTTCATGCCAAGTGATTTCTCTCGAGCACGTATCCATGTAGAGGCAGCTGCAAGGATCGACCGCGCGTGGACTGTTGGAAGACAAAAAGGGGAGATACTTGTTCCTTTTGACTTGCCCGCTTTTTTCTTTACACACACATATATTATTATCATAAAAATACAAATGTTTAAAAGAATTAAGTGTGAGGTGTTTAAAATTCTTGCAAAATTTAAAACACCTCAAAGCAGTGAGTAAACCGTAACAAAAAGGCAATGTTTTTAAAAGAGTTTTTGGAAACGAAAATAATTTTAAAACCCTTTAAGTCAGCCCAACGACTTTGCGAGAGATTAGGGAGATTTTTGGTAGACAACAGAACAGCGTGAGGTGTTCCCAAATATTCCTTAAATAACCCCTACCCTTACATGTGAGTATTGAGCCTTATCGAGCACACCATCACTTATATACTATACATGCTCGTTCATTTGACTTGAGAGATATTCCCCAATTGGCATGACCCGATTAGAACTTGTGTGACGTATGCGTGGCGAGACCACATCAGAGGAGAGTGTGTGAAAGTGATCTAGGCACCTAGGACTTACCCATTCTATTATCATTAGCCTTCTAGATATTTCCCACACACCTAGTTACCCACTTTTGAGCCTTAGCCTTTTTCACTTCCCTTCATCCATTTCGCCCCTGCCATGACGAAACTAGGGAAGTGTTGAGGTATCGAAGAAGCGCTTTGGAAATTTTGGGACTTTGAAGCATAGGCCGCACATAAAGAAATCAAAATCGAAATCCAGAAGAGGCTACAAAAGAAAGCCATAAAAAAGAGCATACCAAGAATCAAGAAGTCATCCAGCCAGCATCATGTGAAATTTGTGTTTAGTTTATCTTTATATTTTCAAAAATTAAAAAAGTTTGTGAATAAAGATGCTAAATCAATAAAGGGATCAAAAGAACTTCAAAAGAGAAGCTTTGCAACACTTTTTAGAAAGACTGAAGTGACCGACACAGCCTAGTGGAGGCTATTAGGCGGCCCTCGCGCCGAAAGATTCACAAGAAAAGGCCACAGTCGAGCTACAAAAGTCCAAAGGAAGATCAGCAAAGTCAACTTAGAAGATCGCCAGAAGATTCCAGTCAATGCCTCAAGCACTAAACCCGAAGTTAGTCATGGTGGTAGACTCCATTCCTACCCTATTTTCCATCATCCCACCAAAAATAATCCATGAAAAGTCCTTTCGATTCACACACCCTACCTCAATAAAATTGGTGGAGTTGCGATTTGCACCCAAGCCTATGATTCGAGTCAGTCATCGGGTAGAATTTGAGCGTTCACCCCAAAATACAACCCGAGTGAATGAGAGGCGTGAGGAAAAAGGAAAAAGGGAACGCCTTAGGAATTGTTTCGCCAAGTCTCACCCTAAACCATGCCCGAAATCTCGAAAGTTTATTAAGTTAGACTCTTAGGAGGTAAGTTGAACTCGGCACATCGAGTTGGACTTACAATTTTTATCCCAAAAAATGAATTGCCTAATGTTCGGTTTGCTTGATGACAAGCAAAAGCTCAAGTGTGAGGTGTTATGATGTGCTGAGAAAATGATATGTTTTCACTTATGATTATCACCCGTTTTACACCTAAAATCATGCTGTTATCTCTGTTTTGTCTAGATTTATGTTTCTTTGTTGATAAATGCAGGTTCGGAGGTCTGTTATGAAAAGAAGTGAAAAACCGCACAAAACGGCACAAAACGGACGAAGATTTGAAGACCTTGAAGACTTGCCAGATATGGCACGGCCATGCCCAAGGTCGTGCCACCCTTCTGGGTCAACAAGTCAACGTTTCCATGTCAAACGAGGTCAATTTCAGCGTTTCAGGATGTGCACGGGTGTGCTCAGGTGTATGGCACGGCCGTGCTTTACTCCAATGTGTTCTCCAAGGCAAAAACCGACCAAGACTGACAAGACGGTTGCATTTCTGAAAGTGTACGGGCATGCCAAACCCCTTGGCACGGGCTTACTTGCCCCCAGGACAGACAAGACTGCATGAAAGGACTCTGCAACAGTACCTGATGTCTGGCATGGGCGTGCCAGGTCGATGTTGAGGGCGTGCTTCAGCTAAAATGCCTATAAATAGAGGCCCCCACCCCACATTTTGAAGCATCCCTTCTCATTCGAAACTCCACACTTCTCCAGAGTGCTTCTGCCTTCTTTGAGGATCTTTGGTGCCCTTTGGAGCTTGGGATCACTCCATAAACACCTTGAGAGAGAGAGGAATCACCAAAACCACCCAAATCCTTTAAAAATCTTCATAACACCTTTATGATGTTTTGTACACAAACCCAACCTTGTGAGCTTGTTGTATCCACCATGCTTGGCTAGATTTCTGTTGGTGTTGCTAGGGTGATCATGGAAACTTGGTATGAGTCAATATAGTGTATCTTTTTATTTTCAAGTGGTGTTTTTTGTTCTTAATAATTCTAACTAATTTAAACATGGTTTAATGGTCTAACGAATAAATCATCTAGTCTTTGTTCTTGTGGGTGTTTTGATAGGAAGTGGGAGGACTCATGAGTGTACCCGTGGTGTGTAAAAAACCACCCACTTGTGAGCTAACCTAATCCCGCGAGTAGTGATTAGCCCATTTGTGGGTAGAAATACACACACTTTGTGGCTTAACCCTCTACTATCAAAATCTCATTTAGGGTCGGTACGGTCTTTATACATGGTCCTAGTGATAAGTCAAGGTTTATTCTTGTGACTTGGCTTCATTGTCTATGTGATAGCCTTGGCGCAGTTTAAGCTTTGATGAACCCTTGTTGATAGAAAACGGTATTTATTTTCTATCATTATTATACTGCCGCACAGTTAATAATAGATCACACATTTTTTGGTAAATTAATTAAATCAAGTAGAAGGTGCACGTGTGCCGGTTGGTCACGACCCTTTTATGATATTAAGTGGTAATTTATTCGGTCATGCTCCGGCCACCGGTAAATTATTCATGAAAGTTTAAATGGTTAGATGTCTATATCGCAACATTGGGAGGCGGGTAATTCGGGGTTGAGTCGACATAGTCTCGAGTCACTTTATTTTCAGTGTTGAGAGGTGAGCTAACCAGGTCGGGAGACCCTCAAAATAACCTTAAGAACACAGTCGTTTGTACAGCTTTTGCGATAATAGTCACCTCTAGAAAATGTTGTAGCAATTCTAAGTTAAGCATAAGTGCGCAGCTCAAACACACCACTTAAAATAAAGATAACTATTTTTCATACCAGGCTCCTTCTGATCCCGAAGCAACACCATTGTTTTGTCATTGATTTCTCTTAAAAGTTTACATCTCTCTTTTTACTTTACATTTTCTCCACGTTATTAAAAAGTCTTTTAAAGTAATTGTAGGAAACTGAGTAAGAAAAATCGTGTCCACGGATTCGATACTCGGTACTTGCACATTTCTATACTATACACGATAGGTGCGCTTGCCTATTGTGCTGGGTCTAGAACGTTGAGCAACTATCGTTTTAAAATTATAAATTTAAAAGTTGCAAGTGTCTAATTGTTTTCCAACTTACTCACCTTTTCACCACCACTCTTGGCATTTCTCTCGGGACTTGCCCTTTTTGAAAAGAAGTTAAGTTTTTATTGAAAACCAGCACGCATCACTGCCTAACTCCTTTTCAGGTCTAGGTGCAACACGTCATTTCTTGGAGATAAGTTGACGTAAAACGAGAAAGGACGTTCTCCGCCTAACTCCTTTTTAGGACCAGGCGCAGGACCTCATTTCTTGGCAATAGTTTGACGTAAACTCAACAAAGACGTCCTCCGCCTAACACCTTTTTAGGACCAGGCGCAACACCTCATTTCTTGGCGATAGTTCCGCGTGAACTCAAGAAAGATGTTCTCTGTCTAACTCCTTTTACGGACCAGGTGCATCACGTCATTCCTTGGCAATGATTCCACAAGCTCATAAAGGGAAATATATTTTTTCCTTTGTCATTATTTACATCTATATGTCAAAGGATGAGACGCTTTGTCATTATTACATCTATATGCCAAAGGATGAGACGCTTTGTCATTATTTACATCTACATGCCAAAGGGGGAGATGCCTTTTCAGGTGTCCCGTAGGCGCATTCAACAAAAATGGTCTTCTTTTTCCTGAAGCTAAAGCATCCTATGAAAAAATGACTTCCTATTTTTTCCAAAAGCTAAAAGAGCCTATGGAGAAAAACGGTTCATTTTTATCTTGATATGTGTTAAAAAGCTGCAACGAGCACTTTCTAGCATACATCTGACAATGACCAGGACGCGGACGAGTTTTCGCCCTAGGACTCCTCTTAGTCCAGCGCTCCACCTCACCTCTTCGAGAGATCAGGAAACGCACAGGACTGAGGGGACATGAAGGGGTAGGGTACCAAAATTCCTGCGCGGATAACAACCATACCCCACAACTCTAAAGAATACAAAGTGTTTATATAAGCTAAGTCCTTCCAACGCTGAAAAGCAACAACGTCTATTACTACTCCGCGGAGCACAAACTACGCAGGATCGATGGGTTGTGCAGAACCACAAACACAACCAGTGTAGAACATCCGCGGATAATTACATCGCCATGCACCCAGGCGCTTTGCCAGACGACACTGGCGATCCACAGCATAGATGCAGCCCCCTGGATGCTCCCACTTGGCTGACTAACAACTTTTAGCTTTTCTGCCAAAGTGTCAAATCAAGTCGCCTTCTAGTGTGGGTGCCTGAGAAGGGAATAAAAAGGAAGCCTCTGCAGCCAATCAAGTCGTGCCACATGGACCTGTGGCAGGGCGGTATTTCTTCCTCCATACACATCATTTATTGCACCTAGTTATATTTTGCTTATCTAGTTCGATTCTAACTATTTGGGCAGAAAGGAGGCAAGCCCATAATCTGGGCCCAGGCCCCTTGTTGAGGTTATGGGTTAATGGGTTTGGCCCGGCTCATGTCCTATAAATAGAAGGATTCACATCCTTGAATTGGACATCAAAACATACGTTCATATACACCAGATTCACAGCATAGAAACGATTGTACACTTGCAACCGTTAGCCAAACCACATTTTTGTGTATGCCATAACGAGTATTTTCAGATTTAAGGTGGTCGCCTCCTTTCGTTGTCCCCATTCTTTTCCTCTTTCAGGTTCGGCTCGAGCTGTACGTGTGGAACAAGGATTATAAACTTGTAGCAAACAAGGTATACAACAACCCCAACCCCACTTTATACTTGTATTTACGCTGTATTGTACCTGTTGTAGCCTTTTGTTTCTTAAGAAGGGTTTCAGGAAAAACGGATTGGGTGGCGGTCTAGGAATTATCTGTGATCATTCAAGGCCTGATGTTGCAGTACTATGGTGGCATTCGATTTGGAGATGTAACAATCCACTTGCCAACATAAGCGTGCCATCTTTGCGACGAACCATGCTTCAAACTCTGGTGAGACAAGGTGGGATGGAGAACGGCTTGATGAAAGCACCATTGATAGTAGCTGATTCGAGATGGCTAATCTTGTAAGAATAAAAGTATAACGGGAAAACAAACATGAGACAGTTTTCTAATTTTGCATTATTGAGGAAATTAATTACTCTGAACTTTTCTATTCTTATTAACATTATTGATGTAGTTGTTTATTTCATTTGTTGACTAAATGTAGCGACAATTGTTTTAAGGAGTATTACATTTAAATAATCTTAACTATCAGCAATTGGATACTACCAGTTTCAACTAATGAAATGTGTGCTGACGGTCTCACCTTTTAACATATTAACTACCAATAGACTATGACTAAAAAATATTTCTTCCATTTATATAATCAGTTAGTATTTTGGTCGTCATAATCCGTTGGTGGCCAATATGTTAAAAGGTGGGACCGCCAGCACACATTTCGTTAGTTAGGACTAGTGAAGGCCAATTGTTAATAATTGAAATTATTTAAATCCATTACTCCTTATTTAATTCAAGGAAAATGACACAAGTTTGTCTCCACTCCATACCATCGCAAAATAGTGACAACAGTTTTCCTTCACAGCTTCGTTTGGCTTATTTCTGTTGTATTTTGTCCCTGAACAGTCAAAAGACGGAAAACAATGAACCATACGCATTAAAGCCGCTAAATACATGGAAGAATAAAGGAGAAAAGACGGAAAACAATGAACCATACGCATTAAAGTCGCTACATACATGGAAGAAAGGATAAGGGGAATATGCAAAATGTTCAACCAATGCTTCCCAAGACCCAAAATATAAGGGTATCATTTATTAATATGATGTCTACAAGCAATAAATGTGCATGACACTTGTTTATAGTTGTGTTTGGATAATGTAATCCGAATAGAATAATCATGATTTTTTCTTCTTTGGTTATGTTAGTTGGATAGAATGATCATGTCTTTCTCATGTTTAGATCATGTTCTCAAAATATATGATCATGATCTTCACGAAGGAAGATTAAAAAAAAATTCTATTGGTGGTTGTTTCCTCCCAATAACCTAAAATATTCATCAAAATGTGTTGTGATTTACGAATGCTTGACACATATTTTAAGGAATAAAGATTCATGAAGAAAACTCTAAAAATCTCGCTGAATGTAATAAGTCTTCTTTGTAGTTTCGAAAATATTGTGTTTTATTATAGGTCTTATGGTCATCGACTTTGCTAGCATGGTACAAATAGAGATGTCCTCATTGGGCGAAAACTACCACGAAATAAGTTATAATTTTTTTTTGTACAGTGTTCTACAAAATACAAAGCTTTTTTTTTTCCAAATAACATTGCTTTCCTTTTTTAGTTGTTTGATACGTTGGAAAATTGAACCAAGACATTTGTTAAAATTATAGCATAATAGTCTTTCAATTTTATTTCTTAGTTTATCGGTTCTTAAACATTTTGGATAAGTGTGTTTTGTAGGTCCAATGACTTGTTAATGTGTTATATGCTGATGGGCTTGGGAGGAGCTTTGATATGGGCTTAAAGATGTTGAGCTGATGAATGGAGGCTGAGCTGGTGAATGGCCCAAGTAGTCAAGGTCGCTGAGTTGTTGAAATCCGACCCAGACAAGTCCGGGAGTTTATAAGCTGAGATCATCTGATCCGTCCATTATGGTGATCAGTGTGATTATCTCATCTAAAGGTGGAAAAGTTTTGGTTTTGTGTTTCTTGGTAGAAGCTTCTATCAGCTTCTATAAATTGCTTCTCTCCACAGATTTACCTTTTGATCATTCTGTATTTTTCATATATATCGTGTTCTTTCTCAGTCAAGTAGTTAGGGTTTGATTATTAGATCGTCTTGATCTTGTAATATGGTATTCTCCTTTTAGTGTTTGTTAAGATTATCGTATTGATAATCTTCTGAGTTGTGAGAACTTGTTGTAAAGCGGTTTTTAGTTGTATTATGTATTCCAGTTTGGGTGTAAAAATTCAGGGGTTGGGTTCTTGATTAATAAAAGTGTTTGTTATTGATTTACCATGAAAGTTGACATTGTATCAGAGCTATAAGCTCCAATTATTACTGTTCCGGTATGTTTTTGGAGTTCTACTTTATTTGTTCTTGGATCGGTTGATTACAAGAAGATCTGGTGTGTTCAGATCTAGGGTTTCATATTTTCTTGGAGCTTTATTTGCTCTTTAGTGTTGTAACCCAAAGTGAAGGTTGTACACTGTGAGTTGTGATGAGCCCTAACCTGGGCAAAACCCTTAGTAAGATCTTTCCAACATCTTGAGTGTTTTCTAAAGTTTATTGTGTCTAGGTCTCTTGGTACCGGGCTAGTTGGACCGAAAATTGATCGAGTCATATTTTTGTTGTCCTGCTTTGGTCTAGGTCTTGGAGGCTTTTGCGTGAGGACTTGAACTGGAACCTTGAGTGATGAACCAGTGATCTAGACACCCATGCAGCTTCTCCTTTTGATTGTTGTTACTGATTTTTTATTATGGTTGTGTTGTGTTTATTGTCTGTTCTGTGAACTTGTTGTTTTTGCTGTGATTGTTCTTTCTTGAGGGTTCTGTGATCATTTGTTGTCATGGCTGATAGTGTTGAACCCAATGTTGGCCAAGGACCTGTTGTTGACCCTGGTGCTGGTCTAGTAGTTAATCCTTTTACTCTTGTAAGCAAGTTAGTTGCTAGTGACCCATTATATTTACATGCTAGTGATTCTATTAATCTTACTATAGTGAGTATAAAACTGAAAAGGACTGAAAAAGACACTGTGTGGGCTAATGCTATGATTCTTGGTTTGCAAGTTAAGAATAAATTAGGGTTTATAAATGGTGATTGTGAAGAACCAACTGATGATTTTGTTCTTGCTAGACAATGGGATAAATGTAACAGTGTAGTTTTAACTTGGATTCTTAATTCCATTTCAAAAGAATTAAATATGGGACAAATCTATTCCAAATTTGCTTCTGAAGTTTGGAGAGATCTTAAAGAAACTTACAATAAGATAGATGGTTCAGTTGTGTTTGGATTGTATCAGAAGATTAACTCATTTAGTCAAAATGGGATGTTTGTTTCCGATTACTGTCATAAGTTGAATGTTATGTGAAAACAATTGGATCAAATCTTAAAGTTACCTTCTTGTGTTTGTGATGCTTCTAAGGAATTCAATGATCATGCTAATACAATTAGGTTAATGCAGTTTTAATGGGGTTGATAGTGTATACCAAAATGTGAGAACAACCTTATTACTTAAGACTGATTTGCCATATGTGAAAGAAGCATTTGCTTTAGTTTCTAGAGAGGAATCTCATAGAAACTCAAGTGGTGCTAGTAACAGTAAGCCAAATCAGTATGTAAATTTCTTTGCTAATGTTAATCAAGTAAATGAAAATGGGTTAAATAAAAGGTTTAATAAAGGTTCTAATCAGTCCTTAAAATGTATCCATTGCAATAAAACTAGTCATCTTGTGGACAAATGTTTGAATTGGTTAGGTATTCCCCTTGGGCAAAAAACAGAAGTAATTAAACCAAAAAGGCACTGTGAATAATAATAGTATTTCTGATTGTTCTAATAATTCTTTGAGTGGTTTGACTAGTGAACAAGTTGCTAAGCTGTTAAGTCCTATTCATGAGAAACCTACTGAAACTTCTCAAAGTTGTAATACGGCTGGTAAGTTCTTTTGTGCTTCTGCTATTTGTACTAATGTATATTTAATAGGCATAGGTTGGATTGGTACTAATGTTTTTGATTGGTACTAAAATTTGTAAGATATTGTGATAGAGGGTAAGGTTAAATATGCCATAGAGAGAGTTGTTAGCAATGTCAAACGTGTCCTTTGATTGTAGATGCTTTGCATCTAGTTTGGATAAAAGTATTGAACCTAAATTTTTTTGAGGCTAGAAAAGATCCTCACTGGGTGAATGCTATGAATGAAGAATTAGAGGCACTGTATAGAAATAACACATGGGACATTCTTGACTTACCTAAAAGTAGACATAGAATAGGCTGTAAATAGTTTTTCAAAATTAAGTATAAGTCAAATGAAGAAATAGAAAGGTATAAGGCTAGGTTGGTCATAAAAGGTTTCAGTCAAAAAGAAGGTCTTGACTATGATGAAACTTTTTCACATGTTGTTAAGTTAATTACTGTCAGTGGCGGATCTAGAACAAAAGTTCAGGGGTAACGTTTAAAATTTTTTTTTTAACCGTATATTCATACAAGTTAATGAAACAAACGAACACAATAATAAATAAAGTTAAACAAATGCCTAATATATTTATCATTTTCAGTATTTGAAAGCTTAAAATCGAGCTATTACATCTTCATCTATTACTTTATCCAATGTTTCTTTTTCAAACGCACAAACTAGAGCACTATTCAAATACTCCTCACTCATTTGATTGCGTAAATCCGTCTTGATTAACTTAATTTTAGAAAAATATCTTTTTGTAAGAACAAGTGTAGTGGTGAGTCAAATTTCACGCCCTACCTCCACTTTTCAGTGATTTCATTGGCTCATCCAAAAAGAGGAAATTTCACGCCGCTAAATTTTTCACGCCACAACCAAAAATTGATATTTGGCGCCCTAGGAGGTGGTGTTTGGGCGCGATTAAGGGCGCCAAATGCACCTTTAACACCCTTTCGTGGCTGCCACTACACATGGCCTAAGAGACACTTTCTTTCTATCATAGTAAATCATATCTGATACATTTAATAAAATGTAACTATCTTGGGTACATTTTATTGACAACCCCACACAATATAATAGTAACTCTTTACCAATATTTATACATATCTAGTAAACCTAATAGAATGATTGTAACTTGTAAGTTAATAATCTAATTCTAAACGTTTTTATTGATAGCTCGATTTAAGTATATTTTGTTTACTAAAACATCTTCTTCACAAATTCTCACATTCTCATTATGTTGAACGATATTCCTCAAATACAATGTTTAAGTTACAAAAAAAAATACATAAAAATAGTCCTAAATTGAAATGGTATTAATCGAATATTATTGTTAGTAAAAAAGAAAGTTAAAAAAGACTAAACTATAAGGAGTGGTGGGGAGGAAAGAGGGGATGAAGCGTTATGTGGCACTTGTGGGACCCATGTGGGGGGGGAATTGTGGGGAGTGGAAAGGGGGAAGGAAATAATATTATATTGTGTTAAAAGTAAAAAAAAAAACTGACCAATCAAAAGGTGACACCTCACCTTCAAGCCCCCCCCCCCCCATCCCGCCCCTTTCCCGCCCCCTACTCCGGGTACTCTAACAAATCACATATGTTAATAGTTGAAAAGTACATAAATTACTATGCTTCCCGCCATTGGGGTTGGTGGCCCAATGGTAGAAGCAAAGCTTCTAGGAACACCTAAGGGTGAGGTCATGGGTTCAAGTCCCACAAGGAGTAGAAATTTGCCTTTCAAAAAAAAACTATGCTTCCCGAGTTCCCATATATTGATTGCTGTCATTTTGTGTAATCTCCTAAAATATTGTGCCCTCATTTTATTTATTAGTTTAAATAAATAAGAAAGAGTGATGTTCTTCTTCTTCACAAACACACCTGCACCTCCATTGTTATACTCTGTCACTTGCAGAAGAAAAACCAACCGTGTTTCTTTAGTTTTCTTTCAGTTTAGCTATGGTTTCAGGGGTAGCATAAAAAGCTTTTCAGGGGTAACGTGATACGTAAAACGTTAAAAAAGGAAAAAAAACTCCACTACGCCGACAAAGTTGAGGGGTAGCGGATGCTATCCCTGCCACCAAGCTAAGTCCGCCCCTGATTACTGTCATGTATGTCTTAGCCGATAATTATGCTGATAATTATGTGCATTATTATTAGATAAATATTATATAGAATTGTGTTTATCTTTTCCTAAAATATAGCTAGGGTTGTTGTGTATTTGCTCTATATAAGGAGCCTTTGTTGATTAATGAGATTCATTCACAATTCATACCATAAACACTTTTATGGTATCAGAGGTTTGGTTCTGAAACTCTTCTTTTCTTCCCTTCGTTTTTTTTCAAACCCTAGCCAAATACAATAGAGCTTCGGCTCTGATCAGCCACCGCCATGACCAAACCAGCCGACAACCCTAAATCTTCACAAAAACCCTTGAACCCTCTTCACCCTGCCTACTCGGTTACGAATATTCAACAGAAAATTCATAAAATGGATGGCACGAAGCTAGGTTCCTTATTCATCCTGGACCAGGCTTTTTAAGCTTCATGCAGTCGCTTACAAAGTTCTTGATCATATAGATCAAACCCCACCACCACCTGATACGGCCCCTGAGTACCCTGCCTAGAAAGAAATTGATGCCCTCGTTTTGCAATGGATATATGGCACGATATCCGATGACCTTCTCGGTAAAGTCATTGTTGCATCAGAAGGCACTGCCAGTGCAGCATGGTTGAAGATTGAAAAGTATTATCTCAGCAATAAAAGAGCACGTGCAGCAGCCTTGGAAACCCGATTCTGTAATCTTAATCTTGCAACATGTTCGTCTCTCGATGACTATTGCCAACGCCTTAAGGAATTGGCAAATCAGTTGGGAGACGTGGACCAACCAATCACCGACTCTGGTTTTCTAGCTGATGGAAAGAGTCGTCTTAATTTTCTAAACGTCTATGCCCCACAAAACAATGTTGAGAAAAGAAACCTCTGGGATAGACTTCTTCGGGTTATTCATGGGGGTCAAGGGGGGTGGATTATTTTCGGAGACTTTAATGCAGTTAGAACGCAAGATGAAAGGAAAAATTATGTATTTGATCCTGTTTGTGCTAAAGATTTTAACAATTTTGTGGATGAAGCGGGTCTCAAGGAATACGATTTAAAAGGTATGAGGTTCACATACTTGGTGAATCGTCGTGGTGTTTGTAAACTGAGCAGAATAGACAGAATTTTTGTATGTGAGAATGTTTTCAACAAGTGGTCGAACGCGCATGTGAGGGCTCTTAAGAGAGATTTGTCAGATCATGTCCCATTACTCCTCTCTCTTATGGATACAAATTTTGGCCCTAAGCCATTTAGGTGGTTTGATTCGTGGATAGACAGACCTGGATGTTTAGATATCACCAATTCGGTCTTGGGTGTTTGGCATAACACGGGCCTGGCTGATGTGAACTTGTCTAATAAACTCAAGGCTTTGAGGAATAAACTTAAAGAGTGGATCTTTAACAGTAGGCGCAAAGATAAAGAAGACGAGAGTAGATTAAGACAAGAAAAAGAAGATATAGAAGTTTTAATGGAACAAAAAGACTTGGAAGAATCTGATCTTTGTGTTTGGTCGGAGTAATGTGAAAAGTCTTGAAGAGATAGAGCTCATGAGATCTTGGGACATCAAACAAAAATCCCGGATTAAGTGGGCTTCTCTAGGAGACGAAAATTCGAGTTTCTTCCATAATGTTGTTAAAAGCAGATATGCTAGAAATGCGATTCCGGGTCTCCAGGTTAAGGGTGTGTGGGTCTCGAAACCAACTCTTTTAAAGCGTGAAGTCCTCAGATTTTACAGGGATCATTTTAAGGAAGATGTCAAGTTAAGGCCTAATATCGTTTGTGCAGGTTTGAAACGCTTAAGTGACCAAGATGGGCTGTTTTTGATTGGTTCTTTTTCAAAGGAAGAGATTAGGAATACTTTTTTCGATTGTGGTTCTAACAAAGCTCCTGGTTTAGATGGGTTCAATTTTCGCTTTGTTAAGCGTTTCTGGAATTTCTTGGAAGAAGATTTCTCTAATATTCTTGGGGAATTTCATAACACATGAACAATTAATGTGGGATGCGGCTCGGCTTTCATTACCTTAATTCCTAAGGTTACTTCCCCCGTGGGTCTCAAAGATTATAGACCCATTACCCTCATTGGGATGATTAGTAAGGTTATTTCTAAAGTCCTCACTAACCGTCTCAATAGGGTTTTGGGTAAGGTGATTTCGGAGTCCCAATTGGCCTTCTTATCGGATCGTTTTATTCTTGATGGGCCGCTTGTGGTGAATGAGCTCATGGATTGGTTAAAAAAGAGGAAGAAAAAGGCTTTTTTGTTGAAGATTGACTTCGAAAAAGCCTATGACAATGTAAATTGGCATTTTTTGCTATCCATGATGAATCAAATGGGTTTTCCGTCCAGGTGGTGCAATTGGATCAAAGGTATTCTTGTCTCTAGTCGCGCGTCTATTCTTGTCAACGGCTCCCCTACTTTTCAGTTCAATAGTGAAAAGGGTCTTCGTCAAGGCGACCCTTTGTCACCTTTCTTATTTCTGATCGTTATGGAGTGCCTCTCATGGATGTTGGAAAAAGCAAAATCCATTGGGGAACATAAAGGCATTCGTTTGGCGGCTAATGATGTGGATATAAATCACCTTTTCTATGCGGACGACGCGCTTATTATGGGAGAATGGTCTCTTGAAAATCTTCAATGTACGGCTCGAATTCTTAGAGTCTTCTACTTATGTTAGGGTTTACGCATAAACCTCCACAAATCCAACCTATTCGGGGTTGGTACAAATGACAATGAAGTGGATAGCATGATGGAGGTCTTGGGATGTAAGCGAGGGGCTTTTCCGTTTGTCTATCTGGGTATAAAATTGGGAGCCAAAATGTCGAAGATAAGTAATTGGGATCCTATTGTCGAAGTTATAAAGAATCGTTTGGCATCTTGGAAAGCTAGACATTTATCCATTGGGGGGCGCTTAATTCTTATTAAATCGGTTCTAGAGAATTTGCCAATTTACTACCTCTCCCTCTATAGAGCCCCTAAGGCGGTCCTTGAGAATACGGAGGCAATTATGAGACGTTTTCTTTGGGCCGGATCTAGTGTTGATAAAAAAATAAATTGGGTGGCGTGGGATGTTGTCACTACTCCAAAGAAGGCCGGAGGCTTGGGACTCACCAACTTGCAACATGTTAATGACGCCCTTTTACTCAAGTGGACATGGCGTTTCAAGAAAAAGGGTAGAAGTCTTTGGAAAAAAGTGGTTTTGGGTTGCCATGGATCGAGTAGAACTTGGACTTTGTTGCCTTGTTCCACATCGACAAGCGGCTGCTGGAAATTTATTGTGAAAACAGGAGAAAAGAAGATATGGAACGGAAATAAGCTAAATAGCTATTTTGTAGGCGTTGTGGGAGATGGGTCGTCTATTCATTTTTGGACAGACGCTTGGTAACACAATGAGCCGCTTCGTAGTATTTACCCAAATCTTTTCAGAATTGAAAAGAACAAATGGGTGACTGTGTCGGACAGATTGCTCGTGATAAATGGGTCAAAAACTCTTAAATGGGAGTGGACTGCAGACCCTTCAACACCGGAACAAGTCGCTGAGTTATTTAGTCTGCTTTCTTATATTCATGATTCGGATTGGAAAGGGGGAGCAGATGGCTGGAAATGGATGGCTAACAGTGACGGTTGCTTCACGGTGAACTCGGCTAAATGGTTGATGTTTAACAGGGCTGCAGGAACAAATGGTTGGGTCATGAATTGGAAAGGTTGGGCTCCCTTGAAGTGCAAAATTTTGGCTTGGAGAGCTTCTCTTGATCGCCTACCGACAAAGACGGAATTGATCAAACGAGGAGTTCCTTTACAGCATGCGATGTGTACTTTCTGCAATTCGGATGATGAAACTTTGCTGCACCTATTCACCGGCTGTCCCTTCTCAGATGAAATCTGGTCCACGATCCAGCACTGGTGCCGTACAGCCCCTATGCCTGTTTTCGATGTTTTGGACCTCTTAAAGATGGCTGACACACAAACTGTTTCGAAGCAACAAAGATTCATTCTGAGAGGGATCATTATTACCTCCATGTGGGCGTTATGGAACGAAAGAAATAATAGAGTTTTTGAAGACAAAAGGCGGAGACCGATTGAAATCGTGGAGATCATAAAAACGACGTCGTACTTTGGATCCAAAATAGATCAAAAATTAAAAACATCGATTGGAATGTATGGTGTAATTTTTAAACTTGATGTAATGTCGTTTTTGAGCCCTTGGGTCCCCGCTTTGGAGACTCCTTGTGGCGTTTTTTGGATGAAATTTATCTTTCAAAAAAAGAAACTGGTTGATTATGAAAATCTTATAAAAGAAAGACAAAATTACACTTTGTGTCCTTAATGTATCACTGAAATAATGAAACGTGTCCTTTAAATTTTTTTTTTTGCATTTTATGTCCAAAATTTGCTTTTTTCTTGCATTTTATGTCCTTTATGACTAACTGTGTTAGTTTTCTCAGTTAACCTCAAAAGCATCAGGGGTATTTTTGTCCATTCACCACATTAAGGACACAAAGTGTTATTTTTTCCTTTTTTATTATACTTTAGTTTATTTGTGGGACCCACTCACCACCACTTCATCTTCAACCTCCACCACTTCATCTTCAACCTCCACCCACCACCTCTTTTATAAAACAAACAAAAAAAAACCCGGCAACATCAAGTCACGCGTGGTAACATTAACGATTGCCTCAAAAAGCATTGAATCACTACTCTCTTTAATATATGTATTTATTTCATCAACAAACGCATACAATAAAAACATCACAAACAGACATTTACCAAATCATACACCAAAACCATCTTCAAGTGCACATCCCATTGCTCATCTCTTTTCTGCAAGAAACCAATCAAGTTCACAACATTAGGCATCTCTTTTCTCCTCCTCCGCCTCCGGCAGGTCCTCCGGCGGCCGACCCCGACACCACCCCCACCCTCACCCAACCTCACTCCATTGTTATTATTATTATAGAGAGAGAAACACAGATCGAGAGAGAGAACAGAGGAGAGAGAGAACAGAGGAGAGAGAGACGAGAGGAAGAGAGAGAAGCAGATGAGAGAGAGAGAGAGGGCTCGGAGGAGGAAAGAAGGAAGAAGACGACGGTGACAGCGACGGGGTCATGGTTCGAATCAGGGTCAGATCTGAGCACAGAGGTAAAACCCCATCTCACCTTCTACTTTTCGAGTACAGATCTAAAGGTTGAAGGATTAATTGTTTGGTGATGGTTATCGGATGAGGATTCCACGTAGGGGTTTGGTTCGGTGGTTCACGACAGAGGGTCAGTGGTGGTTGGTGATGGTAGTGGGGTCACGGTGGTGACTGGTGATGGTTAGGGTGGTGGCAGGTGAGAGAGAAAAGAGGTGGGTGGGTGGGTGGCGGCAGGTGGTGATGATGGTGGTGGAAGGAGTATGTGGTGTTGATATATGTTCTTGATTTGGATGAAGTGGTGGAGGTTGAAGATGAAGTGGTGTGGAGGTTGAAGATGAAGTGGTGGTGAGTGGGTCCCACAAATAAACTAAAATATAATAAAAAAGGAAAAATTAACACTTTGTGTCCTTAATGTGGTGAATGGACAAAAATACCCCTGATGCTTTTGAGGTTAACTGAGAAAACTAACCCAGTTAGTCATAAAGGACATAAAATGCAAGAAAAAAGCAAATTTTGGACATAAAATGCAAAAAAAAATTTTAAAGGACACGTTTCATTATTTCAGTGATACATTAAGGACACAAAGTGTAATTTTGTCTAAAAGAAACATCACTTCTACGTTTGGTTTTAACCCATAACCGAACCGACCTCTGTTTAACATTTGCTTTCAGTAAGTTCTTCATTCACACTTATCTTATCAGTTATCAACTTACATAACATAATGCTACAAAGGAGTATATACAAGAACAAAACATGTGGACATTAATAATTTTCAGTGTGATATTTTATTCCACATTCATATGTGAGGTCATGTTGTGCTTAAAAAAGATATATACATATAATATAAGCCAGTTTACAGAGAAATCAATGTGCATCACGTGTTATGTTTGGGTTTTGATATGCTAGGTCGATTATTACACCGCAGCACTCAATAATATCAATCATCATATCACCATCATTTTCTATATTTCAAACATGAATATATTTTTAGGATGAATTCATATTCACTCCTTTGTTTAACTTTGTTTAACGTTTTATATTCTGTTGAATATTAACTTTGTATAACGTTTAACGTTTTAATGTGTTTAATATGTGATATTTTTTAATAGTTAGTTTTTACTGTGTTTAACATTTGCTTTGATTATTAACAAGTTACGTTGCTTAATTAATATCACAAAGAGCATCTATCTCTATGCGTTAAAAGAACATGTTAATGGACAAATGCCCATAAGATATCTTTATTTGTTTTGAAGACACTCTTAATATAACAGGCAAAAAGAATTCATGTGAAGAACCAAGACTTTTTAAAACAAACTAGTGGGTTACGTACCCGCGTTTGGCGGCGGACGCCACTCGGTTAATAATAAAATTTAAATGGACTCATAGACACGCAAGGGTAATAATAATGTTAATGATAGGAATTTGTTGGTTTCTAAAATTAGAGGCTGGCGGAGAAGAGGATGAAATTGACAAAAAAATAAAGAAGGTAGAAAATGGTGTTTGAGAGAAGGTGAGGAGTAAGAAAGAAATGAGAGAATGCAGGTAGAGGTGATGGAAAAAAGGAAGCAAAAAAGATAACCTCGTTAGTAATAACAACGTTAGTACTAAGGCCGTAAGTACATAACGGCGTATAACGGCGTTAGTACTAATGGTGTTACCGTTGGTACTGTTTCTCGTTACGTTATGTTTTTGTATACAGCGTGATTGAGGGATGAGACCGTTCCAATGCTCGTATCCCTATTGGTACCGAAAATACACATATCGAATTTAAACAAAATTGGGTGTTGAATACTTCACCGAATATATTGTAACAGCCTACTTGTATTTTGGTATGGTACCTGCTTTAGTACCACTTTGTTTTTTTTTTTCAAACACTCCATTGATCTTAATTGGTACCAATACACATTACGGGTACCAAATTGGCTAAATCAGTACGAGTACTAATAAGGTGCGGGTATCAAATAGGCTAAATCGATACAAGTACTGGTATGTAAGAAAACATAATATCAAATTTGATGCTAATACAATATTTACCGAAAAAGTACTAGTACCGCTACTGAAAATATAGAATACCAAAATCCTTAAAGCTTGGTACCGATACATGTACTAGAACAGCCAATTTCGATGGGGGTACTGGTACAGGTATTCGGGAAATTAATCTCATCCCTAAGGTGGATGACCGTGATGAAAATTTTTGAAAAACTACCTAAATGTTCAATTTCAACGAGCTTTTATTAAGGCTTTGGTTATTTACACAATGAAGGTTTTTAATTGCAGAACCCTATATAGTCATAGAGACCTTTACGGCCCATAGACACAAAACTATGTCCCATATAGACCTTTATGGGGCATAGATGGGCATAAAATACAATGTACGAGGTTCAGTTGCAAGTCAGCCTGACACCCAATGATTGTGAGCACCTCTATGGCCCGTAGATATCTCTATGGAGCATAGAAATGCCCCCCGTCTATGGCCCATTAGTCCCCTTTACGACCTCTTAATTAGTGGAGTTTAAAAAAAATCATTTCTTTTTATGCCCCATAAAGCCCTCTACGGGGCATAAAATTTACCCTTCTCTGCCGCATAAGACTCATTTATGACCCTCCCCAGTCAATATATGGGCCATAAAATGACCCGTTGTTTTATCCATTCTATGCCCCATAAAGTCCTTTATGGCCCATATATTTGTTGTTTTTTATTAGTTTTAAATGTGTTATTTGAGTTTTTTTTTTTTTTTAAATTCATTTCTTATTATAAAGGTAAAATAACATATACAATTTTTTTCACTTAATAAATCAGTATACATTATAAAACAATGTGTACACCAGACTACCAGTTTAGTCAAACCACTCTTTTTCACCGCTTGTATTACTTCGATATAGCCTATGTCCCTGTTCTAGGTGATCCCTGTATAGCGTCAACCATGAGTTTTTCATCCATTTACCCAAGTCATCCATGCTCCATTCGGATGTGGCATTGGAGCATCGTCTACTAGCTGAAGCAGGATGAAGTGGTTGTCGGTCACACGGTCTATCGATATAATACGATGTTCAGGTAGGTCATTAGGATGGGTGAATAAAGGGAAGAAAACGGACGCTTCATTAGCATAGAAGAGTTGAAGAACTACACCAAATGTCTGACAATCAGTAGTCCGGTGCTTGGCATAACCATCCACCTTGTATAGGGCGCTTGTCCCAATCCCGCCAAATCTATTGTCGAATATATGTGGTCGTACCAGTAATCTCTCCATCTGTTGAGAACCCTCAACCACTCCTGTTGGCGTTCACCCGTCATCTCTGTTAGAAGATCTAGGCGGATCGAATACCAGTCTTCCTCTTCTGCCCCCAAAGACACTGCTACGGATCAGAACCCCCTTTATGACCTCTCAATTATTTGAGTTTAAAAAAATCATTTCTTTTTATGCCCCATAAAGCCTCTACGGGGCATAGAATTTACCCTTCTATGCCCCATAAGACTCCTTTATGACCCCTCCCCAGTCAATATATGGGCCGTAAAGCCCTTTATGACCCATAGTTTTACCCATTCTATGCTCTATAAAGGCCTCTACGGCCATTGTCTCTGGTCTTTGCCAATAGAGAAAACAATAATCTGTTGACTTGATTCAAATCTTTATTGTGAAGGACTGATCTTGATCAGTCGTTTTTTCTTGACAATCATCCGTTCTTTTCAAGGTTCAACAACTAGTTATTCATAAGAATACTCTCCTTGCAAATAAAAAGTTAGTAAAAATAATTATAAAATTAAAAACCTACACCTATTCACTTATTTAGATTCTAACAGAGATGAACACACTTTGGTTACTAGAGCATAATCTTGACAAGGGATTAAACATCAAAACCCTATGCGGTTAAAACCCCTAAACTCTATTTATGCAATGAGCATTTGCAAATAATATGGTTGCTAGCGATTGTCATCGGGTTATCCCTAGGTAAGTCGGTAGGTGCTTGATTTTGAGCACACCAAGGTAAATCGGTATCCTACAAGTTGCACGTGTCAAATTTCACTTATAAGATGATTGTGGTTGCTAGAACTAGAACATAATCTTGACCATAGAAATATATATAAGGATTAAGTATCAACCTTGAACGGTTAAACCCCTAAACTCTATTTAAACAGTGCACATTTGCAAATAAAATGGCGGCTACCGATTGTCATTAGGTTATCCCTAGGTAAACCGGTATATGCCTGATCTAGAGCACCCCTAGGTTTTTTTGGAATCCTACAGGTTCCACATGTCGAATTTCATTAAGATGACTATGGTTACTAGAACTAGAACATAATCTTGACCGTAAAAATATATCAGGGATTGAAAATTAACCCTGGATGGCTAAACCCTTAAACTCTATTTATACAATACGCATTTGCAAATAAAATGGTCGCTACCGATTGTTATTAGGTTATCCCAAGGAAAACCGGTATACGCCTAATTTGTAGCACTCCTAGGTTTTTCGGAATCCTACGGGTTCCATGTGTCGAATTTCACTGATAAGATGATCCATAGAGTTGCGATTTACTAAACGGGAGAAAAGAAAAGAAAGGAAAGGAAAGATGTGTTCCCGAGTTTCATTAAAGGAAGGAAAAGAAAGGAAAACAAAATAAGGTGTGTTCCCGAGTTTCATTAAAGGAAGGAAAAGAAAGGAAATGGAAGGAAAACTAGTTAAAATTCTTTAGTTTAGTTTTCCTTCCAATTTGGAAGGAAATGGAAGGAAAGAACATTTATCCTTTCTTTTCCTTTCCCTTCCCTTCCTTCAATTCTTTTCCTTTCTTTTCCCTCTTTAAGTTAACTCGGGAACACAGCGTACATGTTTTATACTTAACACCTCCTATAAACAGTTTCAAATTCTTACCGTTCTACTGCCTACTAGGGATTACAAATTATTATTTTGTTTGATTTTGCTTAAAGCACATGTTTGAGATGTACAACTCACATGTGCATACACTAAATAATTTGGCCCTTTGTATCGTATGCTCTGCCAAAAGGAACATGGATGGTGGGCCTTGTTTCTTCGCGTACCTCAAAAAGTTACAATATTCCTTAATTATCAAATGGTGAAAACACGACATCGTCTCTACACAACTTATAAGAATATCCGGTATTCGCATTTAGTTTAAATTATTTAGGGAGATCAGGGTGCTACCCGAACTTCATTGTACTATCCTGATCTTCACCAATCATGCACTGCCCTTAACCACCCAACTCATAAAAGACAGAAATCCCCACTCTTATTCCATCTGCGGTATACTACTCGTGAAACATACCATCATCCACTGCCCCTGCCACCCGGAGCGGTATTACTGTAAGGGTAGTGGGGGTATCAGCCTCGTTTGCTGATTGCGCCTAACCCTCCCTAATATATTAAGATGTTTATAGTTCTATGACGTGCCCGACCCTCCATAATATATTAAGATGTTTACAGTTCTATGACTTATCTTAAAAAGCTTAAAATGGGACAACTAGTAGCGAAACTTGGTTCTTGAATCGATGGGGGCCGGACTTAATTTTTTTCGATCGGTAGAGGCCAGAAGATCAAATCGACTGAACTCAATTTATCTACAAAAATCGAAAACTTTCACCAATACACCAAAAAAAAAAGTGGGAGCCGGGGGTGCCCTTAGACCCTCGTGAAGCTGCGACCCTAGGGACATCGAAAAAATAGCAGCCAATGTGGATTCGACACATAAGCCCCCCTTGATTTTTTGATAAAATGTTTCCGTGAAGACCTTCAAGAATTAGATAATTCAACTAAGATGATTGAACCAATTATTTGTTTTTTTTTTTTTTTTTTGTTACGCCTGTGTCCTCCAAAAATATAAATGTTTAATAGTATAACTTTATTACGGTCTTTAAAAATTTGAAACCACAAGTAGCTTGCTTTTATTACTTTGACGAACGCCCTGGACAACATCATGCAGATTTAATTACACATATGGCCATAAACATATTATGAATGGAATATGATCATATGTAAGCATTCTAAGAAACATATCAAACGTATTTACTTCTAATATTAATTTGATAAAAGTTATAAGAAAAATAGAGCTACTAGAATTAAAAAATCAACTTAGTTAGCAATTGTCTAAAACAAGTAGGTTCTAAGTTCTAACCCGCGCGTTACGGCGATAGCCTTGACTTTTGTTATTTTCATGGTATAACATAACTTAAGAGGGTGTTTGAGATTGATTTTTTAAAACAGATTATGCGTTTTAGAAAAGTAGAGGTGGGGCTGCTTTTAGATTATTGCGTTTTAGTAGCCTAAAAATCTATTTCAAAACTCAACCCCAAACACTAAAAACTGATTATTTGCGTTTTCAAAACGCAATAATCTAAAAATCAATTTCAAAACGCAATCCCAAACACCCCCTAAGTGTAAATTGTTTCCTTTTAAAAAGCAAGGTAGAGCTAATTGGTATAATGATAAAGAGAATTAGGAAGTTTTTTGGTGGTGGGTTAGTCACCTTAAACTTATTATTAAGTAAATACTATTTAAAATAATGATAATAGGTATCTTAATATTAAAGAATTATAAATGTCGTATAATAATAGCTAGTAAAAATCCTCGCCGCTTCGCGGCGGTGGCGTTGCCAATGTCAGAACACAAACGGCACCGATACACGCCGCGCTAAGCACGGCGTAAAAACATAACTGGCGCCAATTCGTGAAAAGCTACAGATGGGATTCACCGCCGCGACGGAAATCTAGTTATGAAATGGTTATGATGTTGGTATGATGTTGAAGTCGTTGGTATGTTGATTCTTGTTTATATTTTGTTTCAAATGATATATATTTATCTAAAAAAGATTTTTTAAGAAGTACTTATTTTGAAAGAAGGAATGGAATGAACCATTACGAGGGAATGAAAAATAGTGTGTTTGATTCGTCATAGGAATAGAATCACCAATTCCAAAAGGCATTCCATTCCCTCAAATCCATTCCATCCACCCCCCATGTTTTTTTTTCATTCCATCCCACATTCACCCTTCATTAACAACATCATAAGCCACCACCCATCACCACCACCACCAACCACCATAGTCACCACCCAGCACCACCACCAACCACCATCGTCACCACCCACCACCACCACCAACCACCATCGTCAGCACCCACCACCATCACCACCACCACCATCACCCACCACCATCGTCACCACCCACCACCACCGCCACCATCACCCACCACCACTGCCACCACCATCACCCACCACCACCACCCACCAGTACCGCCACCACCACCACCCACCACCATCACCCACCACCATCGTCACCACCCACCACCATAGTCACCACCACCATCACCCACCACCACCACCACCGCCACCGCCACCACCACCATCGTCACCACCCACCACCATCGTTACCACCCACCACCACCACCGTCACCACCCACCACCGCCGCCGCCACCCACCACCGTCGCTACCGCCACATATCACCACCCACTATAACCGCCACTAACCACCACCCACCACTGCCACTCACCACCGATTTTATTCCTACGCCTTTTCCTGCCTATCCAACAACACAAAGTCATGTTTTGTTTCATTCTCACATGGCAACCAAACAAGACATGGAATGGTAATGATCCATTCCATTACCTTGTCCATTCCATTACATCGTCCATTCCATTCCCTCATCCATTCCATTACCCCATACCAAACAGACCCTTATGATTTTCATGAGGGTATTTTCGTAAATTGTGTCTACCTATTTAAAATTATTCTTTGGTTACAGCTGTGTTGCACCTATGTGCTTTCCAATAAGACTATTCTTTTATAAACAAATGTGGTACATAAGCCATCATTGCAAGCAAATCCCAGCAGGCTGGTCTCTCGGTAAAACGACGACATATGTCTACACCATCGAGCAGCGACGAAACGACGAAGACGTCGCATCCAACCACCACCACTGGCTAGAAACACGTCGTCCAATCAGAGAGAGAAATGATAGTGGAGGTATGTTAGTGGCGGTCAATACCGTCTGAAGCGTCGAAGAAGAATAAAAATAAGGCATGGTCTTGGCAATCATAGCATGGAAAGGTGAAGTGAGAAGAGTAAACTAAGGAAAATAAGCGGTGGCGCAGGTGTCTTTTTATTTGCAGGGGTAGTACACGTCCAGTGAGCTAATTGTAGTCGATATTGGGTGCGGGGCGGCGACGGTGGTGTAACGTTTCAGCTGCCATGAACATTAGGTGTGGCGGTGCTAAAGGAGCAGTCGACGACGACGACGGCGGCGTTACAGTCGATGTGTTTCTGTTGAGAGCCAGGAGCGGGTCTTATCAGAAAGAAAGAGAAAGTGGGAGAAGATGCAGGTAGACGGAGGGCGGAGAGCAGCAGGGCCACTGCCGCGGTACGCGAGCGATGGTGGGCGAAGTCACTGTGGCCAAAACCAGAAGAATAAAAGTTTGTCGGCGAAAATCGGAATTCACAACAGTCGGCTGTTGCGCCGACTGTTGTGAATTAGTATATATATAAATTAGTACAATATTGCCAAATTTAGTTTTCACGTTTGTAACTTTGTAGTTTATTTTATTAAAACAATGAAACTTAAGGGGCTTTTATATAAATTGTTCAAGAAATTATTTTGGTTTATCTTTTCTTTCTATCTCTGTTCAATAAATCCGACCAACTGATATAGGTTTCTAAATCAATTGAATGCGTATTTGATGTTTCCAAATTCATTAGGTTTTTTTTTTTTTTTTGAAAATTGACTTTCATTAAAACAACCGCACCCAACGCTTATCACCAAGACGGAGATAAACGTCGAAAGCCAAAAATTACAACAAAAAATCACATAACGTCAAACATACACCATCTATTCCAATCCACTACCCCTTGTTTAAACATTTACTTACACCAAAGGAACCCCAAAGATTTTATATCCGCAACCATATCCACCACTGTAGTGTCCTTGCTAGAAAAAATCTTGTCGTTCCTAGCTCTCCACAACCTCCAACTCGCAATGATGATAATGCCTTTTAGAATCGAAAGCTTGTTTCCCATGACGCCACTATCATTATGAAGATTCACCAAATCCTTAACATGAAAAATAACCGGCCTAGGAATCTTGCACCAAGAAGAAATCGCATTCCACACACCCATCGACACAATGCAACCGGTAAGAATATGCTCGATGGACTCTTCATTGCTATCGCATAAAACGCAAGAGAGATCATCACAAACTATGTTCCTTCTCGCCAGCGCCAATTTAGTGGGTAGACGATCCAAGAACGCCCGCCACATAAAAATATTGCACTTCTTAGGCACCAAATCACTCCATTGAAATTCGAAGTTCGCTCCACTAGAAACCGTACCACGCATCCATTTTTTTATGGCTGCAACCTCAAAATCAGCATTACAACCAATCGCCCAGTACCAATCATCATGCCTATCCTCCATGTGTACTGAATTGAGCTGCTCTTCCAAAAGAGCTTTTTCGGCCAGCTCCTGTTCAGAGGAAGGAGCCATCGTCCACTCCCATACAATCAACCGACCACTCGCAGCAGTCTTTAAGCGGCCAACGATCAGCACCCGTTTATTCTTTTCTAACGCGAAGATAGAAGGGAACTTGTCTTTAAGAGGCTCCGAACCCAACCAAGTGTCCAACCAAAATCTTATTTGCGACCTGTTACCAACTTTACCACGTATAATGCTATTAAAACCAACCCCATCCACCTTGAATTTATTCCAAAATGTAACACAATTTTTCCAAACGCCCGGGATGGCGTCATTGACCGGAGCAAGACCCCAACTACGGGTTGACCCATGAATAGCAACCACAACTCTTCTCCACATCGCATAATGCTCCTTTAAAAATCTCCCGAGCCACTTGGAAATCAACGCATAATTATTTAGCTCTAAACGAGCGACCCCCAAACCACCTTCTTTTATGGGTTTAGTAACCATCTCCCAAGCGACCCAACTCATCTTTCGCACTTCCTCCGAGCCTCCCCATAAGAATCGTCTCATCAAACCTTCCAAGTCGTTTATCACCTTCTTAGGGGCCTTGAACAAAGAAAAATAATATGTTGGCAAACTATCCAACACAAACTTTATAAGGGTTAACCGCCCGGCGATAGATAAAGAATTAGCTTTCCATTTTGAGAGCCTCATTTTAAACTTGGACACAAGCGGCTCCCAATTCGCCACCCTGTTCATATTAGCACCGACCTTAATACCCAGGTAAGAAAAAGGCAACGACCCCGGCTTACAACCCTTCCCCCGGCTTGCGTATTCACCTCAACCTCTTCAACTCCCACACCGTACAATACAGATGTATCAAGATTGATTTTGAGCCCCGAGCACATATAAAAGATACGGAGGATGCGTTTCAAATTAATAAAATTGACGGAAGTCCACTCCCCCAAAATCATAGCATCGTCCGCATATAGAAGATGAGAGAGCACAGGACCATTATTAGGGAGCTTGATACCATGAAACGCGCCTAAATTCAAAAGTAGGAGATCCATTCACTAGCACTGAAGCCCTCGACGCCATCAAAATGCCACGAATCCAATCACACCAAACCGAAGAAAAACCCATTTGAGACATCACCGACAGAAGAAATTCCCAGTTAACATTATCATAGGCTTTGTCGAAGTCGATCTTAAACAGGAACATCTTTTTCTCCCTCTTCTTAGCCCAACCAATAACCTCATTAGTCACCATAGGCCCGTCTAAAATGTACCTCCCCGATAAAAGAGCCGACTGATGCTCCGAAACTAAATTATTCATGACTGTCTTCAATCGGTTCACCAACACCTTAGACACTACTTTGATAATACACCCAATAAGACTGATCGGTCTAAATTCACCCAATGTCGAAGGATTGCTCACCTTAGGAATAAGCGTGATGAAAGAAGAACCTACCCCCGAACTGAACCTTCTCGATCTGTGAAAATGGCCCAAAACGTCAACAAAGTCTTTCTCGAGCAAGTCCCAGAAAAACCTGATGAATCTAAAATTAAAACCGTCCGGCCCAGGGGCTTTATCAGCACCGCAATCGAACACAGCTCTCTTTATTTCTGGACCCGAAAACTCACCAACCAACATATCGGCGTCTACCTGAGATAAACTCGCAATACCATAACAAACTAAACGCGGCCGAATAACCATATTATCTTTGAACTTATCCCTGAAAAATCGCATCACCTCCCTTTTAATGACTACCGGATTCGTTTCCCAAACCCCATTCACCTCTAACCCTGGAAAAAAATTAGAGGCTTTACGTTTATTAATACACCCATGAAAATACCGGGAATTCTCATCCCCATGCACCGCCCAGTTACACCGAGCTTTTTGCTTCAAATCGCTAACATGAAACCCATCTAGTTCACATATTCGCCTTTTGATCTCAGTCAGCGTCCAAACCTCTTCCTCCATTAACGGTCGAACCTCCATAGCTTGATCTATATCTCTTAATTCTTGTTCCAAAGTACGTCTTTCCCCCAACTCTTTAGCTTTGCATTCAATCGCCCAACTAGTGATGCTGTTACGCAAGGCTTTAAATTTTGCTAGCAGTCTCGCATCCGGGGGCCCAGAAAAACACCCATCATCGAGAGTCTTACAGACCACCACCCTGAGATCCTCCCTACCAAGCCAAGAGTTGTAGAACCTAAACGGTTTAGGCCCAAAGTTCCGTGAACCCGTCTTAAGTAACAAAGGACTATGGTCCGACTTATTCATCTCAAGGGCAACATATTCCGCACACGGCCATTCCATAAAGAAATCCCAATTAACAAAAATCCTGTCGATGCGGCTCAATTTATCCCCTGCAACAAAAGTAAACTTCCTCCCTTTCAAGGAGTACTCGTGAAGGCCCGAATCATCAATAAAATCATTAAACTCGTTAGTCTCAACCATATTAAAAATAGAGTTACGTCTATCCTCAACACATCGAACAGCGTTAAAATCACCGGCCACAATCCACCTCCCGTCCCCATCTCCAATCAACCCACTAATCTCCGACCATAGCGTACGTTTAGAATTTATATTATGGGGCGAGTACACATTAAGCACATGAAACAAACTCCCACTCCCTTTAACCGAACCCAAAACAAGAATCCAATTAGTATTTTTTACCACCCTTTCCATAGTAAACACTTGCGGATTCCAAAACGAAACCAAACCACCCGACCTCCCGGAAGAAGGAACCCAGTCAAAATGAAAATCCCCAATCCCCCAAAACCGACTGATGTCTACCGAATCCAATGAAGTATGTTGCGACTCTTGTAACATTAAGAAACTAACCTCATGATGCACCCGATGATGTGCCTTCTGATGTTAGTGAGGCAGACCGTGAGGTTAGTTTCATAAGCCTATTAAATCAAATCTTGAGACACAACAACTGAACAAGAAAAGTATTATGCAATACCGAGTAAATTTCGTAAATATAATTTAACATCAGATTCACATCTGACCTATATCACTTATATTTCAAGTAACATAATCAAGATTATCACAAATCATTAAGTTACTTATATAAACTATTAGGTAATTGTTTAATTATAGTTCTTTATTGAATAGGGACTGGAAGTGTTATATAGAAGTTATATAAGGGTTAATTGGAAATTTTACATGATAAAGAAGAGTGCTTACCCTTTTCTTTGGTATCAGTCCTTTTGCTTTTCACTTTCGTTACCGACATATTACCAAAACTCTCTTATTAGTTTTGGCTTTTTCCATCTAATATTGTTTGTCTCCAATCGTCACGTTATAAACTTCTAGCATGTTCACTTTGTTTTTACACTATATAAAATATATTATTAATTTTAAAAAGAGAACAATATAAGTAAGTCGAAAATAGCATCTACTTACCGTAGGAATGTCCTCTTAGATTACGTGCAGTGAAATATAATTAAATATTTTAAAAAGTGTTCTTAGTTCAAAGCCACTTACACAAATGGGAATCAACTAAACTATCAATCGCAAGGTGACAAAAATGCATCAGTGACACAATATGAACTAAAGTGATATTCTAGCTAAACTACACGGAATAAAGTGTCAATTAACTCAAACTTTTTTTTTTTAAAGTTGGGACTTCATATAAATATTTAAACTGTGAAAATTATATCAAGATAACCTAAGTTAGATATTAAAGAAAAAAGCCATTGAGGTTGGTGGTCCAGTAGAAAGGCAAAGCCTTTTAATACACTAAAAGTGTGAGGTCTTGAGTTCAAGTCTCACAAAGAGCAAGAAATTCGCCTTTCAAAAAAAAAAGATATTAAAGAAAAAAATACAAAGAATTAGTGTGATTGGTTGTTGGGGTGTACTCACCACCATTTTCCCCTCTTTGCACCTATTAACTAAACGGTGAAAAAGCGGATGGCGTCCCCATTACCTAAGCTGGAATGAGTTAGGCGCCCTCCATGGTAATTTGGCATTGGGTGCTAATGGACAACACATAGTCTTAGGTAAATTTGTACCTATTGATTATGTGCCAGGTGGATACACACACTTATATAGTTATATATACGTGGTTGTAAATTTCTTTATTGCAATGATACAAGTGAATAACTTAATAATATGATTATTATATATTTAAATATTAAAATTGATATTATATCGAGAAACGAAAGCAACATTGGAATCGGAATCTGAACCACTAGTATCCACTCTTTAGAAAAATGTCAATTAAAAATTGTACACATGGAAATCGAAGCTTGAAAGAAAAGGGTCACTGTCCTTGGTAATCATTGACCTACTTATTGAACATAAAACAATCAACATATAAGTATGGCCCTTTAAAAAACGGGTTATGGACTTAAAATGTCATAAACCAATTATTCAACAATTTATTAGTCTCGCATTAACAACTGTTAGATTTAATACGTGGATATACAAGATGAAGATAGTAGCATTCGGTTCTAATGAGAACTAGGTTGGTTATGAGAACCGTGAGAAGTCCGACGTAAAATGTGAATTTAAAAATTTTTTTACGCACTGATGTAAAAACGGCTAACCTCGTTGTAAAAAAAAATTGAAAAAAAAAATATTTACGACATTTATAGAATAAAATAAGTGTTTGGTTATAAAGTGAATTCCTTAGTTCTCTTAATTCAACATAGTTTTTATTGTAACCTTTACACTTTATATATATAAATCTAGAACATATTAAATTTACGCTTAAAATTATATATTTTGATATGAAAAAAAAAAAACATGTTAGTAGAGTGTAGACTAACTATGTTGTCAAAAATCTTATATAGAATAACAAACTATTATGAATTTAGAAAAGTTGAAATGTCAATAATTTTATTAAACAAGAACATTCTATGATAAGCCAAGTAATGTCTTTTTTAGAAATTGCTTTTTTGATATAATGGCGACACATAGTTCCAAATATTATATCATCTATATCCACCTAAATATCCATAGTTAATAGATTTTGAACCCCGCAATTTAGTTTGTAGACATTCTCACCTGAAATGGCATTGCAAAGAATATATCTTACAAGGAGTTTTGGCAAACGGACCTAGCTAGCTGAAGTCAATTAACTGTTTTTTATTGTATTAATTAAATAATGTATACTTGAAGGTGAAGGGGTCCTCTTTTTCAAATGAAATCGTTCTTCGGTCACTATCTTCATTATTGAGTAAAAGCAATGATAGTAAGGAACTCCTATAATGTATATATATTGATCACCGTTTTGAGTTCATCTTGTTGGATCGTTCTCTGTGTCGGTACATACGCTTCTTCTAGGAATTAACTTATAATCGGCAGGAACGTGTTCTTGTCAATAAGTCATCACTAGGAATATGTCTTAAGTTGCTTCGTAAGATCACTCCTCAAAGATGTATTTCCCAGCAACTTCCATATCGTTTGGAGATATATATCCTTCTAGAAAATATCTTTGAAATTTATTGCAAACAAATACTCACGATACTTTTTACAAATCTCATAATATATATTGATGAACATGTTGCATTGATCATCATCTATTACACAGTTTACACTGGTCCACCATCAGTTGTATAGGTTATATCATGTGATCCGACCATTGACTTTGAATGAAGTTGCTTATCTTATTAATTAGCTTAACATATCAAGTATCTCTTACTCAAAGACACTAGCATCTTAGAATTACTTCCTTAGATAGAAACCCATTCATCAACACATGCATGGTCAGTGTCATAGACATGGTAATGATTTAGTTTATCAACACACTCCTTAACCAACTCACTTCTTTTGTGGTCTTACTAAGTTTTAAGTTTTACTTCTTTGGTAAGTTTAACATACTGTATAATATACCATGCATTATCCCAACGGGTAGTGTGAGAAAAATAGGCAATATTTGTTACAATCCCACACTTGGCTAGAATAAAAGGTTTTGTAATTACAAACATACATTAGCACATAGGTTTACCTAGACTTGTTTTAGATTTTTAAGTGACCTTTGTATATGTGTTTATCAAAACATTTGAGGGCTTGCAACAAAATTTTTTTGCTCACACCTAAAACATTTGGATAATCTATACTATATTATAAAGCATCTAGCAAGGATTCCCACAAAATTTAAGTAATTACCGCGAGGCGCGTGACATATCAGGATCCAAGTCAACAGTCAAAATAAACGACATCTATATGTAATAGATACGTAAATAAAAACCATGCAATTTTATAACAAGTCTTAGCGGAAGCTGAAATATGTTTACAACGCAAAACAAAATGACATAGTCTGAATTTATTGAAAACATGCACTAAACCCTAGACGCCATGCAAAGACTCCGTGCACCTAGTCCATTGATTGCTACCTTAGCGACCTGAGAAAAAAATGCCAAAAAGATGTCAACATATAATGCTGGTGAGTTCACCGGTTTTTATAAAATGTTCCTGTAGTGTACCAAGTTCAATCATGTCAATACTATGTCAAGTGTACGCTAGCTAGGCGTAAGTTCTGCTACTACCACGATTAGAAACCATTACTGGACGCTTTAGCAATGTTTAGCATACAATGTTCAAGCCGCCCGAAGATGTTTAGCATAGGTCGAGACAATATGCACCCGCCTGGCTCCAGTCCATCGAGTGGGGCAGGTCACGCCCAATAGATCTGTCCACATTCCCCCCGTTGTGCTACCCCGCACATTCATGGTTTCCCCTGGGACTATAACAAACCGTATAGTAACCAAAAGCCAACCATAGTATGACACTAGTTCTAAAAACACAAGTTCATAGCATGTTTTCTCCCCTGAAAGTAAAACCAATAAAAGTGGGGCTGTGAAACTCACCTTAGGTTGCGTCTTCTAAATAAAAGAGGTACCAACACGTTCCTGATAGTTCCTAATACCGGAGATCTATCATAAAATCCCGTATAAGTGTTTTGACTAATAACCCTAAGGTTATGTCCCCGATTGTCCAGATCATGACTAAGTTTGTTTGAAACGTGTTTGACTGTTGACCCGACATACCAGACAGACCTGACATCCCGTTGGTGACTCATTACATGAATTAATCAAGTATATTAGGTTAAAACACAAGTTCCAGGCATAAAACACTTAGTTTGCATAAAACAATCGCACATATCTTGTTGTAAGGTCGAATCAGCATGTTCTGGAAGTTGGTTCGACCCATATGATCTTGGTTCGACCCTATGTTACGTTCCTTCGACCCATACACAAGTTCATTCAACCTAACACATGTTAATTCGACCCTAACACATGTTAATTCGACCTAAATCATGTTCATTCGACCTATCTGAAGTTTATTCAACCCTGATAAGTATTGGTTCGACCCCCAGGGGTCTTCATTCGACCCCACGTGGGTTGAAGGAGGTTCTTCATTCGACCTCAAGCTGTAATTTCTCATAAAACGCACCAAATCGCATCTAAACAGTCCGAAAACGTCACAAAATATCACAAATCACAGTAGTCAACTATCATTAACCTATCCCCACAAAAACCTACCAATTTTATCCCGAAATCAGTCCGTTTTACAACTTTCTAAAAATGGCAAAATATGGAAATGTCACATCAATGCATGTAAACTTTACCCAAAATGGAAACTTATCAAAATCGTCTAACAATAAGCTCAATATGCTCAGATTATCATGTATATGAAAACCCCCAATCATTTCATCAATTATGACATTATGAACAAACCCTAGACCTACAACAAAAACCCCCAAAATGGGTAAAAAATCATCAACTCTGTTGTGAAACAAGGCCGAGTTGACCGATTACTCCCCGAGTACTCGCTCCATGGTAGGCCGCCGAGTATAGCCGAGTTGACCGATTACTCCGAGTACCTCCCGCATAGGCCGATTTGACCCCCGAGTACTCCCCCGATTAGTCCGAGTACTCGCTCCAGGGTAGGTCGCCGAGTACAAGGCCAAACCGAGTTTTGCAACACTGATCATCAATAATCAATAAAAACCTATAAAAATCCTAAACCATCATCTAAAACAGTTAATAATCATCATTATATCATTTACACATCATTCAAGCATCAAACATATGCATAAAAGTCTCTAACACATGTATTTTCCACAAAAACTCATTATTAATGAAAGGGTTTTGTTTAGAAAGGTGTTAGAAAGGTTTTTATCCCTAAAAACATGTTTGAATCAGATCTGGACTCTTGGGGTTTAAGAAAAACGAATGAAAATTGATTAAAAAGGTTTTAGATCAAGAATACACCTTGCATCTTTACTTTGTGTTATGATGTAGATGATATGTTTAGGTTAGGATTTTAAAAACAAGATCAAAAACTCCTCCTTACAGGTTTAAAGTTGAGAGAGAGCACTTGGGGGCATTTAGGGTGTGTGAAATGATGAAAAAGTTGCAAAGTGTGGTATTTATACTCGCACCCTGCAGGGGTCAAATGAGTTTGTTTAAGAGGTTGAATGGACACATCTTGACCGGTTGAACCTCCTTAGGGTTGAACAAGTTTGGCTATTTTTCAATATTTCAAGTTTTGTCGTTTAAACGCGTTTTAACACATCCTAACACATGAATATACAATCCTAACATATGTTAAGCATGTATAATCATATAAACATCATTTAAACACGTATTTGCACATTACACATCATATATGGATCAATTTATGTTTCGTACTTAATTCAATTCATGTAATTCAGCAACAACGGGACTCAAGACTAATTCACCAACAACGGGACTCAAGATTCGTGTGTGCGTGTGATAACCCCAATGATCCTCCGAATCATTGAACCTTGTACAATGCGTCAACTGACCCCGTTAAGTACGTTTGATAAATGTTTTTCGCTAAGGTAGACTTATATGTTTGTAAAATGTTAACCTGAATATGCCGGGTGTCACAACATCCTTGTCGACTTTTGTTCTGATTTGATGATGTTGTAGGAGCTTCAACTTTTATAAACATGTATATGTATGTATTGTGGTATATATTCTTGACATCATTTTTCTTTCTCTTCAGTTTGACAAACACCTATTTTGCTTTAGCCATTATAACCTTGTCAAATATAATAAGAGATTTAGATTAACTATATTATCAAATCATGTATAGATAACTATATCATCATGGGGAGTTAAAATGAGATCAATGTTGATAATGTTTTTTATATAATATAGGGTTAGAACTCGTGAATAAAGTAAGATACAAATGATGTGATCAATAGAAAAACACAAAAATCAAATCTTAGTCTCATATGGTGGATGAACATATATTTATGCTAACATATGAAAAGTTTAACAATGTATAATATAAATTATTCACATCTAATAGATTATCACAGGTTTACGGGTTACAATATGTTGAGGTTTGCTGAAAAATATAAAATACTTGAATTATGTCTCTTATTTTGTAATGTTTAAATATGGGGATTTTAACTAACTTTTAAACATATGATACAGTTTTATAATAATCGTTTACTGAAGAAAAAAAACAAAAATATCCCATGTCTAAAGAAAGTGAATAAGCAAAAAAAATCTTTCGAACTATTATAATTTGCGCTTCTAGTATAATAAATTAAATCATGCTTGAGCATCATTATTATTCCTATGTATGGCATCATAGACTATCATTAATCAATGCTATAGTCATTTCGACCCATGTATTATTCTAAATGTTTGGACCAAGTGATTGAGTTTCATAGATGAGATTGAAGTTAAGTCAAAGATGTCATGGATGTTGTTATCTAAGTCGCAATAAAGATTAACCTCAAGATTTGTGCCAAAGTTATTGAAGATGGTCTATAAAGAGTTATGAGTCTAAATTTACAAACATATTTTTAATTGATTTACAAATTTGACATGATGTTCTATTAATATAAAACATGAAAGTTCAGCAGCCAGAACCTTTATCTTGCATCAAAGTGTTACTATCACCATATTAGTCTATCATAGTGTTCATTAACCTTGATAAGGACATACTTTTATAAGCCTTTATGAGTATGATGATGATTTGTATAAGGAACGTGTAATAAAACATAAAGTTTGCTATTTTGTTTGATTAAAATTTAAGGAGATTATGATGAAGAAGAATTAGCAGCTAGAGCATATGAATCAATGTCACTTTTTGCCGCCTCCGTATCGTACGGGTTTCCCACTAGTTACTAGTAAACATAGGAGAGATAAGAGTGCTAAAATAACCCTAAAAAAGTTAATGTGATAAGTGCTAAATAACTATGATGATAAGTAGTCGTCCTTGATATATACCTCCGATGAAAAGAACATTTTTCTTTATTATGCATATAGTTCCTATATAGAAAAATAAACAACAGTCACATATTGACATATTGTGAAATATCAAACTAACGTGTATGGTACCAAAATATTAAAGAGAATTGAACAGAAAAACAAAATATTATATATATGTATATATTTGTGTGTGTGGTTATGATCAATTCAATAGAAAGCGTGTATACAGTGTTTTTTGACATTATTATATCAATAAAAGGTGACAAGGCTAAGAACTTGAGAACGTGAAATTTTTTTATTCAAATTCGTAATTATTCATGATTTGAAAAGCAAATTATTATAATCCACAAAAATTGAACGTTTCCACTAGTAATTTTAGACTAATCATTTAACCTATCCTCGTTATGAATTATTAATGGATAAATACTTGTATTTGAAAGTTTGTAAACTGAGATGATTACTGGTTTATCATATATTTTTGTTATCCATCATCATTCATTATTACACGTGGTAGCTAGCTATCCATCATCATTCATTATTGGTACACACATCAAGGGTTTGTATTTAATAGAATAGTTTTCACGATATAAAAAGGAATAGTGGCATAACTTGTTGCTCGTTTACCCATTCTCCAAATGTAAGTTGATTTTTTTTACTGTGGAATGAAATTATATTAATATAATGAGTGTTAAATTTAAATAATCTCAACTCTCAATAACTGGCCGCGACCAATCTAAACTAATAGAATGTGTGTTGGTGGTCTTACCTTTTAACATATTTGTCACCAACGGACTATGATTAACAAAATACTAACTGATTATATAAAAAGAACCGATATTTTAGTCATTGTCCGTTGGTGGCCAATATGTTAGAAGATGAGATTGCCAACACACATTTTGTTTGTAAAAACTGATGACGACCAGTTGCTGATAGTTAGAATTATTTTAATCCAGCGCCTTAATATAAATATGAAAATTAATAATTGATACATTTAGGGGTTGTTTGGTTGATTAAGTGTTGAATCTTTAAAAGTTCTAAATGGTTAAGAGGTGCTTAATCATTAAGTTGAAACTCCTAATGGTTAGTTTTCTTGTCCCACATTGGTAGGAGAGCCTCATTAAGGTTCAGCCTAGTTTAGTGCTTAATTGTTCAGCAACATCCCAATTCTTAATCATTCCATTCAGAAGCTGAAAACAAACGCACTGAATGTTGAATCATTCAACGCTGAATGGTTCAGAGTCTCATTAAAAGGGTTACCAAACAACCCCTTAGGCGACTAGGAATAAACGTAATGATACATCCCGTTTTCTACACTTAATTCGTCTAGAACGTTCATGGAACCCAATTCTTTACCAAAGATCCTAATTTGAATGTTTGATGGATAAATCTGAACGGGTTCCTTACTTAAACACTCGAAACTTAAACTAAGTGGTGAAACCACTTTTCATGTATGAGACCAGACATGATAAAAGTATGTAACAAATCATCTCTAATTCTAAGACCACCCGTAGTGGGGCGCTATTTGTCTGAGTTTTTGAAGTATAGCGCCTGCTACACCATTACAGCAGGGCGCTATAGGGCTTTTTGGGGTTGGGGCTTTATGTTTATCACGCCGGGTTGATTTTTGCCCCTCCAATCAAATGCAGCCACCTCATAATCTCCCTCTCTCTCTTATTTTTTTATTATTTTTTTATTTTAAAAGATATAATAAAATATTAAAAGGGGCTTTATAT
Source organism: Ambrosia artemisiifolia (assembly GCA_032199755.1). NCBI lineage: Eukaryota > Viridiplantae > Streptophyta > Magnoliopsida > Asterales > Asteraceae > Ambrosia > Ambrosia artemisiifolia. The sequence goes on from CM063513.1 coordinate 34,324,479, forward strand.
ATAAAGCCCCACCACTACACCCATTTTCCACTTTATCTCTCCATGCTGACTCAGCAGCCACGTGGACCAATCAGGAAGGGATGCTCTAAATCACAATCATGTTTTCTAATAGCAATCATCAAAAATCAATGTCAGATTTGTAAATTCCATTCTAATTCCATTCATCCGGTACTTAATAGCGTCGACTTTAAAAGTCTTATAACATTCAAAAGACTTTAAATCTTTTGTAGAACTTTGAATTACCATTAAAAAACAATTTACATTTGAAAAGTATTATACTTAAGATCCAATAAAAAAAAAGAAAACTAGAAAAAAAAATACCAAAAATGTATTTTTCCGGTTTTTATTTTCATTTGTAGGTAACCGGGCCATCTGGTTGATAAATCAAGTTACTCAACTGCGGTCTAAGCCTCTCGGTCCACATATCTGGACCCGGTTCACTCTCACATTCCCGCCACCGTACCTCCACCACCACTATATCCTCCGTCAACCTTTTAACCTCCAATATTAATGTAAACTTCCGATATTGCCCTCCATCAATCTTTACGCTCCACTTTTTTCTTTTCACCACCTTCAATCTCTCCTCCTCCGCTGCCTCCGCCACCTGCCGGATTATCTCCTCTGGCGCCGCGGTCGACATAAACATCTCCCCGGCGTCTTGATCCCCGAACAAACCCGATAAATTATACCCGGATGAAAACGATATTATATCGAACGCGTTCAAACGCTTCAAGTTACCGCCGCGGCAAATATCGTCTCCATCTTTGATTTCGAAGTGGTCCGAGCTCAATTCGGCCTCTTTGTAACCGATTCTGAACCATGGATCGGTGATTATTTCATCGATGGTGATCCTCGTGTTAGGGTTTGTGTCTAGAAGGCGGGATAATAAGCGTTTTAGCTCGGGAGATGTCCACTTGGGCACGCGAAATTCGCCTTTGAATATTTTTCGGTACATTACCATTAGATTCGGATCGTTAAATGGGAGGAAACCCGCGTTGAGAACGTATAAGATGATGCCGCACGACCATATGTCCACCTTCGCGCCATCGTAACCTTTTTTCGCTAGAATTTCTGGTGCCACGTAGGCAGGAGTGCCACACATCGTGTGGAGCAGTCTGTCTGACTGAACCTGCTATACATTTAGAAGTAGATTTAGAGAGCATATAAAGTTGCAAGCAATAAAAAGTTATAAGATAAAAATTCTTCTTCAATGGTATGTTAGTTAATAGATTAAGAGGGTGTTTGGGATTGATATTGGAAATGCAAAAGTGCTTTTAGTCAGAAATGCTTATTGGCTTTTGACTTTTTGAAAAGACTTTTAAAAGAATGTTTGGATTGGCTTTTTGGATGGAAAACGTCAAAAAGTCAATAAGTTGTTTTTTTAATTGTTTCGCTTCACTTATTGCGTATATTTGTTGTATGGGTGGTAGATTTGTAATTTTGCAGGATTTCTAATTTCTAAAAACAGTTTTTCTACCCTTAAAAGCCAAAAGTCAAAACAGAAAATACTTTTAAGTTACAAAATCAGCTTATTAACTTATTGGCTTCTTAGAAAAGCCAATACATCAATAAGTTGTTTTGAAAATTAATCGCAAACACCCTCTAAATAAATCTTGACGATGGTAAAAAAGTAAGAGATAAAAAAATTAGATTCAGAAGATGTATGAGTTAGCTGTTTAAAAAAAAAATCAGGCTGTACCTGATCATCACACGTTACTGCAGATAATCCAAAATCCGTAACTTTCAAATTCCAATTTTCATCCAACAAAAGATTCTCCGGTTTAAGGTCACGATGGTAAACTCCCCGCGAGTGACAATATCCAATGGCTGAGATAAGCTGCTGAAAATACCGACGGCTGAGATCTTCACTAAACCTCGATTTCGACACTTTCGAAAACAACTCACCACCCTTAGCAAATTCCAGAACAAAATAAATCTTCTTCTGACTCGCCAACACCTCTTGCAACCGGACAATATTGGGGTGGTTTAACCGTCTCATGGCCGATATCTCGCGCTTAACATGACCCGTTAAACCGCCTTTCATAATTCGCTGTTTGTTGATCGCCTTAATAGCAAAACTTTGTTTTGTTTCAATGTCCCAGCCATGGTAGACCTTTGCAAAGGCCCCGTAGCCGAGTAGCTGACCGAGCTCGTATTTGCCGAACAGGTTTTTCTCGACCGGCGGTTTGTATTCTTCGCCGGCGTATTCGGTTAGAGTTGGCGTCATGTTGAGGTGATGATATTCATATAATTAATAAGAATTGATAAATATTGAGAAGTTTTGTTGATGAAGAAAAAAAGATGTGTTGGATGGAGTTAAAGATGTCTCACCGAATTGGGCTCTATTTATTGGGTTTGTGGTGAGGTATGGGTTATTTTGTATTTTTATAATAATAATATATTGTTTTGAGATAAAGAGTAATTAGATTTATCTAAACTAATTATAATTATCTGATATCCAATTACTAGTTTGTTAAAAATTGATGGTAATCTTGTTTGTATTTGTATACATATAGATCTATGCGATCTATATTCTATATTTTAAAAAAATTAAACATCAAAATAAGTTATGTTTTATTATTTTATATTTTTATATTTTTTCATGTCACCAGGGCATCTAATACCAAATGATTTGTTTTTTTCTTCTTTAAAATATTTGTATTCTTAGAAATCAGGCACACACGTTGAATCCAAATTTAAAAACGAGAATAAATTTGTATCAGACACCAATACTAAATTTCTCAACTAGGAACAAATTACAAATCAAGATCAATGAAATACGCATGAACTCTAGTTCTAGTGGTATAATGTCTCCCTTTATAAGACCATATGTAGTCGATAGAGTATTCCAAATCATAAAAAATACAAACTTCAAACCAAACTACACCTCAAACTTTATAAAAAATACACACACTTCAAACCATAAAACCTTTAAAAGAATGGGTTCTCCCACATCCTCATCATCCTCGAAATATTATCAACGACAATGGCACAACCGATGACGAGATCGAGCAAGATGCGGTTACAAGTGCTTGTGCGCTAGCCGTGACATATATGCAACATCTTAGTAATCTTTCACGTCCTATTTTGCGAAGAAAACGAATTGAACGCAACCGTGAAGAGGCAAATGCTCGCTTGATGAAAGATTACTTTGATGAAAACCTGACTTATCCAGACCCAAGGACATTCAGGCGTCGTTTTCGGATGAGCAAACAATTATTTCTACGCATTTCTGGAGACTTGGAAAACCAATTTGATTACTTTAAACGAAAACCGGGTGCTAGAGGGACGTTCCGATTTACCGCTATTCAAAAGTGTACCTCAGCACTACGCATACTTGCATGCGGGAACACGACCGATATAAATGACGAGTATCTAAAGCTGGCTGAGAAAACCATACGCGATACCTTACAGCATTTTTGTCAAGGTACACATAAATATTATTGTTCTATTTATTTTTAATGTTATTTTAAAGTAATACTACATGTATTTTTTAGTTACTTTAATAATACTTTGTATGTGAATTTTTTAAAGGTATAATACAATTGTACGAGGCGCATTATTTGAGAAGGCCAACATGGTACGATCTACAAAAAATATATCAGGTTCATTCAGATGTACAAGGTTTACCAGGAATGATAGGGAGTATAGATTGTCGCCATTGGCCGTGGTATAATTGTCCAACCGCATGACGAGGTCAACACACACGAGGTGACCAGGGAGAACCAACGGTTATTCTTCAAGCGATGGCCTCATACGACCTTTGGGTTTGGTCGCCTTTATTGGAGGATTTCATTTCGGGTAGAATACCAAAGGCATCTTTCTTTGTTTATGGAAACTAATACCCACACGGGTATTTTTTGGGCGATGGAATATATCCCAAGTATTCGATTATCGTGAAGACGTTTAGTAATCCGTACGATGAAAAAATAGCTAATTTTAAGAAAGTTTAAGAGTCTGCACGAAAGGACATTGAGAGATGCTTTGGGGTTCTTCAGCAGCGTTGGCATTATTTGAGAAATCCTTGTCGTGCATGGACCAAAGTGAAAATGAGAGACGCTATGTATGCGTGTATAATCATGCATAATATGATATTAGAAGATGAAGGAAACATTTTATTGACACCTAAAGGGTAGGCTGCTAAACCCACCTTTTGAATACCTTATCTCATATACGAATGGGTATTACATGATTGTTTGTTTAAGAAAAATTCCGCAGCATTTCCCCTTAGCCCCCAAGCATATAATATAAATATATACCCGAGGAGCAAAGAGGAAACGCCAACCGAATCTTTCAAAAACAAATAATCACGTAGTACACAATCACATCCTAAATGACATAAAGTATTCAAAAAGCAGTCCCAAAACGGGGACCACCCGAAATTAATTACTAAATCAATTTCGGGCGGGTATTTCTAAGCTCACTATGTTTTAAATGGGGATTCATTTTCGGGCATATGTTTCTAGTCGTAATATGTATTAACATATAAATATAAACATACATACATACATACATACATACATACATACGTACGTACGTACATACATACATACATAAATACATACACTCATACATACATACACTCATACATACGTAACACTCATACATACATACACGCATACATACACTCATACATACATACATGCATACATACACACACGCATACATACATACACGCATACATTCATACACGCATACATACATACACGCATACATACATACACGCATACATACATACACGCATACATACATACACAAATACATACATACATACATACATACATACATACATACATACATACATAAAAATAACAGAAAAAAACTATTAAAAATATAAAAAACAGAAAAAAATAAAAAAAGGAAAAAATTAAAAAAACAAAAAAAATATAAAAAACAAAAAAAACAATAAAAGAACAGAAAAAAAAGAGAAAAATTTTAAAAAACAGAAAAAATAAAAAAAATAAAAAAACAGGAAAAAATATAAAAAAAACAGGATACATACCTAAATACACACATACATACATATTTACACATACAAACCTATATATAACAATATTAGGCATAAATACTAAAAAATACTCCCTCCGTCCCAATTTAAATGTCCTAGTTTGAAAAACACACATTTTAAGAAATTTTTTGTTTGTTTGTGGTAAAATGACAATAATATCCTCAAAAGTGGTGATTGTGTTTTGTCTTTTATGGGCAAAATTGGAAATTACATTTCTATTTTTGGAAAGGGACATTTAATTTGGGACAAACAAAAAAGGAAAGTAGAACATTTAAATTGGGACGGAGGGAGTAATAATTAGCGGCGACTACTAACTGGTATTAGCGACGAATCTTCAGCTGGTTTGGTAGATCGGAGCTTCCTACAACTCATATTATTATTATTATTATTAAAAAAAATTAAACATACTTCAAAAAAAGAGAGAAAAAAAAACCTACCCTACGATCTGGGAGAGGAGGAGTATCCGATGGTGGTATAGTGGACGTCCGGTGGTGGTTGGGGTTGAGGGAGGAGGTTTTAGGTGGTGGTTGTGGTGGAGATAGAGAGAGAGAGAGAGAGAGGGAGAGAGAGAGAGGGAGAGAGGGAGAGTGAGAGAGAGAAGGTAGAGGGAAAGAACTTGGCGGTAATATTGTTTTTTTCGACTTTAAGCGGCGACGTCGTCGCCGCTAATAATCAAAATTTGTCGCCGCTAAAAGTTTAATGTACGATGATGTTCAGACCACTTTGATAGGTCGCCGCTAAAAGTGTCGCCGCTAATACTCAATTTTCTTGTAGTGTGTAGGCGTCGTATGTATACCTATATTTGTATGAACCATATGGGTATATGTATATTTTCATTTTTTTGTGGTGTATTCAACACCGTACATATACAGATTTATATATAAAATTAAATAAAATATTTAGAATGATAAATAAAGTTCTAATCTCATAACAAGTTGGACGAACAAAGGGAATCTGAAGTTGACGTATGACGCTTTATTTGACTTTGACTCATGAAAATGGTCAATGAAAATAATTGAAGATCCAAAAGTGGGCCGAATCTGTAAATGGGCTAGAACAGTGATGGGATGGTCCAATGAGATCTTGTGAGCTTAATTTAAACCTTGAATAAACATGCACACGGTAGGAAAACAGTTAGGCTCGTCACGGAGGAGGATGAAGGGCCTTTCTGTGACCACCTTCCTGTGTGAGGATAAGTATTTGTTTAGAGAGAAAAAGTAGAGTGAGAAACTGTAGTTCGGAGTGTGTGCATTCGTGTGTCAATTGTACTTTGAAGGGGGTATTTATAGTGGTCAGCAAAGTTGTACTTTACTTCGGACCCTTTATACTTTCCTTCGGTTATCATGGTCAATGCCCGTGAGTCATTAGGCTTCGGTGGGAACTTATGGCCGAGCCTTGCCATGGGCAACTGTATAAAGCCTTATACCTCTTCAATAATAATACACGAAAGTGGTAAAAATTAACTAAGTCTAGTTATATAAATAGGTGCACATGTTAAAATGATAGAATTAGGACTTCGAAAAAAATTGAGAATAGTAAACAATGCAGTTTTTTTTTAAAGGTGTACTTCATTAAACAACGACGAAGATAGCCGCACAAGGAATTACATCATATCAAATAAGAAATTACACCACTCTTTCCAATCTAAAGTACAATATTTAAACCGACTCATATACCAAAGATACCCCAACGCGTTTATGTCAGACGCAATCTTAACCACATTCGCCTCAATACTAGCAAAAGTCTTCTGATTTCGAGCTTTTCATATGCGCCAAGCTGTCAAAATTAGCACCCCATATACTATTTCTTTCTTTGTCTTCGAGCTATTCATTTGATCCACATAACTTCGAACATCATCAATCGAAAACAAAAAGAAAGAAGGTAACATGCACCATGAGGCCATCTCGGTCTACACCCCGTTCGAAATTCTGCAAGCCGTAAAAATGTGCCCCGTGTTTTCGACCGCTTCACCACATAAGTAACAACCTCCATCACCGACCCTAATATTCCTCCTCTCGAGAGCATCCAGAGTAGGAATCCGATCCATGCTAGCCCGCCACAAAAAGATGTTGCACTTATTTGGGATCCACTTACACCATTTAAAAAAAATTCTCATTATCTCTAGGGTCCGCCTCATTCAACCAAGTCCTAGTTTCTTTAACTGAATAATAGATGTTGTTACCTTTGTTCCAAATCCATCCCTTCTATCATTAAGCCGAATACCAAGAAGCAACCGATGACATTCGACAAGCTCTTTAACCTCGACCTCCAAACTTGGGTACTTCTTCCAACTCCATACGATGACATCCGAACCACTCTGTAAATCGATTATTTCGGAAACCATACACCACTTATTACTATCAAGACAGAATAAACTCGGGAACAAAGTCTTCAGCGGCTGCGATGAACTCCATGGATCGATCCAAAACTTAACACTATTTCCATTACCCACCACTCCCCGAATCATGTTGACAAACGAGAATCCATTCACCTTCAACCGATAACCAGTTCTTACAATTTGATTCCAAGTCCCAACCCCCTTCTTATTAGCCGGATATTCATCCCATCTTCGATCCGAAAAATGTATGGCGTCGATAACATTTCTCCATAAGGCCTCTCTTTCGGTTCGATACCTCCACAACCACTTCAATAGGAGTGCATTATTACTATAAGCTAACTTATTTAAACCCAACCCACCTTCGTTTTTCACCTTAGTGACTTTCTCCCAAGAAACCCAATGTACTTAATTAACCTCATCATTCCCACCCCATAGGAAACGTTTAATGATGGACTCCAATTTACTCACCACGGCCACTAGTGCTTTATACAATGAAAAATAATATGATGGTAAGCTTTCTAACACGGACTTGATAAGAACACCCTTCCTCCTATGGATAACACCTTCGCCTTCCACCTCTAGAATCTCTTATTGTAACACCCCGACCGATGGCGGAAACATCGAGGTGTCACGTAGTGACAATTGTTCAATAGCTCATGGACTAAAAGTGTAAATATTGATACATTGATTAAATAGTTTATTACATTGGAAAGAAATACAACGATTCTAAATGTCAACTAAACTGAAATACAATGAATCAAATTCTAAATAATAATCCGAAAGCTTAAAGAATGCATCTCAAAATAACCTGAAACATGTACGAAAATAATTTTGTCAATACAAAATGTATTGGTGAGCATACCCTGTTTGAATACATATAGAAGAAAAAGAGTTTCGCAATATATGTGCTATGATATTGAAATATTCAAAAGGGTCAAAATCAAGCCTCACATCGTTCAATAATCGTTCACACATTGTTCAAGAAAAACCATAACAATGACCAAGGACTTAACTCGTTCACGTAAGTAACCAAGGGAAATAATTCATAGTACTACTCATTGTTAGGTGCGGCCCAAAGGTTAATGACTTTGACAAATCGTTCATACAATTCACACAAAACATATCAAGAGCACATTGCTTTGTAAATAACATACGTAAGTTTAGTAATAATTGTACATGAGTCACCCCAAAAGAGTAAAACAGTAAAAAGGGGAAAGATATACTCACAGTTTTGCTAAGCGATAAATCCAACAAAGTTCGTCGCAAAAGGCTTAAGAATTCTAAAGAACTCAACCTATATGTATAAGAATACTAATGAGGGAAATGACTTAAAAAGTCTAAAGCATCTAGAATCTAAGGCATTAGGGTTTACTAAACTTGTATAGGGAAGATGAAGTTTTTAATAGTAACTTGAACAATAGTTTTGAAATAAATATATCATGATTTAGAGTTAAGTATGTAACTAAAACACCTTTGTCTCCCACACTTACAAACATTTTCTATTTTATAGAAACATATCCACGAAATAGATTTCTTATGATTTATATTCAACTAAACAATTTATTATATCTAATTTAAATATAAATAGAATAAATAACACAAGATATGATCCAAAAATTATATTTTTATGAAAAATAATTATTTTTCTGATGTGAAATACTGAAAATAATATTTCCATAATTTCTATCCTTTTCTTTGCATTTAGAACATATTTAATGAGTTTAAATAGTGTTTTAATGATTAAAATAGTAAAAATATCAAAAATAATCATTTTCTGTGAAATTACATTTTATTTAAGTTTATTATACATAAAAATAAATCACCAGAAAATTTGAGGTTAAAATCATTTAAAATGAATTTTTAATAAATTATTTATGATTAAAACTATTTAAATTAATAAAAATATGAAATTAATTTATTTTCTAGAAAATTTTTATGTGATAATTTTATTTATTGTGTCAAGATGCTACTCCTAAATTTTTATAATTTTTGGAGTAAAAATGAATTTATTAGGAATATTCTAAGTTTAAATGAATTTTAAATGATTAAAATAAAGGAAAAAAATAATGAAATATTAAATGAAAAAAAATCAGAAAAAACAAGTGCATCAGGTGGGATTCGAACCTGAATCCTTTCAGGACACATACACACACCAAACCACTAGACTATTTAATGTTTTGTTGAAATTATTTAGAAAACAAATAATATAAACATTATTTCTTATGCATCATCTTCCCCAAATCATCCTACATAAACCCTAACCTAAAATCAATAAACCCGAACAAAACAAGATTCACGATCTGTAATAAGGGGCTTTGATTCAGAGATGATTATAGATTAAAACGGCATCAAGAACTAACACTTACATTGCATTTTAAAGTCGAAATTGAAGATTGAATATCCGAAATATAAAGAATCGAATTGTAAGCCTTCTGGACACGATTTGGTACAGTTTGTTAGTGGGTTTGAATCGTGTAAATGTGCAGAAACAGAATGGCGAGTTCAAATTATGTAATGGACGAGTAGAAATCGAGTTTTAATATGCTTTACGTTTTCGGTAATAAAGTTGACGGTTACACCTTAAATGCGATTAAACCATGATTAAAACTCGGTTTTATGATGGGAATTCGTATAGAAGTAATGGAGAAACGTTCGGGAAGCAGTTAAGAGGAATAATATTCATTTAAAACCGATTTGGGTGTCGCCGGAATAAGTCGCCGGCGGCGACTTCCTTCGCCGGAAAAACCGATCCAGTTTTTTTTTCATCTTTATTTATATATCAAAAATAAACTTTATAAACTTTTATTATTTTTTACTAGTTTTAACTTTAACAAATTCCAAGCTTTTTAAAACTTAAACTTTAAAACTATAAATGTAACGAATAAAAGAAACCCATGTTTTAGTAAGTTTGAAAACGATGAAAAATATAGAGGCTAGATTTGACAACTTGATAAACTAGAAAGGTGAGAGCATTCGCAGTAGAGCCTCCATATTATTGTGAGAGGGGCCTCCATATTATATATAGTGTGTATAAGTGATTGTGAGTAGAGGAGATAGAGAATATATAGAGAAGTTACTGTTCATTAGTAAATTTGATATGGAACTGTTCATCCTCCATAATTGTTTAATATTTTTAAAGTGGTTGTGAGTAGAGGAGAGAGAAAAGGTAATGATAAAAGTATAGGATAAATATTATTAAATAGAAAGAAGTGAGAAAAAGTAGTGTTTTTTGAGTAATTATAGAGAAAATATGAAGAAGCTATTGGGAATGCTCTGACAGGTGTCACAGTCTCCCCTACTTTAGAACATTTCGTCTCGAAATTTATTTCAAGTGGAGGTTTCTATGAAAAAGGTGTTGTAAAAAAAATCAACTAGATTTTTCTTTTAAAAAAATTTCATCACCTATGGATTGACAAAAATTAAAATGTTGTCTAATCTCCAAAGTAAAAGTTTCAAAATCTTTGACAGTTAACCCAAAATTAGAAAGTTGAGGGTTTAAATGAGGGAGGTTTTGAGAATGTGTAACCAGTGATGGCAGAGGTACTAATGAAGCAGTCTCCTCTACTTTAGAAAAATTTCTGACTAAATGTCATTAGGGTATACAACAAGAATCCAAAGAATCGAGGATGTAAGAGTACACAAGGTTTTTAGTTTTCTGTGTGGGTGGTCAAGGGAAAGACTCTAGAAAGACGAATTGAAGTTCGTGTAAGAACATTCTTATCGAAAATGCTAGTTGTTGGTCAACGATCTAATGAAGAGGTAGTTATAAAGTAATGGGTAGGTTATTGGTTAGACTCCTTGTCCGCTTCCGTAGTATCTTTTATGCTTATATATAGGGTGTACCGCAGCTAACCCACCACACTCCCGATACTTTGGACTTGTACTGATTGTTTACCAAGAGCCTAAATAGAATTACACACCACCCTTATGTACCTGTAACCCCATGATTGCGTTCCGGACCGTAATCACCGATTTACCTTACACTAGGGTGTTATGCTTTTCCATAACACTAACATAAATAATACCAGAAACAATTGCGTGCAACCAATATGTAATAGCCACTGTAAATAAATAATGCTCAATCATGACATGGTTAGAGGTCCTTCCCTTCCGGGTTTTCCCTTTAACCGTAATGTGAATAACATGTAAGTATAAGACATGGTTAGAGGTTCTTCCCTTTCGGGTTCACCATTAACCAGTAACTTCTGTTCACATCGTTGGCTTTAAACACTCATACTGATAACTCTGAGGTTTACACCGTTCCCCTCGGATTAAAGAAATACTCTAACCCGAGTCGTATGTGGGCACTGGCTTAGATCTCATACGAAATTATCAACTAGTATGTTCATTGGCCATGATGATGAACAAAATAATGTAAAGTATAACAGAGTTTTGCTCAAAACAGGAAAGAAAATATGCATACAAAATATGCGTTAAGTATATAAGTATAGCATAAAATTTCGATTGAATAATATAAACCAAGTAAATCGCACAATTTTTCCCAAAATGAAAGTAAACGAGTTAAATTAATGCTCAAAACCAGTGTTGTAAGAATGGCTACTAATAATTAGTGCGAGAATAATTGCAAATAACGCGTGAGAATAACCACCAATAAAATAATAATACGAGAATAATCATAAATAAGATAATACGCAAATATAATAAAATAAGATGATGTAAGAATAAGATAATGATATTTACTGCAATTGTGAGTGGACGGAACATACGTATAGTCTACTGGTCATGTGAGTTTAAATATATGCACTATATGTTAAAGGTCATTTAGCAACATTCCGATAAGGATATGTCCAATGTTTAGACCAAAAGTTTTGCGACTGAAAGAGTGTAAGTGTAAAAGATAAATTTTCGTTTATAAAACAAAACGTAGTTTACTCGAACTTTGTGATATAGTCGAAAGAATAGTAGTGATGCATGAGAATAACTTTTTAGATTTAAAACAACTTCACATGAAAAGACTTTGTAAGTACACACTTTCATGTGTTTACAAGAAGTCGAGTTTGAAAATTGTCATAAGGCATATTATCAGTCGCAAGTTTCTTTTCTCGAAAACCATATAAATTAAATGTGTTTTCAAAAGACCAAGATTTAGAAATGACGTGAATGATAAAAGTCAATGCGATAATAGTGTAAAAGTCACAAAGCATAAATGAAAATAGTGTAAGTTTTAATGCGATAATATAGCGGATAAAAATTTTAATAATGATGATGAAAAATCCAAAAAGTGAATGATCAATGAGTATATAAAACGTCAAGAGATGGAACTTAAAATCCAAATGTTAAACAAAACTTAAGAATCAATAATGGAAAACGGAAAAATGCACAAATACCGATAGCTATTAATAGGAAAAACTCAAAAGAGATAATAACTTCCTTATAGAAAATTATGATAAGAGTTCAAACAGCAAATGAAAAGTATACCAATAATGGAATGTGATACTGAAAATATTTCTAACGAAACTGGTGACTAGCCAAAGAAATTGAAATATTATTAGTGACTTATGGGGAGTGTACTTAAACCTATGAGTAAATGGTCATCCTTCATGATTGCACATACCCCGTCACTGGTAAATTTCAAAACCTTTAGCGAGACTTTAAAACGAGATGTAGAAATAGATCCTTGAGATGTGGATTTCACTCCTAACTCAAAGATGTATTTCAAAATTGAAAACAATTGAGGAATGAAACTAATCACTAAGTTAAGGATATCACTCCCGGCTTAGTGGTTAAGTTTCTTTTTGAAGGAAATACTCTTTGAGGTGCGGATGTCACTCCTATCTCAAAGATATATTCCTAAGATAAATAACATATAGAGAAGTGAAACTAATCACCAAGGTATGGATGTCACTCCTAACTTGGTAATATCGTTTCGTTTGTGAAATACGAGTGCCTTCTTCTCCAAGCAAAATACCGAAAGAATAACGAGAATGAATCATAGCGAAAATATCTTGAAAGAAAATATAAGAAATAAGAGAAATATACACGAGAGGACTCGTGAAAGTAAGCTTAGTTATAGACTAGGCTAAAAGGCATTCTAATAACCTAATTCCCTATAACCATGGCTCTGATACCAATCTGTAACACCCCCCGATCGATGGCGAAAACATCGAGGTGTCACGTAGTGACGATTGTTCAATAGCTCATGGACTAAAAGTGTAAATATTGATACATTGATTAAATAGTTTATTACATTGGAAAGAAATACAACGATTCTAAATGTCAACTAAACTGAAATACAATGAATCAAATTCAATAATCCGAAAGCTTAAAGAATGCATCTCAAAATAACCTGAAACATGTACGAAACTAATTTTGTCAATACAAAATGTATTGGTGAGCATACCCTGTTTGAATACATATAGAAGAAAAAGAGTTTCGCAATATACGTGCTATGATATTGAAATATGCAAAAGGGTAAAAATCAAGCCTCACATCGTTCAATAATCGTTCACACATCGTTCAAGAAAAACCATAACAATGACCAAGGACTCAGCTCGTTCACATAAGTAACCAAGGGAAATAATTCGTAGTACTACTCATTGTTAGGTGCGGCCCAAAGGTTAATGACTTTGACAAATCGTTCATACAATTCACACAAAACATATCAAGAGCACATTGCTTTGTCAATAACATACGTAAGTTTAGTAATAATTGTACATGAGTCACCCCAAAAGAGTAAAACAGTAAAAAGGGAAAAGATATACTCACAGTTTTGCTAAGCGATAAATCCAACAAAGTTCGTCGCAAAAGGCTTAAGAATTCTGAAGAACTCAACCTATATGTATAAGAATACTAATGAGGGAATTGACTTAAAAAGTCTAAAGCATCTAGAATCTAAGGCATTAGGGTTACTAAACTTGTATAGGGAAGATGAAGTTTTTAATAGTAACTTGAACAATAGTTTTAAATAAATATATCACGATTTAGAGTTAAGTGTGTAACTAAAACACCTTTGTCTCCCACACTTACAAACACTTTCTATTTTATAGAAACATATCCACGAAATAGATTTTTTTATGATTTATATTCAACTAAACAATTTACTATATCTAATTTAAATATAAATAGAATAAATAACACAAGATATGATCCAAAATGATATTTTTATGAAAAATAATTATTTTTCCGATGTGAAATACTGAAAATAATATTTCCATAATTTCTATCAATTTATTTGCATTTAGAACATATTTAATGAGTTTAAATAGTGTTTTAATGATTAAAATAGTAAAAATATCAAAAATAATCATTTTCTGAGAAATTACATTTTATTTAAGTTTATTATACATAAAAATAAATCACCAGAAAATTTGAGGTTAAAATCATTTAAAATGAATTTTTAATCAATTATTTATGATTAAAACTATTTAAATTAATAAAAATATGAAAATAATTTATTTTCCAGAAAATTTTTATGTGATAATTTTATTTATGGTGTCAAGATGCTACTCCTAAATTTTTATAATTTTTGGAGTAAAAATGAATTTATTATGAATATTCTAAGTTTAAATGAATTTTAAATGATTAAAATAAAGGAAAAAAATAATGAAATATTAAATGAAAAAAAATCAGAAAAAAAGGGAATCAGGTGGGATTCGAACCTGAATCCTTTCAGGACACATACACACACCAAACCACTAGACTATTTAATGTTTTGTTGAAATTATTTAGAAAACAAATAATATAAACATTATTTCCTATGCATCATCTTCCCCAAATCATCCTACATAAACCCTAACCCTAACCTAAAATCAATAAACCCGAACAAAACAAGATTCACGATCTGTAATAAGGGGCTTTGATTCAGAGATGATTATAGATTAAAACGGCATCAAGAACTAACACTTACATTGCGTTTTAAAGTCGAAATCGAAGATTGAATATCCGAAATATAAAGAATCGAATTGTAAGCCTTCTGGACACGATTTGGTACAGTTTTTTAGTGGGTTTGAATCGTGTAAATGTGCAGAAACAGAATGTACGGTAGTAGCATGTAAATGTGCAAATGTCGTAGCAGGAGCAGGGTCGGTCAAATAATGGACGAGTAGAAATCGAGTTTTAATATGCTTTACGTTTCCGGTAATAAAGTCGACGGTTACACGTTAAACGCGATTAAACCATGATTAAAACTCGTTTTTATGATGGGAATTCGTATAGAAGTAATGGAGAAACGTTCGGGAAGCAGTTAAGAGGAATAATATTCATTTAAAACCGATTTGGGTGACGCTGGAATAAGTCGCCGGCGGCGACTTCCTTCGCCGGAAAAACCGATCCAGTTTTTTTTCATCTTTATTTATATATCAAAAATAAACTTTATAAACTTTTATTATTTTTTTACTAGTTTTAACTTTAACAAATTCCAAGCTTTTTAAAACTTAAACTTTAAAACTATAAATGTAACGAATAAAAGAAACCCATGTTTTAGTAAGTTTGAAAACGATGAAAAATATAGAGGCTAGATTTGACAACTTGATAAACTAGAAAGGTGACAGGTGTCACACTTATTAAACACATCAACCACCGGCTCCCAATTTACTATATGGTTCATATTCACTCCCACTTGAATCCCCAAATACTTGAAAGGATTATCACCCGGTTTACATCCCAACACCCTCGCCTCAACCTTCACCTCTTCTAAACTCTTCCCAATCCCATAAATGATCGATTTTGGAATGTTAATTCGAAGACCCGAACATAAATGAAAAATCCTCAATATTCTCCTAAACGCCTGGAAGTTAAAATCCGACCATTCACCCATAACCATAGCCTCATCCGCATATAATAAGTGTGAAATAAATGGTCCACCTTCTTTTATCTTTACCCCATCAAAGCAACCAATACAACACGCCTTCTGAATCATACTCGAAAATGTCTCCATAACAATAATAAATAGAAATGGGGATATCGAGTCCCCTTGCCGAGGCCCTTTCTCACAACCAAAGTCGAACGTAAGAGACCCACTCACGAGCACCGATGAACGCGCCGAAGATAAAATACCACTAATCCACTTACACCATAAATCTTGAAATTTTAAACATAAATAATTCTTTTCCTTTACTCCTCGCCCAAGCTAATATCTCGCTAATGAACAAAGGCTCGTCCAAAATGTATCTACCTGAGAGAAAAGCCGATTGCGTCTCGTAAGTAATGGACCCCACAACCCTTTTCAACCTATTCACCAGAACTTTGGAAATGACCTTACTAACCACACCAATAAGGTTAATAAGTCGATATTCCCCAAGCTCAATTGGATCGCTAACTTTTGGAATCAGAGTAATAAAAGAAGTACCAACTCCCTGACTAATAGATCCCGAATCAAAGAAATTCTGCAAAACCGACATAAAATCCAGAGCCAGCTTCGACCAAAACTTCTAAATAAACCGGAAATTAAACCCATCCAGACCCGGGGCTTTGTCGCTGCCACAATCAAATACCGCCTCTTTTACTTCTCGTTCCGAAAAAGGATTAATAATTTCAATCGCATCCGTCTCTGACAATTGTTTTAAATCACTACACTCCAAATAAGGCCGAACCGACATTTCTTCAACAAATTTATTCTTGAAAAATCGATGAACTTCTTTCTTCACAAGCGATAGCTTTGTAGCCCATGAACCATTAATATTCAACCCCGGCAAAGAATTTAACACTTTTCTTTTATTAACCACCCCATGAAAAAATTTCGAGTTTTCGTCGCATTCCTTAGCCCAACGAACTCTTGCTTTTTGTCTAAGATCTTTATCTTTGAATGCTTGTAATTCTTTAATCCTTGCCTTTGCTTCCTCGTACACCCATCGTTCTGCTTCTGAAAAATCTCTTTGTTCAATAATCGAATCCAAAGCATTCACCTCATACACCAAGTTCTCCTCTTCCTCACATTCTTCGGCTTTAATTCTGTCCACCCATTTAGCGATAGCCTGCCTCAAGCATCATGCACACCACCATCCTTGAATTCCGCTAAAACCTTAACCACCATTTCTTCAAACTGCTTCGAAACATCCAGGAATTAAACACACGGAACGGTTTAACACCAAAGTTCCTATACTCCACTTTCAAAACAAGTGGACTGTGATCCGAGCATTCCCTAGCAAGTGCATGATATTCCGCATTCGGCCAAGAAGAAAGAAAATTCCATGACACAAATAACCTGTCTATACGACTACATTTATTGCCGGTAACGAAGGTGAACTTTCGAGCGTTTAACAAATACTCGTGCAGACCCACTCCTTCTATAAACTCATTGAACTCATCCGTTTCAGCCGCATTAAACTAAGAATTCCTTCGGTCACCACGATCTCTAACACAATTGAAATCACCCCCGACCATCCAATAAGTCTCATCTTGCGTAATAACCCGACCCATATTGAAGAAACAGGTAGTCTAACCTCCTTATGGGGATGATAGACTAGATGCAACCACAGGATTGATCCTTCACTAGCACTTCCTGGATTGGAGTAACCTGCAAGTAAAGATGATGTGGGTAGGGAGACAACTACACAAGGTAGCAGTTTATAACAAAAACGTGGGTGAATGGGGATACTATCAAGTGTGATAGCTCTTAGGGTTAGCCAAAAGTGTCCTCCTATTAGGGATATGATCCCTTATATAGGTGTGGACGTATGCCACCATTACCCGAAACCCTAATCGTAATGGGCCAGGCCCGATTAGGGTTGTCTCCACTACCCGAAGACTATATTAGTAAAGTAGTTATGGAATAGCTATAAATAAGGAAAGGTTGGAACAGATACCGCTTTTACCGTTTACGCGGACGAGTATCGCTCCGTGATTATAGGAGAGCCGTTATTCCTTAACTTGCTGGGGAAGTTTCTATTGTCCGCGGGTTGTTCCTCCGCGGGTTACGTTCCGGGTTTGGGTACGTTCTGCGCAGTAGTGAGCACCCAATCCCATCAAGTCCCCCTAGTCCAGCGTGTATCCTTTTTTCGAGCATGTGAGGGAAGAGGGTGGATGCTGGACTTATATGAGTCATTTTTAGGATGATAGCTCATCCGTCTCTGGTAGTGGGAACTGGGATGTTGGTGTTTAGTTATCTACAAGTCAATGCGTTTTGTTGGAGACGCGGAGTTCTGAGCTGGCGGAGTGCGGAGAACGGTAATGATGTTTGACGTTAACGCTCCGCGGCCTTGTTGCGTGTTGCGGTGGTTGAAAACAAATGACGTCTGCGTAAGCAAAGAATAGTAGGTGGCGTCTGCCACAAGCTACACTTTGTGTCAGCACGCGTCTAATCAGTTATGACAGACGGCTGAGTCAGGCGCGTGTACGGCGCGTGTGCGGCGCGTGTGCCGTCTATATAGCTGTCCAGTGCCACGCGTCATGTATAAAGTCGTTTCCTTTACCAATGCTGACGTCATTGGCAGTTACTGCCCATCCTATATAATCATTTCAAATTATTTCAAATTTCACTTCACCCACTCTTTGCATTCCAGAACTCTTCAAATTCCTATTTCTCCTTTCTTAAACTTCGTGATTCTTTTACTCATCCAAAATATGTCTCAAGAAACTTCTTGTCCTGTGGATCAACCGAAAGTTGTTGAGAAGGCGGAGAAGACAGAAAAGGGTATCAACACCACCCTTATCAAATGGGAGGCCTCCTCATTCTCCTCATTTCTTGATCAATTTGGGATTGAGGCCGATTGGGAGCCTGAGTTACCAGCTGTTGGTAAAACGGCATTGGAGGCCCCTCCTGGGAAGATTGCATTGTATGAAGCTTTTTTTACTCGTTGTTGTTTCCGTCTGCCTGTTACCAAGTTCTTGGTGAATGTTCTGATGAAGTATGGGGTGCATCCAACACAAATGACACCCTTTGGGTTATCCAGGTTAGTGCACTTCGAGGCAACTTGTCGATCGTTGGACTTAGAGCCGACTTTCGACATGTTGAATGTTTTTTATGTTCTTGAAGAGGCACGTGGGGGGCCTGGTTGGTATAGTGTGTCACCCCGAAGGAATCGGACTCAAATCGTGTCTGAGAGTCCAAAGTCTATGTACGATTGGAAGGAGAAATTCTTCTATATTCACAGGGGAGTGATCCCTGCTGCAATGCAGTGGATGAGCGTTGGGGTGAAGGAGAGGATTGCGGAGTTTCCGCCCATGAAAGATTACAAGAACCAACCGTGGTACGAAACCCTGTGTTCGCACTCTACTCCGTTATCTATGGAGAAGTGCCCCGAGGGTGTGTTGGTGATGTTGGGTATCAGTCGCTTGGGGAATCCTGAAGGTTATGAGCCCACTGCATCTGATCAAAGTAAGCAACTTGTTTTCTTTGGTAATTTTCGGTCCCAATTTCCATCTTGTGTTTCTTCTTAAACTGTTGTGTTTGTAGGAATGACAAAATTTGATTTGTTCGACGCGCGGGGTGCGGCGAAACTTAGTTATACAGCTGTGCCTCCCGGAGCGCCTTCCGTACTTGAGCGATTGGAGCGCAACTTTCTGATGCCTCAATTGAAAGATGCTCCGCGCCATTATGCGCGTACAGGTGAGTTTTGTATATTTTGCTACACTGTAACTGTTGATTTTGATCACCCTGCGGAGGGTTCCTGCGCTGAAAGGGTGCGTTGTAATCCGCATAGCGCGTGCACTGATCCAGCGTGCCCTTTATTTCAGGCGCAGGAATCCATCTTGCAAAGAAGGCTGGGGTTGATTCGGGAGAGACTTCCCCGGGTCGTAAAAAGATGTCATGTACTGGTAAGTGTTTATGATCATAGCCATGTAAATGGTTTTTCTTTAATACCTTGTTTTGTGTGACCGCAGGGACTGGCCCGAAGCGTCAACGAAAAGAATCACGCAAGGGGAAAAAGGTAGCATCTAGCTCTACCGCTTCCAAAGATGATGATGAGGATACAGAGTCTGACGATGAAGTCAAGCGACGTCGTACCCGTGAGTCAACGCCTGCGGATGATTCCGTTGAGGTGTCAACGGAGTTGTATCATAAGCGTTTGGAAGACCTTGCCCAGAAACAAGTTCAAATTCCGAAGCCAGTCGCGGAGACTGTAAAAGCTACGTCATCGGCGGTAGGTACGGACTTGACTACTGGTGGAGATGCAAGTTCCGTGTCTACCCACGGAAAGATGGTTGTCAAGCCTCCTCCTAAACGACAACCCTTGTTTGTGAAATCTGTGAAGCATAGTGCTGGTAAGATTTCTTGTCTTTACTTGATTTTTCTGAATTGACATAGAGTATGAAGTAACGTCCCTGTTGATTTAATCTTTTAGGTAAAGGTCCTGTTCCGCAGGGGACCTTGAAGAAACCACTCATGCCTGCGAAGAAAGTTCTTGAGCCTGTGATGGAGAATGTGGAAGAGACGAACGTGACTGCGTTGGAAACTCAACTGTCTACACATGATAAAGTCCAGACGCTGTCTCCGGAAGTTGGTAAGAGCGCGGAGAAGCGTCTCGTGTTTGAGCCATTACAATCAGATGTGGAAGTTACAAAGGTGTCTGCGGACGTGTCACTTGTAGGGAAAGAGTTGCATGCTGAGCAACCTCCTGAGTCAAGCAATCCTGCTCGCACCGAGAATACTGCGGAGAAGGTATCCGCGAATGTGTTGCAGTCGTCTCAAACTCCCAAGAAGAGCTCAACAGGAGCAGGTCGGAGTGTAAGGGACTTAAGCGGTAGTGGAAGGAGGATGGCGCGTCCCGATTATGATCCTAGCAGGCCATATCAGCCGCTTTGGGATATAAGGCAAACGACCCGGTTAACCAATCCACTGGATGCGGAGGAGTTT
This sequence comes from Ambrosia artemisiifolia, assembly GCA_032199755.1. Taxonomy (NCBI): domain Eukaryota; kingdom Viridiplantae; phylum Streptophyta; class Magnoliopsida; order Asterales; family Asteraceae; genus Ambrosia; species Ambrosia artemisiifolia. The sequence goes on from CM063513.1 coordinate 34,345,578, forward strand.
ATCTCCTATGCCATGCCACCGAGTGAACGAGACTATCAAGATGGTGTTGATCGTCGTTCGTTGATGTCTGACATGAGCCTAAACTTGGCTCTATGCGTCAGCAACTTTGGCTCCTTTATGCGTCGGGAGGAAGAGCATCAGCGCTCTTGGCAAGCTCTGAAAAATGCAGAAGAAGCTCAGGAAAAAAGGTAAGAAGAGTTTCGACGATTCCGTGCTGATGCTCGCGGGGAAGTTGATCAATTGAGGGGTCAACTGCGAGCTGCGGAAGGCGAAATTCAAAAGCTGAAAAGCGAGAGAGCGGAGGCATCCAAGCATTGGAAAGAGTCTTGTGAGCGCACCAACATGGAGCTTGAGCGCGGTCGGAAAGCTGCTGAGAATTTGAAGAATGAGCTTGCCCGCGTTGTGCTTGAAGCTGAGGAGAAACAAAAAGCGCTTGACGCGAAGCAGGCTGAGTTGGCGGACACTGTGGGCAAGTTGAAGGATCAGCATGAAGCCCTTGTAACTGCTACAACGCGCATGTCAGAGTTGGAGGAGCAGATGAAGGGGCTTGCTGGTCAGAAAGCCCAACTTGAAGAAACGAATGTCTTGCTAGATTCGTCTCGCGTGCAGCTGGAGGTCAGCCTTCAACAAACACAAAATGAACTTCAGGCAGCTGTGCAAACCTCCTTAGGCTCTCGTGAGCGTTTAACTTGGATGATGCAGCATGGTCTCCAAGGAGTAAGATTCCCCTTGTTGTTTTGTTGTTTATTTTAATTGAATGTATAATTGTTAACTTGTGCTTGTGTGTTCCGCAGGTCTTCAAGCGCATCTGGAATGAGCCAAAGTTTGGCGATGCGGTGGCGAAGATTGGAGCTACATCCATGCGTCATGGCATGCAGCAAGGGTTTGCTGAAGGTTATCACCACCACGCTGCTGGCTTGGCGCTTGAAGATGGAGAACATTTTGGCAAGCCATATGAAGATGAAGCCATAGCTGCGCAGGAGGAGTTTGAGACCCTCACATTTGATGTGTTTGATGTGGTGGATCAGTGTATGAAGACTGAGGATCCCATTGGTCAGCTGCGCGAGTACTTTGAGGAGTCTGATCGCCTTGGGGCTGAAATGGAGGAGAAAGAAAAGAGAGAGGAGGAAGCGCGGAAGGCAGCTGCGCAAGGGGGAGGGGAATCCTCCGCTGTTGGCGCAAGTTCCAGCGCGTTGAATGAAGGAGTAGAAGACGATGCCTACATAGATCTCATAGATTATGAGTAGATGTAGCTTTGTCGTCTAATGTTTTTGTTTAAACTCTTTCATGTTATGTTGAACAATGGTATGATATGTTGCACTTTGCCTTTTAGAATTCTATTGAACCATGTATTGTGACTCTTGAATTTTTTGCCATAATTGCTGTCTGACGTCACATTTGAAAAGGGAGCCACTTGTGTCAGCCTGCTGATGTCATCTGACAGGTTTGACGGCGCTTCCACTGATTGATGTGACTGTTAGCATCCATACTCGAGTATTAACCATTAATGGTAATTAATAGGCTGTCTCGTCATCCCTATAAAAGGGTAATGACTGATTAACATTTTCCTCATCCTTTCTTTCTTCTTCTTTTTTACCATTTCAATGGCTTCTCCCTTAAGGTTTACAAGTGATGAAATTGAAGCAATTCAAGGGATGCTGATGTTGCCGAATCATCCCCCTGTGATCAAGGTACCTCCAACTGCTATGCATGAACTTGCTACGTATTGTGGGTACTTGATTCTGACAGAAGATCAAGTGTTCCAGCCAAGGGAGCAAGGTTCTTCCATTCCTCCAATGAAGGTTAGGAAGGTGAACAAGCTTGGTGATGCACCAAAGACTCCGAAGCTTAGGCTTCGTCGAACCCCCACTGGTTGGGAGCATGCAAATTAATGGATCACCATGCATGGGGGTTAATGTTAGGTAGATAGTGGTATCCCTGGTGTATAGGTTAGGTCTGTATGTTGCCACTGTTTTTTGTTCTGTTTTGATCAGTGGTACAAGTATGATGCTAGGGCTAAATTGTAAGTTGTTGATGTCTTGTGTATTGCCCTATCTTTTTTGATTAGAAATGAAGTTGTATGCACTCCTTATTGAAAAGAATTACGAATGATAACGGAAATTCTCTTTATTGAAATTGAAATGATAATAGCTATAAGCTGTTTATTACATTGCTAGAGAATTTCTTACATGTAACAAATGCGCAACTGGGCAGCGTTCCATGTGCGCGGTACTGGGGTACCATCCAAACGTTCTAATGCATAAGCGCCTTTCCCCAAAACCTCTTGCACCTTGTATGGCCCTTCCCAATTTGGCGCAAGTTTGCCTGGCTTTTCTGCGTTGGATGCTTCATTGTTACGGAAGACATAATCCCCAACGCGGAAGGCCTCTGCCTTGACCCTTGAGTTATAATACTTCTCAAGCTGTCTTTTGTAATTAGCCTCTTTGATGGCTGCCATATCTCTACGCTCATCCAGTAGGTCCAGGTTGATTTTTAGCTCCGTATCGTTGACCCGATGATCTGCCAACAAAATCCTTGGTGATGCGCAGTGCATTTCCGCAGGTATGACAGCCTCAGTGCCATATGTGAGGCTGAATGGTGTTTCTCCGTTACTTGTCTTGGACAATGTGCGATGAGCCCATAAGACATGTGGAAGCTCGTCTACCCAACCAGTGCGTTTTGTGCCAAGTCTGGCCTTTATTCCTTCGACGATGCTTCTGTTTGCGCGTTCCACTTGTCCATTGCCTTGCGGATGCGCAACTGAGGTGAATATCTGTTTGACGCCCATAGAAGACAACCATTCCTGTAAGTGTTGGTCCGCGAATTGCGTACCGTTGTCACTTACGATTTCCATTGGCAAGCCGAAACGACAGATGATGAACTCCCAGATAAACTTTTTGATACTCTTCCCATCGATGGAGGACAACGTCTTTGCCTCCACCCATTTGGTAAAGTAATCAATGGCAACCACCAAGTATTTGACGTTTCCCGGAGCTGTGGGAAATGGTCCCACAAGGTCAATGGCCCACTTCTGGAATGGCCATGCCGCGGTGACTAGTATCAAGTTATTCTTGGGCCGTAGTGTTCCCGGCGCATGGCGTTGACAGGACTTGCATTTGCGCAACTCCGTCATGGCGTCTACGTGCATTCCGGGCCAATAATACCTTGCGTTCATTAGTTTGGCGACTACCATCCTTGGGCCAGCATGTAGGCCGCAGGATCCTTCATGTATGTCTTTGATAAGGTATGTCGCTTCTGCGGAGTCAACGCAGCGTAGCAAGGGGCCCAGATATGAACGGCGATACAGTATTCCGTCAATGACTTGGTAATGCAATGCCTTGTTCTGGAGTTTTCGCGCTTCCGCTTTATTGTCTGGAAGCGTTCCATTGAGGAGATAAGTCTTAATTGGGGTGATCCAGGAGGACTTGCCGGTCTGGACCACATTGACTTGCTTTTGTGACACTGATGGGTTGTCCAAAACTTCCACCCGCACTTCCTTGGCCAAATGGTCGAAAACTGTTGATGCCATCTTGCTTAACGCATCTGCAGGCTTGTTCTGACTGCGCTTGATATGATGGACTTTGCAATATGCGAAATCGCGCATGAGGACCTTGGCCTGTTCTAAGTACAAGATCATGGATGCTTCTCGTGCTTCGTATGAGCCATCGATGTGGTTGGCTACCAACTGAGAATCGACGTGAGCATCTAAGTGTTGTACACCCATTTTCTTTGCAATGCGCAAACCCGCGAGCAATGCCTCGTATTCTGCCTCATTATTTGTAGTTGGGAAATTGAGGCGGATTGCATAAGTGAAATCCTTCCCGTCTGGTGTGATCAAGCGCAGGCCTGCCCCCGCGCCATCGTCATTGCACGCTCCGTCTGTGTATAATTCCCATTTCTCCGCGGATTCGGGGTTTGGCAAGGTGAGATGTGCTTGTTGACATTCAGTTACACTTTCGGGAGGGACTTCTGCGGCAAAGTCTGCAAGGACTTGTCCTTTGAATGATGTTCTGGTCTTGTACTCAATTGTGTGTTCTCCCAGCTCAATGGCCCACTTGGCCAGACGCCCTGATAACTCCGGCTTGCGCAGGATGTCATTAATACGGTAGTCCGTGAGGACATTTATGGGGTGTCCCTGGAAGTACCTCCGCAACCTTCTTGATGCGTGTACCAATGCTAATACTAGCTTTTCCATTGCGGAGTATCTGGTTTCTGCATCAAGTAAAGTTCGACTTACGTAATACACTGGGGTTTGGACGCCCTTGCGATCAACCAGGAGAACGGCACCAATTGACTTTTCTTTAACTGATAAGTACAGAGTTAGAGGTTCTTTTGGAAGTGGCGCTGTGAGCGTCGGCAAGCGGCTCAAGCATTGTTTCATTTCCTTAAAGGCGGCCTCGGCTTCATCTGTCCATTTGAAGTTTGATTTTTTGAGGCAATTCTTCAAGGTGTTTACGAAGGGAAACGACTTCGAAGCATAATTTGAGAGAAAACGGTTTAGGGCGACAAGACGCCCCATCAATGTCTGAACTTCCCGTACAGAAGACGGAGATGGCATGCGCTCGATTGCTTGTACTTTATCGGGATTCGCACGGAAACCATCTTTAGTGACAATCACTCCCAAAAACTTCCCTTCTTCCATTCCAAAAGAACATTTACTCGGATTGAGCTTCATTCGTACCTTGCGGAGTTGATCAAAAGTCTTTTGGATGTCCGCAAGCATTTGGTCTTCCTCTGTGCTTTTGATAACCAAATCGTCAACATATACTTCGAGATTAACCCCGATCTGCGCATTGAATGCTGTATCCATGAGGCGCTGATATGTTGCTCCTGCATTCTTCAATCCGAACGGCATCTTTGTGTAACAATAAGTGCCGGTGTCTGTGCGGAAGGATGTTTTGTCTTCATCTTCCTTGGCCATCTGGATTTGATGGTACCCTTTGTAAGCGTCGAGGAAGCACTTGAACCTGAAAGGTGCCAACGAATCGACCTTCAAGTCAATTTCCGGAAGAGGGTAACAATCCTTCGGGCATGCTTTGTTTATATCTTTATAATCCACACACATTCTCCAGCCCCCGTTTGATTTTGCGACCATCACTGGGTTAGCAACCCAAGTTTGGTATCTTGTTCTTCGCAGGATGCCTGCGTCTAATAGTTCTGCGACTTGCTCATTCATGGCCTTTGTTTTCTCCGGCCCCATACTGCGCTTCTTCTGAACAACTGGTTCCACGGACTTATAAACGTTCAGTTTGTGTTCTGCGATGTCGCGCGGAACACCGACCATGTCCGCAGGTTGGAAGGCGAAGACATCCATGTTCTTAGTAAGTAGCTGTTTTAAATGGACGCGTATGGTGTCGGAGATTACTGGGCCAATGACAACCGTCTGATCCGGGAATTTAGGGTTTATCATCCATTTCTCGGGATCAGTGCGGTTTGATGGCTTCATGATTTTTGGAGGCTTGCATGCATCTGTTGCGTGGCAAATTTTGTTTCCGCGTATGAAAGCTACACCTCCGCGCGTTGGGAATCCAACCATTTGATGCGGTGTAGACGCGTTGCAGTTGAATTTTGCCAATCCTTCTCGTCCGATGAGAACATCATGCGACGAATTCACCGGTAGAACCATGAAATCACAGATCTCAGTGCGCGAGAGCTGTCCGTCTGTCCAGGTGACAGGTAGAGTGAGTATGCCCAATGGGATTATCACCTCGTGAATAAATCCGGATATCGGCTCCGCGGTTGGAACTAGTTTCTCTTTGTCTTCAGCGTCTAATTGGTCGAAGCACTGCTGGTACATGATGTCGGTACTGCTCCCGTTGTCAAGGAACATGTACCTTGTGCGGTAATGTCCAATGACTCCCGTTATGATTAACGGTGTTGTGGAAGATGCTCCTCCTTTAACGCGTGGCATAACAACGGGTGCCTCTTTCCAAGCGTCATCTTGTGCTGTAGAATAGGCTCTTTTCTTGTAATTCCTGCTATGGACCATGTAGCAGTTGTGCCTATTTGAGCGCTGCACGTGATGCGCATTTAGATTCTTGATCTTCTTATTATTAGTGTCAACATCTCCTTGCGGATCCCGAGGTTTCTTCCGCATATTCTTTACCAGGTGGGATAGTTGCCCTGACTTGATTGCATTCTCTATTTCCATCTTTAGACTATAGCAGTTGTCTGTTAGATGGCCATAATCTTCATGGTACTCGCAGTACTTGGACGTGTCGATGTTTCTTCTGTCTTGCCTTAACTCTCTTGGCTTTGGGAACTGAATCTGTTCCGTTTTCAGAACTTCTGAGGGGGTTTTTGACAATGGGGTCCAGTCATAATTTTTCTTGCTTGGTGGCTTTGAATCGCGCGAGTGTTTGTTGTTAAGATACTGACGCGCGTCTTGCCCTGAGGAATATTTGCCTTCATCTGTGGCCCCTGAGATTCGAGACCACACTGACTGCTTTCCCTTCCCCTTGTCATGCGCGTACACACCCTGATTACCACTGTGGTGGAAATTTTTCGAACGCGAGAATGAGCGTTCAGATGATGCATAGACCTTCGCGGCCTCTATGAGTTCATCCCATGCTTCGGGAACACCCTCCTTTCCCGTCAGACATCGCATAAGATCATCATTCCGCACTCCGTGGATGAATGCGGCTCTGGTGAGTTCTTCGCCACACCCCAACTGTAGGGCTTCCTTGTTGTAGCGAATGATGTAGTCTTCCAGATTTTCATTGTCTTTCCGGGAACACAACAAGATTTGAGCCTTGTCTTTTTTGTGTTTCCGAAGGTGGGAGAAATGGTTCTTGAACTTTTTGATTAGATCATCGAAGTCCACAAGACTTCCTACCGGCAAGCTTTCGTACCAAACGCGCGCCGCGCCCGTTAGGGTTTGAACGAACAGATGGCACCAAGCTTGGACCGGCCATGGCTTAGAGCTTCCTGCGCAGTCGAATGCATGCAAGTGATCATCAGGATCACGTAAGCCATCATATTTGCCAATCGTGTTTGGCAGTTTACATTCGACTGGCATAGGAGCCAGTGCAATTCTTGCACAAAATTTCGATCTTTCAGCAAATGACTTAGGACGATACGGCTTATTGAGATCGTCATCTGGCTTAGGCTGGTTACTTGTTGTAGACTTTGTTTTCGGTCTATAAGTGGGATCAGAAGTGATCTCATTCACAGACTCATAGCCATCAGGTTCCCCAGTCAGGGTGACGTGGTCCTGAACGTGAGTACCTTTACCACGTTCTCCACCACGTACCGCCTGCCGGGGTTTGGCTGTAGGGCGAACAACAGGCTGTTCATCCTCTGGAAGTGAGTCGTCTTCAGTATCGAAAGATAGAGCTTTCTTTGATTCTAAACGAGCCTTTGCCATTAATTTCTTTTGATACTCTGCAATTGTTCTGGCACTTTCTTGAGCCAGCCACTCTTCTGGATCATCCACAGGCCCTTCAACTGTCTTCTTTTGTGATGATGGTGCCGGCCTTCTTGAAGAAAATAGTTGAAAACTTGGAGCAGCCTGCTTCTGATGTACGTTCTTTGTCACCGTTGTTGGTGCTCCAACATCTTGATTCACTTGAACTCCCTCATCAACATCGATGGGGTCTTGACGTTGTTCGGCTCCAGAATCCATTAGCACTAGTTTGAAAGATTAGAAGACCGTAAGTGATGGCGCCAATGAAGAAACAGGTAGTCTAACCTCCTTATGGGGATGATAGACTAGATGCAACCACAGGATTGATCCTTCACTAGCACTTCCTGGATTGGAGTAACCTGCAAGTAAAGATGATGTGGGTAGGGAGACAACTACACAAGGTAGCAGTTTATAACAAAAACGTGGGTGAATGGGGATACTATCAAGTGTGATAGCTCTTAGGGTTAGCCAAAAGTGTCCTCCTATTAGGGATATGATCCCTTATATAGGTGTGGACGTATGCCACCATTACCCGAAACCCTAATCGTAATGGGCCAGGCCCGATTAGGGTTGTCTCCACTACCCGAAGACTATATTAGTAAAGTAGTTATGGAATAGCTATAAATAAGGAAAGGTTGGAACAGATACCGCTTTTACCGTTTACGCGGACGAGTATCGCTCCGTGATTATAGGAGAGCCGTTATTCCTTAACTTGCTGGGGAAGTTTCTATTGTCCGCGGGTTGTTCCTCCGCGGGTTACGTTCCGGGTTTGGGTACGTTCTGCGCAGTAGTGAGCACCCAATCCCATCACATATCAACCCACAACTCCCTTTTCTCCCTCAGTTTCTGCGAAGAATACACGTTAATAATAGCCATACCTAAACCACTATCTCTAATCATCCCATGTACGACTAAAACATATCTATCCCTCGACACCGAACTCATCAAAAACCTCTTAGGATCCTACATCGAAAGCAAACTACCAGATCGACCAGTGGCATCAACATGTTCATGTATGAAATCCCCTTGTCCCCAAAACCCATTCAAATCTATACCATCAAGAGAAGCGAACCGAGTTTCTTGTATCTTTATAAACCCGATATCATTATATCCCGAAGTATCCGAATCCAATCCCTTTTACGATCCTTTCCCAGCCCTCTAATATTTACCGACAAGAAATTCATGATTCAACCGATTGAAAACCTTTGACATTCACCACCTTTTCAAGCAACTGTTTAAACCTCTCCATATTATGTGCACTAAGAGCATTAGCCAACAATATAGTCTTATCGACTTCTTTATCAACCTCAATATTCTGCACTATCACCTCCACATCACCCCTTTAAAGACCTTACATGCTAACCACATCCACACTTTTATTAATAGAAGGATCCACCACATTAATCTCCTCAGTTGAAATCAACCTATCATTATCCTCCTCAATGGCAACAACCGGATTCAAATTAGGTGTAACAAAATCGCTAGAATTCCCATCACATACATTATTTTCAACAAAAGCACTCGGGTTTCCATTAGAAGGAAATATAAACCTATCCACGTCAAACGGATCATCACTATCACGTTGCCTTTTTTGGACGTTCCATACCCGAAGGAGAATTTGACTTACTTGTGACACCTCGTATTTTTAGGTTCCTACATTAACTAAACTCTTGTTAACTTTACTTACATTCACAGCATGTTACTTAACTAGGGTTAGTTAGGTGAGTCACATGTTGCAGAGTTATAGACTAGTAACTGCATAACAGAGGTAATTCGGGGAATTACCGAACTATCTATACGAGTATCGAACCTCGAACGTTGGTGAATTGAGAAAATACATAATTGTGAATTAATTGTTTGATATTAATTGCTATTACGTGCTTCTGTGAATCTATGTGTAAACTCTTATGTGATTACGTGCATTTAAACTAAACGTGTTATCAAAATCGTAATCGATGAACCATTAGGATGGTTGGGGTCTAAATACATGGGGTTAAGCTTGGTATGGTCCAAAATAACGAAAAATCGAAGAAAACATGCAACACATTGGACTGGACCGCGCGAAACGAGTCGAGGAAGAGTGAACGGCCGTTTGGCTGTGACTGACGAGCAAAACCGACTTGAACCCTCTATTTAAGCAATCTTAAGCCCCATGCACCTCATAACCTCAACCCTAGTCGTCCATAACAGCCCCCACACGAAAAAAACCCTCCAACACCTGCTAAAGCTCAAGAACATCATCTGGAAAGGTTAGAAGGTGTTCGGTTCTTGTTTGTGAAGTGTGCTAGGTATATTATCTTAAACCTTTGTGTTTTTAACCTTCTTGATTATATTTAAACACCATATTATGGTTTGTCCAGATTTGAAACAATGTTATAAATATTAAAGCATGAGTTTTTAAAAGATTAACATGTTAAACATAAGGGTTCATGATGATTATATGATTATGTTTGCATGTTGGTATATGTTGTTGATTGTTGAATGTCTAGGGTTTGTAGATGATTGTATTTGTGATGAATCTTGCATATTTTGGTCTTTTTAATGTACTAGGGATGATGTATGATGATTATTTGAGGTTCTTGATTTATAATATACATCTAGAGTTGGATATAGTTTAGAAGATTTCATGTTTAAAATCTGGACAGAATGTATATGTCGACTCTATCATTGAAGTCCTTCTAAATACCGAATGAATTGTTGGTTGGCAAGCGGGGGTACTAGTTTATAGTGCTATTAGGTTTCACAAACCTCACATCGTGCTAGGAGCACGGGTGTGAACTATAACTTAACTTATTATCATTGTTGATAGGTAATGATGCAAGGCACTTTGCTCACTGTTGTGGGAGCTCGTTGTTTAGCAGTTCGGTATTATCCGTGTTTAGTTGTCATGTGTGGGTTAGCTACCCCTGGCATATGAATTAGTTGTTACGTGGTTTTGGAAACCTGCGCGGTTACTTACTCATTTACTTTACTTTGTGAACTCACTAACATTGTTTGTTGACCCACTATGTACATGCTTTTGCAGGTAGTTAGCTTCCGGTGCCACGATTAGAAAGCACTGCACATTTCACTGCATTTGGGTCTAGTGCATACACCTAAACTACATTTTATGCATTTATGTTTTCTTTCATATGGTTTTATCTTGGGCGCGTTGTTTTGCACATGGTTTTGAAATGTCTATGTTTGGTTTACGCTTCCGCAATTTAACTAAACTTTTTGGGTAAACGCTAAACTTAACTTTTGAAATCGAACTAAATGGTTTGGGCATTTAGAGTTCGCTCTTATGACTTATGGCTATGGGATTCTGGTATGGCACGCGCCTCGTGGTATAACCCCGCAGTGAAATTTTGAGGGTATGACAGAGACTTACTTCTTGCCACCTTTTTTTCTTACAAATGAGCCCCTTTTCTTCCTTGATTCATTGACTTGTCCTCCCTCTTGAATATGCTGAGAAAAGGACTTCTTGCACGATGACTACTGGATCTATATTATCGCCATTCGATCTAACTTCCTGATCGATATATCCATCATCCGTTTGTTCTAACTCACAATCACATGCCACATCATTATCCTCAATCCCATCTTCCACAATATTTTTTCGAAACCACTTTACCTTCATTATCCTCATCGTCAACTAGACAATCCGGGATCCATTCCCCCACTTCCTCTTTCACAAGAACCGGATAACTATTTCCTTTCCGGTTTATTAACACCCTTTGATGCACTCTTTCAACCCCTTTTACCAACACCCCACAACACGCATACGATAGATCACTATCCTCTTCTGAAAACTGAGCCGACTGATCACTGAATAACATCACCTAATTTCGCAGCTATGTCATCAAACACTGTCGGACATGAATTACTCAATGGTACACCATGTATCTTTATCCAAGCCAACCTTTCCACCTCGAAAACTTGACCCTTCCATTCATCCAAGGTCGGAAAAACTTCATTCCATATCTCCTTCGAATCCAGAAACGAGCGCTTATCCTCACAACTATGAAACACAAGAGGGACGAACAGTCCACCCACGAATTTAATGTTGAGCTGAAATTTACAAAGTCTTCGAAGAATCCTCCTTAAATCCATTAAAGCCTAGAAATAGTTCACCCGTTCAATTAGACCACAATCAAACCACTCTCCAAACGCTTGAGTATTTTGATCCACGTTGACCTCTAAGATACCCATCTCAGGCTCCTTATTTAATAGGGTATCCCGAAACGTCCTCACACTATTAGCATTCGATCAAGGTCAGGTCACCCTACTATCTTCTTCCTTATCTGCATGCATGTCACTGATCACCGAGTCCTTATTTTTTACCGGTTGCCATACAGGATCTACCTTCTTTTTCGTGTCCACCCCTATCGACAAATCTAGCCGGAACAATGAAGAGCTTATAACTTCCTATATACACATCTTTAAGATTTCCTTCCAGATCCATCATATTCCTAACATTCTTAAACGAGAAAAAACCAAACCTCTTACCCAGATGATCATATTTTCGAGCAATATACGTACCTTGTATGAAACCGTACTCCGTCATATAATTATGCAAATCTGCGGAGGAACACCGTGGAGGCAAGTTGGACACGAAGAACGTGGTCACCGAATCACCGTCGTTTGAAGATTGTTGTTGCTTAGAACCCCTCCCTTTCCTATCCGGCACGTCATACCATTGATTTACCTTGTATCTCTCCCTCCCCACCATGAAGAAGAACGAAAAAACTTTAGCCGCCGCATCCTATTTTCTCGGAGCTATTAGGGTTTTTTTGACATAGTAAACAATGCAGCTAGTGAAAGGAGGAACTATTTAAAACGCTCACCGTTTTCTTCGCTCATCTTTAGCTACTAATAACCGTAGGGTAATAATTTTTACTCATTTTGAAACTCTTTGTTTTTTGCATTAGCGCTACAAATATCAAGAATCACCTACAACCATGATTAGATGCGACCAGATATGTAAGATATATAATGAATATACGAACAACTGATTACTTAACAAAAAAAACATAAGAGATTAGTGATGTTAAAAATATATTGAGTTGTGCATCAAGATTGGGCTTAATAATATCTACAAATTTGTAGTGTTTAAAACAAATAAACCATGAGAAATCAATAACAGATCATGGTAACAAATTAATTTATAGGTGTTTTGGAAATCCACTTAGGTTGTGAAAACCCATTAAAACCTATATAAAAGCCTATTTTTTTATAATTTTTAAGGAAAGTAACATACACATTTTCAAGTGTTGTTGGCAAAAAATAAAAAAAATAAAAAAAATTAAGCATCAAATGGATTAAAAAAAAAATAAATAAAAAGAACAACTATGTAAGAAATGTGTAACACTAAACAACATATTTCTTACAATTTTTTATAAATAAAAAAAAATCTATAAGTTCTTATCTATTTTTTTTTATAAAAACACTAAAAATGTATATAATACACACACTGTTTTTTTTTTCTTTCAAAAACCACTATAAACAGTCACACCTCAGCATCCACCTCATCAGACACTTTTCTCTGTATTTAACTTATAATCAAATCATTTATTTATGTTTTTAATAAATTGTTCTCTTATATTTGATATATATTAAATGAATTAAAGAATAAAAAACACATAAATAACAAAAAAAAAAATTAATACAAAAATAGGCCTTAAAATTAAAATTTAAAACGTACAAGATTTATAAAAACACACGTAAATAATAACATACAATATTTGTTAAAATAAAACACACGTGATCTACGTACGTTTCCTCTTGGTCTTTCAGCAACCAAATGTGCTCGACAAAATTGTGTAGAATTATATAACGAGCTTCTTAATCGGACCTCGTCTAGAACTTGAGCCTGCCTCAATATCCAGCGAATGATAAATATAGAATTTGCCTATGCAGTCATAAATTTTCATATATTAAAAAAACACTTTTCGGTGTGAACAAAATCACAAAAACTAGGGGGTGGTGGGAAGCCCCTTGTAGGGGAAGAATTCCACTGGCGTGAGACGGGGCTTGCTTTTTTTGATTGGATGATTTTTAATAAAATAATAATAATTTTCTTTCCCCCTTTTTACTCCCCACAATTTTCACCTTTCACACGTAGGTCCTACAAGTGCCACATGACGCTTTATCCTCCTCTTTCCCCCCTCCACTCCTTATAGTCTTAGTGTTAAACTACAATTACGTTATAAATGTAAGCATAAGAAAAATATGATAACATTTGTCGTTTAAAACTAAAAGTGTAAAACTATCATTTTAAAAAATTTATCTCTTTTTTAAATGTTAGTGTCAAACCTCAAACATGTTATAAGGCTGTCCGGAGTGGGGCGGGAAGGAGGGACGGTTTTTTTTTATAACTTTAACACAAATATAAGGCTGTCCGGATTGGGGGGAGGAGGAAGGCATGTGGAGGTTTCTTATTGGCTGGATTTTTTTTAATTTTTTATTTTTATAACTTTAACACAAATATAATATTATTCTCTTCCCCTCCTCTTTCTCCTTTTCCACTCCTCACAATTTTCACCTTTCACACGTAAGCCCCACACGTGTCACATGGTGCTTAGGGCTGTTTAAATCGCTCACCGCTCGTGGATCGCTCGTCGCTCGTTCGGAAAATGCTCGAAAAATGCTCGCTCGATCTTCCGCTCGGTTGTATATGAGCCGATTGGCTCGGTTCGGTTTGTAATTGAGCCAAGCACGAGCAAAGGTATGCTCGGCTCGGTTCGGCTCGAATAAATTTTTATTTATTTAATAATAAATATACACACAATTTATAGGTAAATTTATGGCTTTATATATAATATTTTATTGGATTTGACTCAGTATATGCAAACAAAATATAACTATCCCACTTAGCTCAATAAAAAATTTAACACACGATTTAATAGTAAAACAATAAGTCAAGAGGTGACAGTCTTAACTTCTTTATGCTATTAGTCGTCCATCGCTAATTGTCGCTTGATATCACACCTATGTCACAATGCAACAAGTGTTCTCTGACGTATGCTCATCATTTCACCAGCCATAATCTAAGCCTTATCCTTGGACACTAGGATCCGAATATTAGTGTCATCATTGGACATTTCGATCTTAGTTGTCACCCGACAATGAAAACATCGAAGGAAACATCCTAATTTTATGATCGTCCATATTACTCTTCGCTCGGAAAAATTGCTCTCGAAGAATGCTCGTTCGGTTTTCGGCTCGATTGTAAATGAGCCGCTCCGCTCGGTTCGGTTTGTAAACGAGCCAAGCACGAGCAAAGCTCCAATCGGATCGGCTCGGCTCGGCTCGTGAACAGCCCTAATGGTGCTTCACCCCCCCCCCCCCTCTTTCCCCCTCCACTCCTTATACTCTAAACTTACAAGAACAGACAGGAAACATTTTACACTTCAAATTCAAACCTCAAACTTGTTATTTTTATCAAGTTGCTTGTACAATTTTTTAAATTAACTATATGATTGATATGTGCTAAATCCAACATATATTTTATATCAATTGTACTTCATTTTTACCATTTTCTTGTATAGATATTGGGATAAGTTATTTATTTGTTTACTATTGATTTTCCAATTTAAAAATGATTAAATGACAAAAGAAACAACTTAACAGTGAAAAAAATAAGACTTTTGCAAGAAAACAAAAGCTAGACACATGCCCCCGTTCTCAAAGCCACACGCCCCCTAATCAAATGAAGAAATCTGGCTCGGGCCATGCCTAATCAAACACGAGTCCATGTTACCCTGCTTGAAAGAGGACAAAATAGAACTTCGCACACGGGTCGTGTTTCTCTAGACACGCCCCTGTGCCAAATCTTTTGAAGATATGGAATCTTAGTACAATGGGACCCACAAAGTTGACTTGGGTAGTGACTACGCTCACACAACTAGTGTTGTCCTTTTTACCCGACCCCCAAAACCCGGCCTGAACCCGAAGCTACTCGAACCAGAGATAGAGGATAGCCCAAAAACCTAAGCCCGAATGAGCTTGTACTTGAATCCGAAGTAATTTAAATGATTTGGTTTTCAGAATGGATTTGGAGTATTCGGGTAACCCGAAAAACCCGATTACCTAATTAATGTTGTGTAGCCGAAAAACATACATTCACAATATAATGTGGCCATCCAATTGACTTGACAAGGCACAAGAGCACCGAACGTTTTCACTTCCCACACATTTTCGTTAACAAAATCCCAAATTATAGATAGTTCAACATGGATCTTTGTTGATAATCTGGCACAAAATATATTAGTAGGTTTGAGAAATATATGTTGATTTATAATTGGTTCAATATGGATCTTCTGTTGATGTGTGGACTGGAACAATACGAAATTATGTTTGTGAAATAATAAATGTAAGGCAACTTATTGACTTGCGTAATGTTCTTTATCCAATCTTTGTTATGAATTTGATTACCTACTGATTACATGAATGATTAACCTGAACCCGAATAACCCTAATCCGACAACTCGAGCTCTAAATGGTTCGGTTATATATCGGGTAATTTTTTCCATCATGAAAGACGAATAACTCGACCTAAATAACCCAAAACCCGATTAAAAAACCGAAAGAACACCCCTACACATTTCCCCATTTCTCATCAAACATGGGGTCGTGCCTCACTTCTAGGTTTGCCTATAAATAGAAAGCATGGAAGTTCATTCCAACCATCCTTGACACCCATTCTATCTCACTTTCCACCATCATTTCCATTTTGCTTATTGTATGTGTGACAACTGGCAAAATTAAGGTAATTCCGTACTAATTAATTATGTGTAACTAACGTAATTAAGTGCAAATTCATGTTAATTGTTTAACTGATGCCTTAGAGAATAGCAATTCCCCATAAGATGCATAGGAATGCACATGTTTAATGTTGAAGCACGATGAAATCACGTGTGAATAAACTTGTCCGGAACGGACGTTGGTGATTACCCGGTAGAAATTAAATAGACAAAAATGATCCCGGACACCCAGGATATAAAATAAAGGGTATTTTCATGAAATATAATGTGTTTTGGAACTCCAAAACCGTAAATGAAAACTCTAAATACAAATCTCCCAGTAACGAATAAAGTGCGCGTGCCGCACCCGGTACAAGTATAACTTGCAATTTCACCCAACGAAAGCCTAACTAACCAACCAACACTTAAACTAGGCTATGTTTAAGGGTTATTAGAGGCTATTATAATGTCCGGATAACGCATAATTAAAATCTGATTAAAACCCGAACGAAACCCGAACGTTATGTTTGAATAATAACCAAGCTATCTTGTAGATATTTTATGTTGTGGACCCCACAAAACCCCCTAACCCAACCGGCCCAAACCCCCCTCACCACCCTCACAATCTTCCTTTTTGTACAAACAAATATAGGAAAGATTTTAAGCATAATGTGTGAGATTTGTGAATGGATTTTTTGTGTCCTTGTGAGATGTTATGAAATCCTCCATATCTTTAGTAGATTTCGGCCAAACACCCCCCCCCCCCCATATCTATTAAGATCATCTTGGTGTACCATTTCCATTATTTAAGGGATTGGAGAAATCTTAAACACAGATATGGTGTACCTAAGAGATCTTGGAGGATTTATAAAAGAATGGATGAGCTACAACATTTCATGAACAAAAACATTTCCTTGTTTCCTTGTTGTGGCCGTGGGTTTACACACACACACATACACATTCACTTTTCAAGTTTCAATCACTAAATTCATCCACAAAAACTTCCATTTCCAAACCCCTAATTGTGTGTTTCAAGCTTGGAGCTTAACCACATTGGAAGAACACACTAAACCACTTCAAAATCAAGTGTTTTTATCTTCCCTAGCCTTGGTGATAGTTGTAAGTGTTCTTGATCCTATTTTTACTCTTAAAAGTTTATGTTTTGTTATCTAGAAAGCAAGTTGTACATGGGTTAACATAATGGAACTCTACATGATAAATATATGCTTTTCAAGACTAAAATGGAGGTATAAAAATGTATGTTAGGGCCGTAGATTTGGTGATGGTTATATAGTGTTTTGTAGTTTCCAAAAGTTCACATAAACTTGAATAAAATGATGATCTAAGTATAGTTTGTGAATGTAACTTGAAAACACTTAAAAGTGGTTTAAATCATCTTAAAATAACCATCTAAAACTTAATGTAAAGTTGGTCTTGATAAGAACTGAAAAATATAAAAGTTACATCTTCAAAGTTTACAAACTTGAAAAATGCAAGTTGGACTTATTGGACATATTACACTAAATACACCTATTATTATCCTTAATAAGGTTATTATAGACTATTAAAAATGTTGACTCATACTAATAATCTACCATGACAAAGTTGACATAATAAAGTCTACTAGTTTGGTAGAAAATTGTCACTTTTGAAATATTAGGAAGGAAATGTAACTTTTGAAAGTTAAAGGGATCATTTAGTAACTTTAAAAGTTGAGGGACATAAAATGTCATTTTGGAAACTTGGATCTAATGTGACTTTGGAAAGTTAGGTGTCAAAGATGTAAGATGTTAACTTTCCAAGGGTGTTATGTAAAAAGTTTGTAAATTACAAATGGATATCTTGTATAAAAATGTATTCTTATAAAATAAGGTTATAAAAAAATATAGATTTCCAAACATGTTGGAAAATATAAAAACAAAGGTTTTTATAATAAAGATAAATAATTTAAAGACTTGATGAGAACTTGTATAAAAATGGACACTTTTATATATACAATTTATACCATTCGGGACACTAAAATATATAAGTTTAAATGATCGGATATGGACGCGTTCATGTTACGACGTGTTAACGGACTAAAATGTGGAAACGGACGAATAAGTATTTGTGTTATTGCGTCTAATGTGGAAATGAAAACATATATTTTAAGGAATATATAATTTGGGTGAAAATACATAACACTTTCCTAAGTGTTGGAAACTTATTCGTGGGAGAAAATAACGTAAATAATCTAACGATTAAGCGTTTTAAAACAAACATATGGGCTTGACAATGGAAATATGTTATCAAATCGACAAAATCCTAGTATATTTATTTAATGGGAAAGTAAATATACGGTAAAGTGAGTAGAATTGAGTGTTGAAAATGTTATATCGAATCGACAAGATCCTAGTGTATTTATTTAATGGGAAAATAAATATACGGTAAAGTGAGTCGAGTCGAGTGTTGAAAATATTTTATTGATCGACAAGATCCTAGTATAATTATTTAATGGGAAAATAATTGTAGAGGATGAATTCGACACGAAAACAGGATTATATGATCATACAAGTTGCTAAACCAGGTGCGGAAACCCTAGCTTAGAACAAACTGATATAAACTCAATCAAAACACAATCAAAGTCATTTTAAAAGCTTTTCATAGATTAACTCTTTGATAAACTTGGTTACAACTTGATAACAGTTAATCTAGCACACTTCTAAACACTCTCAGACCTCTCTGGAACACACACCAAAAACACACACTCTAAATGACTCACTTAACATTACAAAAACCCAAAATCTATTTATAGCACCTGCACATTCGCCCAGACTCACTGGTCGAATGTAGCACTTTTCCACATTCGCCCACAGCATGTGGTCGAATGTGTCTTCTGTTCAGTCTTGTTCCAGATTCGTCCATTGACTCTCTACCTTCGTCCACTCTATAATCACCTTCGCCCATTCTTGTTTTCCTTCGCCCCTTAACACATGTTAACATCTAATCATTAGTCGCAAAAACGCATCTACAATAATTATACGTCATGTGATTCGAGAACGATATTATACAAGTTAAGTAATGTTCATGGAAATATAAGTGTAACTTGTAACGAGGGTAAATCCATCACCAACGGACCTAGGGTACACGTTTAACTAAACGGGGAATTGAACTAAATAGTGGTTTTGGAGTTGGACGTACAACTTGCCTAAACACACGCACTATAGACTTAGTGATTTATACGTCTAGGACATTTGTAGGTGTTTGTCCTTGGACGAGCTATTCTCTGAGTTGGGATTTGCATACTTTGTTTGAGGTGAGTTTCACGGCCCCTTTTTACTGTTTTGTTTGGGGGAAAGATATGTTTGTTAAATGTTGTCACATGTTGAAATGTTTTCAAATGCTAAAATGTGATGAGTGGCAAGTTTTGTTGTTTATACACCACTCGGGGTGAGTCCTCGCTACTGTAACCATTTACTCGTGTGTTGTGTGTGTGTGTTGAAATCGAGAACCGAAGGAACATTTGGATAGCGCTATTGGTGCCTGACAAGGCCCACCCCTAATCGATAGCGTCGATTATGCAACTGTGTATGCATGGGGTGCACGTATTCTGAACTAAGTTGTTATTTCCGATAAACAACTTCTGCTTGCGGTGCAATATAATTAGTCTTGGTTTGGTTATGGGCTCAAGGGACTTCTCATCATCGTAGTTTTGTAGGAGCTAGCTACTCCTTACAAAGGCCACAAATTGTGTTTGTTCCGCACATGTTGTTGTTAAAATGTTGTTGTTATGGAACTAAAACCTGTGAACTCACCAATATTTTATATATTGGCGTCTTTTTAAACATATCTTTCAGGTAACAAAGTGCTGATTAGATATGAGGCTAGTGCGGTGGAATATGGGATGCTGGATACATGTCGGGGTTTCATCAACATTTCCTATTGGGTTGGGAATTGGATGAAAAACTCCATTTATGAACTTCTTGTTTGTTGTTTTGTGATATTGTAACAAGGTACTCATTTTCGACATCTTAATAAAATGACATTTCCTAATTAAATATGGTTTGTGTAAATCTTGACTTTGATATGCTTTCGAGCGTTGCGCCACGTGTTTCCGCCGTTGACGTGGTGTGACAGTATGTTTGGTTTGTCTTATGATCCAGGATTTTAAGAACTTATATCTATAACAATCCAATCTTGTTTTTTAACGTGTTTATTTATATAAGCTTGATGATATTTATCATTATGGCCATTCTTTTCTAAATTTCTTGCATCACTTGGTGAAGACGAATCTTTAATATCTTTGTAATTTCTTGGTTTTGGATTTTGCATTTTGTGTGTATCAATGACTTTAAATATGATTTGTTATATTGAAATTGAGCTTTAATACCGTTACTTTGTGTTCTGTTGACCCAAGCATTCATGTTTTACTTTTTTATAAGATCACGTTAACTATATGGAAGGGGGATAGTAGTGTGGTTTAGGTTAAGTTCTTGTCTAGCATGGAGAGGTGGTATACCCAACCCCCAAATCAGGGGAAACGTGTGTACGATTTCAATCCCTTATAATCAAAACTTATTTAATACTTTTTCAAGCTTTGTGGGAGTGTCATCCTGCTGCTTCAAACCAATATTATAGCCAAGGGTACCGTCAAACCAATATCATAACACAGAGGCCTACCATTTTATGGCATTAATAACATACAAATTAATTCATTTTCTTCTTAAACGAGGTTAGATTGGTTCTCCATTGAACTCAAGTGCTTTATTTTATATTTTAAAGCTTTTTCAATACTCACTTTTTGGTTGGACCAGACGTTGATAACACTCCAGTACTAAAAGCTCTATTGTTCTTGTCGGTATCTTACATTCGTTATACTACACCAATGGTGGGTCCATTTGCCCTAACGTGTGGTTGAAGTGATTGTATTTTATCGTATTTATAAATTTAAAACTTGAAATTGTGTTAAATCATATCTAAAGTAGCTAATATTTATATAGACGCCTTGACACGTCAATGCTTTACTTTGTAAATTAGAAAAACATATGATAATCAAATTATCCTAGTCGGATGTGTACCCATCGTGGGACTTCAGTTCAGGGGTGCATATTTCTTAGAGAAAATTGCCAATATAGCCTTTGACCCGGTGACTTTGCCAAAATAGCCCCCTCAACCGTCTCGGGATGACGTTTCGCAATTCCCGAGACGCCCCAACCGACTTTTTTTTTAACTCTCCCATGGACCAACCACATGATGACACGTGTCCTCAAACTCTCCACCGTCTCCGGAGACGCTTCGGATCTGCCAAGAGGTTTCCGGATTTATGGGAGACGCCTCCGTTTCTGCTCGGCTCATGGCTCAAGCCGTTTATTTCACGGCTCGGCTTAAAATCACGAAAGGACTTTAGCCGTTGGTTTTTTATTTAATTTTTTTTTTTTCGAAATGTGGGTATAAATATGGGGGTTAGGGATACGGTTTTTTATAAGACGGGTTAAAAATGTGGAGTTTTTATACTTGGTTGGGTTGTGATGTTTTCACACTACGGATATTCGATTTTCTTTTTCACACTTCCGTGGTATTAAGTTTTTTTTATAAAAGTCAAAAAAGGTTTGGATCGTTGTTACATCTGCGTTGAATTACTTGGATCGTTGTTACATTTGCGCGTGCTATTCAACATACACGGGGGAAACACCATTAAGCAAAGAGTGGTGGGGTGGTCTTTTAGGTTATTGCGGAAATGGTTATATTGAACATAAGGTACGTTCTAAGACTTTCATTAACCTTTATAACTCGCCACATATAATTAAATTTATTTATTTTATGTTACAGCATGTGCATGCATGGTGTAACTATTTGATGTCCTTAAGAGATACTGATAGAAGAAGAGAAACGATAAATACTAATCATCGTTCGTGTGTACTACAACCCAATTTTTATACTCTATTAGTTGATCAAGATCATCATGTTTATGGATATGCGGATGGTTCAGAAAAAATGTATCCTCCATTTTGGGAAGTTGATACGCTATATATACCAGTCTCCATAGACACAAAAAATTGGTTTATTTTAAAGATTGACATGGCGTCGATGCAAGTAATTGTATATTTCGCAGATACTTGTAGTGCGAGTACCTGTGGTGACGCATTCTGCATTCACAGGAAAATTCACCAAATTCTTATAGAATTTGAGTCTGCGTTTTTATGGTTATTGGGAGCAATAATGTACTGGGAAAAATCGGCTACTGACGAGATCCATTCATTAGAAATGTCAGGAGAAGTTGTCTGGCCTGCAAACGATCAGCGTATTGGTCGCCATTCGGGGGTCATAATTTGTATGTTGCTACAAATTATTACCATCCATTGCAACAGCCAGAAACAACGTTCCTTTAAACTCACCTTTTAAGTGCGCCGCGTCTATAATAATGACTGGTCTTAACGTATGAACAAAACTCCTAATCTACACACATTAGAAAAACAAAATATATAGTTAGTTTTTTAAAATGAAACGAATAACAAAGTGTAAAAGGTTTATACTAACAGCAACACCAAGGGCAACAAAAAGAATTTCAAAGCGACTGTCCTCATCAGTACGGATGTGAGTAATTGACCCGGGATTCGTCCTTTCCAAATTGTAGCAATAAAGCGGGAGCTCAGCAAACGAATCGTTGCTATTTCCGTGCAAAAGTTTCAGTGCGTGACACTTCCCACGCCATGCTTGGTAGTAACTTATGTCGACGTGGAACCTTTGTCGAAAATCTTGGACTATTTCTTTACCACGGTATACTCGACCAGTATCTCTAAATTGGTCTTTTAATATGTTACCAACAACTAAAGGAGTACCTTGACGAAGATGATGATGATTTTGAGTGTTGGAACATGTGTGATTATTATTAAAATATTTAACATAAAACGTTTTACAACCTGGGTATGCGCGTGCTCTAAAACACCAAGAACAATCCTTAACTACACATGATGCTTCATAACGTGTTTTAGATGACCTTTCAACTTTATAAGAGAAACATTCAGATATACACAATTTTCCTAGCTCAAGTTTCATTTCATTTTTGTCGCTAAATACATGACCTGGCGGAAATTGACATGAAAAAGAATTTTTTGTTTTTCCTAGACAAAGCTCTAATGTTGTTGGGTTTTCCAAAGGGACATTTAAATCAGGAATAATCTTTTCTTTTTCGGAGCCATGACAATTTGCAAAAGGCTCATTTATATCAGGAATTTTATAATCATATGAAATATGACAACTAGATGAACCGACTCCAGACTCAGAAACAATATATAACTTAAATATTTCACCAGGATTTTGCTCAGCAATACTATAAAGAAATGATAGATCACGATCACTAAAAATGTCAATTGCGTCATCGAACAAAGACATTTTATATGATAAACGTGTAATTGGTGAAATTTGAAAAGAATCGGAGAGATAAGCTAATAGACTAAGATAAGACATGTTTGATTCGATTTCCATGCCACACCTTCTACTTTTTGAATCAACCACATATTCAAACCTCCCATTCACAACATTCCACTTTCCATCTAGGTAGACGACAAATCTAACCATTTTCTTTTTTGAAATTTATAATCACTAATGTAGCTCCACAACACAACACAACACTTTGAAGATTGTAAAATAAAAAGAGAAAAATTTATGTTCAACTGAAAATATAAATGACGGGATAGTACGGACGGTACCCGTCACATCGGGATCAACTCGGTCACAAAGTCTGTTCGGAAACGTCAAAAAGTCGGTTTCGGAATCGTCTTTTCCGGCTAATGAGGCGTCACAAAGACGGCTCACGCTTAGACGCCGAATAAAAAAATAAACGGCTTGAGCCATGAGCCGAGCAGAAACGGAGGCGTCTCCCATAAATCCGGAAACCTCTTGGCAGATCCGAAGCGTCTCCGGAGACGGTGGAGAGTTTGAGGACACGTGTCATCATGTGGTTGGTCCGTGGGAGAGTTCAAAAAAAAGTCGGTTGGGGCGTCTCGGGAATTGCGAAACGTCATCCCGAGACGGTTGAGGGGGCTATTTTGGCAAAGTCACCGGGTCAAAGGCTATATTGGCAATTTTCTCTATTTCTTATTACATAGTCATCCAACAACTAACAACACAAAATTAGTGACATAAATTGAAATCTTACAAGTTTGATTTTTTAACATAAGAAAGGATATAACATGAGGTTTGTGCAAAAAGTATATGACAAGAAATTAGCCTTGTTTGACAAGGAAATCAAGAAAGTAAATAGGTAAACAGTTTGTAAACAATGGCAACTACGACTACAAAGATGATCTGATCAGTTATGGAGATCTTATCATTTTTGTCAACTGCGTCATTTAGAATCGCGGGTGAGCACTTGAGTTCAATGGAGTATGATCCTTTTTCATCTTGAATATCTGGTTCTAAGTTTATCTCCCCAAATACGGATCTGAACTCTCCATAGCTCCACTCCTTTACTCATTTATTATCAAACTTTTAGTTAGTTGTTATAAGATAGTAATAAAACTTGTTACATTGGAGAATGAATTTTATTTCTTCAGTGAAGAGGATACCCTAAACAGGTTTACGCCCTACACATTACGATCCACAATGATTTTAGGCTATCTTTTATATATAAAGATGGCACACTAATCCCTGATCTGAGAGGATTAATCCCTCCAATAGAGAAAGATAGTCTAGAATCATTGTGCATAAGTAAAAGGTGGGAATTATCCCATCCAAGTAATGACAATTATATAAGGTGGGAATTTCAATACTATTGAGACTGCATGTTTGTGTAATTTTTATAATGCGTACAAACTATTTATGGGGTTAAATACGGTTTAATCCTATATTTAAAAAAAAAAAGTACACTTTTAGTCATAATTGTTCATTCACAAATTATAGAACATTTTTTTACTTGAATTGGCAGGTCATTTGTTTTTTATGTCAATAGTTGGAACATAACGTTGTATGTATGTATGTCTATATGACACAAATAATATAATTAGATTGTTTAGGAATCACCTGAAGTTGTTCTCCAATGGTGAAGACAATAGTGTTAGGGTTGGCACGGAAGGTGTAGGGTCCGTCATCAGACAAGAGACGAAATTCTCCAGACTCGGTCGGGATGTGAAGGCCTAAAGCATATGCGGCCGAATCCCGTCTCGGCCCATCCATGGCACCCGGAGTTTGACACGAACGTGGTGTGTGAGGTTGGAGAGATGAGTTACTATGCTTGAACAACGTCATTCTTGTTTCATTTTCCTTAATTTTCTTCCTAGGTTTCTTACCACCATTACTTCCAAAAACTTGTGCCACATCTTTTGCAATTATTTCCAGCTTTTTCGCCAGATTATCCATTTTTTGTCTGTAAACATACAATAATATTCAGAAACACTGAAATAGATATAACCTTTGTGTATCAAAAATTATAATTTACTTTTAGGGAAAATCATCAAAACAAAAGTTTTCTGGCTAAAGCTATATTAGATAAAAATGACTTCTTAATTTTCAAAATCTACTTTTCCAACACCACGTGGACACCCAAGAAGTTCCCCACGTGGAATCTTTAGACAAAATGCCGCCCACGTGGGCTTTTGCGGTAAACTCATTGGTCAATGTTTATGGCAAACCTGTTGTTTGCGCCATATAAATTTTGTGTTGGGATTCTGGCCCTGTTTCACATACTATACTACTTGGTTAAAGGATGAACATTATATAATTGTTTGAGTATGCACAATCTGAATGTGCAGTGACTCGCAAAGGAAGAACAGAGGGTGGGAGGAACTTTGTGTATCACACACAATGATAATATTTCCACACAATGAAAGAGTACATAGGATGGCTATTTATAGCCTTACATCGACGGTTAAATAACCGCTTCTACTTAACCGACACACCCTAAACAAACCGACACAACGTTTGATATTTGGCGCCTAAATTCATTCGGTTGACTTTTTAATTAACATTTTGCAGTAAGAACATTGGCCGGTGAGTTTTCTAGAAGATTTATGACTAGCATTTTTGCCTAAAAATTACATAGGACAATCATCCACGTGTTGTACTCATGTGTACGTGTGGCAAAAGCTATACTTTTTTTCTAAAGCAGAAATTCAATGTTTATTTTGTTAACTTTTACAGAAAATCTTTTAGTTTTGTTTTTCCAATTTTTTTTCATTCCACTTTAAAAAAAATATGTAGATCTATTGGTGTATATAAATTTATAGAACAACGAACCTAAACATCAGAAAGTGTTGATCACTTTTAACATCCCGTCTTCGTTCCGCGGCCACCATAGCCGATCGCGACCAAGCAAACTCCTCTCTATCACCATCGCGACTCCACCTATCCGCCAACAACCCAAAACAGTATTCAGCCTCATTAAACGCGGTATGTAACTCCTCATGCGACATCCCATGACCACTCACCTGAAACATCCCAAACTTAACCGCGGAATCCAACATCTTTTTGATAGAATTCTTGTCCTTGGATTTAATCAATCGGTATTCGATATCCGCAACCGGTAGCCTGTCCATGTCATCAGGGAGATCAAATTCAGGAATATTGTTTAGTTTTTCTGCGTAATTGTTGAAGGGAGGATCAGAGCGAGAGGATATTTTAGGATTAGGCATTGGAGATGATGGTTGTGTTGATGGAGATGACGTAAGGCGACCCTTAATTCTCGAGAGAGCCATGGATTAGTTTAGGATCGAGATTGTTTTGTTTTATGGGATGGAATGGAGAAGAAGATGTGAATTATAGTTGTTGCATGGCGTGTTTTTTGCATGTCGGGGTGGCTGGCACGTCTTTCTGCATTGATGACTTGTATACTTTTTGTATCTTCTTGTTATTCATATAGATGATACTTGTACTTTCGATGTGCATATAGAAATATTAACGTGATTAAACATGTACACAACACCGTTTATTTTTTATTGTCTAAATTAGGATTAGTCTATTTTTATGTTTTTATTGGTTGTTTTTGTTTAGGAGTTGTGAGGTGTGATCTTGTGAGTATTTTATATGTTCTTTGTAACATAATTATTTTTATTTGATTTATAGAGTAACATCAGCCTTAAACCCCCCCAATCTCTGGTATCAGAGCCATAACGGCTCCTGTTCTCCCTATCTGAGGTTCGGATTAGTATGCTCTGTGACTGCCGGCTTTGTACGGATCTCTCACATCAGAAAACCAACCTTACTAGGCATTGAGTAACAGACTGGTACGACACACTAAACCATTTCCTAGAGTCTAAAAGTAGCTTGTTGAGTGAGTGGTAAGTCGGAAGGGTCCGCGGTAAAGTCTCAAAGGTCCGAGCTTGAAGATTTGAAGAGTGGTTGTTAGGAGTCCAAACCCAGTTATGAACCAAGATCTATCCCGTATGTCTAGTTTTAGATCGTCGTCCGCGTCCAAGATTGATCAGTTATATGAGATCTCTTATGTATCAGCGAATGCTTTGCCATCACCCCAGATCCATCGTCGTCTGAATACCAAACGGAGTTCCCTCCGTTAACCACCTTTGAAAGAGGTCAACAAAAGACAAAACACAGCTGGAAGATCCAAAACCCAACAGTTATGGGTCCCAACGGTCCCGTAGCCCAAACCAACCCTGTTGAAGCCACACTAAACTGGCAAAGTGAGAATGTTGTTGCTCAAAACAGTGCCCTCAAAACCATCATAGCACAGCAGGATGTTATTACAAAAAACCAAGAAACGTTGGTTAACAAAGTTCGTGGTCTTGAAGACATCATTCATGAAGTCAAGATGAAAATTCTTGAGCTCCATAATGATCTCCTTCAAATAGTCCAGAACGCTCCTTTCTCACAAAGCCCCAGAGGCCTAATCGAAAAAGAAGCTGAAATGAAGTTCCTCAAGGCTCAACTCACAGATCTGGAAAGACAGCACAAACAACAACGGCTTCCAACGCTTGAAGACGATCCATGGAGGTTACCCTCCACACCATTCGTCAGAACAGCCTTTGACCCTCAACCGTTACCCATAACAACTCTCTCACAATCCTCCCCGTCAATGAATTTATGGTCAAGAGGACAAGCCAAGGCAAGAACGAAGCGACCCTCCCCTTCTAGAAGCAACTCCTCGGGAAACACCATCCAAAAGCCAACAACAAGCAGATCCAAGGACGAACAAGCTTATGATGACAGCATGATGATAGCCTCGTCCAAACCTCCAGATGACATACCCATACAACAAGAAGACCCCATATCCTTCTTCCTGGAAAAAATACGTCAACAACCCCCAAGCAACAAACTTCCGAGTATTGTAACCTCCACCAAAAGAAAACGTAGCGGCAATGAAGACGACGGAAGAAGAGCTAAAGTCGCCAAATTAACTAGGCATACTAAGCTCCGCTTCGTATCCAAGAGAAAGCTGAAAATAAAAACTCCTGATGAAAAGAACAAAACACCAAGCCCAAAGTGTATCAACATGGTGAAACCACTCGCACGAAAGACAAGAGTACCAACGCCCCTTGCAAAGGTCCATCTTCTCACCAGCACATATGCTAAACCCATCCCGGTCATAGCCTTTTTTGACACCGGATCTGCCGCAAGTCTTCTTAATCCAGCGATTCTTCCAGCAGAATACTGGAAACCACACCGTCAGCATTTTATTGCTGCAAACGGCGAGCATTTCACGATTGACAAAATAAGTACCCCAATACACTTGAGAATCTTCCCGACTTGCACTGTCAAGCATAGATTCTTAGGATCAGACACTCATGGCAAAGACCTCCTCATTGGCTTTGATATTCTATATCGATTACGAGATTTACGATATGGACAAGAGGGCCTGAGATACAAAAAATTTGTCAATCCATGGAGTCCAGACAGACGGCTTTACATGATCTCACCCCTCCCCATTGAAACCATAAAAGCCAAAATTATCCAAACCTCCTGTGCCTCTAGCCATACAGAATTCCTCACAAAACATCACTCCCCTTTGTGGCTGAACCCGGATTTTTTCGTATCCTTGCCTTTCAAACAAAATGAAGACATCAACCCTACAAAAGCCAGTCACCCAGGCATGAATCCTGAACACACCCAACTTGCCACGCAAGAACTTTCCGATCTACTGTCACAATGTCTCATTGAACCGACAACCTCCCAATGGGCATGTGAAGCGTTCTATGTCAATAAACGCAGTGAACAAACTCGGGGAAAGCTAAGACTAGTGATTAATTACCAACCACTAAACCATTTCCTTGCAGATGATAAATTCCCACTGCCCTAAAAAAGATCGCTGTTCCAATCCCTAGTTAAAGTTTGATCTTAAAGCCGGTTTTTGGCAATTAGGTATCAAACCAGAGGACAGGCACAAAACGGCTTTTTGCATCCCTGACCACCATTACCAATGGAAGGTAATGCCTTTCGGTTTAAAAAATGCGCCATCAGTATTCCAAAAAGCAATGGTACGCATATTTGAACCAATTCTCAGCAATGCCCTGATCTACATAGATGATATCCTCTTGTTCTCAGAAGATGAAGAGTCACACATAAAACTCCTAGAAAATTTCCATTCCATAGTCCAACAATATGGAATCATGCTTTCAGAGAAAAAAATGGAGATCGTTGTTGGTACCATTGATTTCCTCGGAATGAAGATTGCTGATGGAAAGTACCAACCTCAGCCACACATTGCAAAAGAGCTACACCAATTTCCAGAGAAGCTGACGTCACAAAAAGAAGTCCAACAGTTCCTTGGATTGGTCAATTATATGGCAGATTTTCTGCCAAAATTGTCAAATCACACGGTACACCTGTTTCCCATGCTAAGAAAGGATCCACCAACTTGGTCTGAAAAGCAAACGCAAGCTGTCAAAGAAATAAAGCAACTGGCTGACAGTATGCCACCATTAAAGATTCCTGCACCAAAAGAAAAAAGAATCCTTCAGACAGACGCAAGTGATGAGCACTGGGCAGCAGTCCTACTTGCGGAAGATGACAAAGGAACCAGAACGATTTGTGGATACAAAAGTGGCACGTTTAAAGAGTCAGAAAAGCACTACCACTCTACCTACAAAGAAATCCTAGCTGTAAAAAGAGGGATAGAGAAATTCCAATTTCACTTATTTGGATATGATTTTCTGATAGAAATGGACATGTCATCTTTTCCAAAGATGTTACAATTCAAAAGAAAGATGCTCCCAGAATCTCAATTATTACGTTGGGCAAACTGGTTCTCACAGTGGAAATTCACTGTTAAGCACATAAAGGGAAAAGAGAATATCTTTGCAGATTTTCTGTCCAGACCAAAGGCCTATAAAGGCAACGACGCCCAAATGGTCCAACACCACCACATCCACCACCCACACATCATCCCTGCAATCTTTATGATGGAAGACGCCTCATCAAGCGACACGAAAGAAGTCTCACTCTATCAAGATTTCAAAGACAAAGGAGTCCCAGAAGAAATCATAGAAGAAATTGCAGATCGAACATTCAAAGACAAGGCTCAGCTGAATTACAAAACATTCCTCACTATAACCCTAAAAAACCATGGATTGTTCATGAAAGGTCTTGCAATCCACCTTGATTACCCATTCCTCAATATCTTCCACATAAATGACCTGTACAACCTACCAAAAGAAGCGTTATGCTTTTTCTGGTATCTTTTCGAGTCTTACAGCATTGCCATGACCTTCAATGGATCAAAACTCCTCCGGTACCTGATCGACTGTAATTTTGGAGAACTCCCCAAAGAAAGAAGAAATGCCCTCACCCTTCTCCAATGTTTTCTTACCGCTTCACCAGTGGACAGGACAGATAGCATCCGCCCATAAGAAATACTGTCTGGTTATCTTTCGAAGGCCAGGTTGCTACATACCCCCAACAGTTCCCCAAGGACCGTCATTTGTTTTCCATGCCCCTTACTGCTTCACTCATGGCTGGTACACCGGAAAACCTTCAAGAGTCTCCTACAGGAGTACCCACTCAGAAGAATGGAGAGAAATCCGTCGGTGTTTGGCTCTCGCAAATGGATACTCTCCGGATACTATCCCACAACACATCCTGTATGGGTCGATGCTCTGGCCAGGAGACCATCCCCAAGTAAAAATATGGGAAGAAGCTGCAAATGAATACATTGAGAAACATCTTTTCGACTATGACAGCCCGCATTTCGATCCATATGAAGATGACCCGTCTCACCCAGATTCTCGTTGGAAGTAAAAGAAGAGTCCAAAAAAGCTCCGTTATGTTTAATAATATATTATTATGTGTGCTAGTGTGCTAATAGTGTGCTTAAGAATAAATTAGGCTTTAATCACTCTTAAAGTGATGTAAGCACTTATGTCATGATTATGTCATGACTAGATATTTTCTTTTATGTATTATTAGTGTGATGTCATGGATGATGTAATATCCCCCTTCCTTGGCCTATAAAAGGAAGGCTCCCCCTCATTTGTAAATCATCCTTGGAAAGAAATAAAATCCTTTTCTATACTTCTCTCTCTAGTCTCTTGACTCATATAGAGTCTTGTAATATAAGTCCGGTTTCTTCTTGAGTCCTCCTTAGTCCCCTGAGTCTTCTTCAACACTACCAAGAGTCCTCCCCCTCCATGAGTCTTACTGGTCTTATATAGATCAGCCTTAAATCCCCCATCCTTGGAAAGAAATAAAATCCTTTTCTATACTTCTCTCTCTAGTCTCTTGAGTCATATAGAGTCTTGTAATATAAGTCCGGTGTCTTCATGAGTCCTCCTTAGTCCCCTGAGTCTTCTTCTATACTATCAAGTGTCCTCCCCCTCCATGAGTCTTACTGGTCTTATATAGATCAGCCTTAAACCCCCCATCTCTGGTATCAGAGCCATAACGGCTCCTGTTCTCCCTATCTGTGGTTCGGATTAGTATGCTCTGTGACTGCCGGCTTTGTACGGATCTCTCACATCAGAAAACCAACCTTACTAGGCATTGAGTAACAGACTGGTACGACACACTAAACCATTTCCTAGAGTCTAAAAGTAGCTTGTTGAGTGAGTGGTAAGTCGGAAGGGTCCGCGGTAAAGTCTCAAAGGTCCGAGCTTGAAGATTTGAAGAGTGGTTGTTAGGAGTCCAAACCCAGTTATGAACCAAGATCTATCCCGTATGTCTAGTTTTAGATCGTCGTCTGCGTCCAAGATTGATCAGTTATATGAGATTTCTTATGTATCTGATGAATCTAAAATACCTATTACTAATATGCCCATGGTTAACCCCTACAGTGTCTTCTCCAAACCCCATGTGTCATTCTCCAGAAAAGTAAAACAATTAGTAGGTTCTACGTCAAACCCAGACGTCAAGGAGTTTGTTCAAACCTCAAAGTTTGATTCACACCTACTCCCTGCCACAACCTCAGAACACCTAGTCACCCTCTCCCTACCCCCAGATCTTCCAAGGATCTGTCTATCCCAAGGATACACACATATCCACTTCGGTGCGATAAGGCTAGCCCTTACCTTCCACGGAAGAAAAGGACTACCTGCGTTTGCTAGAATCGCCCTCGTCGATACTAGATTTGTGGAGTACCAGCACGCCTGCATCGGTACTATCCAAACCACGCTAAACGCCGGAACAGTATTTGTCACTCTGTTCCCCAACTTCAACATGCCCCTGAACGATCCATCCTTGTTAACAGCCCTGAAAGCCCAGATCCAGATCGGTGGTACGCCACAAGTAAACACCTTTCAGGCTACCTTTCACTATCAGATGGCATACAGAGTCCAAAATCACTCTTTAGACATCATGGTCCCTGGAAAAGATAACTCCGGTGACGCACTGTTCATAGAGATCGATTCAAACTCTACACCTACCTGCACATATGTTCCCAAACAGTTGTCCAGAGAAGAGCTCACAAAGCTCCTCCCAGAAAAATGGATAACAAATTACGAACAGCTTCACCAAGCACCGGTCCAGACAACAGCTGCCCCTGACTTTGTCCGTCATCATGATGGCCTAGTTGAGGTCAAGTTTGCAAAACAAGATCGTATAGATGTTTTTCCTGCGATCCACATGATCCAACCGGTCGAAGTCCCTGCAGACCAACACTGCCCATACGACATTTGTTACTGCCAACAATGTCTAGATGAAGCAGATCGGGTGGAATACGACGAAGACATGCCGAAAAGAAAGAAAAAGGGATCTCAACGATCGTTAAAGAAAAGATATGAAGCTGGAGACCCAAACGTCGGTCTTCTCGGAGAACCATCAGGAAAGTTCGACTACTATGTCCTGTATGGTGACTCAACTCCAAAGCCTGAACCAACAACCCACAAACCACCAACACCAAAACACCCACCCCCTCAATTCAGTGAATGCTTTGCCATCACCCCAGATCCGTCGTCGTCTGAATACCAAACGGAGTTCCCTCCGTTAACCACCTTTGAAAGAGGTCAACAAAAGACAAAACACAGCTGGAAGATCCAAAACCCAACAGTTATGGGTCCCAACGGTCCCGTAGCCCAAACCAACCCTGTTGAAGCCACACTAAACTGGCAAAGTGAGAATGCTGTTGCTCAAAACAGTGCCCTCAAAACCATCATAGCACAGCAGGATGTTATTACAAAAAACCAAGAAACGTTGGTTAACAAAGTTCGTGGTCTTGAAGACATCATTCATGAAGTCAAGATGAAAATTCTTGAGCTCCAAAATGATCTCCTTCAAATAGTCCAGAACGCTCCTTTCTCACAAAGCCCCAGAGGCCTAATCGAAAAAGAAGCTGAAATGAAGTTCCTCAAGGCTCAACTCACAGATCTGGAAAGACAGCACAAACAACAACGGCTTCCAACGCTTGAAGACGATCCATGGAGGTTACCCTCCACACCATTCGTCAGAACAGCCTTTGACCCTCAACCGTTACCCATAACAACTCTCTCACAATCCTCCCCGTCAATGAATTTATGGTCAAGAGGACAAGCCAAGGCAAGAACGAAGCGACCCTCCCCTTCTGGAAGCAACTCCTCGGGAAACACCATCCAAAAGCCAACAACAAGCAGATCCAAGGACGAACAAGCTTATGATGACAGCATGATGAGAGCCTCGTCCAAACCTCCAGATGACATACCCATACAACAAGAAGACCCCATATCCTTCTTCCTGGAAAAAATACGTCAACAACCCCCAAGCAACAAACTTCCGAGTATTGTAACCTCCACCAAAAGAAAACGTAGCGGCAATGAAGACGACGGAAGAAGAGCTAAAGTCGCCAAATTAACTAGGCATACTAAGCTCCGCTTCGTATGCAAGAGAAAGCTGAAAATAAAAACTCCTGATGAAAAGAACAAAACACCAAGCCCAAAGTGTATCAACATGGTGAAACCACTCGCACGAAAGACAAGAGTACCAACGCCCCTTGCAAAGGTCCATCTTCTCACCAGCACATATGCTAAACCCATCCCGGTCATAGCCTTTTTTGACACCGGATCTGCCGCAAGTCTTCTTAATCCAGCGATTCTTCCAGCAGAATACTGGAAACCACACCGTCAGCATTTTATTGCTGCAAACGGCGAGCATTTCACGATTGACAAAATAAGTACCCCAATACACTTGAGAATCTTCCCGACTTGCACTATCAAGCATAGATTCTTAGGATCAGACACTCATGGCAAAGACCTCCTCATTGGCTTTGATATTCTATATCGATTACGAGATTTACGATATGGACAAGAGGGCCTGAGATACAAAAAATTTGTCAATCCATGGAGTCCAGACAGACGGCTTTACATGATCTCACCCCTCCCCATTGAAACCATAAAAGCCAAAATTATCCAAACCTCCTGTGCCTCTAGCCATACTGAATTCCTCACAAAACATCACTCCCCTTTGTGGCTGAACCCGGATTTTTTCGTATCCTTGCCTTTCAAACAAAATGAAGACATCAACCCTACAAAAGCCAGTCACCCAGGCATGAATCCTGAACACACCCAACTTGCCACGCAAGAACTTTCCGATCTACTGTCACAAAGTCTCATTGAACCGACAACCTCCCAATGGGCATGTGAAGCGTTCTATGTCAATAAACGCAGTGAACAAACTCGGGGAAAGCTTAGACTAGTGATTAATTACCAACCACTAAACCAATTCCTTGCAGATGATAAATTCCCACTGCCCCAAAAAAGATCGCTGTTCCAATCCCTAGTTAATGCAAAAGTCTTGTCAAAGTTTGATCTTAAAGCCGATTTTTGGCAATTAGGTATCAAACCAGAGGACAGGCACAAAACGGCTTTTTGCATCCCTGACCACCATTACCAATGGAAGGTAATGCCTTTCGGTTTAAAAAATGCGCCATCAGTATTCCAAAAAGCAATGGTACGCATATTTGAACCAATTCTCAGCAATGCCCTGATCTACATAGATGATATCCTCTTGTATCAGAGCCATAACGGCTCCTGTTCTCCCTATCTGAGGTTCGGATTAGTATGCTCTGTGACTGCCGGCTTTGTACGAATCTCTCACATCAGAAAACCAACCTTACTAGGCATCGAGTAACAGACTGGTACGACACACTAAACCATTTCCTAGAGTCTAAAAGTAGCTTGTTGAGTGAGTGGTAAGTCGGAAGGGTCCGCGGTAAAGTCTCAAAGGTCCGAGCTTGAAGATTTGAAGAGTGGTTGTTAGGAGTCCAAACCCAGTTATGAACCAAGATCTATCCCGTATGTCTAGTTTTAGATCGTCGTCCGCGTCCAAGATTGATCAGTTATATGAGATATCTTATGTATCTGATGAATCTAAAATACCTATTACTAATATGCCCATGGTTAACCCCTATAGTGTCTTCTCCAAACCCCATGTGTCATTCTCCAGAAAAGTAAAACAATTAGTAGGTTCTACGTCAAACCCAGTCGTCAAGGAGTTTGTTCAAACCTCAAAGTTTGATTCACACCTACTCCCTGCCACAACCTCAGAACACCTAGTCACCCTCTCCCTACCCCCAGATCTTCCAAGGATCTGTCTATCCCAAGGATATACACATATCCACTTCGGTGCGATAAGGTTAGCCCTTACCTTCCACGGAAGAAAAGGACTACCAGCGTTTGCTAGGATCGCCCTCGTCGATACTAGATTTGTGGAGTACCAGCACACCTGCATCGGTACTATCCAAACCACGCTAAACGCCGGAACAGTATTTGTCACTCTGTTCCCCAACTTCAATATGCCCCTGAACGATCCATCCTTGTTAACAGCCCTGAAAGCCCAGATCCAGATCGGTGGTACGCCACAAGTAAACACCTTTCAGGCTACCTTCCACTATCAGATGGCATACAGAGTCCAAAATCACTCGTTGGACATCATGGTCCCTGGAAAAGATAATTCCGGTGATGCACTGTTCATAGAGATCGATTCAAACTCTACACCTACCTGCACATATGTTCCCAAACAGTTGTCCAGAGAAGAGCTCACAAAGCTCCTCCCAGAAAAATGGATAACAAATTACGAACAGCTTCACCAAGCACCGGTCCAGACAACAGCTGCCCCTGACTTTGTCCGTCATCATGATGGCCTAGTTGAGGTCAAGTTCGCAAAACAAGATCGTAGAGATGTCTTTCCTGCGATCCACATGATCCAACCGGTCGAAGTCCCTGCAGACCAGCACTGCCCATATGACATTTGTTACTGCCAACAAT
The DNA here is from genome assembly GCA_032199755.1 of Ambrosia artemisiifolia. NCBI lineage: Eukaryota > Viridiplantae > Streptophyta > Magnoliopsida > Asterales > Asteraceae > Ambrosia > Ambrosia artemisiifolia. Next base: position 34,382,297 of record CM063513.1, read on the forward strand.
GTCTAGATGAAGCAGATCGGGTAGAATACGACGAAGACGTTCCGAAAAGAAAGAAAAAAGGCTCCCAAAGATCGTTAAAGAAAAGATATGAAGCTGGAGACCCAAACGTCGGTCTTCTCGGAGAACCATCAGGAAAGTTCGACTACTATGTCCTGTATGGTGACTCAACCCCAAAGCCTGAACCAACAACCCACAAACCACCAGCACCAAAACACCCACCCCCTCAATTCAGCGAATGCTTTGCCATCACCCCAGATCCATCGTCGTCTGAATACCAAACGGAGTTCCCTCCGTTAACCACCTTTGAAAGAGGTCAACAAAAGACAAAACACAGCTGGAAGATCCAAAACCCAACAGTCATGGGTCCCAACGGTCCTGTAACCCAAACCAACCCTGTTGAAGCCACACTAAACTGGCAAAGTGAGAATGCTGTTGCTCAAAACAGTGCCCTCAAGACTATCATAGCACAGCAAGATGTTATCACAAAAAACCAAGAAACATTGGTTAACAAAGTTCGTGGTCTTGTAGACATCATTCATGAGATCAGGATGAAAATTCTTGAGCTCCATAATGATCTCCTTCAAATAGTTCAGAACGCTCCTTTCTCACAAAGCCCCAGAGGACTAATCGAAAAAGAAGCTGAAATGAAGTTCCTCAAGGCTCAACTCACAGATCTGGAAAGACAGCACAAACAACAAAGGCTTTCAACGCTTGAAGACGATCCATGGAGGTTACCCTCCACACCTTTTGTCAGAACAGCCTTTGATCCTCAACCATTGCCCATAACAACTCCCTCACAATCCTCCCCGTCAATGAATCTATGGTCAAGAGGACAAGCCAAGACAAGAACAAAACAACCCTCCCCTTCTGGAAGCAACTCCTCGGAAAACATCATCCAAATGCCAACAACAAACAGATCCAAGGACGAACAAGCTTATGATGACAGCATGATGATAGCCTCGTCCAAACCTCCAGAAGACATACCCATACAACAAGAAAACCCCATATCCTTCTTCCTGGAAAAAATACGCCAACAACCCTCAGGCAACAAACTTCCGATTATTGTAACCTCCACCAAAAGAAAACGTAGTGACAATAAAGACGACGGAAGAAGAGCTAAAGTCGCCAAATTAACAAGGCGTACTAAGCTCCGCTTCGTATGCAAGAGAAAGCTAAAAATAAAAACTCCCGATGAAAAGAACAAAACACCAAGCCCAAAGTGTATCAACATGGTGAAACCACTCGCACGAAAGACAAGAGTACCAATGCCCCTTGCAAAGGTCCATCTTCTCACCAGCACATATGCTAAACCCATCCCGGTCATAGCCTTTTTTGACACTAGATCTGCCGCAAGTCTTCTTAATCCAGCTATTCTTCCAACAGAATACTGGAAACCACACCGTCAGCATTTTATTGCTGCAAACGGCGAACATTTCACAATTGACAAAATTAGTACTCCAATACACTTGAGAATCTTCCCGACTTGCACTGTCAAGCATAGATTCTTAGGATCAGACACTCATGGCAAAGACCTCCTCATTGGTTTTGATATTCTATATCGATTACGAGATTTACTATATGGACAAGAAGGCCTGAGATACAAAAAATTTGTCAATCCATGGAGTCCAGACAGACGGCTTTACATGATCTCACCCCTCCCCATTGAAACCATAAAAGCCAAAATTATCCAAACCTCCTATGCCTCTAACCATACTGAATTCCTCACAAAACATCACTCCCCTTTGTGGCTGAACCCGGATTTTTTCGTATCCTTGCCTTTCAAACAAAATGAAGACATTAATCCTACAAAAGCCAGTCACCCAGGCATGAATCCTGAACACACCCAACTTGCCACACAAGAACTTTCCGATTTACTGTCACAAAGTCTCATTGAACCGACAACCTCCCAATGGGCATGTGAAGCGTTCTATGTCAATAAACGCAGTGAACAAACTCGGGGAAAGCTAAGACTAGTGATTAATTACCAACCACTAAACCATTTCCTAGCAGACGATAAGTTCCCACTGCCCCAAAAAAGATCGCTGTTCCAATCCCTAGTTAATGCAAAGGTTTTGTCAAAGTTTGATCTTAAAGCTGGTTTTTGGCAATTAGGTATCAAACCAGAGGACAGACACAAAACGGCCTTTTGCATCCCTGATCATCATTACCAATGGAAGGTAATGCCTTTCGGTTTAAAAAATGCGCCATCAGTGTTCCAAAAAGCAATGGTACGCATATTTGAACCGATTCTCAGCAATGCCTTGATCTACATAGATGATATCCTCTTGTTCTCAGAAGATGAAGGGTCACACATAAAGCTCCTAGAAAATTTCCATTCCATAGTCCAGCAATATGGAATCATGCTTTCAGAGAAAAAAATGGAGATCGGAGTTGGTACCATTGATTTCCTCGGAATGAAGATTGCTGATGGAAAGTACCAACCTCAGCCACACATTGCAAAAGAGCTACACCAATTTCCAGATAAGCTGACGTCACAAAAAGAAGTCCAACAGTTCCTTGGATTGGTCAATCATATGGCAGATTTTCTGCCAAAATTGTCAAATCACACTGTACACTTGTTTCCCATGCTAAGAAAAGACCCACCAACTTGGTCTGAAAAGCAAACGCAAGCTGTCAAAGATATAAAGCAACTGGCTGACAGTATGCCACCATTAAAGATTCCTGCACCAAAGGACAAAAGAATCCTTCAGACAGACGCAAGTGATGAGCACTGGGCAGCAGTCCTACTTGCGGAAGATGACAAAGGAACCAGAACAATTTGTGGATACAAAAGTGGCACGTTTAAAGAGTCAGAAAAGCACTACCACTCTACCTACAAAGAAATCCTAGCTGTAAAAAGAGGGATAGAGAAATTCCAATTTCACTTAATTGGATATGATTTTCTGATAGAAATGGACATGTCATCTTTTCCAAAGATGTTACAATTCAAAAGAAAGATGCTCCCAGAATCTCAATTATTACGTTGGGCAAACTGGTTCTCACAGTGGAAATTCACTGTTAAGCACATAAAAGGAAAAGAGAATATCTTTGCAGATTTTCTGTCCAGACCAAAGGCCTATAAAAGCAACAATGCCCAAATGGTCCAACACCACCACATCCACCACCCACACATCATCCCTGCAGTCTTTATGATGGAAGACGCCTCATCAAGCAGCACGAAAGAAGTCTCACTCTATCAAGATTTCAAAGACAAAGGAGTCCCAGAGGAAATCATAGAAGAAATTGCAGATCGAACGTTCAAAGACAAGGCTCAGCTAAATTACAAAACATTCCTCACTATAACCCTAAAAAACCATGGGTTGTTCATGAAAGGTCTTGCAATCCACCCTGATTACCCATTCCTCAATATCTTCCACATAAATGACCTGTACAACCTACCAAAAGAAGCGTTATGCTTTTTCTGGTATCTTTTCGAGTCTTACAGCATTGCCATGACCTTCAACGGATCAAAACTCCTCCGGTACCTGATCGACTGTAATTTTGGAGAACTCCCCAAAGAAAGAAGAAATACCCTCACCCTTCTCCAATGGTTCTTACCACTTCACCAGTGGACAGGAAAGATAGCATCCGCCCATAAAAAATACTGTCTTGTTATCTTTCGAAGGCCAGGCTGCTACATACCCCCAACAGTTCCCCAAGGACCGTCATTTGTTTTCCATGCCCCTTACTGCTTCACTCATGGCTGGTACACAGGAAAACCTTCAAGAGTCTCCTACAAGAGTACCCACTCAGAAGAATGGAAAGAAATCCGTCGGTGTTTGGCTCTCGCAAATGGATACTCTCCGGATACTATCCCACAACACATCCTGTATGGATCGATGCTCTGGCCAGGAGACCATCCCCAAGTAAAAATATGGGAAGAAGCTGCAAATGAATACATTGAAAATCATCTTTTTGACTATGACAGCCCGCATTTCGATCCATATGAAGATGACCCGTCTCACCCAGATTCTCGTTGGAAGTAAAAGAAGAGTCCAAGAAAGCTCCGATATGTTTAATAGTATTTTATTATGTGTGCTAGTGTGCTAATAGTGTGCTTAAGAATAAATTAGGCTTTAATCACTCTTAAAGTTATGTAAGCACTTATGTCATGGTTATGTCATGACTAGATATTTTCTTTTATGTATTAATGGTGTGTGATGTCATGGATGATGTAATATCCCCCTTCCTTGGCCTATAAAAGGAAGGCTTCCCCTCATTTGTAGATCATCCTTGGAAAGAAATAAAAACCTTTTCTATACTTCTCTCTCTAGTCTCTTGAGTCATATAGAGTCTTGTAAAATAAGTCCGGTGTCTTCTTAAGTCCTTCTTAGTCCCCTGAGTCCTCTTCTACACTACCAAGTGTCCTCCCCCTCCATGAGTCTTACTGGTCTTATATAGATCAGCCTTAAACCCCCCCCCCCCCCCCATCAACAGTAGTCTTACTGGTTTTTTTATTTAATGATGAGAAATTATATAATACACAATTGTGGTTTATGTCTACATGGACAAGGTAGTCATTGTATCCTTTCTACCTAACCTCATCATGCCACCTCGTCCCCTTAATCCACTCATCATACGACCTCACCAATCAAATGTCCCTCGTCAGCATAATCCGTAATCTGATATTACGGTTTCATCAAAAGCACAAATTAAACCCCCCTCCCCCCAATGCACAATTGTTTTTTACTGTACCACCAAAAAATAAAAAAAAAATCCAACTCTTTCAACTTATAGTTAAAGTTGCATGGGCTTAACTGAGTACTCTACATATGGCGATAGACAATGGTTTTATAGTTAGTTGTGCACGCTGGCATATGACGACGTTGGTGGAATACAATGCGACACTTACAATTAAGCAGGGGCGGATGTAACTTTAAATGAGTGTAACACCCGCTGCCCCTTAACCTTTTCGATGTAATACGAATTTTTATTTAGTTTCTATGTTTTTTGTATTACGTTACGCCTGAAATTATATTAACGCTAGTCCTCAGTTATTTAAAAACATAAAACACTCTCAAAGTTTATCATTAGCCCAACATAAAAAGAGATAGAAGCCTATAAGTTCATAACTCAGTGACCCATTCCATTTGTGAATTATTAGATATATATAGAAGCCCATAAGGCTTAAGCCCAATTAGTTAGTTAAGGGTAGAGGTGCACATATAAAGTTTTTGTAATATCCGGTTCCAGATATGAACTGGGTCCGAATATGAATAGGTATAAGAAAATTGGGTATTGAGAGAAACTGAGTAGGGTTTGGGTACGGGTATTGATGAGAAAAATCATACCATATATACCTGGGTAGAGTATGATCGGGTTCGGGTATTAATTTCCGTTTTTAAAAATTATGTTTTTTTTTATTTTACATAAAAATAATTTTTTTTTAAAATTATATTTGGGTTGCAATTTGTAAAAATAATAATATAAATTATAATAACATAAATTAACCAAACTACAAACTATATGCTTTATTATATGCATATTTAAAAAAAGTTAAATATAAAAGTTGCAAAGTAAACATAAAATATACTTAAAACAAAATGTATACATTACGATGCAAAAAAAGAATATTAAGTTGAGAGCTCCATCAATACATAAAGAGATAATCGATTGTTTCGTTTTCAATGTGAGAAAGTTAAGTAGAAAAATTTTTTGAACGTTATTCTTAAAATTTTCTGCTTACAAGTCATATTGGCCGTTTTTCAGATATAAACATCAAACCAACAATTCGCATCCTTTCAGTCCTTAGGACAACCATTATATAATTTGTTTTAGCTAAAATCAGTTTCAAGAGAACATATAATCTAGCAGTTTCATTCACGATTCACATTAGGATATGGGTCCCGAATCACCATGGCTCCTTTAGTCCCTTACATGTGATCTTTTCAACCATTTTTATCACATAACTACACTAGTGATCCTTTAAATGTTTGATTACACAACTATCCAATTGAGCCTTTTAATCTTGTTGATCAAATATGGTATGATTTCACAAATAATAATCCACCTAAACGTAAACTTATCTGATTCGTGTACCAACATGTAACTTTTAAGATCGTACCGAGTTGGGTTACGTTGATCTCGATTTTAATTACTATCGGATATACCATATATCCAGGATATACCATATATCCAACACCTTTCAATCTAGTTGATCACAAAACTACCCATGAGATCCATAGACTAGTGATCAGGACCTTACACCTTGTTCACCACTGACTGAATCACCTATTCTAGAACATATCGATAAGAATTCTAAAAAGATATTTTAGAATCAGGTATAAGCAAATGCGTTAAAAATAAACACATAACAACAAACATGTACTTTCCTACTTAAGTTATGTAACACTCATCTTTGTCCGTAGGAATGTGTAACTCTTGACTTTCTTCACCGATCTTTGACTTCAAAGGCAAACAAACATTATGCAAGTGATATACAATTCAACTTTCATAACCTACGGCCATGTGCCCATGTCGAATTCTTACTCCCTCAATTGATCACTAACTCACTCATTTGAATCATTAGGACTTAGTTCTATACATTTTAACACTTGTAATGAATGATTCCCAGTTCATCGTTTTTACCCTTTGACCCGTTGGAGGGTCATTACAACATAAATTTACCTTCCCTATATACGTACCCAACCATAATCTAATCATGGTTAACTTATGATTCTCAACTCTTTGATGATTTTAGCTACATATGCTCACAGCATCACCATTATAAGTTAACTATCAAATAAATGACATTCATACTTGTCCATCAAAGTTCATAATTCAAGTTCTAAACATCAATCCTTACATAGGCATGATGTATGCTACGTCTTTTGACAACTCCCACCCATTTTGGCTGTCTATACCTCATTTAACATAATACCCCAAATATTACCATTTCGTGGTCAATTTCCATCTACACTCACATGCCCAAAATCTTTGATTCAGTAAAGTTGTTTAACCAATATCAAGAGCCTAGTCACATAATATAAACGATAATCTATAATAACGAGACTCGTAAAATGTTTAATGATTAGAACATATACCCCCCACCAAGTTACCGAATACTCACTTGCACTAAAGAAACACTAGTTTAAATGGGTATCTTTAGTCTAAGGCTCGATGGGGTATTGGAGTGTATGATCTTCTGGATTACCTACGAGTTCGTCTTGAATCTAACGGTCTGCAAAACTAAAGAGCACCATTACGCTCATCATGAGAAGACAAAGGTGGGAGCTCTTCTCGACCATCTGACCGAACAAGTACCTTTTTCTAGGGAGCAAGGTATGAGTGATAGCAGGAAGTTGGAGTTGTTTACCTTATGTTGATGAGTCTAATATTTATACGGATGATGATGTAAGATTATTCGAGAATGTCACTTTCATAATATCCATTTGGTCTCCTCTATGCTGACCGTTAGTAGTGGCAAAGAAAGGTGTGTACTAGCATAATGTTACCGGCCAGACGTTAGTGGTTAATGGAGGGAATGAGGATCCGTACGATGCTACTGGCTAGACGTCGTTGTCGTATCGTCCTTTTTGTCCCCCTACAGCAACTGCCAGACACTTCCGTTGTGTGGATGGATCTGCGGGATGCTATTGGTTGGATGTCATTTTCACACGCCATCTCCTCGCCACGAGTTTGTGCACATAGTCGTTGCACCCCTGTGGGTGACTTGCTTTGTCACTCTGTGAGACATGGGCCGGGTTTAACCTTGCTTCCAAGGATTTGAGTCTCTATCCCTTCGTATTGATGCTTATAATTGGTGACAATTTGGGTCACCTAAATTGTCACCCAACTATCAACTCCTATAAAACAATAGGCCCATCCTCATATGATATCTTTTTTTGAAAACAAAAAATATAAACCTTTTTCATCAAGCATATTGATAATAAACCATTTAAAAAATCACCAAACAAGGGTGTGAATAAACCTTTCAAAAAGTAAAAAAAAAAATGTTGAAAGACCATTCCTGTCAACCAAAATACAATGTCATATTCAAAGAAAGACCTTTGGTCAACAAAATTGTCACCCAACTATTAGACAACATCAACTTACAGACAGTTTATGTTGACAACACAAAATTTGACAAAAACAAAACTTTGTAGCAGCCTATGCATACATTAAATGCACAACACCTTTCTTTTCTTCTATGTTATAACCTGCAAACCCCTAATCAGGGGGTGTCAAAACCTCGGTTCGAGGCTAGTATTAACCAGATAGAGGCGGGAAATCATCTTCGTCTTTTAAATGGTACGAGGATGGTAAAGGGAACCTACACATTTTCAACCAGAAGAACACCATCAATCACGGATTGTACATTCCGAGAGCAACGTACAACCGACATAGCAGTAGAGATGAAATGAGCTTTTTTTCAAGGGAAAAGATACATTTCCTATACCTATCCATACCAGAAACAGATCTGGGCCTCTGGGAACCGTCCTGCTGGCGAGGGCGGTTAGGATTTTGTTGCCTCCTCCTATGTGACAAAGGCTCTCTTTGTTGCATAGGACCGTTAATTCCCTCAGGTCGGGGAATTAAATTATTTGGGTTTGGTGCTCTGTTACTTGAGGTTGAAGTATGATAACCTTGTCCAGACCGATTCTGAAGAGTTAAGACATGATAAAGTCATAAAACCTGTAATTAGTATCTAATATGTAACCGTCAACACATTAACTTGATACGCTAGCGCAATAAAGATCCCATGAACTAAAAAAAAATTACTCGATTTGGGGCTGCGGTCCCAATCAGATCAGTCTTCTATTTTAAAACTTTTCTTGAAATACTCTAAATAGAAATATAAAGTGTTTTAAACCAAAACGAGCTTATTTATATCTAAAATATTGAACTTCTAATAAATTAAGTTAATAAAAAATTTAAACAAAATATTTGTTAAAAAACTTAAATTACAGAAGATAGAATAGTAAACATAAGTAAAAAAAATAGATTTATAGGACTAGCATTCGAGACTAATTGCACCAATAACAGGACCATGCTGAGATCAAATTTGTAGCAGATTTGTCACGTTTTAGCAGATTAAATCACAATAACTAAAATCAAGATAAATTTGCTAGTTCATTTAATAAATAAATAAATAAAAACGAGCTCGAAAAGAAGAGAATATAAAAGTTACCATGTCCAGGAAGTGATTCATGGGGCCTATCGGATTGGGGTCGTTGGGAACAAAAGGTGGTCTAGACATGAACATCTGGCCTGATGGGTGGAACGGCGGATGGTGAAAACCGTTAATGCCACCATGTTCCGACGCGATCATGCTCAACAAAACTAGCGGGGGCGGCGGTGGTGGTCCAATCATGCCAGGTGGAGCAAATATATAGTTATCCCACCCCCTCACATGATCCAAACATATCAAATGAGCCATTAAATCTCCAGTCAGATCCAAAGGTTCTGATGGAAGTGCCTCCTCGATTGCAGAAGGTACTTCCTCGTCATGCACCTCAGACTGTTTTACATCACTAATATCATCATGATCACTGTCTTCCGTCTTATTAGCTAACTTGGAGTACTGAGCAAAAAGATGGGGTGCATAGAAGGGTATATTGACACGGTTAGTAACCTCTCCTGCACCACTCAACTTGAGGGTAGAAACATCCTTTTCGTCACTAGATATTTGGTTACCGGGACACCCACTGCCAGGATATTCATTCTCATCATCAGAACTCCTCGGTTTTCCACTTACCCTTGGGGTAAATGACTTTTCTTCCCCAGAAACGTGAGAAGACGTTTCACCACTTCCATGCATTTTTAATGTATTTGAGAAAAAAGAAAGAAGCTCCTCAGTTAGCTTATCTTCAGGTGCCATAAGGATCTGCCTGAGTTTTCTAGCCCCATAACCTAAGGCACTACGTATCCGGAAAAAATTCCCTGACCATATCTTACAAATTAATCCACATAAACTTGTATTTAATTTAACAAAAGGGTTGATATCATAAACAATACAATATGATCTCTTATTTTTCACAAAAGAATCCCGCAGCTTAATTGTGATGTATTAACGTCCCTCAAGTTTTAAATATACAAAAAACAAGCCATTAAACCGCTTTTTTGTATATTAAGTCCTTAAACACGTCTAAAATGTTTGTAATTGTTAAAAAAAATAATATAATGACTTTATAACTCTTAAATTGATTAGAACTTGATAGAGTGATTCAACATTAAAAAAAATTCATACCATCTCATTTTAACCAATTTAAGAGATAGTAAGTCATTACTCATTATTTAAAGAAAATAAAAATCAAAAGTACATGCAGTTTGGGGACTTTAATATACAACAATTAGTTTTGGGGACTTTTTCATGTATTTTTTACAAGGGACTTTAAAATACCAAAATTAGGTTGATTTACTTTTTTGCAAAAAAACAGTTAAGTGATATTTATGGTATTAATGCTTAAGAAAATAAAAAAAAATTTAATGGTCCAATCCAATAGAACAAGAAAAACTTGATGGAAAATGAACCATTCCTTAAGGAATGTGATTCCATCAATTTCATTCCATAGGCAAGGGTATACATCTTCCGTTCCATTCTTTACGAAAAGTGATGTTATAGTGTAACGTCAACGAGTATTAGTTGATTAATTTCAAATATACATTTAATGAAAAATTTAAGTAAATAGCACGTTATTTTCCAAAAAAAAATAGGAAGTATAACCTTTTCTTATGTTTAATTTCAACTATTTGTAATACAATAATGTATAAAGTAACTATATGCTCATGCAATGCGTACAAAGACAAACATGGTAATGAGGTTAAATATTTGGAATTATGCATACCTTGGCTAACACTTCGACCGAGGTTATTATGGACATTTAGTGGATCAACAATGTTGAGATGCTTTTTGGAAAATACGTCCCCATGCCTCATGGGAATTGATAACGTATCAGAACAACGCCTAAGGAAACCGACTTTGAGTAGAAGATCATCACTGTTTGGTGGTCTCTCGACTACATCAATAAACAGCGGTTTCAAATAACGTATATAAGAACGAAACCTAACAAAGGGCATAAAAATGGTACATACTCACCTATGATTCTTGGCAACTCGGATAATCTAACGGGCCCCATTAAACTGATTCCATAATTATCCCAGTCGAATGTACTAAAATACTCCAAGAATTTATACAGAACCTGTCATTATGGCGACACATGTTTGATTAAAGGGAGAATGTCGCAACCAATATCTGGATAAATCGAATGAACTTTTTTAAAACTCACCGAAAGAGGACCATCTATTGTTATATGAAAAACATGAAATATATAGAGAACTAAAGTCTCTAATCCGTATGTTGATATCAAACCAACATGTGCACCAAGAGTGCGGCTCTCATAATAGCACCATGCTTTAATCAAAATTATGCTTCGTTTAAAGAGGTGATCTTTCTTGATCACGCGATCCACCTACAATTTCAAACCAATCAATGGTTAGGGTTAGGGCTTAGAAATTAGGGTTTGAGAATATAGATAAACACAAAGGTAATTTGGCTCATTTACTTATGAATAGATCTGATTCGGATTACGTTATACCTTTAACGGGTCAGATGAGTAAAATTAAAAACACATCTTGAAAAAAGGAATGTTAGAATTTGGTCAAATTGTAACTTTAATGCATAAGACCTCCAAAATCATTAACAAATAAAAACAGAATATTACTGATTTTAGATTCTAAACATATTGACACACTAATCATTCATAAAACATTTTAAAAAATTAGCGAAAATGTGTTAAGTCAAACCAACACCCTTTCGAATCTTCAGTCAACATGCATGATGCACTCAATTTGCCACTTCTAATAGTAGAATAAATTAAAAAGCATAGCATCAATATCATAAAACTGTCACGTACCTGCTCAAGAAAACATAGCGTGCAGAGTCCCCCGATTTGATTTACAGAAATGTCAACAACTAGATTTTCAACCATGCATTTCACAAGCTTAACCTGTCATCATACATTCAGTTCCATAACCACCAAAATTAAGAAAAAGAAAGGCACATTTACGGGCATATGTTATTAGTTTATAATCATACAAGGGACCTTGTTACAAACTTATAACACAGCCCCTTAAAGACTTTGATTTAAAGTACTTCTATGTAGAAAGCTTATAATCAAGAAACATACTCGTTGCAAGAACCATGGAGTAATGTATTAGAAGAAAATAAGAATAAAAAACCTGCGCGCCAATAAGTTGAACGTCTTTAACAACAAACTCGGCTGAGCTGTTTTTCTCTTCACTCTCAAGTAATGATGCAATATCCTTGATGAGACTACGTGTGCGTGCACCCACCACACTTAGATCAATATCTCCATCAGGGAGGTAAGTTTTTAATGGAACCGATCCATAAGCAAATACCTGAAAAAAGTTAATGAAAAAATGTGAAACCTTTTGTTATGTTACTAATTTCTTTAGTAGTAAGGACATACATTTTCATAACAGTTTTACTGTTCAATAAAAAGTCATTAACTTTCCTCACACGGTGTAATCATAAGCAAATCATTAGAAATGATATGGTTGATCATTTGTATGAAAAAATAACTTATCATACTCTCAGTTCTAAAAGAAGTGTAAACTTAATCCTATATTCGATGTCAAACACACAAAAAAATGTTTTCGAACTTGAACTTAAGAAACGTTTTACATTGTTTTAGACTATATGAAAAAACACGAGTACGTAGGTCTCACTGGGGTTACTAATTATAGAACAAAAAGTTCAATACTTTTAAGATTTTTAAGATATATGACAAGAAAAGAAGATAGTTGCTATTGCTGAATTCCATAAATTGAAAGTTCAACTTTGGTCTCGAAGATAGAAGCTTCTTGATCAATATAGAATGTCTTCCCATCATATATGTTAACAAAAAATCTGAAGGCAATACTACAATACCTAGATGAACCATCATTATTAATAAACATAAGAGGTACCCTATAAACACTAAGATTAAGCCGCCGTCATTACTTCAAATGCACACGCATAATCGTATATATACTTTTAGATACAAATTTAGATACGTTATGGTCTCAATAATAACATCATATGCTCTTTTACAAAATCCCCAAAGAAAAGAGAAATCTATTCATTGAATTTAGACTTAAATCCAAGAAATTCAAACACTACGTTCTTTGCTTCATTATGATCTCTAGCGTCTCTTCCCTCAAATTCCTATGATACCAACTACCATCATATGCAAAATTTGAACAACCACAAATAAAAGTAATAATTTGACCTAGATCCATTTAATCCAATCTTAAAGTTCCTTGCTTCATTAAAATCTCTAATGTCTCTTGCCTCGAATTTCTATGAAACCACCTACTATCATATGCAAGTTTTGAACGACCGCAATGAAAAGCAACAATCTAATCCATGATTACAGACCTAAATCCTTTAAAATTACTCAATAAGTGTCTTGCTTCATTAAAGTCTCTAACGTCCATTCTTATCTCTCTTCTTCTTCCTCCTCCTCATCCCCTAAATTCCTATGAAACCATCTACCATCATACAATCGTTACTTAAAAAATAACCTAACCCTCGAATTTACACCTAAATCCATGGAATTCAATAATAAAATTCATCACTTCATCAAAATCTCCAATCTCCATGCTTCTCTTCCTCTATCCTCTTCTCTCAAATTCCTATAAAACCAACCCCTCAATTTCGGAACAAACTCGATTCAACTCAATCATACCAATGTACAATTTACACAAATCTACATACATACATTCCTACATTAATCACATTTCAATACAAAAATCACAAACAATCAAAAACAACCATCTTAAAACAACAACATATTAAAACAATCATCTAACCTCACAATCAAGTTTATCTTTAAACAACTTCTGCAAATAAACAATGACTGCATCCCTTTTCTTCTCAGCAACAATCGTTGGCTGAAAATTATAAATAATCCCCTCAGCAGCTTTCTCAGCTCTATTCCACTTCTCAATCCCAATACAACAATCATCAGATTCAGATGATGCTAAACCTTCACCAATCACACTAGAACCAACCACTGCGTCTTGTTGGACGCCCATAAATCAACAACCTTAAAAAAATCAAATTTTTAACAATACCCAGATTCTATTTCAATCAGTTTTGTCAAAAATCCATCTGGGTATTCCAATCTGATGTCAAATTTGGTCAAAATTGATGAAAATAAGGGAAATTTTGACTGGGGGTTTTTTATAAGTTTATGAGAGTTTTGGGATAATATTATTTGGTGGTTTTGAATTCTTGGTAAGAAGAGTTTGATGTCAAAGTTTGAAGAGTTCGTCGGAGGGGTTTTTAGTTTTTTTTTTAACACTGCGGCTGCTTAGGCTAGCTATCAATTGTTGGGTTTCTTTTCTGTAGTATGAAACCGAAGATTGTGTTTTTTTTTAATTAATTAATTAGGGCTAAATGTTTGGTTTAAATCATTTAATTAAATGTGTTGACATTTATGATTTATTAATTAATTTTATCAACCTTCATCAATTTAATTTGGGTATTAAATTCAGAATTTGATTATGGATTTGTTACTTGATATCAAAATTCAATTATGTATATACATGGTATGTTTGGAAAAACTAGTTGGGCTATGTTTGGTAAAACTAACTGGTAGTTGGAAGCTGTTAGCTGTAGCTTTTTAAATATATTTTGGTGTTTGGCAGAATAGCTGGAACTTTTAATAAAATGTATAAAATGACCAAAATAGACATTAACTAAAAGGTTCTATGCATGTTTTTTTTTATTTTTTTAATTATAGAATGAGTATTTTTGCCATTTACTCATTAAAAGATTGTAGTTAGTAGAAGTTTTTCTTGAAGCTAGTACTAGTAGCTTTTCAATATAAAAATTTCAAGCTCCTTCAACCAAACAAGACTTTTTATTGAGTAGCAGATTTTTCTTAAAAGCTTGAAGTTAATAAAAGCTCTTAAAAGCTTCTTACCAAACATACCTTTGGTAGTTGGTGGCTTGAAGCTGGTAGCTGGTAGTTGTAGCTGGAAGATTTTTTTTTTAAAGGTAAATTTCATTCAAAAAGAGCCACAAACGGTCCTCAAAACAAGGACCCCCGGGCACACAAAAGACATTACATCAAATCCAACAGATATTTACACCATACATTTCAATCTATACCTTTCAATCTAGTTCTATTCCGAAACAAAAAATACGACGTCATTTTAATGTTTTCCACTACTTCAATTGCTCGACGATTTTGCCTTTAAAGATTCTATCATTACATTCATTCCATAACGCCCAAATAGTAGTAAAGACAATATCTCTCAAGATGTATCTCGATTGCTTTGATGTAGCTTGTAAGTTAACTGTCTTCATTAAATCAGACACATCAAAAGAAAAAATGGGAGACAATCGGCACAAGAACTCAATATAGGACCAGGTCTCTGCAACAAAGAAACAACCAGTAAACAAGTGAATTGCCGTCTCCATCTCCGAGTCACACAGAATACACGAATCACTCGGCAATGTTAATCCACGTTTGATCAGCTCCACCTTTGTCAGCAGACGATTAAGAAGCGCTCTCCACGCGATAATCTGGCATTTCAATGGTACCCACCCTTTACATTTCATTTGGACATTATAGATCGGCCGAGGAAAGTTTGTAATCAGTTTCTTTACTTTGTTCACAGAATACACACCACTGACATCGGCCTTTCATCTCCAATCATCATTACCTCCCTTCCAAACATAATCATATATATCAGATATGAGGCTGAATAATTCGTTTATTTCTTCGGGAGTTGAAGGAGTTGTACACCATTCCCAATGCAACAATTTGATACCATCTACAACTCGCAACCTGGAAGAAACAGTGACCCATTTCTTTTGTTCAAGTCTAAACAAACACGGATAAGTTATTCGAAGTGGTTCATCTCGAAGCCAAGAAACCACCCAAAAATTGATTGTCGACCCGTCACCCATAAGACAAACGAAATAACTACAGAGAGTGTTACCATTCCAAATCTTTTTCTCCCCTATTTTTACTATTTGCTTCCAACAACCGTTGGCCAAAGAAGTACAAGGTAACAACATTCATGTCCTATTCGACCCGTGACAACCCATCACCACTTTCTTCCATAAGCAACTACCACCTTTTTTAAAACGTCACGCCCATTTAAGGAGAAGCGCATCATTAACATCTTGCAACTTAGAGACTCCTAAACCACCCGCCTTCTTAGGTGTAGTTATGATGTGCCAAGCAACCCAATTAATCTTTTTTTCCTCACTACAACCAGCCCATAAAAATCGCCTTATAATCGCCTCAGTACTCTCGATGACCGCCTTAGGGGCTTTATAGAGAGAAAGATAATATATAGGCAAATTCTCAAGGACCAATTTTAAAAGAATCAATCGACCACCAATAGATAAAGTCTTGGCTTTCCATGAGGCAAGTTGATTCTTAATTACTTCAACAACCACATTCCATTTGCTAATTCTAGACATTTTGGCTCCCACTTTAATACCCAAGTATACGAAAGGAAACGCACCTCGTTTGCAACACAAGACCTCCATCATACCATCCACCTCCACGTCTTCAGTACCAACCCCGAATAAATTAGACTTATGAAGGTTGATGCGTAAACCCGAACATAAATAAAAAAATCTAAGAATTCGAGTCGTACACTGAAGATTCTCGCGGGACCACTCACCCATAATAAGAGCATCATCCGCAAAGAAAAGGTTATTAGTATCCGTATCATCAACCGAAAAATTAATACCTTTAAGCTCTCCAAGAGCTTTCGCTTTCTCCAACATCCAAGAAAGACATTCCATGACAATCAAGAACAAAAAAGGGGATATAGGATCACCTTGTCGAAGACCCTTTTCACTATTAAATTGGAATGTTGGTGACCCATTAACAAGAACCGAAGCTCGAGTCGACTCAAGAATGCCTTTAATCCAAGTGCACCAAATCGAGGGAAAACCCATTTGATACAAAATAGATAACAAGAAAACCCAATTGACATTTTCACAGGCTTTCTCAAAATCTATCTTCAAGAGAAACGCCTTTTTCTACCTTCTTTTCAACCATTCCAAAACCTCATTAACCATGAGAGGCCCATCAATAATAAAACGGTCGGTCAAGAAAGCCGACTGAGACTCCGAAATCAACTTACCCAAAACCTTCGTTTAAGGCGGTTAGCAAGAATTTTGGAAACAACTTTGCTAATCACCCCAATGAGAGTAATGGGTCAATAGTCTTTGAGTCCCAAAGGCGATTTAACCTTAGGGATCAAAGTAATGAACGGCGAACCACAACTCGAGTTAGTAATACCTGTCTCATGAAATTCCACCATGATACGATAGAAATCCTCCTCCAACAAGTTCCAAAAATGTTAACAAAATGGAAATTAAACCCGTCGGGACTTAGCACCTTGTTTGAACCACAATAAAAAACTGCCTCTTTAATCTCTTGTTTGGAAAACATAGCAGTTAAAGATATACCGTCTTGTTCATTAATCTATCTTAACCCTTCACAAACAATAGTCGGCCGAACAGTGATCTCTTATTTAAAATGGGATCTAAAAAAGCGCAACACTTCCCACTTTATTAGTGACGGTTTGGAGATCCATTCGCCTCTACCCTTAAGACCCGGAATCACATTTCTTGCTTTTCTACCGTTAACGACACTATGAAAAAAGCTAGTATTTTCATCTCCAAGAGAAGCCCATTTCACCCGTGATTTTTGCTTCATATCACGAGATCTATAAAGCTTAATCTCTTGAAGACTCTTGTTGCATTCCCACCAAAACCATAATTCTGATTCTTCTAATCTTTTTGTTCCATTAACCTTTCCATATCTTCCTTTTCTTGATTTAATCTCTTCTCGTCTTCATTTTCTTTGAGCCTACACCCTTTAATCCACAATTTAAGCCTATCCCGAAGTGTTTTCAGTTTCATCATCAAATTCAAATCTGTCGGACCATCATTACACCATCCAATTAAAACAGAATTAAACACATCTTCACATCGCGGTCTATCTAACCAAGAATCAAACCAACGAAAAGGTTTCGGGACAAAATTTGTATCATTCAAAGAAAGAAACAAAGACGCATGATCTGAATATTCTCTTTTAAGGGCTCTAACACACGCATTTGGCCATTTATTAAAAACATTATCACAAACGAACATCCTGTCAATTCTACTCAATTTACATTCGCCTCGCCGATTGGCCAAATACGTAAATTTCATACCTCTCAAATCATACTAGCGAAGACCTGCTTCATCCACAAAATCATTAAAATCTCTAGCACAAACCGGATCGAATAAAGAATTTTACCTGTCACCCGGCTCTCTAACTGCATTAAAATACCCAAAAATAATCTACCAGCCTTGACCCGCCTGTATCACCTGAATAATTTTAGCCCAAAGATTCCTTTTTTCAACATTGTTTTGTGGAGCATAAACATTCATAACATTAAGCCAAAGCTTCCTGTCCGGTAATATTCCGGAGACAAGAAGAAAGTTATCATCTTTCACAACCAAATATTTCGACAAAAACTTAAGATCCCAAATACTAAGTAAACCTCCCGAGTTCCCAATAGAATTAACATTCTCATAATCAAAACCCAACCGTCGCTAATACATTCACATTGCTCGACATTGTCTCTTGTAAACCAATAAACGACACCCCCAAATCAGACTTTATTCTTTTTATCCAACCCGCCTTGCCACTAGAACCCAACCCCCGAATGTTAACAGACAAACAATTCATTTGTTACCAATTTGTAATCCCTCGTTGACTATCGACTCCTGAATCATATTGTCTTGTTCGGCCAGGTTGACACCCAACTTCTCTCCCAATGATTTCGTAGCTTCAATCTCTTCTGCGTGAATCCGAACTACACTGTTATCATCCAGTTTCTCAATAATCTCCACGTTTTCCGAATAGAGTTCTTCAATAAAAACTTGATCAACTTACTTTGGGTTTGATGCCATAGTTATTAAGATTTTATAAAAAAGTTGATTGAGAAGAAATTTTTACAAAGTTTTTGTTAAAAATAGCACCACTTGCCCCATGGTGGACGCCAAATTATTTTGGTAAAAAATTAACAAACAAAAATTAACTTTGAATTCCAAATCATAAATGTGAGGTATTGTGCTAAGATTGTTTGTTTTATGAAAAAGCAGTTATATTCTGAGAATGGTCTAGTTAAAGATGCAAAAGAATAAATCTAAACTATGATCAGGATGCCAAAGTAAAAACAATGAATTCGATAGTTGTATCCTCAGGATGGAACTGTAATAAAGCAACTTGTTTAAGCTAATAAAAAGGAAACAATGCAACACAAGAACACTCGATTTACAAGGAAAACCCTTGATCAATTATGATCGCCGGCACAAAACCCTGGGAGGAGTCTAACGCCCCTGCCATCGTTATTTATATTAATTAAAAGTAAAGAATACAACTTTAGAAATGTGATGGACGATCGACTAAGATTACAAAAGTGAATGTGTAAGTGTGATATAATAGCTCAGAAAATAGCAAGTATGAAAGAAAGGAAAGTGTTGTGGTCCTATATGATCGCCTACACCCATTTATATAATAACAAGATAACAACTAACATCCCGAAATATCTGGGATTTTCCAACTAAGTCCATTAGTTGTTGCATAGTCTTCCCACGTTCGCACGACCTTCAAACGGTAGGCAACCAACTCTCCGAAGATCATGTAAGACTTGGTTGTCCATAATAAACGTTCACTTGATATCTGCGTATATTATTTAAATAAAGTAAACGGTTAGTTCATCCTCAGGATATACACATAAGACAATACATAGTTATATCCTGAACTTAGCATCGCCTTTGATATCCTGAAAATACATATTAAAAATGCGACTAAATTATATCCTGAGAATTTCACCACCAATAGTGTGCTAACAAGCCAACTTTTATTTGATTGCAGATTTGCATAGACCTGAAGTTTGCGATAGGAGAGTAAAAAGGCCATTATAGCACACATGATCTCACATTGTTATTTCTTAAGCAATTTCAATCCTTAACATTCGTTACAGTTTTGTTACTATTATCTTTTTTTTTTTTTCAAATCGTATAGCACACATGTTCAATCATAATATCATATATCTTGTACATTACCATAACAGGTATATGATATTTTTATACCATAAAAATAATAAATTCGTTTTTGAACAAATTTATAATCTTACGTATTGCAAGAAGTTTTTCCCCTCAATAATTTGAAACCTTCTATATTATAAATCCTTAACTATATAAATTTTAATTTTAATTGTCAAATGTCTTTTTGTTCATACATTTTTATACCAATATATGATCCTTAGGTTTCCAATGAATTTGATTTTAATGATGTTTATAGAATTAAACATTCAAATCCTTCATTTTTAAGCAAATAATAAACTAATAAACCTATTCTTGGACGATGAGCAGGGAAAATAACCTTATAAAAGTATCCACAATGCTTGGTTTGTTGTCGTTTGCTTATTTCGGACGGACCAACAATTTTTCATTTTAGTGTTGCAGGAGGTTGGTTTGTTTGGGTTGGTTTGTTAGAGCGGATCGTCCGCTAGGAGGTGGGGTGAGACCTTTATGTTATTAAATAATTTTCTTTTTGTATGTGTAGGGTATAAATTAAATAAAAGAAAAAGTAGGTGATGAGGTGGAGATATGGAATGGTTTATGGTTAAAGGAAAAAGATGGGTTCGTTTGAAATTGTTTAAAATGATATGGCATGGAGACGTGATGGTTTATAGTGGTTTTTTATGATGTGCATTGTGAATGTTTTAAATGGTTTTTTATTTGTTGATAAAAAATAATCTTTTTCAGTTTTAGAATGTGATGAACAAATTGTAATCTTTGATATTGATTAAAGAAATACACATAAACCATCAATGTTGTATGCTAAATACTAAAGTTTTCGTATTAGTTGAACTATGTTTATTTATTTATTCACTTACATACTATTTGTTCTCCCTTGTGCATAAGCGATGACGATTTGAATGGTTTGGTGATCGTCTTCAATTTCTTTTCTCGAGATGGGGATCATGGTCATTGTTCTCGGTGATGGTGATGACACTGGCTGTAATAGAGAGAGAGGGGAAGGGAGAGAGGGAGAAAGAGGGAGAGGGGGAGAGAGACATGGAGGGAGAGAGCAAAACTCGTTGATTTCGGGTAGGAAAAGAGGAAATTCAAATCAAAAAATGATACGGTTTTTCGTATTTGAATATTCATTTTTTGATTTGAATTAACTTGGTGCACCTATTTTTTAATTAAAAACAATATAAAAAAGTGTACTTACTAAATAAAAAAATGTATTACGTTAATAGAATAAATGAATGGTGTTAGTCAATTGGAAATGGACGAATGTGTTAACCTTTTTAAACCACCTAGATGCGGTAAACAAACCTTTTGAACTAAACCCGTAAAAGTGACCAAACCACATAATATGGCGGAAAATGGCAATGTACTCTAATAAGATTATTCACATTCAAATAGGCTTATAACTTTTTGTTTTTAAAAGTAAAACATTGACCCGCTTAAAAATAGGATTCTACTTGTTCAGTTTTCCTTAGTATATACTAGAATTTTGCCCGCGTTAACACGCGGTTTCAAACATTACAATTATTTTGAACGCTAAAACGTATAAAAAATATAGTAGAAATATTTTATTAAAATTTAAAAGAAACCAATACATATTTTATTCAAATATCACTAAATATTTCTTTATACACCACATTTTTTTGTTTTAGTCTTGACATTCCTATCAGCATCAAGTATAAGTAACTTCACACATGCCCTGCTTTTAACTCTTGACAATGCGACATAAAGCTGGCCATGTGAGAATACAGGGTCTCTTAAATACAATCCAACCTTCGATAGAGACTGTCCTTGGCTTTTATTGATAGTCATTGCGATACATACGCTTATTGGGAATTGACGCCTTTGGAACATGACTGGAATCTTGTTATCAGATGGTATCATATTTATTCTAGGAATAAGAGTTTTGGTACCAATGTTTCCACCTGATATGATTTCGGCTTCAATAACATGCTTTGCAAGTTTGGTGATTCGTAATCTCGTGCCGTTGCAAAAACCATTTTGTTGATCTATGTTTCTCAACAACATAACGGGAACACCGACCTTTAGTGCTAATCGATGATTAGGCAATCCAGAAATTTTTAAACCATTAAGGTCATCAGGAGAATATAAATCTTCTTGTGAACGGTTATTAGCGTTCTCAGTCTGGCATATACTATCAGAGCTCAAATACTCGACTTCATCTCCAGGAAACAATGCAAACAACCTTTCATTAATTTCATGTACTACTTCGTTTGTCGGTGCAAGTATTGCTCGTTCTCTAAAGTAATCTTTATCTTTGTTGTAGAGGATGTGAATTTGACAAAAACAGGATTATACGATCATACAAGTTGCTAAACCAGGTGCGGAAACCCTAGCTTAGAACAAACTGAAATAAACTCAATCAAAACACAATCAAGATCATTTTAAATGCTTTTCATAGATTAACTTGTTCAAATAAACCTTTACAGACTGATAACAGTTAATCTAGACCTCAAACAGACAATCTCAAACCTCTCAGGAACACACACACAAAACACACACTCTCTATGACTCGTTTTACATTACAAAAACCCAATTTCTATTTATAGCCACTGTACGTTCGCCCAGTTGAACTGGTCGAAGGTAGCAGTTTTCCACATTCGCCCAGTAGAACTGGTCGAATGTGTTCTTCTATGCATTCCTGATCTTCCTTCGTCCATGATCATTCTTCCTTCGCCCACTACTATACTCATTCGCCCCTTCTGATTCTCCTTCACCCATTAACACATGTTAGTATCTAATCATTAGTCGCAAAACGGCATCTACAAACTCCCCCTCGAC
Source organism: Ambrosia artemisiifolia (assembly GCA_032199755.1). Classification (NCBI taxonomy): domain Eukaryota; kingdom Viridiplantae; phylum Streptophyta; class Magnoliopsida; order Asterales; family Asteraceae; genus Ambrosia; species Ambrosia artemisiifolia. Next base: position 34,405,176 of record CM063513.1, read on the forward strand.
TATTGATTAGATCTTTTTCTATCTTCATCCATGGCTTTATTCAACAGCTTGATTCTCAGAATACTCTTCTGTTCTTTCGTCATTTCCGGTTCTAACTTTCTCTTTACCGGTTTCGACACATTCGCCATCTTAACCTTCTTGCCAAGCTTCCCTTCCAGATTACTTCCAGCATTGATATCATAAGCAAAGCAAACACCCACAACTTGTGTGTATTTCCTTGCTTGATCTGCATCGTTAGGCTCATGATGAATCGGATTATAGAATAACATGATGATGTCTTCGAAGGTGCAATTGATCAGCCACATAGGATCAAATACATGCACATGCTTGTATTTATCCTTTCCATCTCTCAGCACTATCACAGCTTCTGCTTTCCTCCAATCATAATACCAAAATATGAAGTCAGCACTGAAGTGTTGAGGCATAGGCATCAAAGGAATTTTTCTCATAACTTCAGGTGCCTTATATATCAAGGTAACCCTCTTCAACTTGGTTCTGGGATCAATATCCTTGTGAACTTTCCTCCGAGGATATTGTGGCTTGAATCTATTCCATCTCGTCCTACTCTCCCAAACCAATTTGTCAGCACACCAACCAACATGCGTATTATTCACTGAAGCACCAGACATAGGGAATCTGCATAGATCTCTAACCGCCCAGTACGGTAGAGTTAGCAAATCAATGAATCTGTAGAAGTACAAGATTCCTGATTCCCACTTGGCAGCTAAGCACTTCAGCCTGCTCAAGTATGTCCACCCAAGAGCTCTTCCTCTGAACTTTGCATTATGAAACCTATAGAAGTTTCCTTGAGCTTCGGGCTTTGGTCGGTTTTCATCCATCAGTCTTAGTTTCTTCAAGTATTCTTTCAACTCATCAGTCTTACTTGAAGATTCTGGCAAATCAGCACCAAGTACTTTTTCAACAAACTCAGCACTTCTTTTTCTTGCCTTTTTCTTAGCAGACGTATTATGCCTTTCTGTAAAATCAGGAAACACCACGTCTTCATCATTTTGTCTGAAGTACTGTGGATATTCCTCATGTGTAATATCCTCAATCTCAACTTCTTCAAACTCAGGGGTTTCTTTATCATCAGAGTGAGTTCCAACATCCTTTTCAGGAATAGGTGGAATCGACTCATCAACAATAAACTCTTCAAAAGTTTTCCCTACTCTCTGTGCAAGACCATCCAATATCTCCTTTGCCACAGAAGCAGGTACTTCCCCCTCTTCAAGATCAGGATCGTTATATTCCAACTCATATCTCATATCATCTGTTTGGAATATTTCTGCAAAACGACCTGTGAACTCAATGGTCCACTCTCTCTTCTCTAACATGTCTTTATAAACTTGTTTTGCATCATCAGATAACGACCTCACCTTCTCGTTCCAGAATACAGTCTCATCATCTACATTCTCTCCCTTCTTCTTAGAACTAGACTCACCTGTGTCTTTCTTCTTCTTAGAAGGTGGTCTCTTCTCAAATGTAAACTTAGCAGTATCATCTCCTCCTTCATCATCATCACTGCTACTACTATCATCATCTTTTTGACTCCCTGAACCTTCAACATCATCATCATCATCATTGTTATCATCTTCATCATCACTCTTATCCGATTCTTCATTCTCATCATCATCCTCATCCTCCTCTTTATCAGATTCGGATGGTTCAAAATCTACTTTCTCAACTTCTCTCTCTTCATCTTCTTCACCCTCCTTCAGCTTGGGTGCTTCATTGTACAGATTTTGAATCAGATCACTAAGGCGTTTGTTTTCAGCCTTCAGCTCTTTATTATCTTCTTTGATTGCCTTAAATCTGTTCTTATTTCTCAAAACTTTACCTTCCAGCTTCTGATTCTTTGCTTCAAGCTTCTTCACCTTCTCATCTATTTCATCTTGATTGGATTTAGAAGCAACAACGATCTGAAGCATTTTCTCTTCATTCTGTTTAAACTTGGCAATCTCAGCTTGTTGAGCCACAAGCATCTTCATCATATCATCCATTCTTTTGTTCATCTGTTTCATCACTTCATCATCCACAGTGATCTTCTTAGATTTGGATTTAGACTTAGATGGCTCAATGTCAGCTTCTTTTCCCTTCTGAGGCTTGGTAAACATATCAAGAACATTATCCAGGGCAATATTAAATTCCTCCACTGGTAATGTTGTAGCCTCTTTTGTCTTTTGTTTCTTTGCAGCTGGTGAAGATTGTTTAGATGATGTTCCAGCATCCGGTAATCTCTTTCCTTTCAACAACAAGTTCAACTCCTTCTCTCTGAGTTGCTTAGTGCTTGTCTTCTTAGCCATAGACTTGTGTTTGGGCTTGGGCAAATTCACAACAACTGTTTCACCTTTATTCAATTCATCAAGATCAATAGTCAACCCTTCATCCTCAGCACCAACAGATTGCTTACTCTTCTGAGCTTCTTCTATCGATCTGTTCAAAGATTCAGACTCACCAACCAAAGTGGCCTTTTGTTTGGTAGTCCTGACATTCTCAGCATCCGAATCCCATTGTTCCTCAGTTTCTGTCTCCTCAGAATCAACAGACTCCTCATCTACCAAACCTGTCCCCTTCTTGGCAGTAGTCTTCTTCCTCACTGCTTTTTGTTTTGAAGTTCCTTGCTCTGTCTTTCCCTTGCCCTTCCCTTTGGCTCCAGGCTTAACAACTTGCCTCTTCCGTTTTGTGCTTGCATCAGCATACACAAGTGGATCGTCATTATCACTATCACTGTTAGGATGCCTTGCTAGATTCTTTCCCGGATCTTCATAATCCTCTCTAGCCAAAGCTCCGAATAACCTTCTGAAAGGTGGTCTTTCATTCTCTGGAATACCCTTATAAGCTTTCATCCTTGCCAAAGTTCTCACATTCATATGATCCATATTAAGTATCTGTGTCGGATCCTTCTTCAAGTTTGGATATTTGTGATCGAAGATCATCATCAAAAATCTAGGATAAAGCATGAAGTATTTCTTCTTCAGACCCTTCAACATCTCCAACATATGGTCTAAGATCATCCCAGCAACGTTGAATGGTTTATTGAGAGTCAATGCAACCATTAACGAGCTTAAACTCTTTCTCATCACATCATAGCCACCACTAACACATCCAAACACTAGAATGATGACGTGAGCAAAATACTTGAATTGAACACTCAGCTTCCCTTTATACATAGAACCATCAGTAATCGGTCCTTTGTATTTCATTCTTAGAAAGCATGCCTTTTGCTCAGTCCAGGAAAGTTCTCTTGGATCCTCACTTGTTTCAAATTGGATCTGGAGAGCTTCTCTGATGTCTGCTTCAGTAATGAACATCTCCATTCCCTGAATCTTGCTTTTAATGATCGTCTGATTATCGAAGTAATCATATTTGGCATTATTATAAAAGTCCTCAACTATATCCTTGTAGATAATAGTTGGTGTTGCCAGTGCATAAACCACTCTACATCTCTTCAAGAACTTAATGATCTCTGTGAATTCTACATTCTTCTCAACATCCCCTAGATATGCACAGCAATTATGGGTCTTCTCAAACGGCCATTTGCTACCGCTTGATGATCCTTCTTCTTGTACTGTCTCTGGGATAGGATCAGTCACTGTAGTATCCACAGGAATATCAGCAGTTGATTGTTCTTCAGCCATCTGAAATGGAAAATCAAAATAAAACGTCAAACCACAAAATCGTCAAAAATTCAAACTTTTAGGTTTTTTAGGTTTCACATTCGCCCAAAAAGACTGGTCGAATGTAGAATATTTTGGCCGAAGGTGCAGATTTTCTGGTCGAATGTAAAGAGAGTTTGAATCAAAGATACATTCGCCCATTTAGTATTTCCTTCGTCCAAATTGTTCTACCTTCGTCCAATCGATGGACCGAAGGAGAAACTGAACCAAACCAAAAATTTGAAAATTTTTCAATCTTGTTTTTAAACATTAATTTTGATTAAAACCTGTCCTAACATGACCGATTGAGCTTCGTGCATCATCAATTTCAATTATCATTCATTCTATATCAGTTTTAAAAGGAAATTAGGGTTTATATTGTTTTATAGATCAAACAGTGATTAAAACTTGTTTATAACCTAATTCCTAACATATTCTCCCCCTAAAACTGTTATGGGATGAATGTAAATCAAAATCAAACATTAAAAAACACTGAAAATCCCAAACGATTAAACCCTAGGTCCGGTTAAAAATCGAACGATTCCGGCTTGAATCTGGGTCCATTACCTGTAATTTTTATATGAAAACGATCAGTAAGAAGCAGGGATTAAAACGCACAAGCAGAGGGAACAAAATCAACAAGGTCTTGTGATCGAATGAAATTTTGAAAAAGTTGAACTGTGTGGTCGAACCTGTGTTGGTGTATATATAGAAGTGCACATTCGTCCGTTTCCTTTGGACGAAGGAACAAACATCCCACCTTCGTCCCTAATTAAAGAGCCGAAGGTAACATGGTTTTTACCCGAATGTGAAATGTGGGTAAAAGCCACATTCGCCCAAATTTGAACGGTCGAAGGAGCAACAAAAAGACCACATTCGTCCCAATTAAGGGCGAATGTAAAATGGTACTTTTGAAAAAATTTTACCAAATTACAAATTCGAATCCCGTTCAACATTTTTCAATCCGTTAAGCATCCAAAACACAAAATTTCACAATTAGAATGATACAAAGCCCAGATGGTGTTGTCAAATCTCAGAAATTGACTATCAAGCATCCCCGGTTATCAAAAATAAAGCAGAAATGCAAAAACTTTGGATTTTCTGAAATTTATCAAAACACACCTAAAATATTTTTGGATTTTGTATCTTTTTGACATTAAAAGTAAAATAGCAACAAAATAAAATGCATCAAAGTAAATGAAAACAGTAAACATTTTGTGAAATCCGGTCAGAGGATCATATCAGTTTTCTGAGAAATCTGATCACAGCGTTGATCTTTTTGTTTAATATTATCATTAGAAACAGTATGTGATACGACAATTGCTGATATTGTGGTCCACGTAAGCTCACATGCAGACAATTACGCAATGCTTTAAAATGATACGAGTTAGGTGTATTAGACTAACACGATGTGGTGCCCACACACACGACATACTCCCGTATCAAGTAATTGCACAAAGCTTCGTCGTAACGCGTGATTATGCCAGAGTTATCCGTAAAAGTTACAAAGTATATAGCACAGAGGTGTACAGGTCAGCAAATGAATGCAGCAGAGTAACATGTGCGTATACACTAGGTTGAGGCTGATATTAATCACTGATTTGCATCAGATGATCAATACGATGTAATAATGATCTATGATCAATTAAAACGTAAAGTTCCTCAATTCGGTAACTTCCGGTTTTGGCAATTAAGCTCTTTTAGCAAATATTCTGATAAAACTAGGTCCGTAAATCAATACGACAAAAGTTTATCAGAATATCCCGGATAACCATAACATAACGACCCGAAACCTCAGATTTTGGCAATCCTATCAAACGAAATTACGGTACTAAGACCATATGCCCATGAGGTGTTCAGCCACGAACGCGTAGTTCGTTATGTTTGTATCACTAATGCACGCAATATTTAGTCTACGAAGCCTATCAGCATATCACACGTAATCAACACACGCCTCATAAACTATACAATTCTTTAGCCTGTATCAGATTCCCACTGATGTACTATCATTTCCTCTGTTTTACCAGGAAATCATTTTTGATTTTCTAATTTTTAGGTCTTTTTGAATTTTGTAATGTTTTTGGCTTTTCTGATAAAATGGCTCCCCCTAAAATAAAGAACATATTTTTGGATTTTCATTTTTCTGAAAAACAAAACAAAAACAAAAAAATTGTAAAAGAAACAATCCACTCGAAAGCATCAACTTCTTTGAGGATTTTACAATCCCCTCGAAAGCATCAACTTCTTTGAGGATTATGAAAGTAAAGAGGAATTCCCAATTAGCAAAGAGAAATTCCCAATTAGCAAAATATAAAAACGAAAAACTAAAAAGCGATAAACCGAGGTGCCGATTAGTCTTGTTTTTCCTTTATATTGTTTACTTTTAAAAGATATTCAAAGCGTGAACGATCAAAAGCTTTAGTAAACAAATCTGCACGTTGGTAGTCAGTATGTATTTTGATCATATCAATCAATTCCTTAGCGTAACAATCACGGATAAAATGATATTTGATCCGGATGTGTTTCGCTTTAGAATGATTTTCCGAATTTTTAGTTAATGCAATTGCGGCTTCGTTGTCACAGTAAATAGGAGTTTTAAGAAACTGCAAACCGTAATCCACCATTTGTTGTTGAATCCAAAGTACTTGCGAACAGCAACTCGAGGCTGCAATGTACTCGGCTTCACAGGTAGATTGTGCTACGGAAGTCTGTTTCTTGCATTGCCAGGTGATTAACCTGCTCCCGAAAAACTGGCAACCAGCTGTAGTAGATTTGCTATCCTTGTCACAGCCGCCCCAATCTGCATCACTAAAAGATATGAAATCAAAATTATCATCATTAGGGTACCAAAGTCCTTTTGAAGGACAACCCTTCAGATATCTAAGGATACGCTTGACCGCCGTCAGATGACTTTGTTTCGGCTTCGATTGATAACGGGCACAGAGACACGTTGCATACATAATATCTGGTCGAGACGCCGTCAAATACATCAGAGATCCGATGATTGCTCTGTATGTAAAAGGATCCGTCAGCTCCCCCTTAGCGTCCACTCCAATCCCGTGATTGGGTTGAATCGGGGTATCCATTGGCTTTGAGTCCTCCATCTGGAATCGGCTCAAGATGTCGGAGACATATTTCGTCTGGTGAATGAAGATCCCGTCGGGTCTTTGATCCACCTGTAAGCCTAGGAAAAACTGCATCTCCCCCATTGCGCTCATTTCGAACTTTTCCTGCATGACAGATTCAAAATCCCTGCATAAAAGCTCGTTAGTTGAACCAAATATTATATCATCAACATATATCTGCACTAGAAGCAAGTCATCTCCCGTCTTTTTCGTAAAGAGGGTGCAATCGACGAGGCCGCGCTTAAATCCTTTGTTGATGAGGTATGTACTTAGCTCCTCGTACCACTGCCTCGGAGCCTGGTGCAAGCCATAAAGAGCTTTGTTCAGCACGTAGACCTTATCCCGGTGGATTGGGTCCTCAAAGCCTGGTGGCTGCCCGACATACACCTCTTCCTTGACTTTCCCGTACAGAAATGCGCTTTTCACGTCCATCTGGTAAACTTTGAATTTCTTATAAGAAGCAAACGCAAGGAACATCCGAATAGCTTCGATTCGTGCTACCGGTGCATAGATTTCGTTATAATCAATCCCTTCGATTTGATGGAAACCCTGCACGACCAATCTGGCTTTGTTCCGAACAATTACCCCACGATCATCCTTCTTACACTTAAACACCCATTTGGTGCCAATCTTCTTTCTATCCGGCGGCAAATCTGTGAGCGTCCAAACTCCTAATTTCTGGAATTGTAATAACTCCTCCTGCATAGCTTCCACCCAGGCATCATCCTTCAAAGCGTCCTTGTATGTCCTTGGCTCTACCTGCGACACATAACACGCAAACGACCAATCATTTTGACTACCAGATTGTTGAATTTTGGCATATAAAGCTAAAGCACCAAAACTCTCTGGCGTATTAACACTTTTAAGCTGCCCTCTGGTCATAACACTACTTCCAGGATCACCGATAACTTGCTCCAGCGGTTGAATACGATGAATCCGAGATTCCGGATAATCAGGTACTTGCACTCCCGTCTGAACAGTCAAGTTCTCTACAGCATCCAGATCATGACCCGTATTTGATGATGAAGCCACATCAGAATTTGGAGTTGGGTTCACTGGCGGTGCCTCCTGTTCTTCAACTTGATCAAGAATAGCTTCTTCAAATTGTTCATCTTCAGATTCTGAAGTGTCTAATGAAGTTGAAGCCTCTTGAAATATCTCTTCTTCTTGTATAGGAGCATTGGTATCATTAGAAGCTGGTAGGGGGTTCACGGTGATAGGACGCACCAACGGTGAAGTTGTTACATTTTCACACTCGTAAAGTAATCGAATAACAGCTTCTTCAACCAAGCTATCTAGATTGAATGATTCAAAGAAATCTTTGTAATCAAACATCCAATCAGGACCCGTGCCTTGAATATTTTGAGTGTAACGTTGAACATCCACGTTAGCCCAGTCTTCCACACGACGAGTACTCTTGTTGTATACCCGTTTGAGTGGGGTTGCATATCCAACAAAGTAACCCTCCTCGGCTTTAGGACTAAACTTTTCGCTTGGATTCAACATAGTGCAAGGCGCCCCAAAAGGTTCTAGATACTCTAAATTCGGCTTCCTTCGGTGTAACAGTTCATAAGATGTTTTGCCAAACTTCTTCACTGTTAGAACCCGATTAAGTGTGTAATTTGCTGCATAAATCGCCTCATTCCAGAACATTACTGGAAGATTTGAATCAGCAAGCATTGTTCTAGCCGCTTCAATTAGAGTCCTATTCTTTCGTTCAGCAACACCGTTCTGTTGAGGGGTATATGGAGCCGAATATTCATGATGTATCCCTTTGTCTTCACAAAGTTCATCCATCTTGGCATTTTTGAACTCCGTCCCATTATCACTCCGAATTCTCTTTATCTTCAAATTGTAGAGATTCTCCAATCGAGTGAACAGAACTTTTAGATTAACAAAAGTGTCGCTTTTATTCTGCAAACACATCACCCATGAAAATCTTGAGTAATCGTCAGTGACGACTAAACAATAAAGCTCTCCAAGATGACTATGGCGTTTGACTGGTCCGAAAAGATCCATGTGCAATCGCTCTAGTGGCATCTCAACAGAGTTAACCTTTTTCACTTTGTGGGACTTTTTGTGCTGCTTCCCCTTTTTACAACTCACACACTTGTCATTGAGATGGAAATGTTTCACGTTTACTCCATCGACAAGTCCATTTTTCACAAGTTGATTCATTTTCTTCAGATGAATGTGCCCCATTCTTCGGTGCCACATTATCGATTCTTTCTCAGTCGCCTTGGACAAAAAGCACGTTATTTGCCCCTGTGATGTCATCGCCTTGGACATATCAAGAATGTATAGATTGTTGACGCGAGGTGCCTTCAACATTATCCACTCTTTAGGAATTGTAAAGCCCGGCTTCAAGATATAGCAGGATTTGTCATCAAAATGCACAGTAAATTTCTTGTCACAAATTTGACTGACACTCAACAGATTGTAATCTATCTGCTTCACATACGATATCCGCTCAAAACTCACGATCCCATTGCTCACACTTCCTTCCATCGTGATATATCCGCCTTTGTTTCCCGCAAACGCTACATACCCTCCATTGATGTTCTTCACATCGAACAACAACGCAAGATCCCCTGTCATGTGGCCTGAAGCTCCACTATCAACAATCCAAAGACTGCTAATAGGGCCAGCTGAAGCTCCCTGCACACATAAAGTAAATCATTTAGTGCTTTCGGGGGACCCAAGCCTGAGTCTTGGGTCTTTCAACATCAGGTTTCACAATGACATTTTCACAAACATTTTTAACAACTTTTTGATCAATCTTTTTCTGATTGCTCAAAACTGTTTCCTTTTTCTCATTAACCTTTGAAGATGAGGCTCCTGGAGTACCATTGGGTGTCCAAGATTGTTCAGTCCTTTTCAGGATACGAATCTGAGACTTTGGGTTCTCAGTCGGTTTCTGAACATTGTTAGCAAATGTAACTTTCTTGGTAACCTTATCTGATTTAACAAACTTAGGTCCAACATTTGATTTAACAATTGGTTTTGGTGAAACCTTTTGTCTATCAAAAGTTGAGTTCACCACAGGCTTTCTCCACGAGTTTTCCATCGCAATCCGATTCCTTCTATCATAGTGCATTGGACGAGTGTTCCTCATTTGAAAATGGTTTTGATTATAAAACGGTTGTGGTTGTTGAGGAACAACTCTCCTATGAGGTGGCACATAATGATCAATCGGCTTTCGCATAGAATTCCTCACTTCAACTTCGTGTCTCTTGTGCCTTACATATGGACACTGAGCAAGTAAATGCCCTCGTTCCCCACATTTAAAGCACGCACGGTACTCTTCAAAAACATTTGGAGCATTTGGTTGAGCAAATGATCTCACTGGATATTGATCATTGTACTGTTGCTTCCTTAAACTCTCAGGGAGTGGCCCTTTTGAGTAAGTTGGCTCATTGAAACCATTAGCTCTGTTTTTGGGTTTAACAAACTCTGTGACATGGACCTTTGGTTCTTGAGGAACATCCAAGTACAACTTTTTCAACAAAGCTGGTGGAATTTCATTTGTTCTCTCATGTTTAGGGAACCAAATAGTACTTTCTTGCCAAATCTTTTCAATTTTAGCATAATTGGCATTTTTAATTGGAAAGTCCTCGTCAGAGATGATTTTATCGGATCCTTCCATCCGATAGAACACCTTGACAGGTTTGTCACATTGTTCGTTTTTCTCATTCTTCTCAAGATCTTTCTTAATCACATTAAGATCTTTTCTCACAACATTCTTCTCAGACTTTTCCACATGATGAACATTTCTCATTGGAACAATTTGAGATGATGAAACTGGTTCATTTGTAATGATGTGATTTTCTTTTGGAATATCACATACATTAACCGTTTGGTTACAACCAGTATCATCACTCTCTGAATCTGAGTCAACACTTTCAGCAGTAACACCCTCATCATTGATTCCCAAAATCGGTCTAACATTGGGATTTGGATCACCAACACTTGAAGTGTTAGATTCATTTTCCGATGCTGAATCAGATTTTACCGAACTCTCCGGTGTCACTTGGTGACAATTATGGTTTTCAAAGAGAACCGGAGAAGGTACAGCCCGATAGTTGGTTGTTTTGTCATCAATGATGTGGTCTACCACATATGCAACATTCTTGTAGCTTTCCAACTTTTTGTTTACTTTTTCAGCAAAGCATTTGATGGCGGCCATTTCTAACTTGGTGTTTTCAATTTCATTGATGTAGTTGTTTATTGCCAATTGTTTTAAAGACAAAGTATTTTTCAAGTCAGAAATGTCCTTTTTGTAGCCATCTAATACTTTGTTAAAAGCATTCAACTCTTTGCGAGTAGATTGACTGTTCATGATAGCACTATCACGTTGAATACGGAGTTGTTTAACCTCCTCAGTCAATCTATCACAAGCACCACAATATTTTTTACTAGTATTGTCAGTACTACAAGCAGAACTTACAGGTTTTGGTGGGTCAGTCATGGCCATCAATGCGAAATGAGCTTCCTTTCCTGCAAAGAATCTGGAGTAATCAATCTTTGTGAAAGCATCATCTGCAATGCACGACTTCCTAGTTTTCAGAAAATCTGCTTCTGCAAGTAACTGATCAATATCTTCATCAAGAGAATTAACACTCGCTTCTGTATCCGAGTCACTGTCTGAATCAGAATAAACCGATTCACACTCCTCAGGAATGTCAGAAACAGTATCAATCACCACTCCTGAATTAGTCTCTTCATTTTCAACCTCAACATTCACTTCAGAATCAACCTTAACAGGTTCAAAATCACCATCTATCTCAGCTTCAGAAACATCACTATCAACCACAGTTTCAACCTTCTCCTCCACCGTCACAGACTCTTCCAAATCAACCTGATAGGCAACACACGCCACATTTCCCCCAGTGGTTATCTCCTCAACACCTATCTGAATACTTGACCAGTCAAACCTTTCATCTTGTTGGGTAACCAATGCTTGATTGGTATTCTGTTGTTCAGCTGGTGTAGTGATTGGTATGACTGTTCGGTTAGTATTGTTTGGTGTTTGGTTTTGTGTCTGGTTTGGTGTGGTTGGTTGTCTATTTTGGTTGTTGTTAAAGTTGTTTTGACGGTTTTGGTAGTTGTTGTTGTTTTGGGAAGAAACTTGGTTTTGGTTCTGTTGTTGACGGTTCTGATAGGTAGCATTAAATGGATTCCTGTTGCCTTGTTTCGGTGGTTGTGTGCATTCACGTTTAAAGTGACCTTTACCCCCACAATTAAAACAAGTCACTTTCTCCTTATTGAACCCGTAGGTTGTATTAGGAGAAGTTCCCAAGTCGGTTCTACCTGTTTTCTCAATAAACTCTGTTGCTCTTCGCATAATGCTCGCAAATGCCCATTGAATGTCAATGAGTTCCATTTCCTCCTTATCAATCTGTGCATAGTCTTCATTGGTCAAGTTGTTATTACCAATTTGACTAGCAACTAAACCATTATAGGAAGAAACCATTGCAGAGACTAAAGCAATATGTTGCTGAGCAACTTCAACTGTTACATTTCCAAGATTGGAAGTCTCCAAAACCACAGTTGGTTGATTAGGTTGGTTCATTGGTTGTGGTTGAGTTTGACCAGCAGTGTAAAAAGCTGCTTGTTGTTTTGGTGAGAATGGTGGAATGTATGAATATTGATATGGAACTTGTGGTTGTGGTTGTGATAAAGATGAAGTTTGTTGATGGTAGTTAATGATGGGTGATTCTACAGCATTGGATATACAAGCAACATGTGGTGTTACTAGCCCTCCAGAACTTGTGCTTGCTGGAACCAAAGATCCTCCAAAGTATAAGTTTGGATTCTGAGGAATCTGTGCTCTCCTAGCCTTCCTCTTCTCTTCCAACTCTTTGTTTTCCAGCTTCTCAACGAACTCTTGAAGAGACCAATACTGAAAAGCATCCTTTTCTTTCAGAACATCCACATGCTGATCCCAGTTAGGTGGTAATGCTTCAGCAAACTTGTCCACCTGTTTTGCCATAGGGATCTGTACACCATAGCTAGACAATTCAGATATTAAATGATTATATCTAGGAGTTAGTTCTTTCAAAGTTTCATTTCCAACATATGAAAAATTCTCAAACTCCTTAACAAGCTCTTCCATCCTCAAATTCCTAGTCTTTTCATTTCCATCATGCTTCCTTTTAAGCATATCCCACAAAGCCTTCGAAGTTGTGCACGTCCCAAACTGATGCAAAAGATCATTTGTAATAGCTTGCGTCAGTTGAGAGAACGCCTTCTTCTCCACAGCAAATTTTTTCTTCTCATCCTCCGCCATGCTCTCCAATGGCACTGGTTCACCCGTGTTCTCCAGAACTGGTGGTGTGTATCCTTTAGCAATCATGTTCCATGCTTCAGCACCTTCTACTCCCATGCCTTCCAAGTGTATCTTGAACTTTTTCTGCCACTGATTGTATTCCTGAATCTCCATAAGCTTCGGTGGCCGAGTCCCGCTACCTGAAGACAAATCATTAATCAGTGTGGAAATAGCATTAGTAGTTTGAGTGTTTACCACCGCTGCTGCTACTCCCCAGTAGTCAGACTGTGGTACTGTAGGTGCACTCTGAGTCATGTAGTTAACCGGCTGCGAAGACTGTGTGCTCGTCTTCTGTGCTGCCACGGTCCATGGGTCCATCACCTGCTGTTGTGGTTGTGTAGTTGCTGGTGTAGGAGTAGTCTGATAACGCCACATAGTCACGCACTTCGAGAAAATCAACACTTAGAAAAATTTCACAAAAACTGTCCTAGGTTCGTCCACAAAGCTGTCAGGTTCGTCCCTTTTGTCTTAGGTTCGCCCAAAAGTTTCACCCGAATGTGAATTCTCAACAGAATGTGAAAATTATAGAAACACTTTCTACGTTCGTCCGTTCCTATTTCACCTTCGTACCCCCGATGTCCCGAAAGTGAAACTGATGACCCGAATGTAAAAAATTAATGTGAAAAACACTACGTTCGTCCGAGATCAACTACGTTCGCCCGAAAATCTACACTCCTTCGACCTAAAACACTCACGTTCGCCCACTCAACACAGGTTCGCCCACATCTGACCTTTTGAAAAACGGTTACACTTTGAAAAACGGTTATTTTGATCTCTGATTTTCAAAAGTTTGTGGATTTGATTGATCTTGATCAGGTTATGCTTCGGAGATGATTTGGAACAACTTTAATACTTGGAATTTTGAATTTTAACCACAAAATCACCTCTAATTCTTTCAAAAACACACAAAAACCATTTTTAGTTGAAAACAGATGTGAATTGATGAAAATTATGTTCAGATCAGCTCTGAGTTTATCAATTTGTTGTTGTATGATCCTCTACGCTCTGATACCACTTTGTAGAGGATGTGAATTTGACAAAAACAGGATTATACGATCATACAAGTTGCTAAACCAGGTGCGGAAACCCTAGCTTAGAACAAACTGAAATAAACTCAATCAAAACACAATCAAGATCATTTTAAATGCTTTTCATAGATTAACTTGTTCAAATAAACCTTTACAGACTGATAACAGTTAATCTAGACCTCAAACAGACAATCTCAAACCTCTCAGGAACACACACACAAAACACACACTCTCTATGACTCGTTTTACATTACAAAAACCCAATTTCTATTTATAGCCACTGTACGTTCGCCCAGTTGAACTGGTCGAAGGTAGCAGTTTTCCACATTCGCCCAGTAGAACTGGTCGAATGTGTTCTTCTATGCATTCCTGATCTTCCTTCGTCCATGATCATTCTTCCTTCGCCCACTACTATACTCATTCGCCCCTTCTGATTCTCCTTCACCCATTAACACATGTTAGTATCTAATCATTAGTCGCAAAACGGCATCTACATTTGTAAAGTTGAAAAAGTGAAGGGTACACGAAGTCAATTAAGCTACAAATCAGATCTAATCAATGCTTAATAAGAAGATCATTTGGAATGTCGACATCTTCCTCATTTTCATCAACTGAATCACCAACTTTACCCTCACCTAATTCTAGAAGCCAGTTTGCGAATGCCTTTATTTCTTCAGATTCAGATGTGTTGTTACCTAATGTTAACCTCATGTTTTTGGTTAATGTATGGACTTTGCAACTATTCCAAATCTGAGACGAAGTTATTGAGGCATTTATAATATCTGTTTTACTCCCATTGGGAACAACAGGAAGAATCTGTCTAAAATCACCACCCAAAACCATAACCTTACCTCCGAAAGGCAGCTCAGAATTAACCGAAGATTTTGATTTCAAGATGTCTTTCATTGAGCAATCAAGAGCTTCAAAAGCATGTTTTTGAATCATTGGAGCTTCATCCCAAAAAATTAACTTTGTTTGCTTCAACAAATCTGCCTCATCGCTATTCGCCTTCATAGAACACATTGATTCTTCAGTAAAATTCAAAGGTATATGGAACCTAGAATGCGCCGTCCTTCCACCGGATAACAACAGAGAAGCAATACCACTGGATGCAACGTTCAAAACAATTTGCCCTTTAGATCTGATGGCAGCAGACAACGTTTTCCATAAAAAGGTTTTACCAGTGCCTCCAAACCCATAAACAAAAAATAGCCCACTTTTGTTACAATCAACCGCATCAATTATTTCATCAAAAATTAAACGCTGCTCATCTGTTAAAGAAGGTGCATTGGTATGAAATTCCTCAGCTAGCGTACTTACTTGATAATTCAACTCATCAAGTATCAAACGGTTATTTGCAGATGCAATCGAATCATTATTAGGATAAGGCATAGAAGGAAACCTACGTAGGCTCGAGTTATTCCGAAGCAACTGTTTCTCAATTTCAAGTAATGTAAGATTCTTGATTTGATCATCAGGAAGAGACAAATCTGATAATGATAAAGATTGTAATTATTAATTAAAGAACAAATAACGACGTAAATAAAAAAAAATAAATTTTCAAATATAATTTTTTTACCTTCAATTTGGAATACGTCTTCGTGTCTACGCATAATACCATCGACAAGTACTTCCATGTCTTCTCCCAAATATGGTCAGGCCTAGATAAGCTGTTAGACAGCAACATCATCGTAAACAAATTACGAAGAGAGTATCCTGAACCTGTATAATGAGCTTCCTCAATAGCTTCTATATATTCCTTGTCATCTTCTAAGAGGCCAAGAGCGTAACATGCATCTCGAAATGTTGGTAAAACTTCTCCATTCACCGTTCTCATTCTCTATCATAGTATAAACGTCAACCAAAAACTGTTGAAGAAGGCGCCTTGCATTCAAAATCAATGAGAACTTACCAACTTTGTCCTGAATATGATAGGCAAAATACTCTCTCATTGAACACTTTGAATCTACTTTCTTTTTAGATTTCCTTTCTTCCCTATGTGGTATATCAACCCTATAACAATCTTCTCCAAAGGGAATAAGCAATTGATACTGAAGAGCTAAATATTTTGGATGAAGTTCACTTATCCGCTGAAGACCCTCTTTTCTTGATTCCACAACAATATCTCGATTGTCAAGCTGGTCATCATTGTCTGACAATATAAGGGTAGCGATTTCAGATGAAGTGGGTAAGTTGTATAGTCGGCCATCTTTAGTTCTCCTCCCAATAAGACGTAACTTAAGGCTAACTTCAGGATTTTCATGAAATCGATCACGTACACTCCTATAGCTTTTCACAAGCTGATTTTTAGAGTCTACCATCGACTTGAGGTACTGAATGGTTTCAACATCAACTTCTTCATCAATATTCTTAGACTCTCCTTTTTCCTTACCATAATAAATAAATAAAAATTGAAAAAAATGAAGAGTTTGACAAAATGCTAAAAAATAAAGTATAAGTAGAACTTAATATTAAGAAACTGTATAATATTACCTGAAATTTTCTTTCATGTTGGAGACTTCGTTTTCAGTGTCATAGATATACAACTGATAAAATTTTGGTTTCGTTCCATCTTTAGGAAGAAGACCACCCAGGGCATGATAATTTTCACCACTTATTCCGTATATGAACGGAACCTTGCCTTTATTAATATTTGAGTCGACCTTGCCTCCCATTGAAGTAAAACAGAACATAGATTTGTAGCGCCGAATGTGCTTTAAGAAATATTTGCCTCGGTAGTCTATGTTCTTGAAAAGATTCTGATAATCTAGACTGCTCTCTTTGAAATCTGGAAGTTGTACCTTTCCATAAGCACAACATAGCATGTAACATGTTCTACCACCAACTTGTAGTCCTCTGCCAGCTTCCGATTTCCACAATTTGGCATTACACATCTCACATACAACCGTTTGATCACCGTGATCCAAATAATCTTGTGAATAGAATAAATTGAAATAATATTAAGTTAAATAAAAATAAATAAAAAATTGTAATTGTCTTTTTAAAAATAACATTTACCTTTAGAGACACCCTTATATTGAAAATCTGCAATGGGTTGAGGATTCATATCTTCTTCGTCTGACAAACTAACCATGCGGACAGGGGAGATGCAACGTCGATTACTTCTTAATCCATTGTTTCAATTTTCTAAGTTACTTAAACTTGAAGTTTGTGTTACGACGGAAATATGAGTTGATGTATTCATGGTTGCTGTCTGAACAGAAGATGTTGCATTTGAGCCTCTATTAAAATTAGTACCTTCACCTAAATATAATATTAAGAATTAAAATTTAATATTAATAAGAATAACAAATTTATATAAGTACTCGATACAAAGAAAGTGGTACCAGATGTAACAATGGATTGGTTAACGGAATTAACTTTACGTCTTTTAGCATCAAGTTG
Organism: Ambrosia artemisiifolia; assembly: GCA_032199755.1. Classification (NCBI taxonomy): domain Eukaryota; kingdom Viridiplantae; phylum Streptophyta; class Magnoliopsida; order Asterales; family Asteraceae; genus Ambrosia; species Ambrosia artemisiifolia. The sequence goes on from CM063513.1 coordinate 34,422,718, forward strand.
TGCTTTTCAAAAGCTTCTAGACTCGACCGAATTTTGTCTTTTGATATCAGGCACTAACACTATGTATAAAAATAAAATAAGTTTGGATAGTAAATGAACTTTTACTTATAGAATGTTATAATAATATAAATACAAACGTAACTAACATAGAACTATAATACCGTTTGTAATATTAGACAAAGGAGTACGTTGTGTTGAACCTGTTTATAAATAAACAAAAAAATAAGTTAGCGTTAGATTAAAAATTTATGAAATTAATAAACCGTTATAAATTATTAAATGGCAACAATAGTTATTACCGGAAAAAGATGCGTTAAATGGGGTGTTGAAGGTTGAGCTCATTCCAGATATATCAATTGAAAATACATTGTTGGTGGATGTTGACGGATTTGTATTTCCAGATTGCTTAATATTCTGTCTCTTAGCATCAAGTTACAATTTTCGAAATTTTCGGCACTCCAGTGCAATGTTACTTTTGACTTCAAGCATAGAAACAAATTATTAAATAATAATAGTTTTTATACTAAAATAAATAAGCAAATTAGTAATTTCTCATAACATAAAATATGTCATCAAAATAAAAAACGATACCGTTTGAGATGTTAGACAGAGGATTTTGTTCCACTTGACCTTAACAAAATCGAAAAATAAATTAAAATTGAAAAGAATTATTAATAGGCATTTGAAGTTCAAACGGTATACAAAGATATAAAATAATAAGTGGTATAAGAAAATTTTACCGGGTGTAGACAAATTGAAAGTAGATTGGATGATGGATCTTTGATGAATATAATGGTGTGAAGCTTCAATGGAGTCACGGTTAAATACTCCGCTTGGTGGTACATTTTCTATTCCATTATTATGATATTGACCTTGCATCTCTTGGCATCTAGTTATAATTTTTTAAATTTGCGAGACTCGGCCGCGTTCTTAATTTTTTGGTCATTCGAGACAACTGTGAAGAAAAATAAATTACTTGCATGATACTATGAGCATATAAATAAAGATGAAAAATATATGAAATATGGTTACCGTCAGAGATATTAGATAACGGTGTTGCTTTGTCATGACCTTATAAAAAAAACGTATAAGTTAAATGAGAAAACACAAATAATAGAAATAGAAACACATTGTAGACATAAACAAAAAATTACCATTTGAAGTGTTAGAGATTTTTTTACATCCCATTTCACCTAAAAGGAGGCAATGTCTACATAAAATTTTTCATAACAATGTAACACAACATACATCAAATTAGAAGTAGACGTGATGAATTTTGAGATATATACATTCAAACATAAATAATAATAAAGTATGCATAAACTAGAAATTAACATAACCTAGCAACAGTCAAGTATTATAGAGAAATATGGATTCCTTCTAAAAAAACATATATAATCATGATGTTCAAGTAGTAACAAAGAATGGACTAATGGAAGAAAAGAATGACACACATTCAAGTTGTACAAAGGAAGAGTCGAGGGCGCATAAAACAGCCAACAGGAATTCTCTTCAAGGTTTGATTGTTGTGTAAGTTTGGTTTGTACAAAGTTTTAAATCAGAAGTTGTATGTTATTTTGATTGAGTTTAGTCTGGTTTATATAGATAATTGTGGTTTATATAGAGCATCTGCATTAAATGTAATATTAAAACTGATAATAAATATGTTTAATAATTGACCATTATTAAGGAATACTAATAATTTGAATTTGAAAATTCTAGTGAAAATCGAATTTGAATTTTTTGAAAATTCTGAAATTCGAATTTTTTTAAAGTTATTAAATTTTGTTGGAAGTAGTATAAATATATTTAAATGAACCTACTAAACTTGCCAAAGTCGAAATTTTTTAAATTCAAATTTGTAAAAGTTACTAAGGTTGCTAATTTTAATGTAATAAATTCATTTGATTACTTACCATTTTGGAAAAAAATCATAACTATATAATTCCTAAGTTAGAAAGTGATAATTTTAACTTTATTTTATGATTTTTCGGAAATTGTGTGATTAATATTATTGAGTCTATTACATAGGTGTATTTTTTGTCCTTTTATTTATAAATATCATTGACATAAAACATGCTCTTTACATTGTAATGTACAGCAATATGAATATTGTCATATTAAACTATCAACAATAATGTTAAATCCTAAAAATATATTGAAGCATGTAGAATTTTTACCAAACTAAAAAACAAACATAAAATGTCAACACACAATTTATTTATATGAAAATTTTCTCAAAAACCAAACCAACCATAAATGAAAACAAATTGTCACCACACGTGAAATAAAAATCCTGACAATAAAGCAATGTTCAACAAACGGGTCATTGATCCTATTTTTCAACCTTAGGAATCAAGAGTGGGATCTCAGGTGATTTGTTAGCGGAGGTTTTCTTTTCAGTCTTAAGGACTTTAGTTGTTGATTCACTTGCATCATCTTCCATCTCATACACTTTGTCCAGGCTACGCTTCACTTCCTCTTCATCACACATCAAACTAACTCTAGAAGATGATTCTGGAGTAGTGTTACCTCTAACAGAATCCTACAATATTAAACGCCATGTCCAAATTGTTAGAATAAACTACATTAAAATTTTAATTTGAATATATGATTGAATAAGTCAAAGAACAACCTTGAGAGACACTGCATTCTGTGTTGAAGATTCACCTATATCGATGTTTTCAAGCACAGGTTGATCCATCTAAAAAACAATAAAATGTAATATTGCAAAAATTAAGCTTAAGCGTTTAAACTATAAATAAATAACAACAATAACAATAATAACGATTCATAATCTATACAACTAATATATGAAACTCAATGTGGACACATGACACTCCCATGTTGATCCATCAATTGTCTAGCCTATCATATTGTGCCACATGGCACAACCATAGAATTTATAAATTTTGTTTTTTAAAAAATCGAAAATCTAGACATTAAAGGCAATGTTCAACATCGGTCAAATATTAAACACTTTCCATGTAATTTATAAGATTTTTAGTTTTTTTAAAAATAAAAAATCATTAATTAAATTAAATTAGGTAACTCATTGATTAAATTAATTTAGGTAATTGATTATGATTATTTTAATTTGAATTTTCGGTCAAAGCAAACATTTATCAATTGTGTAATAACATGCTACTTAATTTTTTCGTATATGATTAATGACAATATTGACTTTTTGGTCAAAGAAAATAATTAAATTAATTATAGCCGATAAAAAAATAAAATCAATTATAAAAATATATATATATTGTCAACACTTTTTTTTTGAACATGTACTCTGAGGTATTATTTATAGAAATTATTAAATCAAGTATCTTTATTCCAAAACCAATAACCTCTTCATCTTCCTCCAATTCTTATAAACCTTAATACATCAATATCTTTAAAATCCAACATAGTTCTGCATCTTGTATACATCCACGACTTAGGTTCCATAATCCATAACCATTCAATTTCTCAAAGGTAATATCGATCCCTATTGTTCTATTGATTCATATTTTTATAGTTTAATTGATTTTGATTATTAATCATATGGTTTTTTTTGTCAATTTCCGGTTGTTTTCGTTTTAAATTCCTGGTTTACGGTTATTGTGCCGAGAATCAGATTGTTAAGCAAGGTATTCATCGATCACTATTCTTCTTACAGTTGATTCATATTATTTAGTTAGGCTTGATTTTGATCATTCGCTGTTTTATTTTATCAATCGCTGGTCTATGTCTTTTTCTTAACTTTGTATTCAGATTTTTAAGCAAGCTATTCATCGTGACTTTCTGTTTTTAGCTATTCTTAACTCTGTGTTCAGATTATTAAGCAAGGTATTCATTGTGACTATTCTTTTTTTTTTTTTTGTTAATAACAATATGACAAGAGTTCATTTCTTTAATCTGCCTCAGGCTAGTGATGACTCTTCCGATTCAAAGAAATCTTATGTTCCAAGATACACTATAAGTTTAAGTATTTTTTTTTTCATTTAAAGTTTATGATAACATCCATTTGGCTTTCTTCCGGCCCATAATTTTGGAGAAATTATATAATTATCTTATTCTCTTCCTTTGTTTTGATATACTTTTGTGTCCAGATCTTTAATACCTTTAAAGGTTTGATTATAGTGGAACTTTTAAAGGATGGTTCAACTGAAGTTGTGGATGAATTTATTGATGCCAGGTGAGTATTGTTATTGCCTTATACCAAAATCCTCTGTATCGCTGCTTCGTTTAGTGATACCAAAGGCGTTTATTTAGTCTCATCTTCTATTAAAGATTTAGTGTTAAATACGATTGTTTCTTCTTTTGTGGATGAGTTTATGTTAACAAAAAACCCCTATTATTATGTTGGTGTTCATCATGTTCATACGGATCATGATATTGTTCTTTGAATGTTTTTTTAAATTTTATGTTTGATCTTACTTTTTATCCTCAATAATGGATTACATGTTTGTAGGAATCATTTAATTGGTTACCAAGATTATAGCATTAATTCTAATTGATTTAGTTTGACCAATTTTTTTTTTTTTTGAAAATTTGAATTTAAAATTGATTTAATTACACTTACTTTTACTTTACTTTTAAATTAGAGATTTTCTAATATATTTATAATTTATCAACTAATAATTTCGGTTATAAATTTTTCAAATCAGTTACAAGTTAATATTCAAATTTTAAATACTAAATCATAGATTTCGGTTAAATTTTAAAGATATTCAAATACTAAATGTTGTATTTAACTATTTAATTTCAAGTTATAACATATATAATTTTAATTTTTAAATTTTGGTTAATATTATAAACTTTTGAAAATTTGAATTTAAGATAATAATGGTAAAAGTTAGACTGAATTGAAACATTTATACATTTAATTCAAAATTTTGAATGAATGTAATCTTTTAAAAGTTTTTAAATATTTTAGTTTAAGTTATTAATGGTAACCATTACACCTAATTATTATCTTTAAATTATAGATTTCTATCATATTTAAAATATAACAATTAACAATTTCGGTTATAAATTTCTCAAATTAGTTATAAGTCAAAATTAAAATATAAATACTATAATTTGAAATTATACATTTCTGTTAAACTCTAAAAATATTCGAATACCAAATGTTCTATTTAAGTATTTAACTTCAAATTTAATATTCATAATTTTAATTTTTAAATTTTTGTTAATATTATAAAAATTGAAAATTTTGAATTTAGAATAATTATGGTAACATTTAGAATTAACCACAACATTAGTTTCATAATTGTGAATGATTTATATATTTAAAAAATCAAAATTTGTTAATTTAAGTTAATAATTATAACAATTACACCTACTTATTACCTTTAAATTACAGATATTCTAATATATTTAATTTTAACAAATAGTAATATTGCTTATAAATTTCTCAAATTAGTTACAAGTTTAAACTAAAATTTTGAATACTACAAATTCAAAAATAGTTTTTAGTTACACTTTGAAAATATTTGAATATTAAATGTTTTATTTAAGTATATAATTTTAAACTTTAATATTTATAACTAATTTTTAAATTTTGGTAAATTTTGTAAAATTTCTAAATTTTGAATTTAAGATAATTATGTTAGCATTTAAACTTAATTAATGCATTCAATTTCAAATTTTAAATGAATGGAATATTTTAAAATTTTTCAAACTTGTGAATTTAAGTTAATAATTATAACAATTAAACCTACTTATTACCTTTAAATTAGAGATATCCTAAAATAGTGATATATTTTCTAATTATGGCTAACATGTATTTATATATTTTCGGACTAAGATGCAAACACAGAAACGAATCCAGGATTCACACATGGCCATTTTTATGTGGTATTGTCAAGAGTTAAGAGCAGAGCAGGGGTTAAGTTACTTGATCCCGATTGGAAGATCATAAATAAAACAAAAAATGTTGTGTATAAGGAATTATTTAATGATATTTGAATTGTATGTGTATTTCTACTACATTTTCTTTATATGTTTTACCGCTCCAAATAATTATTAATTGTTGAACCGCGTGTACACGCGGGCAATAACCTAGTAGTAATTACAACGGAATATTTAAATGATAATCATAACATGAATGTCAAGGAACCTTTCTTCAAGAGAAGCAACTATTGAAGAATCATTTGTAAGCTTACGTATACCATAACCATCAAGATGCTTATCAATGTTGAATTGCCCTACTTTAATTTTGAAAGCAAACTTTTTCTCTTCAAATGCATCAAACTCAGCAGGAGTTATTTTGTCTTCAATAGAAACCTAGATATAAATGATATAAGTAATATGAAGTAGAATAACATATATTGTTTAGGGCTGAAAAAAATAAGTTACCTGTTTGGATTTTTCAAGCAGCTGCATTGCTGACATGCCCAACAATTTTTTCGCTTCTCGATCAAACAATGTAAGCGATGTCATTACAGTACAATCCTGCACCCTTATTGGAATTCTAAACCTAAAACAAGTAATTGCAAAACATTAATAGTTTCAAAGCAGTGAATCTTGATGGTAAAAAATTGAAACATAAATCTGAATAATAACTAAACATAATAAAAAACACACAATACATCAACATTCAATGGTAAAATGATATATACATATGAACACTAAAACAATTCTTAATGCACATGAAGCCTAAAACACGAACACTAAAAAATCAACCCTAAAAATCAAAAATTAATAAACCTAAACATCAACACTAAAACCAAAAAATTAAATAAATAATATCATACAATGTTATGTTATGTATATGAAATACAATTCTTACACTGGATCATCATATACGATTTGTTTGGGACAAACTTTATTCGTGCAAACCAAGGCCTGTTTAAATGAAGTTACGTCTTTCGCCTCTTCATCATCAGGTAAACTCAAAGTTGGCTCAACCTTGTGGTTACAGAACTCGCATCCAAGGTAATACCAATCGTCGTTAGGATCCACACCCTTCACTGTTCCAACAACAATGACTTGTTTGTTAACCTGCAAAACAAACACTAATCATGTCAACATATAAGAAATGTATTTGGAAACAAACTGATTAATAGACGAACCTCTGTTATCAATGGAAGCTCACGAATACTGCTGAAGGGTGTTTTATTCAAAAATTTATCAGCCATATTCATGCTACCAGACGATCCCAGCGATCGTTGAGCAGAAGATGATTCTTTATAGATAAACTTTTCAATATAACTGTAAGTCAAAAGAAGTAAATTATTTATATATCTTTAAACAAATGAAAACATATACATAAAACACATAAGAGGATAACTATAGTACCTTTTCTTGAAAGCACAAATGTCTTCAATGTCTTCATTAATAAAGAGGCGAGTGATATAGAATCTATTTTGAACACTTACATTGCCTTTATAGAAATTTTTTTATTAAAACAGTAAAAACAATTACCGTTTTAAAAATATTTAATTTGTATTAAAAAAAAGTAATATATGACAAACCTTTATAATTGTTAAAGCTACCAAATTGAACAATGAGGACAACATGGACTTCGGCTTCATTCTGCTTGATGTATTCAAACATTTGCTCACTATACTCATCCCACAAAGAACAGCTCATTTTCATGCCACTACATAAAAACAGAATGTTTGTTAAAAGGAAATTATCAAGGGTTTTATACCAACATATTGATAGTAAAGATGAAATACATACTCTAGATCAATCAAGATAAGGTTCATCTTTTTTTTTTTTCAAACCAGCTTTAGTTTCTGTTGGTTTTGGTGGACTCCATTCTTCAACATAGCCAATGTAATCTTAAAAAAAAATTAAAATTTTTTTACGAATACATAATTAGTAAAGTAAAGTATTAAAATACAATTTTTAGTGTCATTAAACAAACCAATTCTTTGTTCAGCAGACAGGTTTCCACTTTTAATTGACTCAAAAGGGGAAAAATTAAAACCGTATTGGCTTCCATCAAACCTACTACACTTGGTAATATTGGTTTCAAAAGTAAAAGAAAGCATGTCATCTTTAGCAAAATGTTTGGTAGATTTGTTTTCAGCTAGTTGTGCGTTGTAAATATAATAAGTTTCATTTTCACGTAAGAATTTTTCGTGTTTCTTCATATATCTACTCCATACAATAGCTTGCATTTTCGAACCCTGTTTAAAAATGAAAAGAAAAAAAAAACGAAATTAACAAAGAATTTCCGTAACAAAAAAATGTGTACAACATAAATAAAAAAACGAATATGTTAAAACCTAACCTATTCATCCATGAGAACCATATCAAGAAAAAGAATTTCTCTCGGTATCTTTTGATTTGCTCGCCTCCAAACCCTAAGCACCTTAACTTTGATGGTGCATTTACTCATGCGCCAAGTGATGTCATTCAAATAAGTAACGTTGTTTGGATCCATAATCCTGCAAGTTAATAGTATGTAACTATTAAAAGATTACATGCAAAAAAATAATAATTGAATAAATACGTAAAAGATGATAGATATACCTGATAGAGTGTGGAAGAAAATATTGATAGAAAACTAATTCATCTAATTTGTATTTATAATGTAAATCATACCGAAATTTATATTTTAAGTAACATTAGTAATATAAAAAAGGTAAATATGAAATGGAAATCAAAATTAATTTAGATTGAAGTGTTTCCATTTCTTAAATATATGTAAGAAATGTAAAGGTTTCAATCTACCAAAAATAAATATATACCATTTTTTAAATATATACCATTTTTTAAATATATACGATTTTTTAAATTAATACGGTCATAAACATGTTTTAAAAATCAAGCGTGATTATGAATTTTTAAAAAGAATGTCATTCAATTGAAAATTTAAATGTTTTAAAATTACCAATAAATAGTTTGATTGTTTGTTTCTAAAATTTAAAGGTTTCAATCTAACAAATTTAATTCGATTGTTTGTTTAATTTCTTTGATTGTTACTAATAATTGTTATTTTGACTTTTTTAAAAACGATGTAAAACAATTAAAGTTGTTAAAAAACTAAAAAATGGCTAAATTTAACAACAAAAAAAACTGAAACAATGATACATTTATCAACCAAACAGTACAAATTAATGTTTACAGGGTCAAATTTTTGAATGTTTTGTATCGGTATTGCATTTATCAGCATGAGTTTTGAATTTTTAAAAACAAAGTCAAACCTTGATTGTTTGTTTCCTAAAATTTAAAGGTTTCAATTTACCAAAAATAGTTTGATTGTTTGTTTAATTTGTTGACTATTTATAAAAGCTAAGGTTTTTAAAATATAAATGACATACATAATTAAAAAACGGCCAATAATAACAAATTAATAAAAAAAGTCAAACCTTGTTAAACATAAAAAAAATAATAAAAGAATGAAGCATTCATATCCGAAAATCACAAATTATTGTTTAAAAACCAATTTTTTTAAAAAAACACCTTGGTCAATCATGTTTAAAAACAAATTCATTAAAATGAAATTGTAAAAAAATCAAATCTACATAAAATTTTGACAGTTAAGCTTAGAATATATGATAAAAAATTATGTCGTAAATTGTATATGATTGTAATTGTATTACGACTACAAAGGAAGTGAACAATTAATATCTTACTTGCTAAACAACCAAATAACATTAACATATACGACTACTGTCCGTAACATAATATGCACAATATACTGTTTTTAACTACTAAACAAAACCCAAAATGTTAGTGATTGTAAACATAAAACACCAAAAAATTCACGAATTACTACAGGAGTAGTAAACGCGCAAAAGTTTGTGACTACAAAACCATTCACCATGTTCAAAAGTTACCCACCAAAATGTTTTCATCAAACCAAAAAACGTCAACAACTAAACCACCTAATTACCGTCAGCTCTTTGGCTCTGATAGCAAGTAAAACACCATCAAGTGTGTGTAATTGTGATTTTGTATTGGAATGTTGTAAAATGAGAGGATTACAAGAATGGGGTATTTATATTAATAGTTATATTTACATAAATTACCCTATAAAATTTGCATGTTTGAACCTATAACCTATTATAATTACTTTATTTTCTAATATTCATGGTAGGTCCTGAAAATATCCATAATAATTGTTAATCATCACCTCTATTTCATTGTTTTTTCCCTGAACTTTTTACAACATAAAAAATCATGTGAAGATGAAAGCATATGATTATTACATGATTGGCTGGATCTTATTAGCAAAATTCAAGAACGATTCATTAATTGCAATTCTATCTATAGTATTTATCATAAGAAGATCGGTTGTTTGGTATGCTTTTTCTTGGGGGCTAATTTACCGCGAAGACTTCCCAGGTGCTGGCATTCTGTGTTTTTGTTTTTCTATGTACTAAGATAATGTGTTATTTTAATCGGTTGTAAACGCTTAATATATATTTTTTTTTGCTGCGAGCCTGCGAATATTTAATTTGAATGAAAGTTTTCCTTTACGAACTATTTTCCCAACAGATTAAACCCCAACCGGTTTGGGGCATTTCATGGTTTTGCAGACAATCTGTACATCTAGGTGGTTTATGGAGGAGGTTCTTGTAGAACTAGAGCGTGCATCAAATCACCAACTTCAGCGATTAATTCTTATTATTTTTCACTCAACATATAATTTGTTTTTTACTAATAATTGTACTGTTATCTATCACTATAAAGATGATCAATTATAATCATTTGTTGATATTTATAGATAGCCTTTATACTTTGTCGATTATTTTTCACTCAACATATAATTTGTTTTTCACTCAACATATAATTTGTTGGAATAAACATAAGTGACGTTTGTATATTTATTGATAGCTTTTATAATCTTTTGTATAATGATGATTATTATTAATTATCCTAAGCCCAGTAACAGATGGGTTCTTGATGGGCGAATTTATCATTAGATGAGCCTTGTAGGGCTTTTCTTGTAAGATAAGGGCGCAAGTGCTCGCTTCTGTCTATTTCTTTATCTCCCCGTGAATCGTATGTTTGTAACAATATGGACAGTATTTTAGTAACTCCAATCGATTAGGCGTATTGTGCCGGTTCTTTTGAGTAATATATCTGGAAATGCCCGTTGATTCCTTATTAACACCGTTCCGAAAGGGTGTCTCTTAGGTATGCATAAATAATGAGAGTTTACTAGGGAATAAGGGTTAGACAAATCATTAACATAACACCTCTTAATCTTTCAGCCCTCCATCTCTAAAATACCGATTCTTAATCAAGAATCCTAAGCCCATCATAACTGCATACCTTAAAGGGAACCCAATCATACTGACAATCATGTCAACCTCTACTCTCTCAGTAGCGGAAGCTTTGATACAATCCAAATCCAAAAGTAATTCCAATTGTTCAACATAAGAAAACATGCCCTAAACTAGACGCCGTGCAGACGCGTGCGCCCTAGTCCTTGTTTGCTACCTTAGCGACCTGAGAAAAACATGCCAAAAATACGTCAGCACAAAATGCCGGTGAGTTCACAGGTTTGTAATAAAAGTACCAAGTTCACCCTGTCCATACTATGCAAATATGTAAACCAAAGTACGCTAGCTAGGCGTATGTTTTGTCACTACTACGATTGGAAAACCATTACTAACACGCATACCAGAAGCATTGCCCGAATAATGTATCGTTCCTGTTTGAGACAATATGCACCCGCCGGCTCCAAGCCGACGAGCGGGGCAGGTCACGCCCAATAGATCTATCCACATTTCCCCGTTGTGCTACACTGCACATTCATGGTTTCCCCCGGGACTTCCAAAGATCGTATAGTAACCCAAAGTAACCCATAGTATGACAGTTGTTACCAAACACAAGTTTAACGCATGTTTTCTCCCCCAAAAGTAAAACCAGTTAAAGTGGGGCCGTGAACACACCTTAGGTTGCGTTACTTCGATTAATGAACAAAATCAGCAAGCTATGCTAGCCCCGTAAAGCGGCGACCTAACATATAACAGTTACAAGTACTTAGAATAATAACCCGTAGGTTAGTTAGTCCCTAGATGTCCAGACCATAACCAGGTTCGTTTGAAAACACGTTGACTGTTAAACTGACCAAATGTACAAGACTCGACATCCCATTGGTGACCCGAGAGTCCACGTGTTATACTTGCACTCTCAATCATACAATCATGCAATCACACTTAACATACGTTAAAGTTCAACAAGTCTAACACATAGTTCAAACAACACATAAATAAACCCGAGCACGTGTTACCAAGTTATCAGGTATGATACGGGGTTCCTAGCATGTTCCTAGGTGCAAATCGGGTCTCGGAATGCCAAAATACACTTACAGCAGCAGTACAGGCGATTAGGAAAAGTCAACTAGCGATTAGGGAGGTCAACAGGCGATTACAAAGGCTAATCGCCCTTAATATAGGCGATTAGGTCATAAGACATGCATTTCAGGAGTTTATCAGGCGATTAGGTCGTAAGACATGCAATTCAGGACTTAACTAGCAATTAGGATCACAATCGCATGAAATGAAGGCAATTAGGCCCCCAATCGCCTATCCTATAGGCGATTAGGCTTCCATATCAGGCGATTGGGCTCCCAATCGCCTATAGCATAGGCGATTAGGGTCCCCAATCGCCTTCAGCAGATCTGTTCCGGTTTTTCGCATGTTTAACCCTTCAAATCAGATCCGGAACGTGTGGAAACACCAAATATCGACCATACAACAATATCAAACATATTTCAAGCAAAACCCCTAGCTTATCATCGTTCTACCAGCCCCGAATGCAAGCGTTTTCCCAAAATAGTATACTTAGCATGAAAACATCACATCAACATGCACAACTTTTACCCTAAATAGCAAATACTCAGATTTCATCATGTTACCACGTTATCCGATCATTCCCTAGTGTTCTAACATCATTCTACAACAAACCCTAACATCAAACAACTAGCAAAACACCTCAAATCATCCAAAATCATTCAAAGTTATTCAAATGGGTCAAAATACTCAATATTCACAATACACTTCCAAAACCATTCAAACCCCTAAGACATCATCATCCTATCATAAACAAGCTGTGAACACCTTAATAACATGATAACAATCCTTTTTGAATCATAAAAATCCTATCTTTTAATCATATTTAACACATACAACATGCATAATGGTTTGGACTTGTTTAAAAACGATTTTCATAGGTTTTCAAAGACACAAGGGTTTATAAATCAGGTCTGGACCTTTAGGGAGCAAAACACAATCATTCAAAGGTTTGGGGATGAAGAACACACCTTGGTTTTATGAGGAATTGATGTGTAAAGCTTGAAAATGGGTGTTTTGATGCTAAAACGTGTTCCAGAGGGTGTTTGGGAGTTGGGATATGTTATGAGACGGCTAGGGTTGCATTAGAGGTGTTTTGGAGGTCAAGGGTGGTATTTATAGGCGTTTCTAGTCGTTTAAAACACGTCAGGCGATTACGCAGCAGTATCAGGCGATTAGGGCTCCTAATCGCCTATAGCTATAGGCGATTAGGGCCCAATCGCCCTCAGTCTCCCTCCTAATCGCCTTCCTATTGGCGATTACAGGGCTAATCGCCCTCAGGACCCTGCATAATCGCCTTCAGGGTCTGGTTATGTGTATTTGGCGCGTTAAACCCCGTTTTAACATATGTTAACACGTTTTCACATACCGACAAGTCACATAAAGATTATAATCACATAATACATGTAAACAAACACGTTCACACTCGTTCACCAATTCCCGGGACTCGAGACTTGTGTTTCTACTAAGGTTTGACGATTCCACGAATCGTCAATCCTTGCATACCTGGTTTAATGACCGACATTAATGACCGACATCTAACGATCCTCTAGGTTGTACTAATGACTCCCGAACCATAACACGACTTAACCGACCTAGTTAAGTATACTGTACGCGTGACTCGCTAAGGTAGACTTTGACCCAGACCATGTTACTAACCTGAGTTTGCCGGGTGTCACATCATCCCCACGTTAAAAGAATTTTCGTCCCGAAAATTAGCACAAGTCAAAAGAAAACGACAATGAATAGGAACCAAAAGAGAGAATTTACCCGAGTTGTCACATCATCCCCACGTTAAAAGGAATCTCGCCCCGAGATTCATTCAGCTGCGGTAGTAACATGCCTTGATTCAAAAGCGCGCTTAGGAAAGAGGTGAGGATACTTAGACTTCATCTGATCCTCGCGTTCCCAAGTGTATTCCGGTCCACGGTTTGAGTTCCAGCGAACTTTAACAATACGAATTTTACTCCGACGAAGGCTACGAATCTTGTAATCGAGGATCTCAACAGGTTCCTCCACAATGCGAAGACGATCGTCAACCCTGATCTCTTCTAGTGGAACAATAAGAGATTCATCAGCCAGGCATTTCTTCAAGTTAGACACATGGAAGACGTTGTGCACATTACCGAGCTCCGCTGGTAAATCAAGTCGATATGCCACCGGTCCAATCCGTTCCAGGATTGCAAACGGTCCAACGTACCGAGGGTTAAGTTTGCCACGCTTTCCAAAGCGTATGACGCCCTTCCATGGTGAAACTTTCAGAAGCACCCTGTCCCCAACCTGGAACTCTAAAGGTTTGCGACGTCGATCAGCATAACTCTTCTGCCGATCCCGCGCCGCTGCCAAACGGTTACGAATCTGTACGATCTTTTCTGAAGTCTCGTACACTAGCTCAGGCCCAGTGAGTTGACTCTCGCCCACCTCAGCCCTACAAAGAGGAGACCGGCATTTCCGTCCGTACAGTGCCTCGAACGGAGCTGCCTTGATACTCGCATGTTAACTGTTGTTATAGGAAAACTCCACTAACGGCAGGTGAATCTCCCAAGTCTTGCCAAAATCAATCACACATGCCCGAAGCATGTATTCTAAGGTTTGAATTGTTCGTTCACTCTGCCCGTCAGTTTGTGGGTGGTAAGCTGTACTCATGTCCAACTGGGTACCCAAGGCTTTGTGTAAGGACTTCCAAAAATGCGAAGTGAAGTGAGAATCACGATCCGAAATGATAGAAACCGGCACCCCGTGTTTAGAAACAACCTCCTTAAGGTAGAGACGAGCCAAACGATCCATAGTGTCGGTTTCTTTAATGGCAGGAAAATGGGCTAACTTCGTCAAACGATCCACAATCACCCATATCTTATCACAACCACTAGGTGACTTAGGTAGTTTAGTAACAAAGTCCATCGTGATGCTTTCCCACTTCCATTCAGGAATTTCTGGTTGCTGCAGGAGACCAGAAGGCTTTTGATACTCCACCTTGACCTTGGCAAAAGTCAAGCACTTGCTCACATAGGAGGCAATGTCAACCTTCATGTTTGGCCACCAGTAGAGTACCTTTAGGTCTTGGTACATCTTGTCTGAGCCAGGGTGAATGGAATACCGGGATTTGTGAGCTTCATCCAAAACAAGCTCCCATAATCCCCCGAATAACGGAACCCATATGCGTTCTGCGAAGTAGTGTAAGCCGTCAGGCCTTTGCTCGAGGTGTTTATCAGCACCGTGCATAGTCTCAGCTTTAAGGTTTTCCTCCTTCAAAGCTTCTAGCTGCACAGAACGGATTTGGTCAGGAAGAGAAGAGTGGATAGTGAGTTGCAACGCCCGAACGCGACGTGGGTTTGCTGATTCCTTCCTGCTCAAGGCGTCTGCCACCACATTCGCCTTGCCAGGATGGTACTTAAGGGGGAAATCATAGTCGTTCAGGAGTTCAACCCAGCGACGCTGTCGCATGTTCAGGTGTTGTTGGTCGAAAATGTGCTGAAGACTCTTGTGATCGGTATAGATGGTGCATTTGGTACTGTACAAGTAATGCCACTAAATCTTCAACGCGAACACCACTGCACCCAACTCCAAGTCGTGGGTGGTATAGTTCCTCTCGTGAACCTTGAGTTGACGAGAAGCGTAGGCAATCACTTTCTCGCGTTGCATTAACACGCAACCGAGACCTCGAATCCAAGCATCACAGTAAACAACGAAGGCCTCAGTGCCCTTAGGCAAGGATAGAATAGGAGCAGAGCAGAGTTTGGACTTCAGCTTTTGGAACGCTGACTCTTGCGGCTCACCCCAGTCGAATTTTCTGTCCTTCTGAGTAAGAGAGGTGAGGGGTTGAGCGATCTTCGAAAACCCCTGAATGAAACGACGGTAGTAGCCCGCAAGACCTAGGAATTGCCGCACCTCAGATGGCGTCTTTGGTGCTTCCCAGTCCTTAATTGCCTCGATCTTAGCCGGATCGACATGAATCCCTAGTTCATTAACCACATGCCCTAGGAACTGAACTTCTCGTAACCAAAAGTCACACTTCGAGAACTTAGCATAAAGCTGTTCCCGTCGCAAAAGTTCCAGAACTAAACGCAAGTGTTCCTCATGTTCAGCTTTGTTCTTGGAGTAAACCAGGATGTCATCAATAAACACGATGACGAACTTATCAAGATAAGGTTTGCACACGCGGTTCATCAAATCCATGAAAACCGCCGGCGCGTTAGTGAGGCTGAAAGGCATGACCAAGAACTCGAAATGGCCATAATGTGTACGAAAGGCAGTCTTCGCAATGTCAGCTTCCTGCACGCGCAACTGGTGGTAACCGGACCTTAATTCGATCTTGGAGTAGTAGCTAGAACCCTGGAGCTGGTCAAAGAGATCATCAATGCGAGGAAGAGGATAACGGTTCTTGATGGTCACCTTGTTCAGTTCTCTGTAATCCACGCACATCCGAAGACTTCCATCCTTCTTCTTCACGAACAGAATCGGGGCTCCCCAAGGGGAAGAACTCGGTCTGATGAAACCCTTATCCAAGAGTTCTTGTAACTGGCTAGATAATTCCTGCATCTCGGGAGGTGCAAGACGGTAGGGGGCCCGAGCAATAGGAGCTGCGCCCGGTACAAGATCGATACCGAACTCAACCTGACGATGGGGAGGAAGACCAGGTAGATCATCGGGAAAAACATCAGGAAAATCGCGAACCACAGGGATATCCTCGATCTTCTTCTCATCGGTAGAGGAAACAGAAAGAAGTGCCAAAACGGCCGAATAACCCTTACGAACATACTTAAGGGCTTTCATGCTGGAGATGAGACTTAGCGGAGCACCGCCCTTCTCACCATGTACCAAAAGAAATTCTCCATCCGGGAGAGGGATCCGAATAACCTTGTCGAAACAAACAATCTCCGCACGATACAACGATAACCAATCCATGCCTACAACGACATCAAAACTACCCAAGGGTACAGGCATAAGGTCGATGAGAAAAGACAAACCCGACAACTCAAGATGACACTCCCGAAGGACACAAGTCGCCTCAATCTTCTTACCGTCAGCCAACTCAATCAAATACTTAGCCTCTAAAGGAACAGGCACTATATCTAACAATCGGCTAATTTCCAAAGATATGAAGCTTTTATCGGCACCGGAATCAAACAGAACAGTAACAAAGCGATTATTGAGAAGGAACGTACCGGTAACTGTGTCGGGATCCTGTTTAGCCTCCACGGCTCCAATGACAAAGGCGCGTGCGTTCCTACCACCGCCCCCACCGTTCCCGTTCTTCACATCCCCGCCCGGCTTCAGTTTCGGGCAATCCCTCTTGAAATGACCAGCCTCACCACAATTGTAACAACCCTGCTTCCCTGAAGTCCCCTGAGCAGTAGGAGTAGGGACAGCAGCACGACCCTGAGAAGATGAAAGATTCACCCTACAATCCTTGGCATAATGCCCAACCTGCTGGCAGCGATGACAACGACCACGGTCGCAGTTCCCCAGATGATGCCGTTCACACTTGTTGCACTTTGGAAGTTTCCCAGCATAACCACCCTGTTTAGAACCCGAAGAAGAAGAACCCCCAACATCATACTTCTTACCCTGCTGTGACGGAGCTGACGCTGAACCCTTACCAACATTCTCCCACTTGCGCTTGTTACTCTCTGGAGCCTTGACAGTTGCACCATGAGCAGGCAGAATACCCTCATTCACCTTCAGATTGGTCATCCTATGAGCCGACCGAACCACATCTGCATAGTTGGGAAGATTTCCCGCAGCCACTAACCTCGCTATCTCTGGTACTAACCCCGAAATGTAGTGCTCGATCCTCTTGTATTCTGGCACATGTAAATCAGGACACAGCACCGCCAACTCGTTAGGCCTCACAGTGTAATCTTCAATTTCGGACCCAACCATCTTGAGGTTCCAAACTCATGTTCCAACTTCTGAATCTCTTCCCTGAGACAGTACTCTCTCTTCAACAGCTGAACGAAATCCTCCCACGGCATGGCATAAGCCTCCCCCAAACCCATATTCCGAGTAGTAGAGTTCCACCAGGTCAAAGCAACATCCTGGAAGAGCGTGGCAGCATACTTGACCCGATCCTCAGGAAGACAGTTACACATCAAGAACACCGACTCCACCTTCTCCAGCCACTTTAGCAAGCCTACAGCCCCCTCAGTGCCAGAGAAATCATGGGGCTTACAGTCCCGGAACATCTTGTACGTGCACATGACTGGGGGTGGATTAACAACACCACCTGAAACGAAACACGTAAGAAAATCACAAAAAGAAAGATACCATGCTCACAGCAAGGCAAAGCTGATAGGATCAACTTACCACCATGGGCATTGTGTCTTGCCTGAAAGGCAGCCTGTAGCAAGTTGTTCAGATCCTCCTGAGTTAGGTTCACACCTCCACGACCACCGCCACCAGCGCGTCCACCAGTACGATCACCACCTCTACGTCCACCGCGAATTCCAGACATGATTCTGGCAACAAGAGCGAGGGAAAATTCAAATTCTCAGCTAGTGATAACCACTAGTGTTCACATAATCAGGGCTAGATCCAATCCAGGACCATCCATTCAAACCCAGAGCTCACTAGGGCTTTCATGCATTTCGGTTTATGATTTCGTGTGCACCCGAAATGATAAACCGCTCTACATGGTCCTCCTAGCGTTCTCCTAGTCTAAAGTTCAAGTCACCGAACACGGATGCGTAGCCGTACACCACAATGGCATAAATGTCACGGCAGTTCAGGGGCAAGTGGGTTTATTGGAGTACGAAGGGGAGATGTCCGAGCCTTGGACAGATCTCAGGAATACACAAGTCACTCCAATACACCACACTGCCTAAGGAAATAACAGCCAAAAACTCATAAGAGCGGATGATGTAACACAAAGAGTTTGATGATTTAAAGACACCCCGACAAGCCCATATGTTACCCACTATGACGTCTAGTACCATGTGACCGTCTAGTGTGTGTGCGACTCGGCTATAGACTAGACTCTACATGCAGTCCTAGTTCACTATAACCATTGGCTCTGATACCAATCTATCACACCCTCAAAATCCACTTGCGGGGTTTTATCGCGAGGCGCGTGACAAACCAGGATCCAAGTCAACGGTCACAATAAACAACACTATATGAACACATGCATATTTAAAAACATAAGTTTGAAACCATTAAACAGTAGCAGAAGCTTTGATACAATCCAAATCCAAAAGTAATTCCAATTGTTCAACATAAGAAAACATGACCCTAAACTAGACGCCGTGCAGATGCGTGCGCCCTAGTCCTTGTTTGCTACCTTAGCGACCTGAGAAAAACATGCCAAAAATACGTCAGCACAAAATGCCGGTGAGTTCACAGGTTTGTAATAAAAGTACCAAGTTCACCCTGTCCATACTATGCAAATATGTAAACCAAAGTACGCTAGCTAGGCGTATGTTTTGTCACTACTACGATTGGAAAACCATTACTAACACGCATACCAGAAGCATTGCCCGAATAATGTATCGTTCCTGTTTGAGACAATATGCACCCGCCGGCTCCAAGCCGACGAGCGGGGCAGGTCATGCCCAATAGATCTATCCACATTTCCCCGTTGTGCTACACCGCACATTCATGGTTTTCCTCGGGACTTCCAAAGATCGTATAGTAACCCAAAGTAACCCATAGTATGACAGTTGTTACCAAACACAAGTTTAACGCATGTTTTCTCCCCCCAAAGTAAAACCAGTTAAAGTGGGGCCGTGAACTCACCTTAGGTTGCGTTACTTCGATTAATGAACAAAATCAGCAAGCTATGCTAGCCCCGTAAAGCGGCGACCTAACATATAACAGTTACAAGTACTTAGACTAATAACCCGTAGGTTAGTTAGTCCCTAGATGTCCAGACCATAACCAGGTTCGTTTGAAAACACGTTGACTGTTAAACTGACCAAATGTACAAGACTCGACATCCCATTGGTGACCCGAGACTCCACGTGTTATACTTGCACTCTCAATCATACAATCATCCAATCACACTTAACATACGTTAAAGTTCAACAAGTCTAACGCATAGTTCAAACAGCACATAAATAAACCCGAGCACGTGTTACCAAGTTATCAGGTATGATACGGGGTTCCTAGCATGTTCCTAGGTGTCAAATCGGGTCTCGGAATGCCAAAATACACTTAAACCCCGTTTTAACATATGTTAACACGTTTTCACATACCGACAAGTCACATAAAGATTATAATCACATAATACATGTAAACAAACACGTGCACACTCGTTCACCAATTCCCGGGACTCGAGACTTGTGTTTCTACTAAGGTTTGACGATTCCACGAATCGTCAATCCTTGCATACCTGGTTTAATGGCCGACATCTAACCATCCTTTAGGTTGTACTAATGACTCCCGAACCATAACACGACTTAACCGACCTAGTTAAGTATACTGTACGCGTGACTCGCTAAGGTAGACTTTGACCCAAACCATGTTACTAACCTGAGTTTGCCGGGTGTCACATCATCCCCACGTTAAAAGAATTTTCGTCTCGAAAATTAGCACAAGTCAAAAGAAAACGACAAAGAATAGGAACCAAAAGAGAGAATTTACCCGAGTTGTCACAAACAATAATAAAAAACCTGCTTTCACTCCATCAAACCCTAATCATTCTAGATCGAAGATCTTTAAAAATTTGCTCTGTTTTGCACTGATCTTCGGAACCGAACCTGGTCGCGTTTCATCCGATCCATTCTTCAATGTTTCTTCGTGTCCTGTGATTAAATACAATCGGTTATGAAGGAATCTCCTTATATGGCCTACTGTCAAAATCATACATGATCAGTCAAAGAAGATATATGGCCTACTGTCAAAATCATCCATGGTCATTCAAAAATGATAAATGGTTAGTCAAAGAAATGAATTTAAGTCAGTTTGCTAATGTATATCGTCTTGAACTGCGTAGCCGTCAATGTGTATAAATGAAATCCAAATTTTATATAATAATTATAAAAATAATACTAATAACAAAAGTATACATTTTGTTTTTTTCCCTGTTGGGTCTGCTGACCTGGA
The DNA here is from genome assembly GCA_032199755.1 of Ambrosia artemisiifolia. Lineage (NCBI taxonomy): Eukaryota > Viridiplantae > Streptophyta > Magnoliopsida > Asterales > Asteraceae > Ambrosia > Ambrosia artemisiifolia. The sequence continues at coordinate 34,444,005 of CM063513.1, forward strand.
GAAGAACAGATGATTGAAAAGCCAAAATATTCTATCTTTTGATCCTTGAATAAAAACAGTTGTTACAAAGAAGCTTTCCCCAAAAGACTGTTGACCTTAAGAACTGCTGCACCAAACAACTGATAAAGACAACTGCTGCTGCTGAAAGGTCTGCTGAACAAACGTCTGATGAACAAAGGTCTGATGAAGAAACAACTGCTGATCAAGTACTGAAGAACAAAGGTCTGTTGAACCAACAGCACTTTGGTTCAACAGATGATAGAGACCATCAGAGCTTTACTTAACAGTGTTTTGTATTATCAGAGTTTTCAATGTAACAATAGTTATAGTTAGCAGATGTTAGAAGTTGTTAGTCAGTTAGAGGTCGCTGTCTTAGGTGACGTCAGCACTGATCATCAGAGGTTTAGTTTAGTCTATAAATAGAACAGTGAATGTACTGTTCTATTCATCACTCGTCATTCTCTTAAGACAAACATTCTCTGAGTGATCAGGCTGAGGGGGAGTTTACTTGTACGATTGTAATCTTTCAGTTTAATGAAATCATTCGATTAAAAACAATTATTCTCCATGTTTTGATTAATAGTTTATTTCGCTGCACTTTCCATTTATATTTCACTTCATTCATTTCATACTTATCTAAACAATCAAAACAATCAGAACTCAGATCCTAACAATTGGTATCAGAGCTTGGTCAATTAAATTCGATCTAACCAATCAATTTAATATAAACAGATCAGCTCACAATTATTGATATCGTTTGTTTGTCGGATTTAAAACAGAGTAATAGTTTATTTTCGTTTCAACAGTTAGTAAACAGACTTTGTTTTTGAAAAATCAAGAGAACAACTTCACTCAATCAAGATCCACACAACACTAGCACTAGCAACAAGCCTCCGATGCTTGTCAGGTCAGAATACAACATCTGGCAGCGTCGGGTGGCTCATGTGTTAGCACAACAGAACACAGAGTGCTGGAAATCGGTAGTATTTGGACCACATGTTCCAATGGTACCGAGTGCCGAGGATCCAAAGATCCAAGTACCAAAGAGTGTTGAGAACTACTCAGAGCAAGATTTTCAAAAAATCGAGCTAGATGCCAAGGCTTTCAGCATAGTAGCCATGGCACTGCCGAATGATATCTATGCCGGACTCTTGCACTGCAATAGTGCTAAAGAACTGTGGGATGCTCTTAAAGAGCAGTTCGGGGGAACTGAAGATGTGATTGAAAACAACCGTGAAATACTTAACCAACAATATGAAACGTTTAGTCACATAAAAGGGGAGTCGTTAACACAACAGTTTGAAAGGTTTAATTGTCAGATTAGTGAACTAAAACTGGTTGGTCTAACTTTTCCTAATTCAACACTGAATCATAGGTTTCTTAGATCACTTCAGGACAAACGGGACACTATAGCTATAGTCATGAGAAACTCTATCGGATTCAAAGACCTGACCCTGACCCAACTTCATGGTAAGCTACTGACTTATGAAAGGGAGCTTAACCAGAAAAAGAAGCTCCAGGACTCTGGAAAAGTGTCAGATGACTATGTATTTGGGAATACTGCACTTTTGGGCCAAGAGGAGGGTTCTGGAAGTAGTAAGGATCAGGGTTATGATCATTACATTGACATAACCACTGGTTTTAACAATGATTCTTACTCATCACCCAACTATGCTATTGCAGCTAGTGGTGATATCCAGGCTTCTGATAATTCATCTTTTGTGTACAATGAACTTCAATATATTGACCCTTTGGACTTAGAATAAATGGACATCTTGCATCAGGTTGCCCTGCTCAGTATTAGAACCAATAATTTCTATAAGAAAACTGGCAGGAGGTACCCAGGTTTACATGGTGGGTCAAAGGTGGGGTTGGATAAATCAAAGATAAAGTGTTACAAGTGTCATAGAATGGGTCACTTTGCTAGGGAATGTAGGAGTCAAAATGGTACACCTATGATTACCTATCCAAACCAAAGGCCACAGACCAACACTTATCAAACAATCCCTGTACCAAATGTGCAAAACACTGCTCACTTTGCACAGACCCAAACCACTGTTCCTGTGCACTATGTTCAAACCACTGTTCATCAGTATCACTATGTCCAAACACCTGTTACTCAGGCATCTGTGCCAATGACTGCTGCTCCACCCTCTGCTCCTGCAGAGACCAGTCAACCAGGTCAACAGAGTTTCTTTACTCAAGGCTTTGTTGATTGGAGCAGTCTATCAGATGAGATAACAGATGATAACATTGCTTTAGTTGCCAATTCTGAAAATAACTTTTGTTTTATGGCACTAGAAACAATTGTTGAAGAGGCTGATTCTGAGGGTGTGGTGTCTATGTCTGAAAATGTGACTAATGGTGTTGTTGATGAAGTTGTTTCAGCTAAAGAATCTGAAGTGGAGGTTGTGAATCTCTCAGACCCCTGGGGTAGTGATGATTGTGATTGCCAGTGTAACTGTGCCTTGATGGCTGCTGCTAAGGTATCTCCTCAAATCTTAAATGACTTGTGCTCAGACAAATGTATTGTGGCATTTGCTAAGATAAAAGAGGTGAATGAAAACTTTAGAAAGAAAATTTTGGAAGATGAAATTCAGTTTGAAAAACTCACTAAAGAGTTAAAATAAAAAATAACTGAAAAAGAATCTGAAATCAGCAGTTTAAAACATGAAGCAAGCATAACCAGAGACCAACTTCAGACTATGATAACCAAATATCATAGTTGTAAAAAGGAGCTTGAGTCCACCCAAGTTGAATGTCAGAAATGGGTGGAATCATCAAAAGGTTTTGAGATGATTGTCAACCAGCAATCTAAAAGTCATGTGAAATTTGGGTTTGGTTTTCAAGAAACCACTGCTCAAAGTTCACAAACCACTGACAAAAAGGAACCACAGTTGGTTGAAGTCATCCCCACCAATTCAAAAGGTCAAGAAATCAAGGTTACTGAACCCAATGGCAAGAAAATTATTCTTGAAAAGTTGGAAGGTACACCCTCATTTGATGAAATTGAGAAATATCAATTCAAACCAACCTGATCAGATGAGTGTGAAGTCCTTGAAAATTTTAAACCAATGACCTTCAAAACCCCTAATGGTAAAATGACACCACAGGCCAAAGTTATCCCCTTGAGAGATCTTCCAACAGATGATCAAACATCTGTTGAAAAGAAGAAAGAAAAAGGGAAAGCCAAAAACAACTTGTTCTGTGATTTTTGTGAAAAGAAGAACCATGTCACCAAAAACTGTTTTCATCTAAAAGCATATGACATCAACAAAGCAACAAGTTTAAATGATTCTAAAACAAATGAATGCTCAATCTGTAAGAAAAAGAATCACAAAACAAAAGAGTGCCTGTATCTCAAAAATTTTGATGAAAAGATAAAAGAGTACAAGGCTAAAACTCTTGAAAGTCAAGTGGTGAGTACTCCAAAAGGAAAACCCAAACAGACTTTTGAACCAGTCCAAACAGCTATTACCAAAGGTCTGAACAAAAACTCTGCTCCCAGAGATGTTCAGGTAACAGATGTTCCACCTGCTACCAGACTACCAAGAGGATATGGACAACCCCCTTGTCATCGTCTGCCACATGTTTATGAAGAGCCCAAAAGGCCTTCAAAACCAAAAGTGAACAGACATCCTCATGGTTTTCAGCATCTGACAGGAAATGATCAAACATCTGTTGGACCAAGTGTTGACATTCAAGCACTGGCAAATGGTCAATTACAGCTGTTAAACCTAGTCCAAAAGCTAGTTCAAACCACTGATCATTCTCCTCAACTTAAGGCTGAGACATCTAAGAACCCATCCAAAGCCAATTTGGCTTTGGACACTCACCAAAACTAAAATCTTTACTGATGTGCAGGGAGCTTCTGCTTGCTTAGATAGTTTATGGTATGTAGATAGTGGAGGCTCCAGGCACATGACAGGATGTAGAGCCCTTCTTCTGGACTTTCTTGCACATGGAGGGGGTGATATATCCTTTGGTAATGATTCTAAAGGTAAAGTGTTGGGTTCTGGAACTGTCAAAGCAGGGAGGCTTAAGTTTGAAAATGTTAATCTGATAGACAATCTAAAATTTAATCTACTTAGTGTGTCTCAAATGAGTGACAAAGGATATGGGTCATTCTTCACTAAGCAAACATGTAAGATTGTTGGCCCAGAGGCTGTTGAAAAGATTAACACCATCATTGCTGAGAGCAAAGCACAACTTGTTGCTCATAGAAGTGGCAATGTGTATGTAGTTGATATGTTGAAGGATAACCCTATGGCAAATGTCTGTCTGTTCTCTGCTGCCTCTACCAAAGAGACAGAATTGTGGCATAGGAGACTTGGTCACACCAACCTTCAAACTATCAACTCTCTCTCCAAACAAAACCTTGTCAGAGGTTTGCCCTCAAAAGAATTCAAATGTGATGAGCATTGTGTTTCCTGTTTAAAAGGAAAACAACATAAAAGCTCTTACAAATCAATTGATGAGTCCAAAACTAGTCAGTGTTTACAATTGTTGCACATGGACTTGTTTGGCCCAGTTAAAATCATGAGTCTAAGAAGAAACAGATTTTGTCTTGTCATAGTTGATGTTTTTTGTAGGTTTACATGGACTTACTTTTTACATTCCAAGGATGAGACTGCAGGTATTTTGAAGGACTTTGTCACCAAAGTTGAAAAACAATATGACTTGCCAGTAAAAGTCTTTAGAAGTGACAATGGAACAGAGTTTAAAAATAAGGAGTTGGATGATTTCTGTGTGTCAAAAGGGATTGTAAGGCAGTACAGTATCCCAAGAACACCAGAGCAAAATGGGGTGGTTGAGAGAAAGAACAGAACTCTCATTGAAGCTGCAAGAACAATGCTAGCAGATTCTGGTTTGCCACTGTCCTTTTGGGCAGAAGCTGTAAACACTGCTTGCTATGTTCAAAACAGAGTTTTAATCAACCCAAGACATCAAAAGACTACTTATGAAATTTTGCTCAAAATCAAACCACTGATATCATTTTTCAAAGTCTTTGGCTGCCCATGTTTCATTTTAAATTTTAAAGATTCCATTTCAAAATTTGCAGCCAAAGTAGATTGTGGATATTTTCTGGGGTATTCTTCTACAGCTAAAGCCTATAAAGTGTTTAACACAAGGACCAAGGCAATAGAAGAAACTCTGAATGTGAAGTTCAATGAACTTTCATCTCTAAAAATCCCAGCAAACCCTGCTGAGTTATTTGATTTGGATAAATTCAAATTTGAAGATATTACTGTCAAAACTAACACTGCAGGTACTCCACAATCTCCACAACAAGACTACAGAATGGATGTTGTGATTCCAGATCACTACAAAGTCTATCCTGTATCAGAGGAAGCAGTAGTTCAAAACAACTGTCAAAACTCTGTCACAGCTGAGTCAGCCACTGTTGGCCAGTCTTATCCCCAAACCACTGATTCACCCATCCTATCCACTGCTCAATCATCTGTTGACCATAGTCAAACATCTGTTGACAAAAGTCAGTCCAATTTTACACCACTTGGACCCATTCCTCCACCTCCATTCCAAACATCTGTTGACACTACAAAAGTGCAAACAGATGTTATGTCAACAGAGTCCCCAAACCTCTGTCCTTCACCTCAAAATGCTATCATACCATATCAGGGAGATCTAATCTACCTAAGAGCTCATCCATCAGATCAAATCATTGGCAACATCAGAGAAGGTGTGCTCACAAGGAGCCAATCTTCAAATATCTGTCTTTTTGCAGGCTTTCTATCCCTCACACAACCTGTCAAGTACCAAGAGGCACTGAAAGACAACAGTTGGGTGGAAGCCATGCAAGAAGAGCTCCTTCAATTCAAAAGGCAACAAGTATGGGAACTTGTACCACTGCCTAAGGATGTTTGTCCAATTGGCACAAAGTGGGTCTTCAAAAACAAAACTGATGAAAGGGGTATAGTTGTCAAGAACAAGGCCAGGCTAGTGGTTCAAGGCTTCAGACAAGAAGAAAGAATAGACTATGATGAAACCTTTGCCCCTGTAGCAAGGTTAGAAGCTATCAGACTGTTCCTAGCCTTTGCTGTCAACCACAACATCAAGGTGTATCATATGGACATCAAATGTGCCTTCCTATATGGCAAAATTCAGGAGGAGGTCTATGTATGTCAACCACCTGGTTTTGAAGACACATTCCATCCTGATCATGTCTACAAGCTTAATAAAGCCTTGTATGGACTGAAACAAGCACCAAGAGCCTGGCATGAAACTCTTTCCACTTTTCTCTTATCCATTGGTTTCACTAGAGCTAAAATTGATAAAACCTTATTTTTAAAATGGAAAGGAAAAGATTTAATGATTGTTCAAATATATGTGGATGATATCATTTTTGGATCCACATGTAACAAAATGTGTGAGGAGTTTAGGGAACTCATGACAGCGGAGTTTGAAATGAGTGCTATGGGTGAACTTCAGTGCTTCCTTGGTCTTCAAGTGAAGCAGCTGCAAAATGGCACATTCATTCATCAAAACAAATATGTGAAAAACTTATTAACAAAATTTGAGATGAATGATTGTAAGCCATGTAGTACACCCATGAGCACAGTCAAGCCACTCACTGATGATGACAAGGATGAACTGGTTGATCAAACACACTACAGATGCATGATTGGGTCTTTATTGTACTTAACAGCATCCAGGCCAGACATTATGTTTGCAACCTGTGTTTGTGCAAGATCCCAGGCTTCTCCTAGAAAGTCAAACCTTATTGCTGTGAAAAGGATATTCAGATACCTAAAAGGTGCTCCCACACTTGGTATCTGGTATCCTGCTAATGGAAACATTGAGCTTTCAGGTTATTCAGATAGTGATTTTGTTGGCTGTCACACCACAAGGAAGTCTACATCTGGAGGGTGCCAGTTCCTAGGGAATGCCTTAGTTTCATGGCAAAGCAAAAAGCAAGCAGCTGTTTCAACTTCAACAGCTGAGGCTGAATATATTGCCGCTGCAAGCTGTACAGCCCAACTCATATGGCTTCAAAATCAACTACTGGATTTTGGGATAACTGCACTGAGGACTCCACTCATGTTGGATAGCCAAGCTGCTGAAAATATCATCAAGAATCCAGTCTCTCATTCAACCACCAAGCACATAGATATCAGACTTCATTTTGTCAGAGATAGCTATGAAAAAGGTTTGATTACTCTGCACCATGTTCCAACAGAGGATCAGTTGGCAGATGTGTTGACAAAAGATTTAGACACATCTACCTTCACAAATCTGATTTCTCGAATTGGTATGTTAAACATGGATTAAAACAACAAAAATGTTTTCAATAAAAACATTAAAATGTTTACAGAAAATCAAATTTTGCTTAAAAAATGACACTTTTGGTTGAAAAATCTGTTTTAAACCACTGATCAGATAAAACAACCACTGTTTCATTTAAACCACTGTTGGTTGAAAAATCTGTTTCAAACATCTGATCAGATAAAACAACTGTTATTCCATCAGTTTTTTGGTTAAACAACAGAGGTTGGCAATAATTGTTTACCAAAACAGCTGTATGCCACCAGATGTTTAAACCATCAGATGTTTGCCACGTCTACTCTTAAAAGCAGAGTTTTGCCACATCAGCGGTTTCACCAGAGGCTATAAAACCCTGTTTTCCCCCAACAGCAGTTTTACTGTCTCATTGTATTCAAAATACTAAAACCGCCTTCGTCTTCCTCAAAACCCTCAATCAAAGTTCAGTACTTTCATACTCGAAATCCATTACAATGGATCTTCAAACAAAAGCCACCCACAATTTCCTTCTATATCTGGTTAAAACAGAAGATAACGTACCATTCCATTCCACAATTGACATAATCACCAATTCAAAATACAAAAACATCTTAACTACTGATGCTCCCATCCATTTAGAAACACTCCAAGAATTTTGGGCTAATGCTGAAGTCTTGTTTCAAGACAAAAAGCCTACTTCCATTATTTCAAAAATTGGAGCCACCAGCATCGCCATTACACCTGAACTCATATCCACAACCTTCTCCCTCAACGACTTGTCAGGTATGGAATCCTTTCCTAAAACAGAGCTTCACACAGAGTTTCAGGAAAGAGGGTATGATGCTCAGATGACTGGATCAACATTATACAAAAAGTTTTTTCCTCCAGTCATGAAATTTTTCTTCCATACTCTCCTTCTCTGTGCCTCGGCTAAGACCACATCCTTTAATGAAATCCCATTAAGGATTCAATACTTGGGGTATGCTATGTTGTCAGATTCTGATTTCAATCTTTCCCAGGGATTGTTTGTGGACTTGGTTTCAAATGTGAAAGCCATAAAATCTGGCTCAAACAATGCTTTTCTACTCTACCCAAGAATCTTAAGTGTAATTCTTCAAAAGATTTTACCAGAAAATGATTTCCAAAAGGGAGAGTCTTTTAAAATGAAAAGTTTAACTGTTGAAACTTTCACAAGAATGCTGGGTTCTTCAACCCAAGAAAAGGTGTCAAAAGTGTCCAAAGTTTCTAAAACACAAACAAAGAGGTCAAAAACAACAACTGTTGTTCAAACCTCTGTTGTTGAGCCTACTGATCCTGGTGATCATGGCACTTCATCCAGTGCTGTGAAACCCACACCAGCCACCAAAAGAAAACGTCCATCCTCATAAACCACCTCCACACCCAAAAAGGGACTTCTGGAAGATGAGATACAGAAGCTAACCCTGTTGCATCACCAAAGCAACTTGAAACCACTGTTGTTACTTCCTCACAACAGTTGGAGATATCTCAACCTAAACAAACTCCTCAAGAATCCTCACAAAAGGATCTTGTTGTAAGCCAAAGGGAACCACATACTGAGGCATATGAGTCACTTGACCATATGTTTACAAGTCCATCTCCCAGGGCTAACTCTCTTCTTACTCCTCCAACATCACCACCAGATGTTCCACAAACCATGCAACCTCTGTTTGAGGCAATTGACAAAACTCAGGATAATCCCAGTTCCTCTCCTTCACCTGTCACAGAGAGTATACCTACACAAGTGACTGGGCCTGAGAAAAGTCAATCTGCCAACCCACAAACAGATGAGGAGGTTACACTCCCAGAGTTCAATGTAACTCTTGGTGAGTTTTCAAGTGAAGCGGCCACTACTGATGTAGAGACCATTGTCTCACAACAGGACAGTGGTTACATTGCTAAGACTTCCTTGAAGGCAACAACTGATGAGGCCACCATTGTGTCCCCAAAATCAGTTGGAAGTCCCCAGAACCAAGACCAAGGGGCAGCTGGTTCTCATTCCATGGACTCACCTCCTAGGACTGAACCGGTTAAAACTACCACTGGTGGGAATTCAGATGATCCTATTAACTTAGGTGATGGATTAAAACTACAAGAATTGACGGATAGAGTTCAAACCATTGAAACCTCTGTTGCTGACATCAAAACTGATGTCAAGTCAATATTGGAAACCTTGGCAAACTTTACAAAGAGTCAACCATCCACTGCTGATGTTGCTAATGAGCTATGGAAATCTGTTTCTCCCATCATCATAGCTCACAGAAAATTAGCAGATCAGACACAAGAAACCTACATGACCTTGATCAGAAATATGGTGGATGCCAGGTTTAATGACACCAAGGCTGATATCAAGGTGATTAAAGACCATCTGCTGAAGACTACTGGCTCTGCCCCTACCACAATTCTCAGAAATGAAGATGATGATGAATTCACTGCTGATGATGCCAAAAAGGGGGAGAGTGGCAGAGATAGGCTACCAAAACTGAATCCATTTGGTGCACCACCCTCTCAAAAGGGTAAGCCAACTGCTAACAAACCAGAGTCTACCAAATCAGCACCACAAAAACCACAACAACAACCAAGTGTTCAAACCCCTGCTACTGAACCAGTCAAAACCAGCAAGGCAAAGGAAGTTGATACCTCTTCCAATGAAAAGGCTGATAAGGCTGCTGAAGACAAGCTTAAAAGGGCTGACACTTTGGAAGTTAAAGCAGAGAGGTTGATTCAGCTCAAGAAGGAACAACAGCAAGAAGTAGAAGATGTGAGTTCCTCAAAAAGAAAGAAAATCTCAGCAAAACATACAAGGAAACCACCATCTCAACTATCTTCTAAAACCACTGATGCTGAAACCCCTGTTACCACAACCACTGCTACCAAAACCACTGAAACCAAAACCACTGCCACCAAAACACCTGTTCCAACCAAACCAATCACCACACCATCAACTACCAAACCACCAACCAAACCTACCACAACATAACCAAAAACCCAAACATCTGCTGGTTCTACAAAAGGACAAACCGAGGTTAACACAACCACTGCTTCATCTTCACCTTCACCAAAGATCTTATACAGCAGAAAAAGGAAATCCACCTTTGTTGTACAAGATGAAAACATTCACACCATACCACCTAACACCCCAATCACACAATCCACACCTGTCCCAGCCATTCCACTCTCATCATACTAACCTCACACTTCACAATTCAGATCACAGTGACCACCACCATCCATCACACCATTGGCTGAGAAGTATCCCCTTGAACTTGATTTACTCAAGGGGGAACTTCAATCCTTCTATAATACTGATCAGCCATCAGAAAGATCCTTCCCTTCTCTTAAAAATTTCCCTGTTCCTCCTAACATTGATACATATTTGAAGTACAAGAGTGAACAGGGCAGATGCCATCATTAAAGAGAAGTGTAAAGGGAAGGATGACAGGAGTGCTCAGGGCATCCATTCAGCAGAACTTAGCAAATTGAGAAGGATTGAGGATTTTGCTAAGACCCTGAGCAACTCCATGTCTTCCATGCCTCTCAGCAAAGATATGGAAAAGGAGGTTAAGGATTCTCTTCTAGAACAGATCTTGGCCACCATGCCTTACAAAGCCAACAAGAAACAATTTACAGGCTGGACCACACATGCTCTTAGAGAAGAATTAATCAGGATTGAAAGCATGGCCAAGAATCCTCCATCAAAGGTCTCTGCCCCTGATTTCAGCAAAGGGAGAGATCAAGCTAGAGCTCTCAAGTTCAGAAGAATGAGACAAGAGATAGTAGCTGCCAAATATGGAGAGATGAGATCTGTGGCTAGATGGTCTAAAGTCAGATTGATTGAAACCTACAAGAAACTAGAAGAGAATAGAAAGACAGACCCTACCCTACCAAGAAAACCTATCTATGATGATGAGCCAAAGAGATCTCTACAGGCCTTTACACTTGACAGCTTACTGGAAACTTCTGATCTCTCTATTGCTGCTAGAAGACAGTTCAAGAAGCAGAAGGAGATGACAGAAGAAGAACAAAAACAGTTTGCTGACACATTTGTAAAAGAGGGTCTCATGAACCAGATTCGATACTTCTCTGATCCAACCACAGAGAGACTCAGAGAACTCATTGGAAGACCTCCATCTCCAAACTCATCAAAAATAAAGATGCATCACAGCCATTCCTCAGATTCTAAAATTCTAAAATGGAAGTCTAACAAAGACACCCATGAATTGACATTGCTCAGATCAGATGGAAAGATTCAGAAGCTAAGTATGGATGATGCACATGGCCTGTGTGCTGAAGATCTTCAAACACTGCTGAATTTAAAGCTGGAAAGAGATGCTCAAGAATAAAGCTGAGTTTTGGCATCATCTGTTCTAGGGGGAGATTGTTGGGTCTGCTGACCTGGAGAAGAACAGATGATTGAAAAGCCAAAATATTCTATCTTTTGATCCTTGAATAAAAACAGTTGTTACAAAGAAGCTTTCCCCAAAAGACTGTTGACCTTAACAACTGCTGCACCAAACAACTGATAAAGACAACTGCTGCTGCTGAAAGGTCTGCTGAACAAACGTCTGATGAACAAAGGTCTGATGAAGAAACAACTGCTGATCAAGTACTAAAGAACAAAGGTCTGTTGAACCAACAACACTTTGGTTCAACAGATGATAAAGACCATCAGAGCTTTACTTAACAGTGTTTTGTATTATCAGAGTTTTCAATGTAACAGTAGTTATAGTTAGCAGATGTTAGAAGTTGTTAGTCAGTTAGAGGTCACTGTTTTAGGTGACGTCAGCACTGATCATCAGAGGTTTAGTTTAGTCTATAAATAGAACAGTGAATATACTGTTCTATTCATCACTCGTCATTCTCTTAAGACAAACATTCTCTGAGTGATCAGGCTGAGGGGGAGTTTACTTGTACGATTGTAATCTTTCAGTTTAATGAAAGCATTCGATTAAAAACAATTATTCTCCATGTTTTGATTAATAGTTTTTTCCGCTGCACTTTCCATTTATAATTCACTTCATTCATTTCATACTTATCTAAACAATCAAAATAATCAGAACTCAGATCCTAACATTCCTCTAGATCTGTTTCTTTCTTAATTAAGCAGCTGGTTAACACGATCGAAATCGATCGATTCTTTTGATAATAATAAGCTAGACCCACATTTTGTTTCATACTAACAATAACATTTAATAATCACACTTTTAAGTAAAAGTCTAGACCCACGTATGTTTCATAGGAATCTGCTTTTGATTTTTTATATTTCAAACTTTTTTTACTATTACATTTTGATTTTTTTAGAATAATAATATAACACTTTTGGTTAGACTAATAATAATAAGCTGTTACGTCTTGATTGGTGTGTTTTGTGTTACGTTTTGATTTTGTTAGGTTTTGGGTTTTGTTAGAATAATAATAATAACAGCTTTGGGGATAGTTTTTGTTCGCATACCAAGTGTTCGATGAAATGCTTGAATGAAAAAAAAAACTTATGTTAACTTTTTTTTTTTATTATTATTATTTTGTTTATGTTAGATTTTTATTGGATTGGGGACATGAGGTTGATAGTTCACATGTGATTGATGAATAAATTTGTAGTCTTTTTATGTTAGTATATGCTAACACATGTTAGTGATGCCCCATTATTTTGTTTGAGGATTCCCACTAACATGTGTATCTGTGCAAGTGTTAATTTTCACGAGTAGGCTATAGGAAGAAGACGACGTTGATAATGTAGCAGTGGTAAGTGATGGTTTTGAGTTTTTTTATAAAGATTATAAATTTTTAATCATTTGGTCAGGATAATTTTTTGGCAAGTGAAATTGTTACGAACTCGTATAGGGTACGTGTCTATTTTTTGCGGTCTAAGTCTTGTATTCTCACACACGTTAGTGATGCTAACACATGCTAGTATATGCCAAACTAACAGGTGTTAGAGTCCCAACTAAAACATGCTGCTGATGTTTTTTATTATATTACATATTTCATGAATTTGAGGATAATATTTTGGTATATGGATTTGGATTGGTTCTAATTTGATTTTTTAAATTTATTATTGTTTGGATTTCAAACCTTATTAATCGTGTTTGAGTAGTTGTATTAACATAGTTGTAATATTGAGTATGATACACTTGGCACTGCAGATTTACTGTTGTTTATACACATGTTAGTGATGCTAACACATGCTAGTATATGCTAACCAACAGGAGTTAGGGTTCATATGACATACGTTAGTATATGCCCAACTAACATGTGTTAGGGTTCATATGATATACGTTATTTCAGTAAAACATATGTTTCAGAATACAATACACATGTCAGTGATGTCTCATTATGTTTTTGGAGAGCCCAACTAACACGTTTTATCTTTTTTTTTTTGTAGGTGAAAAGATGTTTTGTGTTAAAGATGAAGATGGGTATCAAGAACGAAGCATAGCTAGATCTTTTTTATGTTGTCATGATAGTTTTTTTTGTCATTCACAAATAATTATATTTGTATTAAACGTTTTTTAATACGTTTTTAGTGTTGATTGTATTGATCGTTTTTATAATTTCTTAAATAAATATACATTTTAAGTGTACAATAAGAAAAGTGTGATCCATGGCTTGTTAAGAGTAGATGCCTGTTAACACATGTTAGCGATGTCTCACACGAGGTCAGAATTTTGTATCACAACACTAACGTACGTTAATATTCGTGCTGGAAAAAGTGCCATAAAGTAGGAGAGAGGTGAGTTGACAAGTGTCAAATCAACCTTTTTAAACCTAGGATTCATAAAATTAAAGTGGCCCACTTGCTTATTTAAGATTACCATAATCCCCTTAATCCAATATTTTATTAGAGTGGCCCACTTGCTTTTGATTATTAAATACAAATTAATTAAGGACCATTGATCAAAGTTGATCAATGGTCACCATAGGGTTTGCAAGGTTTTTCCAATAGATAGAGTTTCCATATTATCCACACCATATATATATAAAGCCCCAGCAAGAAACTGGAAACTACACACAACAAACAAAACAAAAAGACAAGCATATTACAAAATATCCGAAACATTGAAATCAGTCCATTTAGACCAGTCCAGACGAGGCAGTCTCAATCGATTCGCAATCCACAAAAACACCTCCTTAGTGATAGCTTCCACCGTCATAGAAATCGGAACGAAATCTGTGAACGAAAAATTTGACACGAAAACAGGATTATATGATCATACAAGTTGCAAAACCAGGTGCGGAAACCCTTGCTTTGAACAAACTGATATAAACTCAAATCAAAACACAATCAAAGTCATTTTCAAACGTTTTCATAGATTAACATATTCATAAACTTGATTACAACTGATTTTAGGTTAATCTAGAACACACACAGAACCTCACAAACTATTCTGGAACCTCACCTCAAAACACACACTACTAATGACTCTATTTTTCTCAAAAACTCACAAAATCTATTTATAGACTCTGCACGTTCGCCCACTGTGAATGGTCGAATGTGGAATCTTTCCACATTCGCCCATTTATGTTGGTCGAATGTGGAATCTTTCCACATTCGCCCAGTTTGATTCTACATTCGCCCAGTTGGTTCCACATTCGCCCACTTTTTCTGTGTAATTTCCACATTCGCCCACTTTTTCTGTGTAATTTCCACATTCGCCCACTTTTTCCACATTCAACCCATCAGCAACTTTTAACACATGTTAACTTTGTAGATCCAATCACTAGTCGCACTTCGTGCATCTACAAACTCCCCCTCGACTATTGATTGGATTGTCTTCGTGTTTAAGTCTTGGTCGTTTTCTGATTATCTGAACCTTCGACATTCTGTACCGGATCACTAGCTAGGGACATATATGAATAATGCACTAACAAAATCGCCTTCAAAAGCCATTGTGTTTCTAGCCGTCCAAATATTCCAAATTCCAGCCAACATAACCGTGTAAAATATTTTCTTCCAAATCTTGCACCCCGGGCTGTCAAGGATGTGCCTACATAGATCGTTAAGGGTCTCGCAATTGGATGGCCAAGGGATACGCATCCAAACCAAGACATTCCACCAAGTGGAACGGGCAAACAAACACTCGGCGAAAAGGTGGTCAGGAGTCTCGAAGCGAATACCACATCTGTTGCAGCAGACATCAATAGAAGGAAAGCCCCTGCATTGTAATTCGGATTTGGACGCAACTCTACCCATCTTAGCACGCAAAAGTAGGAGATTACATTTCATTGGAGCCCAAGAATTCTACCAGAAGCTCAAATCGATGTCCTGACCCATGTTAGCAGCCGTATTGTCGGCTCTCACAGCTTTGGTAGAGAAGTTTAATCCCAAATCATTACTCCACAACCAACGATCAGCCTCATGTCCGAGGCATAAACCATGCAGCCGATTAACCAGATTCATGTAGTCAAACAACTCTTGAATCGATCTTGGCTCCCTTTTCCACTCCCATTTCAAATCAAATCCACCATTAACCCTGCAATAATTGTCCAAAACAAAAGCAGTTTTACATTTAGCGATTTTAAAAAGACTAGGGAAGTCTTCAGCAAGCGCCGATTGTCCAGCCCACACATCAGTCCAAAACATCGTCTTATCTCCCACTCTAACCCGAACTGAAAGTTTATCGCCCACATTGATTCCCAAATGAGCAAGCACCTCACCCATAGATCCCACATTTTTCCAAACACTAGCAAGCAATTTCTTGACAGGGATTAAACCATCAAGCTGATGCGAACCATGAATAGCGTGAATAAATTTGACCCATAACTGGTTTGGGTTATGTTTAAATCGCCACCACCACTTAGAAACCATGGCAAGATTAAAATCTTCAACACCTCCAATGCCGAGACCGCCAAACTTCATAGGAAGAATCATTTTGGACCATTTGACCCACCGGATTTCGTGACCAACTCCCGTTTTCCCCTAAACAAAATCCAGTCTCAATCTTTCAATCTTTTCAATAACCCCTTTCGGCGCGGGAAAGAAAGACATGAAGTAGTAAGGGAGGCTACCAAGGACCGACTTGGCAAGGGTGACTCTACCCGCAAAGAATAAGAGATGTGCCTTCCAAGATGAAAGTTTAGCTTTGATTTTCGAGATGACCGGGTCCCAAAACTTGGCCCTTTTCATATTTGCGCCAATTGGGATACCAAGTTAATTAAAAGGGAAGGAACCAATGTCGCATTTCAGCCTATTGGCCGCTTTAGAAATATCAATCTCGTCCACTCCCACTCCGAAAATTCGACACTTTTTGTTATTTATCCTTAAACCGGCCACCAAGTGAAGGCATTTAAGAAAGCGATTCAAGCTAATTACATTATTGGCCGACCATTCACCAATGAAAAGGACATCATCCACGTAACATAAGTGAGAGATCGTCGGCCCATCATTCGAAACTTTAACACCTTGAAACATGCCTGAATGCATTGCTCTTCGCATGAACATGTCCACCACCTCAAGGGCAATAATGAATTAAAACGGGGAGATAGGGTCGCCTTGGCGCAAACCCCTTTTGAGCCGAAATTCGTTATTTGGGGACCCATTGACTAGGACCGACCCTTTTCTGGATGTTAGGAAACCTTTAATCCAATCGATCCACTTTGGAGGGAACGCCATATGATGGAGCATGTTAAAGATGAATTTCCAATTTATCGAGTCATACGCCTTCTCAAAATCCACTTTAAAAATAAGAATTTTTCTCTTTCGAAACTTATCCCAAGAAATCAATTCACTAATTATAAGAGGCCTGTCAAGGATGTTCCTTCCTCCAACAAAAGCGGACTGTGTAGGGGATATAAGGTTATCAAGAACCGGCTTGAGTCTATTAGCAAGCAACTTCGCTATAACTTTGTAATATGAACCGATAAGAGAGATTGGCCTATATTTGGAGATGTCTTGAGCATCCACATCCTTTGGGATTAAATATATAAAGGATGCAATGCAGCCTTCACTTATTAATCCCGAATCATGAAAGTCATTCAAAGCCTCCATAAGTTTTGGTTTCACCTCCACCCAAAATTTCTTGTAAAGCTTCATTGTAAAACCATCTGGACTGGGAGCCTTTCTGCCATCGCAATATTTTATAACAGCCCAAACTTCATCAGCCAAAAAAGGTTTCGTAAGCTCCTCACATTGGGTACAAGAAAGCTGCTTCAAACCATAGTTAACGAAATTGGGTCTACGGCACATAGGTTTAGAAAATTGTTTCTTGAACCATCTAAAAACTCCAATTTAATCAAACTCGGATTGGTAGTCCAGACTCCACCGATATTTAGGCCGACGATACGATTCCCGGCTTTGTTAACATTAATCATTCTATGAAAGAAATTTGTATTATCATCACCGAACTTCAACCATTTGATTCGAGCCTTTTGGTGGAGATCTTTCGCCTTTGCGCATTCCAAATTTCTAATTTGAAGCATGGTGGAGACCCTCAGCAATTTTTCTTCATCAGAAAGATTATCCACAGCCGCTTTCCTTTCGAGATCAGCCACAACATTTCGAAGAGAATCACTTACCACATCTTCAGCCACTCTAACTGCTTTCCTCCATAATTTAATCTTCATTTTTAACAGTTTTAGCATATTAACAAACCGGCAATCAGCTCTATGACCCCCAAGCTGTCCCGAGCTCACCTCCTCAACCAAATCCTTCAATTCAGCCGAATCAGCCCAGCTATTATAGAATTTGAAAGGAATAGGCCCAAAGTCATTTTCCGAGCACGTAAGAAAAATCGGACAATGGTCAGAAGTTCCTTTGGAGAGAACTGAGTATGTTGCAGCCGACCATAAATCAATGAAACCATCGCACACCAAAAAGCGATCTAGTTTGCTCATTTTCACTTCTTTATTATCCGAGATGTACGTTATAAGCCGCCCATCATCCTATACTCCAACAACCCGGCATCCGAGATAATGCAGTTAAAGGCTTCCGCAGCTCTAGAATCAAAACAGGAATTAAATCTTTCTTCCGGGGCCCTAACGTCATTAAAATCTCCAAAAAATAGCCATAACCCAGGAAGCCTGAGTCTAATATCTAGCAACTTATCCCATAAAACTCTTCAAGCAATCGGATCATTGGGGGCGTAAATATTAACCAGATTAACCACATTTTCAAACCCTAATATATAGCCCGAGACTAAGATAAAATTCTGATCTATTACCGAAGATATAACTGAAAAGATATCAGGGTTCCACAGAGACGCTAACCCGCCCGATCTACCAACCGCATCGGACACAAGAACTTCAAACTTTTGCCTCCCCTGAATTTCCCAAAGAAAGTATGATCAAGCCCCACTTGATGCGTTTCTTGAATACCCATGAAAGAGCATTTAGACTCGTGTTTTACTCGTCTAACCCAACCCGGTTTATCCACACTGGTAATCCCCCTTATATTGATAGATAAAAAATTCATGACATCCGACTTAGCGCCAATTGCCCACTAACCAGTTTTCTGACTTGATTTTCGAAATCGGGCATCTGGATGCCAAGACCTTCACCATATTTCACTGTTTCATTCACCTCCTACTCGAAATCTTCGGCATCAAACTCATCATTTAAACCAAAATCTTGATCACCAATACCGTTCTCCATCTCATCACCATGAGTAACAAGGTCCCCCTCTGCCGCCTTAGTTGAACTGCTATTATTTGCATCCTTGGAAATTTGCAGAATTAAATTATTGAGACAAAAAGGATCTTCATCAATCACTGCATTTAGATCAGGGGTTTTAAAGCTTTGGGCCGAACCGTTTATTATTTTTTTATGATTATATAATCAATTTTTCAAAATCTGTTTAATAAACATTAAAATTCTCAGATTTCAATTCCAGATTATGAATGTTCTAAAATTCTTTGGAATTCTTCGATTGATGTTCTTTAAGAACATCATAATTTTTTTAAAATTCCTTTATGTTTTGGTTCAAGATTGGATTAAATCTTGTTTCTGATATTTTAGGAAACTTAATCTCCAAGAGTTTTGAAATCTTGTTGATAGAGTCAAAGATTTCAAAATATTATGAAATCTTTGAAGATAATTAATTCTTGTGTAAAATTGGAAAAAGATATAACTAAATCCCTAACTTTTTTTTGAACCACCTAACTCTGTCACTTTTAGTTTTCGATAATAATAACCGGTTTTCGGTTTTAAGGATTACTAAATTAAGTTCTCGGAGAATCTCTTAGTTCCCAAATTCAGGTTCTCGGTTTTAAGTTCTTGATTATAAAGCTTTCGATCAGGTTCACGGACATGAGTTCTCGGTCAAGGTCTTCAACTTCGAAAACCCATGATTTTTGAGATTCCATAATTTTTCCGATAACCCATCTTATTTATCGAGAACTATCATGTATTCGAGAACCAATATTTCTTTGAGAACTATTAAGAATCCGAGAACTTTTAAAGTTATCCGAAAACATAAGTTATTCGAGAACTAATTCTAATATTTGAGAACTCATCATGACATTCGAGAACTCATTATGATATTTGAGAACTCATTAATTCTTCGAGTTCTCACAATTTATTCGAGATCTCATAAGTATTCTGGGAACTCATCACTTTCGAGAACTCATTAAGTCTTCGAGAACTCATACTTTCGAGAACCCCTTATGTTATTCGAGATCTCATATGTTTTCCAGGAACTCATTATTTTCCCAATAACTCTTTATGCTATTCGAGAACTCATCTAAAATTTGAGAACTCAATTACTGAGAACCCATTACTTTTTTCGGGATCTCTAATAAAATTTACAATTTTGATAAAACCTAATGTATCAAGTTTATTCAAAACATTATAAAACCTTGCTTAACTTGAAATAACATTTTAGTGTCACTTTTGCCTAAAGGTGATGTGTCACATTATTTCGTTATATAAGATCTCGTTAAGCATTGTAGCTCGGTTCACATAATTTCGTAAGGTTTCAATTCTGCCCAAAGATGATGTGCAACAGATTATGTTGGTGAACTGGGCGTATTGCATTAAAATTTTGAATGTCTCACTTCTGCCCAAAGGTGATGTGTTACATTCACTGTTTGCAACTTAATACTTAAATAAATAGCGTATAGCCAAAGATAGAGAAACTTTTTTAAGTAGCTTATGATTTGGTGTTATAATAAGTTATTACAGCTTCATTAGTATAATGGTCTTTGTTCTGCCTGTCTTATATAATTACTTTCTCCCTTTAGATCACTACAAGTTATTCTCTAACTAAGTATCTTACTGCTCTCATCCTTTTTCCAATATTAGCTCCCAACTGCGGCATCACTACCTTAACTGGTGATAACTTTGCTGCCTGGAAAGATTAACTTATGTTGACCTTGACGTTGCTGGATTTTGATTACGCACTGAGAGAGGATGCTCCTTCCCAACTCACTGACAAAAGCACCACTGCTGATAAAATGGTGCATGAGAAATGGGAGAGATGCAACCGCATGTCTCTCATGTTCATTAAGAACTCCATTAGCATGCCTATTAGAGGATCTATTCCAGATTCTAAGATTGCTAAAGAATATCTAGCTTTTGTGGAGGATCAGTTCAATGGAACCTCAAAGGCGCATGCTTCCGCTCTAATTCTGAAACTTGTGATAACTAAATATGATGGAAGAAGAGGTATTCGTGAGCACATCATGTCCTTGAACGATATGGCCCATATGCTCAGGGGTTTAGAAATGGAGATTAGTGACGGTTTCCTGGTGCATTTCATCATGAATTCACATCCCTCTGCTTATGATGCTTTCAGGATCATCTACAACACACAGAAAGAAAAGCAGACAATGTAGGATTTGATCGCTATGTGCATGCAAGAGGAGGAACGGATGAAGCTGGAAAACCTGAAGTTGCTTACCTTACGACCGCTAATCCAAAGAAGAGGAAGAGGTCATCTAACAAGAATCATAACACTAAAACTCAGAGGAATGATGCAAGTACCTCATCTAGCCATAAGAACTCCAAAGACAAGTTCCTCTACAAGTTCTGTAAGAAAGAAGGACATAAGCAGAAGGACTGCCATGAATTTAAGGAGTGACTAACTAAGAAAGGTAATCATTTATTTATGATACCTGAGTCCTTTAACCTAAATGTTCCATCTAATACTTGGTGGTTTGAATCTGGTTCTATGGTCCATGTGACCAATTCTCTTCAGGGATTCCGCTCAATCCAGAAGCTGGCAAGACACCAAAGAACAATTAACGTTGGGAATGGAAAGTCACTTATTATCGAAGCCATGGGAACAATAGAATTAAAATTCAAACTTGGTTGTGTATTATTCTTTAGGATACCTTATATATTCCTGAGATTACTCGGAATCTTGTATCTGGACCTAAGTTAGACATGGATGGTTTTGACGTTTCTCACGGTCATGGCAAACTTACGATTACTTATGATTCCCAAGTGTATGGTCATGGTTTTCTTGATGGTGGTCTCTATAAGTTAGAACTAGATGATGATTTTTCCAAGTCTTTGTTATCATATAATGTTAATGAATTACTAACAAAGAAGAATCACAAGAGAGACTTAGAAACTTCATCCATGTTATGGCATCAACGTTTAGGCCACATTTCATGAGAAAGGTTAACCAGACTCGTGAAGGATGGGGTATTACCCTCTCTTGATTTCGATGATTTTGGAACATGTGTCAAATGCCTTAAGGGCAAAATGACATCAACAAATAAGAAAACTGCCACTAGGAGCTCTAATTTATCAGAACTCATTCATACTGACATTTGTGGTCCTTATAATGTTGCTGGAATAACTGGACATACTTCATTTATCACTTTTATTGATGATTATTCTTGTTATATGCACTTGTATCTCATTAAGAAAAAGTCTGAATCACTAACAACTTTTAAAGATAATAAAACTGAAGTTGAAAAACAATTAGATTGTCAAATAAAGGTTGTTAGATTAGATAGAGGAGGTGAATATTATGGTAGACATACTGATGTGGGTCAAGCCCCTGGCCCATTTTATGAGTTTTGTAAGAGCCAAGGGATTGTGAACCAATACACCATGCATGGTACTCCTCAGTAGAATGGTGTAGCCGAGCTAAGAAACAGTACCCTAATGGACATGGTGCATAGTATGTTAGCCAACTTAGGTTTACCTTTTTCCTTTAGACTGAGGCCTTAGAGCCAGCTGTTCAAATACTCAATAGAGTTCCTACGAAGTCTGTCCCAAAAACTCCTTACGAACTTTGGACAGGTAGGAAACTGAGTCTTAAATATATGAAAGTATGGGGGTGTCTTGCCGAAGCTAAGTTATATAACCCTTTGTTACGAAAACTTGACATGAAAACCGTCAGTTGTTTCTTCATCGGATATCTTGATCACTCTGAGAGTTATAGATTCTATTGTCCTTCCCATGTCACTCGTATTGTGGAAACCAATCGTGCTGCATTCCAAGAGGACTTCAAGGTCAGTGGGAGTAAAGAAAATCCTTATGAAGAATTGCAAGAAATACAAGATGCGGGGGAGACAGATTTGTCGCTTACTACAACTCCGATGATTCCTCTTGTACCAAATGCCAATTATATTCCTAACGTCACTGCACCAACACCTTCACAGCTAGATCTTCATGAACCAGCTAATGAAGGCCCATCAAAAACTCAACACCATGAAAATGCTGAACTTGAAAACCAGCTTCGAAGGTCATCAAGGTCCAGAAGGCCTATTAATTTTGATGAGTATGTAACCTTGCTAACTGAAGCTGAAATGGATACTGGAAAGCTTACTGATCCTAACTCTTATAACGAAGCCATTAGCAGTGATCAATATACGGTTTGAAACAAGCCTCACGTCGATAGCACTTAAAGTTTGATGAAGTTGTTAAGAGTAATGGTTTCATTAAGAATCAAGTCGATCAATGCACCTACCTTAAGATGAGTGGGAGTAATTTTACTATTCTTGTCCTTTATGTTGATGATATCTTATTGGCAAGAAATAGCTTAGATATGTTGCATGAGTTGAAGCGATTACTTTCGTCTAATTTCGACATGAAGGATCTCAGAGAAGCCTCTTATGTTATTGCCATCGAAATACACCAAGATAGACACAATGGGATTTTAGGTTTGTCCCAAAGGGCCTACATTGATTGTGTTCTCGCACGTTATCACATGCAACATTGTAAACCTACTCCAGCTCCGGTAGCTAAGGGAGATGTATTCGGTTTATTCCAAAGTCCGAAAACAGAAATGGAAAAGGAAAAGATAAGAATGATACCTTATGCCTCGGTAGTCGATAGTCTTGCTTATGCTCAAGTCTGTACGCGTCCAGATATCGCTTATATCACTAGAATGCTAGGCCGTTACTTGAATCCTGTCCATGATCATTGGAAAGCAGCTAAGAAAGTGTTAAGATATCTGCAAGGGACTAAACACTATATACTGACTTACAGAAGAAGTGATCATTTAGAAGTGGTAGGATACTATGACTCTAACTTTGCTAAATGCAAAGATGATAACAAATCCACCTCGGGGTATATCTTTATGTTAGCAGGCAGACCCATTTCATGGAAGAGTCATAAACATAGACTTACAGCAACATCCACAATGATGGCACAATACATAGTTGTATATAATGCAACCTGCCCTGGAATGTTGATTAGGAATCTCATTACTGGACTTAAAATTGTCAATTCCATCTATAGACCATTGAAGCTTTACTGTGATAACTCAGTCGCCGTTAGTTTCTCGAACAGCAACAGTTCGACTGGCGCTGGTCATTTCTTAGGTACAAAGTATTTGTTCGTACGTGAACGATTTGAGGAAAAAAATCTTTGTATCGAACATATAAGTTCTAAGGATATGCTTGTGGATCCGATGACTAAAGGTCTCCCACCTAAAGTATTCGAAAAACACGATTCGAAGATGGGACTTACTAATGACCTTTTTTAGAAGCATATGTACTTATTGACCACTTATGATTTATGTTTTATGAATAATGAATTACGTTTGATGAAATTTCCTCATTATGATTTGTTTGTCTATTAGTATGTTAAGCCGACATAATGACATAAAGACAATAACGTAACAAATCAATAACTAAGGGCATAAAGTAAATTGATGCGAATGTTAAGTTTTAAATTTGGATTGTAATATGATTAATGGGGGTCCTAAGTCGAATATAGACTTAACGACTGTATTTCTCTGCTATAGTTTGGGTTTAGAACTAAAATGAGTATTAATCTCTCGAGACTAACGTAATGCTCATAACAAATGATTACTCGGCTAAGTGGGAGAATGTGAGAATAAATATACGTGACGTTTGTATATTTATCGATATCCTTTATAATCATTTGTATAATGATGATCAATTATTAACTATCCTAAGCCCAATAACAGATGGGTCCTTGATGGGCGGACTTATCATTAGATGGGCCTTGTAGGGTGTCCCATGGGTATGCATAAATAATGAGAGTTTACTAGGGAATAAGGGTTAGACAAATCATTAACATAACACCTCTTAATCTTTCGGCCCTCCCTCTCTAAAAAACCGATTCTTCATCAAGAATCCTAAGGCCATTATAACTGCATACCCTAAAGGGAACCCGATCATACTGACAATTATGTCAACCTCTACTCTCTTAGGATCAATGACAGGTCTCACGAATCTCTCAGGTATTATCATTATTATTATGTTTTCCATTATATACAATCAAAACTGATCAACATAAATCACCAACTTCAGCGATTAATTCTTATTATTTTTCACTCAACATATAATTTGTTTTTCACTATTAATTGTACTGTTATGTATCATTATAAAGAAGATCTAGTTACATATTTGCTTATGCTTTTCTATATCCCGAAATGAATTTTATTAAAAAACAGTACTTCGTATATAAAAAAAAGGATAGCGGCGCAGCTTTTTGCTAGCTTACCTATTATCCAGATGTAACTTGATTTTTTATTGTGAAATGACAAAACCCGAACTTCTATAAAAAATGTATTTTCTCATATTTATCATGTACTTTGTTTCCTTATTATAAGAACACCCACAATACAATGTAACAGACGATTTGATTACAGTGGACAGACCAACATATGATGTTTTCCCTTATTGTAGGGGAATGTCTGCTCAAGCGGACCGGTCCATTGGGGTCGGGTGGGACGGGACCCAAAGTTGTACTTTATATTATAAAATAAAAAAAGTTTTTTTTTTGTGTGTAGGGTATAAATTAAATAAAAGGAAAAATAGGCAATGAGGTAGAGATTTGAACAGTTTATGGTTGGAGGAAAAACGTGGGTTGTGATTTGGAATTGTTTAAAATGATATAGCATGGTGATATGACGGTTTGAAGTGGTTTGTTGGGGTGTGCATTGTGAGTGCTCTAATAGACTCAGAGCTGATCATGAGGATTCAAGTGCCTTGTACGATCCGAAAAAAAAGGCCATTGAACAAATTGTTTGAATGATATACGGTAATAATTAGTCGTTAATTCATGAAGCTCTGAGCATTCTTAATAGCATATTGTTTGCAATTTACACTCTCTAAGTGTTCTAAAAAATAGTAACAAATGTTACAAAATAAAAAATTCATAAATATATTTTTAAAAGTTTACTTTTTTGTTTGCATGTTATATCAAAAGAGTGATTCTTAATAGTGTCATTTGACTCACATGTGATGTTATGCAAAGCAGAATTATCTTAATGAGTTAATTTTGTCAAAATTTTGCTATATATTCTTTCAAACTTTGTTATATATTCAAACTCCGCAGTGCAGTTTTCTAAATTCGCGTTACATCTTTCAAAGTTTGATTGTATTTCAACAATAATAGCAAAACAGATTCCAAAGTTTGTATTAATGGTAAAACTAGAAATAATTTCCTAGAACAAACGGGCATGGGCCTGGGGTGCGTCTCGCCCACCCTGTGGCCGGCCCTGAATAGACTAATAAAGTAGAGGCACAATTAAATTTAGTGACTAAAAAACTTCCACCTGATTACCACACTCCCTTTTTAAATTTGGAGACAAATGCATATATGATCAATCCAAACACATCCTCCTACTCATTTTCAAAATGTAGTTTAATAATTTAGCCAACTATGCATCCTTACACACGTTTTGCATTGCCAAATGTGTGATGTTACACTTTGTTACGTTTCCACCATGATCACTTGAATCGTACAACAACTAAAACAATTTTGTTTACAACGATTTCATTCGAGTTACGTTTTCGATCATCTCTAAGTTTCCGTAACGGTAAACTATTTATTTTGCATGCTCCATTCTTTTTCGAAACATGTTGTAAACTCACAAGTACATATATAAGACGACTAAAACTCACACAGATAAAATAGAATCTCGCATCCTTAATTTCCTTTAAAACAAAAACCATGTCAAGGGAACCGAGGTTTTCGACTAGCACATGGAACCGTGTCATTGATGGTGCACATGTCGGTCTACGTGTTTTGGCAAACGGATTTACGGCAACTTCGGTTGTCTCGTTGTTGACAAGCAATCAAGAAATCTATATGATGGATGACATAGCCATTGCCAAAGCCCATTATAGTTATTCCTCTGCGTTAAGGTGATTGTGTTATGATTTGGAAACAATGTTTTAAATTATTTGTGATTTTAACAAGTTTTGTGTTATTTTGCTTTTGTGACGGTTTTTAGGTACAAACTGATAGCTGATGCCATAGGATGCATTTTCTCTCTACTATCCTCAATTCGGGTTTACAAAAAGACGACATGCTCTCATGCAGAACCCAACACGTCTTTCTATTTTAAGTTGCTTATTGCTGACATGGTAAGTTTAAAACTTTTTTTTTCTCGTATAAATCTATTTTTATTTGATAACCGACAAATTACATTAAAGCTAAAAATTGTTCCAATACTGACGAATCGATGGTATAGTTACACAAGATATGCATATAACACGACACAACTAATTTATAATAATGCATTATTATATGTATTATTAATTTGCATATAAAGTACAATAATGCATTATTATATATGTAATTAGTGGTGAAATTTTATACAAATGAAATTAACTTGCTAGTTTACAAATAATTAGACTAATTATTACTCTAGAGTTTTGAACTAATTACAATAATTATTACTACACTATTTCATTTTTTGTATTGTAATTACTCTAGTTCAAATACTTTAATGTAATAAAGTGTACTTTAGTGTTAGCATAATCCCTCTAGTTATATGTATGCCTAATATGTTAAATCTATTTGTATTTCATCACAACACTATATAATTAAGCATATATACACACCTTATTGTACTCAAAGTAAAAAAAAAAAAAAAACTATAGCAACATATCAAAGTTATCTGCTTTAAAAAAAAAGTAGTGTCCATACACTAGTACTACAAATCTCTTCAAATTAAACAAAACTGCACAAAGCGGTCGAAACCACTTATTTTGTGTAACTTAACTATCACATTAAAATAGTTAGTTTTAGTAATAAAAATCATAGAAACCCCTATTGTTAAATGTATGAAACAATTAAGTGCAGGTAATAACGATATTGATGATCTCCGGATGTGCCGCGGCAACTGGGGTGGGATTCGTTGCGTTAAAAGGGATCGAAGAGCCGGGGATCAGCTGGGCTCCGATATGCAATCTGGCCAGAGAATTCTGTCTGATGGCCACCCTCTCCATTGCGTTTTCTTATGCTGCTTTCGCTTGCATGACTGTCCTTACTTTCCTCTCAGCGTGGAAGCTCAAACTAATGGCAACACATTAAGGGATTGTATATTTGGATGTTATATTTATTATATTAACTTATTTCCAACATTTTCTTTAATTAAAGCAATACAAATACTCTAGCTCTTGTAGGTTATTTACATATTGGAAGACATAACGTACAAAGAACCTTAATGTACAAAGCGTAAGAAGCATTCTCGGACATTAGATTAAAACAGTGGCAAGATGGTAATTAACAACCCTAATCATATTTGGGTTAATCTAACCAAGGGTAAATTAGGAAAAAACGTTTAAATCTTTTTCAAATCGTAACCACAGAATCAATCGAAACCAAATTTTCAAACGTTTGAAATCGATTAAAAATTCTGAATGATTAAACAATCAAAATAACAAAAAAAAGTCATTACATTGAACGAAAACGTAAAGGTCAGTATTTGAATCTAAAAATTAGAAAACAGAGGATTATAAATGGGGACGATCAATCATACGAAAATCATAGGATTGTGAATAAACATTCGTAATAGTTGTCAAATACTTTCGATTATGTTTCAATAAGTATGATTAAACATAAAAATTAAGTTAGAAAATAAGTTACAGACGAAGAAGACGAAGTTTGTGATAACAGAGGCTTTTAAACTCACGTTACATCTGTGTTCGATATGTAACGTGCGTTTAAACGTCATTTGGTGGGAAAAACAAACAAACGCACGTGCAAATGTTCAAACGCACGTTGTAAAAATTTAAACGCACATTCAAAAATTTTAAACGCACATTCATTATTTTAAAAAGGAAGTCATCATTTAACTAAAAACAAACTCTAGTTCCTATCCTTTGATTCACTCCAAATTTGGTCTTATTTAACCCCATGACCGATTACGATGATCGGAATTATATCAATCGATAACAGAAATAATAATAATCATCATCGCCTTCTCAATTTCATCTTTCACCATCGAAATATTTGTATAAACATACAAACAAACAAATGTCTTATTCCCATATTAACCACTGCTGCTATTAATAACACTGTTATTGATCTTCAAGACATTCTTCGAAGATTCGCGTTTGATAATATATGTAAAATCGGGTTTGGGTATGATCCATCTTAACTCCATCTTTACCACAAGGATTAATTGAACTCTCTTACTTTTCTAGCATTTTAAACTTATATTTACTAACTTAAAATTGAGTAGTAAAAGTTAAGTCTTAGGGTTCAATACTCGTTACTAGCATAAAAACTATACTATACATAATAGGTTCACTTGCCAATTGTGTAGGTTTTAGTTATTGTCACACCCTCAAAATCCACTTGCGGAGTTTTACCGGGAGGCGCATGACAAACCAGGATCCAAGTCAACGATCACAATAAACAAATCTAAATGAACATATGCAATTTCAAAAACATAGATTAAAATCCCCAAATACAGCGGAAGCTTATTCTCAAAACATAATCCAAAAGTAAACCAAGTTATTCAATGTTCGAAAACCATGCAACCCTAACTAGACGCTGTGCAGACGCGTGCGCCCTAGTTCCATTGTGCTACCTTAGCGACCTGAGAAAACATGTAAGAGTTACGTCAGCACAAAAATGCTGGTGAGTTCACAGGTTTGTAATCAAAGTACCAAGTTCAACCTGTCCATACTATAAACAATTGTAAACCAAAGTACGCTAGCTAGGCGTATGTTTTGTTACTACTAGGATTGGAAAACCATTACTAACTCGCAAACCAGATGTTGTGCCCGAATAGTAAACCTGTTCCTGTTTGAGACAATATGCACCCGCCCGGCCCTCCAAGCCGACGAGTGGGGTTGGTCACTCCCAATAGCGCTATTCACATTTCCCCGTTGTGCAAACCCGCACATTCATGGTTCCCCCCGGGACTTCCAAAGATCGTATAGTAAACCATAGAAAACCCATAGTATGACAGTTGTTACCAAAACATTAGTTTAACACATGTTTTCTCCTCCGAAAAGTGAAACCAGTTAAAAGTGGGGCCGTGAACTCACCTTAGGTCGCGTTACTTCGTAATACGAATAAGATCAGCAAGCTATGCTAGCCCCGTAAAGCGGCGACCTATCATATGACAGTTACAAGTACTTAGACTAATAACCCGTAGGTTAGTTAGTCCCTAGATGTCCAGACCAAAACCAAGTTCGTTTGAAAAAACTGTGACTGTTAAACTAACCCAATGTACAAGACCCGACATCCCATTGGTGACCCGAGACTCCCCGTGTTGTCCTTGCACTCTCAAACATACAATCATGCAATCACACTTAACATACGTTAAAGTCCAACAAGTTCTAGCACATAGTTCACGTATCACATAAATAAGTCCGAGCACATGTTACTACGTTATTAGGTATGTTACGGGGTTCCTAGCATGTTCCTAGGTGTCAAATCGGGTCCCGAAATGCTAAAATACACTTACAGCAGCAATACAGGCGATTAGGAAAAGTCAACTAGCAATTACGTTGGTCAACAGGCAATTAGGAATGCTAATCGCCTATACTATAGGCAATTAGGGTCATGTGGTATGCAATTCAGGAGTTTATAGGCGATTAGGGTCATAAGACATGCATCTTTAGGCAATTAGGATCATAAGACATGCATCTTTAGGCAATTAGGGTCATAAGACTTGCATCTTTAGGCAATTAGGGTCATAAGACATGCATCTTTAGGCAATTAGCCCCCAATCACCTAAGCTATTAGGCGATTAGGGTGCCTTAGCAGGCGATTAGCCTCCTAATCGCCTATAGCTTAGGCGATTAGGGTTGCTAATCGCCATTAACCCAGCTGTTCCGGTTTTTCGCACGTTTAACACTCCAAATCAAACCCAGAAAGTGTGTAAACATCAAATATCAATCAAACAACCATATCAAACATATTTCAATTGAAATCCTTCGTTTAACCTCGTTCTATCAGCTCTGAATGCAACCATGTATCCCAAAAACAATACACATAGCATGAAACATCATATTAACATGCATAACCGAAACCCTAATGAACAATTACTCAGATCTCATCAACATGCTATCATCATCAATCTGTAACTACCTTAAAATCATGTTAACAATCATTCTTGAATCACCAAAAACCCTATCTTTTAATTATAAACACACATACAACATGCATAATAGCTAGAATCCAGTTAACAACGATTATTAACGAATTTCAGAAGACCCATACGTATATAAACAGGTCTGGACCATTAGGGATTCAATAAAAACATTATTAAGGTTGCATGAATGAAAATCACACCTTGGTTTTATGATAGATTGATGTAATAGGCTTGAAATGGTGTGTTTTGATCCAAAATCGTGTTCCAGAGGTTGTGTGCGTGTTGGGGTGAGTTGTGGGATGACTAGGGTTGTTATAATGAAGTTTAGGAGGTCAAGTATTGTATTTATAGTCGTTTTTAGTCGTCAAGTACGTTGCAGGCGATTAGGGCTGCTAATCGCCACCCCTTTAGGCGATTAGCCTGCTAATCGCCACCCCTTTAATCGCCTAACATATAGGCGATTAGCCCTCCCTAATCGCCTATAGGGGTTGGTTCTGCGTATTTTGCGCGCTAAACCCCGTTTTAACATATGTTAACACATTTTCACATACCGACAAGTCACATAATGATTGTAAACACGTAATACTTGCAAACAAACACATTCACACTCATTCACCAATTCCCGGGACTCGAGACTTGTATGTTCCCAATGCTTTGACGATTCTACGAATCGTCACCCTTTGTACACTTGGTTAAGGACTAACATCTACTGATTCTCTAGACTGATATCTAACGATCCTCTAGACTAAAATAACAGTTCCCGAACCATAACACGACTCAACTAACCCAGTTAAGTATAATATACGCGTGACTCGCTAAGGTAGACTTTAATCTAGACAACGTTGTTAACCTGAATTTGCCGGGTGTCACATCATCCCCACGTTAAAAGAATTTTCGTCCCGAAAATTTGCACAAGTACCAAAAAGAATAACAAAAGAACAGACAAAAGATAGAAACCAAGAGAGAGATTTACCCGAGTTGTTACATCATCCCCACGTTAAAAAGGAATCTCGCCCCGAGATTCATTCAGCTGCAGAGGAAGCATATCTTGATTCGAACGCTTCCTTAGGAAAGAGGTGAGGATACTTAGACTTCATCTGATCCTCCCGTTCCCAAGTGTACTCTGGTCCCCGGTTCGAGTTCCAGCGAACCTTAACAATGCGAATCTTGCTATGACGTAGGCTACGAATCTTGTAATCAAGAATCTCGACAGGTTCCTCCACAATCCGAAGACGATCATCAACCTTGATCTCTTCCAGTGGAACAATAAGAGACTCGTCAGCCAGACACTTCTTTAAGTTGCACACATGGAAGACGTTATGTACGTTGCCGAGCTCCGTCGGTAAGTCAAGACGATATGCCACCGGTCCAATCCGTTCCAGGATCGTAAATGGTCCGACATACCGAGGGTTGAGTTTTCCACGCTTCCCAAAGCGTATGACGCCCTTCCATGGTGAAACTTTCAGAAGTACTTTGTCACCAACTTGGAATTCCAATGGCTTCCGACGATGATCGGCATAACTCTTTTGCCGATCCCGTGCCGCTGCCAACCGGTTACGAATCTGTACGATCTTTTCTGAAGTTTCGTACACTAGCTCAGGCCCAGTGAGTTGACTCTCACCCACCTCAGCCCAACAAAGAGGAGACCGGCATTTCCGCCCGTACAGTGCCTCGAACGGAGCTGCCTTGATGCTCGTGTGGTAACTGTTGTTGTAAGTGAATTCTACTAACGGTAAGTGAGCTTCCCAACCTTTGCCAAAATCGATCACACATGCCCGAAGCATGTCTTCTAAAGTTTGAATCATGCGTTCACTCTGACCGTCAGTCTGTGGGTGATAAGCCGTACTCATGTCTAGCTGTGTAGCCAAAGCCTTGTGTAAAGACTTCCAGAAGTGAGAAGTGAAATGGGAGTCACGATCTGAGATAATAGAAACCGGCACCCCATGCTTAGATACAACTTCCTTCAGATAAAGACGAGCCAAACCGTCCATGGTGTCGGTCTCCTTAATAGCGAGAAAATGGGCTGATTTCGTCAACTGATCAACAATCACCCATATCTTATCATTCCCGCTCGGTGACTTAGGTAGTTGTGTGACAAAGTCCATCGTAATCCGTTCCCATTTCCACTCTGGAATTTCAGGTTGTTGCAAGAGACCCGACGGTTTCTGGTATTCCACCTTGACCTTAGCACAGGTCAAGCATTTGCTCACGTATGAGGCTATATCCGACCTCATGTTTGACCACCAGTAGAGCACCTTTAGATCTTGGTACATCTTATCTGAACCAGGATGAATAGAATAACGGGACTTGTGAGCCTCATCTAAGACAAGCTCCCGAAGTCCCCCGAATAAAGGAACCCATATGCGTTCTGCGAAGTGGTGCAGGCCATCAGGCCTTCGCTCGAGGTGTTTGTCGGCACCGTGCATAGTCTCAGCTTTAAGGTTTTCCTCCTTCAAAGCTTCTAACTGAGCAGAATGGAGCTGGTCAGGTAGAGAGGAATGAATGGTGAGCTGCAACGCCCGAACGCGGCGAGGGTTTGGTGTTTCCTTCCTCCTCAAGGCATCTGCTACAACATTCGCCTTGCCAGGATGGTACTTAATGGCGCAATCATAGTCGTTCAGGAGTTCAATCCAACGACGCTGTCGTATGTTCAGATGTTGTTGGTCGAAAATATGTTGAAGACTCTTGTGATCGGTGTAGATGGTGCATTTGGTACCGTACAAGTAATGTCTCCAAATTTTCAACGCGAAAACCACTGCACCCAACTCCAAGTCATGGGTGGTGTAGTTCCTCTCGTGCACCTTGAGTTGACGAGAAGCATATGCAATCACTTTCTCGCGTTGCATCAACACGCAACCGAGACCATGAATAGAAGCATCACAGTAAACAATGAAATCATCAGTGCCTTCAGGCAAGGACAAAATAGGAGCAGAACAAAGTTTAGTCTTCAGTTTTTGGAATGCCGACTCTTGTGGTTCACCCCAGTCGAATTTTCTATCCTTCTGAGTAAGAGTGGTGAGGGGTTGAGCGATCTTCGAGAACCCCTTAATGAAACGACGATAATAACCCGCAAGGCCTAGGAATTGCCGCACCTCAGTTGGCGTCTTTGGTGCTTCCCAGTCCTTGATCGCTTCAATCTTAGCTGGATCGACATGAATTCCTAGTTCATTAACCACATTTCCTAGGAGTTGAACTTCGCGTAACCAAAAGTCACACTTTGAGAACTTAGCATAAAGTTGTTCCCGTCGCAATAGTTCCAAAACCAACCGCAGGTGTTCCTCGTGTTCGGTCTTGTTCTTGGAATAAATCAGGATGTCATCAATAAACACGATAACGAACTTGTCAAGATATGGTTTGCAAACGCGGTTCATCAAATCCATGAAAACCGCCGGTGCATTTGTGAGACCGAAAGGCATGACCAAGAACTCAAAATGGCCATAGTGTGTACGAAAGGCAGTCTCTGCAACGTCAGCTTCCCTTACGCGCAACTGGTGATAACCGGACCTCAAATCAATCTTAGAGTGGTAGCTAGAACCCTGGAGTTGGTCGAATAGATCATCAATACGTGGAAGAGGATAACGGCTCTTGATGGTCACTTTGTTCAACTCTCTGTAATCCACACACAATCGAAAACTTCCATCCTTCTTCTTAACGAACAAAATCGGGGCTCCCCAAGGGGAAGAACTTGGTCTGATGAAACCCTTGTCCAAGAGTTCCTGTAACTGACTAGACAATTCCTGCATCTCGGGAGGTGCAAGACGGTAGGGGGCCCGAGCAATAGGAGCAGCCCCCGGTACAAGATCAATACTGAACTCAACCTGACGATGGGGAGGAAGACCAGATAAATCATCGGGAAAAACATCAGGAAACTCGCGTACTACAGGAATATCGTCGATCTTCTTCTCATCGGTAGAGGAAACAGATAAAAGTGCCAAAACGGCCGAATAACCCTTTCGAAGATACTTAAGGGCTTTCATGCTGGAGATGAGATTTAGCGGAGCACCGCCCTTGATACCGTACACAGAAAGAAATTCTCCATCAGGGAGAGGAATCCGAATAATCTTGTCGTAACAAACGATCTCAGCGCGATACAAAGACAACCAATCCATGCCTACAACAACGTCAAAACTACCCAAAGGTACCGGCATAAGGTCGATGGGGAAAGACAAACCCGACAACTCTAGTTGACATTCCCGAAGGATACAAGTAGCTTCAATCTTTTTACCGTCAGCCAACTCAATAATATACTTAGCCTCTAGAGGTACGGGCACTACATCTAGCAAACGACTAACTTCCAGAGATATGAAACTCTTATCGGCACCAGAATCAAACAAAACACTAACGATTATTGAGAAGGAACGTACCGGTAACTGTGTCAGGATCCTGTCTTGCTTCTGCGGCTCCAATGACGAAGGCGCGTGCATTCCTGCCACCGCCCCCGTTGTTCCCATTACCATTTCCATTACCATTCCCATTCCCGCCCTGTTTCAGCTTAGGACACTCCTTCTTGTAATGCCTAGTCTCCCCACAGTGATAGCAACCCTGCTTTCCCGAAGTCCCTTGAACGGCAGGAGTCGGAGTAGTAGTTGGGGCCTGGGTCGATGGAAGTGTCGCCCGACAGTCTTTAGCAAAATGTCCCAATCTCTGGCAGCGATGGCAACGATTACGGTCACAGTCCCCTTGATGATGACGCCCACACTTGTTGCACTTAGGTAACTTCCCCGCATAACCACCACCCGGTTTAGAACCCGACGAAGATGAACCCCCACTGTCAAACCTTTTACCCTACTGAGTTGGTGCTGGCACAGATCCTTTCCCCTCATTATCGCATTTACGCTTGTTACTCTTCGGGGCCTTGATAGTCGAACCCTGAGCAGGCAAGATGCCCTCATTCACCTTCAAGTTTGTCATCCTGTGAGCCGATCGGACCACCTCTGAATATGTAGGAAGATTCCCCGCAGCCACTAACCCTGCGATCTCTGGTACTAGCCCGGAGATATAGTGTTCAATCCTTCTGTATTCTGGCACATGCAGATCAGGGCACAGCACCGCCAACTCATTACGCCTTACCGTATACTTCTCAATCTCTGACCCAGTCATCTTGAGGTTCCACACCTCATGCTCTAGTTTCTGAATTTCTTCTCTTGGACAGTACTCTCGCTTCAGTAGTTGAACAAAATTTTCCCAAGGCATAGCATAAGCCTCCCCTATACCCATAGTCTGGGTGATATCGTTCCACCAGGTCAACACAACATCCTGGAATAACGCAGCAGAATACTTGACTCGATCCTCTGGGAGACAGCTAATGATAACCACTAGCGTTCACAAGATCAAAGCTAGATCCAACCCAGGACTATCCATTCAAACCCAGAGCTCACTAGGGCTTTCATGCATTTCGGTTTATGATTTTGTGTGCACCCAAAATGATAAACCGCTCTACATGGTCCTCCAAGTGTTCTCCTAGTTCAAAGTTCAAATCACCGGACATAGACTCTTAGCTATACACCGTAATGTTACGGTAGTTTATGGCAAGGGTTTCTATTGGAGTATGAAAGGGAGATGTCCGAGCCTTGGACAAATCTCAAGAGTACACGATTTACCCCAATATACCATACTGCCTAGAAAGCAAGTAACCCGACATAAGAGAGAACGGATGATGTAACACAGGAAAGTCAGATGATTTAGAGACACCCCGACAAGCCCATTCGTAACCCACCATAACATTTAGTACTATGTGATCGTCTAGTGTGTGCGACTCGGCTATAGACTAGACTCTACATGCAGTCCTAGTTCACTATAACCTGGCTCTGATACCAATCTGTCACACCCTCAAAATCCACTTGCGGAGTTTTACCGCGAGGCGCATAACAATCCAGGATCCAAGTCAACGATCACAATAAACAAATCTAAATGAACATATGCAATTTCAAAAACATAGATTAAAATCCCCAAATACAGCGGAAGCTTATTCTCAAAACATAATCCAAAAGTAAACCAAGTTATTCAATGTTCGAAAACCATGCAACCCTAACTAGACGCCGTGCAGACGCGTGCGCCCTAGTTCCATTGTGCTACCTTAGCGACCTGAGAAAACATGTAAGAGTTACGTCAGCACAAAAATGCTGGTGAGTTCACAGGTTTGTAATCAAAGTACCAAGTTCAACCTGTCCATACTAAAAACAATTGTAAACCAAAGTACGCTAGCTAGGCGTATGTTTTGTTACTACTACGATTGGAAAACCATTACTAACTCGCAAACCAGATGTTGTGCCCGAATAGTAAACCTGTTCCTGTTTGAGACAATATGCAACCGCCCGGCCCTCCAAGCCGACGAGTGGGGTTGGTCACTCCCAATAGTGCTATTCACATTTCCCCGTTGTGCAAACCCGCACATTCATGGTTCCCCCCGGGACTTCCAAAGATCGTATAGTAAACTATAGAAAACCCATAGTATGACAGTTGTTACCAAAACATTAGTTTAACACATGTTTTCTCCCCCGAAAAGTGAAACCAGTTAAAAGTGGGGCCGTGAACTCACCTTAGGTTGCGTTACTTCGTAATACGAATAAGATCAGCAAGCTATGCTAGCCCCATAAAGCGGCGACCTATCATATGACAGTTACAAGTACTTAGACTAATAACCCGTAGGTTAGTTAGTCCCTAGATGTCCAGACCATAACCAAGTTCGTTTGAAAACACTGTGACTGTTAAACTAACCCAATGTACAAGACCCGACATCCCATTGGTGACCTGAGACTCCCCGTGTTGTCCTTGCACTCTCAAACATACAATCATGCAATCACACTTAACATACGTTAAAGTCCAACAAGTTCTAGCACATAGTTCACGTATCACATAAATAAGTCCGAGCACATGTTACTACGTTATTAGGTATGTTACGGGGTTCCTAGCATGTTCCTAGGTGTCAAATCGGGTCCCGGAATGCTAAAATACACTTACAGCAGCAATACAGGCGATTAGGAAAAGTCAACTAGCAATTACGTTGGTCAACAAGCAATTAGGAATGCTAATCGCCCATACTATAGGCAATTAGGGTCATGTGGTATGCAATTCAGGAGTTTATAGGCGATTAGGGTCATAAGACATGCATCTTTAGGCAATTAGGGTCATAAGACATGCATCTTTAGGCAATTAGGGTCATAAGACATGCATCTTTAGGCAATTAGGGTCATAAGACATGCATCTTTAGGCAATTAGCCCCCAATCACCTAAGCTATTAGGCGATTAGGGTGCCTTAGCAGGCGATTAGCCTCCTAATCGCCTATAGCTTAGGCGATTAGGGTTGCTAATCGCCATTAACCCAGCTGTTCCGGTTTTTCGCACGTTTAACACTCCAAATCAAACCCAGAAAGTGTGTAAACATCAAATATCAATCAAACAACCATATCAAACATATTTCAATTGAAATCCTTCGTTTAACCTCGTTCTATCAGCTCTGAATGCAACCATGTATCCCAAAAACAATACACATAGCATGAAACATCATATTAACATGCATAACCGAAACCCTAATGAACAATTACTCAGATCTCATCAACATGCTATCATCATCAATCTGTAACTACCTTAAAATCATGTTAACAATCATTCTTGAATCACCAAAAACCCTATCTTTTAATTATAAACACACATACAACATGCATAATAGCTAGAATCCAATTAACAACGATTATTAACGAATTTCAGAAGACCCATACGTATATAAACAGGTCTGGACCATTAGGGATTCAATAAAAACATTATTAAGGTTGCATGAATGAAAATTACACCTTGGTTTTATGATAGATTGATGTAATAGGCTTGAAATCGTGTGTTTTGATCCAAAATCGTGTTCCAGAGGTTGTGTGTGTGTTGGGGTGAGTTGTGGGACGACTAGGGTTGTTATAATGAAGTTTAGGAGGTCAAGTATTGTATTTATAGTCGTTTTTAGTCGTCAAGTACGTTGCAGGCGATTAGGGCTGCTAATCGCCACCCCTTTAATCGCCTAACATATAGGCGATTAGCCCTCCCTAATCGCCTATAGGGGTTGGTTCTACGTATTTTGCGCGCTAAACCCCGTTTTAACATATGTTAACACATTTTCACATACCAACAAGTCACATAATGATTGTAAACACGTAATACTTGCAAACAAACACATTCACACTTGTTCACCAATTCCCAGGACTCGAGACTTGTATGTTCCCAATGCTTTGATGATTCTACGAATCGTCACCCTTTGTACACTTGGTTAAGGACTGACATCTACTGATTCTCTAGACTGATATCTAACGATCCTCTAGACTAAAATAACAGTTCCCGAACCATAACACGACTCAACTAACCCAGTTAAGTATAATATACGCGTG
This sequence comes from Ambrosia artemisiifolia, assembly GCA_032199755.1. Lineage (NCBI taxonomy): Eukaryota > Viridiplantae > Streptophyta > Magnoliopsida > Asterales > Asteraceae > Ambrosia > Ambrosia artemisiifolia. The sequence goes on from CM063513.1 coordinate 34,483,356, forward strand.
ACTCGCTAAGGTAGACTTTAATCTAGACAACGTTGTTAACCTGAATTTGCCGGGTGTCACAGTTATAATGCAACCATCACTTCTTATAAATTTAAAACTCGTTAATTCTACATTTTCTTTAGTGGTAAAAACATTAAGTTTTTGCCATCATTGAACTACCTTCTAACTAACTGAAACCATTACATCATCTGGTATGATCAATTCTTTTTTACTTAACCATAGATTAGAAAGGGGTAGAATGGTCATTAATTAGAAATTCACTAAAACTAGGTATATATGATATATTTAGTTTTGCTTAGGTGTATATGAAATTTGTCAAGTTTTTAAGGATATATATGAAATTAATCGTAAAATGAATTCTGAAAAAAATGGTTGAAGTAAATAACAATTTCGTACCATTTTGACCACTTCTTCAACTGCTTCAAAGTCAAATTCTTTTATGAAGTCCAACAAAGATGTATCCGGGAGTCGCGAAGATGCAAAAATATATCATGTCATTTAAAGTCTCCTGAATTTGTGCTTACAAACAAAACAAAACAGAACAAATTCATAATATTAAAGTTAGAAAAACAATATTAATGGCAACATGAATATTAATTCAAGCGGGCGAATTATTTCCTTCTTCTTCGGGACATTTTATATGTCCATTAGATGGTTGCCCAAAACTTTCAGTCGATTTATGAACAACCATACAGAAGTCGTGGTTAGCCAAGGCCCACAAAGTCCCCTTGGTCAACGTACATGCTTGTAAAGTTTGATCGTAGTTGTAACACACCAAAATTCAATTCAAGAAATATATAGGAAAGAGAACTCTTATTGTTTACAAACACGCAACAAAATGATATGTATCTTACATCAAGGTCGTTTCGCCGAACCCTGACAGCCTCTCAATAGTGTACAGCTGTAACGTAGGACGTTCTTGGGTAAGTTCTTACATCAAAATCTAAACATTAGAATATGTTGAGCTAAAAAATTGTATATAAAACCATGTTGAGTGCGCCTATAGGCTTTGACAACTGTGATAAAAAAAAGGTAAAAAAGCTTATCTTTTAATAACTACAGCTAGTTATGTGCGATGTTGTATTTAAAAAATATAAAATTTATTAAGCTCTCTATAGTCTAACCTTATTATGAGCAACCTTTAAAACAATAGCATGTAACGCAAATTTACCACTGCCAACAACATAATAACAATGACTTCTCCGGCCTTCAAAATAAAATGAGGTCATAATGAACAACAGAATAACAATGACCCTAAGATGGATGCAAAAAATACCGACATCCCCTCCATAAAATGAAGCCTTTTTGGTTTCAACCAAGAAAATTAATGACCTAAGTTGTTGCAAAAAAATGCATTTACATAAAAATATTTCTTGACCCACCGAATGATCTTATTTGCAGATGTAAAGATGGTTTGCCTGTTTAATCATGATTTCCCCTGCTTGAAGTTCTTCTTGCAATGTTTTATTATGGGCAATAGATGGCGTGACCAACACTTGCCTAACCTATGAAGAACTTTCAATTTCATCCTCATGATCATCGTGCTCGCTGCCAAAATACTCATCGAATGCGCCAAAAACACCGATGGAACAATTTCTCTGTGGAGGCGTCGTTGGAGTTTCTCTTTTGTTTCTCAAAAAGTCCACCCTTGTGTACCTTGAGTAATCATCAACAATGACAAGTATAACACACGACGAAAGTGGGAGTCAATAAACTCCCTAAAGAGATAATTGTCCATCAAAACTTGTAGAATATGCTCTTGCAAAGGACATAAACGCAAAATATAACAGACCTAAAAATATTAATAATCGACTGAGTTTTGAAAGCTTCATACTTCTTCTTGCAATGTTTTATTATGGATAACAAATGGCATGACCAAAAATTTCTCATCCTATAAAGAAATTTCAATTTCACCCTCGTTATCTTCATGCCCACTACCGAGATGCTCATTGAATTCGCAAAAAAAAAAAAAAAAAAAAAACCGGTGGAACAATTTCTCTGTGGAGGCGTCGTAGGAGTTTCACTTTTATTTCACAAAAAGTCAACCAATGTGTACCTTGAGTAATCATCAACAATGACAAGTATAACACATTACGAAAGTGGGAGTCAGTAAACTCCCTAAAGAGATAATTGTCCTTCAAAGCTTGTAGAATATGCTCTTGCAAAGGACATAAAGGCAAAATATAACAGGTATGAAAAAGAATAATAATCAAAATTGAGTTTTGAAAGCTTCATACTACTTCTTGCAATGTTTTATTATGGCCAATAGATGGTGTGACCAACACTTGCCCAACCTATAAAGAACTTTCAATTTCACCCTCGTGATCATCATGCCCACTGCCGAAATCCTCATAGAATGCACAAAAACACCGGTGGAATAATTTATATGTGGAAGCGTCGTTTGAGTTTCACTTTTGTTTCTCAAAAAGTCAACCCATGTGTATATTAGGTAATAATCAACAATGACAAGTATAACACACGACGAAAGTGGGAGTCAGTAAATTGCCTGAAGAGATAATTGTTCTTCAAAAGTTTTAGAATATGCTCTTGCAAACGACATAAATGCAAAATATAACAGATCTGAAAAGAATAATAATCAGCATTGAGTTTTGAAAGCTTCACACTTCTTCTTGCAATGTTTTATTATGGCCAATGGATGGCTTGACCAACACTTGCCCAACCAATAAAGAACATTCAATTTCACCCTCGTGATCATCATGGTCACTGTCGAAATACTCATCAAATACACAAAAATCATCGGTGGGACAATTTCTCTGTGGAGGAGTCGTTGGTGTTACATCCACATGAAGGTCTTGTACATCTGCTAATTTAAAAAAAAACTAATCATATCTATTGAATAAAAAATGCATATCATATTGAAAAAAAAAATCCTAAATATTAATGAAATATTCAACAGTTTGTCAATTTTCAAGATTCTAGAAAAAGCAAACGAATCATCCTACTAAATCAAAAATGCGTAAACATAATGAAAGATTTAGGTTATTTGAATCCCTAGAAAAGATTTTGTAAAATATTCCTCAATGCAAATGAGAGATTCAAGGTTTTTGAATTTTCAAGATTCAAAAAAATTAATCATACCTATTGAATAAAAAATGCGTAAACAAATTGAAAGATTCAGGCTATTTGAATCCCAAAAACAGATTTTGTGAAAAAAAAAACACACCCTAATTAGACCATGTGTAGTGGGGGCCATAAATTTAAGGCTCCCTTTAATGATTAAGACACGTGGCAGTATTTTATTTTTAATCAAGTAACACTAAAAATACACAAACAACATTAAAAAAAGTTACAAATAATATTAAAACCACACAAATAATATTTAAAAAACATAAATAATATTAATTTTCATCTTCGGTATTGTCGTACTCATCTTCGTCTTCATCTCCGTCTTCGTATTCATCTCCGTCTTCGTCTTCATCCCCGTCTTCGCTTTCGCCTTCGTTTGGAATATACCGAACTGACCAAGCGTGTTGGACCAAATCCGCCGTTAACGCTTCACATATTTGATGGTCATGAGGTTCATGTGCGTTGAGTATTCTTTCAGGCATTGTCGCTTGCGGTAAATCCTGAACGGCTTCCGGTACATAATTTTCATATATCGCGTTACCTTCGTGTTCCAATATCATATTATGCATGATTATACATGCATACATAGCATCTCTCATTTTGTTTTTGGTCCATGCACAACAAGGATTTCTTAAATAATGCCAACGCTGTTGAAGAACCCCAAAGCATCTCTCTATGTCCTTTCGCGTGGCCTCTTAAACTTTCTTAAAGTGTGACCTTCTTTCATCGAACGGTTTACTGAACGTCTTAACGATAATGGAATACCTCTAATATATTTCGTCACCCAAATAATATCCGTGTGGATAGTAGTTTCCGTTAGCACAAAACGACGCCTTTGCTACTCTGCCAGAAATGAAATCCTCAATTATATGTGACCGCTTAAAAACGTCTAAGTCATTGCATGAACCCGAAACACCAAATGACGATTTGAGACTAATGCTTTGGATTTTAGATATAAATTTTTGTTAGTGAAAACGTGAGTGCGAACGTGGAAAAGATTGAGGTCGAATGTAGAAAGTGTGTGCGAATGTAGAGAGGAATGGACGAATGCAGAAGACTGAAAGACTATGTGTTGATTCGTACCATAGTGCTGGTCGAACCTGGACATTCGACCCTTACGGGAGGGCGAATGTGCAGCACTATATAAACTTGAATTTTGTTTTTCATTGTAACTTTTGCCATTTTGAGTCCGTGTTTCAGTCTAGGTTCTCTCTCTAGGGTTTGATCTGTGTCAAAGTGTTTTTATTAACTTGTAATCCAATTGTTAACATCTTTATCAAGTTAATTAATGAAAATGATGATTGAAAAGGTGAATTTGCGTGTTTGATTCATTTACTATCATTTTGTAACTGATCTAGGGTTTCCGCACCTAGATTGGTAGACTTGTATGATCAACTAAACTGTTTTTGTGAAAACGATCCTCTACAAAGTGGTATCAGAGCCTATACAGATCATACAACTACAAATATGGCTTCAACAAAGCCAAAGTTACATGTTTTAATTGTGGTGCTAAAGGTCATTTCAAGAGGGAGTGTACACAGCCAACTCAACAAGGTAACAGGAATCCATTCAACTCAAACTATCAGAACCGCCAATCTCAGAACCAAGTAACCTATCAAAGCCAAAACAACAATAACTATCAACCACCAAACAATTACCAAAATCGACAAAACACCTCACAGAACAACTCTGCTAGACAAACAACTACACCCAACCAGACTCAAACTCAAACACCACACCACACCACACAACCCAACTAGAACCATCATTCCTATCTCAACACCAAATAGCCAAACACAAACTGAAACTCAAAATCAGGTGTTGGTGATCCAAAAGGATGAAGGATATGATTGTACGGGGATGCAATTGGGTGTTGAAGAGATTACTACTGGGAATGTAGCTTGTGTTGCTCCGAAGATTGACTCAGAGGAGTCGGTGATAGTTGGAGATGTTTTGGAGACTGAGAAGGTTTCTGAAGTAAAAATTGAGGAGATGGTAGATGAAGTTGATATTCATGTTGCTGATAAAGTTGATGAAACATGTGCTGGGAAGACTTAGGGAACAGTCATTGATTCTGTCACTGATATTCCTGAAGAGCATGATTCGGTATATTCTGATTTGAAGAGTGAAACAGATTCGGAAGCTAGTGTCAACTCGTTGGATGATGAGATTGATCAACTCTTGGCCGAAGCTGATTTTCTAATGACTCGGAAGTCATGTATTGTTGATGACACTTTCACAAAGATTGACTACTCAAAGTTCTTTGCTGGAAAGGAAGCGCATTTCGCACTCATGGCTATGACTGATCCTTCGAAACAGGTAAGTTTCGAATCTAATGTTGATATGAAAAGGGACAAGTATTGTGGTACTTGTGATAGACTGACAGAGAAAAACAAGCAACTCAAGGTTCAACTTGAGAGTGCGATAATCAACTGTCAATCTTATCGCAAGGAAGCCAAAGAATTTAACAAAGTGCTTTATGGTTATTAAAAGGACATTTCTGATTTAAAGAAAACTCTTTCTTTAAAACAACTTGCTATTAACAGTTATATAAATGAACTTGAAGAAACAAAGTTAGAAATGGCCACCATCAAGTGCTTTGCTGAAAAGGTCAACAAAAAGCTAGAAAGCTATAAACACATTGCTTATGTGGTTGACCATATCATTGAAGAACCATCACAATCTGGTAATGCAAATTACAAGGCTGTTCCATCTCCAGTGTTATTTGAGAACCACAATTTACACTCAGTAACACCAGAGAGTTTAGTCAAATCAAACTCTACATCGGACAATGAATCTAACACTTCTAGTGTTGGAGATCCAAATTCTGACGTGAGACCGATTTTGGGGTTGAATGATGAGGGAGTAACAGCAGTGACTCATGATTCAGACATAGAAAATGAGAAACCTGAGAAAGTGAGTGATATTCCTATGGAAAATCACATTATCACAAATGAACCAATATCACCTTCTCAGATTTCACATCCGATGGCAAATGCACATCGTGTGAATCAATCAGTAAAGAAAGAAGTTAAAAATGAATCAGTTGACAAACCCGTCAAAGTATTTTATCGGATGGAAGGATCTGATAAGATTATCTCTGATGAGGAGTATCCAATAAAGTTTGCAAATTATTCAAAAATCGGAAAGATCTGGCAGGAAAGTACAATTTGGTATCCTAAACATGAGAGGACCAATGATGTACCTCCAGAAATTTTAAAGAAAATATATCTAGATACTCCAAAAGAACCTAAGGTTCATGTCACTGAGTTCATCAAGCCTAAAGAAAAGGCTAATGGTTTTCTTGAGCCGGCTAACTCAAAGGACCCAGCTCCTGAGAGTTTAAGACGCAGATGTGTGGATGATCAATATCCGATCAATTCATTTGCAAAGCCAGATGCTCAGAATGTTTTTGAGGAATACCGTGCGTGTTTCAAGTGCGGGGAGAGAGGGCATTTACTTGCTCACTGCCCGTACGTGAGGCATAAGAGGCATGAAGTTAAGATGAGGCAAAACTATAGAAATCCGGTTGATAATCATAGTTATCCTCAAAGACACTTTGTCCCTCAACCAGCACCATTTTACAATCAAAGTCGATATTTTCAAAGGAGGGATAATCGTCAATTCACTTATGATCGTCATAACCGGATTGCTATGGAAAAATCTTTGAAGAAACCAATAGTGAACACAACTGTAGATAAACAAAAGGTTCCTCCAAAACCTGCTGTTAAGTCATCAGTTGGACCTGTCTCTGTTAAGTCAGAGAAGGTAGCTAAGAAGGTTTCATTCAAGAACGACACTAAGAAACTGACTGAGAATCCAAATTCTTAGATCAGGATTCTAAAACATTCGAAACAATCTTGGTCACCATCGGGTTCTCCGGGTGCTTCAACTTCAAAGACAAATGAGAAACCTCAAAGTGAGAAAGGTTTGATAGATCAGAAAAAGGTCGATTCAAAACCTAATGTTTGTGTGAATGAATCTTTGAAATCTGATGTTCAAAGACCCAAGACCAAGCAGGCTTGGGTCCCCTGAAAGAACTAATGTTTTCCCTGATATGTGCAGGGAGCTCCAGCTGGCCCTGTTAGCAGTCTCTGGATTGTTGACAGTTGAGCTTCTAGTCATATGACTGGTGATTTGACGCTGCTATTCGATATAAAGAACACCAATGGAGGATATGTAGCGTTTGCTGGTAATAAACGCAGATATATCACAATGAAGGGAAGTCTTAGTAACGGGATTGTGAGTTTTGATAAGATTTCGTATGTGAAGCAAATCGACTATAATATGTTAAGTGTGAGCCAAATCTGTGACAAACAGTTTTTTGTGCACTTCGATGACAAATCTTGTTATATCCTCAAACCCGGCTTTGTTATTCTAAAGGAGTGGATCATGCTGAAAGCACCAAGAGTGAATAATCTTTACATTCTTGATATGAGCAAAGCGATGACAACTCAAGGCCAAGTTACGTGTTTCCTATCAAAGGCTACAGAGAAAGAATCAATTATGTGGCACAGGAGGATGGGACACATTCACCTCAGGAAAATGAATCATTTGGTGAAGAATGGACTCGTTGAAGGCTAACATGTCAAACATTTTCATCTCAACGACAAATGTGTGAGTTGCTAGAAGGGTAAACAACACAAACAGTCCCACAAACCAAAGAAAGTGAACTCTGTTGAAATGCCACTTGAACGTTTGCATATGGACCTATTCGGACCTGTCAAGCGTAAGAGTCATGTCGGAGAGCTTTACTGTCTTGTGGTTACCGACGACTATTCAAGATTCTCGTGGGTGATGTGCTTACAACATAAAAGTGACACGTTCAACAACTTGAAGGTTCTGTTCACCCGATTGGAGAATCTCTACAGTTTGAAAATTAAAAGAATTCGGAGTGACAATGGGACGGAGTTCAAAAATGCACAGATGGATGCTCTTTGTGAAGATAAAGGAATTCATCATGAATATTCTGCTTCGTATACCCCACAACAGAACGGTGTCGCAGAAAGGAAAAACAGGACTCTAATAGAAATGGCATGTACAATGCTTACGGATTCTAACCTTCCAAGTAATGTTCTGGAATGAGGCTATATACGCAGCTTGTTACACATTGAATCTTGTGTTAACAGTGAAGAGGTTTGGCAAAACTTCTTATGAACTGTTGAATAGACGTAAGCCGAACTTGGAGTATCTAGAACCATTTGGGGCACCTTGTACGATGTTGAATCCGACTGAAAAGTTTGGACCGAAAGCTGAAGAGGGATATTTTGTTGGATATGCAACCCCGCTCAAATGGGTATTCAACAAAAGAACTCGACAGATGGAGTAGTGGGCAAACGTGGAAGTTCAGCGTTACACCCAGAACGTACAAGGCAGTTTTCCTGACTGGATGTTTGATTACAAAGATTTCTTTGAATCATTCAATCTAGATAACTTGGTTGAAGAGGTTGTTCTAAGACTATTTTATGAGTGTGAAAACGCAGCGAATTCACCGTTAGTGCGTCCGATCACCGTAACTCCTCCAGCAGCTTCTAATGATACCAACGTTCCTGCAGCTGAAGAAGAAGTTTTCCAGGAAGCTTCAACTACACTCGATACTTCAGAATCAGAAGATGATGAAGAAATCTTCAGTGAAGCTATTCTAGATCATGCAATAAGGGCACCACCAGTGAACCCAAATCCAGATGTTGCTTCATCGTCTAATACGGGTAATGATCTGGATTCGGTAGAGAATTTGACTACTCAGATGGGAGTTACAGTACCTGATCATCCGGAATCTCGGATTCATCGTATTCACCCGCTCGATCAAGTTATTGGTGACCCTGGCAGCAGTGTCATGACTAGAGGACAACTTCGTAGTGCAAACTCACGTGAAAATCTTGGCGCTTTAGCTTTATATGCAAAAATTCAAAAATCTGGTTGTCAGAATGATTGGTCCTTTGCTTGTTATGTATCGCAGGTTGAGCCGCGGACTTACAAGGAAGCTCTTTTGGATGATGCAGGAAGAATTGTTGCAGTTTAGAAGCTGGGTGTTTGGACACATACAGATTTACCTCCGGGAAGAAAGAAAATAGGAACCAAGTGGTTTTTCAAATGCAAGAAAGATGATAGAGGCGTGATCGTGAGAAACAAAGCTCGATTGGTAGTTCAAGGTTGTTGGGTTAATTTGAGACCACAGTTACCAGGTTTAACCATGTTTAGTTGTTTGTTAAAGTTGGAGGGTTAAATATGTAGTTAAAGCATAGTTATAGCATGTAATCCCTAGTCTGCGCACTTAAATGATGGCGGCTGCGAACTTAATGTTAAGTTCGCAGTCTTCAGCATTCCCCTATAAATAGTAGCTCATTTGTGCAGCTAGGGTTAGGGTTTTGAATGTATCTTTGAGAGCACAAGTAGTAAAGGTGCGAACTTATTTTATAGTAGTGCGAACTTGTATCATTCCATGGTTGTTTGAAGCTGAATCTTTAATGGAATCGTGTCTTTATGTTTCTTGTGTGTCGGTTCTTACAATATTCATCTAGTTCTTTTAGTTTTCATAGATTAATCAACTAAAACACCTAACAAATAGGTGTTTCTAGTTGATAACAATCTAGTGCACACTTAAGATCTAGCATTTTGGGACTACAATTTGGTATCAGAGCCTCTGTGCTCGAGATTGTATCTATCTAAAGATATCAAAACCCTCCTTGTTAGTTTTTACTTTCAAGTTTTTCAAAATTTTAGTGTTTATCAAAGTTTGAATATTTTCATTGTTTTGCTTTAAAATCTCGTGAAAAGTGTTTCTAAGGTGTTTAAAAGTTATTATTTTCATTAGAAACATCATTCAAGAGCTTCAAAACAATTGAAAATCTCTTGGATCAGTTTCTGGTTAGTTTAAAATTCAAACAGCCGATCTTGCGCACTTAAGTGCGAACTTAGCTCAAAAATCTGCGAACTTATTTCTTGATTTTGAGTACTTGTTTCAAAAGTGAGTACTTAGCTCATAAGTTGCATACTTGATATTTCAAGGTGTGCACTTATTAACAGCCACAGCTGCGCACTTAATCCAAAAGTGTGTGCACTTGTGTCTGTGTGAGCACTTAAATTTACACAAGGCTTTATAGCTTTCTCTCTCCTGGCACCACAACTAGGGTTTCTGCATACTTATTTGAAATCTCTAGTTGGTGTGCGAACTTACTGAAAAGGTGCATTTTCTGAGCACTTGGCTAGGGTTACTGCGAACTTAAATCTTAAACGAGAGTTTAAGTGTCTGCGTACTTGTACAAGTGCGCAGGCTGATCAGTCAAGACTGAGTACTTGTGCTGCTCTGACTTGGCTGAACTGCGAACTTAAGCCAAAGTGTGTGTGCTACAGGGACTGCATACTTAACAGGAGAATCAGGGACTCATCATCTTTGCTTCTTATTTGTTTCAGGTTTCAAGGATCTGCTAACTTGTGTAAACTGCGTACTTGAGCTTAGTGCGTACTAGACTGCGCACTTGTGGACTGATTTGAATTTTCAAGGACTTTGGACTATAACTTGCTAATCAATTCAATCAAAACCCTAAAATCAATCTAAAATCAACCTAAAATCAATCTTAATCATGTCTGGTAACAACTCATTCCAAGTTAACCCCATAACTCAAGCTGAACTTGAAACCGGGACCATAACACGTATTCCTAAGTTGATGGGTGCAGAAGACTATGGCACATGGAAGAACAGAATGAAAGCCTTCTACTTTGTCAACGATCACACCCAATGGAACTCAGTCCAGCTCGGACCTCACATTCCCACCAGAACCACTGATGCTGGAGAAGTGTTCAACACTGATCCCACCACATACACTGATCTCGACAAACAACTACTGCAGAGAGATCACAAAGCCTACGGTGCTCTCACCATGGCTTTGTCAAATGATGTCTACAATATGTTTGAAGAATACGGATCAGCGCACGATCTGTGGTTTGCTCTGAGTGAGTATTATGAAGGCAATGCTGAGATGAGGCAAAACAAACAAGATATGATTCAGAAGGAGTACGATATGTTTGGAAGTATCCGGGGTGAGAGCCTGTCTTCACACATTGACAGGTTCATGAATTTGCTGACCAAGATGAAGAAAGCGGGTATTCCTGTGAACAACCGCAACTCTATCAAGAAGCTGCTCGATTCTCTCCCAAAGGAGTGGAGTGTCCAGTGTATGTTGATCAAAAAGGACTACTTGGATGCTCAGTCTACTTTGGCAGATCTCATTAACACTCTGAAATCATTTGAGATGGACATCACTAAAAGAGAAATGAATCAGACTGTCCCGAAGGTGACTTCCAATGGTGCTATGAAGAATCTGGCCTTGATGGCCCCAATCGGTGATATGAGTTCAAGTTCGTTGCATTCGTATGTGGATTCTGCAGGGATTGGTAGTTCAAGTTCTGGGAAAGCTCCAATGTATCCTGAAAGGGCTGCAAAGACTCTAACTCCACAGGCTGCTAAACTGGCTGCTGAACATGTGGAACTGTTCAACTCTTTCATGAGCAGTTTTGAAGCGTTGAAGACTGGAGAGATTAAAAATGAGATGATGTCCCCGGAGGATATGTATCAGGTTGACCCGGATGACATGGAAGAGATGGATCTGAAATGGCAGATGGCTATGATTACTTTACGAGTGAAGCGTTTTCAAGATAGAACAGGGAGAAGAGTTGGTATGGGAAAGGCTGGGTTTGATAAGTCCAAGATCAGGTGCTACAACTGCAAGGTCCTCGGGCATTTCAAGTACGAATGCCCCACACTGAACCAAGCTGAAATTAAGCCTGCAAAGAGATTGGTGGCCATAACCGATGGCAATGAGGGAAATGATAAGGAGCCACAAAAGGCGTTGGTTGTTGAAGACTTCGACTGGGGAGAAGAGGCTGCCGCTGCTGAGGTCGAAGTTAACAAAGCCCTGATGGCCACAATCTGCACCAAATCTTCAAGTGGTGTAAACTCTGTTGAAGGATCGTCTGCTGAGGTTCTAAAGGGGAAAATGCAGAAGTATGCCGGGCTGAAGAGTGTGTTGTCTGATGAGAAGGTGAATGATGAGAAGAGAGAGGAGGCGCTGATTGCTGAGAAGACTTCATCTGAGAAGGTCGCTGAGGAGGTGAAGAGTTCCTCTAAGAAAGCTGAGGAAAGGGACATGGTAAATATTCCTCTTGAAATTAAATCTAAACTGTGCTCACCTAGGTGTGTTACAGCTGTCGCATACTGTTTATCACACAACAGACGAGTTTTAAGAGAAATGGATGACATTCGTAAAATAAATACTGAAATGAAAGAAAATGAGTGGGCATATCAGCGAAAGTTAAATGCAACTCTAGCTGAAATGCAAACTTTAAAAGAATTTGTGCTTAAAAAGGATTTTCTGATAAACGATTTAACCTCAAAACTAGAGAAATCTAGAAATGAGACAACTCGTCTTCAAATTGTTGTGGATAAATGGAATGTGAGCAAAAGGGCTCAAGCTGATATAATCGAATGTGGAAGACAATCATTCGTAAAGGATGGAATTGGGTATAAGGATAAGAATGGAATCGAAAGATCTCTATTCTTACCCTTGAGCCAAAGTGAATACATACCTATTCCATCACCCCATCCAAAAAATGACCTTTTTGAAAATAAATGTGATGAATCTGAGTCAAATACTAACATAAGTAAAAGTACTGCAGATGTGACCCAACAGGCTCAGGTGGAGGATGATGTGTGTTGTGGTGGCCAGACAGTGGGTTTAGGACATCCGGGTGCCAATTACTCAACAGTGAATTGGTTTATCTGGAACAATGAAAATTCGAAAAACAATTTTATTTTGGATGAATGTAAAACTTTAACTAAATCGGATGACTGTAATAGTTTGCCTAGGATGGATGACTGTAATAGTTTAACTAGGCTGGATGACTGTAAACTTGATTTGAAAGGGGCTATGGCTCCCGATGATAGGAAGCCTCCTATCAAACGATCTAATGCTTGTGTTGACAATGTTATTCCTGTGTGTGTTGATCTTAATGCTGCATTCTCTGATGATAATCATGTGGTCAAACCATCTGTGTTTGTGCCAGAACTTAAGCGTAACAGGTTTGGGAAATTTCTCACTGAGGAAATCCCAGAATTTATCCCCTCATCCACAGATGTATCAGGTTCTGAAGAATCACAAAGTGAAACAGGTACCTCAAGTTCTGAAGAATCACTGAGTGATACAGAGAGCAGCTGCAGCTTAACTAATCTGGACATCAATGAAGAATCAACTAGCAACAGGGAAGAATCAAGCTCAACAGAAAGCTCAAGATCAAACAAGATCAAGAAAAGAGCATCACAACCATCATCATCCAGATCTTCTCCTAAGATCAAGCCTAAGCATTCTAAATGCTTCAGATGTGGAAAGGAGGGTCACGTGGTCAAGAACTGTCACATAAAACCTAAACCACAAAAAGATGTCAAAACACAAAACTCTTTTTCGGATCAATTAAGAAATCTTCAAGAAACCGTAAAAAGTTTTGTTAAAAATACACAAATTTGGAAGAAACAAGAGTCAACTTTGGGAGAAAACCATGACAGATCAAAACTTAAACAAACCTGGATTCCCAAAGTTACTTAAGTTTCAGGCAGAATCTTCACTGTACATAGATTTTCTTTAGTTTAGCTTTGTTTCTCTTTTGTTTTTGAATGTGCAGAATAAATTACAAAAATGGCTGATAGCTCTCATGAGATATCTATGGCATGTCGACAGCGGCGCTTCAAGACACATGACAGGATTGAAAGAACTCCTCAAGAACTATCGGTTCATTGATGGAGAATTTGTAGCGTTTGCTGGAAATGAGAAGGGTGGAAAGATCGTTGGCATAGGAGATGTAGTCTCTGACGCACTAACACTTGAGGACGTCAACTATGTTCCAGAACTGTGCTACAATCTTTTGAGTGTATCACAAGTCTGTGACAAAGGAATCTCTGTGTTGTTTAACGACATGGAATGCATCTTCCTAAAGCCAGGATTTAAACCATCCACTGACATGATCATGCTAAAAGCCCCCAGACAAAACAATACTTATGTGATAAACATGAGGGATGCCAAGTCTGAACAACCAATGACTTGTCTACTGTCAAAGGCATCCGAGTCAGAGTCACTGTTATGGCACAGGCGATTAGGTCATGTTAACTTTAAAAATATAAACAAACTTTCTAAACTTAATCTAGTCAGAGGTCTTCCTTCTAAGGAATTCCCTTTTTCTGAAAAATGTTTAGCATGTGCCAAAGGTAAACAACATAAGAAATCGCACAAGTCCAAAGCAGTGAACTCAATTGACTCACCTCTTCAATTATTACATATGGATCTTTTTGGTCCTATAAGTGTAAAGAGCTTGGGTAAAAAGTCTTACTGTTTGGTGATTACAGATGACTACTCTCGCTTCACATGGGTGTACTTTCTGGAATTCAAGAGTGAGGCTGCTGAGACCTTGATGCTGTTCGTTCCCTTGATCGAGAATATCATCAAGTTAAAAGTCAAGTCAATCAGAAGTGATCATGGAACAGAATTCAAGAACCAAACCTTTGTGTCGTTCTGCAGCGGGAAAGGAATTCATCTCCAATATAGTGCTACAAGGACTCCTCAGCAAAACGGAGTGGCTGAAAGGAAGAATCGTACGCTGATTGAAGCTGCCAGAACCATGCTCATTGACTCTAAGTTACCGATCATCTTCTGGGCAGAAGCTGTGAATACCGCCTGTTATGTTCTTAACAGGGTCTTGATTGTCAAGCCTCGTGGGAAAACAGCTTATGAATTGCTTTTCAAAAGAAAACCTCTCATTGATTATTTCAGGCCGTTTGGATGTTCTTGCACTCTTCTAAACAACTTTGAGAATATCATGAAGTTTGATGCTGTTGGAGACGAATGTTTCTTTGTTGGATACTCGTCTAGTCAAAAAGCTTATCGGGTATACAACAAACGCACCAAGATGGTTCTGGAATCCTTTTATGTTGACTGGCAAGAATCCAACTCCACCAACGTTGGAACCGGTCCTGACTGGTTCTTTGATGTGGACGTTGTGTTCAATCACTTTGTCATTCCTGAACAGCAAGCTCATGCAGAACCAGCTCCAGAAAATCAAGCCACAAGCTCTTCTCCGTTTGGAAATATTCTCTACTCTTCTGATGATGAAGTCGCACCGTTTACCACCCGTTTCTCTCCTTTGGTTGCTGATCCTATTGTTCCTCAACTTAATAATGGTGATACTACTGCTGAAACCTCTAACACTCCTGAAAGCACGTCAAATGCTGAAGGAACACATTCAAATCAGCAGTTTGTAAATGATCCATCCAGTTCTTCTACACCTGGAGATCATCTTTCGAACCTTCCTCTTCAAGTGCAAGAAGAAGAAAATATGGGATTTAAATCATCTAAGAACCATCCAATTGAAAACGTCATTGGACCAATCAGTGAGGGTGTTCTTACCAGAAATCAGACAGACAAGCTCAACACCGCTCTCTCAGCTTTCTTATCTCAAACCGTACCGTTCAGCATTGAAGATGCAGTTAGAGATGCAAGCTGGGTTGAGGCCATGCAAGAAGAACTATTTCAGTTCAGAAAGCTCAAAGTGTGGGAGCTCGTTGATCTGCCTGAAGGAAAATATCCTATTGGGACAAGATGGGTTTTTCGCAACAAGATGGATGAACGTGGTGTGGTAATCAAGAACAAAGCTCGTCTGGTTGTTCAAGGATTTCGTCAGCAGGAGGGGATTGATTATGAGGAAGTCTTCGCTCCAGTCGCTCGACTTGAAGCCATACGCATCTTCTTGGCATATGCTTCATATCGAAACTTTAAAGTCTTTCAGATGGACGTGAAGAGTGCTTTCTTATATGGGAAAATCAAAGAAGAAGTCTATGTGTGCCAACCGCCCGGATTCGAAGACCCTCATCATCCAAACAGATACTACAAATTGGACAAGGCTCTCTATGGTCTCCATCAAGCTCCTAGAGCTTGGTATGAGACCTTGTCCTCATATCTGTTGCAAAATGGATACACGAGAGGGAAGATCGACATGACCTTGTTTACCAAAGAAGTCAACAAACATTCTATCCTTGTTCAGATTTATGTTGATGACATTATCTTTGGTTCAACTGACGAAAATTTGTGCAGGGAATTTGAAAGCATCATGAAGTCTCAATTTGAAATGAGCATGATGGGAGAACTATCATTTTTCTTAGGTCTTGAAGTTCAACAAAAGGAAGATGGTATCCTCATTCATCAAGCTAAATACACAAGAGATATTCTGGCGAAGTACAACCTGTCAGATTGCAAACCGTCCAACACTCCTTTTGCAGCTCAAACAACACTTGTACCAGATCTTGAAGGACCTTCTGTGAACCCGCACACTTACCGTTCCATGATTGGCTCCTTGATGTATCTTACAGCTAGCAGACCAGACATCATGTGGGCAGTTGGATGCTGTGCCCGCTTTCAGTCAAATCCAAAGCAATCTCATGAGACTGCAGTCAAAAGAATCTTCCGCTACCTCAAAGGAACACCAAAACTTGGTTTATGGTATCCTAAGAGTGACAATTTTGACCTAATTGCGTACTCTGATAGTGATCATGCAGGTTGCAGGATTGACCGAAAGTCTGTCTCTGGTGGCTGTCAATTTCTGGGGAACCGGCTCGTGTCATGGCAAAGCAAGAAGCAGACCACTGTGTCGATATCTACTGCTCAAGCTGAGTACACAGCCGCATCCAGTTGTTGCTGTCAAGTGTTGTGGATCCAAAATCAGCTGTTGGATTACGGTTTGAATATCATGAGAACCCCTATCTACATTGATAATGATGCCTGTCGTGACATCGTGAAGAATCCAATTGATCATTCAAAAACAAAACATATTGAAATTCGGATTCACTCAATTCGCGATGCGCACGACAAGGGGTACATACAGGTGTTGCCTATTGATACTGCTGATCAAAAGGCAGATATCTTTACCAAAGCTTTCGACAAAACCCGTTTTCGTCAGTTGGTGACTTGGTTAGAAATGATCAACTTCGAATGATTTAAAAAAAAAAAAAAAAAAAAAAAAAAAACCTTACTTTATGAATAAATTATAGAAAAATCTTATGTTTTAAAATAAAATAAAGATTTTTGGGGGAGAAATAAACCGGTAGATCCCTGAATTTGCAAGTTTTAAAAACTTTTTGAAAAACAATCAAGAAATGATAGGATCTAATCATATTTGTCAGCATGTGAATAGGACCCAGAGGACGTTGTGGCTTCAAGCAACGACATGTCGGTAGATTCAGCCTGGAATTGAGTAGACTGCTAAAAGATGACAAACTAAAAGTCTACACGAGGTGCTGGATTCCCACTGTGCTTCAGGCTTGCACAAGCTGAGTCCGGTCATACACAGGTTGAGAGATCAAAAGACACAGAAAATTTTGTGCATAAGCAATCAAAAGACACCTAAGAGTGCAAGCTACCAAAGCGGGGCTATTAAAATCAAAATGAGCAACAAAAGACACGCAATGTTAGTGACGTGCAAACATATAGATAGCTCAAAAAGCAATCAGATGATCATCTTCTTTGTTATGGGAACATAGACCTGAAGCTCTCATCATCTGATTGACATAATGATCATCTTCTCTGCTTATGGAAACATAGACCTGAAGCTCTCATCATTATATCTCAATAAACCTTGAGGATTGGTAGGCTTACACCTGGCACAAGTGGGGTCCATTAACACGTCGTCAATATTACCAAAACATGATAAAGATCATCATATAAAGTATGTTGAAAGACGAGAGGCATGGATTTAAGTGGACAAATATACCGACAGTTTTTCTTGGGCTGCAGCTATCCAACGGAAAGTTGAAACGTTGTCTGGCAGGTATGACTAGTATGATCTTGATGCAGAAGGTGAGAAACGGTTGATCTCTAAACTCAAATCTTTGGTTAAAAAGGCTATTTTCTTGTCTGTGGGCCTGCGCACTTAACTGTCTATTAAAATCCTAGTGGGCCTGCGAACTTAACTTAGTGATAACTTTTGTTGGGTCTGCGTACTAGACCCAGGCTGTTGGACCTGCGTACTAGAATTGGGCTTTTGGGCCTGGAAGCTAAGTACGCGGCCCAAAGTTATCTTACCTATAAATACAGCAGTAACTTCTGCTTTTTCCTTTTTACTTTTTATTCAAAAATCTCTGAAACCCTATTTTCATCACCACCATCAACTGCCGTCGTCCTCTTTCTAAACCACCAACAGAACCACCATCAAACCACCTGTGTACCACCATCTTTTATCCATCCCGTCTATTTCCTTTCGTGTTTGAGTGTTTGTTAAAGGTATTTCATATGTTTCTAACAAAGTTCTTTGTATTAACAGGATCTGAGGATTGAGATGAGTAAAATCAGTTGTGATTTGGGGTTTTTCTCTGAAATGCGTACTTATTTCTTTGAAGATCTGCGCACTTGTTTCATATGACTGCGCACTTGCATCATATGAATCAAGAACAAAAAAACCCTAACCAACTGCGAACTTAAGTGTGAACTTGAAATCCTAAACGAAGGTTTAGGTGGCTGCGTACTAGTCTAGTACGCAGACCTAATCAACCTTCCCTAGCCGTTACCATGCCCGAGTACCAGACTGCGCACTTAGGTCACAAGCCTGACCTGGTGACTGCGTACCAAGCAGCTGGTGCTCAGTCCTGATTTGGACTGCGAACTTAACTGTGGACTTGATTTTGGACCAAATTTTGACCATTGACTTGACTCTTCAGGACATTTGACCGGACTACGTAACTTGACTGATTCAACTGTAAACCGTAACTGGACTTAAATGACTATTAATATGGAAAACGAAACAAATCATAAACACGTTAAAATCTAATCCATAAAATAAGTAACACACGTAAAACCAAACCTAGTCTAAGCACTTCGTCCGTCAAAGAAAATGAAATGTCTGTCATTAGTCAAAATTCAAAATCAAAATTCTAACTTAATTTTCGTGCACGTGTCCAAAACAGATGGCTCTTGAATGGGATCCTCGTGGAATGCACAACCAGGCAATCATTCTGGAAACTGACGATTACAAGTTTCGGGACGTAGTTGCTTGGATCAGGAGAAGCAGGATCGGATATGCAGTTGAGCAGCAAGTTGAAGTCTACAGTTCTCATATCGAAGACTTCTGGAGATCTGCAAGAGTGGAAACAGTGGCTCGAGTCAAGAGAATCAAAGCCACAGTCAGAAACAAGGCAGTTATCATCACAGAGGACACAGTGAGACAGGTTCTAAGATTTCAGGATCGACCAGAAACTGTCAGTTCTTTACCGAAGACTGTGATCCATCAAGAGTTCTTAAACTTTGGATACAAAGGAGACTTCGATGCCAGAGGTGATATCAAGAAGAGTCAGTTAACCAGAGACTGGAAGCTTATATGTCATGTATTCCTGATGTCGTTATGTCACCGAAAAGGGGGTTATAATGCACTCAGTCCCGACTGGGCAACAGCCATGATTAAGATCTGCAAGAATGAGCCCTTTAATCTGTCGGGTTTGGTATTTGAGTGTATGGTGAGGAATGCCCAAGACACAAAGAAGAAACGGACGATGTATCCGCGGTTTGTTCAGATGATGATTAACTCGCAGCATGAGGATCTGCCTCCTGGTGATAAATATGGTTTTGCCAAGGGTGCACGGTTCTTTACTGAATGCAACACACCGGATTGGGAACCGATGCTGGAAAGCATGTACTCTGCTCAACGCTATCCAGCTGTCATGAAGCTTTTTAGTGAGATGAAGAGAAGACGACAATATACTGCTAGAACTCAACAACCATCTGCAACTGAACCTGAACCTACTGAACCAGCTCCTACTGTACCTGCTTCTACTGTCCCTCAGCACACTGCTGAAGAAGTTGCCCGTGAAAGATCTGTTGGTAAAAGGGCAGCATCTGATCCAGTTCCTCAGAGGCCGACCAAAAGAAACAGGCCTACTGGTTTACTACAAGAGGGGAGAGAATCGTTGACTCCCGAAGAACTCGAAATGGCTGAAGCTGCCAGACTGAATGCTGAACGTGCAAAGGCAGAGAGAAGAAGAAGAAGAGAACAGTTGCCCGAGTCTGAGAGGCCAAGGGTTATGACTGAAGAAGATGAGGAGAATGAAGCTATTCTGGAACAGATGTTTGGTGTGGAGGGTCAACCTGGGCCTTCCACTGCCAGGCCAGGGCCCTCTACTGCTAGGCCTGGCCCTTCCTCTGACAGACCACCCATTCCCAAGCCACCAGCAAAGAAACAATCAGTACCATCATCTTCTGTTCCTGGTGCATCTCGTCAAAAACCGGTGCATCAGGAATTGTATGAGAAGTTATCCAAGGAGGTGGGAAAGAATGCAGCCAAGGAAATCTGTATGCTGAAGAATCAAATCTATAATAATCTGGAGTTGAGAAAGAAACTGAAGAAGTTGAAGCATAAGAACCGAAGTCTTGAAAAGGTGGTCAAAGATCAGCGCTATTTGATTAAGTTTCAGACTGAGGTCCAGATGAAGATGTTTGATATGCTTCAGGAGTTAAAGTCTCAGGGTTCCGATACTCCAAAGTTGACATTTGATGAGGTCTTTGATTTCGGAAAATTTATGGAAGAAGAAAAGGAGAAAGAGAGAAAGGAGGAAGAGAGCGATGTAGATGAGATAAGCGAAGACGAGATGCCAGAAACGTTTGTAGAAATTGGTGCAGGGGAAAAGACTGTGTATGAAATGGATGATGGGTATGTATTGGATCCTGAGAAAGCTAGTTGGTTTCCAAGAAGGCCAATCACCATTCCTGCGTTGCACCAGACTATTCACCACACTCGTGCTTCTCATCAGGAAAGAGTTATCTGCTGGGGATATGATGGGTTCAAACGTCTCTTCTTTGTAAAGCGAAGGGGAGGCGTCATTCAGTATTTCAAGGGAAGACCAAACTTGAAGTCCCTTCCAAGATGGGACATTCGAGAGATGTGCAGAACACCGTTTCTAAACCATTCTGGAGATTCCAATGCTAACATTGTGTCTGTGTATATTGAAGATGAATGTGCACGTGATTTCAAAGAATGGAAGCCACAAAAGCCAAGGCGAAGGATGTCGAAGAAAAGGATTGATCCTGCCACTGGACGGGGAATGATAACTTATGTGATAGACCCTCCAGATGTCGTCACTAGGGTTCCCATTCGTCCTGAGCTTCCTGTGCTTCTGGCAGACTTCAAGAAGTGGTTTTACGACAGCAGAACCGGTGAAGCGGTGATTAAATTGAGAGATGACACAGAAGCATTGAGAATAGTTGATCCAGTGGACGTGTTTGCTTTGAATCCATCTGATCTAACTACTCTCTTTGCTAATCAGATAAATGTTGGTGCTGGAAATGCGTTGTTTGAGGAAGCTGTTTTGTTTAGACGGGCTGTGGAAAGAGCACTGAAGAGAAAGCAAGAACTGATAGATCTGGTGGCGAAGATCAACGCAGCTGACAAAGCGAAAGATGACAGAGCGCTAGCTGCTGCTGTTGCTGCTGCTGCTGCAAAGAAATCAGAAGCTGAAGCCACTCCAGAGGTTCAAACAGAAGCTTCTCCAGCAACAGTTGATCTTGAACCCGAGCCTTCACAAGTACCACCAGTCTCTCCAAGCACAGCTTCAGAGACTCAGCAAGATCAAACAACTGTAGATCTAGCTGAGTTGTTCATTCAAGAGCCACCACCTGAAGAACCAATCATTGAAGAAAGCATAGTTCAGGCACTCCCGGCACGTCAAGCAAGAGAAGAGGGGGAGTTGAGTGATGTCGAGATAGATTGATTGTGTAGCACTGGTAGCTGTGGTCTAGGGGGAGTATTGTTGGGTTAATTTGAGACCACAGTTACCAGGTTTAACCATGTTTAGTTGTTTGTTAAAGTTGGAGGGTTAAATATGTAGTTAAAGCATAGTTATAGCATGTAATCCCTAGTCTGCGCACTTAAATGATGGCGGCTGCGAACTTAATGTTAAGTTCGCAGTCTTCAGCATTCCCCTATAAATAGTAGCTCATTTGTGCAGCTAGGGTTAGGGTTTTGAATGTATCTTTGAGAGCACAAGTAGTAAAGGTGCGAACTTATTTTATAGTAGTGCGAACTTGTATCATTCCATGGTTGTTTGAAGCTGAATCTTTAATGGAATCGTGTCTTTATGTTTCTTGTGTGTCGGTTCTTACAATATTCATCTAGTTCTTTTAGTTTTCATAGATTAATCAACTAAAACACCTAACAAATAGGTGTTTCTAGTTGATAACAATCTAGTGCACACTTAAGATCTAGCATTTTGGGACTACAAAGGTTTTCATCAAGTTGAAGGGATTGACTACAATGAGATCTATGCACATGTGGCAAGTATAGAAGCTATTCGTATGTTTCTAGCGTTTGCCTCGTATAAGAAATTCAAGGTGTACCAAATGGATGTCAAGAGCGTGTTTCTATACGGTGTGGTCAAGGAAGAGGTCTACGTCGGTCAACCTCCACGCTTTGAAGATCCTATCCACCAGGATAAGGTTTACGTTCTCAACAAAGCACTCTATGGGTTGCACCAGGCTCCACGCCAATGGTATGAGGAGCTAAGCACGTACCTGCTAACCAAAGGAGTCAAACGAGGCTTGGTAGATTGTACATTGTTCACCAAAAGAACAGGGGATGACTTGCTTCTCGTCCAGATTTATGTTGACGATATTATTTTTGGTTCTACTAACGAACTTTTATGCAGAGATTTTGAAATAGTAATGCAGGAAAAGTTCAAGATGAGTGCAATGGGAGAAATGCAGTTTTTCCTCGGCTTGCAGGTGGATCAAAGACCAACGGGCATCTTCATTCACCAAACCAAATACGTATCTGAAGTCTTGAGCCGGTTCCAGATGGAAGATTTGAAGCCGATGGATACCCCGATTCAACCTAATCACGGGATTGGAGTTGACGCTAAGGGGGAGCTGACAGATCCTTTTACATACAGAGCAATCGCCGGATCTCTGATGTATCTCACAACATCTAGACCAGATATAATGTTCGCCACATGTCTCTGTGCGCGTTTCCAATCGAAGTCGAAAAAAAGTCCCCTAACAGCGGTCAAGCGAATCCTACGATATCTGAAGGGTTGTCAGTCGAGAGGACTGTGGTACCCTAATGATGATAATTTTGACTTTGTTGCTTTTAGTGATGCAGATTGGGGCGGTTGTGACAAAGATAGCAAATCCACAACGGCTGGATGTCAAATCTTGGGGAGCAGGCTCCTGACCTGGCAGTGTAAGAAGCAGACAGCAGTCGCACTATCTACTTGCGAAGCAGAATATGTAGCAGCTTCAAGTTGTTGCTCACAGGTTCTGTGGATACAGCAGCAGATGGTTGATTACGGTTTGAAATTTCTAAAAACCCCTATTCACTGTGACAACGAAGCCGCAATTGCATTAACTAAAGACACGGTCAATCACTCAAAAGCTAAGCATATCCGGATTAAGTATCACTTTATCCGTGATTGTTATGCCAAAGAGTTGATTGATATGGTCAAAATCCACACTGATTATCAGAGGGCGGATCTTTTTACCAAAGCTTTTGATAAATCTAGATTTGAATATCTTTTAAAAGTTAACGGTATAAAAGAAAAACAAGACTGATCATCACCTCGGTTTATCACTTTTTGTTTTCAAATTTTTAAAGTTTTTACTGTTTTTCAAAAAAATCCAAAAACCCAAAAATATGTTCTACATTTTATGGGGAGTCTTTATTCAGAAAAACCAAAAACATTAAAAATCCAAAAAGCCATAAAAATAGAAAAAAACCCAAAATGATTTCCAGGAGTAAAAGAGGAAATGATATTACATTACATCAGTGGGGATCTGACACATGCTAAAGATATGTAATGTAATATGAGGCGTGTGCTGATTATGTGTGATGTGCTGATAGGCTTCGTAGACCTATTACTGTGTGCCTTAGTGATACAAACATAATGAAATACTCACTAGTGGCTGAACACCTCATGAGCATATGGTCTTAGTACCGTAATTTCGTTTGATAGGGTTGCCAAAATCTGAGGTTTCGGGTCATTATGTTAATTGTTATCCGGGGTATCCTGATTGATCTTTTGTCGTATTGATTTACGGACCTAAACTCAATTAGGATATTTGCTAAAAAGAGCTTAATTGCCAAAACCTAAAAGTTACCGAATTGAGGAACTTCATGTATACTAATGATCAAAGATCATTAAATGCATCGTATCAATTCACTGATGAAAATATGTGGTTGATATCAGCCTCAACCTGGTATATATGCACATGTTACTTTGCTGCATTAATTTGCTGACCTGTACACCTCTGTGCTGTATATCTTGTAACATTACGGATAACATTTTGCATAATCACGCGTTACGACGAAGCTTTGTGCAAATTCCTTGATACGGGAGTATGTCGTGTGCGTGGGAACCATAAGCGTGTTAGTATAATACACCTAATTGCGTATCATTTTAAAGCATTGCATAACGGTCTGCATGTGAGCTTATGTGGACAACAATATTAGTAGTTGCCGGATCACACATTGTCTTTAATGATAATATACAATAAAGATCAACGGTGTGATCAGATTTTTCAAAAACTGATATGATCCTCTTACCGGAAATCACAAAAAGTTTACTGCGTTATGTTTACATTTCTGCATTTTACATTTGTTTTTGCAAAATATACAAAACCTTAAAAAGATTTTAGGTGTGTTTTAGCATAATTTTCAGAAAAACCAAAATTTTTATAATTCTGCATTATTTTTGATAACCGATGGTGTTTGATGGTTGTTTTTTGAAACTTGATGAACCAATTTGAGTTTTGTATCTATGAAATGTGAAATGATGAATGTTTGAAGCTTAAAATGTTTGAACGGGATTCGATTTGGAGATTTGGTAAAAAATTCAAAAATTGCAATCTTCATTCGCCCCTTCGTTGGGTCGAATGTGGAATTTTTGCTACATTCGTCCTTTATATTTCGGTCGAATGTGAGTGTTCATGTGTATTTTTGTACATTCGAACCCTATATCTACATTCGAGCCTTTTTGAAGGGTCGAATGTAAACATAGTTTCACATTCGCCCTACGTTACTGGTCGAATGTGGCCTTCTATATAAACTCATTCCCTCATTCGAAAATTTTCAAAAATTTCTAAGATACCACACCTTGTTGCCCTTGATTATTTGATCTCTGATTCTTGTTCCTTACTTGTTTCTAATCATTTTCATACCAAATTTACAGGTATTCATTCATTAACAAAGACAGATTCAGGGTTTTCGTTCTCGAACCCTTGTGTTGAGTGTTGGACAAATTTTAACGATTGTTAATTGTAATTAATGCTTAGGTTTTAGTTCTAGATAGTTTTAGGGGGAGAATATACAACAATCTAGGGTTATTACAGATTAATTGAGTGTTTTTGATCATATAAAACTGATTAGACCTAGATTGGTATTAAAAACTATCTAAAACTAAATAACTGAATCAATTGATTGTTTAGAAAGCTTAATCGGTTGGTTTAGATGGTAACCAAATGAAATGTACAAGTTAAAATGGTCAGGATTGAGTTATTGATTTTTGGTCATATGAACAGGTTCATTCGACCAAAAAGAAGGGTCGAATGTAGCTTTTCTGGTCGAATGTGACTTGTTCATAGGGCGAATGTGGGAAAAACGGTCGAATTTGGAATTTTACTCATATGTTTTCACATTCGAACTTGTAGAGGATGTGATTTGACACGAAAACAGGATTATATGATCATACAAGTTACAAAACCAGGTGCGGAAACCCTAGCTTTGAACAAACTGATGTAAACTCAAATCAAGACACAATCAAAGTCATTTTCAATACTTTTCATAGATTAACACATTCATAAAGTTGATTACAATCTCAAAACAGTTAATCTAACACACACACAAACTCTCTCAAACTCTCCTGGAACAACACTTCAAAACACACACACCTAATGACTCGCTTAAACTTACAAAATCACAAAATCTATATATAGGCACTGCACATTCGCCCATTGTGAATGGTCGAATGTGTGGCTTTTCCACATTCGCCCATTCTGATGGTCGAATGTGTAGCTTCAGTCTTGTTCCATTCCAGATTCGTCCATACTTGATCTACCTTCGCCCACTTTCTTTCACCTTCGCCCAATCAGTCTACCTTCGCCCCATCCAGCCGACTTAACACATGTTAACTATCCAATCACTAGTCGCAAAACGCATCTACAAACTCCCCCTCGACTATTGATTGGATCGTTTTCTGTCCTCGTCCATGGCTTTGTTCAGCAACTTGATTCTGAGCAAATTCTTCTGTTCTTTTGTCATCTCAGGCTCTAATCTTCTCTTCACCGGTTTTGACACGTTCGCCATCTTCACCATCTTGCCAAGTTTTCCCTCCAAATTACTACCCGCATTTATGTCATATGCAAAGCAAATACCAACTACTTGAGTGTATTTCTTTGCTTGATTTGCATCGTTCGGCTCATGATGAATCGGATTTTAAAAGAGCATGATGATGTCTTCGAAAGTGCAATTTATCAACCACATAGGATCAAATACATGCACATGCTTGTATTTATCCTTTCCATCTCTCAACACAATCACCGCTTATGCCTTTCTCCAATCATAATACCAGAAAATGAAGTCAGCACTGAAATGTTGAGGCATGGGCATCAAAGGTATCTTCCTCATCACTTCAGGTGCCTTATATATCAAGGTAACCCGTTTCAGCTTGGTTCTGGGATCAATATCCCTGTGAACTTTCCTCCGGGGATATTGTGGTTTAAATCTGTTCCATTTAGTTCTGCTTTCCCAAACCAGCTTGTCTGCGCACCAACCGACATGAGTATTATTAACTGAAGCACCAGACATAGGGAATCTGCATAGATCTCTAACCGCCCAGTACGGTAGAGTTAGCAAGTCAATGAATCTGTAGAAGTACAAGATCCCTGATTCCCACTTGGCAGCTAGACACTTCAGCCTGCCTAAGTATGTCCACCCAAGAGCTCTGCCTCTAAACTTAGCATTATGAAATCTGTAAAAGTTTCCTTGAGCTTCAGGCTTCGGTCGGTTCTCATCCATTAATCTCAACTTCTTCAAATAATTCTTCAATTCATCAGACTTATTTGAAGATTCTGGCTTATCAGCTCCAAATACCTTCTCCACAAACTCAGCACTTCTGTGCTTAGCCTTTTTCTTTGCAGAAGTATTAGGAATCTCAGTAAAATCAGGAAACACCACATCTTCATCAGTTTGTCTAAAGTATTGTGGGTATTCCTCATGTGTTATATCTCCTATCTCCACTTCTTCAAACTCAGGGGTATCTTTATCATCAGAGTGACTTCCAATATCCTTTTCAGGAATATGTGGAATCGACTCATCTACAATAAACTCTTCAAATGTTTTCCCTACCCTCTGTGCAAGCCCATCCAAAATCTCCTTTGCCACAGATGCAGGTACTTCCCCCTCTTCAAGATCAGGATCGTTATATTCCAATTCGTATCTCATATCGTCAGTTTGGAATATTTCAGCAAAACGACCTGTGAACTCAATGGTCCATTCTCTTCTTTCTAACATGTCCTTGTAGACTTGTTTAGCATCATCAGTCAAGGACCTCACCTTCTCATTCCAGAATACTGTCTCATCTGAATCAACATTTTCTCCTTTCTTCTTCTTCGAACTTGATTCACCAGTATCTTTCTTCTTCTTTGAAGGTGGTCTTTTCTCAAAAGTAAACTTCGATGTATCATCTCCTCCATCATTATCATCATCACTGCTACTCTCATCATCCTTCTGACTTCCAGAACCCTCAGCATCATCATCATCCTCATTATCATCACCCTCATCATTACTCTTTTCCGATTCTTCATCATCTTCATCATCATCTTTCTCTTTATCAGACTCAGATGGTTCATAATCAACCTGTTCCACTTCTTTTTCTTTGTCTTCTTCACCCTCCTTCAGCTTGGGTGCAACATTGTACAGGTTGTCAATCAGCTCACTAAGGCGTTTATTCTCAGCCTTCAACTCTTTATTATCTTCTTTAATAGCCTTAAACCTGTTTTTGTTTCTCAAACACTTTCCTTCAAGCTTTTTGTTCTTAGCTTCTAGCTTCTTCACCTTTTCATCAATCTCATCCTGATTAGACTTAGAAGCTACTACAATCTGAAGCATCTTTTCCTCATTCTGCTTGAACTTGGCTATTTCTGCTTGCTGAGCCACAATCATCTTCATCATATCGTCCATCTTCTTATTCAGTTGCTTCATAACCTCATCATCCACAGTGACTTTCTTTGATTTGGACTTAGATCTAGATGGCTCAACCTCAGTTTCCTTCTCTTTCTAAGGCTTTGTGAACATATCAAGTACATTATCCAGTGCTATATTGAACTCATCCACTGGTAATGTTGTTGCCTCTTTAGCCTTTTGCTTCTTTGTGGCTGGTGAAGATTGTTTTGATGACGTTCCAGCTTCAGGTAATCTTTTACCTCTTAAGAGTTGTGCTAACTCTTTTTCTCTCAGTTGCTTTGAACTTGTTTTCTTGGCCATGGTTTTGTGTTTAGGCTTGGGCAAGTTAACGACTACAGTTTCTCCTTCATTCAACTCATCCATATTCACACCAAACACTTCATCTTCAGCACTAACAGCCTTCTTGCTCTTCTCAGCTTCAGCAATCGATCTGTTCAATGATTCAGACTCACCAACCATAGTGGCCTTACGTTTGGTGGCCCGGAGATTTTCAGCATCCGAATCCCACTGTTCCTCCTCTTCTGTTTCTTCAGAATCTACAGAATCTTCATCCACCAAACTTGTACCTTTCTTAGCAGTAGATTTCTTTCTCACAGCCTGTTGCTTCGAACTTCCCTGATCAGTCTTTCCTTTGCCCTTCCCTTTGGCTCCAGGATTGACTACTTGTCTTTTCCTCTTAGTACTAGCATCAGCATATACTAAGGGATCATCGTTATCAGAATCACTATCAGGATGCCTTGCTGTATTCTTTCCTGGATCATTGTAATCCTCTCTAGCCAAGGCTCCAAACAACCTTCTGTAAGGTGGTCTTTCATTATCAGGCACACCTTTATAGCCCTTCATTCTCACCAAGGTACGAATGTTCATGTGATCCTGAGCAAGTATCTGAGTTGGATCTTTCTTCAAATCAGGGTACTTGTGGTCAAAGATCATCATCAAAAATCTAGGATAAAGCATGAACTTTTTAACTTTCAACCCTTTCAGCATCTCCAGCATGTGATCCAATATCATCCCAGCAACATTAAATGGTTTGTTGAGAGTCAACGCAACCATTAATGAGCTCAAACTCTTTCTCATCACATCATATCCTCCACTAACACATCCAAACACATGTATGATGACGTGAGCAAAATACTTGAACTGTACGCTTAGTTTCCCTTTGTACATTGAACCATCAGTGATAGGTCCTTTGTATTTCATCCTAAGGAAACAAGCTTTCTGCTCAGTCCACGACAATTCTCTTGGATCTTCTCTAACTTCAAACTTGATCTGGAGAGCTTCTCTGATGTCAGCCTCTGTAATAAACATCTCCATTCCTTGAATCTTGCTCTTAATGACAGTCTGATTATCAAAGTAATCATACTTCGCATTGTTGTAGAAATCTTCAACTATATCTTTGTAGATAATAGTCGGTGTAGCCAAAGCATAAACTACTCTGCTTCTCTTCATAAACTTGATAATATCAGCAAACTCTACATTCTTCTCAACGTCTCCCAGACACGCACAGCAATTATGATTCTTCTCAAATGGCCATTTGCTGCCGCTTGATGATTCACCTTCCTGAACAGGTTCTGGGACTATATCAGGAACAGCAGTCTCAACAGGAATCTCAATATTCTCTTGTTCCTCAGCCATCTGTAACATCAAGTTAAAAACAAACGTCAAAACACGAAATCGACAAAAATTTAAAACTTTTAGGTTTTTGAAATTCACATTCGCCCATAAATTTTGGTCGAATGTAGTTTTCTTTTGGCCGAATGTAGAACCTCATGGTCGAATGTGAAATAACATTACATTAAAATGTACATTCGCCCATTTTGTAGTTCCTTCGTCCAAACCAATTCCACATTCGTCCTTACGATGGACCGAAGGTGAAGCAAATTTTCCCCAAAATTCAAAAATTTTGCAAAACATGTTTTAAACAATTTATTTTGATTCAGACGTGGTCTAACATGGCCGACTAAGACTCGTGTAACATCAATTTCCCCTAAAATTCATTCTACATCAGTTTTCAAATGGAATTAGGGTTCTTATTATCTCAAACAATCAATCACTGACTAAACGTTGTTTTTATCCTAATTCCTTGTACATTCTCCCCCTAAAACTGATGTGGAGTGAATGTATATCAAAATTAAGCCTTAACAAACACTTAAACATCATTAACCCTAAAACCCTAGTCCGGTTAGAAAAAACAACGATTCCTGTCTTGATTCAGCTCCATTACCTGTAATATTGGTATGGAAAAGATCAGAAAAACTCAGGGAATCAATCGATCAATCAAGAAAAACAAAGGCAACAAGGTCTGGTACTTGAGAGAATTTTTTGAAAAAAGGTGAATGACTGGTCGAATCTGCAAGTGGCTATTTATAAGTGTTCACCTTCGCCCTGTTTAGGTGGACGAATGTAAGGAATTCCACGTTCGCCCCAATTGAATGGCACGAAGGTAGAACATGTCTACCCGAATGTGAATTTTTGAGTAAAAAGCCACATTCGCCCATTTACAAACAGCCCGAAGGTGAGAATTTTCCACATTCGACCCAATTAAGGGGCGAATGTGAAATGGAAAATTTTGAAAATTTTGCCAAATCACGAATTCGAATCCCGTTCAACATTTTTCAATCCGTTAAGCTTCCAAAACACAAATTTTCATTTTTAGAATGATACAAAGCCCAGATGGTGTTGTCAAATCTCAGAAATTTTCATTTTTAGAATGATACAAAGCCTAGATGGTGTTGTCAAATCTCAGAAATTGACTATCAAGCATCCCCAGTTATCAAAAATAAAGCAGAAATGCAAAAATTTTGAATTTTTCTGAAATTTTATCAAAACACACCTAAAATCGTTTTGGATTTTGTATCTTTTTGACAATAAAAGTAAATTGCAACAAAATAAAATGTATCAATGTAAATGAAAACAGTAAACATTTTGTGAAATCCAGTCAGAGGATCATATCAGTTTTCTGAGAAATCTGATCACAGCGTTGATCTATTTGTTTAATATTATCATTAGAAACAGTATGTGACACAGCAATTGCTGATATTGTGGTCCACGTAAGCTCACATGCAGACAATTACGCAATGCTTTAAAATGATACGAGTTAAGTGTATTAGACTAACACGATGTGGTGCCCACACACACGACATATTCCCCTATCAAGTAATTGCACAAAGCTTCGTCGTAACGCGTGATTATGCCAGAGTTATCCGTAAAAGTTACAAAGTATATAGCACAGAGGTGTACAGGTCAGCAATTTAATGCAGCAGAGTAACATGTGCGTATACACTAGGTTGAGGCTGATATTAATCACTGATTTGCATCAGATGATCAATACGATGTAATAATGATCTATGATCAGTTAAAACATAAAGTTCCTCAATTCGGTAACTTCCGGTTTTGGCAATTAAGCTCTTTTAGCAAATATTCTGATAAAACTAGGTCCGTAAATCAATACGACAAAAGTTTATCAGAATAACCCGGATAACCATAACATAACGACCCGAAACCTCAGATTTTGGCAATCCTGTCAAACGAAATTACGGTACTAAGACCATATGCCCATGAGGTGTTCAGCCATGAAAGCGTAGTTTGTTATGTTTGTATCACTAATGCACGCAATATTTAGTCTACGAAGCCTATCAGCATATCACACGTAGTCAACACACGCCTCATATACTATACAATTCTTTAGCCTGTGTCAGATCCCCACTGATGTACTATCATTTCCTCTGTTTACAAGGAAATCATTTTTGATTTTCTAATTTGTAGGTCTTTTTGAATTTTATAATGTTTTTGGCTTTTCTGATAAAATGGCTCCCCCTAAAATAAAGAACATATTTTTGGATTTTTGTAAAAATTGAAAGAAACAATCCACTCGAAAGCATCAACTTCTTTGAGGATTAAACAATCCCCTAGAAAGCATCAACTTCTTTGAGGATTACGATAGTAAAGAGAAATTCCCAATTAGTAAAGAGAAATTCCCAATTAGCAAAATATAAAAACTAAAAACTAAAAAGCGATAAACCGAGGTGCCGATTAGTCTTGTTTTTCCTTTATATTGTTTACTTTTAAAAGATATTCAAAGCGTGAACGGTCAAAAGCTTTTGTAAACAAATCTGCACGTTGGTAGTCAGTATGAATTTTGATCATATCGATCAATTCCTTAGCGTAACAATCACGGATAAAATGATATTTGATCCGGATATGTTTCGCTTTAGAATGATTTTCCGAATTTTTAGTTAATGCGATAGCGGCTTCGTTGTCACAGTAAATAGGGGTTTTAAGAAACTGCAAACCGTAATCCACCATCTGCTGTTGGATCCAGAGCACTTGCGAACAGCAACTCGAGGCTGCAATGTACTCGGCTTCACAGGTAGATTGTGCTACGGAAGTCTGCTTCTTGCATTGCCAGGTGACTAACCTGCTCCCGAAAAACTGGCAACCAGTTGTAGTAGATTTGCTATCTTTGTCACAGCCGCCCCAATCTGCATCACTAAAAGATATGAAATCAAAATTATCATCATTAGGGTACCAAAGTCCTTTTGAGGGACAACCCTTCAGATATCTAAGGATACGCTTGACCGCCGTCAGATGACTTTGTTTCGGCTTCGATTGATATCGAGCACAGAGACACGTTGCGTACATAATATCTGGTCGAGACGCCGTCAAATACATCAGAGATCCGATGATTGCTCTGTATGTAAAAGGATCCGTCAGCTCCCCCTTAGCATCCACTCCAATCCCGTGATTGGGTTGAATCGGGGTATCCATCGGCTTTGAGTCCTCCATCTGGAACCGGCTCAAGATGTCGGAGACATATTTCGTCTGGTGAATGAAGATCCCGTCGGGTCTTTGATCCACCTGTAAGCCTAGGAAAAACTGCATCTCCCCCATTGCGCTCATTTCGAACTTTTCCTGCATGACAGTTTCGAACTCCCTGCATAAAAGCTCGTTAGTTGAACCAAAAATTATATCATCAACGTATATCTGCACTAGAAGCAAATCATCTCCCGTCTTCTTCGTAAAGAGGGTGAAATCGACGAGGCCGCGCTTAAATCCTTTGGTGATGAGGTATGTACTTAGCTCCTCGTACCACTGTCTCGGAGCCTGGTGCAAGCCATATAAAGCTTTGTTTAGCACGTAGACCTTATCCCGGTGGATTGGGTCCTCAAAGCCTGGTGGCTGCCTGACAAACACCTCTTCCTTGACTTTCCCGTACAGAAATGCGCTTTTAACGTCCATTTGATAAACTTTGAATTTCTTGTATGAAGCAAACGCAAGGAACATCCGAATAGCTTCGATTCGTGCTACCGGTGCATAGATTTCATTATAATCAATCCCTTCGATTTGATGGAAACCCTGCACGACCAATCTGGCTTTGTTACGAACGATAACCCCACGATCATCCTTCTTGCACTTAAACACCCATTTAGTGCCTATCTTCTTCCTATCCGGCGGCAAATCCGTGAGCGTCCAAACTCCCAATTTCTGGAATTGTAATAACTCCTCCTGCATAGCTTCCACCCAGGCATCATCCTTCAAAGCATCCTTGTATGTCCTTGGCTCTACCTGCGACACATAACATGCAAACGACCAATCATTTTGACTACCAGATTGTTGAATTTTGGCATATAAAGCTAAAGCACCAAAACTCTCTGGCGAATTAACGCTTTTAAGCTGCCCTATGGTCATAACGCTGCTTCCAGGATCACCGATAACTTGCTCCAACGGGTGAATACGATGAATCCGAGATTCCGGATAATCAGGTACTTGCACTCCAGTCTGAACAGTCAAGTTCTCTACAGCATCCAGATCATGACCCGTATTTGATGATGAAGCCACATCTGAAGTTGGAGTTGGGTTCACTGGCAGTGCCTCTGGTTCTTCAGCTTGTTCAAGAACGGCTTCTTCAAATTGTTCATCTTCAGATTCTGAAGTGTCTAATTAAGTTGAAGCCTCTTGAAATACTTCTTCCTCTTGTATAGGAGCATTGGTATCATTAGAAGCTGGTAAGGGGTTCACGGTGATCGGACCCACCAACGGT
This sequence comes from Ambrosia artemisiifolia, assembly GCA_032199755.1. Lineage (NCBI taxonomy): Eukaryota > Viridiplantae > Streptophyta > Magnoliopsida > Asterales > Asteraceae > Ambrosia > Ambrosia artemisiifolia. The sequence continues at coordinate 34,517,731 of CM063513.1, forward strand.
GAAGTTGTTGCATTTTCACACTCGTAAAGTAATCTGATAACAGCTTCTTCAACCAAGCTATCTAGATTGAATGATTCAAAGAAATCTTTGTAATCAAACATCCAATCAGGATCCGTGCCTTGAAGATTTTGAGTATATCGTTGAACTTCCACGTTAGCCCAGTCTTCCACTCGACGAGTTCGCTTGTTGTATACCCGTTTGAGCGGGGTTGCATATCCAACAAAGTAACCCTCCTCGGCTTTAGGACTAAACTTCTCGCTTGGATTCAACATAGTACATGGCGCCCCAAAAGGTTCTAGATACTCTAAGTTCGGCTTTCTTCGGTGTAACAGTTCATAAGATGTTTTACCAAACTTTTTCACTGTTAGAACCCGATTAAGTGTGTAATTTGCTGCATAAATCGCCTCGTTCCAGAACATTACCGGAAGATTTGAATCAGCGAGCATTGTTCTAGCCGCTTCAATTAGAGTCCTATTCTTTCTTTCAGCAACACCGTTCTGTTGTGGGGTGTACGGAGCTGAATATTCATGATGTATCCCTTTGCTTTCACAAAGTTCATCCATCTTGGCATTTTTGAACTCCGTCCCATTGTCACTCCGAATTCTCTTTATCTTTACATTGTAGAGATTCTCCAATCGAGTGAACAGAACTTTTAGATTGATAAAGGTGTCGCTTTTATTCCGCAAACACATCACCCATGAAAATCTTGAGTAATCGTCAGTGACGACTAAACAATAAAGCTCTCCAAGATGACTTTTGCGCTTGACCGGTCCGAAAAGATCCATGTGCAATCGCTCAAGTGGCATCTCAACAGAGTTAACCTTTTTCACTTTGTGGGACTGTTTGTGTTGCTTCCCTTTCTTACAACTCACGCACTTGTCATTCAGATGGAAATGTTTCACGTTTACTCCATCGACAAGTCCATTTCTCACAAGTTGATTCATTTTCCTTAGATGAATGTGCCCCATTCTTCGGTGCCACATTATCGATTCTTTCTCTGTCGCTTTTGATAGAAAGCATGTAATCTGCCCCTGTGATGTCATTGCCTTGGACATATCAAGAATGTATAGATTGTTGACGCGAGGTGCCTTCAACATTATCCACTCTTTAGGAATTGTAAAGCCCGGTTTCAGAATATAGCAGGATTTGTCATCAAAATGCACGGTAAATTGCTTGTCACATATTTGACTGACACTCAACAGATTATAGTCAATCTGCTTCACATACGAAATCCGCTCGAAACTCACTATCCCATTGCTCACGCTTCCTTCCATTGTGATATATCCACCTTTATTTCCAGCGAAAGCTACATACCCTCCATTGATGTTCGTCACGTCGAACAGCAACGCAAGATCCCCTGTCATGTGGCCTGAAGCTCCACTATCAACAATCCAAAGACTGCTAATAGGGCCAGCTGAAGCTCCCTGCACACAAAAAGTAAATCAGTTAGTTCTTTCGGGGGACCCAAGCCTGAGTCTTGGGTCTTTGAACATCAGGTTTCAAAGTAACATTTTCACAAGCATTTTCAACAACTTTTTGATCAATCTTTTTCTGATTGTTCAAAACAGTTTCCTTTTTCTCATTAACTCTTGAAGTTGAGGCTCCTGGAGTACCATTGGGTGTCCAAGATTGTTCAGACCTTTTCAAAATACGAATCTGAGACTTTAGATTCTCAGTTGGTTTCTGAACATTGTTAGCAAATGTAACTTTCTTGGTTACCTTATCTGATTTAACAGACTTAGGTCCAACATTTGATTTGACAATCGGTTTTGGTGGAACCTTTTGCCTATCAATTGTTGCGTTCACCACAGGCTTCCTCCATGATTGTTCCATAGCAATCCGATTCCTTCGATCATATTGCATTGGACGAGTGTTCCTCATTCGGTGAAAATTGCTTTGATTATAAAACGGTTGTGGTTGCTGAGGAACAACTCTCCTATGTGGTGGCACATAATGATCAATCGGTTTTCGCATAGAATTCCTCACTTCAACCTCGTGCCTTTTGTGCCTTACATATGGGCACTGAGCAAGTAAATGCCCACGTTCCCCACATTTAAAGCACGCACGGTACTCTTCAAAAACATTCGGAGCATTTGGTTGAGCAAATGATCTAACAGGGTATTGATCATTATACTGTTGCTTCCTTAAACTCTCAGGGAGTGGCCCTTTTGAGTAAGTAGGCTCAGTAAAACCATTAGCTCTGTTTTTGGGTCGAACAAACTCTGTGACATGGACCTTTGGTTCTTGAGGAACATCCAAATATAATTTTTTTAATAAAGCCGGTGGAATCTCATTTGTTCTCTAATGTTTTGGGAACCAAATGGTACTTTCTTGCCAAATCTTTTCTATTTTAGCATAATTGGCATTTTTTATAGGAAATTCCTCATCAGAGATGATCTTATCGGATCCTTCCATCCGATAGAACACCTTGACAGGTTTGTCACATTGTTCATTCTTAGCACTCTTTTCAAGATCTTTCTTAACCACATTTTTCTCAAGATCTTTCTTCACCACATTCTTTTCAGACTTATTCACACAATGAACATTTTTCATTGGAATCACAATTTGAGATGATGAAACTGGTTCATTTGTAATGATGTGATTTTCTTTTGGAATTTCACATACATTCACAGTTTGAACACAACCAGTATCATCATTCTCTGAGTCTGAATCTACACTCTCAGCAGTAACACCCTCATCATTGATACCCAAAATCGGTCTAACATCGGAATTTGGATCACCAATACTTGAAGTATTAGATTCATTTTCCGATGTTGAATCAGATTTTACCGAACTCTCCGGTGTCACTTGGTGACAATTATGGTTTTCAAAAAGAACCGGAGATGGTACAGACCGATAATTGGTAGTGTTATCATCAATGATGTGGTCTACCACATAAGCAATATGCTTATAGCTTTCCAGCTTTTTGTTTACTTTCTCAGCAAAGCATTTGATGGCGGCCATTTCCAACTTGGTGTTTTCTATTTCATTGATATAGTTGTTAATTGCCAATTGTTTTAAAGACAACGTGTTTTTCAAGTCGGAAATGTCCTTTTTGTAACCATCTAATACTTTGTTAAAAGTATTCAACTCTTTGCGAGTAGATTGACTGTTCATGATAGCACTATCACGTTGAACACGGAGTTGTTTATTCTCCTCAGTCAATCTATCACATGTACCACAATATTTATCACTTGTAACATCTGTGCTACATTCAGAACTTACAGGTTTTGGCGGATCAGTCATGGCCATCAATGCGAAATGAGCTTCCTTTCCTGCAAAGAATCTGGAATAGTCAATCTTTGTGAAAGCATCATCTGCAATGCACGACTTCCTTGTCATCAGAAAATCCGCTTCTGCAAGCAACTGATTGATATCTTCATCTAGAGAATTAACACTTGCTTCCGTATCCAATTCACTGTCTGAATCAGAATAAACCGATTCACACTCCTCAGGAATATCAGAAACAGTATCAATTACAACTCCAGAATTTGTCTCTTCAGTCTCAACCTCAACATTAACCTCAGCATTAACCTTAACAGGTTCAGTCTCCACATCCATCTCAGCCTCAGACTCGTCACTTTCAACCTCAGTTTCTACCTTTTCATCCATCGACACTGAATCTTCAATATCAACCTGATATGCAACACAAGCTACATTGCCTCCAATAGTAATTTCTTCAACACCAATTTGCATACTCGACCAGTCAAACCTCTCATCTTGTTGAGTCACCAACGCCTGATTCTGATTGGCATTCTGGTGTGTCTCATTTGGTGTAGTGATTGGTATAACTGTTCGGTTAGAATTGTTTGGTGTTTGGTTTTGTGTCTGGTTTGGTGTGTTTGGTTGTCTGTTTTGGTTGTTATTAAAGTTGTTTTGACGGTTTTGGTAGTTGTTGTTGTTTTGGTAAGAAACTTGGTTTTGGTTTTGTTGTTGACGATTCTGGTAACTGGCATTGAATGGGTTCCTATTGCCTTGTTTTGGTGGCTGGGTGCATTCTCTTTTAAAGTGACCTTTCCCTCCACAGTTAAAACAAGTAACTTTCTCCTTGTTGAACCCGTAGGTTGTGTTAGGAGAAGTTCCCAAATCAGTTCTACCTGTCTTCTCGATAAATTCTGTTGCTCTTCTCATTATGCTCGCAAAGGCCCATTGGATATCAATGAGTTCCATCTCTTCCTTGTCAATCTGTGCGTAGTCTTCATTGGTCAAGTTGTTATTCCCAATTTGACTAGCAACTAATCCATTGTAGGATGAGACCATTGCAGAGACTAATGCAATGTGTTGCTGAGCAACTTCAACCGTCACATTACCCAAGTTAGATGTCTCCAAAACCACCGGTTGTTGTTGATTAGGTTGGTTCATTGGTTGTTGTTGAGATTGGCTAGTAGTGTAGAAAGCTGCTTGTTGCATTGGAGAGAATGGTGGAATGTATGAATTGTTGTATTGTTGTTGTGGTGGTGGTTGTGAAAAGGATGATGTTTGTTGATGGTAGTTAATGGTAGGTGATTCCATAACATTGGATATACATGCAACATGTGGTGCTACTAGCCCTCCTGAACTTGATGTACTTGCTGGAACTGGAGATCCTCCAAAGTATAAGTTGGGATTCTGAGGAATCTGTGCTCTTCTAGCTTTCCTCTTCTCTTCCAATTCTTTGTTTTCCAGCTTCTCTATGAACTCCTGAATAGACCAGTATTGATAAGCATCCTTCTCCTTAAGAACCTCCACATGCTGATCCCAGTTAGGTGGTAATGCATCTGCAAACTTGTCCACCTGCTTTGCCATAGGAATCTGTATACCATAGCTAGACAATTCAGATAACAAATGATTATATCTAGGAGTTAATTCTTTCAAAGTTTCATTTCCATTATAAGAAAAATTTTCAAACTCCTTTCTCAGTTCTTCCATCCTTAGACCTCTAGTCTTCTCATTGCCATCATGGCTTCTTTTAAGTGCTACCCACAATTCCTTAGACGTTGTGCAAGTCCCAAACTGATGCAAAAGATCATTGGTGATTGCCTGTGTCAATTGGGAAAACGCCTTCTTCTCCACAGCAAACTTCTTTTTCTCATCCTCAGCCATGCTCTCCAATGGCACTGGTTCACCTGTGTTCTCCAAAACTGGTGGTGTGTAACCTTTAGCAATCATGTTCCATGCTTCAGCACCCTCCACTCCCATGCCTTCCAAATGTATCTTGAACTTTTTCTGCCACTGATTGTATTCTTGAATCTCCATAAGCTTCGGTGGCCGATTCCCGCTACCTGAAGACAAATCATTAATCAGTGTGGAAATAGCATTTGTAGCTTGAGTGTTTACCACCGCTGCTGCTACTCCCCAGTAGTCAGATTGTGGTGCTGGAGGTGCACTTTGAGTCATATAGTTAACTGGCTGCGAAGACTGTGTGCTCGTCTTCTGTGCTGCTACCGTCCATGGGTCCATCACCTGATGTTGTGGTTGTGTAGTTGCTGGTGTCGGAGTAGTTGGAAAATTCCACATGATCACGAACTTCGAGAAATTCAACACTTAGAAAATTTTCCAAAAACTAGTCCAGGTTCGCCCAGAATGACTTCAGGTTCGTCCCTTTCTGAAGTAGATTCGCCCAGAAATATTCTCCCGAATGTAAAATCTCACCAGAAAGTAAAAACACACAAACACTTTTCACGTTCGCCCAAAAAATTTCAGGTTCGCCCGTTATAATTCTAGGTTCGCCCGCACGATCTCCCGAATGTGAAAAATGTGACCCGAATGTGAAAAATTCAACAGAAAAATTCTAGGTTCGCCCAAAAACTCCTAGGTTCGCCCAAAAATACACTCAGGTTCGCCCAGAAAATCACACATTCGACCACACTGTTCCAGGTTCGCCCATTTCCTTCATTTGAAAAACGGTTACACTTTGAAAAACGGTTATTTTGATCTTTGATTTTCAAAAGTTTGTGAATTTGAATGATCTTGATCAGGTTTTGCTTCGGAGATGATTTGGAACAAGTTTAATTCTTGGAATTTTGAATTTTAACCACAAAATCAACTCTAATTCTTTCAAAAACACTCAAAAACCATTTTTATGCAAAAACAGATGTGAATTGATTAAAATAATGTCCAAATCAGCTCTGAGTTTATCAATTTGTTGTTGTATGATCCTCTACGCTCTGATACCACTTTGTAGAGGATGTGATTTGACACGAAAACAGGATTATATGATCATACAAGTTACAAAACCAGGTGCGGAAACCCTAGCTTTGAACAAACTGATGTAAACTCAAATCAAGACACAATCAAAGTCATTTTCAATACTTTTCATAGATTAACACATTCATAAAGTTGATTACAATCTCAAAACAGTTAATCTAACACACACACAAACTCTCTCAAACTCTCCTGGAACAACACTTCAAAACACACACACCTAATGACTCGCTTAAACTTACAAAATCACAAAATCTATATATAGGCACTGCACATTCGCCCATTGTGAATGGTCGAATGTGTGGCTTTTCCACATTCGCCCATTCTGATGGTCGAATGTGTAGCTTCAGTCTTGTTCCATTCCAGATTCGTCCATACTTGATCTACCTTCGCCCACTTTCTTTCACCTTCGCCCAATCAGTCTACCTTCGCCCCATCCAGCCGACTTAACACATGTTAACTATCCAATCACTAGTCGCAAAACGCATCTACAGAACTCAAAGATCCTCTTTCGTACCTCAAGATTTCTATATTCGTACCCCCGATGGGTCGAATGTGAAATTTTCAAAGTCAAAATTCAATTTTGTCAATTTTGTCCGTTTTTATTGAATTTCTATGTTTCGTTTTTGCAGATTTCCAAATGTCAGAACCACAAAACACTGAAACACCAGCTGGATCTTCTGGAAAAACCACTGAGAAGCAAAAAGAGGACGAGTTAACATTTGAGGATGCTCATAATTGCTGTGCGTATCTTGGAGAATTGAAGAAACATACAGAATTCTCCGGGATCGTAGATTTTCTAAGGAGAAGCAGAGTTGTTGATGCATTGGCTACACCTGCTATTATTTACAAAAATCATCAGGTGGACTTCTGGAAGAACGCAAAGATGGATTTCTGGGAAGATCGAACAGCAATAGTAAGCAACATTCAAGGACAGCTTGCTATTGTCACTGAAAGCGATATTCGGGAAGCTTTAAAGTTGCAAGATGAACCAACTGATCCCAGAAGCTTATCATGGATAGAACAGCGACTGTGCTTTCTCCGTATGAAGTACAACAGACCGATAATAGATGGTGCTTTGAACAAAGGAAAGTTATGTCCGCAGTTTAAGTATCTAGCACATGTCATTATACATGTTTTTGGATCAGTGAGCAGTGGTTAGGATGTTATGAGGAAGAGCCTAAGTTCTTTGATGGTTGCTTTAGTGTTGAACAAACAATTTAATGTTTTGGGAATGATCTTAGAGCATATGCTTGAACCTCTGAAAGGTTTGAAGACGAAGAAGTTCTTGATGTACCCCAGATTCTTACAGATGATATTTGATAGTAAGTATCCTACACTGAAGAAGGATCCTACTCTGATACTAGTTCAAGATCACATGAATCTGAATACGTTGATCAGAATGAATGGTTATAAAGGGGTTCCTGAGAATGAAAGACCACCTCACAAGAACTTATTTGGACATCTTATTAATCCAGGTTATAAGGATCCGGGTGAGAACAAGGCAAGGAATGATAATAGTGAATCAGATAATGATGATCCTTTATTTCATGTTAACCCAGAATCAAAGAGAAAACACCAAGTTGTAAATGTTGGTGCAAAAGGGAAGAACAAAGCAAAGGTTATTGAAGTTGAACAGACCAAGAAACAATCTAGAAGAAAGAAAAGTGTTGCAAGAAAAGGTACAATGTTAGTTGATGAAAAGTCTGCCAATTCTGAGGAGACTTAAGAAGATGAGAGATGGGATTCTGGTGATAAGACAATCAAACGAACCAAGCCCATGGCCACTGTGGCTGGTGAGTCTGAGAGTCTAAACAAAACAGTAGAAGAACAGAGACAGAAAGGTCCCATTGATTTAGAAGAAAGTGAAGGAGATCTTGGTTTGGGAGCAGAAGAATTTGGTGGTTCTCTTGTTTTTAACACCTATCCTAAAGACTAAACAAATGTATAACTCTAACATACTAATATTGATACCTAATCTAAAACAATGTATAATTAGTGGCTTGCCTATACATGATTAATGAACTACCTTAACACGTGTGTTTTTTTCCTGTATGAACAACCCCACAAAAAAATAGTCGTTGTTTTCTTCGTTTTTTATATAGCACTATGGTACTCGTTGGAAAGATAATAAAACGCTCGTTAATTTGGTGTAATTTTTTTCTTTAAACACTCTCGTAGATAAAAGATATCAACATTTAAAAATTATGGGAGGAAACATGAGAGAGAAAAATCCAATTTTGTTTTTAAACTTTTTTTTTCTTTCTTAAAATTATTTAATGTCACATGACATCCTACATGGCACTCTCAAAAGAGAGAATGAATATATTAATGTCGTGTACGATTTAGCCCTTTATAATATATATCTATACTTTCAATAATAGGAGAGTCGTGAGTGACGTCAGAAAGCTGATGTGTCAACAGCTTAGGCAGGCCACCAATGCTTGCGTAATGCAAAAAGTGACGTTAGTAACCCCCTTAAAATATTCACAAATAATACGTGGGCCACGTTAAAGCACCGCTGTTGACTTTAAAACCATTTGTTTGTTGCCCACTTGCTTCAACAGAGTTTTGAAGGAGTTTTGGTTTTAAATTTGAGCTCCAAATTGAAATTGAAATTCAAATTTCAAAATCGACACCCCATTACACAACTATATAAAGGCATCATGTCCCTCTTTTTCTCTCAGACAATTATTAAATCTCTCCAATAATTTTGAAACCATAACAGCTGTTTCTCTCACAATCAAGTTCATGTTAAAGGATTCGACTATGAGGTAAACTAATTCTAACTGATCATATCAATAAGAATAAAATTTATCCGTTTTGTTTTTTTAGTGAGCCTCAATCTTTTGTCTCCTTAATCAGCAACCAGATTATTTACGTTGAAAAGGTTCCACTTTGGAAGATTCTTACAATCAAAGGAAAATATTCGTTATACGATTACCAACGGATGTAGATGGGCAGCGTCAAACTCAAGATGGCTATGTCTTTACCTTTTTATTGCCATTTATGCGAGCGTTTAATTCATGTTAATCTTTATGTGTTTAACATGTGTGTTTGATTAATTTGAGTGATGCTTGATTTAGTATTTTTGTTAATATTTTACCGTTAACAGATAGAGGCGTTAGCTTTAAGCACTCGGGACTCTTTCCAGATTGCAATTAAGCTTTTACGCCACTATGCCAGTGTCACACCCTCAAATTCCCACGTGCGGAGTTCTACCGCGAGGCGCGTGACACACCAGGATCCAAGTCAACGGTCACAATAAACGACGTCTAAATGTAAACACATGCGTAAACAAAAACCATGCATAATATTAAAACCAACATTTGACAGTGCGGAAGCATTCAGAGTTCACAAAAGTCATGCAGAAATAAAACATAAGTTCAAAAGTTAACAATTCCAAAACATGAACATGAGACCCTAGACGCGAGACGACTCCAGTGCGACTCCGTGCGCCTATCTGACAGCTGCTACCTTAGCGACCTGAGAAAACATGCTAAAAGAGTCAACATATAATGCTGGTGAGTTCACAGGTTTTATTTAAACGTTTAAAGAGATCCTTCGAAAACCGTTACCATCACAGTTACTACTATGCTTGTGAGAACGCTAGCTAGGCGCAGAATAAGATACTCATACGGGTGAAACCATTGCTGACTATGCCGTTTACTGACCCTTAGTTTCCTATGGGCTACCGTCATCACCGGTAGACCTTGTTTTATTAGAGACAATATGCACCCGCCCGGTCCAACCGTCGAGTGGGGTTTGTCAGTTCCCAATAGCGCTATCCATATTTCCCCGCCATATTCCCATGTTAGTGGTTTCTAAGGGACTTTTTGATGAACCGTATAGTACAATAAGTAAGCCATAGTATAACGTGAAAAAGAGTCATAAGTCACAAAAGAGTTTAAGATGAAACCGAGCCATAAGTCATAAAAGAGTTTTAAGCATGTTTCTCCCCCGAAAGCAAAAACCGTAAAATGTGGGGCCGTGAACTCACCTTAGGTTGCGTCTTCCGTTAAATGAGTAAACCATTTATGCGATATGAGCAAACCGTTTGTAAGATATGATAGCCCCAACTAGTGGCGACCTATCATAAGATATGTGTTAAGTTAGACTAATAACCCGTCGGGTTCATTAGTCCCTAAGTCCAGTCCATGACCATTATGTGTCCGAAAAGCGTGTTTGACCGACAACCAGACTACGTAAGACAAGACTCGACATCCCATTGGTGACCCGACATTCCACGTGTTCATCTCATACTCAAACATACATAAATCATGCAACTTAGTACTTAACATGTGTTAAAGTTCAACGAGTCTAACACATAGGTCAAATAATGCACAAACAAGTCCAAGCACGTGTTACTATGTTACTAGGCATGTCACGCGGTTCCTATCATGTTCCTAGGTGTCAAATCGGGTTTCGGACAGCAGTACACGCGATTAGGAACATAGCATGCAATTAGGAAAAGTCAACATGTGATTGGGGATGGTCAACAGGCGATTGTGAGGCTAATCGCCTACCTTAGCATGTGATTGAGGGGCTAATCGCATGCTAAGAGGGCTAATCGTCTGCCTTAGCATGCGATTGGGAAAGCTAATCGCCTGCTAAGGAGGCTAATCGCCTGCAGCTGCTGCGCGACGCAATTTCGCGCGTTTAACCCTCCAAATCAGATCCGAAAGACGTGTAAACACCCAAAATCAATCCTAACATATTAACAAACATATTTCAAGCAAAACCCCTAAGTTTTCATCATTCTAACAGTCCCGAATGCGAGCGTTTTCCCAAAATAGTAACTTAACATGTAAACATCACATCAACATGCAAGAACTTGCCCTAAATAGCAAATATCCAGATTTCATCACATAACAACGTTGTCCGATAGTATCCTACTGCTCTAGCATCATCCTAAAGCAAACCCTAACATCATACAATTAACAACACACCTCATAGCATCCTTAATCATTCAAATGGGTCAAAGCATCAAACATCAACAATACACAACCAAAACCATTCAAACTCCTAGAACATCATCATACTAACTTGTAACAGCCATAAACACCTTAATAACACAAAAACAATCATGTTTCAATCCTAAAAATCCTACCTTTAAACACCTATAACACATATAACACACATAAAGGTTTGGGTTTGTTTAAAAAACGGTTTTAAATGGATTTTCAATGACAAAAACATTTATAAGTCAGGTCTGGACTTTTAGGGAACAAAATATAATCATTTAAAGGTTTGGGTTTGAAGAACACACCTTGGATTTAAGAGAAAATGATGGAATAAGCTTGGAAATGGTTGTTTTGATGCAAAAACGAGTTCAAGAGGGTGTTTGTGTGTTGGGATATGTTATGGGACGGCTAGGGTTGCACAAATGGTGTTTTAGAGGTCAAGGGTGGTATTTATAGGCGTTTCTAGTCGTTTAAAACACGTCAGGCGATTGTGCAGCAGGTACATGCGATTAGGGCTCCTAATCGCCTGACATTTCATGCGATTATGGCCTAATCGCCTGACATTTCATGCGATTAGGGCCTAATCACCCCCTAAGTCATGTGATTAGGCCTAATCGCCTGATACTACATGCGATCAGGGCTAATCACCCCTATCAGCATGCAATTAGGGCTAATCACATCCTATCAGCATGCAAATAGGGCTAATCACCCCCTAAGTCATGCAATTAGGGCTAATCACCTATAATGTCATGCAATTGCGTGTAATCATCGTTTTAACGTATGTAAACACGTATACACATACCGATAAGTCACCTAATGATTATAAACACATAATGCATGAAAACAAACACGTTCACACTCGTTCACCAATTCCCGGGACTCGAGACTTGCGTGTGTTAAAAACCCAATGATGCACGACTCGACTCGACTGACCTTGTCATGTGTAATGTATGCGCGACTCGCTAAGGTAGACTTACTAAGTTTTCAAAAAGTTAGTTACCGGAGTTTGCCGGGTGTCACATCATCCCCCTGTTGAACGAATTTTCGTCCCGAAAATTTCCCGAAGTCGAAGAGTGAAAACAAATAAGAAAAAAAAAATTTCCGGGTCGTCACATCATCCCCCTGTAGAAAGGAATCTCGTCCCGAGATTCTTTCGGCTTCAAAAGTGATGAGTGTCGACCTCTGTGTGTGCCCAAGTAATGTTTCCCCAAAATACAACGAGTGAAGGTCGTGAATCAAAACACGACAGTAACAACCGGGAAACCACCTCCCCAAATGTGAACATGAGACAAGAGACCCCCGATCGAAGGCCTACTGGAGACTACTATGATCGGTATAACTAACCCACCGGTACCGTCCAAGTTGTATCCCCAAAGGACCCTCATCGACCCAAAGAAGGAGAAACAGAGACCAAACCACAAAGAAAACACACGAAGACACGAACGCACAACAATGCGGATAAAAGTAAAACCAAAGCGTAACAAGAGATAAGAAAGAATACGTACGGGTAACAGTGTCTGGGTCCACCTGGTTCTCCCTAGCACCAATCACATAAGCATGAGCACGAGTAATCCGGCCACCGCCTTCATTGTCTCCATCCTTCCCTGCTGTCCCTGTGCCCCCTTGATTCAACTTTGGACAGCTTCGCTTGAAGTGCTCCGCTTCTCCACAATGAAAGCAACCCTGGTTCCCCTGTGGAGCAGGGGTAGTAGTAGCAGCAGTCTGAGTCGCCCTGGCCGAAAGGTTGACCCTACAATCCTTCGCAAGATGCCCCGTCCGCTGACAACGTTCACAACGAAAACTCTCACAAGTACCATAGTGATGAAAACCACAACGCCCACACTTAGGGCTCTTCCCAGCATAGCCCCCTTGTTTCTGATCCGACGTTGACCCTGAAGCTTCAGCCTTCTTCGCCGCCGGTTGACGTTGAACCACCGTTGAACTCTTTTCCACACTTTCCCACTTCCTCTTGTTCTCCGCCGGCGCCTTCACAGAAGAGCCTCTAGGAGGCAAGACACCCTCAGAAATCTTCAAGTTGGTCATCTTAGTAGCCGACCGCACAGCCTCTGACATGGTAGTAGGATACCTAGCAGACACCAACCCAGCAATCTCTGGCACCAAACCCGCAAGATACTGCTCTATCCTCCTGTACTCTGGCGTCGACAAACCTGGACACATCACTGCTAGCTCGTTGTGCCTGATCGTGTACTCCTCAACCTCAGAACCCACCATATTAAGATTCCCGTACTCTTGTTCCAACCGCTTGATCTCCTCCCGCGGGCAGTACTCATCCTTCAACCTACGCACAAAATCCGCCCACGGCATGGCGTTGGCCTCCCCATGACCAAGTGTCTGAGTGACGCAGTTCCACCACGTCAGGTCGGGTCCTAGAAACGTCCCTGAAGCAAACTTCACCCAATCCACTGCTGGAGTCTCACATAGGGCAAACACCGACTCAGTCTTCTCCAACCATCGAAGCAACTCCACAGCTCCCTCCGTACCCTGGAAGCTGAGGGGATGACAATCCTTAAACCGCTTATAAGCAACACCCGCCTGAACCGGAGGAGCAGTAGCACCCATGAAAGTCTGCTGGGCAGCCTGAAAAGCAGCTAGTGCAACGCCCAACTGTTGCTGCATCATCTCATTGAGCTCATCGTACGTCAAGGTGATGTTACCACCACCTCTACCCCCACCAGTGCGGCCTCCATGTCGTCCCCCAGTACGTCCACCAGTGCGTCCTGACATCTTCTGAGAAAGTAAGAAACAAACACTCAGAGCCAACACCAATCCTAAACCAAAAGAACATGAAAATTCTAAGATCGGGTTCGAATGTGACCATAAATCCCAACACGAGATCCACCAAGTCTTCCATGCATTTCAACTTATTATTTCGTGTGCACCCGAAATGATAAATTGCTCTACATGGTCCTCAAGGCGTGCCCCGAGCTCGAACCTCAAGTCACCCGGTACCCACATCTTAGGAAGATATAACCAACTCAAAAGATCAACAAACAAGTTCCCACGACTGTAAACCCGAAGAAGAAGATAAAGTGAAGCTAGGAATAACCAAGGATGAGATAGGTAATGTGACACTGTGTGGTAAGGATACCGACACCCCGACAAGGTTAGTATGTTTACCAAAAGACACGACTCAAATGTATGTGACCGTCTAGTGTGTGAGACTCGGCTATAGTCTAGACTCTACATGCAGTCCTAGTTCACTATAACCATTGGCTCTGATACCAATCTGTCACACCCTCAAATTCCCACGTGCGGAGTTCTACCGTGAGGCGCGTGACACACCAGGATCCAAGTCAACGGTCACAATAAACGACGTCTAAATGTAAACACATGCGTAAACAAAAACCATGCATAATATTAAAACCAACATTTGACAGTGCGGAAGCATTCAGAGTTTACAAAAGTCATGCAGAAATAAAACATAAGTTCAAAAGTTACCAATTCCAAAACATGCACATGAGACCCTAGACGCGAGACGACTCCAGTGCGACTCCGTGCGCCTATCTGACAGCTGCTACCTTAGCGACCTGAGAAAACATGCTAAAAGAGTCAACATATAATGCCGGTGAATTCACAGGTTTTATTTAAACGTATAAAGTGATCCTTCGAAAACCGTTACCATCACAGTTACTACTATGCTTGTGAGAACGCTAGCTAGGCGCAGAATAAGATACTCATATGGGTGAAACCATTGCTGACTATGTCGTTTACTGACCCTTAGTTTCCCATGGGCGACCGTCATCACCGGTAGACCTTATTTTATTAGAGACAATATGCACCCGCCTGGTCCAACCGTCGAGTGGGGTTTGTAAGTTCCCAATAGCGCTATCCATATTTCCCCGCCATATTCCCATGTTAGTGATTTCTAAGGGACTTTTTGATGAACCGTATAGTACAATAAGTAAGCCATAGTATAACGTGAAAAAGTGTCATAAGTCACAAAAGAGTTTAAGATGAAACCGAGCCATAAGTCATAAAAGAGTTTTAAGCATGTGTCTCCCCCGAAAGCAAAAACCGTAAAATATGGGGCCGTGAACTCACCTTAGGTTGCGTCTTCCGTTAAATGAGTAAACTGTTTATTTGATATGAGCAAACCGTTTGTAAGATATGATAGCCCCAACTAGTGGCGACCTATCATAAGATATGTGTTAAGTAAGACTAATAACCCGTCGGGTTCATTAGTCCCTAAGTCCAGTCCATGACCATTATGTGTCCGAAAAGCGTGTTTCACCGACAACCAGACTACGTAAGACAAGATTCAACATCCCATTGGTGACCCGACATTCCACGTGTTCATCTCATACTCAAACATACACAAATCATGCAACTTAGTACTTAACATGTGTTAAAGTTCAGCGAGTCTAACACATAGGTCAAATAATGCACAAACAAGTCCAAGCACGTGTTACTATGTTACTAGGCATGTCACGGGGTTCCTATCATGTTCCTAGGTGTCAAATTGGGTTTCAGAATGTCAAAATACACTTATAACAGCAGTACACGCGATTAGGAACTTAGCATGCAATTAGGAAAAGTCAACATGTGATTGGGGATGGTCAACAGGCGATTGTGAGGCTAATCACCTACCTTAGCATGCGATTGAGGGGCTAATCGCATGCTAAGAGGGCTAATCGCCTGCCTTAGCATGCGATTGGGAAAGCTAATCGCCTGCTAAGGAGGCTAATCGCCTGCAGCTGCTGCGCGACGCAATTTCGCGCGTTTAACCCTCCAAATCAGATCCGAAACATGTGTAAACACCCAAAATCAATCCTAACACATTAACAAAACATATTTCAAGCAAAACCCCTAAGTTTTCATCATTCTAACAGTCCCGAATGCGAGCTTTTTCCCAAAATAGTAACTTAACATGTAAACATCACATCAACATGCAAGAACTTGCCCTAAATAGCAAATATCCAGATTTCATCACATAACCACGTTGTCCGATAGTATCCTACTACTCTAGCATCATCCTAAAGCAAACCCTAACATCATACAATCAACAACACACCTCATAGCATCCTTAATCATTCAAAATCATTCAAATGGGTCAAAGCATCAAACATCAACAATACACAACATAAACCATTCAAACTCCTAGAACATCATCATACTAACTTGTAACAGCTATAAACACCTTAATAACACAAAAACAATCATGTTTCAATCCTAAAAATCCTACCTTTAAACACCTATAAGACATATAACACACATAAAGGTTTGGGTTTGTTTAAAAAACGGTTTTAAATGGATTTTCAAAGACAAAAACATTTATAAGTCAGGTCTGGACTTTTAGGGAACAAAATATAATCATTTAAAGGTTTGGGTTTGAAGAACACACCTTGGATTTAAGAGAAAATGATGGAATAAGCTTGGAAATGGTTGTTTTGATGCAAAAACGAGTTCCAGAGGGTATTTGTGTGTTGGGATATGTTATGGGACGGCTAGGGTTGCACAAATGGTGTTTTAGAGGTCAAGGGTGGTATTTATAGGCGTTTCTAGTCGTTTAAAACACGTCAGGCGATTGTGGAGCAGGTACATGCGATTAGGGCTCTTAATCGCCTGACATTTCATGCGATTAGGGCCTAATCGCCCCCTAAGTCATGTGATTAGGCCTAATCGCCTGATACTACATGTGATTAGGGCTAATCACCCCTATCAGCATGCAATTAGGGCTAATCACCTCCTATCAGCATGCAATTAGGGCTAATCACCCCCTAAGTCATGCAATTAGGGCTAATCACCTATAATGTCATGCAACTGCATGTAATCATCGTTTTAACGTATGTAAACACGTATACACATACCGATAAGTCACATAATGATTATAAACACATAATACATGAAAACAAAAACGTTCACACTCGTTCACCAATTCCCGGGACTCGAGACTTGCGTGTGTTAAAACCCCAATGATGCACGACTCGACTCGACTGACCTTGTCATGTGTAATGTATGCGCGACTCGCTAAGGTAGACTTACAAAGTTTTCAAAAAGTTAGTTACCGGAGTTAGCCGGGTGTCACATCATCCCCCTGTTGAAAGAATTTTCGTCCTGAAAATTTCCCGAAGTCGAAGAGAGAAAACAAATAAGAAAAAAAAAATTTCCGGGTCGTCACATCATCCCCCTGTAGAAAGGAATCTCGTCCCGAGATTCTTTCGGCTTCAAAAGTGATGAGTGTCGACCTCTGTGTGTGCCCAAGTAATGTTTCCCCAAAATACAACGAGTTAAGGTCGTGAATCGAAACATGACAGTAACAACCGGGAAACCACCTCCCCAAATGTGAACATGAGACAAGAGACCCCCGATCGAAGGCCTACTGGAGACTACTATGATCGGTATAACTAACCCACCGGTACCGTCCAAGTTGTATCCCCAAAGGACCCTCATCGACCCAAAGAATGAGAAACAGAGACCAAACCACAAAGAAAACACCCGAAGACACGAACGCACAACAATGCGGATAAAAGTAAAACCAAAGCGTAACAAGAGATAAGAAAGAATACGTACGGGTAACAGTGTCTGGGTCCACCTGGTTCTCCCTAGCACCAATCACATAAGCATGAGCACGAGTAATCCGGCCACCGCCTTCATTGTCTCCATCCTTCCCTGCTGTCCCTGTGCCCCCTTGATTCAACTTTGGACAGCTTCGCTTGAAGTGCCCCGCTTCTCCACAATGAAAGCAACCCTGGTTCCCCTGTGGAGCAGGGGTAGTAGTAGCAGCATTCTGAGTCGCCCTGGCCGAAAGGTTGACCCTACATTCCTTCGCAAGATGCCCCGTCCGCTGACAACGTTCACAACAAAAACTCTCACAAGTACCATAGTGATGAAAACCACAACGCCCACACTTAGGGCTCTTCCCAGCATAGCCCCCTTGTTTTTGATCCGACGCTGACCCTGAAGCTTCAGCCTTCTTCGCCGCCGGTTGTCGTTGAACCACCGCTGAACTCTTTTCCACACTTTCCCACTTCCTCTTGTTCTCCGCCGGCGCCTTCACAGAAGAGCCTCTAGGAGGCAAGACACCCTCAGAAATCTTCAAGTTGGTCATCTTAGTAGCCGACCGCACAGCCTCTGACATGGTAGTAGGATCCCTAGCAGACACCAACCCAGCAATCTCTGGCACCAAACCCGCAAGATACTGCTCTATCCTCCTGTACTCTGGCGTCGACAAACCTGGACACATCACTGCTAGCTCGTTGTGCCTGATCAAGTACTCCTCAACCTCAGAACCCACCATATTAAGATTCCCGTACTCTTGTTCCAACCGCTTGATCTCCTCCCGCGGGCAGTACTCATCCTTCAACCTACGCACAAAATCCGCCCAAGGCATGGCGTTGGCCTCCCCAAGACCAAGTGTTTGAGTGACGCAGTTCCACCACGTCAGGGCGGGTCCTAGAAAAGTCCCTGAAGCAAACTTCACCCAATCCACTGCTGGAGTCTCACATAGGGCAAACACCGACTCAGTCTTCTCCAACCATCGAAGCAACTCCACAGCTCCCTCCGTACCCTGGAAGCTGAGGGGCTGACAATCCTTAAACCGCTTATAAGCAACACCCGCCTGAACCGGAGGAGCAGTAGCACCCATGAAAGTCTGCTGGGCAGCCTGAAAAGCAGCTAGTGCAACGACCAACTGTTGCTGTATCATCTCATTGAGCTCATCGTACGTCAAGGTGATGTTACCACCACCTCTACCCCCACCAGTGCGGCCTCCACGTCGTCCCCCAGTACGTCCACCAGTGCGTCCTGACATCTTCTGAGAAAGTAAGAAACAAACACTCAGACCCAACACCAATCCTAAACCAAAAGAACATGAAAAGTCTAAGATCGGGTTCGAATGCGACCATAAATCCTAACACGAGATCCACCAAGTCTTCCATGCATTTCAACTTATGATTTCGTGTGCACCCGAAATGATAAATTGCTCTACATGGTCCTCAAGGCGTGCCCCGAGCTCGAACCTCAAGTCACCCGGTACCCACATCTTAGGAAGATATAACCAACTCAAAAGATCAACAAACAAGTTCCCACGACTGTAAACCCAAAGAAGAAGATAAAGTGAAGCTAGGAATAACCAAGGATGAGATAGGTAATGTGACACTGTGTGGTAAGGATACTGACACCCCGACAAGGTTAGTATGTTTACCAAAAGACACGACTCAAATGTATGTGACCGTCTAGTGTGTGAGACTCGGCTATAGTCTAGACTCTACATGCAGTCCTAGTTCACTATAACCATTGGCTCTGATACCAATCTGTCACACCCTCAAATTCCCACGTGCGGAGTTCTACCGTGAGGCGCGTGACACACCAGGATCCAAGTCAACGGTCACAATAAACGACGTCTAAATGTAAACACATGCGTAAACAAAAACCATGCATAATATTAAAACCAACATTTGACAGTGCGGAAGCATTCAGGGTTTACAAAAGTCATGCAGAAATAAAACATAAGTTCAAAAGTTAACAATTCCAAAACATGCACATGAGACCCTAGACGCGAGACGAATCCAGTGCGACTCTGTGCGCCTATCTGACAGCTGCTACCTTAGCGACCTGAGAAAACATGCTAAAAGAGTCAACATATAATGCTGGTGAGTTCACAGGTTTTATTTATACGTTTAAAGTGATCCTTCGAAAACCGTTACCATCACAGTTACTACTATGCGTGTGAGAACGCTAGCTAGGCACAGAATAAGATACTCATACGGGTGAAACCATTGCTGACTATGCCGTTTACTGACCCTTAGTTTTCTATGGGCTACCGTCATCACCGGTAGACCTTGTTTTATTAGAGACAATATGCACCCGCCCGGTCCAACCGTCGAGTGGGGTTTGTAAGTTCCCAATAGCGCTATCCATATTTCCCCGCCATATTCCCATGTTTGTGGTTTCTAAGGGACTTTTTGATGAACCGTATAGTACAATAAGTAAGCCATAGTATAACGTGAAAAAGAGTCATAAGTCACAAAAGAGTTTAAGATGAAACCGAGCCATAAGTCATAAAAGAGTTTTAAGCATGTTTCTACCCCGAAAGCAAAAACCGTAAAATGTGGGGCCGTGAACTCACCTTAGGTTGCGTCTTCCGTTAAATGTGTAAACTGTTTTTGCGATATGAGCAAACCGTTTGTAAGATATGATAGCCCCAACTAGTGGCGACCTATCATACGATATGTGTTAAGTTAGACTAATAACCCGTTGGGTTCATTAGTCCCTAAGTCCAGTCCATGACCATTATGTGTCCGAAAAGCGTGTTTGACCGACAACCAGACTACGTAAGACAAGACTCGACATCCCATTGGTGACCCGACATTCCACGTGTTCATCTCATACTCAAACATACACGAATCATGCAACATAGTACTTAACATGTGTTAAAGTTCAACGAGTCTAACACATAGATCAAATAATGCACAAACAAGTCCAAGCACGTGTTACTATGTTACTAGGCATGTCACGCGGTTCCTATCATGTTCCTAGGTGTCAAATCTGGTTTCGGACAGCAGTACACGCGATTAGGAACATAGCATGCAATTAGGAAAAGTCAACATGTGATTGGGGATGGTCAACAGGCGATTGTGAGGCTAATCGCCGGCCTTAGCATGCGATTGGGAAAGCTAATCGCCTGCTAAGAAGGCTAATCGCCTGCAGCTGCTGCGCGACGCAGTTCCGCGCGTTTAACCCTCCAAATCAAATCCGAAACATGTGTAAACACCGAAAATCAATCCTAACACATTAACAAAACATATTTCAAGCAAAACCCCTAAGTTTTCATCATTCTAACAGTCCCGAATGCGAGCGTTTTCCCAAAATAGTAACTTAACATGTAAACATCACATCAACATGCAAGAACTTGCCCTAAATAGCAAATATCCAGATTTCATCACATAACCACGTTGTCCGATAGTATCCTACTGCTCTAGCATCATCCTAAAGCAAACCCTAACATCATACAATCAACAACACACCTCATAGCATCCGTAATCATTCAAAATCATTCAAATGGGTCAAAGCATCAAACATCAACAATACACAACCAAAACCATTCAAACTCCTAGAACATCATCATACTAACTTGTAACAGCCATAAACACCTTAATAACACAAAAACAATCATGTTTCAATCCTAAAAATCCTACCTTTAAACACCTATAACACACATAAAGGTTTGGGTTTGTTTAAAAAACGGTTTTAAATGGATTTTCAAAGACAAAAACATTTATAAGTCAGGTCTGGACTTTTAGGGAACACAATATAATCATTTAAAGGTTTGGGTTTGAAGAACACACCTTGGATTTAAGAGAAAATGATGGAATAAGCTTGGAAATGGTTGTTTTGATGCAAAAACGAGTTACAGAGGGTATTTGTGTGTTGGGATATGCTATGGGACGGCTAGGGTTGCACAAATGGTGTTTTAGAGGTCAAGGGTGGTATTTATAGGCGTTTCTAGTCGTTTAAAACACGTCAGGCGATTGTGCAGCAGGTAAATGCGATTAGGGCTCCTAATCGCCAGACATTTCATTTATAAGTCAGGTCTGGACTTTTAGGGAACGGTTTTAAATGGATTTTCAAAGACAAAAACATTTATAAGTCAGGTCTGGACTTTTAGGGAACACAATATAATCATTTAAAGGTTTGGGTTTGAAGAACACACCTTGGATTTAAGAGAAAATGATGGAATAAGCTTGGAAATGGTTGTTTTGATGCAAAAACGAGTTACAGAGGGTATTTGTGTGTTGGGATATGCTATGGGACGGCTAGGGTTGCACAAATGGTGTTTTAGAGGTCAAGGGTGGTATTTATAGGCGTTTCTAGTCGTTTAAAACACGTCAGGCGATTGTGCAGCAGGTAAATGCGATTAGGGCTCCTAATCGCCAGACATTTCATGCGATTAGGGCCTAATCGCCTGACATTTCATGCGATTAGGGCCTAATCGCTCCCTAAGTCATGTGATTAGGCCTAATCGCCTGATACTACATGCGATTAGGGCTAATCACCCCTATCAGCATGCAATTAGGGCTAATCACCTCCTATCAGCATGCAATTAGGGCTAATCACCCCCTAAGTCATGCAATTAGGGCTAATCACCTATAATGTCATGCAATTGCGTGTAATCGTCGTTTTAACGTATGTAAACACGTATACACATACCGATAAGTCACATAATGATTATAAACACATAATACATGAAAACAAACACGTTCACACTCGTTCACCAATTCCCGGGACTCGAGACTTGCATGTGTTAAAACCCCAATGATGCACGACTCGACTCGACTGACCTTGTCATGTGTAATGTATGTGCGACTCGCTAAGGTAGACTTACTAAGTTTTCAAAAAGTTAGTTACCGGAGTTTGCTGGGTGTCACAGCCAGTATCTTTTGAGGAAGTCGAATGCATCTACTCCCGCTTTTGTGGTTCCCGCTGTTGTGCTTGTCAATAAGTATGTTTGTTGAAATTCTTTACTTTTTTTTCAAGGCTTGTAGTTGAAGTATAACCGTGGATGTTTTTTTCTGTTCTGTTGCCAAGCAGAGTATGTGAGGAAGCACCTTGAGTATGTTAAATATTCAAGGTTTGTCTTTTGGAAATTCTTTACAGTTAAAGAAACAAATGTGTGTTCAAGACTGATGGGTGTATAAAGACAAGTTATATTCAAAGTTGATTTGAATGTATTAGCTGCATCAGTTTCAAGTATTCTGAAGATTAATAAAAGAATTATTTTCATTTTGTTAGTACTTTTCTGTAATATTTGTCTGCATAAAACATCTTTTGGAGATTCTTTACAGTAAAAGAAAGAAATATATGTTCAAGACTGATCGGTGTATAAAGACATGTTATATTCAAAGTTGACTTGAATGTATTATAGATGCTGATATTTTTGTAGAATGTTTATTGCTATAAAATATATGTTCATTTGAAGTGTTACACTTAAAATAAAAGAATTCAAATCATTGGTAAGAACAATAGTTTTAATTGTTTAATTAATATAAAAATAATAATGTGTAAATTTATGTTATCTTTCCATCTAGATCCGTCATACCTACAGTGGCCATTAAAGACTATTAGGGCTGTGCGGACTGTTTGTAGTTATTATAGTTATTTCGTTAGATATTGATTACAAGTTAAGTTTTACAGAGTCTGTTTTAAAATTCTGGTTACATCATCCTTCAGCTCAAAATTGTAATGGATCACAGTTGTTTGAAAACATCTGTTTGCAAGTCGTCAAATTAGACACACCTTTGAACTTAGAATAGGTTTCAATATAAAGTTTATTACTATGTAATTGAAACTAATGAGAATATTCATATTAATAATTTAAAACATAACACATTTTGAATAAAAAATATTATTACACGTTGTAAATAAAAAATATTAATATATGTTTATCAATTATTGTTGATAAACATTATGAAAAAATGGTTATAATAACTTCACTGAGTGGAAAGTAAATATTCAATTTACTTTCATTAAAAGGTTAGTTACAATGATGAAATTTTACGTTTTTTGTTAAAAAAACTAATTCAAAGAACTATTATTTAGTTAAAGTATAATAAGTCTTCATTAAAAATTATAATTACACGTTTTATAGATGATTATATTTTTGTAGGATTTTTCTTGCTAAAAGACTGCAAATCATTTGTAAGAACAATAGTTTTAATTGTTTAATTAATATAAAAATAATAATATGTAAATTTATGTTATGTTTCCAATAAATATCCTTCATCTCTACAGTGGCCATTAAAGACTTTTAGGGCTATGCGGACTGTTTGTAATTATTATGAATTTGAAAACGGTGATTCAATTTAATTTAAAGTTATAGTTATTTAGGAATTATTAACTTTTGTTGAATTTTAATATCTGTTTACAATACAATAGTTGTTGATAGACATTATCAAACAGATGGTTATAATAATTTAAGTGAATTATATGTAAATATTTCACATCATTTCTTAAAAAAGTTTGTCATGGAAATATTATCTATTTAAAACTATAATTACATATTTTATAAATGCTGATATTTTTGAAAGAATTTTAATTTGTATAAAATATATTTTCTTTTTTTAAAGTTATAGGAACAATAAAAGACTTCAAATCATTTGTAAGTACAATATTTTTAATTGTTTAATTAATATAAAAAGAATAATGTGTAAATTTATGTTATGTTTTCATCTAGATCCTCCATCTCCAGCAGTCATCAAAGACATTTAGGGCTGTGTCGACTGTTTATAATTATGAATTTGAAAAGTTTGATTTTGTTACATATTAATTACTAGTTAGGTTTTACAAACTCTGTTTTCAAAATCTGGTTACATCATCCTAAAAGTCAGTTGAAAATTGTAATTGATCACAATTGTTGGAAACTAATGATAATATTTATATTAATAATTTAAAACATAATATATTGTGTATAATAAAAAAATTATTAGACATTGTTAATAAAAATGGTAATGTTTTTGTTGTTTATTAATAATAATAAGTACATTTAGCATTAATTGCAGCTATATTTTCGTCAGGTTACATCTAGATAGTTCAGGTGTACACTGTCCACCAAAGACTTTTATGACTGTAGCGACTGTTACTAATTATGAATTTGAAAAGACTGGTGTAATTTAAATTCATAGTTATTTTGTTTGATATTCATTACAAAGTCTGTTTTAAAAATCTGGTTGTATTATCCTTCAGTGGATAATTGTATTGGATTGCAGTTGTTTATGAAGATTTGTTGACAAGTTATCAAATGTTTTATTATTATTTTTTTAATGATTAAAATTTATGTAATTGGTAAAAAAAGTCTGTCATGTAATAATAAATGTAGTTATTGATTAATTGTAGTACGTATATATCTATTTTTCCAGTCTATAAAAGGCGAGGAACTCTTCATTTCAGTTTGCAAGCTTGTAATACTTGAACTATTGAAAAGCAAACCAACCCTCTATACCTTTAGTATATAATGTTATTTCATTTAAATTACGTACCCTTAGTCTTCTCTAAAATTGTGGGTTTTAAAGAAAAATGTATTGGCAATAACCCGTTGCTAATGAAATGGGAATTGGTGTTGCTGGAAGATTCTTACAACTAAAGGAAAATATTAGCTGTTTTGTTATAATAAGGAAGCCTGTCCAAAATGTGATGGGTCTCTATATAAATAATATGTCTCTAATTTTTCCGCAACTTAGAGCCATATTATTGTATATGTTTTCTTTTTTTTTTTAGCCCGACTTCTTTTGGTTTTGTTTTGTGGTGTTTCAGCTGTATTTTGTATTTTTCTTTTTGTCTTATAGATGAGATGTGTTAGTTTGTATTAATTCTCTTTTACTGTGATATCAGAGATTTTTTTTGGAGCACTTCTATTTTGTATCTTTGTAAGCATTTTTAATTTTTTGTGTTTCGGCTGTATTTCGTATTTTGTATGTTTGTTTATTCTCATATTGTAAGTAAAATTATGCAATTCGAATGATAAGTTTTATTGGTATAGGTTTTTCAGTATGGTTGTTTTGACAAATTACAGTTAGTGTTGCTGAATCTTGATACACACTTTTTGTATATATATATATATGGTGTGAATAGAAAATAACTTTTAACACGTTATGGTACACGTATTATACACTTTACGAAGTGACGTTTAAATTGCAAGTGTATACATTTTACAGTTGGCACATGTAAATATAGTTTTTCATCTACCGCGTTTATAGCATTAAATTTCGTAATTAATATGAAATGATAACTTTGGTTATTATTTGAACTATGGGCTTATAAATATGTAGATCTTTTACTGAAAATTATACTATATAGTCATATTGATATCGAGAATATTTTTTATTACTTTTTCAAGTTATGGCATCATCATTTTCACCAGCAGTACTCGCAGTGAATTTCAAGGTCGATTTAATAAGACAAGTTCTTATGCAATATGATGATGATACATTGTATAAGGATGTCTTGAAGCAGCCTTTCAACCGTATTTCAAAGTCTTTTGATAAAAAAGCCAAAGTAGTCGGGAAATTGAAGTGTTTGCCACCATCAACAATTCGTGACAGTGGTATAGTCTTTCATATTGATGCGATGAAAAGTGATATGGAGCAGTTAGAAATAATTTCTGATATTGTAAAGTCACTCAAGGCTTCTATGCACTTGAAGTTCAAGTTTTTAAATTCATTTGGAATGTTATGTCTTTTATCTTTTTGTTTTTGTATGTTTTTGGTAATGTAGTAGATGTTGATGTAGTAGCATAATATTTAAATAAAATTATTAGTTTTTTGTTAATGTTATTTGTATAATAGATAAATTAAACACAAATTAATGCAAACATACTTGAAGTATAATGTGTAAGAAAGTGTTATTTTTAAGAAAGATCATATTTATCATAAACTAATTAGTTATTAGATATTTAAACTACTTTGGTATATGATTTGACAATAGCTACAGTCTGTAAAATCTGATGTGTTGCCTTTAAAGACTTTTAGAGCTGTGCGGACTAATTGTAATTATTATGAATTTGAAAACGGTGAATTAATTTAATTTAAATTTATAGTTATTTGGGAATTATTAACTTTTGTTGAATTTTAATATCTGTTTACAATTCAATATTTGTTGATAAACATTATCAAACAGATGGTTATAATAATTTAAGTGAATTATATGTAAATATTTCACATCATTTCTTAAAAAAGTTTGTCATGGAAATATTATATATTGAAAACTATAATTACATATTTTATAAATGTTGATACTTTTGAAGAATTTTAATTTCTATAAAATATATTTTCTTTTGTTAAAGTTATAGGAACAATAAAAGACTTCAAATCATTTGTATGTACAATATTTTAAATTGTTTAATTAATATAAAAAGAATAATGTGTAAATTTATGTTATGTTTTCATCTAGATCCTTCATCTCCATAGCAGTCATCAAAGACTTTTAGGGCTGTGTTGACTGTTTATAATTACGAATTTGGAAAGACTGATTTCGTTACATATTAATTACAAGTTAGGTTTTACAAATTCTGTTTTCGAAATCTGGTTACATCATCCTAAAAGTCAGTTGAAAATTGTAACTAATTAAAGTTGTTTGAAAATATTGGTTGGCAAGTTGTCAAATTTTGTATAGCTTTGAACTTACAATAGGTTTAAATATGAAAGTTTATTGCTTTGTAATTTTAAACTAATGATGATATTCATTCATACTAATAATTTAAATCATAATACGTTGTGAATAAAAAATTATTATTACACATTTTAACAATACTGATTTTTTAAAGAGTTTTTATATCTATAAAATATGTCTTAATTTTTTAAGAATTTTTATGGTAACCTTTTTTGTTGTTTAAGAGTAGTAAAAATAAGTACATTTAGCATTAATTGCTGGTGTATTTTCTGTCAAATTGCATCTAGATCGTTCATCTGTGCATTGGCCATCAAAGACTTTTAGGGTTGTAGCGACTTTTACTAATTATGAATTTGAAAACTCTGGTTTAATTTAAATTTATATTTATTTCGTTAGATATTCATTACAAAGTCTGTTTCAAAAATGTGGCTATATTTGTGACACCCGGCAAATTCAAGTTAACAACGTCGTCTAGATTAAAGTCTACCTTAGCGAGTCACGCGTATTCTGTACTTAACTGGGTTAGTTGAGTCGGGTTATGGCTCGGGAACTGTTATGTGAGTCTAGGGAATCATTAGATGTTGGCCTAGAGGATCGTTAGATGTCAATCATTAACCAAGTGTACAAGGAGTGACGATTCGGAGAATCGTCAAAGCATAGGGAACAGGCAAGTCTCGAGTCCCGGGAATTGGTGAACGAGTGTAAATGTGTTTATTTGCAAGTGTTATGTGTTTACAATCATTCTATGACTTGTCGGTATGTGAAAATGTGTTAACATATGTTAAAACGGGGTTTAACGCGCAAAATACTTGGAACAATACCCTATAGGCGATTAGGGTGAGCTAATCGCCTATAGGGAGGCTGCTAGGAGGCGATTAGCCTCCTCCAGGTGGCGAGTAGCCCTCCTAGGTGGCGAGTAGGGGGCTAATCGCCTAAGGTGGTGGCGATTAGCAGCCCTAATCGCCTGCAACTGGACCATAATCGCCTGCAACGTGGGTTACGACTAAAAACGACTATAAATACAATATTTGACCTCCTAAACTTCATAACACTAACCCTAGTCGCCCCACAACTCATCCCAACACCCACACAACCTCTGGAACACGATTTTGGATCAAACAACTTGATTTCAAGCCTATTTCATCAATCAATCATAAACTAAGGTGTGGTTTTCATCCATGCAATCTTTTCTAACGTTTTTATTGAATCCCTAATGGTCCAGACCTGTTCATAAACACTTGTGCCTTCTGTAAATCATTAATAATCGTTGTTGTGTTGATTATAGATGCTATGCATGTTGTATGTGTAGGTTTTAATTAAAAGATTGGATTTTTATGATTCAAGAAGGATTATTAACATGATGTTAGGGTAGTTACTGATCTATGGTGATGGTTTGATATAGTAATCTGATTGATTGTTCATTAGGGTTGTGTTTACGCATGTTAGTGTGATGATTACATGATACTTGTGTTATGTTTTAGAAACATGATTGCATCCAGGGCTGCTAGAACAAGGTTAAACGATGTATTTTGATCTAAACATGTTTAGGATACTTGTTTGTTTGATATTGGAGGTTTACACACGTTCTAGGGTTGATTTGGAGTGTTAAACGCGCGAAAAACCAAATCTGGGGTGCAGGTGGCGATTAGCAAGCATAATCGCCTAAGGTACAGGCGATTAGCAGGCTAATCGCCTGCCATGATAGGCTAATCGCCTGCTCTTCATGCAATTAGGGGCTAATCGCCTGCTATGTTGTGTTTTTGCATGCTGCATGACCCTAATCGCCTGATAAGTTCTGAAATGCATGTCACATGACCCTAATTGCATGCAAACTCAAAAATTTGCATGTCACATGACCCTAATCGCCTATACTGTAGGCGATTAGCATTCATAATTGCCTGTTGACCAACGTAATTGCTAGTTGACTTTTCCTAATCGCCTGTACTGCTGCTGTATGTATATTTTAGCATTCCGAGACCCGTTTTGACACCTAGGAACATGCTAGGAACCCTGTAACATGTCTGATAACTTGGTAACATGTGTTCGGGTCAACAATGTGTTAATGGAACTATGTGCTAGAGCTTGATGGACTTTAACGTATGTTAAGTGTAATTGCATGATTGTGTGTTTGTGAATACTTGTGTAACACGGGAAACCTCGGGTCACCAATGGGATGTCGAGTCTTGTACGTTGGGTCATGTTAACAGTAAACGTGTTGTCAAACAAACTTGGTTAAGGTCTGGACATCTAGGGACTAACTAACCTACGGGTTATTAGTCTAAGAACTTGTAACTGTCATATGTTAGGTCGCCGCTTTACGGGGCTAGCATAGCTTGTTGACTTATTCTGTTATCTGAAGTAACGCAACCTAAGGTGAGTTTACGGCCCCACTTTACTTGGTTTTCGTTTTCGGGGGAGAAAACATGTGTTAAACAACTATTTGGTAACAACTGTCATACTATGGGTTTTCAAACGGTTTACTATACGATCTTTGGAAGTCCCGGGGGGAACCATGAATGTGCTGGTTTGCACAACGGGGAAATGTGAATAGCGCTATTGGGAGTGACCAACCCCACCCGTCGGCATGGAGCGCCGGGCGGGTGCATATTGTCTCAAACAGGAACAAGTTTACTATTCGGGCACAACATCTGGTTTGCGAGTTAGTAATGGTTTTCCAATCGTAGTAGTAATGGTACATGCGCCTAGCTAGCGTACTTGGTTTACAATTGTTATAGTATGGACAGGTTATACTTGGAACTTTGATTACAAACCTGTAAACTCACCAGCATTTTTGTGCTGACGTAAACTCTTACATGTTTTCTCAGGTCGCTAAGGTAGCAAAATGGAACTAGGGCGCACGCGTCTGCACGGCGTCTAGTTAGAGTTGCATGGTTTTGAACATTAAACATTTGGTTTTGTTTTGTTTATGTAACGACATTTAGCTTCCGCTGATGTTTGGGATTTTTAAACTATGTTTTTGAAATTCATTTAGTATTGTTTATTGTGATCATTGACTTGGATCCTGGTTTGTCATGCGCCTCGCGGTAAAACTCCGCAATTGGATTTTGAGGGTGTGACAGATTGGTATCAGAGCCAATGGTTATAGTGAACTAGGACTGCATGTAGAGTCTAGTCTATAACTGAGTCGCACACACTAGATGATCACATGGTACTAAAC
Organism: Ambrosia artemisiifolia; assembly: GCA_032199755.1. Lineage (NCBI taxonomy): Eukaryota > Viridiplantae > Streptophyta > Magnoliopsida > Asterales > Asteraceae > Ambrosia > Ambrosia artemisiifolia. The sequence goes on from CM063513.1 coordinate 34,548,178, forward strand.
TTTATACTGGGTTACTTATAGACTTGTCGGGGTGTCTCTAAATCATCTTACCCTTCTGTGTTACATCATCCATTTCCTCTTACTGGGTTACTTGCTTACTAGACAGTGTGGTACATTGGGGTTAACTGTATACTCTTGAGATTGGTCCAAGACTCGGACGTCTCCCTTTCCTACCCCAATAGAAACCCTTGTCATGAACTACCGTAGTATTACGGTGCATAGCTAGGAAGCTATGTCCGGTGATTTGAACTTTGAACTAGGAGAACACCTGGAGGACCATGTAGAGCGGTTTATCATTTTGGGTGCACACAAAATCATAAACCGAAATGCATGAAAGCCCTAGTGAGCTCTGGGTTCGGATGGATAGTCCTGGGTTGGATCTGGCTTTGATCTTATGAACGCTAGTGGTTATCATTGGCTGTGAAACTAAATTTTCTCGTCCTTTTTGCCAGAATCATGTCTGGAGCACGAGGAGGACGTGGAGGTGGCCGCAATGGTGGGCGTGGTAATGGTGGTCGTGGGGGTGTGAACCTCACGCAGGATTACTTGAATAACTTGCTGCAGGCTGCCTTCCAGCTAGGGCACAATGGCGGTAAGTTGACCTAACCACTTCTATCTCATCGGTGAACTTTGTTTACATTTCCCGTGGTTTTCTTACGTGTTTCTTTACAGGTGGTCATGTTAATCCACCACCACCACCCATGTGCACCTACAAAATGTTTCGGGACTGCAAGCCCCATGAGTTCTCGGGTACTGAGGGTGCAGTAGGTTTGCTCAGGTGGTTGGAGAAAGTGGAGTCTGTTTTCCTGATGTGTAACTGTCTCCCGGAGGATCGAGTCAAGTATTCTGCTGGGTTGCTCCAGGATGTTGCGTTGACCTGGTGGAACGATATCACCCAGACTATGGGTATAGGGGAGGCTTATGCTATGCCTTGGGAGAACTTTGTGCAACTGCTGAAGAGGGAGTACTGTCCCAGGGAGGAGATTCAAAAGCTGGAACACGAGGTGTGGAACCTCAAGATGTCTGGGTCGGAAATCGAGAAGTATACTGTGAGGCGAAACGAGTTGGCTGTACTTTGTCCTGATCTACATGTGCCGGAATACAGGAGGATTGAGCATTATATCTCGGGTCTTGTGCCAGAAATCGCAGGGTTGGTGGCTGCGGGGAATCTTCCTACCTACGCAGAGGTGGTCCGATCTGCTCATAGGATGACTAACTTGAAGGTGAGTGAGGGTATCTTGCCTGCCAAAGGTTCAACTGCTAAGGCTCCAGAGAGCAACAAGCGAAAGTGGGATAATGATGTGAAGAGTTCTACACCAGCACCAGCTCAATAGGGGAAAAGGTTTGATAGTGGGGGTTCGTCTTCATCGGGTTCTAAGCCAAGTGGTGGTTATGCGGGAAAGTTACCGAAATGCAATAAGTGTGGACGCCATCATCATGGGGGTTGTGACAATAATCGTTGCCATCGCTGCCAGAAGTTGGGGCATTTTGCCAAAGACTGTAGGGCGACTTTTTCATCGACTCAGGCCCCAACTACTACTCCGACTTCTACTACTCAGGGGACTGCGGGCAAACAGGGATGTTTTCACTGTGGGGAAACGGGGCATTACAAGAAAGAGTGTCCAAAGCTGAAACAGGGAGGGAACGGGAATGGTAATGGGAATGGAAATGGTAACAACGAGGGCGGAAACAGGAACGCACGTGCCTTCGTTATTGGGACTGCAGAGGCAAGACAGGACCCTGACACAGTCACTGGTACGTTTCTTCTCAACGATCGCTCTGTTAGTGTTTTATTTGACTCTGGTGCCGATAAAAGTTTCATATCTGTGAAAGTTAGTCGTTTGCTAGATGTAGTACCTGTTCCTCTAGAGGCTAAATATATTATAGAATTGGCTGACGGTAAGAAGATAGAAGCTACTTGCGTTCTTCGGGAATGTCACATAGAGTTGTCGGGTTTGTCTTTTCCTATCGACCTTATGCCGGTACCGTTGGGTAGTTTCGACGTGGTTATAGGCATGGATTGGTTGTCGCTGTATCGCGCTGAGATCGTTTGTTACGACAAGGTCATCCGGATTCCTCTCCCTGATGGAGAATTTCTTTCTGTGTACGGGGACAAGAGCGGTGCTCCGCTAAGTCTCATCTCTAGCATGAAAGCCCTTAAGTATCTTCGGAAGGGTTATTCGGCTGTTCTGGCACTTTTATCGGTTTCCACTTCCAGCGAGAAGAAGATCGACGATATCCCGGTTGTCCATGAGTTTTCTGATGTCTTCCCTGATGATTTATCTGGTCTTCCTCCCCATCGTCAGGTTGAGTTCGGTATTGATCTTGTACCTGGCGCTGCTCCTATTGCTCGGGCCCCCTACCGTCTTGCACCTCCTGAGATGCAAGAATTGTCTAACCAGTTACAGGAACTCTTGGATAAGGGTTTCATCAGACCTAGTTCTTCCCCTTGGGGAGCCCCGATTTTGTTTGTTAAGAAGAAGGATGGCAGTTTTCGACTGTGCGTGGATTATAGAGAGTTGAACAAGGTGACCATCAAGAATCGTTATCCTCTTCCTCGTATCGATGACCTATTTGACCAACTCCAGGGTTCTAGCTACTATTCCAAGATTGATCTAAGGTCCGGTTATCACCAGTTGCGCGTAAGGGAAGCTGATGTTGCTAAGACTGCCTTTCGTACACGTTATGGCCATTTCGAGTTCTTGGTCATGCCTTTTGGTCTCACTAACGCACCGGCGGTTTTCATGGATTTGATGAACCGCGTTTGTAAACCGTATCTTGACAAGTTCGTCATCGTGTTTATTGATGACATTCTGATCTATTCCAAGAACGAGACCGAACATGGGGAACATCTACGGTTAGTTTTGGAACTCTTACGACGAGAACAACTGTACGCCAAGTTCTCGAAGTGCGATTTTTGGTTACGCGAGGTCCAATTCCTAGGGCATGTAGTCAATGAACTGGGAATCCATGTCGATCCAGCTAAGATCGAAGCGATCAAGGACTGGGAAGCACCGAAGACGCCAACTGAGGTGCGGCAATTTCTAGGCCTTGCGGGTTATTATCGCCGTTTCATTAAGGGGTTCTCGAAGGTCGCTCAACCCCTCACCACTCTTACTCAGAAGGATAGAAAATTCGACTGGGGTGAACCACAGGAGTCCGCATTCCAAAAACTGAAGACTAAGCTTTGTTCTGCTCCTATCTTGTCCTTGCCTGAAGGCACTGAGGATTTTGTTGTTTACTGTGATGCTTCTATTCATGGTCTCGGTTGCGTGTTGATGCAACGCGAGAAGGTGATTGCGTACGCTTCTCGTCAACTCAAAGTGCATGAGAGGAACTACACTACCCATGATTTGGAATTGGGTGCGGTGGTGTTCGCGTTGAAAATTTGGAGGCATTACTTGTACGGTACCAAATGCACCATCTACACCGATCACAAGAGTCTCCAGCACATTTTTGACCAACAGCACCTGAACATACGACAGCGCCGTTGGGTTGAACTCTTGAACGACTATGACTGTTCCATTAAGTACCATCCTGGCAAGGCGAATGTTGTGGCAGACGCCTTGAGCAAGAAGGAATCGACAAACCCTCGTCGCGTTCGGGCGTTGCAACTCACAATCCATTCCTCTCTGCCTGATCAACTCCGTTCTGCTCAGTTAGAAGCCTTGAAGGAGGAAAACCTTAAGGCTGAAACTATGCACGGTGCCGACAAACACCTCGAGCAAAGGCCTGATGGCCTGCGCTACTTCGCAGAACGCGTCTGGGTTCCTTTATTCGGGGGACTTCGGGAGCTGGTTCTTGATGAAGCTCACAAGTCTCGGTATTCCATTCATCCTGGTTCAGACAAGATGTACCAGGATCTAAAAATACTGTACTGGTGGCCAAACATGAGGGCGGATATAGCCTCATACGTGAGTAAGTGCTTGACCTGTGCTAAGGTCAAGGTGGAATACCAGAAACCGTCGGGTCTATTGCAACAACCCGAAATTCCAGAGTGGAAATGGGAACGGATTACAATGGACTTTGTCACACAACTACCTAAGTCACCGAGCGGGAATGATAAGATATGGGTGATTGTCGACCGCTTGACGAAATCAGCCCATTTCCTTGCTATTAAGGAGACCGACACCATGGATCGGTTGGCTCGTTTATATCTGAAGGAAGTTGTCTCTAAGCATGGGGTACCAGTTTCTATTATCTCGGATCGTGATTCTCATTTTACTTCGCATTTCTGGAAGTCTTTGCATAAGGCTTTGGGTACCCAGTTGGACATGAGTACAGCTTACCATCCACAAACTGACGGTCAGAGTGAACGTACAATTCAAACTCTAGAAGACATGCTGCGGGCATGTGTAATCGATTTTGGCAAGGGTTGGGAAGCTCACTTACCGTTAGTAGAATTCTCTTACAACAACAGTTACCACCCGAGCATCAAGGCAGCTCCGTTCGAGGCACTATACGGACGGAAATGCCGGTCTCCTCTTTGTTGGGCTGAAGTGGGTGAGAGTCAACTCACTGGGCCTGAACTAGTGTACGAAACTTCTGAGAAAATCGTACAGATTCGTAACCGATTGGCAGCGGCACGGGACCGACAGAAGAGCTATGCTGATCATCGCCGTAAGCCATTGGAGTTTCAAGTGGGTGACAAAGTACTTCTAAAGGTTTCACCGTGGAAGGGCGTCATACGCTTTGGGAAGCGTGGCAAACTTAACCCGCGGTATGTCGGTCCATTTACGATCCTGGAACGGATCGGACCGGTGGCATATCGACTTGATTTACCGACGGAGCTCGGTAACGTACATAACGTCTTCCACGTATCTAACCTGAAGAAGTGTCTGACTGACGAGTCTCTCATTGTTCCACTAGAAGAGATCAAGGTTGATGATCGTCTTCGGATAGTGGAGGAACCTGTCGAGATCCTTGATTACAAGATTCGCAGTCTGCGTCACAGTAAGATTCGCATTGTTAAGGTTCGATGGAACTCGAACCGGGGACCGGAATACACTTGGGAACGCGAGGATCAGATGAAGTCTAAGTATCCTCATCTCTTTCCCAAAGAGGCATTCGAATCGAGGCATGTTACCACTGCAACGGAATGAATCTCGGGGCGAGATTCCTTTTAACGTGGGGATGATGTGACAACTCGGGTAATTCTCTCTCTTGGTTTCTATTTTTGTCTGTTTCTTTTGTTCATACTCTTCGTACTTGCATAATTTTCGGGACGAAAATTCTTTTAACGTGGGGATGATGTGACACCCGGCAAATTCAAGTTAACAACGTCGTCTAGATTAAAGTCTACCTTAGCGAGTCACGCGTATTCTGTACTTAACTGGGTTAGTTGAGTCGGGTTATGGCTCGGGAACTGTTATGTGAGTCTAGGGAATCATTAGATGTTGGCCTAGAGGATCGTTAGATGTCAATCATTAACCAAGTGTACAAGGAGTGACGATTCGGAGAATCGTCAAAGCATAGGGAACAGGCAAGTCTCGAGTCCCGGGAATTGGTGAACGAGTGTAAATGTGTTTATTTGCAAGTGTTATGTGTTTACAATCATTCTATGACTTGTCGGTATGTGAAAATGTGTTAACATATGTTAAAACGGGGTTTAACGCGCAAAATACTTGGAACAATACCCTATAGGCGATTAGGGTGAGCTAATCGCCTATAGGGAGGCGGCTAGGAGGTGATTAGCCTCCTCCAGGTGGCGAGTAGCCCTCCTAGGTGGCGAGTAGGGGGCTAATCGCCTAAGGTGGTGGCGATTAGCAGCCCTAATCGCCTGCAACTGGACCATAATCGCCTGCAACGTGGGTTACGACTAAAAACGACTATAAATACAATATTTGACCTCCTAAACTTCATAACACTAACCCTAGTCGCCCCACAACTCATCCCAACACCCACACAACCTCTGGAACACGATTTTGGATCAAACAACTTGATTTCAAGCCTATTTCATCAATCAATCATAAACTAAGGTGTGGTTTTCATCCATGCAATCTTTTCTAACGTTTTTATTGAATCCCTAATGGTCCAGACCTGTTCATAAACACTTGTGCCTTCTGTAAATCATTAATAATCGTTGTTGTGTTGATTCTAGATGCTATGCATGTTGTATGTGTAGGTTTTAATTAAAAGATTGGATTTTTATGATTCAAGAAGGATTATTAACATGATGTTAGGGTAGTTACTGATCTATGGTGATGGTTTGATATAGTAATCTGATTGATTGTTCATTAGGGTTGTGTTTACGCATGTTAGTGTGATGATTACATGATACTTGTGTTATGTTTTAGAAACATGATTGCATCCAGGGCTGCTAGAACAAGGTTAAACGATGTATTTTGATCTAAACATGTTTAGGATACTTGTTTGTTTGATATTGGAGGTTTACACACGTTCTAGGGTTGATTTGGAGTGTTAAACGCGCGAAAAACCAAATCTGGGGTGCAGGTGGCGATTAGCAAGCATAATCGCCTAATCGCCTGCCATGATAGGCTAATCGCCTGCTCTTCATGCAATTAGGGGCTAATCGCCTGCTATGTTGTGTTTTTGCATGCTGCATGACCCTAATCGCCTGATAAGTTCTGAAATGCATGTCACATGACCCTAATTGCATGCAAACTCAAAAATTTGCATGTCACATGACCCTAATCGCCTATACTGTAGGCGATTAGCATTCATAATTGCCTGTTGACCAACGTAATTGCTAGTTGACTTTTCCTAATCGCCTGTACTGCTGCTGTATGTATATTTTAGCATTCCGAGACCCGTTTTGACACCTAGGAACATGCTAGGAACCCTGTAACATCTCTGATAACTTGGTAACATGTGTTCGGGTCAACAATGTGTTAATGGAACTATGTGCTAGAGCTTGATGGACTTTAACGTATGTTAAGTGTAATTGCATGATTGTGTGTTTGTGAATACTTGTGTAACACGGGAAACCTCGGGTCACCAATGGGATGTCGAGTCTTGTACGTTGGGTCATGTTAACAGTAAACGTGTTGTCAAACAAACTTGGTTAAGGTCTGGACATCTAGGGACTAACTAACCTACGGGTTATTAGTCTAAGAACTTGTAACTGACATATGTTAGGTCGCCGCTTTACGGGGCTAGCATAGCTTGTTGACTTATTCTGTTATCTGAAGTAACGCAACCTAAGGTGAGTTTACGGCCCCACTTTACTTGGTTTTCGTTTTCGGGGGAGAAAACATGTGTTAAACAACTATTTGGTAACAACTGTCATACTATGGGTTTTCAAACGGTTTACTATACGATCTTTGGAAGTCCCGGGGGGAACCATGAATGTGCTGGTTTGCACAACGGGGAAATGTGAATAGCGCTATTGGGAGTGACCAACCCCACCCGTCGGCATGGAGCGCCGGGCGGGTGCATATTGTCTCAAACAGGAACAGGTTTACTATTCGGGCACAACATCTGGTTTGCGAGTTAGTAATGGTTTTCCAATCATAGTAGTAATGGTACATGCGCCTAGCTAGCGTACTTGGTTTACAATTGTTATAGTATGGACCGGTTATACTTGGAACTTTGATTACAAACCTGTAAACTCACCAGCATTTTTGTGCTGACGTAAACTCTTACATGTTTTCTCAGGTCGCTAAGGTAGCAAAATGGAACTAGGGCGCACGCGTCTGCACGGCGTCTAGTTAGAGTTGCATGGTTTTGAACATTAAACATTTGGTTTTGTTTTGTTTAAGTAACGACATTTAGCTTCCGCTGATGTTTGGGATTTTTAAACTATGTTTTTGAAATTCATTTAGTATTGTTTATTGTGATCATTGACTTGGATCCTGGTTTGTCATGCGCCTCGCGGTAAAACTCCGCAAGTGGATTTTGAGGGTGTGACAATATTATTCTTCAGTGGATTATTATAATGATTCACAGTTGTTAGTCAACATCTGTTCACAAGTCATCAAATATTTTATTAATTTTAACTTGGAATAGGTTTGTATATGAAACATTATTATTTGGACGTTTTAACTAATTACTACATATAATGGTAATCCTAATAATCTAAAACGTAATACATTGTGAATAAAAACAATTATTACAATTTTTAACAATGATAATTTTTTTAACAATTTTTATTGCAATAAAATATGTCTTATGGAAATGTAAATTGTAAATTGTATTTTACAAACCGTTCATCTGTATATCGGTCATTATTAACTTTTGTTGAATTTTAATATATGTTAAAAATTCAATAGTTGTTGATAATTCAACAGATGTTTAAAAGTGGTAAAAAATGATTACGATTATGAAGTTATTTTATTAAAAATATTATTTTATTATTTTTATTATTGTTGTTCAATTGTTTTTCATTCTACAATAAATAAACTAAAATTTCCAAAAGTAAGTAACAATTTTATATTTACTTTAAATTTAAATGCAACTAATAAACTTGAAAACCCAACTTTTCGAATACTTACTATATTTCAGCCTATAAAAGGGGATGAATTTCCAATATTCATTTTCAGTATTCTCACTTTACATCTCTCTTACTCTCCATCCAATATGCATTATGATATTACCCTCAAAGTTTTCTCCACAAATTTTTCGAAAGATTCTTTCAATCAAAGGAAAATAGTTTACAACCAGTTGGTTGATAAACACTCTGGAATTGATGTTTTCCAATGATTCTTCCAATCAAAGGAAAGTATCATTTCATTATTATATATATAGATCCAATTCCTATTTTCCATCGTTAGGGTTTTTGGAACTTGATGATATTTACTTTTTTTTTTTGAAGATTGTACACCAACAGGCTCGAACTCATGACCTATTGGTTTCAATTTGTACGTGAAAACCACCAGACAACGACGATGTTGGTGGATGATATTTAGATAAGACCTATTTTTGTGTGATGGCAAGAATGATCATTCTCTAGGATTTGGTTGTTAGTTGTGTTATTTTATGTTTCCTTTTATTTTTATGTACTTTGTAAAGTAACATATTATAATTCAGTTGTGATTAAAGCAGTTTTTTACATATATTTGTATTTATTCTTTTATAAGTCTTGCATTTTGTATTTATTTAATAATAGGGTTCAGTTGTATAAATTCAATGTTTAACTCAAATTATGTAATTGTAATAATAGGGTTCAGTTGTATAACTGCTGTTTTACAAATTGGTTGATTACTCAACGCATTTTGATAAATAGTGTAGTTTTACAAATTGGTTGATTACAAATTGGTTGATAAGTAGTTTTGTGTTTGTGTTGAAATTTGTATTTAAAATTATAAAAGAATTTGGAAAGTTGTTTGAGTAGGAAAATTAACTAAACAATTGAATGTACATGTGTTTTAAAATTTCTGCTAAATTGACGGCTGCCTTTGAAAGACATTTCGAAATACAGTTTTTCTTTCAACTTTAGATTTAATTTTTTTGGTTCATCATCTGTTTTGTTTTAATATGTTATCTCGACAGAGCTTTAATTTTTCTGTAGACTTATCTTTCCGTCGTTGTAATATTCTCAGTTATTAAACATCTGATCAGTATTATTAAGTGGTATAAAATGTCAAACAGAAGTTAGCAATACAGTTGTTATAACAATGCCCAAAAGTAATAATTACGGTTTTGAACTTTACTAAAAGCAAATGTGCTTGCAATAGATGTTATAAAAATGCCCAAAAGTAATGATTACGATTTTGAACTTTACTTTATATTTACATAAAATTGAATTCTTAAAGTTGAAAAGCAAATTTAGGAGTAGTTAGTTTATTCACCGTATAAAGAAAAAAAATTACCTTTTCATGTACAATTTAGATAAGATAGAAGTTCAACAATTATTATAATCTAAAAAACATAAAACATCATATCAAATTTTAAATATGAATGTTATTGTAATGTTAAGTTTTTTTATATGTAAAATTTTAAGTAATAATTACAAATATATTAGGATTTTATTTATGTAGTTGAAAAGGTTTGTGAAATGTAACTTTATAGTGACAAATCCTGTTTTTACTTTCAATAAATGTTATAAAAAGAAAAAAAAAATAATGATTACGATTTTGAAATCTAACTGATAAAGTTGAAAACCAAGTTTACGAATACATAGTATATTTATTTATTCTATAAAAGGGGAGGAACTCCCAATCTTTCATTTTTCATGTTTATACAACTCTCCAATCAATATCCATAATGATATTACTGTCAAATGAATTTCGACAAATTTTTGAAAGATTCTTACAATCAAAAGAAAATAGATTACCAACAATCCGTTGGTAAGAAACTTGGAATTCATGTTTTTCGTCATTCATACAATAAAAGGAGGCCATCATGAGGAATTTTCGTGGGCCATGAAGAGGAGTAAAAGAGAGATTGTCTTCTTTGAGTTTATTGGTTTTAATATTTCCATTGCAACTAGGAGATCATAACTTCTATGTTGGTGTCTTTCTGCTTTTGTTCAATGTACTTCTATTTTATATTTTTGTAACCATGTTTCGTTTTGCGGTGTTTTAGCTGTATTTTGTATTTTGTATGTTTACTTATATCCTCATACTGTAAGTAATATTATGCAATTCGAATGATGAGTTTTATTGGTATAGTTTTTTTCAGTATTGTACAATTAAGATTTTTGGCAAAACACACTGTTATTATTTGTTAAAACGATGTTATAAAAACATATTATAAAATATTAGTTCAAAATTTGACTAAAATCGTACTTGATCATTAGTAGTGTTGTCTGGTAAATAAAAATTATGTATATTCTTAAAGATATAGCTATTTCTTTTATATATATTGGAAAAATATAAAGTTAAGGATTTAAGTTTTGAAATTTAGTTTCGTTCTACATTCTAACCTCTCATTAGCTTATTCTATCCACTGACAGCTATTGCATAACAACTGTTGTAATATTTTATTTTAAAATATTGTTAAAAAATGTAAATTTATGGTAACTTTTTTTAGTTGTTTTACAATAATAAAAAAATATTTACATCTACCATTAATTACCGCCGTATTCTACAAGTTTTCATCTAGGTTGATGAGCTGTATAGTGATCATTACCTTGAAACTCGAATTTTGAAGTGACTTTATATTTTTTAGTTATATATTTATTTATCAAAAATGAATATGTACATATTTCTATTGATTAAAAAATAATAATAAATTAACTTAAATATAAGGATTTTTAATCTTTACATTTACTCTAAATCTAACTGATAAAGTTGAAAAGCAACTTTACCAATACTTAGTATATTTATTTATTCTATTCTATAAAAGGGGAGGAACATCCAATATTTCATTTTTCATCTTCATACATCTCTTCATCCAATATGCATAATAGTATTATTGTCAAATGTATTTACATAAATTTTCTCAAGATTCTTACAATCAAAGGAAAATAGATTACCAACAATCCGTTGGTATGAAAGTTGGAATTCATGTTTTTCATCATTCAGACAATCTCTTTCACTTCCTTGAGTGGCTAACAAAGAGATTGTCTTCTTATAGTTTATATTTGTTTTCAATATTTCCATTGGAACAAAGAGATCTTAACTTCGAAGATGGTGTCTTGCTGGCGAAGAAGAAAATAAAAGATGGTCTTTTTAATATTTAGGGCTTTTAGAAGTGGTTCACATTGAAATAGTAGGTGTTATCGTGTACTTCTTTTAATGTTTATGTTTCTGTTTTTGTTCCGATGTTGCTGGGAAGAACTATCATTGTCTAGGATTTGGTTTCTAGAAGGGTTTTTTTATGTAACTTTTGGTAAATTCACATATTGTAATTTATTCTTTTGTGAAACTTCCATTTTGTGTTTATTTTTGTTGAATTTAATATTTAACTCAAATTAGTGATTTGTGATAATATGATTGAATTGAATCTTATAACAGGTGTTTTAAAGAAACTTTGTTGAAGGGAAGAAAAAAGATTTAACTAACGGTTTAAAACTCAGATTAATTATTGAAATGTATTTGATATTATTATTGGTCTAAATTAAAATTTCAGTATAATAAAACTGATTAAAAGTCTAATGTTCAAACCAACAGATGATTGGTGTTTCATAAACAAATATTCAAAATGTAAATGTGTTATAGTTGTTAGTAGCAGTTGTTTAATACAACAACTGTTTGAAAAAAACCGTTGAATTAAAAATTGTTTTAATCAACAGATGTTTTAAAAAATCCCCTTAATTGACACACTACATTTGAACAGACGGTAGAAAATATTGGTAAAAAGTATTGGTGTTTATCTGCAAATTTTTATTTAAAATAAAATAATAATTTAAACAGTTGTCTCAGTGGGAAAATTAACTAAACAATTTATTTTACATCTGTTTGAGTTAACAGTGTTTTAAACACAGTGTTTTACAAATTCTTCTAAATTAACGGACTTCTTTTGACAGACGTTATCAAGTACAAAATAAAATAAATTACATAAATCGATGTTTAAAGCAATATCTGTTTTAAGGATTTATAAAAATCCTTTACACTTGAGTCCACTTTACTAAAGAGAAATTGTCTTGCAATAGATATATTATAAAAACGGGCAAAATTAATGATTACGTTAACAATATTATTTTATTATTTTTATTATTGTTATATTTTATTGTCACACCCTCAAATTCTGACGTGCGGAGTTCTACCGCGAGGCGTGCGACATACCAGGATCCAAGTCAACGGTCACAATAAACAACAGCTATATGTAAAAACATACGTTAGTAAAACCATGCATAAATTAAAACCATCATTCAAAAGTGCGGAAGCATTTAAGTTTACAAAAGTCAAACGGAAATAGTAACATCAGTTCAAAAGTTTTAACATCCCAAAATATGCATTATGATCCAAGACGCGAGTACGACTCCAGTGCGACTCCGTGCGCCTAGCTGACAGCTGCTACCTTAGCGACATGAGAAAACATGCTAAAAAGTCAACATATAATGCTGGTGAGTTCACAGGTTTTTATAATATGCGTTTCGTTAATCCTTTGAAAACCGTTACCGTTACTACTATGTTGTGTGAACGCTAGCTAGGCGTTATGATAATTACTACTACGGTTGAAACCATTGCTGACTGTGATTTGTTACTGTGTGATACCCTTCGGACTACCGTCGTCCCCGGTAGGCCTTGTGTGATCGAGACAATATGCACCCGCCTGGCCTCCAGCCGTCGAGTGGGGTTTGTCAGGCCCAATAGCGCTATCCACATTTCCCCGCTACATACCCGTATTAGTGGTTTCTATGGGATTTAGATGAGCCGTATAGTAATATAATGATAGCCATAGTATAACTTGAAATCATGTGTTTAAAATGTGCAAGCATGTTTCTCCCCCGAAAACAAAACAGATAAAAGTGGGGTCGTGAAATCACCTATGGTTGCGTCTTCAGTTAACAAGTAAACCTATATGTGTATGATAGCCCCAACTAGTGGCGACCTATCATAAGATGTGTGTGTTATGTTAGACTAATAACCCGTTGGGTTCATTAGTCCCTAAACGTCCAGTCCATGACCATTATACGTTTGACTGATAACTAGACTACGCGAGACCAGACTCGACATCACATTGGTGACCCGACATCCCACATGTTAATCGTATACAAGGTATCATGCAACATATGCAAGTAAACACTTAACATGCATAAAAGTTCACCAAGTCTAGCATATAGTTCAAATAACGCATAAAAAAGTCCGAACACGTGTTACCAAGTTATTAGACATGTCACGGGGTTCCTAGCATGTTCCTAGGTGTCAAATCATGTCTCGGGATGTCAAAATACACTTACAGAAGCAGTGCATGCGATTAGGATATCAAGCATGCAATTAGGAAAAGTCAACTAGCAATTAGGAGAGTCAACAGGTGATTGGGGCCTAATTGCATGTACATACACACGAGTAGGCCCCTACTCGCATGTATGTGCATGCGATTAGCCCTAATTGTGTGCTGCTAGTGGCGAGTAGGATTCCTACTCGCCCCCTGCAGCTCTGTTCCGGTTTTTCGCGCGTTTAACCCTCCAAATCAGATCCGAAATATGTGGAAATACCCAATATCAAATCCAAAACATTAATAAACCTATTTCAAGCAAAAACCCCTAAATTATCATAATTCTAACAGTCCCGAATGCAAGCGTTTTCCCAAAATAGCATACTTATAATGTAAATATCACACCAACATGCAAAACTTACCCTAAATAGCAAATATCCAGATTTCACCACATAACAACATTGTTCAACACTATCCTATCATTCTAGCATCATCCTAAAGCAAACCCTAATCTCATACAATCAACAAAACACATCATATCATCCTTAATCCTTCAAATCATTCAAACGGGTCAAAACACCTATTATACACAATACACAACTTTAAACCTCCAAACTCATAGATTAACATCATAATAACTCATTTAAGACAGAAACATATCAAATACACAAGGACAATCATGTTTTATCAATAAAAATCCTATGTTTGCATGAATACATCACATAGAACAAGCATAAAGGTTTAGGTTTGTTTAGAAACTGATTTTAATGAGTTTTCAAAGACACAAATATTTAAAAACCAGGTCTGGACCTTTAGGGAGTAAAACAAAATCATTACCAAGGTTCGGGATGAAGAACACACCTTGGTTTTGCAAGATATTGAGATGTAAAGCTTGGAAAGGTAGGTTTTATGTAAAAACGTGTTATAGAGGGTGTTTGCAGGTTGAGAGAGGTTATGGGACGTCTAGGGTTGCACAAATGATGTTTTACAAGTCAAGGATTTTATTTATAGGCGTTTCTAGTCGTCCAATACGTTACAGGCGATTAGGGTGCAACTGTAGGCGATTAGGAGTGCTAATCGCCTATAGTTGCATGTGAATAGGCTCTAATTGCCTATGGTTGCATGTGAATAGGCTCTAATTGCCTATGGTTGCATGAATAGGCTCTAATTGCCTATGGTTGCATGTGAATAGGCTCTAATTGCCTATGGTTGCATGTGAATAGGCTCGTAATCGCCTATATCATCAATGTTTGGGTTTTCAGCGCGTTAGACACTATTTTAACACATATAAGCATGTATTCACATACCAACAAGTTATATAATGATTATAAACACATAATGCATGATAACTAATATTTTCACGTTCGATCACCAATTCCCGGGACTCGAGACTTGCTTGTGTGCATTAGACCCGACGATTCTACAAATCACCAACAACCGGACTCGTAACTCGTGTGTGTGTGCTAACCCCAATGATCCCTCGAATCATTGATCCCTGGACAATTACTTAACGCGACTCGACTCCACTGACTCTGTTACGTATGACGTATGCGTGACTCGCTAAGGTAGACTTACCGAGTTTTCAAAAGTTACTAACCGGAGTTTGCCGGGTGTCACATCATCCCCCTGTTGAAAGAATTTTCGTCCCGAAAATTTCCCGAAGTCAAAGAGAATGAAACGATAAAAAGAAAAATTTTCCCGGTCGTCACATCATCCCCCTGTTGAAAGGAATCTCGTCCCGAGTTTCACTCAGCTTCAACAGTAGTGAGTTCCGACCTCTGTGTGTACCCAAGCAATGTTTTCCAAAATGCAACAAAATGAAAGTCATGAACGAAAAGTGATAATATTAGCCGGGAAACCACTTCCCCAAGGTGAATACAAGACAAAAGACCCCCTTCTGGTCGAATGCCTAATGGAGACTACTGTGATCGGTATAAATGACCCACCGGTACCGTCTAAGTAGCATCTCCAAAGGACCCACATCAACCCAATGAACGCAAAACGATGACCAAATCCAAAACCGAAAACACTCAATGGGTACGAAACGCACAACGATGTGGATAAGGATAAAACCAAAGTATAACGAAAGATAAGAGAGAAAACGCACTGGTAACAGTGTCAGGGTCCTTCTGGTTCTCCCTTGCACCAATGACAAAAGCACGAGCAGCTCGACCGCCACCATCGTTGTTTCCACCACCACTTGTAGCCCTTTCTTCAGCTTGATTCAACTTTGGGCAATCCCGCTTGAAATGCGCTGCTTCCCCACAGTTGTAGCAGCCCTGGTTTCCCCGAGAACCGAGGGTAGCAGATGCAGCCTGAGCCGACTTAGATGGAAGAGCGGCTCTACAATCTTTCACGAAATGACCCGTCTTATCACAACGTTCACAACGAAACCTGTCACAACTCCCAAAATGATGAAATCCACACTGACCACACTTAGGTGTTGTTTGTTTTTTCTGAAGCAAAAGGTCTGCAGTCTGCAGACCACATCTGCATACATCTGCAGGAGAAGAGTTGGACCAAAGGTCTGCAGTCTGCAAGAGGAAGACTGTTTGTTTTTTAACTTCTGCAGATTGCTGAAATAAACTGAAATTTAAAGTAAACTAATTTTTTAAAACAAATAATATTTTTTCAACATTTAAATTTAAATAAGAGTTCTACAACACTGAAAAAACAACAATCATTAACAACAACTAACAACAAATCTGAACTACAACAACAATCATCAACAACAATTAATAACAAATCTAAACATATGAAAATTATGAACCAAACCATCATTGCCAAAACAACAAATATCAAACTGTTACTTCAATATTTTTTATTTTAATTTGACAAAATTAATACTAGTTAATACTAATAACAAAATATAAACATAAACATATGAACACCACAAAATCTAAGCAATATAATATATTTAGAAAAAAAAACAAAAAAAAAAGAAACCGTCAGAAGATATCAAACGAAAACAAAAGTTTTTTTGTTTATGTTTAGATCTTTATACCTATAATAAAATGAACATGTGTGTTAATTAACCAAACTACAAAGCATAATATGCAATTCCTATTTGATGCCAGCCATAAGAAATAGGCTGTTGTAACGGTGATTTAAAAAAAAGAGAGAGAACGTACCTGCAGCAAAGTCGAAGATTTGAGGGCGGAGGAGGGCGGAGGAGGCTGGAGGAGGCCGGAGGTTGCCGGAGGTGGCCGGTGGTGGCCGGAGAGAGGCGGAGGAGGGAGGGAGGCGGGTTGGGTCTAGGGTTTTGAGGAGGAGGAGATGAGGGAAATAGTGTGTTGTTTGTGAGAAGAGGTAAGAAGTGAAGGGGTGAAGTCTGCTTGGGGAAGAGGTGGGGAAGAGGTTTTTAAGTGAAGTATCTTCTAAAAAACAAACAGTCTGTCCAAATCAAATGTCTGCCCGCGTCTACACGGCGCAGGCATAAGTGGCTAGAAGCTCTCCTCAAGGAAAAACAAACACCCCCTTAAGCTTCTTCCCGGTATACCTACCCTGCTTCTGATCGGATGATGACCCCGAAGTTTCAACCTTCTTCACTTGCTGCTGCTGTGACTGAGACGACCCGGAGCCCTTCCCCACGCTCTCCCACTTCCTTTTATTGCCCTCAGAAACCTTCACAGTAGCGCCTCGAAGAGGCAACACACCCTTAGCCATCTTCATGTTAGTCAGCTTATGAGCTGACCGAACAACCTCCGCAAACATAGTAGAATTCCCAGCAGCCACCAACCTTGCAATCTCCGGAACCAACCCAGAGATGTAGTGCTCGAACCTCCTGTACTCCGGTGTGTGAAAATCCGGACATAACATAGCCAACTCGCTGTGCCTAGCAGTAAACGCTTCAATCTCTGACCCTTCCATCTTATGATTCTAGACCTCATGCTCTAGCTTCTGAATCTCGTCCCTGGGACAGTACTCACTCTTCAGAGGTTGAACAAACTCCACCCAAGGCAACCCGAGAGCTTCCCCTAAACCCAAAATCCGTGTGGTATCGTTCCACAAGTTCAAAGTAGGACCCTCAAACAATGCCGAAGCATACTTCACCCTATCACCCGCTGGGCAGTTACACATGGCAAACACAGATTCAACCTTTTCCAACCACCTGAGCAGTCCCACTACTCCCTCGGTACAAGTAAAGTTAGGGGGCTTACAATCACGGAACATCTTGTAGGTACACTAAGGTGGAGGTGGATTAACAGCAGCACCACCAAGAGCCTGATGGGCAGCCTGAAAATCAGCTAGTGCAACACTCACCTGTTGTTGAAGCAGGTTATTCAGCTCTTCCTGGGTCATGTTAACGTTACCACGACCCCCGCCGCCACCAGTACGACCACCCCTGCGACCGCCACAAGCACCAGACATCTTCTGTGAAAAACAAGTACAAAACACTCAGATCCATCACCAACGTTAAACCAAGAGAATAAGAAAGAGTCAAGGACTGGGTCCAAATGTGACCATTAATCCCAACACGAGATCCACCAAGTCTTCCATGCATTTCTACTTATGATTTCGTGTGCACCCGAATTGATAAATTGCTCTACATGGTCCTCTAGGCGTGCCCCGAGCTCGAACCTCAAGTCACCCGATACCCACAACTTAGAAAGAAACGGCCAACTCAAAAGATCAACAAATAAGTTCCTTCGACTTCGAACCCGAGGGAGAGGATGAAATAAGACTCGGAATGATCAAGAATGAGATAGATAATGCGATACTGTGTGATAAGGATACCGACACCCCGATAAGGTTAGTATGTTTACCAAAAGACACGACTCAAATGTATCTGACCGTCTAGTGTGTGTGAGACTCGGCTATAGACTAGACTCTACATGCAGTCCAAGTTCACTATAACCATTGGCTCTGATACCAATCTGTCACACCCTCAAATTCCCACGTGCGGAGTTCTACCGTGAGGCGTGCGACATCCAGGATCCAAGTCAACAGTCACAATAAACGACAGCTATATGTAAAAACGTACGTAGTAAAACCATGCATAAATTAAAACCATCATTCAAAAGTGCCGAAGCATTTAAGTTTACAAAAGTCAAACGGAAATGGTAACATCAGTTCAAAAGTTTTAACATCCCAAAATATGCAATATGATCCTAGACGCGAGTACGACTCCAGTGCGACTCCGTGCGCCTAGCTGACAGCTTCTACCTTAGCGACCTGAGAAATCATGCTAAAAAGTCAACATATAATGCTGGTGAGTTCACAGGTTTTTATAATATGCGTTTCGTTAATCCTTTGAAAATCTTTAGCGTTACTACTATGATGTGTGAACGCTAGCTAGGCGTTATGATAATTACTACTACGGTTGAAACCATTGCTGACTGTGATTTGTTACTGTGTGATACCCTTCGGACTACCGTCATCCCCGGTAGGCCCTGTGTGATCGAGACAATATGCACCCGCCCGGCCTCCAGCCGTCGAGTGGGGTTTCTCAAGGCCAATAGCGCAATCCACATTCCCCCGCTACATACCCGTATTAGTGGTTTCTATGGGATTTAGATGAGCCGTATAGTAATATAATGATAGCCATAGAATAACTTGAAATCATGTGTTTAAAATGTGCAAGCATGTTTCTCCTCTGAAAACCAAACTGATAAAAGTGGGGCCGTGAAATCACCTTTGGTTGCGTCTTCAGTTAACAAGTAAACCGATATGTGTATGATAGCCCCAACTAGTGGCGACCTATCATAAGATGTGTGTGTTATGTTAGACTAATAACCCGTTGGGTTCATTAGTCCCTAAACGTCCAGTCCATGACCATTATACGTTTGACTGATAACTAGACTACGCGAGACCAGACTCGACATCCCATTGGTGACCTGACATCCCACATGTTAATCGTATACAAGGTATCATGCAACATATGCAAGTAAACACTTAACATGCATAAAAGTTCACCAAGTCTAGCATATAGTTCAAATAACGCATAAACAAGTCCGAACACGTGTTACCAAGTTATTAGACATGTCCCGAGGTTCCTAGCAGGTTCCTAGGTGTCAAATCATGTCTCGGGATGTCAAAATACACTTACAGCAGCAGTGCATGCGATTAGGAGATCATGCAATTGGGAAAAGTCAACTAGCAATTAGGAGAAGTCAACTAGCAATTAGGAGAAGTCAACTAGCAATTAGGAGAGTCAACAGGTGATTGGGGCCTAATTTCATGTACATACACACGAGTAGGCCCCTACTCGCATGTATGTGCATGCGATTAGCCCTAATTGTGTGCTGCTAGTGGCGAGTAGGATTCCTACTCTCCCCCTGCAACTCTGTTCTGGTTTTTCGCGCGTTTAACCCTCCAAATCAGATCCGAAATATGTGGAAACACCCAATATCAAACCCAAAACATTAAAAACCTATTTCAAGCAAAAACCCCTAAATTATCATAATTCTAACAGTCCCGAATGCAAGTGTTTTCCCAAAATAGCATACTTATAATGTAAACATCACACCAACATGCAAAACTTACCCTAAATAGCAAATATCCAGATTTCACCACATAACAACGTTGTTCAACACTATCCTATCGTTCTAGCATCATCCTAAAGTAAACCCTAATCTCATTCAATCAACAAAACACATCATATCATCCTTAATCCTTCAAATCATTCAAACGGGTCAAAACACCGATTATCAACAATACATAACTATGAACCTCCAAACTCATAGATTAACATCATAATAACTCATTTAAGTCAGAAACATATCAAACACACAAGGACAATCATGTTTTATCAATAAAAATCATATCTTTGCATGAATACATCACATAGAACAAGCATAAAGGTTTAGGTTTGTTTAGAAACTGATTTTAATGAGTTTTCAAAGACACAAATATTTAAAAACCAGGTCTGTACCTTTAGGGAGTAAAACAAAATCATTACCAAGGTTCGGGATGAAGAACACACCTTGGTTTTGCAAGATATTAAGATGTAAAGCTTGGAAAGATAGGTTTTTATGTAAAAAACGTGTTACAGAGGGTGTTTGCAGGTTGAGAGAGGTTATGGGACGTCTAGTGTTGCACAAATGATGTTTTACATGTCAAGGATTGTATTTATAGGCGTTTCTAGTCGTCCAAAAGTTACTAACCAGAGTTTGCCGGGTGTCACATTTATTATAGTAATTTCTTCAATCTATATATAGTTCAGTAAATGGTCATTTCTGTTTGCAACTTTATATCCATTGAAGCATTGGAAAAACAAATCTATCTTCCATATCTCCATGATAAACTTATTTCCTTTAAATTTTCTACCACCAATCATCTCGAAAATTCTTACAATAAAAGAAAAATGTATTACCAATAAATGGTTGCCTTTGAAGTTAGAGTTTGTTTTCTCTGAAGATTCTTACAGTTGTAGAGGATCGTTTTGTCAAAAACAGATTAGTTTGATCATACAAGTCTAGCAATCTAGGTGTGGAAACCCTAGATCAGTTACAATATGATAGTTATCGAATCAAACAACCAAATTCACCTTTTCAATATACATTCTCATTAATTACTTGTCAAAAGATGTTAACAATAATGTTTACAAGTCAAACACACAGTTTCAGAATAAACATAAACCCTAGAGAGCACCTAGACTGAACACGCTCACTAAAATGACAAAAGTTACATCATAAAATAAACTTCAAGCTTATATAGGTCTGCAGGTTCGCCCATTTATCTAGGTCGAATGTGGAAGTTTTCCACATTCGCCCTCTGCTGCAGTTCGAACCAGGAATCATTCTTCATTCGTCCAGTCTGTCTCTACCTTCGTCCCAATATCCTATATTCGACCCTGTGATTTTCCACATTCGCCCCTACGTAATTATTCAAACAACTTTGATTTTGCAATCCAAAGCACTAGTTGTAGAGGATGTGATTTGACACGAAAACAGGATTATATGATCATACAAGTTACTAAACCAGGTGCGGAAACCCTAGCTTAGAACAAACTGAAGTAAACTCAAATCAAAACACAATCAAAGTCATTTTAAAGCTTTTCATAGATTAACTCTTTCAAATACTTGATTACAACTCCAATACAGTTAATCTAGCACACACATAAACTCTCTCAAACCTCTCTGGAACACACCTCAAAAACACACACACTAAATGACTCCCTTAAACTTACAAAATCACAAAAACTATATATAGGACCTGCACGTTCGCCCCTTTCATCTGGTCGAACGTGAGACATTTCCACATTCGCCCACTTTCAGTGGTCGAATGTGACTTCTCAGTGTAGTTCCTTCAGATTCGTCCATATGTCTTCTACCTTCGCCCACTTCTTAATCACCTTCGCCCATTCTTGTTACCTTCGTCCCTTCAGCCTCTTCTAACACATGTTAACATATCTAATCACTAGTCGCAAAACGCATCTACAAACTCCCCCTCGACTATTGATTAGATCGTTTTCTATCTTCGTCCATGGCTTTGTTCAGCAACTTAATTCTGAGCAAACTCTTCTGTTCTTTCGTCATCTCAGGCTCTAACCTCCTCTTTACCGGTTTTGACACATTCGCCATCTTCACCATCTTGCCAAGCTTACCCTCCAAATTACTTCCAGCATTAATGTCATAAGCAAAGCAAACACCAACAACTTGTGTGTATTTCTTTGCTTGATCTGCATCGTTCGGCTCATGATGAATCGGATTATAAAAGAGCATGATGATGTCTTCGAAGGTGCAATTAATCAACCACATAGGATCAAATACATGAACATGCTTATATTTGTCCTTTCCATCTCTCAACACGATCACCGCTTCTGCCTTCCTCCAATCATAATACCAGAAAATGAAATCAGCACTGAAGTGTTGAGGCATAGGCATCAAAGGTATCTTTCTCATCACTTCAGGTGCCTTATAAATCAAGGTAACCCGTTTCAACTTGGTTCTGGGATCAATATCCCTGTGAACTTTCCTCCGGGGATATTGTGGTTTGAATCTGTTCCACTTAGTTCTACTTTCCCAAACCAGTTTGTCTGCACACCAACCGACATGTGAATTATTCACTGAAGCACCCGACATTTGGAATCTGCACAAATCTCTAACCGCCCAGTACGGTAGAGTTAGCAAGTCAATGAATCTGTAAAAGTACAAGATTCCAGATTCCCACTTAGCAGCTAGACACTTTAGCCTGCCTAAGTATGTCCATCCTAGAGCTCTTCCTCTAAACTTCGCATTGTGAAACCTATAAAAGTTTCCTTGAGCTTCAGGCTTCGGTCGGTTTTCATCCATCAGTCTTAACTTCTTCAAATAATCCTTCAAATCATCAGTCTTATTTGAAGATTCTGGCAAATCAGCTCCAAGTACTTTCTCTACAAACTCAGCACTCCTCTTCTTTGCCTTTCTTTTTGCAGACGTATTAGGAATCTCAGTAAAATCAGGAAACACCAAGTCTTCATCAGTTTGTCTGAAGTACTGTGGGTATTCCTCATGTGTGATATCCTCTATTTCAACTTCTTCAAATTCAGGGGTGTCTTTATCATCAGAGTGATTTCCAATATCCTTTTCAGGAATGTGTGGAATCGACTCATCAACAATAAATTCTTCAAATGTTTTCCCTACCCTCTGTGCAAGCCCATCTAGGATCTCCTTTGCCACAGATGCAGGTACTTCCCCTTCTTCCAAATCAGGATCGTTATATTCCAATTCGTATCGCATGTCATCAGTTTGGAATATTTCAGCAAAACGACCTGTGAACTCAATGGTCCATTCTCTTCTTTCTAACATGTCCTTATAGACTTGTTTAGCATCGTCAGTCAAGGACCTCACCTTCTCATTCCAAAACACAGTCTCATCAGAATCAACATTCTCACTCTTCTTCTTTGAACTTGACTCACCTGTGTCTTTCTTCTTCTTTGAAGGTGGTCTCTTTTCGAATGTAAACTTCGAAGTATCATCTCCTCCATCATTATCATCACTACTGCTACTCTCATCCTCCTTTTGGCTTCCCGAACCTTCAGCATCATCATCATCATCATTATTATCATCTCCATCATCACTCTTATCCGATTCTTCATCCTCATCATCCTCATCTTCCTCTTTGTCAGATTCAGATGGTTCAAAGTCAACCTGTTCAACTTCTTTCTCTTTATCCTCCTCACCCTCTTTCAATTTGGGTGCAACATTGTACAGATTGTCAATCAGCTCACTAAGGCGTTTGTTCTCAGCTTTCAACTCTTTATTATCTTCTTTAATCGCCTTGTACCTGTTCTTGTTTCTCAAACATTTTCCTTCAAGCTTTTTATTCTTTGCTTCTAGCTTCTTCACCTTCTCGTCAATCTCATCTTGATTTGACTTTAAAGCTACAACTATCTGAAGCATCTTTTCCTCATTCAGCTTGAACTTGGCAATCTCAGCTTGCTGAGCCACTAACATCTTCATCATGTCGTCCATCTTTTTATTCACCTGCTTCATCACATCGTCATCCACAGTGACTTTCTTTGACTTGGACTTTGACTTTGATGGCTCAATTTCAGTTTCTTTTTCTTTCTGAGGCTTTGTAAACATGTTGAGAACATTATCCAGTGCTATATTGAATTGATCCACTGGTAACTTTGTTGCCTCTACAGTCTTTTGTTTCTTAGTGGCTGGTGAAGATTGTTTTGATGACGTTCCAGCTTCAGGTAATCTCTTCCCTCTCAAAAGTTGGCTCAACTCTTTCTCTCTGAGTTGCTTTGTACTTGTTTTCTTGGCCATGGTTTTGTGTTTGGGCTTGGGCAAGTTAACTACCACAGTTTCACCTTCATTCAACTCGTCCAAATTCACAGTTAGCCCTTCATCTTCAGCACCAACAGATTGCTTGCTCTTCTTAGCTTCTTCAATCGATCTGTTAAGTGATTCAGACTCACCAACCAAAGTGGCCTTTTGTTTGGTAGTCCGGACATTTTCAGCATCCGAATCCCACTGTTCTTCAGTCTCTGTTTCTTCTGAATCAACAGACTCTTCATCTACCAAACTTGTACCTTTCTTTGCAGTAGATTTCTTTCTCACAGCTTGTTGTTTTGAACTTCCTTGCTCAGTCTTTCCTTTGCCCTTCCCTTTGGCTCCAGGATTGACTACTTGTCTTTTCCTCTTCGTACTTGCATCAGCATATACTAAAGGATCATCATTGTCACTATCACTATCAGGATGCCTTGCTGTGTTCTTCCCTGGATCATTGTAATCCTCTCTAGCTA
The DNA here is from genome assembly GCA_032199755.1 of Ambrosia artemisiifolia. Taxonomy (NCBI): domain Eukaryota; kingdom Viridiplantae; phylum Streptophyta; class Magnoliopsida; order Asterales; family Asteraceae; genus Ambrosia; species Ambrosia artemisiifolia. Next base: position 34,573,082 of record CM063513.1, read on the forward strand.
AGGCTCCAAACAACCTCCTGTAAGGTGGTCTCTCATTATCAGGCACACCCTTATAACCTTTCATTCTAGCCAAGGTTCTAATATTCATATGATCCATAGCAAGTATCTGTGTTGGATCTTTCTTCAGGTGTGGATACTTGTGATCAAAAATCATCATAAGGAATCTAGGGTAAAGCATGAACTTCTTAACCTTCAACCCTTTCAACATCTCTAACATATGATCTAAAATCATCCCAGCAACGTTAAATGGTTTGTTGAGAGTCAACGCAACCATTAACGAACTCAAACTCTTCCTCATCACGTCGTATCCTCCACTAACACATCCAAACACGTGTATAATGACATGAGCAAAATACTTAAACTGCACTCCCAGTTTCCCTTTGTACATAGAACCATCAGTGATCGGTCCTTTGTATTTCATCCTTAGGAAACAGGCTTTCTGCTCAGTCCATGACAACTCTCTTGGATCCTCACTAACTTCAAACTTGATCTGGAGTGCTTCTCTGATGTCTGCCTCAGTAATAAACATCTCCATTCCTTGAATCTTGCTTTTAATGATCGTCTGATTGTCAAAATAATCATACTTGGCGTTGTTGTAGAAATCCTCAACTATATCCTTGTAGATAATAGTTGGAGTAGCCAAAGCATAAACCACTCTGCATTTTTTCAGGAATTTGATGATCTCTGTAAACTCCACGTTCTTCTCCACATCTCCCAGATACGCGCAACAGTTGTGATTCTTCTCAAACGGCCATTTACTTCCGCTTGATGATTCACCTTCCTGAACAGTTTCTGGGACAGGATCAGGAACAGCAGTCTCCACAGGAATCTCAATATAAAATCAAAAACAAACGTCAAAACACGAAATCGACAAAATTCAAAACTTTAGGATTTTGAAATTCCACATTCGCCCAAAATAAACTGGTCGAATGTAGTAAATTGTGGTTGAATGTACAATCTGATGGTCGAATGTGAAATATTATTTCATTAAAATGTACATTCGCCCGTTTTAGGAATACATTCGCCCACTTAGTTTCACATTCGTCCATTCGATGGACCGAATGTAAAACTTGTTCATACCCAAAATTTGAAAATTTTACAAAACATGTTATTAACCTTTAATTTTGATTCAGATATTGTCTATCATGGCCGACTAAGACTCGTGTACTATCAATTTCCCCTAAAATTCATTTTACATCTGTTTTCAACTGAAATTAGGTTTCTTATCATTTCAATCGATCAAACACTGATTAAACTTTGTTATTAACCTAATTCCTTGTAAACTCTCCCCCTAAAACTGATGTGAAATGAATTTCTATCAAAATTAATCATTAACAATCACTAAAAAGACATAAACCCTAAAACCCGAAGTCCGGTAATAAAACGAATGATTCCGGCTTTGTTACAGCTCCATTACCTGTAATTGTGATATGGAAATGATCAGTAAGATCTAGGGAACAAAACGCACAAGCAAGAAAATCAAAATCAACAAGGTCTGGTATTGATGAAATTTTGAAAAATTTTGAAGTGAGGGTCGAATCTGCAAATGGCTTATGTATAGGCTGCACCTTCGTCCGTTCATAGGGTCGAATGTGGGAATTTTCCACATTCGCCCACAAACTAATGTGCCCGAATGTAAAATATTCACCCGAATGTGAAAATCAAGCAAATACCCACATTCTCCCGTTTTGAAACAACCCGAAGGTAGACAAATTTCCACATTCGTCCCATTTAAGGGCGAATGTAAAATGGAAAACTTGAAAAAATTTGCCAAATCACAAATTCGGATCCCGTTCAACATTTTTCAATCCGTTAAGCTTCCAAAACACAAATTTGCACTTTTAGAATGATACAAAGCCCAGATGGTTTTGTCAAATCTCAGAAATTGACTATCAAGCATCCCCGGTTATCAAAAATAAAGCAGAAATGCAAAAATTTTGGATTTTTCTGAAATTTTATCAAAACACGCCTAAAATATTTTTGGATTTTGTATCTTTTTGACAATAAAAGTAAATTGCAACAAAATAAAATGCATCAAAGTAAATGAAAGCAGTAAACATTTTGTGAAATCCGGTCAGAGGATCATATCAGTTTTCTGAGAAATCTGATCACATCGTTGATCTTTTTGTTTAATATTATCATTAGAAACAGTATGTGACATGGCAATTGCTGATATTGTGGTCCACGTAAGCTCACATGCAGACAATTACGCAATGCTTTAAAATGATACGAGTTAGGTGTATTAGACTAACACGATGTGGTGCCCACACACACACGCAATGCTTTAAAATGATACGAGTTAGGTGTATTAGCAAACTTCTTTTTCTCATCCTCAGCCATGCTCTCCAATGGCACTGGTTCACCTGTGTTCTCCAAAACTGGTGGTGTGTAACCTTTAGCAATCATGTTCCATGCTTCAGCACCTTCCACTCCCATGCCTTCCAAATGTATCTTGAACTTTTTCTGCCACTGATTGTATTCTTGAATCTCCATAAGCTTCGGTGGCCGAGTCCCGCTACCTGAAGACAAATCATTAATCAGTGTGGAAATAGCATTTGTAGTTTGAGTGTTTACCACCGCTGCTGCTACTCCCCAGTAGTCAGATTGTGGTGCTGGAGGTGCACTTTGAGTCATGTAGTTAACCGGCTGCGAAGACTGTGTGCTCGTCTTCTGTGCTGCCACTGTCCATGGGTCCATCACCTGCTGTTGTGGTTGTGTAGTTGTTGGTGTAGGAGTAGTCTGGAAACGCCACATGATCACGAACTTTGAGAAATTCAACACTTAGAAAATTTTCCAAAAACTAACTCTTAGGTTCGCCCAAATGTGCTTCAGGTTCGTCCCTTTTGGTTTCAGGTTCGCCCAGAAATTCTCTCCCGAATGTAAAATCTCACCAGAAAGTGAAAACACACTGATACTTTCCACGTTCGCTCAAAAAGGTTCAGGTTCGCCCCTTTTTGTTTCAGGTTCGCCCGCACGATGTCCCGAATGTGAAAAGTTAGACCCGAATGTGAAAAATTCAACAGAAAAATTCTACGTTCGCCCGAAAATCCCTAGGTTCGCCCAGAAAATCACTCTCCTTCGACCAAAAACTCACACCTTCGACCACTAATGTCCAGGTTCGCCCATTTTGACTTTTGAAAAAACGGTTACACTTTGAAAAACGGTTATTTTGATCTCTGATTTTCAAAAGTTTGTGAATTTGAATAATCTTGATTAGGTTTTGCTTCGGAGATGATTTGGAACAACTTTAATACTTGGAATTTTGAATTTTATCCACAAAATCAACTCTAATTCTTTCAAAAACACTCAAAAACCATTTTTATGTGAAAACAGATGTGAATTGATGAAAATAATGTCCAAATCAGCTCTGAGTTTATCAATTTGTTGTTGTATGATCCTCTACGCTCTGATACCACTTTGTAGAGGATGTGATTTGACACGAAAACAGGATTATATGATCATACAAGTTACTAAACCAGGTGCGGAAACCCTAGCTTAGAACAAACTGAAGTAAACTCAAATCAAAACACAATCAAAGTCATTTTAAAGCTTTTCATAGATTAACTCTTTCAAATACTTGATTACAACTCCAATACAGTTAATCTAGCACACACATAAACTCTCTCAAACCTCTCTGGAACACACCTCAAAAACACACACACTAAATGACTCCCTTAAACTTACAAAATCACAAAAACTATATATAGGACCTGCACGTTCGCCCCTTTCATCTGGTCGAACGTGAGACATTTCCACATTCGCCCACTTTCAGTGGTCGAATGTGACTTCTCAGTGTAGTTCCTTCAGATTCGTCCATATGTCTTCTACCTTCGCCCACTTCTTAATCACCTTCGCCCATTCTTGTTACCTTCGCCCCTTCAGCCTCTTCTAACACATGTTAACATATCTAATCACTAGTCGCAAAACGCATCTACACTAGTCGCACATTATGCACTAACAAACTCCCCCTCGACTATTGCTTGGATTGACTTCGTGCTTCGTCCATCTGTTTGTTCATCAGTTTAATCCTAAGTTGTTTCTTCTGATCTTTCGTCATCTCGGGCTCAAGCTTTCGCTTTGTCGAATGTTTCGGCACTTTGTTCATCTTTACATTCTCACCGAGTTTCTTCTCCAGATTACTTCCTGAATTGATGTCGTATGCAAAACAAACTCCAACAACCTGTTGATACTTTTTAGCTTGATCTGCATCCTTCGGTTCACAATAGATTGGGTTGTAGTATAACATGATGATGTCTTCAAAAGCACAATTAATAATCCACATCGGATCAAAAACATGTATCTTCTTCTAAGCGCCCTTTCCATCTTTCAACACAATCACTGCTTCTGCTGTTCTCCAATCATAATACCACATAACAAATTCAGAGCTAAAATGTTGCCGAATCGGCATTAAAGGTATCCTCTTCATTACAACTGGAGGTTTATACTTTAACGTCACTTTCTTCAAACCTGTGTTGGGATCAATCTCCTTATGCACTTTTCTCTTAGGATACTGTGGTTTAAACATACTCCACCTCGTTCTGCTCTCCCAAGATAGTTTATCAGCATACCAACCAACTGCATCATTATTCACTGAAGCACCAGACATTATGAACCTGCATACATCTCTCACCGCCCAATACGGTAGAGTCTAAATGTCATGGAATCTGTAGAATTACAGAATTCCTTTCCCCCATTTCACTGCTATGCACCTCAAATATCTCAGATATTTCCAACCTGGAGCTCTGCCTATGAACAATTAGTTGTGAAACTTATAGAATCCACCCTGTGCTTCAGGTTTTGGTCGTTTATCGTCCATTTCCATCAAATTCTTTAACAGATTCTTCAAACTATCACTCTGTTCAGTTGTTGGTTTCTGATTACCCTCTCCAAACACATTTTTTCATGAAAGTATCACTCTTCTTCTTCGCTCTGTATTCTGCTTCTTTCATGTTTACTTTAGTAAAGTCTAGAAAAACTTCATTACTCGTATCTCTGAAGTATTCAGGATATTCCTCGTGAGTTATATCCTCTAATTCAATCTCTTCCTTCTCAAAAGATTGTTCATCAGAATGATTTCCTGTATCCTTTTCAGGAATATCAGGTATCACCTGTTCTGCCATAATCTCTTCAAGTGTCTTTCCCACTTGCTGCACAATACCTTCAAGTATGTCTTTAGACACAGCAGCAGACACTTCTCCCTCTTCAATATCTGGATCGTTGTATTCCAACTCAAACCTCATATCGTCAGCTTCAAAAATCTCAGGAAACTTTCCTGTGAGCTCGATTGTCCAGACTTTCTTGTTCAGCATCTCTTTATACAATTTCTTATCATCATCAGATAAAGATTTAATCTTTTCTGTCCAGAAAATATCATCATCACCATCTACGTTCCCACCAGACTTTTTCTTGGAACTAGATTGACCTTCACTTCCTTTCTTACTCTCTCTCTCTCTTCAAAACTAAACTTACTCGCATCATTATCATCATCATCATCATCATCACTACTACTATCATCCTCATCATTCTTTTCACACCAGATTTCCCATCAGCGTCATCATCATCAGATCCATCATCGGATTCATCATCATATCCTTCATCTGATGAGTCCTCAAAATCTACTTGCTCTTCCTCTTTCTCCTCTTCCTCTTCACCATCTTTAAGTTGAAGAGCTTCATTATAAAGTTTGTCTAACAACTTGTTCATCCTCTCATTATCTTTAATCAACTTCTTGTTCTCATCCCTCATTCCTGTAATCAATCTCCTGTTTGTTTTGCTACGATTATCAATTTCATCTTTTTCCTCTTCTAATTTCTTTAACTTCTTCTCTAACTCATCTTGATTCTCTTTTGCTGCCACAACAATCTGCAACATCATTTCTTCATTCTTTGTAAACTTCTCAATCTCAGCTTGTTGTGCAGTTATAATCTTCATCATCTCTTCCATTCTCTTATTCACCAATTCCATCACATCATCAGAAACAGAAACTTTAGGAACGGGTGATGAAGCTTCAGGGGCTTTCTGTTTCTTCTGGAATAAGTTCAGAACATTCTGTAAAGTAGTATCCAAATTAGGAACCACTTCAACTTCGGTAGTAGTCTTCTTTTGTTTCTTTGCTACTGGAGAAGTAACTTTTGATGAAGTTCCAACATCTGGGACTTTCTTTCCCTTTAACAACATCTCAACTTCCTTCTCTCGCCTTTTCTTAGGATTCTCTTTCACATCCCTTTTAGACATTGTCTTGTATTTGGGTTTCTTCTGCTTAACAACAACAGAAGAACCATTAAAATCATCAGCACCAAGACCAAGATCCCCTTCTCCTCCTTCTAAATTAATAGGACCTTGTTCTTCAATTGTCCTGTTTAGACTTTCAGACTCTCCAACTATAGTGGCCTTGGGTTTAGAGATCTTTACGGTCTCATCAGCAGAATCCCATCTCTCATCTTCCTCTGTTTCTTCAGAATCAACAGAAGATTCTTCATCAACTAGCTGAGTACCTTTCTTTGTAATACTTTTCTTTCTTTTAGTCTGTTTCTTAGCCTTTTCAACCTCATCAGCCTTTGCTTTGCCCTTCCATTTGGCTCCAACATTCTTTACTTGTCTTTTTCTTTTCATTATTGCATCAGCATGAACTAATGGATCATCAGTATCAGACTCACTGTTAACATGTCTCGCCTTGTTCTCACCCGGATCCTTGTATCCTGGATTAATCAAGTGACCAAACAAATTCTTGTGAGGTGGTTTCTCATAATCAGGAACTCCTTTGTAACCCTTCATTGTAATCAAGGTCTTCAAATTCATATGATCCTGAACTAAAATCTTTGTGGGATCTTTCTTCAAAGTTGGATACTTATGGTCAAAGATCATCTGCAGAAACCTAGGATACAATAGAAACTTCTTCGTCTTCAATCCCTTCAGTGGTTCAAGCATGTGATCAAGTATCATCCCCGACACATTGAATGGTTTATTCAACACTAATGCAACCATTAGAGAACTCAAACTCTTCCTCATCACGTCATAACCTCCACTCACAGTACCAAACACAAGAATAATGACATGAGCTAAATACTGGAATTGCGGACACAATTTCCCTTTGTTCAATGCACCATCTGTAATTGGTCCGTTGTACTTCATTCTAAGAAAGCATAACCTCTGTTCTATCCATGAAAGGTTTCTAGGATCAGTCGGTTCCTCATCTCTTAGCTTCAAAGCTTGTCTAATGTCATCTTCAGTAATAATTGCAATCTCCCCCTAAATGCTACTGACTATTGCAGTCTTAGCATCCCAGAAATCATAACGAGCGTTTCTCCAGAAATCTTCAATATGATCCTTATAGATAATAGCAGGTGTTGCAATAGCATCTATAACTCGGCTTCTTCTGAGAAAATCAACAATGCCTGAAAACACTGTAAGTTTCTGCACTTCTCCTACAAACGCACAGCAATTGTGGGCACTCTCAAATGGAAATTCCTCCAGAACTTCTTGAACTGGAACCTCTTGCACTGGAACTTCAACATTCTCAGCTTGTGGTTCAGCCATTTGAATATCTGTAAACACGACACATTGAAAATTCGTTAAAAACGGACAAAATCGACAAAAAATTGAAATTTGGTTTTCAAGTTTCTACATTCGCCCCAACGTGCGTACGAACGAAGAATATTTGAAGTACGAAAGTAAGAAAATGGTTCGAATGTGAACTTTCATAGACAAATTTCCACATTCGTCCATTTCATTTACATTTGTCCCTTTGAAAAGCTTCATTCGACCGAATAAAGTCACATTCGACCCTTTTCTTCTGGTCGAACGTGTCTGTTCAAAGACCAAAAATCAAACTTGCAATCCAGCCTGTTTAAACATCTAATTTTCATTTGTTTGTCTCCTACACTGACCGACTAAACATTTTAAGCAATCAATTGTAACTATTGTTCAATTTTAGATGATTTTTAATCACAAACTAGGTTTTAACCTGTTTTAATCATTAAACTCTATCAATTGATCTGTTAAAACACTTGTTTGTTGTCTATTCTCCCCCTAAAATCATCTGAAACTAAAACCTAATGAACAATTATGATTAAGAACAACTAAAAATGGTCCAACAAACATCGGTAAGGGTTCGAATACAAAAAATCCTAATCCTGACATGATTAAACGTCCATTACCTGCAAACTTTAGATCAAAATGATCAGTCTAGGTTGAAAATTTTTGAAATTTTTTTTAGTGAGGGTTCGAATGAAGAGAAGTGGTTTTATAGGCTGCTACATTCAACCAAATATGCTGGGCGAATGTGAAACTATTTCCACATTCGACCCTATTTAAAGGTTCGAATGTGGACCTAGGGTTCGAATGTATATTTATACAACTGAACACTCACATTCGTCTGTTTAAAAGGTTCGAAAGTAACTAAAATTCCACATTCGACCCAACTAAGGGGCGAATGAGAATTGGAATTTTTGAAAATTTACCAAATCTCAAAATTGAATCCCGTTCAAACATTTTTCAACATTTTAAGCCTCAAACATTCATTAGTTCACATTTAAATTTTACAAAACTCAAATTGGTTCATCAAGTTTCAGAAAATGACCATCAAACACCATCGGTTATCAAAAATAACTCAGAAATGTAAAAATGTTGGTTTTTCTGAAATTTTTGTTAAAACACACCTAAAATCTTTTTGAGTTTGTGTATCTTTTTGTAAAAACAAATGTAAAATGCAGAAATGTAAACACAAAGCAGTAAATGTTTTGTGATTTCCAGTAAGAGGATCATATTAGTTATTTGAGAAATCTGATCACACCGTTGATCTTTGTTATATATTATCATTAGAAACAATGTGTGATCCGGCAACTGCTGATATTGCTATCCACATAAACTCACATGCAGACTGTTATGCAGTGCTTTAAAATGATACGCTATTAGATGTATTATACTAACACGTTTATGGTTCCCACGCACACGACATACTCCCGTATCAAGGAATTTATACAAAGCTTCGTCGTAACGCGTGATTATGCCAAATGTTATCCGTTATGTTACAAGATATATAGCACAGAGGTGTACAGGTCAGCGAATGAATGCAGCAAAGTAACATGTGCATATATACCAGGTTGAGGCTGATATCAATCACAGATTTTCATCAGCAAATTGATACGATGCAATTAATGATCTTTAATCAATAATAAACATGAAGTTCCTCAATTCGGTAACTTTTCGGTTTTGGCATTAAAGCACTTTTAGCAAATATTCTGATTGAGTCTAGGTCCGTAAATTAATACGACAAAAGTTCAATCAGAATATCCCGGATAACAAGTAACCTAACGACCCAAAACATCAGATTTTGGCAACCCTATCAAATGAAATTACGGTACTAAGACCATATGCCCATGAGGTGTATAGCCACTAACGTGTAGTTCGTAATGTTTGTATCACTAATGCACGCAATAATAGGTCTACGAAGCCTATCAGCACATCACACGAAATCAACACACGCCTCATATTGCATTACATTTCTTTAGCATGTGTCAGATCCCCACTGATGTACTATCATTTCCTTTTTTATTCCTGGAAATCATTTTGGGTTTTTCTATTTTTATGGCTTTTTGGATTTTTCAGTGTTTTTGGTTTTTCTGAATAAAGACTCCCCCTAAAATGTAAAACATATTTTTGGATTTTTGAATTTTTCTGAAAACAGTAAAAACGTAAAAAAGAATTGAAAAATAAAAAGTGATAAACCGAGGTGATGATCAGTCTTTTTTCTCTTTTATACCGTTAGCTTTTAAAAGATAATCGAATCGGGATTTATCAAAAGCTTTGGTAAAGAGATCCGCCCTCTGATAATCAGTGTGGATTTTGACAATGTCAATCAACTCTTTTGCATAGCAATCACGGATAAAGTGATATTTAATCCGGATGTGCTTAGCTTTCGAGTGATTGACTGTGTCTTAAGTTAATGCAATTGCGGCCTCGTTGTCACAATGAATAGGGGTTTTTAGAAATTGCAAACCGTAATCAACCATCTGCTGCTGAATCCACAGAACCTGTGAGCAACAACTTGATGCCGCTACATATTCTGCTTCGCAGGTAGATAGGGTAACTGAAGTCTGCTTCTTACACTGCCAGGTCATGATCCTGCTCCCCAAGAATTGACATCCAGCAGTTGTGGATTTGCTGTCCTTGTCACAACCACCCCAATCTGCATCACTAAAAGCAATGAAGTCAAAATTATCATCATTAGGGTACCAAAGTCCACTCGACGGACAACACTTCAGATATCTTAGGATTCGCTTGACTGTCGTTAGGTGACTTTGTTTCGGCTTCGATTAGAAACGTGCGCAGAGACATGTAGCAAACATTATATCTGGCCTTGATGCAGTGAGATACATCAAAGATCCGACGATTGCTCTGTATGTAAATGGGTTTGTCAGCTCCCCCTTAGCGTCAACTCCAATCCCGTGATTAGGTTGAATTGGGGTATCCATCGGCTTTGAATCTTCCATCTGGAACCGGCTCAAGACTTCAGATATGTATTTGGTTTGATGAATAAAGATCCCCCTTGGTCTTTGATCCACCTGCAAGCCGAGGAAAAACTGCATTTCTCCCATCGCACTCATCTCGAACTTTTCCTGCATCACTTTTTCAAAATCTCTGCATAGAAGTTCGTTAGTAGAGCCAAAAAATAATATCATCTACATATATCTGGACGAGAAGCAAGTCATCCCCTGTTCTTTTGGTGAACAGTGTGCAATCTACCAAGCCTCGTTTGAATGCTTTGGATAGCAGGTACGTGCTTAGCTCCTCATACCATTGACATGGAACCTGGTGCAACCCGTAAAGAGCTTTGTTGAGAATGTAAACCTTATCCCGGTGGATAAGATCTTCAAAGCCTGGAGGTTGACCGACGTAGACCTCTTCCTTGACCAAACCATAGAGAAACGCGCTTTTGACATCCATTTGGTACACCTTGAATTTCTTATACGAGGCACACGCTAGAAACATGCGGATAGCTTCTATATGTGCCACAGGTGCATATATCTCATTATAGTCAATTCCTTCAACTTGATGAAAACCTTGAACTACCAACCGAGCTTTGTTTCTCATGATAACGCCTCTGTCATCTTTCTTGCATTTGAATACCCATTTAGTTCCAATCTTTTTCCTTCCCGGAGGTAAATCTGTAAGTGTCCAGACGCCTAATTTCTGGAACTGCAACAACTCTTCCTGAATCGCCTCTACCCAAGCATCATCCAAAAGAGCTTCCTTGTACGTCCGCGGCTCAACCTGCGAAACATAACAAGCAAAGGACCAATCATTCTGACAACCAGATTTTTGAATTTTTGCATATAAAGCTAAAGCGCCAAGATTTTCAGGTGAGTTTGCACTACGAAGTTGTCCTCTAGTAATGACACTGTTGCCAGGGTCACCAATAACTTGCTCGAGCGGGTGAATACGATGAATCCGAGATTCCGGATGATCAGGTACTGTCACTCCCGTCTGAGTAGTCAAATTCTCCACTGAATCCAGATCATTACCCGTGTTAGACGATGAAGCAACATCTGGATTTGGGTTCACTGGTGGTGCCTCTGTCGCATGATCTAGAATAGCTTCACTAAAGTCTTCATCATCTTCCGATTCTGAAGTATCGAGTGTAGTTGAAGTTTCTTGGAACACTTCTTCTTCTGCTGCAGGAACATTGGTATCATTAGAAGCTGTTGCAGGAGTTACGGTGATCGGACGCACCAACGGTGAAGTCGCCGCGTTCTCACACTCGTAAAGTAATCGTAGAACAGCCTCTTCAACCAAGCTATCTAGATTGAATGATTCAAAGAAATCTTTGTAATCAAACATCGAGTCAGGACCATTTCCCTGTACGTTCTGAGTATATCGTTGAACCTCAACATTTGCCCAATCCTCCACCTGACGAGTTCTTTTGCTGAATACCCATTTGAGCGGGGTTGCATACCAAAAAAGTCTCTCTTAAGCTTCTGGACTAAACTTTTCACCTGGATTCAACATTGTACACGGAGCCCCAAATGGTTCTAGATACTCCAAGTTCGGCTTTCGTCTGTTCAACAGTTCATAAGAAGTTTTGCCAAACTTCTTCACTGTTAACACACGATTCAGTGTATAACAAGCTGCGTAGATAGCTTCATTCCAGAACATTACTGGAAGGTTGGAATCCGCGAGCATTGTTTTTGCCGTTTCTATTAGAGTCCTGTTTTTCCTCTCAGTGACACCGTTCTGTTGTCGGGTATACGGAGCAGAATATTCATGATGTATTCCTTTATCTTCACAAAGAGCATCCATCTGTGCATTTTTGAACTCCGTCCCACTATCAATCCGAATTCTTTTAATCTTTAACTCGTAAACATTCTCCAATCGAGTGAACGAAACTTTTAAATTGTTAAACGTGTCACTTTTATGTTGTAAGCACATCACCCACGAGAATCTTGAAAAATCGTCAGTAACCACAAGACAGTAAAGCTCTCCGACATTACTCTTACGTTTGAAACGTCCGAATAGGTCCATGTGCAAACGCTCAAGTGGCATTTCAACAGAGTTCACTTTCTTCGGTTTGTGAGACTGTTTGTGCTGCTTACCCTTCTTGCAACTCACACACTTGTCGTTGAGATGAAAGTGTTTGAAATTAACGCCTTCGACAAGCCCATTCTTCACCAAATGATTCATTTTTCTGAGGTGAATGTGTCCCATCCTTCTGTGCCACATTATAGATTCTTTCTCTGTAGCCTTTGATAAGAAACACGTGACTTGGCCCTGAGTTGTCATCGCTTTCGACATATCAAGAATGTAAAGATTATTAACTCTTGGTGCCTTCAGCATGATCCACTCCTTTGGAATAACAAAGCCTGGTTTGAGAATATTACAAGATTTGTCGTCGAAATGCACAGAAAATTGTTTGTCGCAGATTTGGCTCACACTTAACAGATTTGTAATCAATTTGCTTCACATAGGAAATCCTCTCAAAACTCACTATCCCATTACTCACACTTCCCTCCATAGTGATGTAACCTCCTTTATTTCCAGCAAACGCTACATAGCCTCCATTGATATTTTTTACATCAAATAGCAGCACTAAATCACCAGTCATGTGGCCTGAAGCTCCACTGTCAACAATCCAGAGACTGCTAACAGGGCAAGCTGAAGCTCCCTGCACACATCAAGGAAAAACATTAGTTCTTTCGGGGGACCCAAGCCTGCTTGGTCTTGGGTCTTTGAACATCAGCTTTCAAAGATTCATTTACAGAAACATTAGGCTTTGAATCGACCTTTTCCTGATCGTTCAAACCTTTCTCACTTTGAGGTTTTTCATTTGGTTTTGAAGTTGAAGCACCTGGAGATCCCTTTGGTGACCAAGATTGTTCCGAACGTTTTAGAATCCTGATCTGAGATTTGGAGTCTCAGTCGGTTTCTTAGTATCGTTCTTAAAAGCAACTTTCTTAGTTACCTTCTCTGATTTAACAGAGACAGGTCCAACTGTCGACTTAACAGCAGGTTTTAGAGGAACCTTTTGTTTTTCAACCGTTGTTTTTTACCATAGGTTTCTTCAAAGGTTTTTCCATAGCAATTCGGTTTCGACGATCATAGTTGTATTGACGATTATCCCTTCTTTGATAAAAACTGCTTTGATTATAAAACGGTGCTGGTTGAGGGACAAATCGTCTTTGAGGATAACTATGATTATCAACCGTATTTTTATAGTTTTGCCTCATCTCCACTTCGTGCCTCTTGTGTCTCACGTACGGGCAGTGAGCAACTAAATGCCCTCTCTCCCCGCACTTAAAACACGCACGGTATTCCTCAAAAACATTCTGAGCATGTGGCTTAGCAAATGAATTGATCGGATATTGATCATCCACACATCGGCGTCTTAAACTCTCAGGAGCTGGGTCCTTTGAGTAAGCCGGCTCAAGAAAACCATTTGCCTTCTCTTTTGGCTTGATGAACTCAGTGACATGAACCTTAGGTTCTCTTGGAGTATCCAGATAGATTTTCTTTAAAATTTCTGGTGGTACATCATTGGTCCTTTCGTGTTTAGGAAACCAGATAGTACTTTCTTGCTAGATCTTTTCGATTTTAGAATAATTTGCAAATTTAATTGGATACACCTCGTCAGAGATGATTTTATCAGAACCTTCCATCCGATAAAATACTTTGACTGGTTTATCAACTGATTCATTTTTAATTTCTTTCTTTACTGATTGATTGACACGATGAGCATTTGCCATCGGATGTGAAATCTGAGAAGGTGATAAAGGTTCATTGGTGATAATGTGATTTTCCTTAGGAATATCACTCACTTTCTCAGATTCTTCATTTTCAGTGTCAAAATCATCAGTTACAGCAGTTACGCCTTCATCATTCAACCCCAAAATCGGTCGTACATCGGAATTTAGATCTCCAACACTAGAAGTGTTAGATTCATCTTCCGATGCAGAATTAGATTTGACTGAACTCTCTGGTGTTATTGAGTGACAATTGTGATTCTCAAATAACATTGGGGATGGAACAGCCTTGTAATTTGCGTTACCGGGTTGTGATGGCTCTTCAATGATATGGTCAACCACATATGCAATTTGTTTATAACTTTCAAGCTTTTTGTTGGCCTTTTCTGCAAAGCATTTGATGGTGGCCATTTCTAACTTTGTTTCTTCAAGTTCGTTATATAATTGTTTATTGCCAGTTGTTTTAAAGAAAGAGTTTTCTTTAAGTCAGAAATGTCCTTTTTATAACCATCAAGTACTTTGTTAAACTCTTTGGCTTCCTTGCGATACGATTGACAATTGATTATCGCACTCTCAAGTTGAACCTTGAGTTGCTTGTTCTCATCTGTCAACCTATCACAAGTACCACAATATTTGTCACTTTTCATATCAGTAGTGGATTCAGAACTTACCTTTTTCGGAGGATCAGTCATAGCCATGAGAGCAAAATGAGCTTCCTTTCCAGCAAAGAACTTTGAATAGTCAATTCTGGTGAAGGCATCATCCACAATACATGACTTCCGAGTCATAAGAAAATCAGCTTCGGCCATGAGTTGATAGATCTCATCATCTAATGAATTAACACTTGCTTCCGAATCTGTTTCACTCTCCGAGTCTGAATATACTGAATCATTCTCTTCAGGAATATCAGTGACTGAATCGATAACAATTCCTGAAGGCTTCTCATCATGTGTTTCTTCAATTGGATCAGCAACAGAAATATCCAGTTTTTCATCCAACTCCTCAATCTCTTCTTCAGAAACACTCTCAGTCTCCAAAATCTCTCCAACTATCTCTGACTCCTCTAAGTCAATCTTCTGCGCAACACAAGCTACATTCCCAGATTTTACCTCTTCAACACCTAGTTGCATCCCCGTCCAGTCATATCCTTCATCTTTTTGAATCACCAATGCCTGATTTTGATTTTCTGTCTATTGTTGGTCATTTGGTGTTGTGATAGGAATGATGGTTCTGGTTGGGTTATGTGGTGTTTGAGTTTGAGTGTGATTAGGTGTAGTTGTTTGTCTAGCAGAGTTGTTCTGTGAGGTGTTTTGTCGGTTTTGGTAATTGTTTTGATTTTGATAATTGTTGTTGTTTTGGCTTTGATAGGTAACTTGGTTTTGAGATTGGGACGGTTTTGGTAATTTGTGTTAAATGAATTTTGGTTACCTTGTTGAGCTGGCTATGTGCATTCTCTCTTGAAATGACCTTTACTACCATAATTGAAACAAGTAACGTTGGCTTTGTTGAAGCCATATGTGGTGTTTGGTGAAGTGGTCAAATCAGTTCTTCCCGTCTTCTCAACAAACTCAGTTGCTCGTCTCATAACACTAACAAAAGCCCATTGTATATCAATAAGCTCCATCTCCTCTTTATCAATCTGAGCATAGTCTTCCTGGGTTAGATTGTTGTTCCCAATCTGACTAGGTACCAACTCGTTATAAGAAGCAACCATTGCTGAAACCAAAGCAACATGATGTTGAGCAACCTCAACTGTCACATTGTTCATGTTGGATGTCTCCAACACTATTGGACTTTGACCTGCATGGTTTTGATTCATCTGAGGAATGTAAGATTGTTGTTGAGCTTGATTCATGTTTGCTGTGTAGAATGCTGCTTGTTGCATTGGTGATATAGGTGATACGAACGAATTTGTTTATGATCATGGTTGTGGTGTATATGATGGTGGTGTGTAGGATGAAGTTTGAGCAAGGTAATTAATTGGGTTTTTGGGTGGTTCCATAACACATGAAACACAAGCAATATGAGGAGCGACTGTACCACCAACACTCGAGCTTGCCACAGTAGAAGATGTACTCGCATGATACAATTCTAGGTTCTGAGGAATTTGTGACCTCTTTGCTTTCCACTTCTCTTCTAACTCTTTGTTCTCTAATTTCTGAATCAATTCATTGATGGTCTAGTATTTATAAGCATCCTTCTCCTTTAACACCTCAATATGTTGATCCCAATACGGTGGTAACGAATCAGCAATTTTATCCACCAAGTCTGACATTGGAATCTGAATCTCATAGTTGGACAACTCAGTTAACAAATGACAATATCTCGGAGTCAGCTCCTTCAGACTCTCGTTTCTAACATAACTGAAGTTCTCAAATTCCTTCTTCAACTCTTCTATCCTCAACCTTCTGGTTTTCTCATTCCCATCGTCACGATTCTTCAACATATCCCACAGTTGTTTGGAAGTTGTACAAGATCCAAACTGGTGTAGAAGATCATTAGTAATACCTTGGGTTAGTTGAGAATACGCCTTTTTCTCCACCGCAAATTTCTTCTTTTCATCTTCAGCTAAACTCTCAAGCGGAATTGGTTCACTGGTATTCTCTAACACTGGTGCAACATATCCCTTAGCAATCATCTGCCACGCCTCAGTACCTTCAAGTCCCATTCCTTCCAAATAAATCTTGAACTTTTTCTGCCATTGATTGTACTCTTGCATCTCCATCAGCTTCGGTGGTCTGTTCCCACTACTTGAGGACAAATCATTTATTAGAGTAGATATAGCATTTGTAGTTTGAGTGTGTACCGCAGCTGCTGCTACACCCCAGTAATCAGTCATCGATTGTTGTGGTGGTTGAGCAACATTCTGTGGAACCGAACTACTCATCGCGAGATAATTGATCGGCTGTGATGGTTGAGTATTCGACTTCTGAGCAGCTACAGTCCAAGGGTCCATGGTAACTTGTTGTTGTTGTGTTGTACCAGGCCTAGGCGTTGTCGGAAATCCCCACATATCGTCTTTGAAGTTGGAAATACGAAAACACTTAGAATAATTTCAACAAATTTCTATGTTCGTCCCTTTTGGTGAATACGTGGGTACGAATATGAAAATACACCAGTTTCGCCCCAAAAATCTGATACGAATGTAGAAACTGAACAAGCAAACTCACTTTCGACCAAACAAAAACCCACTTTCGACTTCGCGTTGTGTCGAATGTACCAAATTGACTCGAATGTGAAAACACAACACAAACAACATCCAGGTTCGACCAAAAACTATCACTTTCAACCTAAAATAGTTAGGTTCGACCCTCAAAAACACACGTTCGACCCTTTCTCTCTAGGTTTGACCTGACCCATTTGAAAAACGGTTATTCTTTGAAAATCAGTTATTTTGATCCCAAATTTTCAAAAGTTGATGAATTTTGATGATGTTTATTACGTTTTGCTTCGGAATTGATTTGGAACAACTTTAATGAATCAACAACATGATTTTATCCATGAAATCTTATCCAAATCATTCAATTTTCATCAAAAAACCACTGTTCTTTGAAAACAAAAAAATTTTGATCAATTTTGGGTCCAAATCAGTTCAAAAACTATCAAATTGTTGTTGTATGATCTGTATAGGCTTTGATACCACTTTGTAGAGGATCGTTTTGTCAAAAACAGATTAGTTTGATCATACAAGTCTACCAATCTAGGTGCGGAAACCCTAGATCAGTTACAATATGATAGTTATCGAATCAAACAACCAAATTCACGTTTTCAATATCCATTCTCAATAATTACTTGTCAAAAGATGTTAACAATAATGTTTACAAGTCAAACACACAGTTTCAGAATAAACATAAACCCTAGAGAGCACCTAGACTGAACACACTCAATAAAATGACAAAAGTTACATCATAAAATAAACTTCAAGCTTATATAGGTCTGCAGGTTCGCCCATTTATCTAGGTCGAATGTGGAAGTTTTCCACATTCGCCCTCTGCTGCAGTTCGAACCAGGAATCATTCTTCATTCGTCCAGTCTGTCTCTACCTTCGTCCCAATATCCTACATTCGACCCTGTGATTTTCCACATTCGCCCCTACGTAATCATTAAAACAACTTTGATTTTGCAATCCAAAGCACTAGTCGCACATTATGCACTAACAACAATCAAAGAAAAATGTTATTTTTATCCATATGCTCCTCTATGGTCTTAATAAATAGACATGGGCGTATGTGAAATAATGTGTTTTCCACCCTTGAAAGGTTAGGAGGCATATTATTATTTAGGTTTTGATTTTTTTTTGCTTTTTAGATTGTTATTTTGTATCGTTTTCCTGTATTTTCTTTTTTTTATTAGAAGACTTCTATCTTTTTTATTTGTAAACTGTTTTTTTTTTGTGGTGTTTTACCCATATGTAGGTGTTGTCGTATACTTCTTTTCATTGTTTTTTGTTTCTTCTTTGTTCTGATGATGCTCACAACAAATATCAATCTGTAGGGTTTGGTTGCTAGAAGGATTTTTTTTATGTTTCCTTGTATTTCAATGTAGTTTGATAACT
The DNA here is from genome assembly GCA_032199755.1 of Ambrosia artemisiifolia. Lineage (NCBI taxonomy): Eukaryota > Viridiplantae > Streptophyta > Magnoliopsida > Asterales > Asteraceae > Ambrosia > Ambrosia artemisiifolia. Next base: position 34,591,871 of record CM063513.1, read on the forward strand.
CACATATTGTAATTCTGTTGTTATTAAAGTAGTTTTTTAGGGATATTTGTATTTATTCTTTTATAAGTCTTCCATTTTGTATTTTATTTCTGTTAAATTTAATGTTTAATTCAAAATTTTGAAATTGTAAAAATATTTTTGAATCGTATAACTGCTGTTTCACAAATTTGTTGATTACTCAACAGATTTTGATAAACAGTTTAATGAAATTTCCGTTGAACGTTTAAGAGTAATAATTTAAAAAATATGTTCATATTGCTAAATAGTGTCTGTGTTCGTATTAAAATTTGTATTTTAAAAAATAAAGAATTTGAAGAGTTGTTTCAGTGGGAAAATTATCTAAACAGTTGAATTTACATCTGAACAGAGGCTTGATTTGTTTGTAGATTTATGTTGGCGTCGTTGTAATAGTCAGTTATTAAACATCTGATCAATATTATTAACTGCTGTTTTTTTATGAAACAAACGTTACGAGACAGATGTTACTAAACAGTTTTTATTTACAGTAGACAATTGGCTTCGTTATGTTGAATTTAGTAAACAGATCTTAAAGTAATTGTCATTAAGAAACAGAGAGATGGTAATAAACAGTGCTTTACACTTAAAACATACATAATAAAAAGCATATCTATTACATAAAATAATAAATTAAAATGTCAAAAACCCTTTGTTTCTTTTTCAGAATCTCGCTTGAAATATCTTTTTTTAAGTCTATCAATGCTTCATGAATGTTGTTGTCCATTTGTAGTTGTTGAGTCAAGTAGTCTTCTATCTTTTCTCTCAAAGTAGTTGGAGGTTCATGCAAAATCATATCTAGCATGCCAATGTTTGTCCATGATTGTTCCTTAACTATTTCTTCCATCTTCTCTACTTGATTTCTAGCATGTTCGTCTTTTCTACTTTTCTTCAGTAAGCAAGTGCTGAATATTGACTTAATGTCTGATGTATCATCAAAATGATAGTGTGATCTGTTTGCCATTTTTGTAGATGAAGTTTATTATATGTACTGTGTGGAATTTATAGATAAATTTTAAGTTTTGATATCAACATATTTATAGAAATAATTTTGAAAGATAATTAATTTCACGCGATATTCGGTACAACTTATACTTTATTATTTCAACTATTCGTTTTCTAAAGAATTCATGTATTTATGTTTCAGAAGTTGTATATACTCTTTATATACTATAAACGTATAGAAATTAAATAATCATTATAACAAAACTTTTCGTTTAACACGTTAACTCAAGTATAATAACTATACTACGCTATGACCTTTCATTTCATGCAGTTTAAATGTATAAATTAGTAAATAAATCACGAATTTCATTATAAACCTTTTTAACATTTACATCTGAGTATTCATCAATAGAATCAATGGCAGCCTCAATTAATAAGAAAGAACATGTTTAAGTGGGAATATTATAAACCTTTGTGTTTGTATGGAAATTTGTAATTAAAAAAATAAATAATTTAAAGAATTGTTTAAGTGGGAATATTATCTAAACAGTTGAATTTACATCTGATTTAATCAACAGTGTTTAAAACACAGTCTTTTAAAAATATGTGTGATCTCAACAGAGCATTACAGTTAGCGTATTTACGTTTTTTTCATAGCAGACGATTGGTTTCGTCTGTTCGTTTTCTAAAGAATTTGTCTATTTAATGTTTCCCAAGTTATAACAAAACTTTTCGTTTAACACATTAACTCAAGTATAATAACTATATACTACGGTATGACGTTTCATTTCACGCATTTTAACGTTGATTCTATTTATTTTTCCTTCCACAGATTACACAATCTGTTGGCAAAAATATAGAGAAACTTAGTTTGGACAACAACTGTTTATACGACAACAGATGTTATAAATAGGCCCAAAAATAATGATTACGATTTTGAACTTACTTTATTATCATTATTATTTTATTTATTATTGTTGGGTCTGCTGACCTGGAAAAGAACAGATGATTGAAAGCCAAAATATTCTACTCTTCTAATTTTGAATAAAATAGTACTTTATACAAGAATCCTCCCAAACGACTGATGACACTAATTGCTGATACTAAAGTGCTGCTGGACAAAATTGTTGCTGGACAAAATTGCTGCTGATTGAAGAAACAACTGATGATCAAAGTGCTGACAAGGAACCAAGAGAAAATGCTAAAAAAGACTAAAGGTCTGTTGGAGCCAACAGCACTTAGGCTCCAACAGATGTTCAAGACCAACAGAGTTTCTTTTTACAGTTGTTTACTCATTAGCGGTTTAGGCAATGTAATAGTAGTTTTACCTAGCAGATGTTTTATGTTGTTATGTCAGTTAGCTGTCATTGTCTAGGTGACGTCAGTCTTAAGTCATCAGAGCTTTGGTTTGTCTATAAATAGAACAGCGCCTATACTGTTCTATTCATCACTTCACACATTCTCTTACACAGACAAAGTTATTGAGTGATTAGGCTGAGGGGGAGAATCGTAATAACTTGTACTCAAATCTGTGATGACTGATATATAGTACTTCTTTGAAAGCAATTGTTCCATTTGTTAAGATTTATAGTTTATATTCCGCTGCACTTTCCATCTTTATAATTCATTCATTAGTTTCATTACTTAAACAATCTTAACAAGTCAAACTCAGATCCTAACAATTGGTATCAGAGCTTGGTCAATTAAATTCAATCTAATCAATCAATTTAATATAAATAGATCAGCTCAATATTATTGATATCACTTTGTTTGTTGATTGAAAACAGAGTAAAAGTTTATTTACGTACAAAGTTTTTTAAACACACTTTGTTTTACAAACAATCAGAGAATGGCTTCAATGAATCAAGATCCACATAACACTGGCACGAGCAACAAGCCACTGATGCTTGTCAGATCTGAATACAATATCTGGCAATGTCAGATGAGCCATGTTCTAGCTCAACAAAACACTGGGTGTTGGAATTCGGTTGTCTTCGGACCACATGTTCCGATGGTGCCGAGTACCGAAGATCCCAAGGTCCAAGTACCTAAAAGTGTTGAAAACTACTCCGAGCAAGATTTTTAGAAATTTGAGTTAGATGATAAGGCTTTCAGTATTGTAGCCATGGCTCTACCAAATGATATCTATGCTTGGTTGTTACACTGTAACAGTGCAAAGGAGTTGTGGGATGCTTTGAAAGAACAATTCGGTGGGACTGAGGATGTTATTGAAAACAATCGGGAAATTCTGAATAAAAAATATGAAACATTTAGTCATGTGAAGGGAGAGTCACGAACACAACAATTTGAGAGGCTTAATTGCTTAATAAGTGAACTAAAACTGGTGGGCCTAACTTACCCAAAATCAACTTTGAACCATAGGTTTCTTAGATCACTACCAGATAAATGGGACACTATTGCAATTGTAATGAGAAAGTCAATTGGTTTTAAGGACTTATCTCTGACCCAACTTCATGGTAAGCTCTTAACTTATGAGAGAGAGCTTAACCAGAAAAAGAAGCTTCGGGATTCTGGAAAGGTGTCTAATGATTATGTTTTTGGTAATACAACACTTTTGGGTCAAGATGAGGTGCCTGGTAGTAGTAAGGATCAGGGTTATGATCATTACATTGATATAACTACTGGTTTTAACACTGATTCTTATTCACCCAACTATGCTTTTGCAGCAAGTGGTGATATCCATGCATCTGACAACACATCCTTTGTGTATAATGACCTTCAGTACATTGACCCTGTGGACTTAGAAAAAATGGACATTTTGCATCAACTGGCTCTGCTTAGTATTAGAACTAATAATTTCTATAAGAAAACTGGAAGAAGATATCCAGGTTTACATGGTGGGTCGAAAGTAGGGTTGGATAAATCTAAGATTAAGTGTTACAAATGTCATAGAATGGGTCATTTTGCTAGGGAATGTAGGAGTCAAAATGGTACACCTATGATTACCTATCCAAACCAAATGCCCCAGACAAAAACTTATCAGTTTTCCCAAAATACCCCTGGACCAAATGTGCAAAACACTGCTCACTTTGCACAGTTCTCATCCACTGTTCCTGTGCACTATGTCCAAACCACTGTTCCCCATATTCACTATGTTCAAATCCCTGTTGCTCAGGCACAAGTGCCAATAGTTGCTACTTCATCCTCTGCTCCTGTAGAGACCAGCCAACAGAGCTTTTTCACACAAGGTTTTGTTGATTGGAGCAGCTTACCAGATGAGTTAACAGATGAAAACATTACTCTAATTGCCAAATCTGAAAATGAACCCGGAAATTTCTGCTTCATTGCATTAGAAACAATTGTTGAGGAGGTTGAATATGAGGAAGTGGTATTTAAGTCTGAAAATGTGACTAATGATGTTGTTGATGCAGTTGTTTCAGCTAAAGAATCTGAAATTGAGGTTGTGAATCTCTCAGACCCATGGGGTGAAGATGATTGTGAGTGTAAGTGTAAGTGTAATTGTGCCTTGATGGTTGCTGCTAAGGTATCACCTCAAATCTTAAATGATTTATGTTCAGACAAATGTGTAATAGCTTTTGCTAACATTAAAAAGGTGAATGAAAACTTTAGAAAGAAAATTTTAGAGGATGAAATTCAGTTTGAAAAACTCACAAAAGAGTTAAAATCAAAACTAACTTAAAAAGAATCTGAAATCAGCAGTTTGAAACATGAAGCTGTATAACCAAGGACCAGCTCCAAATTATGATAACAAGGTTTAAATGTAATTTTTAATTGTAACATTGATCATTTGAATAGTGTGTGTCAGGCTAGTGCTCTATAGGGTTTGTGTTTATTCTGAAACAGTCTGTTTTGCTTGTAATCGTATATGTAATCATATTTCTACAAGTAATTAATGAGAATGGTGATTGAAAAGATAAATCTGTGCGTTTGATTCGTAAACTATCACTTTGTAACTGTTCTAGGGTTTCCGCACCTGGAATAGATACTTGTATGATCAATCCTAACTGTTTTTCATAAAACGATCCTTTACAAAGTGGCATCAGAGCCAATAGAGATCATACAACTACAATTTGATAGTTTTTGAACTGATTTGGACCCAAATTTGATCAAATTTTTGCTGTTTTCACTGAACAATGGTTTTTGATTAAAATTGAAGGATTTGGATTAGATTTCAGGGATAAAATCAAGAATTCGACTTATTAAAGTTGTTCCAAATCAATTCCGAAGCAAAACCTGATTAAGATCATCAAAATTCATCAACCTTTGAAAATTTGAAATCAAATTAACTGATTTTCAAAGTATAACCGTTTTTCAAATGGGTCGGTCGAACCTAGAGAGCAAAGGGTCGAAAGTGAGATTCTAAGGTCGAACCAAGGTTTACATAGGTCGAAAGTGACTTGTGTTGGTCGAACCTAGAATTGTGCTGTGTTGCTTTTTCACATTCGGTTCAAAGTTCCACATTCGACCATACGAAAGGTCGAAAGTGAAGGTTGTTTGGGACGAATGTGAAACTGGTCTATTAATTCTACATTTGTACTTTAAGAAGGGGACGAAAGTGAGTATTTTCCCACATTCGACCTCACGTATATACAAAAGGGGACGAAAGTGGAACTGAGTTGTGATATTTTCCATGTGTGTCGTTTTTCCAACTTCAAAAACAATATGTGGGGATTTCCGACTACACCTAGGCCTGGTACAACACAACAACAGCAAGTTACCATGGACCCTTGGACTGTACCTGCTCAGAAGTCGAATACTCAGTCTTCGCAGCCAATCAATTATCTTGCAATGACGAGTTCGATTCCACAGAGTGTTGCTTCATCTTCACAACAACCAGTAGCTGATTACTGGGGTGTAGCAGCAGCAGCGGTACACACTCAAACTACAAATGCTATATCTACTCTAATCAACGATTTGTCTTCAGGTAGCGGGAACAGACAACGCAAGCTGATAGAGATGCAGGAGTATAATCAATGGCAGAAGAAATTCAAGATTCATTTGGAAGGAATGGGACTTGAAGGGACTGAGGCGTGGCAAATGATTGCAAAGGGATACGTTGCACCAGTGTTAGAGATACCGGTGAACAGATTCCACTTGAGAGTTTGTCTGAAGACGAAAAGAAGAAGTTTGCGGTGGAGAAGAAGGCGTATTCTCAACTAACCCAAGCCATTACCAATGATCTTTTACACCAGTTTGGATCTTGTATTACTTCCAAACAATTGTGGGACATGTTGAAGAATCGTCATGATGGTAATGAGAAGACGAGGAGGCTAAGGATTGAGGAACTGAAGAAGGAATTCGAGAACTTCAGTTATGTTGGGAATGAGACACTGAAGGAGCTGACTCCCAGATATTGCCATCTATTAACTGAATAGTCAAATTATGAAATTCAGATTCCGATGTCAGACTTGGTGGACAAATTTGTTGATTCTTTACCACCATACTGGGATCAACACATTGAGGTTCTTAAGGAGAAAGATGCTTATAAGTACTGGACCATCAATGAATTCATTCAGAAATTGGAAAACAAAGAGCTTGAGGAAAAGAGGAAAGCAAAAAGATCACAAATTCCTCAGAACCCAGAGTTGTATCATGCAGGTACATCGTCTACAGTAGGTAACTCAATTCTTGGTGGGACAGTTGCTCCTCATATTGCTTGTGTTTCAAGTGTGATGGAACCACCCAAAAACCCGATCAACTATCTTGCTCAAACCTCATCGTATACACCACCATCATATACACCACCACAATCATATCCAAATTCTTTCGTTTCACCTTTTTCACCTATGCAACAAGCAGCGTGTTACACTGCAAAACCAACCACAACCTCAACAACAACAATACATTTCTCAGATGAATCAAGCACAATCGAATCAAAGACCAGTATTGTTGGAGACATCCAACATGAACAATGTCACAGTGGAAGTTGCTCAACAACACATTGCCTTGGTTTTAGTAATGGTTGCCTCATACAATGGTCTGGTAGCTACTCAAATTGGTAACAACAATCTAACCAATGAGGACTATGCTCAAATTGATAAAGAAGAAATGGAGCTTATTGATATACAGTGGGCTTTTGCAAGTATCATGAGGCGAGCAACAGAGTTCATTGAGAAAACTGGGAGAACTGACTTGGCTACTACACCGAATACAACATATGGCTTCAATAAAGAAAAAGTCACATGTTTCAACTGTGGTGGTAAAGGTCATTTTAAAAGAGAATGTACACAGCCAGCTAAACAAGGTAACCGAAACCCATTCAACTTAAATTATCAAAACCGTCAATCTCAAAATCAAGTTTCTTATCAAAACCAAAACAACAACAACTATCAAAATCAAAACAATTACCAAAACCGACAAAACACCTCACATAACAACTCTACTAGACAACCAACTACACCTAACCAGACTCAAACTCAAACACCAAACAACTCAACCAGAACTGTCATTCCTATCACAACACCAAATGAGCAACCACAGACAAATACTCAAAATCAGGCGTTGGTGATTCAAAATGATGAGGGATATGACTGGACTGATATGCAACTTGGTGTTGAAGAGGTAAAAGCTAGGAATGTAGCTTGTGTTGCTCAGCAGATTGATTTAGAGGAGTCGGAGATAGTTGAGAATGTTGAAGAGACTGAGAGTAATTCTGAAGAAGAGATTGAGGAATCGATTGAAGAAATGGATATTTCGGTGACTGATTCAGTTAAAGAACAACATGATGGAAAGACTTCGGGAATCATTATTGATTCAGTCACAGATGTTCCTAAAGAGAATGAATCAGTGTATTCAGATTCGGAGAGTGAAACAGCCTCGGAAGCAAGTGTGAACTCATTAGATGATGAAATTGATCAACTCTTGGCTGAAGCTGATTTTCTGATGACTAGGAAGTCATGTATTGTGGATGATGCCTTTAACAGAATTGACTATTCCAAGTTCTTTGCCGGGAAGGAAGCTCATTTTGCTCTCATGGCTATGACAGATCCTTCGAAGCAGGTAAGTTCTGAATCTACAACTAATATGCATAGTGATAAGTATTGTGGTACTTGTGATAGATTGACAGAGGAATAAACAAGCAACTCAAGGTTCAACTTGAAAGTGCCATAATCAACTGTCAATCTTCTCACAAGGAAGTTATAGAATTCAACAAGGTACTTGATGGTTACAAAAAGGACATTTCTGACTTAAAGAAAACACTCTCTTTAAAACAACTTGCAATTAATAGTTATATCAATGAACTTGAAGAAACCAAGTTAGAAATGGCTACCATCAAGTGTTTTGCTGAAAAAGTCAACAAAAAGCTTGAAAGTTATAAGCACATTGCATATGTGGTTGACCATATCATTGAAAAGCCATCACAACCCAGTAATGCAAATTACAAGGCTGCTCCATCACCAGTGTTATTTGAGAATCATAATTGTCACTCAATAACACTGGAGAGTTCAGTCAAATCTGACTCTGCATCGGAAGATGAAACTAACACTTCTAGTGTTGGAGATCCAAATTCCGATGTACGACTGATTTTGGGTTTGAATGATGAAGGTGTAACTGCTGTGACTGATGATTATGACACAGAAAGTAAGAAAACTGAGCAAGTGAGTGATATTCCTAAGGAAAATCACGTTATCACAAATGAAACAGTTTCACCTTCTCAGCTTTGTCATCCGATGGCTAACGCACATCATGTCAATCAATCAGTGAAGAAAGAGATTAAAAATGAATCAGTTGACAAACCCGTCAAGGTATTCTATCAAATGGAAGGATCCGATAAGATTATCTCCGACGAAGAGTATCCGATTAAATTTGCAAATTATTCTAAAATTGAGAAAATCTGGCAAGAAAGTACTATATGGTTTCCTAAACACGAAAGGACCAATGATGTACCACCAGAAATTTTGAAGAAACTATATCTAGATACCCCGAGAGAACCTAAGGTTCATGTCACTGAATTCATCAAGCCTAAGCAAAAGGCAAATGGTTTTCTTGAGCCAGCTTACTCAAAGGACCCAGCTCCTGAGAGTTTAAGGCGCAGATGCGTAAATCATCAATATCCTATCAAAACATTTGCTAAGCCGCATGCTCAAAATGTGTTTGAAGAATACCGTGCATGTTTCAAGTGCGGGGAGAGAGGGCATTTACTTGCTCACTGCCCGTACGTGAGGCACAAGAGGCACGAAGTTGAGATGAGGCAATCTGTTAGAAAGCCGGTCGATAATCATTGTTATCCTCAAAGACGTTTTGTCACTCAACAAACACCATTTTACAATCAAAACAATTATTATCAAAAGAGGGATAATCGTCAATTTAACTATGATCGTCGAAACCGAATCGCTATGGAAAAACCATTGAAGAAACCTATGGTGAACACAATGGTTGATAAACAAAAGGTTTCACCAAAACCTGTTGTTAAGTCAACTGTTGGACCTGTCTCTGTTAAATCATAGAAGGTAATCAAGAAAGTTTCATTTAAGAACGACCCTAAGAAACCAACTGAGATTCCAAAAACTCAGATACGGATTCTAAAACGTTCGGAACAATCTTGGACACCTAATGGTTCTCCGGGTGCTTCTACCTCAAAGCCAAATGAAAAATCTCAAGATGAGAAAGTTTTGAACGATCAGAAAAAGATCCATTCAAAACCAAATGTTGATGTGAATGACTCTTTGAAAGCTAATATTCAATGACCCAAGACCACACAGGCTTGGGTCCCCCGAAAGAAATATGTTCATATTGCTAAATAGTGTCTGTGTTCGTATTAAAATTTGTATTTTAAAAAATAAAGAATTTGAAGAGTTGTTTCGGTGGGAAAATTATCTAAACAGTTGAATTTACATCTGAACAGAGGCTTGATTTGTTTGTAGATTTATGTTGGCGTCGTTGTAATAGTCAGTTATTAAACATCTGATCAATATTATTAACTGCTGTTTTTTTATGAAACAAACGTTACGAGACAGATGTTACTAAACAGTTTTTATTTACAGTAGACAATTGGCTTCGTTATGTTGAATTTAGTAAACAGATCTTAAAGTAATTGTCATTAAGAAACAGAGAGATGGTAATAAACAGTGCTTTACACTTAAAACATACATAATAAAAAGCATATCTATTACATAAAATAATAAATTAAAATGTCAAAAACCCTTTGTTTCTTTTTCAGAATCTCGCTTGAAATATCTTTTTTTAAGTCTATCAATGCTTCATGAATGTTGTTGTCCATTTGTAGTTGTTGAGTCAAGTAGTCTTCTATCTTTTCTCTCAAAGTAGTTGGAGGTTCATGCAAAATCATATCTAGCATGCCAATGTTTGTCCATGATTGTTCCTTAACTATTTCTTCCATCTTCTCTACTTGATTTCTAGCATGTTCGTCTTTTCTACTTTTCTTCAGTAAGCAAGTGCTGAATATTGACTTAATGTCTGATGTATCATCAAAATGATAGTGTGATCTGTTTGCCATTTTTGTAGATGAAGTTTATTATATGTACTGTGTGGAATTTATAGATAAATTTTAAGTTTTGATATCAACATATTTATAGAAATAATTTTGAAAGATAATTAATTTCACGCGATATTCGGTACAACTTATACTTTATTATTTCAACTATTCGTTTTCTAAAGAATTCATGTATTTATGTTTCAGAAGTTGTATATACTCTTTATATACTATAAACGTATAGAAATTAAATAATCATTATAACAAAACTTTTCGTTTAACACGTTAACTCAAGTATAATAACTATACTACGCTATGACCTTTCATTTCATGCAGTTTAAATGTATAAATTAGTAAATAAATCACGAATTTCATTATAAACCTTTTTAACATTTACATCTGAGTATTCATCAATAGAATCAATGGCAGCCTCAATTAATAAGAAAGAACATGTTTAAGTGGGAATATTATAAACCTTTGTGTTTGTATGGAAATTTGTAATTAAAAAAATAAATAATTTAAAGAATTGTTTAAGTGGGAATATTATCTAAACAGTTGAATTTACATCTGATTTAATCAACAGTGTTTAAAACACAGTCTTTTAAAAATATGTGTGATCTCAACAGAGCATTACAGTTAGCGTATTTACGTTTTTTTCATAGCAGACGATTGGTTTCGTCTGTTCGTTTTCTAAAGAATTTGTCTATTTAATGTTTCCCAAGTTATAACAAAACTTTTCGTTTAACACATTAACTCAAGTATAATAACTATATACTACGGTATGACGTTTCATTTCACGCATTTTAACGTTGATTCTATTTATTTTTCCTTCCACAGATTACACAATCTGTTGGCAAAAATATAGAGAAACTTAGTTTGGACAACAACTGTTTATACGACAACAGATGTTATAAATAGGCCCAAAAATAATGATTACGATTTTGAACTTACTTTATTATCATTATTATTTTATTTATTATTGTTGGGTCTGCTGACCTGGAAAAGAACAGATGATTGAAAGCCAAAATATTCTACTCTTCTAATTTTGAATAAAATAGTACTTTATACAAGAATCCTCCCAAACGACTGATGACACTAATTGCTGATACTAAAGTGCTGCTGGACAAAATTGTTGCTGGACAAAATTGCTGCTGATTGAAGAAACAACTGATGATCAAAGTGCTGACAAGGAACCAAGAGAAAATGCTAAAAAAGACTAAAGGTCTGTTGGAGCCAACAGCACTTAGGCTCCAACAGATGTTCAAGACCAACAGAGTTTCTTTTTACAGTTGTTTACTCATTAGCGGTTTAGGCAATGTAATAGTAGTTTTACCTAGCAGATGTTTTATGTTGTTATGTCAGTTAGCTGTCATTGTCTAGGTGACGTCAGTCTTAAGTCATCAGAGCTTTGGTTTGTCTATAAATAGAACAGCGCCTATACTGTTCTATTCATCACTTCACACATTCTCTTACACAGACAAAGTTATTGAGTGATTAGGCTGAGGGGGAGAATCGTAATAACTTGTACTCAAATCTGTGATGACTGATATATAGTACTTCTTTGAAAGCAATTGTTCCATTTGTTAAGATTTATAGTTTATATTCCGCTGCACTTTCCATCTTTATAATTCATTCATTAGTTTCATTACTTAAACAATCTTAACAAGTCAAACTCAGATCCTAACAATTGGTATCAGAGCTTGGTCAATTAAATTCAATCTAATCAATCAATTTAATATAAATAGATCAGCTCAATATTATTGATATCACTTTGTTTGTTGATTGAAAACAGAGTAAAAGTTTATTTACGTACAAAGTTTTTTAAACACACTTTGTTTTACAAACAATCAGAGAATGGCTTCAATGAATCAAGATCCACATAACACTGGCACGAGCAACAAGCCACTGATGCTTGTCAGATCTGAATACAATATCTGGCAATGTCAGATGAGCCATGTTCTAGCTCAACAAAACACTGGGTGTTGGAATTCGGTTGTCTTCGGACCACATGTTCCGATGGTGCCGAGTACCGAAGATCCCAAGGTCCAAGTACCTAAAAGTGTTGAAAACTACTCCGAGCAAGATTTTTAGAAATTTGAGTTAGATGATAAGGCTTTCAGTATTGTAGCCATGGCTCTACCAAATGATATCTATGCTTGGTTGTTACACTGTAACAGTGCAAAGGAGTTGTGGGATGCTTTGAAAGAACAATTCGGTGGGACTGAGGATGTTATTGAAAACAATCGGGAAATTCTGAATAAAAAATATGAAACATTTAGTCATGTGAAGGGAGAGTCACGAACACAACAATTTGAGAGGCTTAATTGCTTAATAAGTGAACTAAAACTGGTGGGCCTAACTTACCCAAAATCAACTTTGAACCATAGGTTTCTTAGATCACTACCAGATAAATGGGACACTATTGCAATTGTAATGAGAAAGTCAATTGGTTTTAAGGACTTATCTCTGACCCAACTTCATGGTAAGCTCTTAACTTATGAGAGAGAGCTTAACCAGAAAAAGAAGCTTCGGGATTCTGGAAAGGTGTCTAATGATTATGTTTTTGGTAATACAACACTTTTGGGTCAAGATGAGGTGCCTGGTAGTAGTAAGGATCAGGGTTATGATCATTACATTGATATAACTACTGGTTTTAACACTGATTCTTATTCACCCAACTATGCTTTTGCAGCAAGTGGTGATATCCATGCATCTGACAACACATCCTTTGTGTATAATGACCTTCAGTACATTGACCCTGTGGACTTAGAAAAAATGGACATTTTGCATCAACTGGCTCTGCTTAGTATTAGAACTAATAATTTCTATAAGAAAACTGGAAGAAGATATCCAGGTTTACATGGTGGGTCGAAAGTAGGGTTGGATAAATCTAAGATTAAGTGTTACAAATGTCATAGAATGGGTCATTTTGCTAGGGAATGTAGGAGTCAAAATGGTACACCTATGATTACCTATCCAAACCAAATGCCCCAGACAAAAACTTATCAGTTTTCCCAAAATACCCCTGGACCAAATGTGCAAAACACTGCTCACTTTGCACAGTTCTCATCCACTGTTCCTGTGCACTATGTCCAAACCACTGTTCCCCATATTCACTATGTTCAAATCCCTGTTGCTCAGGCACAAGTGCCAATAGTTGCTACTTCATCCTCTGCTCCTGTAGAGACCAGCCAACAGAGCTTTTTCACACAAGGTTTTGTTGATTGGAGCAGCTTACCAGATGAGTTAACAGATGAAAACATTACTCTAATTGCCAAATCTGAAAATGAACCCGGAAATTTCTGCTTCATTGCATTAGAAACAATTGTTGAGGAGGTTGAATATGAGGAAGTGGTATTTAAGTCTGAAAATGTGACTAATGATGTTGTTGATGCAGTTGTTTCAGCTAAAGAATCTGAAATTGAGGTTGTGAATCTCTCAGACCCATGGGGTGAAGATGATTGTGAGTGTAAGTGTAAGTGTAATTGTGCCTTGATGGTTGCTGCTAAGGTATCACCTCAAATCTTAAATGATTTATGTTCAGACAAATGTGTAATAGCTTTTGCTAACATTAAAAAGGTGAATGAAAACTTTAGAAAGAAAATTTTAGAGGATGAAATTCAGTTTGAAAAACTCACAAAAGAGTTAAAATCAAAACTAACTTAAAAAGAATCTGAAATCAGCAGTTTGAAACATGAAGCTGTATAACCAAGGACCAGCTCCAAATTATGATAACAAGGTTTAAATGTAATTTTTAATTGTAACATTGATCATTTGAATAGTGTGTGTCAGGCTAGTGCTCTATAGGGTTTGTGTTTATTCTGAAACAGTCTGTTTTGCTTGTAATCGTATATGTAATCATATTTCTACAAGTAATTAATGAGAATGGTGATTGAAAAGATAAATCTGTGCGTTTGATTCGTAAACTATCACTTTGTAACTGTTCTAGGGTTTCCGCACCTGGAATAGATACTTGTATGATCAATCCTAACTGTTTTTCATAAAACGATCCTTTACAAAGTGGCATCAGAGCCAATAGAGATCATACAACTACAATTTGATAGTTTTTGAACTGATTTGGACCCAAATTTGATCAAATTTTTGCTGTTTTCACTGAACAATGGTTTTTGATTAAAATTGAAGGATTTGGATTAGATTTCAGGGATAAAATCAAGAATTCGACTTATTAAAGTTGTTCCAAATCAATTCCGAAGCAAAACCTGATTAAGATCATCAAAATTCATCAACCTTTGAAAATTTGAAATCAAATTAACTGATTTTCAAAGTATAACCGTTTTTCAAATGGGTCGGTCGAACCTAGAGAGCAAAGGGTCGAAAGTGAGATTCTAAGGTCGAACCAAGGTTTACATAGGTCGAAAGTGACTTGTGTTGGTCGAACCTAGAATTGTGCTGTGTTGCTTTTTCACATTCGGTTCAAAGTTCCACATTCGACCATACGAAAGGTCGAAAGTGAAGGTTGTTTGGGACGAATGTGAAACTGGTCTATTAATTCTACATTTGTACTTTAAGAAGGGGACGAAAGTGAGTATTTTCCCACATTCGACCTCACGTATATACAAAAGGGGACGAAAGTGGAACTGAGTTGTGATATTTTCCATGTGTGTCGTTTTTCCAACTTCAAAAACAATATGTGGGGATTTCCGACTACACCTAGGCCTGGTACAACACAACAACAGCAAGTTACCATGGACCCTTGGACTGTACCTGCTCAGAAGTCGAATACTCAGTCTTCGCAGCCAATCAATTATCTTGCAATGACGAGTTCGATTCCACAGAGTGTTGCTTCATCTTCACAACAACCAGTAGCTGATTACTGGGGTGTAGCAGCAGCAGCGGTACACACTCAAACTACAAATGCTATATCTACTCTAATCAACGATTTGTCTTCAGGTAGCGGGAACAGACAACGCAAGCTGATAGAGATGCAGGAGTATAATCAATGGCAGAAGAAATTCAAGATTCATTTGGAAGGAATGGGACTTGAAGGGACTGAGGCGTGGCAAATGATTGCAAAGGGATACGTTGCACCAGTGTTAGAGATACCGGTGAACAGATTCCACTTGAGAGTTTGTCTGAAGACGAAAAGAAGAAGTTTGCGGTGGAGAAGAAGGCGTATTCTCAACTAACCCAAGCCATTACCAATGATCTTTTACACCAGTTTGGATCTTGTATTACTTCCAAACAATTGTGGGACATGTTGAAGAATCGTCATGATGGTAATGAGAAGACGAGGAGGCTAAGGATTGAGGAACTGAAGAAGGAATTCGAGAACTTCAGTTATGTTGGGAATGAGACACTGAAGGAGCTGACTCCCAGATATTGCCATCTATTAACTGAATAGTCAAATTATGAAATTCAGATTCCGATGTCAGACTTGGTGGACAAATTTGTTGATTCTTTACCACCATACTGGGATCAACACATTGAGGTTCTTAAGGAGAAAGATGCTTATAAGTACTGGACCATCAATGAATTCATTCAGAAATTGGAAAACAAAGAGCTTGAGGAAAAGAGGAAAGCAAAAAGATCACAAATTCCTCAGAACCCAGAGTTGTATCATGCAGGTACATCGTCTACAGTAGGTAACTCAATTCTTGGTGGGACAGTTGCTCCTCATATTGCTTGTGTTTCAAGTGTGATGGAACCACCCAAAAACCCGATCAACTATCTTGCTCAAACCTCATCGTATACACCACCATCATATACACCACCACAATCATATCCAAATTCTTTCGTTTCACCTTTTTCACCTATGCAACAAGCAGCGTGTTACACTGCAAAACCAACCACAACCTCAACAACAACAATACATTTCTCAGATGAATCAAGCACAATCGAATCAAAGACCAGTATTGTTGGAGACATCCAACATGAACAATGTCACAGTGGAAGTTGCTCAACAACACATTGCCTTGGTTTTAGTAATGGTTGCCTCATACAATGGTCTGGTAGCTACTCAAATTGGTAACAACAATCTAACCAATGAGGACTATGCTCAAATTGATAAAGAAGAAATGGAGCTTATTGATATACAGTGGGCTTTTGCAAGTATCATGAGGCGAGCAACAGAGTTCATTGAGAAAACTGGGAGAACTGACTTGGCTACTACACCGAATACAACATATGGCTTCAATAAAGAAAAAGTCACATGTTTCAACTGTGGTGGTAAAGGTCATTTTAAAAGAGAATGTACACAGCCAGCTAAACAAGGTAACCGAAACCCATTCAACTTAAATTATCAAAACCGTCAATCTCAAAATCAAGTTTCTTATCAAAACCAAAACAACAACAACTATCAAAATCAAAACAATTACCAAAACCGACAAAACACCTCACATAACAACTCTACTAGACAACCAACTACACCTAACCAGACTCAAACTCAAACACCAAACAACTCAACCAGAACTGTCATTCCTATCACAACACCAAATGAGCAACCACAGACAAATACTCAAAATCAGGCGTTGGTGATTCAAAATGATGAGGGATATGACTGGACTGATATGCAACTTGGTGTTGAAGAGGTAAAAGCTAGGAATGTAGCTTGTGTTGCTCAGCAGATTGATTTAGAGGAGTCGGAGATAGTTGAGAATGTTGAAGAGACTGAGAGTAATTCTGAAGAAGAGATTGAGGAATCGATTGAAGAAATGGATATTTCGGTGACTGATTCAGTTAAAGAACAACATGATGGAAAGACTTCGGGAATCATTATTGATTCAGTCACAGATGTTCCTAAAGAGAATGAATCAGTGTATTCAGATTCGGAGAGTGAAACAGCCTCGGAAGCAAGTGTGAACTCATTAGATGATGAAATTGATCAACTCTTGGCTGAAGCTGATTTTCTGATGACTAGGAAGTCATGTATTGTGGATGATGCCTTTAACAGAATTGACTATTCCAAGTTCTTTGCCGGGAAGGAAGCTCATTTTGCTCTCATGGCTATGACAGATCCTTCGAAGCAGGTAAGTTCTGAATCTACAACTAATATGCATAGTGATAAGTATTGTGGTACTTGTGATAGATTGACAGAGGAATAAACAAGCAACTCAAGGTTCAACTTGAAAGTGCCATAATCAACTGTCAATCTTCTCACAAGGAAGTTATAGAATTCAACAAGGTACTTGATGGTTACAAAAAGGACATTTCTGACTTAAAGAAAACACTCTCTTTAAAACAACTTGCAATTAATAGTTATATCAATGAACTTGAAGAAACCAAGTTAGAAATGGCTACCATCAAGTGTTTTGCTGAAAAAGTCAACAAAAAGCTTGAAAGTTATAAGCACATTGCATATGTGGTTGACCATATCATTGAAAAGCCATCACAACCCAGTAATGCAAATTACAAGGCTGCTCCATCACCAGTGTTATTTGAGAATCATAATTGTCACTCAATAACACTGGAGAGTTCAGTCAAATCTGACTCTGCATCGGAAGATGAAACTAACACTTCTAGTGTTGGAGATCCAAATTCCGATGTACGACTGATTTTGGGTTTGAATGATGAAGGTGTAACTGCTGTGACTGATGATTATGACACAGAAAGTAAGAAAACTGAGCAAGTGAGTGATATTCCTAAGGAAAATCACGTTATCACAAATGAAACAGTTTCACCTTCTCAGCTTTGTCATCCGATGGCTAACGCACATCATGTCAATCAATCAGTGAAGAAAGAGATTAAAAATGAATCAGTTGACAAACCCGTCAAGGTATTCTATCAAATGGAAGGATCCGATAAGATTATCTCCGACGAAGAGTATCCGATTAAATTTGCAAATTATTCTAAAATTGAGAAAATCTGGCAAGAAAGTACTATATGGTTTCCTAAACACGAAAGGACCAATGATGTACCACCAGAAATTTTGAAGAAACTATATCTAGATACCCCGAGAGAACCTAAGGTTCATGTCACTGAATTCATCAAGCCTAAGCAAAAGGCAAATGGTTTTCTTGAGCCAGCTTACTCAAAGGACCCAGCTCCTGAGAGTTTAAGGCGCAGATGCGTAAATCATCAATATCCTATCAAAACATTTGCTAAGCCGCATGCTCAAAATGTGTTTGAAGAATACCGTGCATGTTTCAAGTGCGGGGAGAGAGGGCATTTACTTGCTCACTGCCCGTACGTGAGGCACAAGAGGCACGAAGTTGAGATGAGGCAATCTGTTAGAAAGCCGGTCGATAATCATTGTTATCCTCAAAGACGTTTTGTCACTCAACAAACACCATTTTACAATCAAAACAATTATTATCAAAAGAGGGATAATCGTCAATTTAACTATGATCGTCGAAACCGAATCGCTATGGAAAAACCATTGAAGAAACCTATGGTGAACACAATGGTTGATAAACAAAAGGTTTCACCAAAACCTGTTGTTAAGTCAACTGTTGGACCTGTCTCTGTTAAATCATAGAAGGTAATCAAGAAAGTTTCATTTAAGAACGACCCTAAGAAACCAACTGAGATTCCAAAAACTCAGATACGGATTCTAAAACGTTCGGAACAATCTTGGACACCTAATGGTTCTCCGGGTGCTTCTACCTCAAAGCCAAATGAAAAATCTCAAGATGAGAAAGTTTTGAACGATCAGAAAAAGATCCATTCAAAACCAAATGTTGATGTGAATGACTCTTTGAAAGCTAATATTCAATGACCCAAGACCACACAGGCTTGGGTCCCCCGAAAGAACTAATGATCTTACTTGATGTGTGTAGGGAGCTTCAGCTGGCCCTGTTAGCAGTCTTTGGATTGTTGACAGTGGAGCTTCAGGCCACATGACTGGTGATCTAGCACTATTGTTTGATGTGAAGAATATTAATGGAGGATATGTTGCTCTTGCGGGAAATAAAGGAGGTTACATCACAATGGAAGGAAGTGTGAGTAACGGGATAGTGAGTTTTGAGAGGATTTCATATGTGAAGCAAATTGACTACAATCTGTTAAGTGTCAGTCAGATCTGCGACAAATAATTTTCTGTGCATTTCGACGATAAATCTTGCTATATCCTCAAACCAGGCTTTAAGATTCCAAAGGAGTGGATTATGTTAAAGGCACCGAGAGTTAACAATCTTTATATTCTCGATATGTCAAAAGCGATGACAACTCAGGGCCAAGTGACGTGTTTTCTATCGAAGGCTACAGGGAAAGAATCTATAATGTGGCATAGAAGAATGGGACATATTCACCTCAGAAAAATGAACCATTTGGTGAAGAACGGGCTTGTCGAAGGCGTTAATGTCAAACATTTTCATTTGAACGGCAAGTGTGTGAGTTGCAATAAAGGTAAGCAGCACAAACAATCCCATAAACTGAAGAAAGTAAACTCTGTTGAGATGCCACTTGAGCGGTTGCACATGGATCTATTCGGACCTGTCAAACGTAAAAGTCATATCAGAGAGCTTTATTGTCTAGTGGTTACAGACGATTTTTCACGATTTTCATGGGTGATGTGCTTACAACATAAAAGTGACATGTTTAACAATCTGAAAGTTCTGTTCACTCGACTGGAGAATGTCTACGGTCTAAAGATCAAAAGAATTCGGAGTGACAATGGGACGGAGTTCAAAAATGCACAGATGGATGCTCTTTGTGAAGACAAAGGAATTCATCATGAATTTTCTGCTCCGTATACCCCTCAACAGAACGGTGTCACTGAAAGGAAAAACAGGACTCTCATTCAAACGGCAAGAACAATGCTCGCAGATTCCAATCTTCCAGTAATGTTCTGGAACGAAGCGATCTATGCAGCTTGTGATACACTGAATCGGGTGTTAACAGTGAAGAAGTGTGGCAAAACTTCTTATGAGTTGTTGAACCGACGAAAGCCGAACTTGGAGTATCTAGAACCATTTGGGGCTCCGTGTACGATGTTGAATCCAGGTGAAAAGTTTAGTCCAAAAGCTGAAGAGGGATATTTTATTGGATATGCAACCCCGCTCAAACGGGTATTCAACAAAAGAACTCGACAGGTGGAGGATTGGGCAAATGTTGAGGTTCAACGGTATACTCAAAATGTACAAGGAAATGGTCCTGATTGGATGTTTGATTACAAAGACTTCTTTGAATCATTCAATCTAGATAGCTTGGTTGAAGAGGTTATTATTAGATTACTTTACGAGTGTGAAAACGCGGCGACTTCACCGTTGGTGCGTCCGATCACCGTAACTCCTCCAGCAGCTTTTAATGATGCCAATGCTCCTGTAGCAGAAGAAGAGGTGTTTCAAGAAGCTTCCACTACACTTGATACTTCAGGATCGGAAGATGATGAAGACTTTAGTGAAGCTATTCTAGATCATGCAACAGAGGCACCACCAGTGAACCCAAATCCAGATGATGCTTCATCGTCTAACATGGGTAATGATTTGGATGCAGTGGAGAACTTGACTACTCAGACGGGAGTGACAGTACCTGAACATCCGGAATCTCGGATTCATCGTATTCACCCGTTCGAGCAAGTTATTGGTGACCCTGGTAGCAGTGTCATGACTAGGGGACAACTACGCAGTGTCAACTCACCAGAAAATATTGGCGCTTTAGCTTTATATGCAAAATTACAAAAATCTGGTTGTCAGAATGATTGGTCGTTTGCGTGTTATGTTTCGCAGGTTGAGCCGCGGACATACAAGGAAGCTCTTTTGGATGATGCTTGGGTCGAAGCGGTGCAAGAAGAGTTGTTGCAGTTTCAGAATTTGGGTGTCTGGACACTTACTGATTTACCTCCTGATAGGAAAAAGATTGGTACTAAATGGGTATTCAAATGCAAGAAAGTTGACAGAGGCGTGATCGTGAGAAACAAAGCCAGATTGGTTGTTCAAGGATTTCATCAAGTTGAAGGAATTGATTACAACGAGATATATGCACCTGTGGCACGTATAGAGGCTATCCGCATGTTTCTAGTGTTTGCCTCGTATAAGAAATTCAAGGTGTATCAAATGGATGTCAAAAGCGCGTTTCTCTACGGTGTGGTCAAGGAAGAGGTCTACGTCGGTCAACCTCCAGGCTTTGAAGATCCTATCCACCGGGATAAGGTTTACATTCTCAACAAAGCGCTATACGGGTTGCACCAGGCTCCACGCCAATGATATGAGGAGCTAAGCACGTACCTGCTATCCAAAGGATTCAAACGAGGCTTGGTCGATTGCACACTGTTTACGAAGAAAACAGGGGATGACTTGCTTCTCGTCCAGATATATGTAGATGATGTTATTTTTGGCTCTACTAACGAACTTCTTTGCAGAGAATTTGAACGTGTAATGCAGGAAAAGTTCGAGATGAAGGCAATGGGAGAAATGCAGTTTTTCCTCGGCTTGCAGGTGGATCAAAGACCAACAGGGATCTTTATTCATCAAACCAAATATGTATCTGAAGTCTTGAGCCGGTTCCAGATGGAAGATTCGAAGCCGATGGACACCCCAATACAACCTAATCACGGGATTGGTGTTGACGCTAAGGGGGAGCTAACAGACCCATTTACATACAGAGCAATCGTCGGATTTCTGATGTATCTCACTGCATCAAGGCCAGACATAATGTTCGCTACATGTCTCTGCGCACGTTTCCAATCGAAGCCGAAACAAAGTCATCTGACGGCGGTCAAGCGAATTCTAAGATATCTGAAGGGTTGTCCGTCGAGAGGACTATGGTACCCTAATGACGATAATTTTGACTTTATCGCATTTAGTGATGCAGATTGGGGCGGATGTGACAAAGACAGCAAATCCACAACGGCTGGATGTCAGTTTTTAGGGTGCAGGCTCGTGACCTGGCAGTGTAAGAAGCAGACATCGGTCGCACTATCTACTTGCGAAGCTGAGTATGTAGCAGCCTCGAGTTGTTGCTCACATGTTCTCTGGATTCAGCAACAGATGGTCGATTATGGTTTGCAATTTCTGAAAACCCCTATTCACTGTGATAATGAAGCCGCAATTGCATTAACTAAAGACACGGTCAATCACTCGAAAGCTAAGCATATCCGGATTAAGTATCACTTTATCCGTGATTGCTATGCAAAAGAGTTGATCGATATGGTCAAAATCCACACTGATTATCAGAGGGCGGATCTTTTCACAAAAGCTTTTGATAAATCCAGATTCGATTATCTTTTAAAAGTAAATGGTATAAAAGAGAAACAAGACTAATCATCATCTCGGTTTATCACTTTTTGTTTTCAAAATTTTTTAAGTTTTTATAGTTTTCAGAAAAATTCAAAAACCCAAAAATATGTTTTACATTTTAGGGGGAGTCTTTATTCAGAAAAACCAAAAACATTGAAAAATTCAAAAAGCCATAAAAACAGAAAAACCCAAAATGATTTCAAGGATTAAAAGAGGAAGTGATAGTACATCAGTGGGGATCTGACACATGCTAAAGAAATTTAATGCAATATGAGGTGTGTGTTGATTTAGTGTGATGTGCTGATAGGCTTCGTAGACTTATTATTGCGTGCATTAGTGATACAAACATAACGAACTACTCGTTAGTGGCTGAACACCTCATGGGCATATGGTCTTAGTACCGTAATTTCGTTTGATAGAGTTGCCAAAATCTGAGGTTTCGG
Source organism: Ambrosia artemisiifolia (assembly GCA_032199755.1). Classification (NCBI taxonomy): domain Eukaryota; kingdom Viridiplantae; phylum Streptophyta; class Magnoliopsida; order Asterales; family Asteraceae; genus Ambrosia; species Ambrosia artemisiifolia. The sequence continues at coordinate 34,614,823 of CM063513.1, forward strand.
GTCGTTATGTTATTGTTATCTGGGATATTCTGATTGAACTTTTGTCGTATTAATTTACGGACCTAGATTTAATCAGAATATTTGCTAAAAGAGCTTTAATGCCAAAACCTAAAAGTTACCGAATTAAGGAACTTTATGTTTATTATTGATCAAAGATCATTAATTGCATCGTATCAATTCACTAATGAAAATCTGTGATTGATATCAGCCTCAACCTGGTATATACGCACATGTTACTTTGCTGCATTCATTTGCTGACCTGTACACCTCTGTGCTATATATCTTGTAACTAAACGGATAACTTTGGCATAATCACGCGTTACGAGGAAGCTTTGTGCAATTTCTTGATACGGGAGTATGTCATGTGCGTGGGAACCATAAACGTGTTAGTATAATACATTTAATACAGTATCATTTTATAGCATTGCATAACGTTCTGCATGTGAGTTTATGTGGACAACAATATTAGCAGTTGCCGGATCACACATTGTTTCTAATGATAATATAATACAATGATCAATGGTGTGATCAGATTTCTCAAAAATTGATATGATCCTCTTACCGGAAATCACAAACCATTTACTGCTTTGTGTTTACATTTCTGCGTTTTACATTTGTCTTTACAAAAAGATACAAAAACTCAAAAAGATTTTAGGTGTGTTTTAACATAAATTTCAGAAAAACCAAAAGTTTTACATTTCTGAGTTATTTTAGATAACCGATGGTGTTTGATGGTCATTTTCTAAAATTTGATGAACCAATCCGAGTTTTGTATCATTTAGATGTGAAATAATGAATGTTTGAGCATTAAAATGTTGAAAAATGTTTGAACAGGATTCGATTTTGAGATTTGGTAAATTTTTAAAATTTCCATTTTACTTTCGCCCCTTCGTTGGGTTGAAGGTGGAAATTTTGTTACTTTCGAACCCTCAAAACTAGTCGAATGTGAGTGTTCCAATGAAAATTTTACATTCGAACCTTGTGTCCACATTCGAACATTTAACTAGGGTCGAATGTGGAAACAATTTCACATTCGCCCATGACGAACGGTCGAAAGTAGAACTTATATATATATCAGATGTTCATTCGACCCCTCATTCAAAAACTTTTCAAACATTTTCATATTCCCAAGACCTTGTTGTTTTTGTTTTTCTCAACCCTGAATCTTATTTCCTGTGATAATCTAACCCTTTTCATACCAATTATACAGGTAATGGACTTGATTCGAAGGCATAATTGGGGTTTTTCACTTCGAACCCTAGATTCAATCTATTGGACCAGTTTTAATGTGTTTTTGTTATAATTTTTTTATTAGGATTTAGTTTTTAATGATTTTAGGGGGAGAAGGTACCATAATCTAGGGTTATAACATACCAATTGACTGGTTTTGATTTTTGAAATAAACGAAACCCTAGAATATGATTTAAAATCATTAAAATCTAAATCATTGATTCAATTGAGTGGTAATATAGCTTAGTCGGTCATGTTAGAAGGGAAACAAATCAAAATCTGATGTTAAAACAACACAGACTCAAGTCTTGAAATTTTGGTTTATAAACTGGTACATTCGACCAGAATGAAAGGGTCGAACCTGGAAATTTTGGGTCGAATGTAACTATTAAACGGACAAAGGTAACATTGAAAGGACGAAAGTGGATTTTGGGTCACATTCGGACCAAAAGTTTCACATTCAAACCATATATGTCACTTTCGTACCTAAAGAATTTCACATTCGTACTCACGAAGGGACGAATGTGGAATTTTGAAAAACCAAAAATTCAAATTTTGTCGATTTTGTTCGTTTTTAACATATTGTCAATGTGTCGTTTTTACAGATATTCAAATGGCAGAACAACAAGCTGAAAATCAAGAAGTTCCAGTACAACAGCAAGCTGAGAATGTTGAAGTTCAAGAACAACAAGCTCCAGTTCAGAATGTTGAGGAAGCCTGGCCATTTGAACCCGCTCATAATTACTGTGCCTATGCTGGAGATGTACAGAAGCTCACAGATTTCTTTGGGATAGTGGATTTTCTCAAAAGAAGCAGAATTATTCATGCTATTGCAACACCTCCAATTTTCTAAAATCATCAAGGAAAAAACAAAATGAACAAATATTTATACCCTCCCGATCACTATTTAAAGGTGTACTTCGTGTTCTTGGTTGCGAGGTATGTTCATTTTCTTTTTCCTCCAAAACTATTTGTGTCGTCTTCATTACCGCATTCAGATAAATCATTATGACTTCGTCGGATGAGGATGATGAAGAAACCAAACCGTGATTGATTTTTCCAGATGAGGATAACGATGAAACTTTTTGTAGAGAGAATTTGTATATTTGTTGGAGAAAATTTGAAGAGAGAAAAAGTAAAAATTGTGTGAAAAATAAATTTAAAATGTGAATTTAAATATTATTTTTTTTAATTCCGAAGCTAAAGGCTCTTTTCCGACGTTCACGTGCTTCGGGGGCATCGTTGCCAGGCCCGTGTCTTTCACGGGCCACGTAGGACCATGACACCCTCCACTAATACCACATTCCACAAATTTATTAAACATAAGGGTGGACGGGGTGGTCCGTGATGGCCACCCCGCGATCGCTATGATGCAGTGATGCACCGGCCCGAGCGTTGAATCACGGCCACGATAGGATTAGATTGTGATGGCTATCACACTCTTTTTCTTTCTCATTCTCTCTCCCACATCTATCCTATGTTTGTTTAATTTTTTTTAAATAAAACATAAACATTACATAAACACAATTAAAACATTAATTAACCTAAAAATTTACATAAAAGTTAAACATTAACGTAAATTAAAACATTACATAATTAAACCTAAATTACTTCTAAGGAGAGTAGTTACCCCAATCCTCAAGAAACTACTTCGTCGACGACACGGAACAATCGCTATCACGACCGTCCGACCTAGCATCCGAGTGGATGCAGCAGAAGTCAGGGCTTGGAAGACGCTACGGAAGATGACACGGTTCATCATCCATATTCACTTTGCCAATGTCACTTTCGCACCCTTCTCGACATTTGGAACCAGAGCAGGAGGGTTTGGGGTGAGGTTGGGTTGGGTTGGGTTGGGTTATGTCTCCATAAGTTATAGCTGCCCTAATCCAAGCACAGCCATGGTGTAGTCATGAGCCCAGATAAGTTTTTCATCTGTAACAAGGGCATCTAGTGGCATAGCTGCATGACTGGGTAGAGGAGGAACGTTTATAATTCGAGGGTACCCTGGTGGAGGAGTGTACACTGTAGGAGGAAGAGTGTACACTATCGGAGGAGGAGTGTACACTGTCGGAGGAGGAGACGACACTGGCTGTGAACGTCTGCGGCGAGAGTATCGCCTGAGATTGGAGGGACCGGCTGTTTCGTTATGATATCCACCACCCATATCTTTGATTTTTTCTGTGTAGTTTGAATAGTGTGAGTGATAATTGTGACTGGTATTGGTTTTTCGCTTGGTATTTGTAGGGTTACAATACTAGCCGGTGGAAAAGTATCCGTTTGAATATTATTATTATTTTTTAATTATTTTTTAATTATTTAAAAAATTAAATACATTTTCTCTTTATGTTTTTTATTATTATTTTTATTATGTTTATTTATGTAAGTTTTAATGTAATGTTTATTTATGTAAGTTTGAATGTAATGTTTATATTTTTATTTAAAAAAATTGAGTGTGATTGTATCATTCCACTACATAAGTTTAGTGATTAAATGTGCTGAAATGTGGTGGCATAATATTAAGGGTGAGGCTAACGTAAAAAGTTAGTTATTGTAAAAAGTGTAAGAAACAATATGGAGCGTATGATTAAATTTGATAATCAGAGGCACGATGGTAATTTGTTAGCATCATTAAAGTTCCACCCCCCATTTTAAAATGACCATAACTTTTTCATACGACATTATTATTTTTTTTTTTAAATTACACCATAAAAACAAGCTTTTCATCCTCTTTCATTTCCATACCATATTGTTATACTTTTTAAAAAAAAACATTTTTTTGTTGGGTTGATAACTAGCGTTTTATTGAGGGTATACTTGTGTTTTAGAAACGCAAGTTATACCTGATAAGACGACCTGGTAAAACGACCAGATCAAACGCAAGTTATAAATGATAAAACGCAAGTTACACATGCTAAAACGCAAGTAAGTAATATCAACTTTTTACATTTAGACGCAAGTTATTATGATGAACACAAAGGAAAAATAGCTATCGGACGTTTACATGCTGGTGTTTTAAATAAAGGAATGGATGTTCGTGTAAGTCTAATAATATTAGTTTGACTCCTACATAATGTTCGTTTATTTTATTTTGAACTTTTTCTGCACACTTATTTAGGGTGTTTGGATTTGCATTTTGAAACTGATTATTGCAGATTGGGTTATGATGTTTTGATAAACAGATTATGTTTCTGATTATCTGATGAACTAACAATTTTTTATAACGAGTTTCATACTGGCTACCAAAATAAAAATAAAGAACCGATCAAAGAAAATCGTTTTGGATCATTTTATCTTTTGGTTTTGAAATAATCAGACTTCTCTAGACATTCAAATGTTTAAGCATCTGTTTATTATAGCTTCAAGTTGTGGAAGCACATTTTAGTGCTATTTTCAACAGTCCTTATAATCACATCTGTTTATTCGGTATCACAAAATTACTTTCAAATACACATCCAAACACCTGTGTTGTGGTATGGTCGATTTACAACTTTCATGTAAAGCTCTTCTAACTTTCCCATGATATTAGAAACAAACTAAAAAAACAAAAAAGCTATTGTTACATTCAGAATGTTTAAACGCAAGTAATAATATCAAGTGTTTACATTTAGACGCAAGTATTATCAACCCAGCAAAAAGAATTTTTTTTAAAGTATAGCAATATGGTATGCAAATGAAAGAGAATAAAATGCTTGTTTTTATGGTGTGTTTTTTAAAAAAAAAATGTCGTATGAAATTGTTATGGACGTTAAAAAAATGGGGGTGGAACTTAACCATTGTGGGTTATACATATTTTGCCCTTCTCTTCCTCTTTTAGATACTCAACGTATACTTTTCCTCTTTTAATCTCATCCATTGATTTATTTTGATCAAATGCCAAAATATTTATTATACTTTTTACGTTAAACTACTTTTTACAGTGAAATTTCATTAATATTATTGGGTGTGATAGGTAATGTGATTCTATCACCCAGCACCCCATCCACCCTAACATATTTGAAAATTTTGCGGCTTAATAACCTAAATAGCCTAATAGGACAGATATAATTAACTTTACTTTATTTAAGAGGAAACCATGAGATAACTCTAAAATATTGTTTCTTTTATTTAAAGGTTACTTTATTTACTAAGAAACCATGCGATAACTCAAAAATATTGTTTCTTTTATCTAAAGTTTACTTTATTTACTAACGAAGCCATATAATAAGTTGAAGATATATATATATATTTTTTTATCTAACACTAATATAAAGAACTCCAATTTTTATTCTACAGTTGCTTTTTAAGGTTATAAAAAGTTGTCGACAATCAAAGGAATTGCCATCCAGCTGGAAGCACTTGTTAATCTCATCCAATGTAGTTCTACTTGCATTTATAAGTATTACTTTATTTAGTGAGCCTATCAGTTAATGTGAAATCTTTATATGAAAATGACGCTTTTAACTTTAAAATTAATTAGATTTCATCTGATCGAAGAAAGCAAACAAAACTTGTAGTGTTCCAGTTGAAAAAGTGAAATCCCCACAAGATTTGCTACCAATATTCTAACTAACAAAAAGCATTTGAATCCATATATATTGGAATTCGTACGTCCCACAACAAAGCAAACATCTTATAAACAAACAAACTTCCTTCTGTCCAAAATATTAAACATACACTATGGCCTCCATACATGATCACAATCATACCACTGGATCATTTGTTATTATCCCAAACCACAATGATATTAATACTGCAAACACAAAGGATATGAATCTCATATTTAATATTATGTGGATTGTTTTGTTGTGTGCATTGATTGTCTCTTTTGCAGTGTTTCAAGTGTTGCGTTATGTTTTCCAACGCAGAAGTTCGTATGTGTATCAACTCGAACATCTGTAGGCTCTACTGGTCTTAAAAAATCAGTTATAAGTCAGATATCCACACGGATACTTGGGTCAGAGGTGAAGATTTATGTTATTGAGTGCACGATATGTCTTGAAGATTTTGTTGATGGACAAAACGTTCGTGTGTTGCCACACTGTGGCCATGAGTTCCATGCCGGCTGCATAGACCAGTGGTTTGAGTCGCATTCGTCTTGCCCAAATTGTCGCAATTCTATGCTTGAACATGATTCAGTTACTAAACCTGAATCGGCAGTAGACATCCCTGGCGAAAATATCGTTTGAGTGTCCAAATGACACTAAAAGCAAATGGCAATTTATCTTTTATTTAACTTCAATGTAGGAAAAATCGCATTCCCATCAAAATGTAAAGAAAGAGCGATGATAATATATAAGAAAATTCTAGTGAACTCCTGTGACATATTGCTATACTCCACTTAACCTAAGAAATTGTGCCTAAACCACGAGATAGCTAAATCATTCTTAAATCATATATTATATTACGATTACCTAATATATCTATACAATATTATAATCCATTTAACCGAAATGACCCTCTAAATTATTTTTGTTGTGAGACACATTCACATTAATATATGTCCCCAAAATCAAAATAAATGGAAGAAAAAAAATGAAAAATTAGATTATTAGATTAAGATTAGAAGGGAGCCAAACGTCATATTAATTAATTTATATTTGTATGTTTTTTCCTTTATAACTTTTTTTAATATAAAATGCATTCTTTCATTCCCGGACAAAGAAAATTACATTAAGTTTGAATATGTGTGCCAATGACCTCCAGCCCAGCTGGGGAGAGGTGGGAGGGTTTACCTCTTAAGAGGGTTCCCGCCCGGGCTTGGTCTTGAGTTCGAATCCTGCACACCACGAAAAAATTCCCTGTAACGGTTTGAGATAACTTCAAAGTGGACACCGGTGCGTGGGTAGAGATTCGAACTCGTGTCGAGGGGTTGTCTGTCGATTGGGTTTACCGCTGAAGCACACCTTCCAAAAAAAAAGTTTGAATATGTGTCATTCACTGAAATCATCTGTTTTTTTGTTTTTCCAACTCTTTCTCCTACTTAATTATCGATACTTATTTTCATTATAGAGTTATTTCTCCTACTTAATTTTTTTAAAGATAAACTTTATTCAAAAAACGCCACAAGTGAGTCCTCAAAACAAGGACCCCTATGCAATCCAAAGTTACATCCAATCCAACGAATATTTACACCACATATTCCAATCGACAGATTTCAATCTAGACCTATGTCGGAACCAAAAAACGAACACGACTTAACCATTTTCACCACTTCGATTGCCCTTCCCGCTTTACAGTTAAAAATTCTAGCATTTCTTTCATTCCAAATGCACCACAACGTAGAAACTACAATGCCGTGAATCATCTGGTTGTCCTTCTTGGTGTTCGTATAGTTGTCAGCCAACATCAACAAGTCTCTAACCTCAAAGGCAAAAATATGGGGCAATCTACTCCAACTCCCTATCCTTGACCAAACTGCCGTAGTGAACATACACCTTGTGAACAAGTGAACAGCCGTTTCTGGATCAACTGTGCAAAGAGGGCACAACTCGTACCCCATCCACAGTTTTAACACAGCAAATGCAGATTTGTTGTCATGTTTCGACACCCATCAATGACCCATGAGTCCATGTGTCCATACTACACCCTATAAGCAATCATAATGAACCTTCTTTTGCATACAATCTCCTCATTCATCCAAGAACACTCCACACACTCTCTCCTCTCTCCTTGAAATCGTTCCCAACCCCAAACCCCTCATCTTATCTCTTTCCAACACAACACAACACAAAACAATCAAGAATCATGCTTAAAACCTCTCAATCATGAAGTATTATTAAGCCATGAAGGTGATTTGAAGCTAGTACAAGAAAAAAGGAGGTTATAGCAAAAAGTTTCTTCATCTTTTTCTTTCTCAAACCAAGAATTTTTCAAGGGTATAATTCTTAAACCTTTGATTTCTCATCTGTCTTTAAGTTGGGTCCTTGAAAGATTGTTCATCTAAACGTCAAAGGTTTTTGAAAGAAACTTTAAATTCCTTTATTTTTGTTTTTGACGAAAATTGTAGATGATGAGTTGAAATGTGAGTTTGTTTGTGACGTGTGAGTGTGCGTGTGTGGGGGGTGTTTTTGATGTGTAACTCAAAGTGTGTTCATGTTACTTCAAATCTCGATGTAACATCTTAAAAGCTAGAGTTTTTATGAATATTTTTGGATGATCAAAAGATGAAAAAGCTGAAATATAATCTGATGAAAAACACTATATATATATATATATGTGTGTACAAACCCAAATGAAAATGCATGATACATTTTTGTGCTTGTTTGTGGGTTTATTTCTTGATACTATATCCAAAAAATGCGAGTTATGATGATGATATGAGAGTATACTTGCATGTTTCAAATGTTTTCATGATATGGGTTATATGAGAATGTAAGTGTTGTGTTCTTGAATGAAAACATAAAAATCTATGTTAGGATCATGCTAGAATAAATTAAAATGTTTAAAAGTGGCTTTAAATGGTGAAAATATCATTTAAATGAAAGTTTTTGAAAATATAACTTTTGATCAGTAACATGCAGGTTATTTTAGCCTTAAAATGTCCAAAATAATCTATGTTAAAAGATGTAATCAAAACAATATGTTTAAAACAACTTTCTACGCATAAAAAGTTGGGTTTTCGCTAATTTTCGGCACCCGAGACTTTAAAATTTGAAACTGATTCTAAACAGATTATAAAGACATATTTTAAGAGTAAAAATGATGTTTTTAAGTAAATAACAAGTTTGGTGTTTTGCTATGCGTTTATACATGGCTTAAACGCGAAACTAGCCGTTAAAACGGTAATTTTAACGCTTAAATCGTATGATTTTAAAAACTGATTTAGATCAGTAACTTTAGACCTATTTCATGTTTCAAATAAGTTTCATAAAGTGTTTATAAATATCTTGGTGTTTATATGTGTGAAAATGTGTAAATTGACACGTAGGAATTTACGGTTCGGCTAGCAATCGCGCAGTTACGCAATTTATAGCCAAACTTATTAAATAATCAAATTTCACTTTATAATTATTATTATAAGTGTGAATATGTATATTTTGTATGTACTAATAGGTGAAAGAAGGAAAACGGCTAAGTAATGTTAGCCGTCTCGATTAAAAACATGTACGCGACAACCGTTGAAAAATAGTTGTCAGTTATGCCAAAATAATAATTTTTGTCAAATTTATATATATATTTTTGTATATTAAAAAGAAAAAATTTTGTATTTTATAAATTAATATGAATTTCCAAAGAATTTACCATAATAAATTAAAGTATGTGATTTTTGGGAAATTATAGTGTAATAAGTGAAAAAGAGATTTTTCATTAAAATAAGTCTTGATATTGACTGATGGTAATTTATTAATTCTTAGTAAAATTTTGGCATAAGTATTGGGTTAATTATATTATTATTTTTGGAGAAAAAAATAATTGTTGATGCACTTTCTGTGGACGTCACTGTCGAATAGACTAGGGTTGAGTCTTTGTATAGTGTTACATGAGATTGTGGTGATCCATAAGGGCATTTTATGGATCTGACGCATTTGTATAATATAGGACAATACCAAAGCTAAGTTCGACCTAATATACACTGGGCGAATGTGGAAGCTTTCCACATTCGACCATTACAAATGGGCGAATGTGGAAATGCTCCACATTCGACCATTCAAAAGGGGCGAACCTGGAACTTGGGTTTTGTACTATAAATAGCAATCTCATGTGTTATTGTTCATTTGGTGATTTGAGTTTATGCTTTGAATGCTCTGAAGGGGGAGGTCATGCCCGACCTCCCCCGGCCACGAGATTGATGTTATGCTACTAATGACAGTGTTTGTAACCGTTTCTGTATTAATACGAATCTGTGATGACGTTGTTATTGTTAATTTCTGTCTCGTCTCGAATTCCCCGTCTGAAACCGAGTTGTTTATGCGTATTCGATCCACGAGTTCGGTCCCTAACCGGATTCTCAATAATAAAGTATTTTATAAATATTATGCAAAATAATTATTCTGATAATATTTTGGGGTATGTATTTTGAGTGTGATTTATGTAAATAATGACTAAGTGTATGTGTAAGATACATGACTTAGGGTATATGTGAAGTATGAGATATAACAATTATATTGGTAATATTATGATGCTAAATAATTAACTAAGTAAATTTTCACTTAAATCATGTAACCGAGAGTTTCGGTCACCAACGTGTCATTAAAGGATTAAACGTATTTTCTTTTAAAAGATAAAATATTTTATTAAGTCTAGTAAGTTGAAGTGAACAACTTGCGGGAATAGACTTAATAATTTTATAGAGTCTAGTAAGTTGAGGTGAAGAACTTGCGGGAATAGACTTGATAGTCATGTGAGTTAGGTAAATAACTCACGGGGATGACTCATAAATTGACCATAAAGGTGTCACTTGTGTATAGGGAACAGTTAGGTCGGGATTAACATGGACTCTAATTGCTAGCTAAGTTGATGAGCCTTGAGGTGAGTTTCACGACCCCTTTTAAATGTTGTTATGTTTTTAAATATCGAGGGAAAAATAAGCTACGCTTATGATAGATAGTCTAACCGTCAGTAACTATGTGATGGCCTAGGACAAACATTGTAGGATTACCCCCTTAACATTATAATCATTAACTCTCGTTTCGCCACGGAGCCAACATGGGTATATTGGTAGATCTATTGGGCGTGACAGCCACCCCTTTCTGCCAGTCGCACTGGTTTGGTTATCCTGGATTGGATCACTGCTAGTCTTGGTTTGATTATGGGTTCTAGGTTGCGATCACGTCGTGAGGTCTAGATAACCTACGAAAAAGGTTACGAGGGTAGATGTAAAATCATAAACAGTTTTGTGAATAAATTAATTCTTCGGAAATTGGAAAAACCTGTGAACTCACCAGTTTTACTGATGTTTTTAAATTAGCATATTTTTCAGGTACTTAGTATGCATGTGGGGGAAATATGAGACGGGTTTTTGGGGCAAGCACGTGAATGTGACACCGGGATATCATCGATCTTGTGGGGACCTAAATATTGTTATGAAGTGTTGATGACGACTTTTGTATAACTATAGATTTTAACAATATTTTGTAACAAATTACTTAACTTTTAATCTTATGGTATCCACTTTTGTTACCGTGTTTGCTTAATTGTTGACTGTCACCAACGTCCGTTACACCGCCGGCGCTTAATCTTCGCTAGATTTCTAGGGTGTGACATTGAACCTGTCAGATCCGTTTACTTTTAAAGTTTTCTTACTTGACCCATTAAACATGACCTAAATCTCATAATTTATAAGTGAACTTGAATTGTTAAGGAAATATTTTTTTAGTAGGTCATAAACTATTTTAGTTTTGCTACTATTAAGTATAAGTGTATCTATTCGACCCATCTTAACTCAACATCTTTTTTAAACTTTGACCAAATACTATTGCACATCAACTGAACCATAATGAACCTTTTCAGCCCGTACCAAAAATTTAGATTATTTTAAAACACTTTCTTGATGAGCATACCACTTAGGCAAAGATCAAAGAACCTTGAAACTTGTATGCCCTGCAATATGTAAGATCATGTTGGGAAAATAATTGCATGTAGGTCTTTTCTTATTAGAGGTATGATATATACTTTCTGATTCAACCTTTTCATCTAAAATCTATGTTTATTATTTAGTTATTCATATTATCCCAGATATAAAAGGACTTCACTTTGATCTATTCCATTATTTTTTTTCACAATTTTTTACTTTGGTAAAAAAAACCAAATCTTTTATCTTCGTTCATTCTCAGTTAAGCTAAATTTGTGTTAAAAAATATTCATATTCGTCACCATCATTTGACTGTATCATATTCCAAGTAGCTTTTTTTTAGATTAAAAAACATAGATTCTAAATACAATAGCAAGTATCATTTCTCATAATTTTTTTGTCTTTCTTTGTTAAATGACATGGATTTAATCTGGTTCTTTTTACTAGGGTATGAACTTCGCGAGTCTATAACAAAATATAGTTTAAATAAGGAACTCACTTGTAGGAAATAAAGGAAGAAATCAGGTGAACCTAAGCCCAATGCGCCTCAGATTTTGTTTAAATTGAAGATAACATCAAGCATGTTAAACCTTTGTTTTAGATCGACTTTAGTTAACCTTGGATCACTAACTCAATGCAGACCATCTTATCATTCTTGTAGATGTGCACAATAGTTTTGTACTTAGTTTGATTAAAGGGCGATGGGTGCTGCGAAATACAATATACCAATTATCAGGTCTTCCAATATGCAAACTGGTGATAGGAATTACATTCTTTAAATCACCTTAATCTATGTTGACTTTTATCTTATATGTGTTATTGAAGGAAATATAATAAGCTATTTAGTGGATTGATATATATATTTACTGAAGACGGCTAAGGAGAAATGTTGGCTAAACTAAAACAAATGAGGGGTTGTATAAAAAATCCGGTGTGCAAGTTACTTCTAGCTAGAAAATGCAAAAAAAAATATATATATTAAACAACCTTTCGATTAGTCTTTTTTCTCTCGATTCTAGATTTTATGGGCCCATCAGTAGCTTATTTTTCTAACTATGCTTTTACTGCATACTACTATGAAGGTACTTTGATACATATTCATATATAGATTTCAGAAGATGTTTTATATTTCACATTGTTACATGCTTGACGTAGCATCTTTATATTAATTTTTTAGTCATCTTTTTCTTTAATTATGATGGGGCTACCAATGATTGGAATAACTATTCACGATACCTAAATCCTGATGGAGTTGATATGTCTCATTTAATATATATTTTTTTGTATAATTGGTTTTGTGATTTATTGATAGCATCCGGTTGATGGTAACATTTGGCAATAGCTTTGCTACATGGGGTTTATGGTGATATGTATGGTTATGGTTGTGCAATTTATGGTCCTTATTCACTTATGCCAACAATTGGTTATGATGGTAATGATGGTCACCTTTGTGATGCTTAGCAGTACTAATATCTAAGTCCATATTTTCAACAAATTAATAAAAAAAAAACTTATCGCACTCAAGTTTATAGAAACGTATACAACATGCTCAGTGACAACTCATCTGTGTTGTAAATTTGTGCCACCCCCACATCGCGCAAGTATTATGGAATGAAAATATTATAAACCCGTAATGGGTTGGTTCGTATTAGATATCGTAATCCTATCTGATATAAGTCGGGCATCCGCCGCAACGCGCGAGCAATTCCACTAGTATATTAAAATATAAATTATATTTACTAACTAAAAAGACACGGAGAAAAAGGTGGTTTAGCCTGTCAAAACATTCTAACGCTTGGTCTTAGTGGATTTGGTAGTACCACTCCATCAAACATTTAAGTCGTCTTAATTAGGTAAGCATAACCTTTAATCTTTTGTGATCATCCTTAATCTTTATATGCAAACAATATACTTCATTTTGGGATCGAACCAAATTTACATGATCATGGTTCGTTTAATTCTTCGACGTCTTGTATCTGAGCGAGATACAAGTGCGAATAACTCAAGTGATGCTTCTTCACATACGGTAGAAGCAAGTTATGATGTGAACACGTTAGTGGTACTAACAGCCTTAATATGCCTGCTAATAATTGTGCTTACACTAAACTCAATTATACAGTATGCTTTGAAGCGTAGGCGTGCCTTGTTAGATGCAGAAGCTTCTTCTATTGCTGCACGTCGTGAGAAACATTCCATTCCGAGGATTCAAATGGAAGTTTTCAAGTTAGGGGCGGATGTTATGGCGGCCGAATGCTCTATCTGTCTAGGAGATTTTGTAGATGGAGAGAAGGTGAGGGTGCTGCCTGAATGTAACCATGAGTTTCATGTCCAGTGTGTTGATAAGTGGTTGGCTGAGCATATGTCATGCCCAAATTGTAGGCATTCAGTGGCTCTACCGACTATTGAAAGAAACATTAATGATGATTTTTAACTAGATGAGTCTTCGATGCTGTTTAAGCTTTGGTCTATAGAAATGAAAGGAATTGAAGCATGTATTGATGTATATAAGTTTAATTGTTTGTAGTCATGTCATGGTATATTTGTCTTAAAGCGCTTTGCAATTAGAGAAGATAAACCTTCATACAAATACCATTTCGGATTTTACATATCACTACGTGCTATAATTAAACAGACTAATGTGATCATTTATTCATATAATTATCTGTATATTTTATACAAAATTTGGTATTGAACAAAAAAGATTGTGAGTAAATGAGTGTCGATCAGATCCACATCTACTTGTCGTTTGTGGTACATGAATAAGAACAAAGCTCCCTCTTTCTCTCATTGGCAAAGCTATGAAACACACATACATAGTAATTAAATTATGTGATTACATCATGGGTACTGGTGTAAAACACCAAACGTGTTGACATTTTTGTCTAATTGGGCACTTGTTATGCATTATATGTCATACCTATCTTGGTAAAAAAAAAAAAAAAGCAATAGAGATTAGTAAATAGAGTTGCTAAACAAATGAAACGTATGCTACGTCTGTCATATTCACATGAGGTGAATTAGCAGGCTAAATATATAATTTTCTTCCAAATTAAGTTCTTTTAATTCAACGGTCTCCAAAATCCAAATGAAATAAAACTTTCATTGCCAGAATATATGCATGTCAGCATGTAGTTTAATTTAATTGAGCCATGCGTAGACGAATTTCACCTCTTGTATCCCCATGGGGAACTAAGTACTCGCGGATCCAAGATTTTTTTCGCCGGTTTAGTTTTTTTCGATGGTCAAGACTCGCTAATTTTCGGTTCAAGGAGAATTGAGTCACATAATTAAGGATGATTTATCTTTTTAACCTGTAAACGAAGAGCTAAAATGAAGTAATCATAAACACGAAAAGGTTATGTGTTGTTCAATCACCAATTTGAAAGAATGAGTGAAGTACTTAACTAATTGAATTAATACTCATGTTTTTTGTTTCTTACACTTTGTTTTCAAATGCATGAAGGGTCGGCGTTCAAAAATGCTGGAGGGCAATCAAAAAACCATTATATGCAATAGATAAAAACTAAGATAAAAAAATTGGGGTAGGTTGACTCCGCACATTATATGGCAGGTCTTGTTGGCTTCGACGATGGAGCTTGCCCGCCTTGGCCTTATGCGACCGTGACTAGAAGATCGAAGGGTTGAGTCGACCATCCACCCACTCAACTTTAGGTTCACTTTAAAAACCTGAAACTATCCAAACGGGCCAGCGGTCTGGTTTCACGATTGATTTTATTTTTAATTAATTTTCGGCTGACCGGTATAATAACTTTTTAACCTAGTAACGGTTGGTAGCTCCAACCCGATCCCAACCTGGAAATTTTCCACGAACCCAAACAGGACCTGATCCTAAATAATATGTCATACATACCCGACCCCAATATTCGTGGGTTGACCTGAACACATATGTTCATCCCGAATTTTTTTAAATTTTTTTACCACAAACTAATATGTTAAAGTCAAAACATTACTACAAAAAACACAAGAGTATATAAAATATATATATATGTTTTCAGTAATCTTATGTTAATTTGTGTCTTAAGTTATAAGTATAGAATGAAATAACTAACCAATTTAATTTGTAAGATAAAAAATATTAATATAGTACAAGTGGGTTAAACGTGTTAACGTGCTCGGGTTGACCCAAACCCGACCCGTTTAGCTACACGGGTTCGAGGGTTCAATCTGAAACTATCCTGAACCGGCTTAAACTAAATCCAAATCTGTAAATTTCATGTTAGGCTCAGGTCGTGTCAGAAATTCACACCCCTACACATTACACCGGAAACTAGGGGTGTAAACAAGCCGAGCCTAAGCCCGGATCGTCACGCTTTTAAGAAGCTCGGCTCGAAAGTAAAACCCAAGAGCCCGAGCTCGATCGGCTCGGCTCGACTCGAGATAATTTTAGAACAACTTTAAAAAAGCTAAAAGCTCGGCTCGAGCTCGTTTCAATAACTTTAACGAGCCAAAGGTGGGGTAGAGCTCAGCTCGCTAATGTTAAAAATTAGGTATATTTTATAAATAAAATAATAATATAAAATTTGTTTGGGCTCGCTTAGGCTTACAAACCTAAACGGTTTTTGTGTGAGAAGCTCAAGTTCGGGCTCGATAACTAAACGGGTCATGTTTCAGGCTCGAGCTTGGGCTCGTTAACGCTCGGCTCATTCAAACATTTTACCAATCTGATTCCCAGTAGCCTTTGATCAGTTGTTACGCATCATTTACATCCTTACCAGAAACTGGCCATATAAAATTGTACAGGGCCGGACCAATGCTTTATTAATATATATACGTTAAAAAACAATAAAATTTCATATAAATTGTGATTTTAGAGGAAATCAGACCATAATGAGGTAGTGTCATTTAGATTTGCTATACAAAAAATATATTGTAAAATACTAATGTGCTAAATCAAATGAAAAACCAAACGCCACAGGAATTTATTTAAGTGTGTTATGTTTTATCAACGTATTCCTAAATTCTACTAAGCCTTTTAGTCCCCTTTGACTGATCTCTGTTTTTTTTTTCAAGCTAAACTTCCAACATAAATGAAAAGCTTCAACGTGAAACCAGACCGGGTGTATTTACTCCTATTACGACTTTGTTTTGTCCCAGTTTTTCAACATAAACCGTGAAACCAAATAATTACTAACGGTTCGGTTTGGTTTTATCTCGCAACAATTTTGTATCGGTTTTGAATAGAAAAAACATTAATTACTACTAGTGTGGGTTATGGTTTTACCTAAAACCTATAGCTAGTTTACATAACCTAAACAAAATCCACTCGTACAGGAGTGATTATGCACTTAGTAAAATTAAAAAAAAAAACTGTAATAGTAACATAACAGTTACATGACTTATGGGGTATCATACCATGAAAACCTGAAATTGAAAATATGGATAAACTACACAAACATTAGTATGTTTTTAAACCCTTACAGACCTACTAAACACCTTCATAAACTTGAAATTCTTTTGATCTGGGATGATGATGCTTTCTTTTCTTTCTACTTTCTTCCTACCAAAAAGCTTCTTCCACACCTTCTTAAACCCCAACCCACGATGGTGATAACTATGATGGCGCCATCCTTGAGCCACCGTCGATTCCAACGGTAGCTCCAACCGCGGTGTAGGAGACCTATATCGAGGCTCCGAAAAACTCCTACCAAGAATGGCTTGGTTTAGTTGCACCTCAAATGAAAGCCTTTCAAACCTGTCAAGTAATGTGCTTTGCTCATCACCAAATCTCTTCATAACCACTTCAACATCTTCCATTCCTTTAGGTCCCATGATCTCTCTTACTGCATAATCTTCTCCAACCACATGATCTTTGTATATATACATATACATGATATATATATTCCTAGATTATAGAATATTTTAATTTCACCCGCTATCTAAACCTTTTTACCTCTGTCTAATATTGTGTGTGGGTGTTTCTGTAGCAGGATACCTGAATTGAGTGTGATGAAAGGGAGTAGCTTTATGGGGTAAGGGCATTACTTGAAGGAAGCCAAAGGGATGAAAAGAATTAAATGCCAAATCGAAACAATATGTTAAGCAATTAATAGAATTCAAGAATATTTAAATTTCAAAACACAAAACAGCAAAGTCAGACTATCTTAAATTTTATATTTCCATTTTTTTATCTCAAAACTTTTATATACTTTATTCATTTTTTCAATTAAATAAGACAATTTTTTATATATTATCTCTTATTTGAGTATAGTATTTATGTATGTTTTAAAAGCTTTTTTTAACGTGTGTTGTTTTATGTAAAGGTTGCGTAAAAATGAAAGTATATAAGGTTATGTAATTATGCATATAGGTTGTGTTCTTTATGTTTAGACTTGATACTAACATAAACTTCAGATAATTATACACTCAGCTTGCCGTTTATCAGGAAAAAAAAAAATTAATTCGTACACAACTTCTTCAACTTTTCTTATACATATGTTTCAAACAGATCCTCAACTCTTGAGAGAGATATGCCCATTTTTTTTTAAACTTTTAGTGAGTTGCCCATATGATGTGATAGGTGTCGTCAAGGCTCATTTTAAGAGTGCAATCTAACCAACTTGTCTTACACACTAATTATATCTCTATATTGTTATTATTATTATCATTATTATTAATTATTATAACTATGTAAATATTTACTAAGACCACCTGTAATGGTTGGTGAAAGGGGCGTGAAGTGGGGCATTTCACCTCCCTTTCACCTTGGAACACCGCGCCCCCCTTGGTTAAAGGGGCGTGAATGGGGGCAAGGTGAAAATTTTCGCCGGGTGAAAAATTTGGGCTGGCCAATCATGGGGTGACATGTCATTTTTATTTTTTTTTTTCTTTTTTTAATTCAAATTTAATACCATTATATATTCATCCCCTTTCACCAATCAAATGTCACCAACCATTACACCGCTTGCCCATTTCACCCCCCTTTCACCCACCAAGTGGCCCACATTGCAACGTGTCGAAAAACGCTCATTTCACCTACCAAATTTCACCCCCCATTCACCAACCATTACACATGGTCTAAATACATACTTAATTCGATTTCCACTCTTCCCATTTTTTTCTGCGACAGGTGAAGAGCGAATACGGAGTGGTGCCGATTCGACTCCGATGGGAGGCGAGGTTTTATCGATTATTTCACTGCCGTGTCTTCATTCGGGTGAAGGTCGAGTTTCCGTGCATCCGTGGGAGCCAAGAGGTTGGCGGCGGTCGACTAGTCAAACCGGTGTTACGATGGTTGGCACATCGTTCCTTGCCGTTCAAAAAAATATAAAGCGGCTAAAAGAATTTAAACCGTTGGAATGGATTTTCCTTTATTGAATTTAATTTTGATATCTTAAACTTACTTCTATATATATATATAAAAGAAAAGACTTTTGCTGACGTGGCGTGCAATGGAGGCCCCAACCTTGTGCCACGTGGCATCATAATGGAGAGTTTTTGGTGTTTTTGAATTGTTTTCTTTTTTAATTAAATTGAGTTATTTTAGGAAAAAAGAATTTAAAAATAAATTTAAAATTTTCTCTCTCATATTTCCTCTCATAACTTTTAAACGTTTATATCTTTTATATACGGGATTTTTTAAAGAAAAAAATTACACCAAATTAACGAGCGTTTTATTATCTTTCCAACGAGTACCATAGTGCTATATAAAAAACGGAGAAAAAATCTACTATTTTTTGTGGGGTTTCGTTCATACAGGAAAAAAATACACAAAGTGTTCATGTTATCACGTAAAATTAGATTTTGTGGGGAATATGAGTTATTACTGATTAGAATACTATGAACATGCAATGATTAGAAGATTTTGTAGTTAGTTAACTTGAGCCATTTGTGATAGGTTATCACGTAAAATTAGATTTAGCAACCCCGGGACCCTCCCGGGGTAATCAGCTAGTTAAGTTATAGTTTTCGTTGCATTTAGTATTCGGTCAATTCTGTAAAAATTTTGAATACTGCCAGTTAATGCGATCAAAATACTCATCTACCAAAGCTCATAAATCTCTTCTTGGTTTTTCGAATGTTTGAAAGTTTATTGGTTTTGTTTCCTGAATTTTGAATTTTTCATATTATCCTACATTTAAAATTTGATTTTTTCACTTTTTTTAATGTTACCCCTAATCCCCTATTATATATAATTTACATCAATTCTTCATGGACTAACCATGAAGAATTGGCTCATTGCCTTGTTTAAATACTACAACTGGTTTCACAATATACGAAAACCGATAATTACAAAATAATTACTCATTACAAATATAATCCCTTCCTAATCTATATCGCTATTATTCATGGCTGACCCGCACAAGGGGAAATCTACCCTGCGTCCTGCAGACGTCCTTGTGTTTGGCTGGATGGGGGGCAAGCATGCGTGTGTCGACCTCAATAGGGTGTCCCCATTGGTGAGCTTACGAGACAGAGGCTTTGTTCTGGGGCAAGCAGTTTTGAGGGCGGAAGTTCGGAAAGTCGCTAAGCATGAGGCAACATGTTTAGAGAATCAACAAGTTTTCCTTCTGTTTTCCTTGGACACATTTGGATCCATTGCCCCTGAGGCAGTTTGTTTCTTAGAGCGAGTGGAGAGTGTGGTTCACAGCAACTTGCAGAGTCCTAGGAATCAAGGGTTTGTGTTCAGTAGAATAGGTTTTGCGATTTAAAAGGGGATAGCGACGTAGCTTGTTGCTCGCTTACCCACTATCCAGATGTAATGTGTCATTTGAGATAAATTCCGATTTGTTTTGTAGTAAAAAGAAAAAAAAATTGCACAGATGACAATATATATACACTATATATAATATGTGCTAATAAAATGATTGTCGTCTTTTTAGTTGTTATACAAACAAATGGACTGAAAATGTTCAGGTTTACGTTTACATTCTTCCAACTTAATCATGCCATTTCGGTCTTATATCTGGCCAAATTTATATGATGATATCGATCACTAGAACAAATTTGCTATGTTTATATAAATAAGCTTTGTACTTTTACGTTAAACTTGTATAATTTATGGAAGCATTTCTTCTATAAAAAGACACGAATTACAGATATAGTGTTATTAATTAATTTCCAGAATAAAACGTAGAGTCACACTCAGAAAAAACACATTTGCTTGTGGGTTGCTTTATTCTACCTTGAATGTGGTTTATTCCTAGCTTTTAACTTTGAAGGCGCGACTTATTGCACACAAAAGTATTTGAATTCGATATCTGCTTATATCTAGGAATATATTTCATCTTTCTCTTTATATGTAACATATGCGACTGTCCTATGTTTGCTTGTCTTGAAAGGACAAAATATTTGCTTTGTCGTAGATTAACAGTTTGTCTTTATGTACCGTTGTTATGTGCTTTGTGTCCGACTTTCATTGATTCAAGATACTGGTATGTATAAAGCAATATATGTGAACCCACCAATGAGATAATTTGAATGTTGTTAGGTTATTAGGGAATATATTTAAAGAGGAATTAAATTCCATGTAAGAAGTTAGAAGCAAGCATGCATGGATACTAGTTTTACATTGAGTAATCTAGCTCGTGGCCCAATGATAGAAGCAAAGCTTTTTTTTTTTTGACAAGTCAGACGAAACTTTTATTTATACCCAACCGACCAACAAGAAGCTGGCCAACAATATACAATCCACCACATGTCGCCCAACAGATCGTACCCAAACTCAAAACCCAAAACATCGACCCCCCTAAACTACACCAAAATAGAACAACCCATATTTACACACCGATACAACCCATGACCAGCATATAAAATTGACTTGACTCTCTAATTATACCTCAATAAAACAGACACAATCGGACAGCAGCGAACCACCAAACAAAGAGCCATCTTGGAGACATGGATTCGTCTTTGGAGATATCAACACCGAAAGATACCTGATAGCACTACCTTCGCATTTGCAGGCCGCACTTAATCTGAATCGGTTAACCACTTAAGCCTTTACAGCCCCATAACCAACCTTAAAACCAGCTAATGAATATCACTCTTTCCGCGAACTTATATTTCTTGCGACCCATTTAAAGCTGCCAATTACCAAGCCTTGTTCCTGACATGTAACCTGAATGAAGTTTTCAAAAC
Organism: Ambrosia artemisiifolia; assembly: GCA_032199755.1. Classification (NCBI taxonomy): domain Eukaryota; kingdom Viridiplantae; phylum Streptophyta; class Magnoliopsida; order Asterales; family Asteraceae; genus Ambrosia; species Ambrosia artemisiifolia. Next base: position 34,636,643 of record CM063513.1, read on the forward strand.
TTGCAGCTTGTTTTCCCTTTATTTCACTTCTAGTTGAATTAGGACAGCAACATAGTACTATGTGGGTTACATAATTTTTGGAAAGCACACTTTAGGATGAGACAAAAGAAAACCTTTTGAAGCAGCACCATTTCTAGCTTCACTGTTTGTTATAACTGTGATGAGGACCAGACAACGCTTGCAATTTTCTTCGTAGTTTCCTGCCCAACCCGATATCCCAACCCAGTGATTTTTGTTCTGCAAAATTATACACAACCCCCCAGGAAAAAAAAAGAACAAAAACACGAAAAGAACCCCTCACGCGAAACGACCATGTGACGCCGAGACGGTTAACACCAACCCAAATATAATATGTTTGATCCCATCTAACTCACGCCAAGACACACACTATGATGTTAACCCCTACCCTCTCGGCATACATATTTCACCAAACTCACACACCCCAAGAATTTGAATACGACCCTACTCCCCCCCCCCCCCCCCCCCTATTATTCAAATGCAGCCAACTATAATATGCCCGATTCCCCTAGCTCAGTTATTATAATTATTATTATTATTAACTATCAAAAATTGAAAAGTTGTACCACTTTGCCATATCAACATCCGACCTTTTAGCCCTTTTAACCATCCACCAGTATGATTCCGCTTTAATCTCCTCGACCAGTTTTGACGTTGCAGTATTAACATCTTTAAATACCTTTTCTTTCCGACTAAGCCATAGTTTCCATAGAGTCAATAGTACTATCGCATATATAGCTTCTTTCTCCTATCTCCGTCCAAGATTAAGCATCGAGCTAATATTTGAGACGTCGATTCACCCGGATCAGTAAAGTTTACCTTTACCCATTCACCTATGTTCCACCAGGTCGCTCTAGCCCATAGACAATGGATCAAAATGTGCTCCGCCGTTTCTAGTTCTGTTCCGCATCTTTTACACATCCCATCGCCTACATTAACGCCTCTAACCGCCAATGTTTTTGTTGTTGGTATCTTATTTTCCACTGCCCTCCATACAAAGCAATTCACCTTCGGTGTCGCAATGCGGCTCCACGAGTACACAGATTGTTGAACCCGCAGCTATGGCGTATCGCTCAGTAATTTCCGAACCTCTTTTACCGAAAATTCCACCTCCTTATCACCCATGTTCCACTTCCAATCATCATCCGAATTGCTGATTTTCACAGTTCTGAGTAAACCCAAAAGAGTTGCCAGCTCCGCCTTCTCGTTGTCTGATGATGGGAGCCTTTTTCCATCCAGGATCCCATGCTACTTCCCCATTTATTATAGAGAAACAATTTGCGACTTTTATTCGTTTTTTTTTTCTGCACAGACCAAATAGCTCCGGGCATCTTACTCTAAAGCATGTATTCCCACACCACAGTTCATCCCAAAAGCCGATTGATTCCCCTTTGCCAACAATACACTTAAACTTAGTTCCTAACTCCAATCCTCTTTTACTAAACTCTCTGTATAATGTGCCAATCGAACACCATACTCCCGAAATTGATTTCTTATATGGCACAAAACTGTACCTTGAACTTCCACCATGAATTGCTTTCACGACCCTACACCATAGCTTTTCAGCTGAAACTTTGTACCGCCACCACCATTTCGTTAATAGACCCAAGTTTAGATCTTCAATGCTCCCAACCCCAAGACCCCCAACCCGCTTAGGTTTCAGATACTTTTCCCACGCGACCCACCTTATTTTGTTCGATGCTGATGTGCCCTAAGCAGTTAATATCGGTGATATATCAGTTATATCGGTCGGATATATCGGTTATCGGCCCTAAAGCATAATCTCGGTGCATAATATTGGTCACAATCTCGGTAGCGATAATATAGGCCGATATCGGCAATATATCGCCGATATTTGACTTAAAATCTCGGTCATATCACCGAAATTCTCGGTTTCTGTTTTTTTGGCCCATTTTAGTAGATAGAATGCCCAAATTTTAGTCTCACTCATGTCTAAGACTAAAAAACCAACCTTTTATGCTCAAGAATGGAGATGAAAATGAGGAAAATTAAGCTTACTTGCGACAATGATTGAAAAGCATGATGAAGATGAATATGAAGCACAATAATGGAGATGGGGGCTGTTGGAATGAACATGAAGAAGATGACGGTTGTTATATTGTTTTTATCTATTTTAACCTAAGAGCACTCACATCCCATCCACCAAATGGATGTGAGTGTGTCCACCAAATTATATGGGGTGAGTGTAAGTGGTTGTGAGTAGAGGAGAGAGAAAAAATTTGGTGGAAGCACTGTTCCACCCTAAATATGAAAAGCTACTGTTCACCCCTATATATATTTTAATATTTTTTTAAGTAGTTATGAGTGAGGAGAGAGAAAAAGTAATGATAAAAGTATGATTATTTTAATTAGGAGAGAGAAGATTTAGGGGTGAAGTAGTGATTTTTAGTGTAATTTGATGGATGAGATTTGGTGGATGGGTTGTGAATGCTCTAATACCCTAATATTAAGTTACCCCCTCAATGTTTAGAATGTACATATATAACCCTTCTACCTTTTAGTAGTTTATATTTAGTGCCTAAACTTCTAATTTTTATATAATAAGTGTAAAATTAGTTTATGTATTTAAACATTTAACCCTCTATCTTTACTAATTCACATCTGGTCCTTATACTTATAACTACCGATATCCCACCGATATCTCACCGCCATAACCGATATATCAAATATCGGTCCTTGACCGATTACCGAGATTTACCGCGTTAACTGCTTAGGATGTAGGGGTGTACAAAAAGCTCGCGACTCGAGGCTCGCTCAAAACTCGCTCGAAAAAAGCTCAAAAAAAGCTCGGCTCGAAGAGGCTCGTTTTGTTTTCAAGCCGAGCCGAGCTGGCTCGTTTTGTAATCGAGCCGAGCTCGAGCCAGGGGTGTTCAGCTCGATGGCTCGACTCGTGGCTCGGCTCGACGGCTCGACATATGGCTCGACTTAGGCTTGTGTAATTTAGAAAAATAAAAAAATATACATGATAAATAAACCATAACTTAGAAAAATAAAAAAAATACATGATTATGTGTAATTTTATTTAATTTTATTGTTTTTTATTTAATAAATATTTGTAAAAAAATAAAAAATATATATATCGAGCTGGCTCGAGCCAGCTCGAGCTCGGCTCGAACATTTACGAGCCGAGCTTGAGCTCGACGTTTCAACTCGATCAGAAAAACGAGCCGAGCCGAGCTGGCTCGGTTTAGGTTCGAGCTCGAGCTCGAGCTGGGCCTGGCTCGGCTCTACTCGGCTCGTGTACAACCCTATTAGGATGTGCCTCCCCACAAAAATTTCCTTCTAATCCCTTCTAAAACTTTAATAACGCCTACCGGTGCCTTAAACAAAGACAAATAATAGTTGGGTAACGCTCCGAGCACTACCTTAACGAGCACTAATCTTCCTGCAAAAGACAACGTTCTGGCTTTCCATGTTGAAAGTTTAGATTGAAACTTATCAATCACTTCTTTCCAACTTTTTATCCTCTTCATGTTGTCCCCAACCGGTAACCCAAGATGGATAAACGGGATTGAACCTTTTCTGCATCTTAGTAGTCTTGCCATCTCCTCAACTCTTGAATCACTAACATTAACCCCATATAAGTTACTCTTGAGCAGATTCACCTTTAAGCCAGAAGCTAGTCAGAATCCACGTAATATGCGGTTCAGATTAGACACATTATCTTCCGACCACAACCCCAAGAACAAGGCATCATCCGCATAAAACAAATGCGAGATGATCGGACCGTCATTAGGAAACTGGATACCGGAGAATGTACCTGCATACACTGCATTAGATATCATTACATGTAGAGCCTCCATCACAATAGTAAATAGAAGGGAGAAGCAAAGCTTTTAGGAGCATATAATTGGGAAGGTCATGAGTTCAAATCTCACAAGAGTGGAAATTTGCCGTTTAAAAAAAAGTCAATATATTGAGTATTATAACTTAGGAGCGTAGACACGACCTAACTAGTACATTCATAAAATACGACCCACTGGGTTTGTTAATGTAGCTTCTTTCTAGAATAATCAATGCGAACATGACTCATAAAATAAAAGAGTTGACAAAAACACACCCGTTTAATGAACGGTTAAAGTTTGTTTTAAACAAGGAAAATAATTTTCCTTCTAACTAGATTAGTGAGTGTAAGTTTACATATCTGAAAATTATTTGTTCACAACGATTTGTTGAATCTACAATAATTTTATGCATTATTCACAATTACATGTACCACTTGTCTTACACCCAGATACGCACAGCGAAAGACTTATTGTGTGATAACGGAAGTTGTTACCATATAAATGTTTAGCAATCGCGTAATAAATTCATAATGGACATTTTACTTCAAATCCTCTAGTCAAACAAATATCGTACTGAAACGTTGTCCTCGATTTACTATAAATAGATAGTTGGAATTTGTTTAAATTAAGTTAGCTAAAATACTAAATTAACATATGTAAGACTCCAAATACAATATATATAAATATAAATATACTATAATAACAACCTAAGCATGTTAACTACATAACATATGAAATAAAGGCGCGAGATCAACATTCCCATTTTCAGACAATTAGTATCCCTTTCGGGAATCCTAACATGACAACTATTCGGAAAGCTAACACGATAAACAAACGTTAACCACCTAAAATTGTTCATTAGCAAGCTATTGATATAATCTCATGCAAATCTTCTAAATATAAGTTAGTCATCCGTTAAGAGTTTTCTAACCTCATTAATCAAGAAAAGCAATACCGAATACACAATACAACTACCGAGACCAGCATAAAGTAGAGCATATCACAAACTATTTCATTTTACCAACTTTGAACACAAATCGATCGCCATTTTAACCAAAATAACTAACAAAGATTATCAACTGTGTTAAAGATCAGTAACAACACCATCAAGCCGATTAAACCCTTTTATGTGCAAATAAGCATTCCTAATCATTATCCACCTGACTTTAACCAAACTAATACCCGTTTCCAGTTTCATGGTGTAAACACATTAGCAAGTTAACTAGTTTACTACCGAGAGATTAACCTGATGGTTTTTCAATATGTACTCGACTAACACAACACAATAATCATCAAAGTCACATGAACATAATCACAAATCCAACAACAATGAAACATGTTTGCAATATGATCATCAAGATTCTAACATGAAAAACACCAAAATAATATAACACACGATTACATACCAACGATTTTATAATACACTGAATACTACTGTTTTTACCCGTAGGTTACAATATCTAACAGAAACATCACATACAAGCTATAGAAAATCTGATTTGAACAATAGTAGGCTAAAAGATCAAACCATAAATAAGCAAAATGTGATGGATTATTGGATGATGATAATGGTTTCTGATCGCCTCTCGAGCTTGTTATCCACCTTTACAGCAGGTTCACAGCTTCAGAAATCGCCCAGAATTTCAGAAAATTACCCAACAACTGATCAGTAGACGCCTGCCCTGTTTTATAGATTTTTTCAAAAATGCACGGTCATGCACAAGGTTTCACAGTCGTGCGCTTTATTTTGATCGTGACGTCATGCTACGTGGGTTAGACAAGTAGCTTGGTCGACCAGCTAAAGGTGCACAGTCGTGCACATTGTTCACACGACCGTTCTGATCAAGACGTTAACGAGTATCAGGTTGTATTGGCTTGTGCACTGGTAGTGCTTCCGAGAAAAGTTGACCCGCACGGTCCGTTTCGTCCAGTTTTCACCCGTTTTCTTCAATTTCGTCTTTGGGGCACCGTTTAAGACCTGCAAAAACAATAGAAATTGGTTAAGTACCAAATCTATGAAATTAACGTCGAAAACGCACAAGTTGGAAGTTAATTTGGGGACTTAGATATGTATATTTTAATGTATATCAATTACACCTAACACGACCCGTTATAAAAATCCTTTACCATCTAAACCACGACCCACTTATACTCCCATATCAAATCTTTAGCCAACACAGACCACTGCATGACAAAGAACAACATCCTAGATCACAATTGTCCTCTAACACGCCTAACATGTCAAGTCGCGAATAGAAATATTAGATATTTACGTAGATTTTTTTATCACTATGTCAAATTTTAATTTATAAACAAGATAAAATACAATCACTTCTAAAACACGTTAGGGCTAGCACACCAACCGTTAGCGTAATATAGCAAATGTAAGACACCGAGATTGTTTAAAGACACAAGGGCTTTTAATACCCAAAAGTTGTTAAACTCTAATCAAACAAAAAAGTGAGTTTTGTAGAAAAAGTTTTTTTAATAAAACAAAACAAATAAGTTCTTAAGTGATCATTATACGAAAAGTACGTCTCTTCGGTGTGTTCTCCTAAGCACTATGCGAAAGAATCCACTTAAATTTGCTCTATGAAGAGAATGGATTAATGTTCTACTAATGCCAAAATGTTGTAGATTTCCTTTTTTGGGGCAAACGTTACACTTGACTATATTGCTTAAAAGCAGCAGGGCAACCATCCTTCATTTCACAAGCCATTACCGTGATGGTTTTTACTAGCTCGAGCTTCTTAGTTTTGGAATTCAATGCTTCAATTTGGGCTTGGTAAGCACTTGGCGCATTAGTAGGATAGTTATCTCGATTAACAAGATTGGATTTACTCGTGTATATGCGAATCGAATGTGAAAATCAACAATACGGATTGTTGTTAGTCGTCTAATAACTTAGAAATGTTAATACACAATAACATGAAAAACGGGCCAGCAATTCGACATAGATTCAAGTTAAGTCCAAAAGTTAAAAATGGTTGAGACTAAGGCTCTTATTTATAGGCAACCCCATATTGTTACAAATCGACCTCAAACCTCGCCAATTCTACCTCGACCTAATCTTCAATTTCACCCAAATTGAGGGGGGTCTCTTATTTCTCGACCCAATCTTCACTCTCGTTCAATTTTATACTTTTGTTTTTCTATTTTAAATTTTAAAAATAAAATTTTAAAAAAGGTTATTATGTTTTGCAATATTTTGTAGCATGAAATCGAAATCAAAATCAAAATAATACATGATACAAAGACCCACTCCTATATAGAGATGTACAAAAAAACCGGTTGCCCAACCCAACCCGATCAAAAAAACGGAAAACCGGTTTGACAAAAACCGGTTTTTCTTAAAACCGGTTCCAACCCGACCCAACAGCTCGATGTCGAATAGGTTTTGGTTTCTGGATCATAAACCGGTTCTGTGGGAAAACCGGTTTTGAACGTTATGGTCAAATGTCGTCCATTCAAATGCAATTGAGACAAGCTTCTCAAAATGTACTTGATACGCACATGGATTTATACAATTCTTTGTTGGACACATCTAATAAACGTGCACAAGGTAACGCTCCTAGTAGCGAACTTGGGAGGTATGGTGCCGAAAACTATTTAAAAGGTTTGACTCCCGATGAATTTAAAAATTTTGATGTGTTAGCTTGGTGGAAAAGTAAGGAAGATCGATTTCCGGTCTTAACCGCCATGGCCCGAGATTTACTAACCGTCCAAGCTTCCACGGTAGCTTCGGAATCCGCTTTCTCTATTAGTGACAGGGTCATTTCGATACGTAGGACGCGACTAACTCCACCTTCGGTAGAGATGGCGATATGCTTGAAGGATTATTTGGATGCGGCGGAGAGGGTGCAAAACATACGCTCACTTGAGGGAGAGCTTGAATATGAAGGCGAAGTGTACGAGGACGAGGTCAACGCGGACTTAACCGAACCAATTTCCGAATATGAAGCCGAAATGGATGAATGGATAAGAAACAACTCCGGTTCGGGTGAAGATTAGACTATGTTTGAAGACTTATTTCGTTTAAGAAGACTTATTTTGTTTAAGACTATGTTTTTTAAATGGGGAAAGTGAATATGGGGTTGTTATGTATACAAGTTAGATGTGAAACCTATCAAAACTACGTAGTTTTGATTAAAATCTATTAAATCTTTTATATCCCTGTTTTATCTCCTATTATATCTCTATTTTCTCAGCAATTACGATACTTGATGATCTTTTTTTACAATATTCAATACCATCTGCATACTCAAAATTGATCTCACCAAAACTGTATACGCATATGATCTTCATTCTCAAAACAAAACTACTGGTATATTTTTTCTCATAATTGATCGGATAAAACAAACCCATTTACATGGTTGTTTTTTTTAGTCTTTCTATTCAACAGGTTACTTTTAATCCCTGGACTTTTGTTCATAAATTTCTAGTTTACAATTATGAATCAGATGATATGAATGTATTGGTATCCATATCGATCATCAATTTTTTCTTTACATAGATGGTATGTTGTTCTCTATAAAAATAATATCCCATGTTCTGTAAAAATAATATCCCATATTCCAAATCGTGCTTATTCTATTCGCATTACTAATTTGTTACAATGAACTTAATATTGATGTTCATCTTTTGTTATTATATAACAGATAAAACACAATGGATTCAGAATTTCAGTCACAAAAGGAAGCTTCTGAAATAACTCTAATTGATGATATAGATGCAAATGGGTATTTGGTCATCAACAATGGTTCAGATGTTGAAACAGAGAAAGCAAAAGAAGTTGATTTGGATTTCGAAACAGACAAAGGAAAAGAAGTCGACATGGATTTTGAAATAGAGAAAAGAAAAGAAGTTGACATAGATTTTCATGTTGAGCAACAAGAATCTAATGAGGTGATGGGAAAGGTTTTTAATACTCCTACTGATGCATATGATTTCTACAATCGTTATGCATTTTTACATGGATTTGGAATACGTATTCATACTACTTTTAAAAATAAGACAACTAATGAGCCTTATCGGAAAATGTATGTATGCAACAAACAAGGTTTTAAAAATTTGAAGTCTAGTAGCTCTACAGTAGATATTAAGAAACGTCGTAGGGAGTTAAGAACCGGTTGTGAAGCTTTTCTTCGAATTTCAAAACGTAAAGATGGGAAATGGTTAGTGGATATTTTTAACGATTCACACAATCATGCGTTAACTGTTACTCCGACCAAAGTAATGACACACCGATCTCATGGGAAGTTTCACCGCTCACTAACTTGCAAAGCTCTAGTGTCAGAACTTGGTCAATCTGGGCTGAAAGCTTGTCAAGTCAAGAAAGTTGTAAATACAATGAAAGGTCCATATGAAAATGATGTTACATCAAAACAGTGTTCAGATATCTTAGCTGATCAGAGAAAACAATACAAAGGTAAGGAGTTTTATGGGCTTATCAAACATTTCCAAGATAAATTACTAGAAGATCGTAACCTTTACTTTGTTGTGGATTTATTTGATGATGGGTCTCCAAGAAATATTTTCTGGGCTGACGGGAGATCTAGAGACTCGTATATAAAGTTTGGGGACGTTGTTGTGTTTGATGTCACCTACATAACTAACAAATTTAAGATGCCATTTGCTCCATTTGTTGGGGTGAATCATCATCGTCAATCAATACTTTTTGGTGGTGCACTATTGGAGAATGAGAAGCAAGAAACTTTTGAATGGTTATTTCGGAATTTCTTAAAGTGCATGTTTGACAAATATCCATTGGCAATAATTATAGATGAAGATAAAGCTATTTGCAATGCTATAAAAAGTGTGTTTCCAAAAACCCGACATCGTTATTGTTCATGGCATATTAAGAGACATGAGATCGAACATCTTCGACCTCTTAAAGTTCGTGATGGTGAATTTGAAGAGTTACACAAGCAGTGGGTAAAGAGTAACACAATTGAAGAATTTGAAAGTCGTTGGGAATTTTTATGTGGTAAATATAATTTTCAAATCGGCAGTTGGATAACGGAAATGTATAACCAACGTAAATATTGGGCTAAAGCCTTCTTGAAAGATTTTTTTTTTGCTGGCATGACATCAAGTGGAAGAAGCGAGAGTATTCACTCTTTTTTTGATGGATATGTAAATTCAAAGACAATGTTGAATGAGTTTGTAATACAATATGACAAAGCTGTTGAGGCTCGAAGGGCTGCCGAAGAAGATGAAGACTTCAAGACCATGAACTCTAAGCCAGTTCTTTCTTCTGTTCATTTGATAGAGGCAAAAGCAAGTTCACATTACACAAGAAAACTCTTTAATCTATTCAAAAAAGAATGGACCGAAGCCACCTTTAATTTAACTCATGAGAAAATAAGCAAGAATTCAGAAGAAATCAAATACAAGGTTGGACAATTAGATATAGATAAGACATACTGGAGAATTGTTAACTTCCGTCTCTCAGATAACATAGATGTCACATGTTCATGTGCAAAGTTTGAAACGTATGGGATATTATGCAAGCATATCTTATACGTGTTGAAGAAAAGACATGTTGAAACTTTGCCAGATCATTATATTTTACCTAGGTGGACACTAGATGCTAGGTATAAGGTGGATAATTGCACTGCTGGGCTTGAAGACATACATAGTGAGAATGAAGTTAGTGCGTTAACTTTATGGTGTGTTCAGTCAAATTTTAGAAAAGCGACTGAACAAGCAAGAGACTCCCCAGTTGAGATAAAGAAACTAAATACTATCTTGTTGAAGTTTTTAGAAGAGCAAAATATTCGAGCAAGGTCGAAACAGAGTGAGACTGCTTCACAAGATTCTAATGCAGGAAGTTCTCAAGTAAACAGGATGCCTCAAATTTCTATCCGTGATCCGTTAGTTCATACTAATACTAAAGGTCGTCCTAAAAATGCAACTAGAATAAAATCTTCCCTAGAAGCACCTAAAAAGAGAAGTTGTTCTTACTGCAGCGAAGCAGGTCACTACATCAGTAGTTGTTCCAAAAAGAAGGTATGCTCTATAATTATTAATAATTAATGACAGTTTTTTGGTTAATATAATTATCGTATGATCTATAATCTTTTTTTTCTAGGCAGACGAATCTAGACTAGAGAGAGAAGGATGACTTGTGAATCAACTTGAAGAACACATGTGATTGTGGAATTTGTCCAATGTATGAGTTCACTAAGGAAAATGAGATTTGCTGCTGTGTTTTGACCAATTTTAGATTAATTTTACGCTATGGAATATTGCTGGTCCCAAGTATTTTAGTTTTTTCCATTGTTGAATATGAGGTGGCTTGAATATGCAGAATGATATATAAAGTTAAATGCATAAAACAAAACTACAAACAATGTGCTTTTAGAGAAGTTGATTATGTGATCCATAAGAAAGAGGAGGTACAGTAAGCAAGGGTGAAAGGATAAACATTGATACAATGCCCAAAAACTTGCAGAATAAAAAAAGAACATTTACATATTTCCTTTGCTTTGGATGGCCTTTCCTTTTGCAGATTACCAACGGGCTGGGAGTTGATCTTTTATAGCCATGGGATCCGACAAAAAATGTAACGAGTCAAATATATCCATACAAAATGAAATGGATCAAAATATAGCGTGACTAAATATTCAATGGGTTAACACATAGGAATTAACAATGAAACCGGTCAATATAGCGAAGCGATATGAAATGGGTCAAAATAAATTTAGTTAAATCAAACGGGTCGCATTTAAAAAGGTTGTGATTGATAAGCACGGTATTGGTTAATAATAAAGTGAGTTGGATTAAAATTTCTGGTTATTTGATAATGATATCGGACTATCCGGGATGGCGTGTTCTTGGTTTTGGGCTCAGAGAACCCTGTCACAGCCTGAAGCAGCTGAGTTGCAGCAGTTGATTACTTTATTGGGTGCTGTGAACAGAAACCAAGGCTCGGATAAGTGGGTATGGGCATTGTAAAGCTGCGGTTTGTTCTCTGTTCAGAGTATGAAGCAACAAATGGTCGAATCTAGCCGAGTGGTCCCTGCTGTCCAGTTTACTTGGAATAACTGGGTACCAAGAAAGGTCCCTTTTGTAGCCTGGAGCGCAATCATTCAGCGCCTACCTACAGCCGATGCACTTCAAAGGAGGAACATCACATTGGCGAATGCGTATTGCTGGTTTTGTTGGGATATACATGAAATTTAAAATGTACTTATGAATTGATCAAAGTAAGATGGGTCAAAAGCAATTTAAAATGATACAGGTCACAACATCGTATGAAATACATAGAACAATAAATTTTTATAACTCGTTGAATTACAAAGAGTATACTGACACGACTCACCGAGTACAGTAACAAATCATATGCCTACTCGAGTCACTAATAAGTAATAACGGTTACATAAAGTTAAGTATATTTCAGCCCTGCAATTCTTCGCAAGCCATTTCGATCAATCTGAGTTCTTCATAGAAGGCGAGTTGTTCAAAGCTATCATTAAGTAGTTTTGGTTCAGCCTACAACCTGAGAAACATAGAAATATAAATGATGTTAAATTGGCTTTGCATCACAAAGATGTAAATAAACAGAACTCATTGGCATGTCAATTGAAAAACATGCAAAAAGCAAAAATAAGTAGAGACTTGGAAATAGAATTTGGCATGTCAATTGCAATCCTTGGCACTCATACATTTTATCGAACACCTTCAATGCATCTCACTAAAGAACTTTATTAGACATCTATGTGATTGTTATAATCAACTATAGAATTAACAACACACCATAAACCTTCAATACTGTCATATTAAAGGATGCACAATAAAATTAAAAATGCATCCATTCTATTATAATTAAGATATAGATTGTATACGTGAGTTTTCAAGGTTTTTAGCAATAATATATCAAGAAACCAAACCTTACATTATCAACACAGAGAAGAATCAATTGGTTAGTTCAGACTTCAGACATTGGGTTATGATACCAAGTTAGATATAGATTGTATTTATGAGTGACTCCTTGTTACGGTTACGATTATAAAATATCATCGAGCGACATTGGATGAAAGAACGTAGATGGAAGAGGAAGAAATGCCCTTTAGATCTGCTCAAGAACAACCAATAGATGGATTGACAGTGGCGAAAAAATAAAAAAGAGGTTTTAATCAAAACTACGTAGTTTTGATAGGTTTCACATCTAACTTGTATACATAACAGCCCCATATTCACTTTCCCCTTTTTAAATTATGTTTTCTATTATGTTTGATGTTATCTTCGGATTCCTTTATGTTTCGATGTTTTTTTATCGTGTTTTTTAATCAATGAAATCGTATTTTTAAGTTACATTTGTGTTGATAATAATTTGTAGTGTTTAAAGTATTCAAAAAACAAACAAAAAATTTTTTTTTGCAGTAACAGCAGCAGCAGAGTCCCAAAAACCGGTTTTTTTTGGATTCGACCGGTTTTTTTTTTAAACCGGTTCTCAACCTGAGTGGAACCGGTGGGTATTACTGGTTGTCTTCGTCTCCAAAAACCGGTTTGAGAACCGGACCGGTTTAAAAAAAAAACAATTTTTTCTTAAGCACAAAAACCAAACCGGTTTTAAAACCGGACCGGTTTGAGGAAAAAAACCGGTTTGTCGATGTCTACTCCTATACATAGACATTCACATTCATTACGTGTAAAGAAAGTGATACTTGCCGTCACACCCAACCCAACCCAACCCTATTCTTCTTCTCTTCATCCTCCCTCGTCTTCCTCTTCGTTGCCTTCGCCTCTCAGTTACAACAACAACAGATGTCTACTTCAATGACATCATCCAGTATGAGCACCCCTAAGCCTACCCACCTATCATCATCATCATCATCATGTCTAAAGACACGTCGAATAGTTATAGAACCCTTGTCTCGCTTCTCCCCTCTTCTCCGACCTCCTACCACTTGTTTACTCACACTTTCTGTCTCCGCTCATCCTACAGCCATTTCCCGACCTTTGCTTCTTCCTAATTTATTCTCACGGAACCGCTCGGTTTTCTCCTTTGCAGCTTCTCATGAGGATTCGGTGAGTTCACTTATTATTATTATTATCCTTAAAACCCTAATGCTTTAACTAACATGACATACTCTTTCTACGTTTACAATGTAGTAGGTTTCTCCCTTTTACCTTTTGTTATGTCCTTCGGTTATTTCAGATTGGGGGTTATTTCAATTATTGTTTGCTCTAATTGATTTTTTTTATCGGGAATTGAAATTGGTAATAGTTATTTAGATTGAAAGAGTAGATAAAAGATGGAAATGTAATTTGATGACCTTTTGGTTTAAACAAGTGCCCCTACCGAAGAAACCGCATCAATTTAGGGCTGTAAACGAACCGAACAAACACAGAAAAGGTCTTGTTTCTGTTTGTTTGTTAAGGAAATAATGTGTTTACGGAACGAGATTCTCTAAGGAAATGAACGTGTTCACGCTTCGCAAATAAATCGGCGAAGCCGGCAGAGGCTAGAGGTGGATGGCCAAGGAAGCATTGTTGGAACTTGAAGCCCTGATCGTGGAACGGAGGTCAATTGTATTTGCTGACTTGAACAATGAGAACGAAAGGGGAACGGTGTATACACAATCTGGGAATAGCCAAATAGGGTTTCCTATTTTATCTGTTAGGCTAATAATGTATAATTGTATATACAAATAAAATAATGTAAAAAGTTTAGATTAATTAAATAAATGTAAAAAAATCTTTAATGAACAACACTAACAAACAAACTTTTAGAAACGCATACAATTGAGCGGACGAGACCTATGTTCATGCTCGTTTATTTAACTAATCGAATGAAATTTCTTGTTCATGTTCTTTCATTTATTAAACGAACAAACGTAAAACAACTTCCCGACGAACTGTTAACTGAACATTCAATTCGTTTACAGCCCTACGCATCATGGGTAAAAAGGTGTGCCTCATGTTGTTCAGGGTCAAAAGTAGGGTTTGTAGGAGGTTTATATGTTGAACAACCTAAGGGTTGTACATAGATGTGCGCATCACATTGCCTAGTACTTTTTTTAAATTAAGGATGAGCTAAAGCTGGATTGGCAGGAGCATTGGCTCTGCCTACCATTTACAAGACATAAGGGTAATGATGCTTTTTGTTTGCATTTGCAGAACCCTTCAGATATTGAAATAGAGGAGGAAGCAAGTAGTCTTAAAGAGAAAGCTGAAGAATCTGAAGAAGCTTGGAAACAAACTTTAGCTTCCTTCAAAGAACAGGCTTTGAAAATGCTGAGTGTTTCCCAAGAAGCGTATGAGGTGTACTTGAAGAAGGCTACCGTGGTGCTGAAG
The DNA here is from genome assembly GCA_032199755.1 of Ambrosia artemisiifolia. Lineage (NCBI taxonomy): Eukaryota > Viridiplantae > Streptophyta > Magnoliopsida > Asterales > Asteraceae > Ambrosia > Ambrosia artemisiifolia. The sequence continues at coordinate 34,651,771 of CM063513.1, forward strand.
GAGACCTCAGAGCAATTGAAGATCAAAGCTGATAAAGCGAGTGAAGATTTGAGTGTAATTGCTAAGGAACTTAGTGAAGAAGGTAAAGTGTATTTGTCTGCAGCTGCAGTCAACTCCCCTGAACCGGTGAAGGATATTGTAGAAACCTTTGCTTCTTCAACTGATGATTTGAAAGATGTATCGAAAGTGCTTGACTTTTATGTTGGTATTCCATATGGTAAGGTTATTCTGGATTTCTGTTGTTTATCATTATTTTTCCTGCAAAATGTTTGATAGTTCCTTGACGTTGTTCCTAAACTTTAGAGTTGGCTATTTGATTTCAACCCATTTATATATGAATGCAACAAAATAATCAAATGGGAAACGTTATAATAGGTTGAGGGACACGGGTCACCAAAAGTGTATTTTAATGCATAAAATCCTCTTAATCTTAAGAAATTGAAATAATACATGTTTCGATATGTTACCCAACTCACACGCCGAACCCTGCCTTCACTATAAATATAAACTCTTGATTTAGTTTAGTATGTGTTCAGGTGGGCTGCTTACGTTAAGTGGTTTCCTTTCCTTCATGATCACTGGAAGCATCTCTGCAATTAGATTTGGTGTCATACTTGGTGGAACACTTTTGGGCTTGGCTGTCTATAGTCTAAGATCATGGAAAAAAGGGGAATCTTCATCTTCTGCTTTGAAAGGACAGGCAGGTTGGTATATAAATCTACTTTTGGTTTGTGTGATTCACTTTAAAGTTTAAACAACATTGCAATCTCTTGTTAGAAAAACATATTTGCGATCCGAGGCTTTCTAGAATCTAGTTTGATGAAATCTAAACGTAATGGCTAAGTGGTCAAGGAGGTCGTCAATTGCAATGGCAAGTAATGAGAATATTATATATATTTTGTCTAGAAAACTGAAACTATTTACCTTAATTTATACCTCATCTGAATAACCCCTGCCTTATGTTGACTGACGTTTGAATTGGATTCACTCAGTAATTTGTTAGTGTTTAAATTTAGATGTGTTTGCTAAAGAATAAAGATGCAGCCTACATAACTTATGTCTAATCTCTATGTTCATGAAGACTTCTTAGTTGTGGCTTCTTTGAGTTTGATGAATTGTTTATTTTGCAGCCATCGCTACAATATTATTTTTGAGGGATCTTCGCCTAGTGTTTACAGTAAGAATCCATCAAATACTTGTATATCTAATATCTATATCTGTAAATGTGTGTGTACACAAAGTTACATATAATGATAGGTATGTGTGAATTGGCATGGTACTGACATCTGTGACATTTTCGTTCTCAACAGAGACCAGCATTCACCAGATATATTGGACTGATAATCAGGTTTGAAATGTTATACTTGTTTTTCGATCTATGACATTCTTCACTACAATTTTCATGGCCTGGGATTTTTTTCCTTGTCGACAGTCTTTACCTTAAACTTTCTTAAAATGACCCACTTTTTGGAAGATGTAGGATCTGTTACGTTCTAATCTAATAAACAAGTGTTCTATGTGAACTGGAGTGATGGAAATTCACATGCTAACTTTCCATTAATTTAAAGTCTTTTTATTATGTGAAGGGCAATCTTAAACTTAAGAATATTGCATGCAGCAAGCTCTTAGGGTGCAACCTAATGCGTTAAATTAATAGGCTGTAGGCTCAATTAATTAAAATGAAAGGGCGTATTCCAGTAACAAGCTAAGAGGGATCTAAAAGCTTTGGTTTTGTAGTAGTAATGGCTTCTGATTTTTAAGTTTTGACAGCTGTTTAAATTACAAACTAGAGCTATCAAGATGGACGGGTCAAGGTCAGGTCAAAACGGGCTGGGTTAAAAACATAAAACTGTATATTTATATTGGGTTGAAACAGATTGGATTTGATTGAAACACTGATTGTTCAAAAGTAGATCTGTTTTCTAAGATTTAAACAAACCATTTAGTGTTTCATACATGAACTTGGATGGCTTTAGATTAGGTTGGCCTGCTTTTGTTTTCTTTCTAGCTTTACCGATTTGTCCTGTCAGATAAGACTCATTCATAACTATGTGGGTTGCAATTCCACTGCTATGACACAATACTGCAATAGATTTCCTGATTCTTTCAAACTCTTTTTATTAAGATCTTAAGATTGTAAAATAAAAAAGTTGATCCCTCCCTCTTCTGCTAGAATGTTTGAAACTAGCATTTAAACTTGTAATTTAGTGTTCACCTTGTTTAATACTTGTTATCGTTTTTATTGCGCAGTGGTGCGGCACTGGCATTTTACGTCTATAGAATCACATACTCGCGTGGACAGTCGACAGGAGGATCAAGTTTTGAGACTGAAACAGAAAATTAGCGTTATGTTACAAGGTCAGTATTTGATCTCAATTCATTTAATCATGTCTGACAATATCTATGGAAAATGATACTCTGTTTTGAGGGGTGGACAACCATGCTAACCATTTCATACATACAGATGTGTTTTGTTTACGTGTATTAGTGATATGTATATACGTATACACACACGCACACATATAAAGGCGTGGAAAAAGGCACACTTATGTCTTGACAGTATATTTATGTCTCAGGTTTATATTTTGAGTCTGCGGTGTGCCGTTGGGTGATGCAGAATTGATGTATGCTGCTGCTGCTGCTTCAGATTGAAACCTGCTATTGTTAAACAAGTTTTTAAAGTTATTATCTGTTGTTAGTTGTAGGAATTTAAAAAATAATAATAAAAGATGATAATATGACTTCATGAAAAGCTGCATGCGGGATGTAATGTGAGTGTAATTTTCTAAATCTGAGTTTTTGACTTTGTTTCTTTTATTTAGTGAAAGGCATCACATGAATTCAGCTTTGTGATCGTGTGTATATATGTATTTTACAGTTTTTTTTTTAATTTTAAATTGGATTTTCGTTTTGTTAAACAAATGTCATGATTAAAATATCTGTGTTAATTGACAGGTTTTTATATAGATTAATTAAATGTAGCAAGTTAAATTTAGTATATACATAAATTTTTGACTTTGTTTCCTTCTCTTACACTATCAGCTCGTGCTTATTATCACTTCATCATGGCTTCCAAAGCGTTATCTCATTTCTCATATCCCACCCTATCTCTAACTGACGCCACGAAACCAATGTTTTAAAAACCAGTTTTTAGATCATACCGGATTTGCCTTAAAAATTGTTTAACCGGTTGAACCGGGTTGTATCGGGTGGTTCAACCGGATTGACTTGTTAACTCTATGAATCCATAAATTACAACATGAACTCAAATTATAATCTAAAAGTGAATGATTACATATTAGAAAATAATCCAAAATTTATTCCATATAAAAGAATAATCCAAAAGTATTCAATTTTTCAACAAAGTTCTTTTAAATGAAAGTTTACGCTATGTCTAAGCCATTGGAATATTGAATACATCAAGTTCATAATTGCTTAAAAGATGAATTTCACTACCATCGTCTTCCTCGAAATCTAAGGTATAACTATTTTCATCTTCTACATTATTACATAAGAAGTTTTAGTACGTAGAAATAACAATCATAATATAATTTAATTACCAAAGATAAGTAACATCTATAACAAGTAACAGTGTGTTTGAGGAACCGATTTGTGCTCTTCCTCACCAAACATGTTATGTATATCATTATTATGAAGTTCTCCTTGCTTTTCTTGAACCACAAAAAAATCAATACTTCAAAACCCAAAAATTTACCTTGTGCGGGTACCGGTATAAAGGTTCAAACTGGTATACCGTATTTTACCGGCGGTACGAACTTGATACCGTTTCGCCTTTATACCGGGGTGTTTCGTACCGGGCTCACCTTCGAAAAATGGTATTACCGGTATAACCGGCCGGTACGTACCGGTTTTTAAAACATTGCACGAAACCGTATATCTGTGCTTTTAAATTGATCTTCACTTCATATATTGGGTCTCTGTTCTTATCTACCCGATTAAAGACTAACCAAAGCATGCAATTTTGAGTCAATCGATCAGCAAATCCGAATGACAACGTAGATTGATTTTTGTCAATATGAAGCTTGGCGTGAGGTGGTTGTATTTACTATTTAATCAGTAGGTAGGTAGTCTTCAATGTTGGGACCTGGAAATGTTGGGATCATCCAGGTCTGACTCAAAATTCGATTTGGTAATGTTAATTTGCTGTAACGTTCTGATATGGGTTTTTCTCGGCCGATACAGGTTGTGGTCAAAAAAGATAGGGTGGAGTTGGCGCTATTGCTCTTCTTGCCTAGAATTAAACCCAAGACTTCTCATGCCTCCCACATAAGAGAGACTTGCACATTCCACAGTAACACCAACATGTAGATAGTCTCGAGAAAGTGAACATGCTCTTTAGTTTAGACCAGCGTGATGGGCATCATAAGGGGCATGAAGAGGGAAAGACATTTATATTATAACTAGCTGATTACCCCGGGACTTGAAAAAATCTAATTTTACGTGATAACCTATTGCAAATGGTTCAAGTTAACTAACCACAAAATCTCTCAATCATTGCATGTTCATAGTATTCTAATCAGTAATAACTCATATTCCCTAATCTAAAACCTAATCAGTAATCATCTAAAGAATCACTTATGTAAGCTGCAACTATTAAAAAACTTATCACATCTCTCTAATTTCTCACATTCTAATGGCTCTTATAATTCCTAACCTAATCAACTAAACAAACACTTAAGTTGGAAGTTGTAATCATTGCATCTCATTATGCCACGTGGCATAATCAAGAGATGGTTGAGGCCACCATTGAACGCCACGTCAGCAACTATCAATTCTTTCCGGGAGCGTCCCGGGGTTGAAAAATATAACCATTCTAATAATACTAATATTAATAGTAATAATTATTACTCTTGTAATTAAATAAATAAAAAAATAACCTTGCTATAAGGTGACACCATATGTTGCAGTGTTGCGCGATTCTTTCTCCTAACTTCTCTTGATGAAGTATACCTAGTAAAATTCCAATGATAACATGGCGATTGGCCTGATTTTCAACATCGTAGATAAGAACCTGGTTTAAAAGAAAAAACATGATTAATGAATAACATGAACACTATGTGTGTTTTTTTCCTGTATGAACGAAACCCCACAAAAAATAGTCAATTTTCTCCGTTTTTTATATAGGACTATGGTACTCATTGGAAAGATAATAAAACGCTCGTTAATTTAGTGTAATTTTTTTCTTTAAAAAATCCAGTATATAAAAGATATAAACGTTTAAAAATTATGAGAGGATACATGAGAGAGAAAATTTTAAATTTATTTTTAAATTCTTTTTTTACTAAAATAACTCAATTTAATTTAGGGTTTTATGTTTATCTTTTTTTTTTAATTAAAAAAGGAAATAGTTCAAAAACACTAAAATCTTTCATTTATGATGTCACGTGACACTCTCAAGGGGAGGTTGAGGCCTCCATTGTACGCCACGTCAGCATATATGTTTTCTTTTATATATATAGATAGATGCTTAAAGAGAAGAAAAAAATATGGAAAGTAATGATTGAAAGAACATTAAGGAGCGTTAACCATTACACATTTTTAAAAGGGCATTATGATACCGATGTGAAGAAAAAGGCCCATTAAGAGGCATTAACAATTACAAATAGTCGTAGACTCTTAGCGACAGAGCTTAACTGAAATGGTAATATATAAAAACCATAAAGCATTATAAGCAAAAAAAGGGAATCAAAGTAATGAAACGGAGACTATACTAGCAATCAACTCTTGCAACTATCATCCTATATTATTGATATCACTGTTATTTCAATTTGTATCATGATTATAGTTGTAAATAAAATATATGATGAATTTTAATTGGGAAAATCCATTCTGGAATAAATCCAAATTCTATCTGTTGGATTAGACAAAAGCACATATAAAAAATCTTGGTGGGAAAGGGGCAATGTAGAAGAAGCCAGTTTATTTTAAATATTTTCAACCAACCATTTAGACTACTTGTTTATAACTTAAGTAAAAAAAGTCAAGTATAAACAGATGAGAAGTTCATGAAAACATATAGACAACCCTAACAAAAACAGTTAAATAGACCCTTCTCTAACTTTGTTGCCCTCTTTTACACGTTACCCCGAGTTGCCCCATGAACTTCAATCTCCGCTTGGTTGTCCAATGGCATATACTGTGCCATGATAGCCCGGATCTCCGAATCCATGTATGTCTGCACATCATGAACCATATTACATTATAAAAGAACTAAACATGTGTTTTGTTACTTGTAGACTGTCCAAGATTGTAGGAACGGTTGCTTACCCGGACCCTGTACTTGTAGAATGCATATCCTGCTGTTCCAGCAACTGCCAGACCCAGGATAATCACCCACACGAATCCCCAGCTTACTTCTGATTTGCCATTTTTACCTATTTACAATGCAACACCAAATGTCAAATGTATGTACATATAGAGGTGAATCATCATTACAGAACAATAAATTATTACAACAAAAAAAAGAACAAACCTAAATCAATCGTTTGAATCTTTTTATTTTTGTTCCCTTCTTACATACAATTGGGTATTTTAGAAAAGAAACATCAAACTTTATTTTTCAAATGCATTTTAAAATTTGAACTGTTTACCTACACTTGTTTAGATTATATAGATAAACAAAATTTGTTCATATTTATTTTAAAATTTCAGGAGACTAATCAACATTAAATTATTATCCTTTTCTTTTCTTTTATATTCTCTTTTCAGATTTAGAAAATGAATTCTTTATTTTGCTACGTATGCTCTCGCAATATTCAGTGTTCCCCTCCTCCGTGTGTATGTGTACATAGAGAGAGAGAGAGAGAGAGAGAGAGAGACGAGTATGAGGACTCACTTATACAAGTGTCATGTTCTCTCATGTAGAGCAAACTACCACTGCAGCTACACTCATAACTACCCCATGTATTCTTGCATTTGCACTCCGGACATTGACACGCTGTCTTCTCTTTGCATTCATCAACATCTGAATTATACACACACAACAAAAAAAACATCGGATTTGAAACAACAATCTTAATTAAATCAAACAATTATTTAATTGAGAGAGAAAAAAGACCTTCACAACTGTTGACTCCATCTCCCTTGAACCCTGGTGGACACTTGCAGCCTTTTGTATGGTCGTCCTGCAACACAACATAAACTTATATTACAGAAAGACGCAAAATAAGAAAAGCATTGGTTTTATACACATGTCGTGCCCAAGCATATACATAAGCCTTTGTATTTCGATATACACACATAACTACATGCATAATAGATAAATATGTATATGTAACCGTAACGCTCTCTCTCCCACTACTTCAATTATCTTCTATGCACAAGTGCATTATGTGGTTCTTGCTATTCTAAACATATTATTGGTTCTGAAATTAGCATGCCCTTGAGTGTATGTATGCGTATATAAACTATAAAGAAAAAAGATATAGAAAAAGAAAACTAACAATGCAAGCAGAGTAGGTCCTGCCCATCTGAGTGTCTTTCCAGCAACCTCCATTGTTAACTTCACAGCGTAGTGCTCCCGAAGCTGCAAGTATAAAAAAAGAAAAACAGATCAATAGTTGTTCCTCTAGCTAAGGGAGTGTATGGATTTGAGAATTGAAATTTACTATTGTGACTTAATGTTTGGATCAAACATATTATGCTTGAATTATCCATCAATATTCGGTTTTGGATTATACACGGTACAGCAAGTCTGATTATTACATCCAAACACTATTTTCTAATAACCGTTAACTCATAAACTGATGTTGATGATAACATAATTACTCACAAAATGTATGTCCATAGAAGACAGATTAAAAAGGAAAATACCTTCACAGTGTTTATAACCGTCACCAACAAACTTTACACCCTGCACAATTGGGCATTCACAAACTCTCCCTCGGAATGTATCCTATACCGACCAAGATTAGATGCCCATCAGATAAAACACCTTCAAATTAAATCATAACGACCATAAAACAAGCTGTAAAGTACCCTGCATGCTGTAATATTAGCAGCTTTGTCCATCCAGCATCCACCGTTGTTATCTAGACACTCATTTGTTTCGATATCTGTAAACATACAACATATATTTATAAAAAAAAAAAAAATACAAGATATACAACGGTACAAGCAAATACCCTCCAGCCACGTCTTTCATTTGATTATGACTTGAGGACAAACTAGTAATTTCGCATAGGCATATTGGCAAATTGCACATGAAAGGAACGAATTCTCAATTAATTTCACTTTTAATGAATGTATGTTTGTATGTTTCTGATCATATAAGGAACCCGATTGCCTTCGCAAAGGGTTATAGAATTAACTGTGCACCTGCACCCTATTTGATTATAAACTTATAACAGAGACCATTAAACAGTGATGGTATAAGTATGTTCTGTTACATGCACATTCCCCTAGATATTTACTCAAAGCACAGATGTGTTGGCTTGAATTTAACCATGTGACAGCCGAAAAACAAGTTATACTAACCATCACTTAAACATACGGCTGGCTCAGTGGTCTCTTCAAATCCCGAGCAAATAGCCTTCAGAACAGCTTGTTTTGCAAGCTTACCTGAAACAATCAAAGCAAGTTTGTAAGTATACACACATACAAATAATCGGACACGTTAGGTTTTAAACTTCATGACATACCCCTATATTGTCTGTTGTTTATGACGAGAGTTGGTAGAATTGTTACATCCCCACGTGAACCCTTGCCTATCTGTAGAATTACAATATTGTCCATCGTCAGATGTTGAAATTACAAAATCAACATCAGTATGTGCAAATTGCAACAATACTTTTGTTACAAACAACTGTCAATAGATACCTGTGCGTCTTGCTCAGCCTTGAGGACGGGGTTATCGACATCTGCTTCTGTGTCACCAACACACTGGTCAATTTTCTTCAAATCAACACCTGAGAATGATAAACATTATCAATCAATCAGCATACGAGGTTTCACAAAGTGCTTAAAGCTACCTTCTATCTATTTAATGAACTCACCAAGTGACTTAATAACTTCATCTGCACACTCTTTAGTGTATTTTTTATCTTTCATCGGGCACCTAATAGAAAAATCCGTCACATAATCCCACCAAAGCCAAGGCTTCCCGGTTTCATTCGCCACCTTATAAAAGCAGGCCTGCCTTAAATTTTGAACCACTACATCTTTCCCATCATACCCTTTACTAAAATCTTGCTCGGGATCCGGAGCACAATATCTTCCATGATTAATACATTGAGATTTGCACTGTTTGCTAAATGTGAACACCTCAGGGCAATACCAAGTGATATAATGCGGTGTAAACTGAGTGTACCCTTTTTTCTCAAGTATTTGAGCCGCCCCTTTGAAATTTTTCACAAAATTTATTTGACTGTCACACTTGGTCCCACACTCGTCATTACTATTTGTCCAAAACTCGTACTCTACGCGCTCATCGGGATGAGGGAGAGCTTCTGTCCAATCTAGTTTTATATTTACCATATCGCCCTTGTCTAAAGCTTTCTTTATTGAATTCCCGAGTGACATGCTAATGAGAGCAGATGGGATTGTTATGTTCTGTACGTAATCTGCATGCGCGTTTTCTTCTTCCGGCATATCCATAGTGATCAACGGCTCTGGTCTGTTGTCTACAACAAGAACGGCTGCAGCACCGCCTTTTTGTGCATTCCATGCCTTTAATGTAAAGAAACAATCTGCCATATCAAATTATAGTTATTTTACACTGCCTTTAAAAACCGACTACTTTATCTACATAAGGACCATGAGTTTGACATGGTTAAAATTCCTAGATGGATATGGTATATTTATCCAAGAAAGCAGTAACATGAATGAATCAAAGGAACAAACTTGACTATAAAATATGAATGAAAAGTCAAGATACTTTAGGCTCAACTGATCCCAAGTAAAGTACAACAATTTCTTTTTCCCAAAATGGGTATTTGGATGTTCATATAAAAGTTTTCCATGATGCGACCATCGAACAAATTAGACCCTCAATCCAACAAATCTAACTGGAGATGATGAGAATATCTTATATTTTAGTGTTTAACAGTTAACAATTCAAAACATTATCTATAAATTTTAGTAATTACTTAAACACAAACGCCTCGAATACATGATGGGCACGCATCACACATCCGTTTTTGGGATTAAATCGCATCATAACGCCACTACCTTTTTAAAACCAAGATACCAATTTCCTTAAATTATTACCCAAAATAGCCAATTAGGACAATTTCAGTTCACTTTTTATAAAATTCTAACCATCTTTAGATCATTCTTAAAACAGCATCCCTGCATGCAATAACCCTTTAATACCCAAACAAAACCCATTACCATCAAACCCCAACAACTTAAAACAAAAACATATAAACATCAACTAAAAAAAAGGAAAACCATTACCACCACGATCAAGAAGAACAAAAAGAGGCAGACCACCACCACCAACAGCCTCTGATTTCAAAGAAAAATCAAAGCTTTCACATGCCTTCTGATTGGACTTTGGATACTTAACATACCCAGATAACGTTCCTCCATACTGAGGCACACCAAAGTTCCCAATTGCACATTCATATGTTCCTTTAATATTATCAGGTGACGTCACTCTCAAGCTGTTCTTCTCCACCACAAATCTACCCAAACAAGATTCACAGATCAACAATAACCCAACTAATATTATTAAACTTGGTTTCGGTTTCCCCATAGTTTAGTTTGATTTTGATGGGATTTGTTGGTATTTTTTTTATAAAGTGAAATTGGGGGTGGTGAAATTGGAAATTGGAAATTGGAAGTATGTATGTATGTATGTACGTGTTAAATAAGAGTCGGTGATAGAGGCTTTATTAAGCTAAATATAGAACAGGTGTTGGTTGCATAGAGGAGAAGATGCTACAGATGATGATGATGAAGAAGATGTAAAAAAGTTTGCTTAATCTACACGTAAATTTAAGTGCAAGGTTGGGTTTAAGATTAAAAAGTTTTATTATCAGAGAAAGTTTGTTTTAATAATGCAACATTCTCATTTGCGTTGATGATCCAATGTCACACTGTCTAATCAACAGTCTTAATCAACATCTGCCCTAAATTTTATTGTCTTAACTGGGCACGTGCTGATGTATCAGACTTGGTTACAGTGTTCCTCCAGAAATTGTATTGCCTCCACACGAGTTTCCTCGCTGAAGTAACAGTCGGGTAAAAACCGAGGTGCGATCAAACACTCCTTAGTGTGTTTGTCCCCATCTTTGCCCGAATGTCATAGAAAATAATGAAGGGAGTGAGAATTAAACCTGGGTCACAAAGAGCACCAAGTCATTCCCCAACCACTTTGATTACCTTTTTTTTTTTTTTACTTTTACAAAACATGTTATATTTTTATTTAAATAATAATATCTTTAACAAATTAACAATTTATTTTTGTAACCATATAAAGACATGTGAAAGAGGTGATTGAAATTTGAGATCTTTTGATCTTGATTTGATCATGTGATCCCAACGTAACGAATACGAAAATGACTCATGGTAAGATATCCATCTCACAAATTATTTATGGTAGTGAGTCGGGTATGAGTGACTAGTTTAGTTTTACTCTCATACACGATTATAAAATCTTGTTTCATACCTAACTTGTTACACTATTCACATCATATTCACCATATTTTGTGAGTGGATTCTTCATATTTTTAAAAGTGGGTTTAAGAGGGTTATGAGTGGATGAAAGAGAAAATATTATTGTTCGTCTATATATTTGAAAAGCTGTTGTGAGTGAAGAAGAGAGAATATAATCTATATATATAATAAAAGAAAGCAATTTTAATGACATGACATTCAAGGAGACATTCTCTTCATTGAGTGTGTCATGTGTCATGCCATGTGACAAATTAAAAAAAAAAACAAATAATAATATAAAACCTAATCTACTAAAATTAAATTTAGTTATTTTAGGAAAAAAAATTTAAAAACAAATTTAATTTTTTCTCTCTTATGTTTCCTCTCATAATTTTTAAACGTTAATATCTTTTATATATGAGATTTTCTAAAGAAAAAAAATTACACCAAATTAACGAACGTTTTATTATCTTTCCAACGAGTACCATAATGCTTAGGGATGGCAATGGGTCGGGTTTGGGACGGGTTTTGGTAATCCCAAACCCATACCCGATTAGGTACGCTTGTCCCAAACCCGTCCCAAAACCCGTCCCAAAACCCGTCGGGTTTGTATCGGGTAATTACCCATCGGGTATCGGGTATACCCGCGGGTTTCGGGTAAACCCATTAACTTTTAGAACTTACCCATTGGGTATATCAAACTAAAACCCGCCGGGTATCTATTGGGTGACTATTAACCAATTACATTTAGCATTATTAAATATATATGTAAATGATTACAATTTATAAATATAAAATACTTAAATCATATAAAAATACTTAAAGACATAGATAACAGATAGTATACACTAATTTTTTTGGTGTTTTTTAGCACAAGATGACAATCTAGTTAGACAAATAGATATATTATGCATAGATATTCAAAAAATATATAAGAAATTGTATCGGGTATCTAATCGGGTAAACGGGTATACTTTATCGGGTAATTGGGGCGGGTAAACGGGTATATCATCAAATCCCAGACCCGTCCCAAACCCGCGAAAAAAATAAAAACTAATCCCATACCCGGACCCATACCCGGACCCATACCCGATTATCCAACCCCATACCCGTCCCAAATGTGTCGGGTTTCGGGTTTACCCAGCGGGTTCGGGTTTGATTGCCATCCCTAATAATGCTATATAAAAAACGGAGAAAAAAACGACTATTTTTGTGGGGTTTCGTTCATACGGGAAAAAAAACACAAAGTGTTCAGGTTATTCATTAATCATGTTTTTTTCTTTTAAACCAGGTTCTTATCTACGATGTTGAAATTCATCCCATTCGCCATGTTATCATTGGAATTTTACTCTTCTAAAGATGCATAGGTATACTTAACCAAGAGAAGTATTAGTATTAGTATTATTAGAATTGTTATATTTTTCAACCCCGAGACGCTCTCGGGATAAAATCTAGTGATAAAAGTATAAAAAAATTATTTGATTGAAAGAAAATGTAGTGGTTTTTAGTGTAATTTGGTGGATGAAAATGGAAAATGGGATGGGAATGCCCTTACTTGTTGGGTGGATATTGGACATAATCTGCGGGTATCAGATATACATATTATTTTAAAAATTACATGTTGAGAATTTTAGGAGTGTATCTATCTATATCTATACTATATTATAATGTATAAAAGAGGTGTAGTTTAAGATACCTAAAATTTAAGAACTTTATTTTCATTAACAACCTTAAAATGAGGGTAAAATAGTCATTCAAACACTTTTACACTTTAATACCTAATTTTAGTTATTTTAATTCCCTTATTTTTAGTTATTAGTTACACTTTTATCCCCTCCCCTACAAAATTATAATTCTTTTATTTAATCCTATCATAGCTTTAAACTACTACGTTTTAAAAATATTTGAAAATACTGTGACGACCTGCTCATTTTTATCGATGTGTTGATGTTTGTCTTAGTCAATATCGACGTGTCGATTGAAATGTACTGCGTTATGTACAAGTGATTATTGAATTGCATGTTTAACTAAAAGAATATAAAAGAAACGAATATGTATTAATTAACTGAAAGAATCTAAGTTTCACCTGCAACAAAATGCTTTATAGCTCAAACTTTACACGTTGTAATTAACATTGTTATAAGGTACATTCCATTAATGCAAAAGTAACATATAGCATCTAACGCGTTATTTTAGGAGAAAATATTATAAAGATTGAATACACATTAAATTAAAAACTAAAATATAGGTGAAAGTTGGATTACAGGTCAACATAATTTGTACGCAATTAAAGAACTTAAATATTTTTATTTTTAATATGGATGTTGAATCATAACACCATTTCATGACAAAGAAAAACTCAAAATCGTAAAATTGAATTTGGTTTTAAATACTTTTCCGCCCAATAATGAAAAATCCACATCAGTCAAATGCAATGATCCACGATACTAAACACAACACTCGAATTCTATAGACCAGCTCTGGTATGATAATATTTTTAAACGTTATGGTTCATCCTTCCTTTGGTAGACAAATAATTTGTCACATAGTAACAATACTGCAACACAAGCCTGGGCTTGTTGGGTTTATTTGAGACCACAGTGTAACGACCCGGTCAGTCGGTGACGGGTCGTCGGGTCGGGTATCAGAGTTGCACAGCGGATTCGGATCGTGATAGTCTTGACCTTTCCAGGATCCACGTCATCGCTATCTGATTGGTTACCTGAACACATGCCAAAAATAGTTTCTGTCAACATAAAGTTGGTGAGGTCGTGTATTTTATAAAGTGAATGGCCAGTTCGTTTATTGATAATTCTTTTATATAAAACATTCTTTTATAAACATTCTTTTATAAACATGCTTTACAGTTATAATTCTGAAGGGGAAACTATATTTCTATTATACCAACGCTATTATATATCAATTCTATTATATCTCCATTCTATCATATCGATTATATTTCGTGCCATTCCTATCGATGGTACCACTCTGATTGTGATAAAATACCCGTTCCTGTCCTCTACTTGGACAAGAATGGTTTTGGTCCTCTACTTGGACATTCCTACCCTCTACTTGGGTAAGACTGGTTCCTGTCCTCTAGTTGGACAAGAAAGGAAATGGCGGATACCGTCCAGTACTGTCCTCGTCGTTTCTATGTCCTCTTTTCTATTATACTTCTTTTATTTCTATTGATAATCTTTTATTACGTAAAGCATTTCTAGGTTTAATAAATGACATGTATTCCCCCGAAAACACTTAATAAAACAGTAAAAGTGGGGAGTTCACGATACTCACCGGTTTGCTTATAATCTTCTATAGTCTCTCCTATTACAATTATATGTCATATATATAGATACGTTTTACGCGTGGGACTTGTTAGATTGTAATACTTAGGATATATATTATATATACAATTTATACATATAGAATTCGGTATATATTAGATAGTCCTAAACTCGGGGTTTGGTCATCCTAGGCAAAAAGAAATAAAGCTGGCCATTACAGCTTGGCACGCGAACCTAAAGAACTCTAGACACAGCTAACCCGAGTCTAGTATATCGTTTTATATATCGAATCTTATATATATAAACATATATATTTTATATATGTTTATTATTCTCTTATTATTATTATCAAGTCCGTACGTTATCCGTATTATATATATATAATCGTATAATTCTAATAATCCTCGTCTAGTTATTGGACCGGGTTCTATTCCGGGTGTTGACCGAGTCACTGCTTCGATTCGGTATCGAACTCATATTCCCAATACGGTTAATGGTACCTCGCAATCAACATGATTATTATATTAATAACTTGTCATTAATCCAATCATAAGATTATTAACCAATTAACCCAATAGAAATATTCTTACCCAAATAATAACCGGACACTCTCCGGGTTATTACCGGAATATGATCGGAAGTTAACCGGAAGTTATATCGAACCGGGTATCGGACCCGTCTTCCGACTTTGGTACCTCAGAACTATCATTCAATAATTCACCGTAATTAGGCCGGAGACAGACCGGATACAAATCGGTGACTGAATCAATACAACATATACCCACATATAACCAATCGTATGGATGAATATGGAATAGTCGAAAGGGTTATGTAAGTGGTTCTGACCGGACACTCGCCGAAACACATCGGAGACCGAATCCGTCACCCGATTATCCGACAAACATACCCGCACCAACGACTATAGGTCGGGTGAGTTAAATAAGCTATCCGCTGGTTAAGGTTTGATGGGTTGTGGAGACCCGATAACAATCGCCGGGTGACAATCACCGGAACTGGTGACTGTCCGGTTGACAGTTGGGTTACCGAATAGCTTCACAATTATAAACTAGAACAAAAGGGTGGTTCAGGTTGTATTATCGGAACTCATAATCGGAACAGAGAGGAACCGGTTGAGGGTTATATGCGACAGTCACTAAGACCGGTGACTGCCTCGATATCGTTCCACAGAAACATAGAAACAGGGTCACGGGTTTGTTTCAGATCGGAGGGTTACCGGGTTCGATGGATGGATGTATATTTTGACGGTGGTTATTGGTGACAGATACGGTGGTGGTTCGGTGGTTAATAATAGTGACGAGGTGGGGTTATTATCGGGGGAGGAGGAGGTTCGCCGGAGAGGATAAAACGACGGCGGCGGCGGTTCCGGCGGCCGGAGGTGGTGGTGACCGGTGGGCTTTCTTGGGTGTGTGTGTGAATGCTCTGTTTGTTTCAGAGAAATAATGAAGGAGCAAGGTTTATATAAAGTAAATAAAGTAAGGGGTGTTTGGCTACAGGGATAATAACTGGGACTCGGGTGTTTCGTAACGGGTATAATCAATAAAATAAGGAACGTTTGACAACGTTTTAATAGCAGATAAGGAGCGTTTAACCGAGATAATAAAAATCCAATAATTATTATCTATATAATCGATTGAAACGGTTAGTCGCGAGATTTGATCTTGAATATTTTATTAAGAAATCGGGTGGTCAGGTCCGACCCGGCCCGTTAAAGAGACCCGTAACACCTCGAGGTGTTACATTCTCCCCCCCTTAGGAAATTTCGTCCCCGAAATTTGAGTGATCTTGTCCTTTACACCCTTAATCTATAAGGATGTCACAAATCTAAACCGAACATTTATTAGTGAGACATGATCAGTACTCATGGTTTGCGAGGAAATCGATCTTATATCAATTCAAATCTACGTTTTAACCTTTCTTGCTATAGTCATGTTAATACAACTATATGGACTATCTGTATTCTCTGGTATGACTATTAAAGGTTTTCCGTATAGATTGATATTTTTCTTTTTACTATGAATATTCTTCTTATCTTATTCCTCATTAGAGTGAGAAACAAACTGAATATCATTCTTATAAAGATAATCCAAACATACTTGAGATTCTAATTGTTTTTCTTTTGAAAGATTTACAAACCTCCAGCAAACATCACTAGAGTCTCAAATCGATACGATATACTCATCGTTTCATCAAAACACACATAAAGACTAACATGCATTCACCCCGAAATCACTTTAAAAATATGGGGTACATGCACTCACGTTGGTTATTTCGGATTGATTGATTTCACAAGAGGTGGTATTACTAGATCCTCCTTGTTCCTGTTACACCACAAATCAAGTTACTACAAAAATATATAAACGTATAGCTGGCCATTACAGCTTAGGCGTATAATCTAAACTAAAAGCTGGCCATTACAGCTTGGCACACGACCTTATGAACTCTAGGCACAATTACTTACCCGGATGAACTATGAATCGGCTATGGAGTTTGATAATATTAATGGGTTAATAATATATGGTTTGGGCTTGGTAGTTTATATGCCGAGTCGGTTTCTTAAACAAAGGAATGGATTTGTTAGTCAAGATGCCGATTGGTGTTCAAGAGTTTTTGGCATGTTGGGTGGTATAAAATACTTGTTTATAGGTGAAATGGAAAGATAATATTATAAAGGATGGTGGCCGATTGGTTTTTGTTTCACAAAAGGGTGTTGGAATGCATATCTTTATTGAAAGGAATCTTTGGTTTGTAAATGGTTTTGTCTCAAGTAGATGGTTTCAAATTTATAGAAATCTAAATACATGCATAATATGATTACCTATTTACTAGAGATATGAGGTGTAAGAATATGGAGCATGTTGAGTGTTTAATAGGTAGATTCCTTTACTCTTAGGTGGATTCTCTTAGTCATTGGTGGCAATATTATTTTCTAGTAATGGGCCGATTAGTATACATAGAAATATTGTACTTCTTTAAACTCTAGCTTTACATAATAATTAGAAGTTGGGCCTATTAATTCTAGCCGGCCCTTAGCCCATCGAGTATTTGTAGCGGGCCTAAAACTATTTTTATTTAGTTTGGATTTCAGGTTAACGGGCCTTTATATCGGGTTCTTAATATTCGGCCCACCTAGAACCAATTATTGGGCTTTGGTCATAATCCGGGTAACGGTTATTGGGCTACACCATAGGCGGCCCAATCATAATTCTAGTTAATTATTCTAATCTTGTTTTATAATGACGTCATAATTTTCGGGGTGTTACACTACCTGTAACGACCCGAAAATTAACGAGTCATTACGGATTGGTAATCACGACACAATCTACTAATTACCAATTTAGTCAATTCTAATTTAAACATAGTTTATTTTACTTAAAATACCATTATTATTTATTTCACATTGGGTCAAAGCCCACTCGATTTACAACCACTCGGGTCTAGCCCGTGACTCACTTGGGCCGTAGCCCATTAAGACCATCAACAAGACTTTTAAAACTTGACACCATTTCTTACAAACACCACATGGGCCGTAGCCCTTTAGTACTCAACCGGCCCAAAAGCCGGGTTTTATTTAAAGACACTAGACTTTACTTTCACACATCGTGCTCGGGTTCCCATTTCCTAATCAACCTGAAATACATGTTAAAAATACGTTAGCCACAAAGCTAGTGAGTGATGCCAGTTTCGTTTAGACTCGTTTAAATAAACATACAACAATTTTCGCATGGTTCGGTCATTCTAAGGTGGGGTATATTTATCGATGGAGCACCATACAAATGCTTATTGTGGTTCCAAACCTCTGCTTGGTTTAGAAAAATATATCCCGGTAATACCGAATGGATCCATTCTACGTTGTTTCTATTCGACCGATTCTATTAACTCTTTCATGATCATGAACCAATATTTCATCAAAACACACATAAAGACTAACATGCATTCACCCCGAAATCACTTTAAAAATATGGGGTACATGCACTCACGTTGGTTATTTCGGATTGATTGATTTCACAAGAGGTGGTATTACAAGATCCTCCTTGTTCCTGTTACACCACAAATCAAGTTACTACAAAAATATATAAACGTATAGCTGGCCATTACAGCTTGGCACACGACCTTATGAACTCTAGGCACAATTACTTACCCGGATGAACTATGAATCGGCTATGGAGTTTGATAATATTAATGGGTTAATAATATATGGTTTGGGCTTGGTAGTTTATATGCCGAGTGGGTTTCTTAAACAAAGGAATGGATTTGTTAGTCAAGATGCCGATTGGTGTTCAAGAGTTTTTGGCATGTTGGGTGGTATAAAATACTTGTTTATAGGTGAAATGGAAAGATAATATTATAAAGGATGGTGGCCGATTGGTTTTTGTTTCACAAAAGGGTGTTGGAATGCATATCTTTATTGAAAGGAATCTTTGGTTTGTAAATGGTTTTGTCTCAAGCAGATGGTTTCAAATTTATAGAAATCTAAATACATGCATAATATGATTACCTATTTACTAGAGATATGAGGTGTAAGAATATGGAGCATGTTGAGTGTTTAATAGGTAGATTCCTTTACTCTTAGGTGGATTCTCTTAGTCATTGGTGGCAATATTATTTTCTAGTAATGGGCCGATTAGTATACATAGAAATATTGTACTTCTTTAAACTCTAGCTTTACATAATAATTAGAAGTTGGGCCTATTAATTCTAGCCGGCCCTTAGCCCATCGAGTATTTGTAGCGGGCCTAAAACTATTTTTATTTAGTTTGGATTTCAGGTTAACGGGCCTTTATATCGGGTTCTTAATATTCGGCCCACCTAGAACCAATTATTGGGCTTTGGTCATAATCCGGGTAACGGTTATTGGGCTACACCATAGGCGGCCCAATCATAATTCTAGTTAATTAGTCTAATCTTGTTTTATAATGACGTCATAATTTTCGGGGTGTTACACTCTCCCCCCCTTAGGAAATTTCGTCCCCGAAATTTTTATCTACGGTACCTGATTTTCGAATAGGTGGGGGTAGTTTGATCTCATCATGTCCTTTCTTTCAAACGTAATTTCTGGTCCCTGCCTAGCATTCCATTTAACTTGTACAATAGGGATTTTTCCTCTTCTCATCCTTCTCTCTTGTCGAGCCATTATTTCTATTGGTTCCTCAGTAAAATGAAGTTGAGGATTGACTTTGACATCGACCGCTGGAATTTCAAGTAGGAGATTATGTCCTACTAAAAGTATCACCCTGGAAAGGAGTGATAAGATTTCAAAAGAGAGGAAAGCTAAATCCACGCTTTATAGGACCTTACCGAATAAGGGATAAAGTAGGACCAGTAGCTTATCGTTTAGAATTACCTCCTGAGTTATGCGAAATACATGATGTTTTTCATGTCTCTAATTTGAGAAAATGTATAATAGAAACCCAAACTATCATTCCATTAGACAATGTCAAAGTCAATCCTCAACTTCATTTTACCGAGGAACCAATAGAGATAATGGCTCGACAAGAGAGAAGAATGAGAAGAGGAAAAATCCCTATTGTACAAGTTAAATGGAATGCTAGACAGGGACCAGAAATTACGTTTGAAAGAGAGGACATGATGAGATCAAACTATCCCCACCTATTCGAAAATCAGGTACCGTAGATAAAAATTTCGGGGACGAAATTTCCTAAGGGGGGAGAGTGTAACACCCCGAAAATTATGACGTCATTATAAAATAAATAATAATTAATCAATAGTATGATTGGGCCACTTATAGTGTAGCCCAATAATCTTACCCGGATTATAAACCAAGGCCCAATAAAAATTAGGATTCGGCCCAGTGACCAATTTATATAGGCCGAATGTTTTTAAGGCCCGAATATTATAAGTGGACCGTATGTTAAGACCCGATGTATAGGTCGTTAATTTAAAAACCAAAAATTTATATAGTTTAGGCCAACCATAATAACCTTCCTAAATTAATGATATGTAGGCCATTTTCCTTTGAATCAATCGGCCCATGTTCTTTTATGGGTAATAACTAAAAAAGTCCCAACAAAACATTAAGATACTAACACAAATAAAAGCCTAAGTTATAAAACCATTGACCCATCTATTCTAGTAAAATTGCCACAAAAAGAGTGAAGGAATCTTCACTAGATATGGTGAATCACCAAGAGGACACTCTATGTTATTAAATTCTTTACACCTCACATACCTAGGGGCTATGGACATTATTACATGCATGAACACAGTAAGTTTATAAGAAGAAACAATCAGCTCTTTTTCTTTCTTACCAATTATCCTTCAAACTATTATTCCACTATTATTCACTCTACTTTACCATGCAAGGAATCTTTATTACCACTTTCAAAACAATCGGCCATTCTATTTCTTTGTAAAACCCATTCTTAAAAAAAAAACCACTATCCAACTATCAATATTATCCCTACAACATGCAAGAACCATCCTAAACCAATCGGCTCTAATAATATTGTCATGAAACCCACCCTTTTTCCACTCTTTTATATTTAGTTCATCAAGCCCGATCCTACATATTATTAACCCACTAATATTATCAAACTCCATAGCCGATTCAAAGTTCATCCGGGTAAGTATTGTGTCTAGAGTTCATAAGGTCGTGTGCCAAGCTGTAATGGCCAGCTTTTAGTCTAGGATTTACGCCTAAGCTGTAATGGCCAGCTATACGTTTATATATATATTTGTAGTAACTTGATTTGTGGTGTAACAGGAACAAGAAGGAACTAGTAATACCACCTCTCGTGAAAATAATCAATCCGAGATAACCGAAGTGAGTGCATGTACCCCATATTTTTAAAGTGATTTCGGGGTGAATGCATGTTAGTTTTTATGTGTGTTTTGATAATATTGGTTCATGATCATGAAAGAGTTAATAGAATCGGTCGAATAGAAACAACGTAGAATGGATCCATTCGGTATTACCGGGATATATTTTTCTAAACCAAGCAGAGGTTTGGAACCACAATAAGCATTTGTATGGTGCTCCATCGATAAATATACCCCACCTTAGAATGACCGAACCATGCGAAAATTGTTGTATGTTTATTTAAACAAGTCTAAACGAAACTGGCATCACTCACTAGCTTTGTGGCTAACGTATTTTTAACATGCATTTCAGGTCGATTAGGAAATGGGAACCCGAGCTCAATATGTGGAAGTTAAAGTTTCGTGTCTTTAAATAAAACCCGGCTTTTGGGCCGGATGAGTACTAAAGGGCTACGGCCCATGTGGTTGTGTATGAAATGGTGTTAAGTTTTAAAAGTTGTGTTGATGGTCTTAATGGGCTACGGCCCAAGTGAGTCACGGGCTAGGCCCGAGTGTTTGTAATGAGAATGGGCTTCGGCCCAATGTGAAATAAATAAAATGTTGTTTTAAGTAAAATAAATTATGTTTAAACTAGAATTGATTAAATTGGTAATTAGTAAATTGTGTCGTGATTACCAATCCGTAATGACTCGTTGATTTTCGGGTCGTTACAGGTTGGTATCAGTCGTCGGGTCGGGTATCAGAGTTGCACAGCGGATTCGGATCGTGATAGTCTTGACCTTTCCAGGATCCACGTCATCGCTATCTGATTGGTTACCTGAACACATTCCAAAAATAGTTTCTGTCAACATAAAGTTGGTGAGGTCGTGTATTTTATAAAGTGAATGGCCAGTTCGTTTATTGATAATTCTTTTATATAAAACATTCTTTTATAAACATTCTTTTATAAACATGCTTTACAGTTATAATTCTGAAGGGGAAACTATATTTCTATTATACCAACGCTATTATATATCAATTCTATTATATCTCCATTCTATCATATCGATTATATTTCGTGCCATTCCTATCGATGGTACCACTCTGATTGTGATAAAATACCCGTTCCTGTCCTCTACTTGGACAAGAATGGTTTTGGTCCTCTACTTGGACATTCCTACCCTCTACTTGGGTAAGACTGGTTCCTGTCCTCTAGTTGGACAAGAAAGGAAATGGCGGATACCGTCCAGTACTGTCCTCGTCGTTTCTATGTCCCCTTTTCTATTATACTTCTTTTATTTCTATTGATAATCTTTTATTATGTAAAGCATTTCTAGGTTTAATAAATGACATGTATTCCCCCGAAAACACTTAATAAAACAGTAAAAGTGGGGATTTCACGATACTCACAGGTTTGCTTATAATCTTCTATAGTCTCTCCTATTACAATTATATGTCATATATATATGGATACGTTTTACGCGTGGGATTTGTTAGATTGTAATACTTAGGATATATATCATATATACAATTTATACTTATACATATAGAATTCGGTATATATTAGATAGTCCTAAACTCGGGGTTTATTATTGACATGACACGGACATCCTAAATCTAGCTGGCCATTACAGCTTGGCATACAAAAGTAATAAAGCTGGCCATTACTGCTTGGCACACGAACCTAAAGAACTCTAGACACAAACTTACCCGGATGATGGTTCGGCAGAGCATATTATTATTAACCCGAGTCTAGTATATCGTTTTATATATCGAATCTTATATATAAACATATATTTTATATATGTTTATTATTCTCTTATTATTATTATCAAGTCCGTACGTTCCCGTATTATATATATATTCGTATAATTCTAATACTATTCCTCGTCTAGCTATTGGACCGGGTTCTATTCCGGGTGTTGACCGAGTCACTGCTTCGATTCGGTATCGAACTCATATTCCCAATACGGTTAATGGTACCTCGCAATCAACATGATTATTATATTAATAACTTGTCATTAATCCAATCATAAGATTATTAACCAATTAACCCAATAGAAATATTCTTACCCAAATAATAACCGGACACTCTCCGGGTTATTACCGGAATATGATCGGAAGTTAACCGGAAGTTATATCGAACCGGGTATCGGACCCGTCTTCCGACTTTGGTACCTCAAAACTATCATTCAATAATTCACCGTAATTAGGCCGGAGACAGACCGGATACAAATTTAATTGCGTATGTTTAAGTTATTTTCTCTTTTCAGTTGTATGTCCTCTGTGCAACCACTGGGGCAAAGGATATTCGGACCCTTACAGAAGGTATATCCGGACATTTGCCCCAAGGCACAGGATTCTTTATAAGGATATATGATACTATGAAAGAATCTCCGCAGTCACTTCTGTATGAAAACTTGCGGGAGTTATAGTATAATCAAATTGGTAAAACAGTCAAGTGTTACCAAGTTGAAAATCATAAATAAGAAGTGATGAAAGAACTGTTAAAATCCCGAAAATATAACAGATAGAAATATATATGGATTCGGAAACCGGAAATGGTAGAATCCAACGAATTATCAAAAGAAAATAATTTATAACGAATATATCGAAATATGATTAATACCAAGTGGAATCATGTAGAGATTCGCAAGGTATAATCGAAGTGAAAACGAAAAATGAATAGAATTATGCTCATTTTTCCAGTGAAACTCTCTGGCCAAGGAATGACGGAATTCCTGTTCCGAGTTGAAGGCTGTGAGAGTTATTATAAGAAATCACTGTTCTGGCAAGAACTATCTATACAATTATCCCGACGAGATAAGCTTCGCTTATAATAAGTTGAATTAAGAATCTATGATAGATTGCCTATATATATATATATAAGTCTATCAGAAAGTGTTTCAGACACTGAAAATATAGACTTTAATCGAATACATAAATAAGAAAGAATTATTCCAAGCAAAAATATATTATAGAAGTGATGGAATTTATAGTGTGTGCTATAAATATTATCAGTATTCGTTTGGACATAAAAGAATATAAATAGACAAATAAAAGAATATAAATCGAAAAATAAGAAGAATTATAAACTGAAAAGACATCCGATATGTCTGAATAATAGAAAGGCATTAGAAATGCCAATACTAGCAGAAGGCATCTGATATGCCAGAATAAAAACATATATTAAAAAGAAATTATAAGATAAGAATATAAGTCGTACGAAAACGACTAGAATTTTATAAAGAATATTTTATCGAGAGTGTCGACGAATCCCGAAATAAGCGAAAAGAAGAATCTATAGAGATATACTTAACGCAATAAGTATTTAAAAACCGAATGACAATCATAATTCTGAGAAAGAATAATAGATGCATTGTCATAAGAATCTTAAGTCAAAGAATCGTAACGACGACTGTTACCAGTAGATTCCGAGACTATAAAAGAGAAAGTTACATATATTGACTGTAGAATTGTGAAAGACCTCATTCACGATAATACAATAAGAAAAGTCAAATAATATGTATTGAGATATAATGCAGTCAATCATCAATGAAATAGTCAGTAAAATTATTATCCATGATTTAAGAGAAATCTAAATAACCGATTTCAGTAGGTCAAGATAATGAAAAAGGAAAAGTGATAAGAATTCAATGTCAGTTGAATCATTATCAAAGAAAGAGTTATTAGAATATAATTCGAAGATCTTTCCTAAAAGACTCATCAATGATGATGCCTTTCATCTCTCCAGAGATAAAAAGGAACTGTTGAAACCGTGTAATTCAACAAGTTCAAATAGTCTTTTCCGGTACCTTTTGATTCCGGATAAAGTACGTCTAATGATCTGAGAAATCATTTCTACTCTCTGAGAATCGGAATTACAATGATGGTAAATTCTAAAGTTCGAATAAAAGAGGTAGTAGCTCGGATCCCATTCAAGTCATGATAACACAGGGATGGGACTTCCGTATCTATCATGGGACTTCCGTATCTATCTCTCTAGAACTATCTAGAATCCATCATTGTAGTTAAATCCGAATATCAAACGACGAGTATATCGTATCGATTTGAGACTCTAGTGATGTTTGCTGGAGGTTTGTAAATCTTCCAAAAGAAAAACAATTAGAATCTCAAGTATGTTTGGATTATCTTTATAAGAATGATATTCAGTCTGTTTCTCACTCTAATGAGGAATAAGATAAGAAGAATATTCATAGTAAAAAGAAAAATATTAATCTATACGGAAAACCTTTAATAGTCATACCAGAGAATACAGATAGTCCATATAGCTGTATTAACATGACTATAGCAAGAAAGGTTAAAACGTAGATTTGAACCCCACCTCGTCACTATTATTAACCACCGAACCACCACCGTATCTGTCACCAATAACCACCGTCAAAATATACATCCATCCATCGAACCCGGTAACCCTCCGATCTGAAACAAAACCGTGACCCTGTTTCTATGTTTCTGTGGAACGATATCGAGGCAGTCACCGGTCTTAGTGACTGTCGCATATAACCCTCAACCGGTTCCTCTCTGTTCCGATTATGAGTTCCGATAATACAACCTGAACCACCCTTTTGTTCTAGTTTATAATTGTGAAGCTATTCGGTAACCCAACTGTCAACCGGACAGTCACCAGTTCCGGTGACTGTCACCCGGCGATTGTTATCGGGTCTCCACAACCCATCGAACCTTAACCAGCGGATAGCTTATTTAACTCACCCGACCTATAGTCGTTGGTGCGGGTATGTTTGTCGGATAATCGGGTGACGAATTCGGTCTCCGATGTGTTTCGGCGAGTGTCCGGTCAGAACCACTTACATAACCCTTTCGACTATTCCATATTCATCCATACGATTGGTTATATGTGGGTATATGTTGTATTGATTCAGTCACCGATTTGTATCCGGTCTGTCTCCGGCCTAATTACGGTGAATTATTGAATGATAGTTCTGAGGTACCAAAGTCGGAAGACGGGTCCGATACCCGGTTCGATATAACTTCCGGTTAACTTCCGATCATATTCCGGTAATAACCCGGAGAGTGTCTGGTTATTATTTGGGTAAGAATATTTCTATTGGGTTAATTGGTTAATAATCTTATGATTGGATTAATGACAAGTTATTAATATAATAATCATGTTGATTGCGAGGTACCATTAACCGTATTGGGAATATGAGTTCGATACCGAATCGAAGCAGTGACTCGGTCAACACCTGGAATAGAACCCGGTCCAATAACTAGACGAGGATTATTAGAATTATACGATTATATATATAATACGGATAACGTACGGACTTGATAATAATAATAAGAGAATAATAAACATATATAAAATATATATGTTTATATATATAAGATTCGATATATAAAACGATATACTAGACTCGGGTTAGCTGTGTCTAGAGTTCTTTAGGTTCGCGTGCCAAGCTGTAATGGCCAGCTTTATTTCTTTTTGCCTAGGATGACCAAACCCCGAGTTTAGGACTATCTAATATGTACCGAATTCTATATGTATAAATTGTATATATAATATATATCCTAAGTATTACAATCTAACAAGTCCCACGCGTAAAACGTATCTATATATATATGACATATAATTGTAATAGGAGAGACTATATAAGATTATAAGCAAACCGGTAAGTATCGTGAACTCCCCACTTTTACTGTTTTATTAAGTGTTTTCAGGGGAATACATGTCATTTATTAAACCTAGAAATGCTTTACATAATAAAAGATTATCAATAGAAATAAAAGAAGTATAATAGAAAAGGGGACATAGAAACGACGAGGACAGTACTGGACGGTATCCGCCATTTCCTTTCTTGTCCAACTAGAGGACAGGAACCAGTCTTACCCAAGTAGAGGGTAGGAATGTCCAAGTAGAGGACCAAAACCATTCTTGTCCAAGTAGAGGACAGGAACGGGTATTTTATCACAATCAGAGTGGTACCATCGATAGGAATGGCACGAAATATAATCGATATGATAGAATGGAGATATAATAGAATTGATATACAATAGCGTTGGTATAATAGAAATATAGTTTCCCCTTCAGAATTATAACTGTAAAGCATGTTTATAAAGGAATGTTTATAAAAGAATGTTTTATATAAAAGAATTATCAATAAACGAACTGGCCATTCACTTTATAAAATACACGACCTCACCAACTTTATGTTGACAGAAACTATTTTTGGCATGTGTTCAGGTAACCAATCAGATAGCGATGACGTGGATCCTGGAAAGGTCAAGACTATCACGATCCGAATCCGCTGTGCAACTCTGATACCCGACCTGACGACCCGTCACCGACTGACCGGGTCGTTACAGTTGGTATGGGTAATAACTAGAAAAGTCCCAACAAAACATTAAGATACTAACCCAAATAAAAGCCTAAGTTATAAAACCATTGACCCATCTATTCTAGTAAAATTGCCGCCAAAAGAGTGAAGGAATCTTCACTAGATATGGTGAATCACCAAGAGGACACTCTATGTTATTAAATTCTTTACACCTCACATACCTAGGGGCTATGGACATTATTACATGCATGAACACAGTAAGTTTATAAGAAGAAACAATCAGCTCTTTTTCTTTCTTACCAATTATCCTTCAAACTATTATTCCACTATTATTCACTCTACTTTACCATGCAAGGAATCTTTATTACCACTTTCAAAACAATCGGCCATTCAATTTCTTTGTAAAACCCATTCTTAAAAAAAAAACCACTATCCAACTATCAATATTATCCATACAACATGCAAGAACCATCCTAAACCAATCGGCTCTAATAATATTGTCATGAAACCCACCCTTTTTCCACTCTTTTATATTTAGTTCATCAAGCCCGATCCTACATATTATTAACCCACTAATATTATCAAACTCCATAGCCGATTCAAAGTTCATCCGGGTAAGTATTGTGTCTAGAGTTCATAAGGTAATGTGCCAAGCTGTAATGGCCAGCTTTTAGTCTAGGATTTACGCCTAAGCTGTAATGGCCAGCTATACGTTTATATATATTTGTAGTAACTTGATTTGTGGTGTAACAGGAACAAGAAGGAACTAGTAATACCACCTCTCGTGAAAATAATCAATCCGAGATAACCGAAGTGAGTGCATGTACCCCATATTTTTAAAGTGATTTCGGGGTGAATGCATGTTAGTTTTTATGTGTGTTTTGATAATATTGGTTCATGATCATGAAAGAGTTAATAGAATCGGTCGAATAGAAACAACGTAGAATGGATCCATTCGGTATTACCGGGATATATTTTTCTAAACCAAGCAGAGGTTTGGAACCACAATAAGCATTTGTATGGTGCTCCATCGATAAATATACCCCACCTTAGAATGACCGAACCATGCGAAAATTGTTGTATGTTTATTTAAACAAGTCTAAACGAAACTGGCATCACTCACTAGCTTTGTGGCTAACTAGACGAGGATTATTAGAATTATACGATTATATATATATAATACGGATAACGTACGGACTTGATAATAATAATAAGAGAATAATAAACATATATAAAATATATATGTTTATATATATAAGATTCGATATATAAAACGATATACTAGACTCGGGTTAGCTGTGTCTAGAGTTCTTTAGGTTCGCGTGCCAAGCTGTAATGGCCAGCTTTATTTCTTTTTGTCTAGGATGACCAAACCCCGAGTTTAGGACTATCTAATATATACCGAATTCTATATGTATAAATTGTATATATAATATATATCCTAAGTATTACAATCTAACAAGTCCCACGCGTAAAACGTATCTATATATATATATGACATATAATTGTAATAGGAGAGACTATAGAAGATTATAAGCAAACCGGTGAGTATCGTGAACTCCCCACTTTTACTGTTTTATTAAGTGTTTTCGGGGGAATACATGTCATTTATTAAACCTAGAAATGCTTTACATAATAAAAGATTATCAATAGAAATAAAAGAAGTATAATAGAAAAGGGGACATAGAAACGACGAGAACAGTACTGGACGGTATCCGCCATTTCCTTTCTTGTCCAACTAGAGGACAGGAACCCGTCTTACCCAAGTAGAGGGTAGGAATGTCCAAGTAGAGGACCAAAACCATTCTTGTCCAAGCAGAGGACAGGAACGGGTATTTTATCACAATCAGAGTGGTACCATCGATAGGAATGGCACGAAATATAATCGATATGATAGAATGGAGATATAATAGAATTGATATATAATAGCGTTGGTATAATAGAAATATAGTTTCCCCTTCAGAATTATAACTGTAAAGCATGTTTATAAAAGAATGTTTTATATAAAAGAATTATCAATAAACGAACTGGCCATTCACTTTATAAAATACACGACCTCACCAACTTTATGTTGACAGAAACTATTTTTGGCATGTGTTCAGGTAACCAATCAGATAGCGATGACGTGGATCCTGGAAAGGTCAAGACTATCACGATCCGAATCCGCTGTGCAACTCTGATACCCGACCCGACGACCCGTCACCGACTGACCGGGTCGTTACAGCGGTCGCCACGAACAACACCTTCGTCAGATTTTGAGTCTTTTACAACATGAGCAACTATATGCTAAATTCTCGAAATGTGAATTTTGGCTTAAAGAAGTTCAATTTCTAGGACACATAATCAATGATAAAGGAATTCATGTGGACCCAGCAAAGATTGAAGCTGTTAAAAATTGGGCTATACCCAAAACTCCTACCGAAGTTCGTTCATTTCTTGGTCTCGCTGGTTATTATCGACGCTTTATTTTTAATTTTTCAAAAATCGTTGTTCCACTTACTTCTTTGACTCACAAGGATAAGATATATGAGTGGGGTCCTGAGCAAGAAGAAGCGTTCCAAACCTTGAAGCAAAAACTCTGCGATGCTCCTGTTCTTTCTCTACCAGATGGTACTGAAGATTTCGTGGTCTATTGTGATGCTTCTGGCCAAGGTCTTGGTTGTGTTCTTATGCAACGAAGCAACGTTATAGCTTACGCATCACGTCAATTAAAAGTCCACGAGAAAAACTATACCACCCATGATCTCGAACTTGGTGCAGTCGTGTTCTCATTAAAGATTTGGAGACACTACCTTTATGGTACCAAATGCGTGGTTTTCACTGACCACAAAAGCCTTCAACATATCTTTAACCAGAAGGATCTTAATATGCGTCAACGCCGTTGGGTTGAATTGTTAAATGACTATGATTGCGAGATTCGCTATCACCCTGGTAAGGCAAATGTCGTTGCCGACGCTCTCAGTCGTAAGGAACACATTCAGCTATACTGTATTCAAACCCATGATCTTAAACTTCGAATCTTTGAAGCTCAACATGTTTCGGTCACTGAGGGCAACATGTATGAAGAAATGTCGTGTGGAGCCGAACATCATTTGGAAACGAAACATGGTCTGCTTTATCTTTCTAATCGTCTTTGGATTCCTGATCGTGATAATCTTCGTGTTTTCATCATGGACGAGGC
This sequence comes from Ambrosia artemisiifolia, assembly GCA_032199755.1. Lineage (NCBI taxonomy): Eukaryota > Viridiplantae > Streptophyta > Magnoliopsida > Asterales > Asteraceae > Ambrosia > Ambrosia artemisiifolia. The sequence continues at coordinate 34,682,952 of CM063513.1, forward strand.
TCATAAATCTCGTTACTCCATTCATCCTGGTGCTGATAAGATGTATCAAGATCTGCGTTCTATGTATTGGTGGCCCGGTATGAAAAAGGACATAGCTCACTACGTGGCTAGGTGTCTTACTTGTGCTAAAGTTAAAGCCGAACACCAACGTCCCTCTGGTCTACTTGTACAACCAGAGATTCCTGTTTGAAAGTGGGAGAACATTGCTATGGACTTCATTACTAAACTTCCTAGTACCACTCGTGGTTATGATAGCATTTGGGTGATTGTTGACCGATTAACCAAATCCGCTCATTTCTTGCCTATCCGTGAAACCTATTCCGTTGAAAGACTGGCTAGATTATACATTGATGAAATCATTAGTCGTCACGGAACTCCTTTGATCATCATTTCTGATCGTGACAGTTATTTCACCTCCCGCTTTTGGCAGTCTTTGCAAGATAAGTTCGGTTCTAAGGTTAATCTTAGCACAGCTTACCATCCTCAAACTGATGGTCAGACTGAGCGAACCATTCAGACTTTAGAAGATATGCTTCGAACTTGTGTTATTGATTTTGGTGGCAATTGGGATTCACACTTGCCATTAGTTGAATTTTCATATAACAACAGTTACCATGCCAGTATCCGTATGGCACCTTTTGAAGCTCTTTATGGTCGCAAATGTCGTTCTCCTGTGTGTTGGAACGAGGTCGGTGACACTCAAATTACCGGTCCCAAACTAGTCCAGGAAACAACTGACAAGATTGCTCGAATTCGTGAATCATTGCAAATTGCTCAGAGTCGGCAGAAGAGCTATGCTGATCAACGACGCAAACCCTTGGAATTTCAAGTTGGTGATATGGTTCTTCTCAAGGTTTCACCTTGGAAGGGTATGTTCCGATTCGGGAAGAAGGGGAAACTTGCGCCAAGATATGTAGGCCCATTCAAAATCTTGGAAAGGATTGGGAAAGTGGCTTATAAGTTAGATCTTCCAACCGAACTCAGCAGTATTCACCCAACTTTCCATGTGTCAAATTTGAAGAAATGCTTAGCTGATGAGAATCTTCATGTTCCGCTTGAAGACATCCACATTGATAAAACGATGCATTTCATCGAAAAACCGGTGGAAATCATGGATCGTGAAGTCAAGACCCTTAAACGTAGTCGTATTCCAATAGTTAAAGTTCGTTGGGAATCAAAACATGGCCCAGAATTTACTTGGGAACGTGAGGACCAAATGAAAACGAAATATCCTTATCTTTTTCCAGAATCCTCCACTTGAAGTAATTTCGAGACGAAATTTCTAAAAGTAGGGGAGACTGTGACATTCGTGGCCCTTACACTTTGAAACGTTGGCAAGTTTAGTCCTTGTAAATTTATCACGTTTCGCATGCATGTTGGTTCGTACATTTCTTTGAAACTTGATTATTAATGAAATCACGTTTTATACTCACGCTTAAGTTCGAACACGTATATAAGTAAAATTTATCTAAAAAAAAATAATGATAATATTTTTATATAAATCCAGATTAATATAGCTAGAGTTATCAAACATGAAGGCATTACGAGTTAGATTTTATACATGTTCGGTGATAATCAAGTTGGAAAAGTATAAACCAATTAAAGTAACTATGTATTATTATTAGTTATGACGGATTATTATAATTACAAGTGTTAGAAATTATTAAAAGAAATATGTTGACTTTGACCAATACCCATGTCAACTTCCTTGGAAAGTTTGGCTGCACATGGGGAGCTTAGACACCACATATGTTTACATTCAAATGCACATGCTTTCCTTTACCACTCTACACGTACACACTCCTGTCAACAAACTTCTTCCTCATGCATGCATTTGCTATGCTTTAATCCTACGCATAGCCACCACCTCATTCACTTTAAACCACACTCAATCTCTAAAGCTTCAACACATGTCCTACTTCCTCATCATCATGTAATCATCGTTATCCATCTTCATTCGAAGTATACACATATATATATATATATACACATAACAATTCTACACACCATATATCAATTTAAACCAAATGAACATAAAGATAGAAAACTTTACAAAGAGAAAGAGATAGTCACGTAGAGAGATAGAGAGAAACATGTTCATATTCAGACATCTTCTTCGCATCCGGTAACCGGAAGTAGACGGTTCCGTCAAACCTCCTCCACACTCCGGTCACCCTCCCGACCAACACTACACCTTTACCATCGCCCCCTCCCTCGATCAAATTCGGTAACCAACAACACCACACGAACCCACTACCATCAGTCATCACCCCCAACCCGTCACCTTTCTCCAACTAGATTTCGACAAACCTGCTCTTTTTCCGGCAAGATTTTCGACATTCCGATCTGTAGCTACATCTCGAGATAAGGTAGAAACATGTTTTACTTATTTGCTTTAGTCATTGAATGATTCTAAAATACATTCCATACATGAACCAACGCAACCGAATTATTATTCCGGTGACATGTTTTGAATAACAATAATAATAAAGATTTTACTTCACTAATTTTGTTTTGGGTTTAATAACAGTTTTGAAAATCACATATATATATAAATATTAATATTTGAGTTATTAAACACCTATATATAAAGTTATATATGTATACGTTATATGAAGTACTAAATCTTCATGAATTTAGTTTATATAATTTCTATCAATTAAGCTTATAAATTCATAGAAAACTAGACTTATACATATAATATTTAGTTTAGATATAACAGTGAAGCTTGTCAAATGAACCAAGTGTCAGTACACTACTATTTTTCGGAGTATTTTATTAAAGTTGGTTCTACGAAGACGTTAACTAAAAATTTTAAAGTCTTTTAAGTCACCGGACATGAGCGGATGAACAAAGGAAATTGGTAATACCATGACTAGAAAATTTATATCTAGTAACTTGTATAAAATTATTTGTGTAAACTATGACAAAACTTATTATTCCTCACTATTGATGAAGTAACTACATAATAGTATTGGTTTTTTTTTAACAATTAATAAACGTGATTTAAGAATTTAAATTAATGAATTAGTATTCTTATACGTATAGGTTGAGTTCTTCAAAATTCGTAGTCTTAACTCGTGACAAGTTTAATTGGATTTATCGTGCTTAGCAAAAATGTGAGTATACTTATCCCCTTTTTATCTTTTCTTACACTTTTGGGGTGATTCATGTACACGTATGAAACTTACACTTGCACATACTCATAAACATTTTCATACAATTCATACACGTGTTATGCTTGAATTCTTGTGCTTGATGATTAGACATAAACGTAGTATACTTGCAATCGTTACATAATCATTAACTTTGCTAGCCGACTTTAACAATGGATAGCGCTATTTGGATTGACAACCCGCCTAATGGAAAATACCTATGCGTTAGGGAAGTCTTGGGTCATTGTTAATTCTTTAGTCTTTGTCAACATGAAGGTTTGATTGTGAACCGCATTGTGTGCTTACATGTTTATCATTTTGCCTTGATTGAATCATGACACATGAATTGTAAAACCTTTTTATACCTATACTATACGTACACTAAACTAAGTGTGCTCACCAACATCATGTGTGTTGACAGATACTATTTTGTACATGTTTCAGGAGATGCTTGAAGTTTATCACATAAGGCTTGGACTTAGACATCATAAAATAAAACTTATGCTTTGTTTCATGTAATTTGGTGTTTCGAAATGTAATGTTTGACACTCAATCGTGATTAAATAAATATGTAGTCCCAAAAATACTAGATCTTAAGTGTGCACAAGATTGTTATCAACTAGAAACACCTATTTGTTAGGTGTTTTAGTTGATTAATCAAGAAAACTAAAGAACTAGATGAAGATTATAGAAACCGACACACAAGAAACATAAAGACACGATTCCATTAATGATTTCAGCTGTGAACAACCATGGATTACACTAGATAAGTTCGCACTTTTAGATAAGTTCGCACCTTTACACTTGTGCTCTCAAAGATACATCAAAAACCCTAACCCTAGCTGCACAAATGAGGTTCTATTTATAGGAGAAACTGAGGACTGCGAACTTAACATTAAGTTCGCAGTCTCCGTGTACTAAGTGCGCAGTCTAGGGTTTTCAGCATAAACTATGCTATAATTACATATCTAACCCTCCAATTCTAACACATAACAAAACATGGTTAAACCTGGTAACTGTGGTCTCATATTAACCCAACAATACTCCCCCTAGACCACAGCTACCAGTACTACACAATCAATCTATCTCGACATCACTCAACTCCCCCTCTTCTCTTGCTTGCTGTGCCGGGAGTGCTTGAACTATGCTTTCTTCAATGATTGGTTCTTCAGTACGAGGTTCCTCAACATGTGTTTCTTCAGTGGATGGCACTTCAGTGGGTGGCTCTTGAATGAATAACTCAGCTAGATCTACAGTTGCTTGATCTTGCTGAGTCTCTGGAGCTGTGCTTGGAGAGACTGGTGGGACTAGTGAAGGCTCAGGTTCAGGATCAACTGTTGCTGTAGAAGCTTGTGTTTGAACCACTGGAGTAACTTCAGCTTCTGATATCTTTGCAGCAGCAGCAGCAGCTATCGCTCTGTCATCTTTAGCTTTGTCAGCTGCGTTGATCCTCGCCACCAAATCGATCAGTTCTTGCTTTCGCTTCAACGCTCTTTCCACAGCCCTTCTAAACAAGACAGCTTCCTCAAATAACACATTACCAGCACCAACATTTATCTGATTAGCAAAGAGAGTAGTTAAATCAGATGGATTCAGAGCAAACACGTCTACTGGGTCAACTATTCTCAATGCCTCTGTATCATCTCTCAGTTTGATCACAGCTTCACCGGTTCTGCTGTCATAAAACCACTTCTTGAAATCTGCCAAAAGCACAGGAAGCTCTAGGCGGATGGGAAGCCTAGTGACGACCTCAGGAGGGTCTATCACGTAGGTTATCATTCCCCGTCCGGTGGCAGGATCAATTCTCTTCTTTGACATCCTTCGCCTCGGCTTCTGTGGCTTCCAGTTCTTGAAGTCACGGGCACACTCATCTTCAATAAACACAGACACCATATCAGCAGTGGTATCCCCAGAGTGGTTTAGAAAAGGTGTTCTGCACATCTCTCGTATATCCCATCTTGGAAGGGTCTTCAGATTTGGTCGACCCTTGAAGTACTGAATCACACCTCCCCTTCGCTTCACAAAGAATAGACGTTTAAACCCATCATATCCCCAGCAGACAACTCTTTCTTGATGAGATGCACGAGTATGGTGAATGGTCTGGTGCAACGCAGGAATGGTGATTGGTCTTCTTGGAAACCAACTTGCTCTCTCAGGATCCAATACGTACCCATCATCCATCTCATACACTGTGTTTTCCCCCGCACCCATTTCTACGAACGTCTCTGGCATCTCGTCTTCACTGATCTCATCCACGTCACTTTCCTCCTCTTTTCTTTCTTTCTCTTTTTCCTCTTCCATGAATTTTCCAAAATCAAATGCTTCATCAAAGGTCATTCTTGGAGCATCAGTACCCTGAGTCTTTAACTCCTGAAGCATATCAAACATCTTCATTTGGACCTCAGTCTGAAACTTTATCAGATAACGCTGATCTTTAACCACCTTTTCAAGACTTCGGTTTTTGTGCTTCAATTTCTTCAATTTCTTCCTTAACTCCTGATTATTGTAGATCTGATTCTTCAACAAACAAATTTCCTTAGCAGCATTCTTTCCCACCTCCTTAGATAACGTCTCATATAATTCTTGATGCACCGATTTTCGACAAGATGCACCAGGAACAGACGAGGAAGGTACTGATTGTTTCTTTGCGGGAGGCTTGGGAATAGGAGGTCTTGCTGACGAAGGGCCAGGCCTGGCAGTAGAGGGCCCTGGCCTGTCAGTGGAAGGCCCAGGTTGACCCTCCACACCAAACATTGACTCCAGAATCGCTTCATTTTCCTCATCTTCTTCTGTCATAACCCGTGGTCTTTCAGACTCGGGCAGTTGTTCTCTCCTCCTTCTTCTTTCTGCCTTTGCAAGTTCAGCACTCTGTCTGGCAGCTTCAGCTATTTCAAGTTCCTCGGGAGTCAATGATTCTCTCCCTTGCTGCAGTAAACCAGTAGGCCTGTTTCTTTTAGTCGGCCTCTGAGGAACAGGATCAGATGCTGCTCTTTTACCAACAGTTCTTTCTCGGGCAACTTCTTCAGCAGTGTGCTGAGGCACTGTAGTAGCAGGTTCAGTAGGAGTAGGTTCAGGTTCGGTTGCAGTTGGTTGTTGAGTTCTAGCAGCATATTGTCTTCTTCTCTTCATCTCGCTGTATAGCTTCATAACAACTGGATAGCGTTGAGCAGAGTACATGCTTTCCAGCATGGGTTCCCAATCAGGTGTGTTGCACTCAGTGAAGAACCGTGCACCTTTGGCAAAACCGTACTTATCACCAAGGGGCAGATCCTCATGTTGAGAGTTGATCATCATCTGAACGAATCGGGGATACATCGTCCACTTTTTCTTTTCAGCTTGAGCATTCTTCACCATACAATCAAACACCAATCCCGACAGATTAAAAGGCTCATTCTTGCAGACTTTAATCATGGCAGTTGCCCAGTCGGGACTGAGTGCATTGTACCCCCCTTTTCGGTGACACAGAGACATCAGAAATACGTGACAGATAAGCTTCCAATCTCTGGTCAATTGGCTCTTTTTAATATCACCCCTTGCGTCAAAGTCTCCTTTGTATCCAAAATTCAGGAACTCTTGATGAATCACAGTCTTCGGTAAAGATCTAACAGTTGCTGGTTGATCCTGAAATCTTAGAACATTTCTCACTGTGTCTTCTGTGATGATAACTGCCTTGTTCCTTACTGTGGCCTTAATCCTCTTGACACGTGCCACTGTCTCCACTCTAGCAGATCGCCAGAAGTCTTCAATGTGAGAGCTGTAGACTTCAACGTGCTGCTCTACCGCATATCCGATCCTGCTTCTCCTGATCCATGCAACAACGTCTCGAAACTTTGCGTCATCAGTTTCCAGAATTATCGGCTGGTTGTGCATTCCTCTAGGATCCCATTCAAGAGCCATCTGTGTGGGACACGTGCACGAAAAGTAAGTTAGAATTTTGATTTTTGGATTGACTAATTGACAGACACTTCATTTACTTTGACGGACGACGTACTTAGACTGGGTTTGGTTTTAAGTTGGTTTTACGTGTGTTATTTATTTTATGGATTAGATTTTTTAAGGTGTATATGATTTGTTTTGTTTTCCATTTTAATAGTCATTTGAGTCCAGTTACGGTTTACGGATGAATGAGTCAAGTTACGTAGTCCGGTCAAATGTCCTGAGAAGTCAAGTCAATGGTCAACATTTTGTCCAAAGTTAAGTTCACACAGACTAAGTTCGCAGCCCGAGTCAAGACTGACTGCTTATGGCTTGGTACGCAGTCATGAGGAAATCAAGTACGAAGTCAACAGGTCAAGTCAGTTTTACTCGGAAATTTTAAGTGCGCAGTGACCTGACTCGGGCATGGTAACGGCTTAGGGTGAGATATCAGGTCTGCGTACTAGACTAGTACGCAGACACCTAAACTTTCGTTTAGGATTTTAAGTTCACACCCAAGTACGCATTTATTTAGGGTTTTCATTCTTGATTCATATGATGCAAGTGCGCAGTCATATGAAACAAGTGCGCAGTTCATCAATATTTTAAGTGCGCAGTTCATCAAAAACCCCAAACATCAACTGATTTTCTCATGTTTCAACTCTCAGATCCTGTGAATACACGACGAAAACAAGTTAGAACTTTGCAAACTACCTTTTAATAACACGAACAAACAGAAAGAGAATAGAGGGGATGGATTAAAAAGGATGGTCCACAGGTGGTTTGGTGGTGGTTTCAATGAAGAACACGGTGGTTTGGGAAGAAGAAGACGGCAGATGGTGGTGGTGATAAAACTTAGGGTTTGTAAAATTTTGAGAAAAAGTTAAAAAGAAGAAATTACTGCGTATTTATAGGGAACTTGGTTGGGCCGCGTACTTGACATTTAAGTGCGCAGGCCCAAAAGCCCAGTCAAGTACGCTGGCCCACAATGCTTATCAATCTTTTAGGTTCGCAACCCAATTAAGAATTTAAAAAGCTGTTAAGTGCGCATGCCCACAATTAACAAAATAGCCTTTTTAACCAAAGATTTGAGTTTAGAGATCAACCGTTTCTCACCTTTTGCATCAAGATCATACTAGTCATACCTGCCAGACCACATTTCAACTTTCCGTTGGATAGCTGTAGCCCAAGAAAAACTGTCGGTATATTTGTCCACTTAAATCCATGCCTCTCGTCTTTCAACATACTTTATATGATGATCTTTATCATGTTTTGGTAATATTGACGACATGTTAATGGACCCCACTTGTGCCAGGTGTAAGCCTACCAATCCTCAAGGTTTATTGAGATATAATGATGAGAGCTTCAGGTCTATGTTTCCATAAGCAGAGAAGATGATCATTATGTCAATCAGATGATGAGAGCTTCAGGTCTATGTTCCCATAAGCAGAGAAGATGATCATCTGATTGCTTTTTGAGCTATCTATATGTTTGCACGTCACTAACATTGCGTGTCTTTTGTTGCTCATTTTGATTTTAACAGCCCCGCTTTGGTAGCTTGCACTCTTAGGTGTCTTTTGATTGCTTATGCACAAAATTTTCTGTGTCTTTTGATCTCTCAACCTGTGTATGACCGGACTCAGCTTGTGCAGACCTGAAACACAGTGGGAATCCAGCACCTCGTGTAGACTTTTTAGTTTGTCATCTTTTAGCAGTTTACTCAATTCCAGGCTGAATCTACCGACATGTCGTTGCTTGAAGCCACAACGTCCTCTGGGTCCTATTCACATGCTGACAAATATGATTAGTCTCTATCATTTCTCGATTGTTTTTGAAAAAGTTTTTAAAACTTGCAAATTTAGGGATCTACCGGTTTATTTCTCCCCCAAAAATCTTTATTTTATTTTAAACATAAGATTTTTCTATAATTTATTCACAAAGTAAAGTTTTTTTTTTTTTTTTTTATTTTTTTATTTTAATCATTCAAAGTTGATCATTTCTAACCAAGTTACCAACTGACGAAAACGGGTTTTGTCGAAAGCTTTGGTAAAGATATCTGCCTTTTGATCAGCAGTATCGATAGGCAACACCTGTATGTACCCCTTGTCGTGCGCATCGCGAATTGAATGAATCCGAATTTCAATATCTTTAGTTTTTGAATGATCAATTGGATTCTTCACAATGTCACGACAAGCATCATTATCAATGTAGATTGGGGTTCTCATGATATTCAAACCGTAATCCAACAGCTGATTTTGGATCCACAACACTTGACAGCAACAACTGGATGCGGCTGTGTACTCAGCTTGAGCGGTAGATATCGACACAGTGGTCTGCTTCTTGCTCTGCCATGACACGAGCCTGTTTCCCAGAAATTGACAGCCACCAGAGACAGACTTTCGGTCAATCCTGCAACCTGCATGGTCACTATCAGAGTACGCAATTAGGTCAAAATTGTCACTCTTAGGATACCATAAACCAAGTTTTGGTGTTCCTTTGAGGTAGCGGAAGATTCTTTTGACTGCAGTCTCATGAGATTGCTTTGGATTTGACTGAAAGCGAGCACAGCATCCAACTGCCCACATGATGTCCGGTCTGCTGGCTGTGAGATACATCAAGGAGCGAATCATAGAACGGTAAGTGTGCGGGTTCACAGAAGGTCCTTCAAGATCTGGTACAAGTGTTGTTTGAGCTGCAAAAGGAGTGTTGGATGGTTTGCAATCCGACAGGTTGTACTTCGCCAGAATGTCTCTTGTGTACTTTGCTTGATGGATGAGAATGCCGTCTTCTTTCTGTTGGACTTCGAGACCTAAGAAAAATGAGAGTTCTCCCATCATGCTCATTTCAAATTGAGACTTCATAATGCTTTCAAATTCCCTGCACAAATTTTCGTCAGTTGAACCAAAGATAATATCATCAACATAAATCTGAACAAGGATAGAATGTTTGTTGACTTCTTTGGTGAACAAGGTCATGTCGATCTTCCCTCTCGTGTATCCATTTTGTAACAGATATGAGGACAAGGTCTCATACCAAGCTCTAGGAGCTTGATGGAGGCCATAGAGAGCCTTGTCCAACTTGTAGTATCTGTTTGGATGATGAGGGTCTTCGAATCCGGGCGGTTGGCACACATAGACTTCTTCTTTGATCTTCCCATATAAGAAAGCGCTCTTCACGTCCATCTGAAAGACTTTAAAATTTCGATATGAAGCATATGCTAAGAAGATGCGTATGGCTTCAAGTCTAGCGACTGGAGCGAAGACTTCCTCATAATCAATCCCCTCCTGCTGACGAAATCCTTGAACAACCAGACGAGCTTTGTTCTTGATTACCACGCCACGTTCATCCATCTTGTTGTGAAAAACCCATCTTGTCCCAATAGGATATTTTCCTTCAGGCAGATCAACTAGCTCCCATACTTTGAGCTTTCTGAACTGAAACAGTTCTTCCTGCATGGCCTCAACCCAGCTTGCATCTCTAACTGCATCTTCAATGCTGAAAGGTACTGTTTGAGATAAGAATGCTGAGAGAGCAGTGTTGAGCTTGTCTGTCTGATTTCTGGTAAGAACACCCTCACTGATTGGTCCAATGACATTTTCAATTGGATGGTTCTTAGAAGATTTAAATCCCATATTTTCTTCTTCTTGCACTTGAAGAGGAAGGTTCGAAAGATGATCTCCAGGTGTAGAAGAACTGGATGGATCATTTACAGACTGCTGATTTGATTGTGTTCCTTCAGCATTTGACGTGCTTTCAGGAATGTTAGAGGTTTCAGCAGCAGTATCACCATTATTAAGTTGAGGAACAATAGGATCAGCAACCAGAGGAGAGAAACGGGTGGTAAACGGTGCGACTTCATCATCAGAAGAGTAGAGAATATTTCCAAAGGGAGATGAGCTTGTGGCTTGATTTTCAGGAGCTTGTTCTGCACGAGCTTGCTGTTCAGGAATGACAAAGTGATTGAACACAACATCCACATCAAAGAACTAGTCAGGACCGGTTCCAACATTGGTAGAGTTGGATTCTTTCCAGTCAACATAAAAGGATTCCAGAACCATCTTGGTACGTTTGTTGTATACTCGATAAGCCTTTTGACTAGACGAGTATCCAACAAAGAAACATTCGTCTCCAACAGCATCAAACTTCATGATATTCTCAAAGTTGTTTAGAAGAGTGCAGGAACATCCAAACGGCCTGAAATAATCGATGAGAGGTTTTCTTTTGAAAAGCAATTCATAAGCTGTTTTCCCACGAGGCTTGACAATCAAGACCCTGTTAAGAACATAACAGGCGGTATTCACAGCTTCTGCCCAGAAGATGATCGGTAACTTAGAGTCAATGAGCATGGTTCTGGCAGCTTCAATAAGCGTACGATTCTTCCTTTCCGCCACTCCATTTTGCTGAGGAGTCCTTGTAGCACTATATTGGAGATGAATTCCTTTCCCGCTGCAGAAAGTCACAAAAGTTTGGTTCTTGAATTCTGTTCCATGATCGCTTCTGATTGACTTTACTTTTAACTTGATTATATTCTCGATCAAAGGAACGAACAGCATCAAGGTCTCAGCAGCCTCACTCTTGAATTCCAGGAAGTACACCCATGTGAAGCGAGAGAAGTCATCTGTAATCACCAAACAGTAAGACTTTTTACCCAAGCTTTTTATACTGATAGGACCAAAAAGATCCATATGTAATAATTGAAGAGGTGAGTCAATTGAGTTCACTGTTTTGGACTTGTGCGATTTCTTATGTTGTTTACCTTTGGCACATGCTAAACATTTTTCAGAAAAAGGAAATTCCTTAGAAGGAAGACCTCTGACTAGATTAAGTTTAGAAAGTTTGTTTATATTTTTAAAGTTAACATGACCTAATCGCCTGTGCCATAACAGTGACTCTGACTCGGATGCCTTTGACAGTAGACAAGTCATTGGTTGTTCAGACTTGGCATCCCTCATGTTTATCACATAAGTATTGTTTTGTCTGGGGGCTTTTAGCATGATCATGTCAGTGGATGGTTTAAATCCTGGCTTTAGGAAGATGCATTCCATGTCGTTGAACAACACTGAGATTCCTTTGTCACAGACTTGTGATACACTCAAAAGATTGTAGCACAGTTCTGGAACATAGTTGACGTCCTCAAGTGTTAGCGCATCAGAGACTACATCTCCTATGCCAACGATCTTTCCACCCTTTTCATTCCCAGCGAACGCTACAAATTCTCCATCGATGAACCGATAGTTCTTGAGGAGTTCTTTCAGTCCGGTCATGTGTCTTGAAGCGCCGCTGTCGACATGCCATAGATATCTCATGAGAGCTATCAGCCATTTTTGTAATTTATTCTGCACAAACAAAAACAAAAGAGAAACAAAGCTAAACTAAAGACAATCTATGTACAGTGGTGATTTTACCTGAAACTTAAGTAACTTTGGGAATCCAAGTTTGTTTAATTTTTGATCTGTCATGGTTTTCTCCCAAAGTTGACTCTTGTTTCTTCCAAATTTGTGTATTTTTAACAAAGCTTTTTACGGTTTCTTGAAGATTTCTTAATTGATCCGAAAAAGAGTTTTGTGTTTTGACATCTTTTTGTGATTTAGGTTTTATGTGACAGTTCTTGACCACGTGACCCTCTTTTCCACATCTGAAGCATTTAGAATGCTTAGGCTTGATCTTAGGAGAAGATCTGGATGATGATGGTTGTGATGTTCTTTTCTTGATCTTGTTTGATCTTGAGCTTTCGGTTGAGCTTGATTCTTCCCTGTTGCTACTTGATTCTTCATTGATGTCCAGATTAGTTAAGCTGGAGCTGCTCTCTGTATCACTCAGTGATTCTTCAGAACTTGAGGTACCTGTTTCACTTTGTGATTCTTCAGAACCTGATACATCTGTGGATGAGGGGATAAATTCTGGGATTTCCTCAGTGAGAAATTTCCCAAACCTGTTACGCTTAAGTTCTGGCACAAACACAGATGGTTTGACCACATGATTATCATCAGAGAATGCAGCATTAAGATCAACACACACAGGAATAACATTTTCAACACAAACATTAGATCGTTTGATAGGAGGCTTCCTATCATCGGGAGCCACAGCCCCTTTTAAATCAAGTTTACAGTCATCCAACCTAGTTAAACTATTACAGTCATCCATCCTAGGCAAACTATTACAGTCATCCGATTTAGTTGCTCAAACCTGTAACGACCCGAAAATTAACGAGTCATTACGGATTGGTAATCACGACACAATCTACTAATTACCAATTTAATCAATTCTAGTTTAAACATAATTTATTTTACTTAAAACAACATTTTATTTATTTCACATTGGGCCGAAGCCCATTCTCATTACAAACACTCGGGCCTAGCCCGTGACTCACTTGGGCCGTAGTCCATTAAGACCATCAACACAACTTTGAAAACTTAACACCATTTCATACACAACCACATGGGCCGTAGCCCTTTAGTACTCATCCGGCCCAAAAGCCGGGTTTTATTTAAAGACACGAAACTTTAACTTCCACATATTGAGCTCGGGTTCCCATTTCCTAATCAACCTGAAATGCATGTTAAAAATACGTTAGCCACAAAGCTAGTGAGTGATGCCAGTTTCGTTTAGACTTGTTTAAATAAACATACAACAATTTTCGCATGGTTCGGTCATTCTAAGGTGGGGTATATTTATCGATGGAGCACCATACAAATGCTTATTGTGGTTCCAAACCTCTGCTTGGTTTAGAAAAATATACCCCGGTAATACCGAATGGATCCATTCTACGTTGTTTCTATTCGACCGATTCTATTAACTCTTTCATGATCATGAACCAATATTATCAAAACACACATAAAAACTAACATGCATTCACCCCGAAATCACTTTAAAAATATGGGGTACATGCACTCACTTCGGTTATCTCGGATTGATTATTTTCACGAGAGGTGGTATTACTAGTTCCTTCTTGTTCCTGTTACACCACAAATCAAGTTACTACAAATATATATAAACGTATAGCTGGCCATTACAGCTTAGGCGTAAATCCTAGACTAAAAGCTGACCATTACAGCTTGGCACACGACCTTATGAACTCTAGACACAATACTTACCTGGATGAACTTTGAATCGGCTATGGAGTTTGATAATATTAGTGGGTTAATAATATGTAGGATCGGGCTTGATGAACTAAATATAAAAGAGTGGAAAAAGGGTGGGTTTCATGACAATATTATTAGAGCCGATTGGTTTAGGATGGTTCTTGCATGTTGTAGGGATAATATTGATAGTTGGATAGTGGTTTTTTTTTAAGAATGGGTTTTACAAAGAAATAGAATGGCCGATTGTTTTGAAAGTGGTAATAAAGATTCCTTGCATGGTAAAGTAGAGTGAATAATAGTGGAATAATAGTTTGAAGGATAATTGGTAAGAAAGAAAAAGAGCTGATTGTTTCTTCTTATAAACTTACTGTGTTCATGCATGTAATAATGTCCATAGCCCCTAGGTATGTGAGGTGTAAAGAATTTAATAACATAGAGTGTCCTCTTGGTGATTCACCATATCTAGTGAAGATTCCTTCACTCTTTTGGCGGCAATTTTACTAGAATAGATGGGTCAATGGTTTTATAACTTAGGCTTTTATTTGGGTTAGTATCTTAATGTTTTGTTGGGACTTTTCTAGTTATTAGCCATAAAAGAACATGGGCCGATTGATTCAAAGGAAAATGGCCTACATATCATTAATTTAGGAAGGTTATTATGGTTGGCCTAAACTATATAAATTTTTGGTTTTTAAATTAACGACCTATACATCGGGTCTTAACATACGGTCCACTTATAATATTCGGGCCTTAAAAACATTCGGCCTATATAAATTGGTCACTGGGCCGAATCCTAATTTTTATTGGGCCTTGGTTTATAATCCGGGTAAGATTATTGGGCTACACTATAAGTGGCCCAATCATACTATTGATTAATTATTATTTATTTTATAATGACGTCATAATTTTCGGGGTGTTACACTCTCCCCCCCTTAGGAAATTTCGTCCCCGAAATTTTTATCTACGGTACCTGATTTTTGAATAGGTGGGGATAGTTTGATCTCATCATGTCCTCTCTTTCAAACGTAATTTCTGGTCCCTGTCTAGCATTCCATTTAACTTGTACAATAGGGATTTTTCCTGTTCTTATTCTTCTCTCTTGTCGAGCCATTATCTCTATTGGTTCCTCGGTAAAATGAAGTTGAGGATTGACTTTGACATTGTCTAATGGAATGATAGTTTGGGTTTCTATTATAGATTTTCTCAAATTAGAGACATGAAAAACATCATGTATTTCGCATAACTCAGGAGGTAATTCTAAACGATAAGCTACTGGTCCTACTTTATCCCTTATTCGGTAAGGTCCTATAAAGCGTGGATTTAGCTTTCCTCTCTTTCGAAATCTTATCACTCCTTTCCAGGGTGATACTTTTAGTAGGACATAATCTCCTACTTGAAATTCCAGCGGTCGCCTTCGATTGTCAGCATAACTTTTCTGCCTACTTCTTGCTTCTTCCAGTTTTTTCTTAATTTGCACAATCTTATCAGTCGTTTCTTGAATGATTTCCGGGCCTGTGAGTTGGTTTTCTCCGATTTCGTTCCAACATATCGGAGATCTACACCTTCTACCGTACAATGCTTCAAAGGGTGCAGCTTGAATGGAAGCGTGGTAACTATTGTTATACGAAAATTCTATCAATGGTAGGTGTGTATCCCAACTCCCACTAAATTCCAGGACACATGCTCTCAGCATATCTTCTAACGTTTGTATGGTTCTTTCACTTTGTCCGTCGGTTTGAGGATGATATGCGGTACTAAGTTTAATTTGGGAACCTAGAGCATCTTGGAATGTTTTCCAAAATCTGGAAGTAAAGTGACTATCTCTATCTTATATAATTGAAAGGGGTATACCATGACGGGACACGATTTCTCTTATATAGATCTTGGCTAACCTTTCTGTTCCGAAGGTTTCTTGAATCGGTAAGAAATGAGCGGACTTGGTTAACCTATCAACGATGACCCAGATAGCATCATTACCACTTTGTGTCCTTGGTAACTTCGTTACAAAGTCCATGGTAATTTGATCCCATTTCCAGACTGGGATTTCGGGTTGGATTAACAACCCACAGGGTCTTTGGTGTTCCGCTTTTACCTTGGAACAAGTAACACATCGGGCTACGAATTCTGCTACACTCTTCTTCATACCAGGCCACCAAAAATTTCTTCTTAAGTCTTTGTACATTTTATGGTTTCCTGGGTGGATGGAATATTTAGAATTATGGGTTTCCCGTAACACTAACTCTCTTTGTTCTCCGTACTTGGGTATCCATATCCTCCGATTGTACCAAAAAACTCCATCAGTTCCTTCAACCAATCTCTCTTCTTCTTTGTTCAGCAGTTCGTCACCTAAGTGGGCGGGTTCTAAAGCTTTTCGTTGACATTCCCGAAGCTGGTTTAGAAATTCGTTGATTAAGGTAACTTTAAATGCTTTTTCTCTTAAAGGTCTTTCTTTTCGACTTAAAGCATTGGCTACAATGTTTGCTTTTCCCGGGTGATATTTGATATCACAATCATAATCACTTAAAATTTCTATCCATCTTCTCTGACGCATATTTAGAAGCTTTTGATCGAAAATGTGCTGGAGACCCTTATGGTCAGTGTAAACGGTACACTTGGTTCCATACAAGTAGTGTCTCCAGATTTTCAAAGCAAAAATTATAGCTCCTAGTTCTAAATCATGCGTGACATAGTTCTGTTCATGTTTCTTTAATTGCCTAGAAGCATAAGCTACTACCTGGTTTTCCTGCATCAATACACATCCTAATCCCTGTTGGGATGCGTCACAGTACACGGTAAAAGCTTTTCCTTCCTCTGGCAAAACTAACACTGGGGCTTTACACAACTTCTCTTTTAACTCTTGAAAGGCTTTCTCTTGTTTTTCTTTCCACTCATACTTAGAATTTTTCCTGGTTAATGTAGTAAGTGGTAGGGCTAACCTAGCAAAATTTTCAATGAACCTTCTATAATAACCTGCTAGCCCTAAAAATTGTCGGATTTCGGTTGGGTTTCTAGGGGCTTCCCATTTCTGAATTGCTTCTATCTTGGTTGGATCTACTTGAATTCCTTTATCGTTTATCACATGCCCTAGAAACTTAATCTCTTGTACCCAAAATTCACATTTTGAAAACTTAGCATACAACTTTTCTTTTCTTAAAGTTTCTAAGATGTCTCTTAAATGCTGTTCATGTTCGACTTCGGTTTTTGAATAGATTAAGATATCATCTAAAAACACGATTACACATTTGTCTAAATAGGGTCGGCAAATCCTATTCATCAAATCCATAAAAACAGCAGGAGCATTTGTTAAACCGAAAGGCATTACTAGGAATTCATAGTGTCCGTACCTAGTTCGAAATGCGGTTTTTGAAATATCTTCATCTCTTATTTTTAACTGATGATATCCTGACCTAAGATCGATTTTTGAAAAATATTTGGCTCCATTTAACTGATCGAAAAGGTCATCTATTCGGGGTAATGGGTATCTATTTTTGATGGTCAACTTATTTAATTCCCTGTAATCTATACACATTCTCATAGACCCATCTTTCTTCTTAACAAACAGCACTGGTGCTCCCCAAGGGGAAGTACTTGGTCTAATGAAACCTCTTTCTATCAATTCTTCCAACTGGCTGGTAAGTTCTTTCATTTCGGTAGTGGCTAACCTATATGGGGCTCGGGCAACTGGTGCGGCTCCAGGAACTAGGTTAATTTGGAATTCTACCTGTCGGGATGGGGGTAAACCTGGGAGTTCATTTGGAAATACGTCTTTAAATTCTGACACTATTTTGATTTCATCTATCACGGCTTCTTTCCCCTCGTTTCCTAAATTCACATGCATCAAAAAGAGTTGGTGTCCTTTTCTTGCACACTTCATCATTTTTGCACTAGAAATTAGATTTAAAGTGCCTCTTGTTTAAAGACACTAGACTTTACTTTCACACATAAAGACTAACATGCATTCACCCCGAAATCACTTTAAAAATATGGGGTACATGCACTCACGTTGGTTATTTCGGATTGATTATTTTCACGAGAGGTGGTATTACTAGTTCCTTCTTGTTCCTGTTACACCACAAATCAAGTTACTACAAATATATATAAACGTATAGCTGGCCATTACAGCTTAGGCGTATAATCTAAACTAAAAGCTGGCCATTACAGCTTGGCACACGACCTTATGAACTCTAGGCACAATTACTTACCCGGATGAACTATGAATCGGCTATGGAGTTTGATAATATTAATGGGTTAATAATATATGGTTTGGGCTTGGTAGTTTATATGCCGAGTGGGTTTCTTAAACAAAGGAATGGATTTGTTAGTCAAGATGCTGATTGGTGTTCAAGAGTTTTTGGCATGTTGGGTGGTATAAAATACTTGTTTATAGGTGAAATGGAAAGATAATATTATAAAGGATGGTGGCCGATTGGTTTTTGTTTCACAAAAGGGTGTTGGAATGCATATCTTCTAACGTTTGTATGGTTCTTTTTCTTTATCCGTCGGTTTGAGGATGATATGCGGTACTAAGTTTAATAGGTAGATTCCTTTACTCTTAGGTTAATAATAGTGACGAGGTGGGGTCAAGACTATCACGATCCGAATCCGCTGTGCAACTCTGATACCCGACCCGACGACCCGTCACCGACTGACCGGGTCGTTACACACAGTTACCAGAATGAAGACTTTTGGTAGCTTGTTTTGTAGTTTGAATGTTAGAGGACTGATTGTGTAATTAAACCATAATTTTGTGTAAACCCTAGTGATTTGTGCACTTAACAGACGGGCCTGTTGGGTCAAATTAGAGAATGATGTTATCAATTACAAGCAAGTTTTCCAAGTGCTCACACAGTGGGCTGAGCACTTAGTCAAGTACTCAGCCAAGTACTCACACTGAGCACTTAGGCAAGTACTCAGCCAAGTACTCACACTGAGCACTTAGGCAAGTACTCAGCCAAGTACTCACACTGAGCACTTAGGCAAGTACTCAGCCAAGTACTCACACTGAGCACTTAGGCAAGTACTCAGCCAAGTACTCACACTGAGTACTTAGGCAAGTACTCAGCCAAGTACTCACACTGAGCACTTAGTCAAGTACTCAGCCAAGTACTCACACATTTTAGTAGTTTTCCAAGCAAGTGGCGGCTTGCTTGGAGGACAAGGCTCAGGATCTATAAATAGGACACTAGACACCATAGAAGGGTGTGCATTTAGGAGCCACCACCCCGGGGGAGCTCACCCGGGGTGGATAGTTATCTTGTATTTCTTTATTCAGTTCAATGAAAGTTTTCTTTGTTCAATCCAATATCTATCTATCTTTCTTATATTAGTTGTTTGTTCTTGGCTCAAAATCACCCGTCTCTATATTTATATCAATTCAAGGCTTAAACAAGATCATTTGGGAATATCATTTGGTATCAGAGCTTGGTACTCGAATTTGAGATTTAATCATCTACAAATTTATCATTAAAATCTGATCTTTGAAGATTTTATATATTTTTTTGAAGAGTTTGGTTTTAACTTTTATCTATTTTTTTAAATCTGGATCTTAACTGTTTTCTTTTTTAATAGTTTGTTTATTTTCATGGTGTGATTAGGGAGTAGTAAAATGGTTTTTAAAATCATTCGGAGGTGTTTTGGATCTGATTAGAAGGATTTTTTTTTGTGTGTTTTTGGAGTTTTCAAACTGATCTGGGCGTATTTGTTTGTGTATTTAATCCTTCCGGCCTACTTATTTTCCAGCGTACTTATTATCCGGCGTACTTATTTTCTGGCGTACTTATTTTCCGGCGACTTTATTTTTTTCCGGCGTATTTACCAAAGGCGACTTTGGGGTCAGTGACTTTGTCTGCTGCGACTTTGTCACGGTGTTTATAAATTTTTCCGGCGTCTTTATCGTCCGGCCATTTTCAGGCTGCGTACTTAATATTAAAATAAAAAAAAAGAGGAAAGAAAGTGTAGAAATAGAATATTTTTCTTTTATGTTTCAGATCTACTAACCCATCACCTGTTAAACCACCTCGAACCACCGCAGTAACCCACAACCTCCGGCCACACCTTTAACCACCTACCACCTTTGCACCACCGTCACACATCCCATCTTCCACCCTCTATACAATGTTCACCATCGCAACTTTGACCAACACCACACACAGTTTTGTTGCTTTTGTTGTGTTTTCACAAAGAGAAAACTATAAGCTTTAGAGAGAGAAAGGAGTGAGTAACGGCTGGTGGTTCTAAACTTTTAGGTTATTTGTCTTAACTTTAGGGTTTCTGAGTTTTAAAAAAAAAAACACCAAAACTAGTGGGCCAGCTGATTTGGACTGTGTTTTTCTTAAAGGGTCGTGGGCTTGGACATGAATTTCTAGTTGGGGCTTGGAGTATTTTTTTTTTTTTTTTTGGTTAATAAGTCAGTGGTGGGTTTTAGAAATCAAATTTTATTGGATTCGTGTATGACAAAATTGTTTTGAAAATGATAACAGCATTTCTATATATTAAAAAAAAAACAACTAATTTATACGTTTGAAATTCAAAGTGATTTAATCACTTTTTAATTTTGTGACAGTAAATTTTGAAATCAAAATTTTTTGTTGAAGACCAACTCTTATTAAAAGAAAACAAACAAAAAAAATTAATCTTTTCGTCGGATCTCAACAGTTCAAATTGCGGGCCTAAAGTATTGAGTTGTATTTAGGGGTCGTGTATCAAAAGTACTAAAAATTTTGGGCGTTGTGAAAACTTGTTTGGATCAACAAAATTTTTTAAAAGTTTAAATTGGGTTGGGTATTTAACGTTTTATTTGGAGCTACTCATTTTAAAACTTCTAGAATACAAAGAAAAGAGTTGAGGTGTATTTTTTTTTTTTTGGTGTGATCCAAACCGGCTTTTGAGGAGTTAAAAAAAAAGGAGGGGAGAGTTAAAAAAAAATGTCTCTAAGAAACATGACATCAATAACCCAAGCAGAATTTGAAACTGGTACCGCAACATATCTACCAAAATTGAAAAGTGCTCAGGACTTTGGGACTTGGAAAAACAGGATGAAAGCATTTTATTTTGTCAATGATCACACTCAGTGGACTTCTATTCAACTTGGGCCCCATATCCCAATGAGAACGATTGATGCTGGTGAGGTGTACAATGATGATCCATCAACGTTCACAGAACTTGACAAGCAGTTGATTCAACGTGATCACAAAGCCTACGATGCTCTTACCACGGCTCTATCGAAGGATGTTTTTAACATGTTCGAAGAGTATACCACTGCTCAATCTTTGTGGTTTGCTCTTAGTGATTACTATGAAGGAAATGTTGAAATGATTCAAAACAAGCAAGATATGATTCAGAAAGAGTATGCCATGTTTAGAAGCATTCGTGATGAAAGTTTAACCAATCATATCGATCGTTTCATGAATATGCTCACAAAGAT
Organism: Ambrosia artemisiifolia; assembly: GCA_032199755.1. NCBI lineage: Eukaryota > Viridiplantae > Streptophyta > Magnoliopsida > Asterales > Asteraceae > Ambrosia > Ambrosia artemisiifolia. The sequence continues at coordinate 34,704,527 of CM063513.1, forward strand.
GAAGAAAGTCGGAATTCCTGTTAACAACCGCAATTCAATCAAGAAGTTGTTCGATTTACTCCCAAAGGAATGGAGCTTGAAATTCATGACGGTCAGAAAGGACTTCATGATTTATCCAATGACTTTGTCAGATGTGATAAATACCTTAAAGTCGTTTGAAATGGATTTCACAAAGGGAGAGATGAATCAAGTTGGTTACGTTCCAATATCAAGTCCACCAACATCAACATCTAAAAACATGGCTTTCACTGCTCCTATTGGTGCGAAAAGCTCCACTCCATCCTCTATTTCAACCGGGACTGTTAATAATTCCTCAGCAAATTCTGGAAATGAGATCAAGCCTACAAAAGGATTGGTGGCAGTAACAGACGAAAATGAGGCTGCTGAAATGCAAGCTACCAATGCGGGGCTATTCAAAATCAAAATGAGCAACAAAAGACACGCAATGTTAGTGACGTGCAAACATATAGATAGCTCAAAAAGCAATCAGATGATCATCTTCTTTGTTATGGGAACATAGACCTGAAGCTCTCATCATCTGATTGACATAATGATCATCTTCTCTGCTTATGGAAACATAGACCTGAAGCTCTCATCATTATATCTCAATAAACCTTGAGGATTGGTAGGCTTACACCTGGCACAAGTGGGGTCCATTAACATGTCGTCAATATTACCAAAACATGATAAAGATCATCACATAAAGCTTGTTGAAAGACGAGAGGCATGGATTTAAGTGGACAAGTATACCGACAGTTTTTCTTGGGCTGCAGCTATCCAATGGAAAGTTGAAACGTGGTCTGGCAGGTATGACTAGTATGATCTTGATGCAAAAGGTGAGAAACGGTTGATCTCTAAACTCAAATCTTTGGTTAAAAAGGATATTTTGTTGATTGTGGGCCTGCGCACTTAACAGTCTTTTAAATTCTCAAGTGGGCCTGCGAACTTAACCAGCTCTCTTTAAACTGTCAATTGGGCTGCGAACCTAATAGGTTGAAAAGCTTTGTGGGCCCGCGTACTTGACTGGGCTTTTGGGCCTGCGCACTTAAAAGTCAAGTACGCGGCCCAACCACTGTTCCTATAAATACGCAGTTAATTTTTGTTTTTTAACTTTTTACTCTTAATTTTACAAACCCTAATTTTTCATCTCAACTTCTCAGCCACCATCACCACCGTCTTGTTCTTCTAAACCACCGTGTTCTTCAACAAAACCACCACCAAGCCACCTGTGTACCACCCTCTTCAATCCATTCCCTTTATTTTCTTTACGTATTTGTGTGTTTGCTAAAGGTATTCAAGTTTCTAACCAGTTTTCGTTATGTATAACAGGACCTGAGATTGAGATCATTGAAATCAGTTTGATTTTTGGGGTTTTTGATAAACTGCGCACCTATTTCTTTAAAGAACTGCGCACTTGTTTCATAAAGTGCGAACTTGCATCATATGAAATGAGACTGAGAAACCCTAATGTGACTGCGAACTTGGGTGTGAACTTAAAATCCTAAACGAAGGTTTAGGTGGCTGCGTACTAGTCTAGTACGCAGACCTGATCACCCTTCCCAAGCCGTTACCATGCCCGAGTCAGGTCACTGCGCACTAAACATTTCCGAGTAAAACCAAGTGCGCACACCTGACCTGGTGACTGCGTACCAAGCAGCTGACCTTGTGACTGCGTACCAAGCAGCTGGTACTCAGTCCTAATTTGGACTGCGAACTTAATCTGTGGACTTAATTTTGGACCAAATTTTTGACCATTGACTTGACTTTTCAGGACATTTGACCGGACTACGTAACTTGACTGATTCATCTGTAAACCGTAACTGGACTTAAATGACTATTAATATTGAAAACGAAACAAATCATATACACGTTAAAATCTAATCCATAAAACAAACAACACACATACTAGAGTTTTGGGGGTTATTATTGTTATCAATTTTATGCAAATCATCTAGTGGGTTTTCATTGTTATATTTGTGTGTGTTCATCTTATTTATTCATCAAAATCAGATTAAAACTCGAAATTGATCCTACAATTTGGTATCAGAGCAGTGCTTGAATGTTGAGCAGTGCTTGGATTCCCAAAGAATTACATAACTAGTCCTCTAACTATCAAACTACAAAATAAGCTACCAAAAGTCTTTGTTCTGGTAACTGTGGTCTCAACTGAACCCAACAATACTCCCCCTAGACCACAGATACCAGATCTTCATCTGTTAGCTTCAAACCGAGATATCACTCGATTCACCTTCTTCCTGCTTTACCCGCACTTGTTGTTTTGGAACTATCACTTCTGGAGCTTCAGAGTTTCTGGCTGCTTTTCTTTAGTTTAGCTTTGTTTCTCTTTTGTTTTTGTATGTGCAGAATAAATTACAAAAATGGCTGATAGCTCTCATGAGATATCTATGGCATGTCGACAGCGGCGCTTCAAGACACATGACAGGATTGAAAGAACTCCTCAAGAACTATCGGTTCATCGATGGAGAATTTGTAGCGTTTGCTGGGAATGAGAAGGGTGGAAAGATCGTTGGCATAGGAGATGTAATCTCTGACGCGCTAACACTTGAGGACGTCAACTATGTTCCAGAACTGTGCTACAATCTTTTGAGTGTATCACAAGTCTGTGACAAAGGAATCTCAGTGTTGTTTAACGACATGGAATGCATCTTCCTAAAGCCAGGATTCAAACCATCCACCGACATGATCATGCTAAAGGCCCCCAGACAAAACAATACTTATGTGATAAACATGAGGGATGCCAAGTCTGAACAACCAATGACTTGTCTACTGTCAAAGGCATCCGAGTCAGAGTCACTGTTATGGCACAGGCGATTAGGTCATGTTAACTTTAAAAATATAAACAAACTTTCTAAACTTAATCTAGTCAGAGGTCTTCCATCTAAGGAATTCCCTTTTTCTGAAAAATGTTTAGCATGTGCCAAAGGTAAACAACATAAGAAATCGCACAAGTCCAAAACAGTGAACTCAATTGACTCACCTCTTCAATTATTACATATGGATCTTTTTGGTCCTATCAGTGTAAAGAGCTTGGGTAAAAAGTCTTACTGTTTGGTGATTACAGATGACTACTCTCGCTTCACATGGGTGTACTTTCTGGAATTCAAGAGTGAGGCTGCTGAGACCTTGATGCTGTTCGTTCCCTTGATCGAGAATATAATCAAGTTAAAAGTAGAGTCAATGATGGGTGAAAATCACGATAGATCAAAACTAAAACAAACTTGGATTCCCAAAGTCACTTGATTAAATGTCTGAGTCGTGATTGTACATAGATTTTCTTTAGTTTATCTTTGTATATTATTTTTTTTATATAATTTTTTTTTGAGCTGGATGTGGTGCTCGCTTTCAGTCAAATCCCAAGCAATCTCATGACACTGCTAGTGGTATCCTAAGAGTGATAATTTTGATTTAATCGCTTACTCTGATAGTGGTCATGCAGGTTGTAGAATTGATAGAGAATTTGTCTCTGGTGGTTGCAAATTTTTGGGGAATCGGCTTGTATCTTGGCAAAGCAAAATGCAGATAATAGTGTTTATCTCCACTGATGAAGCCGAGTACACTGTTGCGTCCAGTTGTTGATGTCAAGCTTTGTGGATCCAAAATCAGTTGCTGGATTACGGTTTGAATGTCATGAAAACCCCAATCTTCATTGATAATGATGCTTGTCGTGACATCGTGAAGAATCCTATCGACCACTACCTATTGAGATCAGGATTCACTCTATTCGCGATGCTCACGATAAAGGATACATTCAAGTGTTATCCATTGATACTGCTGATCAAAAGGCAGATATCCTCACAAAGGCTTTTGACGAAACTCGTTTCCTCCAATTGGTCACTTGGCTGGAAATGATAAATTTTGAGTGAGCTCACATTATGTCATGGAAATGATAAATTTTGAGTGAGCTCACATTATGTCATGGTGTTAAAAAAAAAAATAAAAAAAAAATAAAAAATAAAAAATAAAAAATCCTATTTTCATACAAAACAAGATTTTTGGGGGAGAAAGTATATCTCCATTGTAAAATTAACAAGAAATGATAGGGACTAATCATATTTTGTCAGCATGTGAATAGGATCCAGAGGATGTTGCGGCTTCAAGCAACGACATGTCGGTAGATTCAGCTTGGAATCGAGTAAACTGCTAATAGGTGATTAACAGAATAGATCTACATGGAAAGCTGGATTCCCACTGTGTTTCAGGTCTGCACAAGCTGAGTCCGGTCATACACAGGTTGAGAGATCAAAAGACACAGAAAATTTTGTGCATATGTAATCAAAAGACACCTAAGAGTGCAAGCTACCAAAGCGGGGCTATTAAAATCAAAATGAGCAACAAAAGACACGCAATGTTAGTGACGTGCAAACATATAGATAGCTCAAAAAGCAATCAGATGATCATCTTCTCTGTTATGGGAACATAGACCTGAAGCTCTCATCATCTGATTGACATAATGATCATCTTCTCTGCTTATGGAAACATAGACCTGAAGCTCTCATCATTATATCTCAATAAACCTTGAGGATTGGTAGGCTTACACCTAGCACAAGTGGGGTCCACTAACTTTCCGTCAATATTACCAAAACATGATAAATCTCATCACCAAACGTATGTTGAAAGACGAGAGGCATGGATTTAAGTGGACAAACATACCGACAGTTTTTCTTGGGCTGCAGCGATCCAACGGAAAGTTGAAATGTGATCTGGCAGGTATGGTTAGTATGATCTTGTATGCAAAAGGTGAGAAACAGTTAACCCCTCCTTGTTGTGTTTGTTTTTATTAAAAAAAAAAAAAAATATATATATAAAAAGTTTAGGGGGAGTATTAAAATATGTGTTAGAATGTGAGATGTGTTTATTGCATATAATCCTGATCTTCATCCAGTCTGTGATCAAGAACAGTGCAGGGGACTAGATTGTGAGATTCTTCGATCTGGTAGATGTATTCATGTTTTATCTGTTAGAGTTGATGTAGCTGTTTGGGAACACATTCAGAGTTGGAGCCGGTTAGACACTGCTGGAAGATGGAAAACTACTAAAATGTGTGAGTACTTGGCTGAGTACTTGACTAAGTGCTCAGTGTGAGTACTTGGCTGAGTACTTGCCTAAGTACTCAGTGTGAGTACTTGGCTGAGTACTTGCCTAAGTGCTCAGTGTGAGTACTTGTCTCATATCTTGAGTACTTGTCTCATATCTTGAGTACTTGTTTCATATCTTGAATGTTGAGTACTTGTTCGTGGATAAATTTTGAGCACTTATATGAAGAAATAAGATGGCGGCTGATGAGCATTTGTGACTCCTAGGGTTTACAATGATTGGATAATGATTATTCTTTTTGGGAGTTGTGCATGATTGTCTTATTCTAGCAGAGCTGTACGGATGCTGCATACTTGTGTGTGTCATCCCTGAGCACTTAGTCAAGTACTCAGCCAAGTGCTCACATAGTGGGGTGAGCACTTAGTCAAGTACTCAGCCAAGTGCTCACACAATGGGCTGAGCACTTAGTCAAGTACTCAGCCAAGTGCTCACACATTGGGCTGAGCACTTAGGCAAGTACTCAGCCAAGTGCTCACACAGTGGGCTGAGCACTTAGACTATGAAGCTGTTTACACTACTTCAATCATTCGGAGGTTTGAACCTTTATCTCATGCCAATTATAGTAGAGATGATCAATCGAGCGTAAAGCTTACACGGAGTGGAAGTTGCTGATTGAGTTTTAGTCTCGAATTAATTAGGAGGGTCTATATTTGCGGGGGAAAACAACAATGAAAGATTTTGGGTGTTTAGCCGATTTGTGAAGATTCGAAGACAGTGTCAGATATACTTTTAAGGATCATATGAAGAATTGATAGCATCATTCTCGGGGGAATATTGTTGGGTCAAATTAGAGAATGATGTTATCAATTACAAGCAAGTTTTCCAAGTGCTCACACAGTGGGCTGAGCACTTAGTCAAGTACTCAGCCAAGTACTCACACTGAGCACTTAGGCAAGTACTCAGCCAAGTACTCACACTGAGCACTTAGGCAAGTGCTCAGCCAAGTACTCACACTGAGCACTTAGGCAAGTACTCAGCCAAGTACTCACACTGAGCACTTAGGCAAGTACTCAGCCAAGTACTCACACTGAGTACTTAGGCAAGTACTCAGCCAAGTACTCACACTGAGCACTTAGTCAAGTACTCAGCCAAGTACTCACACATTTTAGTAGTTTTCCAAGCAAGTGGCGGCTTGCTTGGAGGACAAGGCTCAGGATCTATAAATAGGACACTAGACACCATAGAAGGGTGTGCATTTAGGAGCCACCACCCCGGGGGAGCTCACCCGGGGTGGATAGTTATCTTGTATTTCTTTATTCAGTTCAATGAAAGTTTTCTTTGTTCAATCCAATATCTATCTATCTTTCTTATATTAGTTGTTTGTTCTTGGCTCAAAATCACCCGTCTCTATATTTATATCAATTCAAGGCTTAAACAAGATCATTTGGGAATATCAGGGCCCTGCGCACTTAGCTAAGTGCGCAGGCCCATCAGCTCCTACTTATATAAAGGAAGCTTATGTGCAGCTCTAGGGTTAGGGTTTTTGGATATCTTGACAACACAAGTTCATAAAAGGTCGCGCACTTATCTGTATCCATGGTGTTTAAATGATTCAATCAGTAATGGAAATTATGTTTGTGTTCATCTTGTGTGTCGGGTTTACTAGTTTTATCTAGCATCATTGTTTTTCAAGATTAATCACTTAAAACACCTAATCAATAGGTGTTTCTAAGTGATAACAATCTCTTGCACTAACAAGATCTAGTATTTTGGACCTACAATTTGGTATCAGAGCCTCTGTGCTCTAGATTGTATCTGTTTAAGATACCAAAACCCTCATTTTGTTAGTTTTTCTTAATGTTTTTATAAATTTTTGTGTTCTTATAAAAACAAAAAGGTTTTTCCTATCTATTTGCTTCAGATTTCTCTTATTGTTGTGTTTCTAAGGTGTTAAAAGTTGCTTATTTTAGGTAGAAACATCATCCAAGCATTTCAGATTGATTGAAAAAGTCTTGGATAGGTTTCAGCTGGGTTTTGTGCTTTAACAGACGTATTTGCGCACTTATCTGCGCACTTATTTCTTGTTTTGAGCACTTATTTCATATTTTGAGCACTTAACTCATAAGCTGCATACTTGTTTTAAAGTTTGTGCACTTATTTCCAGATTGTAGGTGCGCACTTATTTCATAAGTCTGCGCACTTGTTTCTTGGATTGAGCACTTATATCTTCAAAATCTTATCAGTTAACTTTGTCTCCAGGAACACAACTAGGGTTTATGCGCACTTATCAGAAATCACTAGTTGGTTTGCGCACTTGCTGAAAGGGTGCAGTTTTGAGTACTTGGCTAGGGTTTCGGCGCACTTAAAATCTTAAACGAGAGTTTAAGTGTTTGCGTACTTTATTTAGTACGCAGACTGATCTGTCAAGGCTGAGCACTTACCATGCCCAAGTCTTGACTGATCTGCGCACTTAAATAGGAGCCTAGTGTCTTTGTGTACTTGTCAAACTGCGCACTTATCAGGAGACAAGATCTTGACACTGCTGTTACCATTGTTTCAGGCTGTTGACTTATACATGCGCACTTATCTGATCTGCGCACTTAACTGCACACTTACGGACTGCTCACTTAAAATTTAAGGACTGTGGACTTTACTCTGGACTGTAATCTTTAAAATCTGATAACCAATCATATAAAATCAACCTAAATCAATGGCTGGTAACAACGACAACTTAACCATGAATCCCATAACCCAAGCTGAACTGGAAACTGGAACAATCACTCGAATTCCAAAGTTAAAGGGTGCTGATGATTATGGAACTAGGAAAAACCGAATGAAGGCGTTTTACTACGTCAACGACTTTACCCAGTGGACGTCTGTACAAATTGGACCTCATATTCCTGTGAGGACCACTGAAGCAGGAGAGGTGTTTAATTCTGACCCCACTACATACACAGACCTCGATAGGCAGTTACTTCAGAGAGATCACAAAGCTTATGGTGCTCTCACCATGGCTTTGTCCAATGACGTGTACAACATGTTTGAGGAATACAGATCTTCTCATGATTTGTGGTTTGCATTAAGTGAATACTACGAGGGAAATGCTGAGATGAGGCAGAACAAGCAAGATATGATTCAAAAAGAATATGATATGTTCGGAAGTGTTCGGGGTGAAAGCCTGTCGTCTCACATTGACAGGTTCATGAGTCTGTTAACAAAGATGAAGAAAGCAGGAATTCCAGTCAACAACAGAAACTCAATCAAGAAATTGCTCGACTCTCTACCCAAGGAATGGAGTCTACAATGCATGCTGATTAGAAAGGAGTACTTAGATGCTCAATCTACTTTTGCTGACCTGATCAACACCCTGAAGTCATTCGAAATGGATATCACCAAAAGGGAAATGAATCAGACTGTTCCAAAAGTCGTTCCCAGCACTGCTATGAAGAATCTGGCGTTAATGGCTCCAATGGGTGAAATGGGTTCAAGCTCATCACATGCATATGTGGACTCAATGGGTGGTGGAAGTTCAAGCTCGGGTAAAGCAGTCTTGTACTCAGAAAAGGCAGCAAAGACACTAAATCCACAGGTTACAAAGTTGGCTACCGAACATGTGGAACTCTTCAACACTTTCATGAGTAGCTTTGAAGCTCTGAAGACCGGTGAGATTAAGACTGAGATGATGACCCCTGAAGATATGTACCAGGTGGATCCAGATGATATGGAAGAAATGGATCTCAAATGGCAAATGGCAATGATCACGCTGAGAGTGAAAAGGTTCCAAGACAGAACTGGAAGAAGAGTGGGAATGGGTAAAGCAGGTTTTAACAAGTCAAAGATTCGATGCTACAACTGCAAAGCTTTTGGGCACTTCAAATATGAGTGTCCTACTTTAAATCAAGCTGAGATCAAGCCGGCTAAAAGATTGGTGGCCATCACTGATGGAGTTGAGGGAAATGAAAAGAATCCTCAGAAAGCACTGGTAGTTGAAGACTTTGATTGGGGAGAAGAGGCTGTTGCGGCTGAAGCTGAAGTGAACAAGGCATTGATGGCCAAAGTTTGCACCAAATCCACAAATGGTGTAAACTCACTGGAAGGGTCGTCAGCTGAAATGCCAAAGGGTGGGATGCTAGAGAGTGCAGGTCTGAAGAGCGTATTGATTGCTGAAAAAGGAAAAGAAGAATCTGTTGAAGAAGCTCTGGTAGCTGAGAAGACACCTACTGCCAAATCTGGTGAGAAGCCGCAGGATGTGCCCAAGAAAGCTGAGGAAAGAGATCTGGTAAGTATTCCTCTTGAAATAAAATCAAAGCTGTGCTCACCAAGGTGTGTTACAGCTGTTGCTTACTGTTTGTCACACAATAGAAGAATTTTAAGAGAAATGGATGATATCCGAAAAATTAATGTTGAAACGAAAGAAAACGAGTTGGCGTATCAGCGAAAGTTAAATGCTACTTTAGCTGAAATGCAAACTCTAAAAGAATTTGTTCTCAAGAAGGATTTTCTAATAAATGATTTAACCTCAAAGTTAGAAAAATCTAGAAATGAAACAAATCATCTTCAAATCATTGTGGACAAATGGAATGTAAGCAAACAGGCTCATGCTGATATCATTGATTGCTCAAGGCAATCATTCGTCAAAGATGGAATTGGGTACAAAGATAAAAATGGGACTGAAAGATCTCTATTTTTACCTTTGAGCCGAAGTGAATACATACCCATTCCAAAACCTCATCCAAAAAATGATCTTTTTAAAAACGAATGTGTCAAATCTGAGTCAAATGCTAATATAAGTAAAAGCGATGCAGATGTGACCCAACAGGCTCAGGTGGAAAATGATGAGAGTTGTGGTGGGCAGAAATTGGGGTTAAGACATCCAGGTGCCAATTACTCCACAGTGAATTGGTTCATCTGGAATATTGAAAAGACTAAAAACGTTTTGATTTCGGATGACTGTAATACTTTAACTAATTTGGATAAATGTAATAGTTTATCTAGGATGGATAACTGTAATAGTTTGTCTAGGCCGGATGACTGTATTAACTTAACTTCTAAACTAGATTTAAAGGGCGTTGTGGCCCCTGATGATAGGAAGAATCCTATCAGACGCTCTAATGTTTGTGTTGACAATGTTATGCCAGTATGTGTTGATCTTAATGTTGCATTCTCTGATGATAAACATGCATATAAACCACATGTGTTTGTACCAGAACTAAAACAGAACAGGTTTGGGAAATTTCTCACTGAAGAAATCCCAGAGTTTATTCCTTCATCCACAGATGTATCAGGTTCTGAAGGATCACAAAGTGAAACAGGTAACTCAAGTTCTGAAGAATCACTGAGTGATACAGAAAGCAACATCAGCACACCTGACTGCAACACAAATGAAGAATCAAGTGGTAACAAGGATGAATCAAGTTCAAGTGGAGGCTCCTGCTCAGACAAGTTCAAGAAAAGAACATCACAACCATCATCATCCAGATCTTCACCTAAGATCAAGCCTAAACATTGAAAATGCTTCAGATGTGGAAATGAGGGACACGTGGTCAAAAATTGTCATTTGAAACCTAAACCACAGAAAAAAGTCAAATCTCAAAACTCTTTTTCTGATCAGATCAAAAATCTTCAATAAACAGTAAAAAGTTTTATTAAAAATACACAAATCTGGAAAAGACAAGAGTCAATTTTGGGTGAAAATCACGATAGATCAAAACTAAAACAGACTTGGATTCCCAAAGTTACTTGATTAAATGTCTGAGTCATGATTGTATATAGATTTTTTTTAGTTTATCTTTGTTTTTCTTTTGTTTTGCAGAATAAACTACAAAAATGGTTGATAGCTCTTATGAGATATCTTTGGCATGTCGACAGCGGCGCTTCAAGGCACATGACTGGGCTGAAAGAACTCCTCAAGAACTATCGGTTCATTGATGCAGAGTTCGTAGCGTTCGCTGGAAACGAAAAGGGTGGAAAGATCGTTGGCATAGGAGATGTGGTCTTCGATGCACTAACTCTAGAAGATGTCAATTATGTTCCAGAATTGTGTTACAATCTGTTGAGCGTATCACAAGTCTGTGACAAAGGAATCTCTGTGTTATTCAACGACATGGAGTGCATCTTCCTTAAGCCAGGATTTAAACCACCCACCAACATGATCATGTTGAAAGCCCCTAGGCAGAATAATACTTATGTGATAAACATGAGAGATGCCAAGTCTGAATGCCCAATGACTTGCTTACTATCAAAGGCATCCGAGTCAGAGTCACTGTTATGGCATAGGCGATTAGGACATGTGAACTTTAAAAATATGAATAAACTTTCTAAACTAAATCTAGTTAGAGGTCTTCCTTCCAAGGAATTCCCTTTTTCTGAAAAATGTTTAGCATGTGCAAAAGGAAAACAACACAAGAAATCGCACAAGTCCAAAACAGTGAACTCAATTGACTCTCCCCTTCAGTTACTGCATATGGATCTTTTCGGTCCAATTAGTGTTAAAATCTTGGCTAAAAAGTCTTACTGTTTGGTGATTACAGATGACTTTTCTCGCTTCACATGGGTGTACTTCTTGGAGTTTAAAAGTGAAGCTGCTGAGACTCTGATGCTGTTTGTTCCTCTTATCGAGAATATAATCAAGTTGAAGGTAAAGTCTATCAGAAGTGATCAAGGAACAGAATTCAAGAACCAAGGCTTCATGACATTCTGTAGTGGCAAAGGAATTCATCTTCAATATAGTGCTACTAGGACTCCTCAACAAAATGTAGTGGCTGAAAGAAAGAATCGCACACTGATTGAAGCTGCCAGAACTATGCTTATTGACTCAAAGTTGCCGATCATTTTCTAGGCAGAAGCTGTGAACACCGCCTGTTATGGTCTTAACAGAGTCTTGATCGTCAAGCCGCGTGGGAAAACTGCTTATGAATTACTCTTCAAAAGAAAACCTCTCATCGACTACTTCAGGCCATTCGGTTGTTCATGTACTCTTCTAAACAACTTTGAGAATATAATGAAATTCGATGCAGTTGGAGATGAATGCTTCTTCGTTGGATACTCTTCAAGTCAAAAGGCTTATCGAGTATACAACAAGAGGACCAAGATGGTACTTGAATCGTTCTATGTTGACTGGCAAGAATCTAACTCCACTAATACAGGAGCTGGTCCTGACTGGTTCTTTGATGTGGATGTTGTTTTCAATCATTTTGTCGTACCTGAAGATCAAGCACCTGCAGATCAAACTCATGAAAATCAAGCAGCAAATTCATCTCCTTTTGGCAATATTCTCTACTCCTCAGATGATGACATTGCACCATTCACCACCCGTCTTTCTCCTCTTGTCGCTGATCCAATTGTTCCTCTTCAACCCACAAATGATGATACACTTGCTGAAACTACTCATCTTCCTGAAAGTACTCCAATTTCAAAAGGAACATCGTCAACTCACCAGTCGGTAAATGATCCATCCAACTCCTCAGTACCTGGAGATCATCTATCAAATCTACCCCCACAAATAAAAGAAGAGGAGAACATGGGATACAAGTCTTCAAAGAATCATCCCATTGAAAATGTCATCGGACCTATTAGTGAGGGAGTTCTTACAAGAAATCAGACAGACAAACTCAACACAGCTCTCTCAGCATTCTTGTCTCAGACAGTACCATTTAGCATTGAAGATGCAGTCAGAGATGCAAGCTGGGTAGAAGCCATGCAAGAAGAGCTCTTTCAATTCAGAAAACTCAAGGTGTGGGAGATCGTGGATCTTCCTGAAGGAAAGTATCCTATTGGAACGAGATGGGTCTTTCGCAACAAAATGGATGAACGTGGCGTGGTGATAAAAAACAAAGCCCGTCTGGTTGTTCAAGGGTTTCGTCAGCAGGAAGGGATTGATTATGAGGAAGTCTTCGCACCAGTTGCTCGACTTGAAGCCATTCGTATCTTTTTGGCATACGCATCATACAAAAACTTCAAAGTTTTTCAGATGGATGTGAAAAGTGCATTCTTATATGGAAAAATCAAGGAAGAAGTCTACGTATGTCAGCCACCGGGTTTTGAAGATCCTCATCATCCCAACAAATACTACAAGCTGGACAAGGCTCTCTACGGTCTTCATCAAGCTCCTAGAGCTTGGTATGAGACCTTGTCCTCATATCTGTTGCAAAACGGATACACAAGAGGGAAGATCGACATGACTCTGTTCACCAAAGAAGTCAACAAACACTCTATTCTAGTTCAAATATACGTTGACGATATTATCTTTGGCTCAACTGACGAAAATCTGTGCAGGGAATTCGAAAGCATTATGAAGTCTCAGTTTGAAATGAGCATGATGGGAGAATTATCATTCTTCTTAGGCCTTGAAGTCCAGCAGAAAGAAGACGGAATTCTCATCCACCAAGCAAAATATACAAGAGACATCCTGGCAAAATACAACCTGTCTGACTGCAAGCCGTCTAACACTCCTTCTGCTGCTCAAACAACACTTGTACCAGATCTTCAAGGCCTTTCAGTGAATCCTCACACGTATCATTCAATGATTGGATCCTTGATGTATCTCACAGCTAGCAGACCAGATATTATGTGGGCAGTTGGATGCTGTGCTCGCTTTCAGTCGAATCCCAAGCAATCTCATGAAACTGCAGTGAAAAGAATCTTCCGCTACCTCAAAGGAACACCAAAACTCGGTTTATGGTATCCTAAGAGTGATAATTTTGATCTAATTGCGTACTCTGATAGTGATCATGCTGGTTGCAGGATTGACAGAAAATTTGTCTCTGGTGGCTGTCAATTTCTGGGAAATAGGCTTGTGTCCTGGCAGAGCAAGAAGCAGACAACAGTGTCTATTTCCACTACTCAAGCTGAGTACACAGCTGCCTCCAGTTGTTGCTGTCAAGTGCTGTGGATTCAAAATCAGCTGTTGGACTATGGTTTGAATGTCATGAGAACCCCTATTTATATTGACAATGATGCTTGTCTTGACATCGTGAAGAATCCAATTGATCATTCTAAAACCAAACATATAGAAATTCGGATTCATTCCATTCACGATGCACACAACAAAGGGTATATACAGGTGTTGCCAATAGATACTGCTGATCAAAAGGCAGATATCTTTACAAAAGCTTTTGACAAAACCCGTTTCCGCCAGTTAGTAACATGGCTGGAAATGATCAATTTTGAATGATTGTTGAATCTCTTTAAAAAAAAGAAAAAATCTTTGTGTATAAAATATAGAAAAATCTTATTTTCAGTTAAAACAAGATTTTTGGGGGAGAAAGTAAAACCGGTCGATCCCTAATGCAAAATTTCAAAAATTTTCAAAATTCAAGAAATGATAGGGACTAATCATATTTTGTCAGCATGTGAATAGGATCCAGAGGATGTTGTGGCTTCAAGCAATGACATGTCGGTAGATTCAGCTTGGAATCGAGTAAACTGCTAATAGGTGATTAACAGAATAGATCTACACGGAAAGCTGGATTCCCACTGTGTTTTAGGTCTGCACAAGCTGAGTCCGGTCATACACAGGTTGAGAGATCAAAAGACACAGAAAATTTTGTGCATATATAATCAAAAGACACCTAAGTGTGCAAGCTACCAATGCGGGGCTATTCAAACAAATGAGCAACAAAAGACACGCAATGTTAGTGACATGCAAACAAATATAGATAGCTCAACAAGCAATCAGATGATCATCTTCTCTGCTTATGGGAACATAGACCTGAAGCTCTCATCATCTGATTGACATAATGATCATCTTCTCTGCTTATGGAAACATAGACCTGAAGCTCTCATCATTATATCTCAATAAACCTTGAGGATTAGTAGGCTTACACCTAGCACAAGTGGGGTCCACTAACTTTTTGTCAATATTACCAAAACATGATAAAGCTCATCACCAAACGTATGTTGAAAGACGAGAGGCAGGGATTTAAGTGGACAAACATACCGACAGTTTTTCTTGGGCTGCAGCTATCCAACGGAAAGTTGAAATGTGATCTGGCAGGTATGGTTAGTATGATCTTGATGCAGAAGGTGAGACACGATTAATCCCTAGTCCCTAATCTTTGTTTTAGCTTGTTTTAGGGCCCTGCGCACTTAGCTAAGTGCGCAGGCCCATACCGGTTATATATATACACAGTAAATTTTTTTTACATCTTTTATCTCATAATTAAAACCCTAATCCCCTTTGTTTAACCCTAGTTCTTCGTCGTCTTCATCAGTTTTCAAGTTTAAAACCACTTAATCTGATCTTAACACCTGATAATCCTCTTTATTCTCTCCATTTTCAATCGTGTTTGTTTATTTCTTAAGGTAGATTATGTTCTAATGGCCTCGTGTTGTGATTACAGGCACGGCACGTCAGATTTGAAGATTCAGTTTTAAAGTTTTGGGGTTTCTCAGTTCTGCGCACTTATTTCTTGAGTTCTACGCACTTATATCATAATTTGCGCACTTGTATCATATGATGTAAAGCTGAGAAACCCTAGATCTTTGCGCACTTAAGCTGCGCACTAAAATCTTAAACGTGAGTTTAAGTGTTTGAGCACTTATTAAGTGCGAAGACTGATCTGTCAAGGCACTTGGGTTACCATGCCCGTGTATTTACTGACCTGCGCACTTGACTAAGTGCTCAAACTGCGCACTTGACTAAGTGCTCAGACAACTGAGTTGTGTGACCTGCGCACTTGACTAAGTGCTCAGACTGCGCACTTGACTAAGTGCTCAGACTGCGCACTTGACTAAGTGCTCAGACAACTGAGTTGTGTGACCTGCGCACTTGACTAAGTGCTCAGACTGCGCACTTGACTAAGTGCTCAGACAACTGAGTTGTGTGACCTGCGCACTTGACTAAGTGCTCAGACAACTGAGTTGTGTGACCTGCGCACTTGTCTAAGTGCTCAGATTGCGCACTTGACTAAGTGCTCAGACAAATGATCTGGGTGAACTGCTCACTTGAATGTGTACTTAAACCACTGAACCACATTTGAACTGCGCACTTGACTATCTAAGACTGTTGACTGGACTGCGTACTTAGACTTGTTTCCTATGCACTTAACCTTGGATGTCAATTGGAAACCTGTGCACTTATAAACCAACTTAATTAAACATAATCAATTGTCTAACCAAAACACAAGTACTCAAGAACTTAAAATGGTCCAAGTTCGTTGTCCGTCTAAGTCTGAGATGTCCGTCGTTGGTTGTTTGCTTAAAATCAGAACTCTAACTTGCTTTTCGTGCACGTGACTTGAAACAGATGGCACTTGTGTGGGATAATCTAGTCAAGCACAACCAAGCTATAAATCTCGAAACCGACGATCACAAGTTTAGAGACGTTGTAGCTTGGATCCAGCAAAGCAAAGTTGGATACGCAGTGGAACATGATCTGACTGTATACGTTGATCACATTGAAGATTTTTGGAGATCCGCAAAAGTTGAAGTCGTCGATGGTGTCAAAAGAATCAATGCAACTGTTCGAAACAAACCAGTAATCATCACAGAAGACACGGTCAGAAGGGCGTTAAGGCTGGGAGATCAACCTGGAAGCTTCAAGCAACTAGTCAAAGCAGATCTGCTAAGAGAATTCAAGAAAATCGGATACAAAGGAGATTTCGACACAAGAAGTGATGTAAAGAAAAGTGAACTGACACGTGATTGGAGAGTTATCTGCCATGTATTCACCATGTCTATCTCGCACAGAAAAGGAGGGTACAGTGCCCTCAGTCCGGAGTGGTCAAGTGCTATGATAAAGATCTGCAAGAATGAACTAGTCAACGTGTCCGGGATGATTCTTGATCTCATGACAAAGAACGCACAAGCTAAGTAAAACAAGTGGGCCATGTATCCTAGATTTGTGCAGATGATGATAAATGCACAACACGACGATCTGCCTAAGAACCAAGATGAAGTGTACACGTTTGCCAGAACTGGAAGATTTTTTACTGAGTGCAACACTTCGGACTGGGAACCAATGTTTGAATGGATGTATCCTGCTCAAAGATATGCTGGAGTCAAAGCTCTATACACCAAACTTCAGCAAAAGAAACGTGAAGCTGAGGAAGCACGCTTGAAAGCTGCAACCGAATCTGTTCCATCTGAGACTGCTCCCTCGACTGCTCCACAGTCAGCTGAAGAGGGAGCTAGAGAAAAGGCAAGAGGCAAGAGGCCAGCAGCTGAAGAAGCCCCATCTAAAGTATCAAAGAAAAGCAGGCCCAAGTTGATGACAGAAAGCAGAGAGTCTCAGTCAGAGGAACAACTCGAACTGGAACGAGCATTACATGCAGTCGCTAAAGCTCAAAAGGCAGAAAAGAGAAAGAGGAGAGAAAGTCTTCCTGATTATGAGCGCCCTGCTGTAGTGACAGAAGAAGAAAGAGAAGATCAAGAAACTCTAGAGTCAATGCTCGGTGGTCAAGATCAACCAGGTCTATCTACAGCTAGGGCTCCTGTTCATAAACCCCCTGCAAAGAAACCAACCGAACCATTCTCTTCAGCTCCTGCTGCACAACGTCGCAAACCTGTGCATCAGGAACTGTATGAGACTTTGGCGAAAGAGGTGGGAAAGACAACTGCAAAAGAAATCTGCACATTGAAGAACCAGATCCACAACAATCAAGAACTCAAGAAAAAGATGAAGAAACTGAAGCATAAGAACAAGAATCTGGAAAAGATTGTGAAAGATCAGCGATATCTCATAAAGTTTCAGAACCAGGTGCAGATGAAGATGTTTGAAATGATTCAAGATCTGCACAAACACCAGAATATTGAACCGAAGATGTCGTCTAATGTGCTGTTCGATTTTGGAGAGTTTCTTGAAGAAGAAAAAGAAAGAGAAAGAGCTGCCGAAGAGAGTGAGGTGGATGAGATCAGCGAAGATGAGATGCCAGAAACATTTGTTGAGTTTGGGGAGGAAGAAGCCACTGTGTGTGAAACAACAGATGGTCATAGGGTGAGCCCTGAAAAATCTTCATGGTTTCCTAGAAGACCAATCACTATCCCTGCTTTCCATCAGAATATACACCACACAAAGGAAGCACATCAAGAGAGGATTATTTCGTGGAAATATGATAACTTGAAAAGGTTGTTCGTGATAAAGCGTCGAGGGGGAGTTGTCCAATATTTCACAGGTCAAACTGATCTGAAATCTCTCCCTCGCTGGGACATTCAAGAATTAAACAGAGCTCCCTTCACCAATCCTTCCAACAGCTCCAATGGAAATAGGGTTGCAAGTTTGATTGAACAAGAATGTGCAAATGATTTCAAGATGTTCAAGCCTCAAAAGTCAAGACGTCGGATCTCGAAGAAACGGATTGATCCTGCCACTGGACAAGGTAGGATCACCTATGTGATCGACCCTCCTAAGGTCGTCACTAGGGTTCCAATCCAAGAAGAGCTTCCAGTTATGTTGAAAAACTTCAAGAAATGGTTCTACGATAGCTTGACTGGTGAAGCAGTAATCAAATCAAAGGATGATGAAGAGATCATGAGAATTCTTGATCCGGTGGACGTCTTTGCTCTTAATTTCTCCGACCTGACTATGCTGTTTGCCAACCAAATTCATGTAGGAGCTGGAAATGTCCTGTTTGAAGAAGCAGTGCTATTCAGAAGAGCAGTGGACCGTGCAATGAAACTTAAGCAAATACTGCTGGACATGGTGAATAGAATCAATGCAGCTGACATGGCAAAAGATCAGAAAGAAAAAGCTGCTAGAGCTGCTGCTGCAGAAGCTTCTCAGGTTGAAACTGAACCTGCTCCTAAAGCGTCTACTCAAGACCCTCCAGCAACTTCTGATCCAGAACCACCTGCTCAAGAAGAACCGGCAACAGTAACTGCTCAAGATCCACAGACCATCGAAGAAATCTTGCTGAGATGTTTATTCAAGATCCTCCAGTCGTTGAAGAAAATGTTGCAGCTGCCTTCATTCAAGCTCTCCCGGCATAGAGAGAAAGAGAAGAGGGGGAGGCAAGTGACGTGTCAATTGATTGAGAAGAACTGGTAGCTGTGGTCTAAGGGGAGTATTGTTGGGTTTATTTGAGACCACAGTTACCAGAACGAAGACTTTTGGTAGCTTGTTTTGTAGTTTGAATGTTAGAGGACTGATTGTGTAATTAAACCATAGTTTTGTGTAAACCCTAGTGATTTGCGCACTTAACAGACGGGCCCTGCGCACTTAGCTAAGTGCGCAGGCCCATCAGCTCCTACTATATAAAGGAAGCTTGTGTACAGCTCTAGGGTTAGGGTTTTTGGATATCTTGACAACACAAGTTCACAAAAGGTTGCACACTTATCTGTATCCATGGTGTTTAAATGATTCAATCAGTAATGGAAATTATGTTTGTGTTCATCTTGTGTGTCGGGTTTACTAGTTTTATCTAGCATCATTGTTTTTCAAGATTAATCACTTAAAACACCAAATCAATAGGTGTTTCTAAGTGATAACAATCTCTTGCACTAACAAGATCTAGTATTTTGGACCTACAGGGCTCTAAGAATGCTTTATCACATTTGTTACTGATAACTTCAATTGTAGTACTCTATTTAAATAATCAATATAACAGTATGGGCATATGTATATGGGTATGTATGCATATATTAATAAGTATACACATAACTATAATTAACTAAAAGAAATCTTAATAAACTTTTTAAATATACATAATTATCAAAATAGATACAACTTTAAAATAATTAAGTTTAGAAAATGTAAAGATTCATATTAGATATTAATTATAGGTAAATTTCTTTTAAAATCTCGGTTGTATCAATTTAGAAGAAAACACATTGTACATATTATATATCCATGTGATATTAGCATCTATGTTAATAACAACAAAACTCCTAATTTGAATGGGTTAGAAAATCATGAGTTTTACAATTTAAACATATGCTAACATACTAAAGTTTATTCGATAAATACATAGTAATGCATACCTATTTCACTTACTAAAATCCTTAGGCATGGATCTAAATCTGAATTCAAAGGTTGAAGCTTCTAAAGTTGGTTCTTTGTTAATTTATGGTTTTCATTCATCCCATTTTACTAATTATACCTTTTTATACATATTTTAGTTATGTAAATGTTAACTTCGTGGTTTTGCAGATTAAATTAGAGCAAAAACATACGGAAATGAACAAACCAATAGGCATGCAGGCGTCTAAAGTAGCATCTAAGGTTATATTTGTTAATGTTTACTTTTTAATATTAATATGGTTGTCATTTTATGTGGTGTTATGTATGTGTTTTATTGCAGGATAATGGTAATAATAGTGTTGAGATTATTTGATATGGTGCAATGTTTAGTCCCTACAAATCTGATCTTCAAAGTAAATTTAGTGAAAAGGTAAAATCAATATTTATTTCATCTTCTATTAACTTATGTATTAATATTTTTAATTTACTTTCACGATCGGATGCATGAAACTAATAGGAAGAGATCCAAGAGGCTATTTGAATGAAAATTGAGTCAAGTTATTGATTTAGACAGTTCTGATGAAAATGATAAAGAAGACATATTTGATGATATTGAAGATAGGGTAAAATGGAGGAAAATCATCCTCACTAAAAGATGTAATAATAAAATATGAAGATATACCATAAATTCCAGGGATCGCTCTTGATGACGAATTGTGGAAAGACTATATAGATGAGATCATGTAGATTCGAAAGACTTTTGACTAAATTGATCTCATGATTCAAGTAGTTTACACTTGAGCTTTTAGTTTTCAACTTTTATGTTTATTAATACTTATTTTTCCTTTCGTATGTTCTTTTATTTTATCAAACATTTCTTGAAATACTTTATAATTTAAATGTTAAATCTTTTTAGTTATTAGACATGTGTAACACTTATGACGTAAATCCACCGCAACGATGCTCCAATAAATACTATACGAATTTGAAAGAAGTACCGCAATGCAAAGTGTCACTCCCGCCGCATCGCGCGGGTTTCCTACTAGTTTATTATAATGCATTTGAGAAGAGCATTCCAAGATTCTCAAAATTAAAATTTTACTAGTTTCATGCATATAGTACAACCTTAAAATAAAGTTAATTAGTCTTTAAACACTAGTTGCATTTTAATTCTCTCATCTTTAACAAAATTTGGTTAAATAATTAGTAGTTACACTTTACAACGGGTATAGAGCCCAATCCTTCCAAACTAACGTTTTAAAACTAAATCTCGACCTCAACCAAAGAAAAGACATAGACTTAACCTTAGCAACTACATCACCAACTTTCGCTTCTTTGGATCTAAACATTTTATCGTTCCTAGCATTCCAAATAACCCAAACCGTGATCATAATTATACCCTGTATAATCTTTCTCTTTTTTATTCCTCCTTTCCTTGGCAATTTGAAGAAGGTGCTTGATGTTAAATGCGAAAATAGACCCAATTTTGCACCATGAACCAATAGATGACCAAACGCCGAAGGAAAAACCACATCTGGTGAAAACGTGCATTGAAGAGTCTTCATCCACATCACACAAAACACACGCCGTATCATGTATGGAAATATGTCTCCGATGAAGAGCGACTCTAGTCGGAACCTAAGTTCTATACCTAAATTTTCCATATACCTAACTTATATTGTATAAGAGCTTCGGTTCTATACCTAAGTACTCTACAAAAGCAACTGTAATGTTGCAAAAGATCATGTCTGAAGCTGCAAAATACACTATCATTTGGTGTGCAAATGAGAAATATCATGTTTGTAATGGTTATATCTGTTAGGATCTGAGTTTGATTGTTTTGATTGTTTAGACAAATAATGAAATAAGTGAAGTGAGATATAAATGGAAAGTGCAGCGGAATGATAAACTATTAATCAAAACAAGAGAATAATTGTTTTTAATCGAAAGCTTTCATTAAATTGAAAGATTACAATTGTACAATAACTCACCCTCAGCCTGATCACTCAGAGAATGTTTGTCTTAAGAGAATGACGAGAGTGATAAATAGAACAGTACAATCACTGTTCTATTTATAGACTAAACTAAACCTCTGATGATCACTGCTGATGTCACCTAAGACAGCGACCTCTAACTGACTAACAACATAAAACATCTGCTAATTATAACTACTGTTACATTGAAAACACTATTAATACAAACTACTGTAAAGGAAAACTCTGATGGTCTTTATCATCTGTTGAAACCAAAGTGTTGTTGGTTCAACAGACCTTTGTTCTTTAGTACTTGATCAGCAGTTGTTTCTTCATTAGATCTTTGTCAATCAGTTGTTTGTTCAGCAGACCTTTCAGCAGCAGCAGTTGTCTTTATCAGTTGTTTGGTGTAGCAGTTGTTAGGGTCAACAGACTTTTGGGGAAAGTTTCTTGTATCAACTTTTTTATTCAAAGGATCAAAAGATAGAATATTTTGGCTTTCTGATCATCTGCTCTTCTCTAGGTCAGCAGACCCAACAATCTCCCCCTAGAACAGATGATGCCAAAACTTAGCTTTATTCTTGATCTTTATTTCTCATCAGACTTTCTCTAATTTGACCTTTGACTTGTAATTCAAAGCTCAATGAGAAGAGGTCTTCAGCATCTCTTTCCAGCTCTAGATTCAGCAGTGTTTGGAGATCTTCTGCACACAGGCCATGTGCATCATCCATGCTTAGCTTCTGAATCTTTCCATCTGATCTGAGCATAGTCAATTCATGGGTGTCTTTATTTGACTTCCATTTTAGAATTTTAGAATCAGAGGAATGGCTGGGATGCATCTTTATTTTGGATGAGTTTGGTGATGGAGGTCTTCCAATGAGTTCTCTGAGTCTCTCAGTTGTTGGATCAGAGAAATAACGAATTTGGTTAATAAGACCCTCTTTTACAAATGTATCAGCAAACTGTTTCAGTTCTTCTTCTGTCATCTCCTTCTGCTTTTTGAACTGTCTTCTTGCAGCAATAGATAGATCAGAAGTGTCCAGTAGGCTGTCTAAAGTAAAGGCCTGTAGAGGTCTCTTGGGCTCATCAGCATAGACAGGTTTTCTTGGCAAGGTAGGGTCTTTCTTTCTGTTCTCTTCCAGCTTCTTGTAAGTTTCAATCAATCTTATTTCAGACCATCTTGCCACAGACTTCATTTCTCCATACTTAGCAGCCACAATTTCTTGTCTCATTCTTTTAAACTTGAGAGCTCTGGCTGGATCTCTGCCTTTGCTGAAATCAGGGGCAGAGGCCTTTGATGGAGGATTCTTGGCCATGTCTTCAATTCTGATCAATTCTTCTCTGAGTGCATGGGTGGTCCAGCCTGCAAACTGTTTCTTGTTTGCTTTGTAAGGCATGGTTGCCAAGATCTGTTCTAGAAGAGAATCCCTAACCTCCTTTTCCATATCTTTGCTGAGAGGCATGGAGGACATTGGGTTGCTCAGGGTCTTAGCAAAATCTTCAATCCTTCTCAGTTTGCTAAGCTCTGCTGAATGGATGCCCTGAGCACTCCTGTCATCCTTCCCTTTGCATTTCTCTTTTATGATGGCATCTGCCTGTTCACTCTTGTATTACAGATAGGTATCAATATTAAGAGGAACAGGAAAATTTTTAAGAGAAGGGAAGGATCTTTCTGATGGCTGATCAGTATTATAGAAGGATTGAAGTTCCCCCTTGAGTAAATCAAGTTCAAGGGGATACTTCTCAGCCAATGGTGTGATGGTTGGTGGTGGTCTATGTGATCTGAACTGTGAGGTGTGTGGTGAGAATGATGAGAGTGGAATGGCATTTAAAGGTTGTGTTAGTGGAGTATTGGGTGGTGTGGTGTGGATGTTTTCATCTTGTACAACAAAGGTAGATTTCCTTTTTCTGCTGTATAAGATTTTTGGTGATGGTGATTGTGCAGCAGTGGTTGGGTTAACCTCTGTTGGTTCTTTTGTAGAACCAGCAGTGGTTTGGGGTTTTGGTTGTGTAGTGGTTGGTTTGGTGGTTGGTTTGGTAGTATCAGATGTTTTGGTAGCAGTGGTTTCAACATCAGTGGTTTCAGAAGATAGTTTGGATGGTGGTTTCCTTGTATGTTTTGCAGAGATTTTCTTTCTTTTTGAGGAACTCACATCTTCAACTTCTTGCTGTTGTTCCTTCTTCAGCTGAATCAACCTCTCTGCTTTAACTTCCAGAGTGTCAGCCCTTTTAAGCTTGTCTTCAGCAGCCTTATCAGCCTTTTAATTTGTAGAGGTATCAACTTCCTTTGCTTTGCTGTTTTTGGCAGTTTCAGTAGCATCAGAGGTTTGAGTACTTGGTTGTTGTTGTTTTTGTGGTGCTGTTTGGGTAGACTCTGGTTTGTCAGCAGTTGGTTTACCCTTTTAAGAGGGTGGAGCACCAAAGGGATTTAGTTTTGGCAACCTATCTCTGCCACTCTCCCCCCTTTTTGGCATCATCAGCTGTGAATTCATCATCATCTTCATCTCTGAGGATTGTGGTAGGGGCAGAGCCAGTAGTCTTCAGTAAGTGGTCTTTGATCACCTTGATATCTGCCTTGGTGTCATTGAACCTGGCATCCACCATATTTCTGATCAAGTTCATGTAAGTCTCTTGAGTCTGATCTGCTAGTTTCCTGTGAGCTATGATGATGGGGGAAACAGATTTCCATAGCTCACTAGCAATATCAGCAGTGGATGGTTGACTTTTGGTAAAGTTTCCCAGAGTTTCCAATATTGACTTGACATCTGTTTTGATGTCAGCAACAGAGGTTTCAATGGTTTGAACTCTATCCGTCAATTCTTGGAATTTTAATCCATCACCTAAATTAATAGGATCATCTGAATTCCCACCAGTGGTAGTTTTACCTGGTTCAGTCCTAGGAGGTGAGTCCAGGGAATGAGAACCAGATGCCCCTTGGTCTTGGTTCTGGGGACTTCCAACTGATTTTGGGGACACAATTGTGGCTTCATCAGTTGTTGCCTTCAAGGAAGTCTTAGCTATGTAACCACTGTCCTGTTGTGAGACAATGGTCTCTACATCAGTAGTGGCTGCTTCACTTGAAAACTCACCAAGAGTTACATTGAACTCTGGGAGTGTAACCTCCTCTTCTGTTTGTGGGTTGACAGATTGATTTTTCTCAGGTCCAGTCACTTGTGGAGGTATACTCTCTGTGACAGGTGAAGGAGAGGAACTGGGATTATCCTGAGTTTTATCAATTGCCTCAAACAGAGGTTGCATTGTTTGTGGGACATGTTGTGGTGAAGGTGGAGGAGTAAGAAGAGAATTAGCCCTGGGAGATGGACTTGTAAACATATGATCAAGTGACTCATATGCTTCAGTATGTGGTTCCCTTTGGCTTACAACAAGATCCTTTTGTGAGGATACTTGAGGAGTTTGTTTGGGTTGAGATATTTCCAGCTGTTGTGAGGAAGTAACAACAGTGGTTTCAGGTTGCTTTTGTGATGCAACAGGGTTTGCTTCTAGTATCTCATCTTCCAGAAGTCCCTTTTTGGGTGTGGAGGTGGTTTTTGTAGATGGACGTTTTCTTTTGGAAGTGGCTGGTGTGGGTTTCACAGCACTGGATGAAGTGCCATGATCACCAGGAGTAGTGGGCTCAACAACAGAGGTTTGAACAACAGTTGTTGTTTTTGACCTCTTTGTTTGTGTTTTTGAAACTTTTGACACTTTAGACACTTTTTCTTGGGTAGAAGAACCCAGCATTCTTGTGAAAGTCTCATCAGTTAAACTTTTCATTTGGAAAGACTCACCCTTTTGAAAATCATTTTCTGGTAAAACCTTTTGAAGGATTACACTAAGAATTCTTGGGTAGAGTAGAAAAGCATTGTTTGAGCCAGATTTTATGGCTTTCACATTAGAAACTAAGTCCATAAACAATCCCTGTGAAAGATTGAAGTCAGAGTCTGACAACATAGCATATCCCAAGTACTGAATCCTTAATGGGATTTCATTGAAGGGTGTGGTCTTAGCCGAGGCACAGAGAAGGAGAGTATGGAAGAAAAACTTCATGACTGGAGGGAAAAACTTTTTAAACAATGTTGATCCAGTCATTTGAGCATCATACCCTCTTTCCTAAAACTCTATGTGAAGCTCTGTTTTTGGAAAAGAATCCTTACCTGACAAGTCGTTGAGGGAGAAGGTTGTGGATATTAGTTCAGGTGTGATGGAGATGCTAGTGGCTCCAATTTTGGAAATAATGGATGTAGGCTTTTTGTCTTGAAACAAGACTTCAGCTTTAGCCCAGAATTCTTGGAGGGTTTCGAGATGGATGGGAGCATCAGCAGTTAGAATTGTTTTGTATTTTGAGTTTAAAATGATGTCAATGGTGGAATGGAATGGTACGTTGTCTTCTGTTTTAACCAGATATGGTAGGAAATTGTGGGTGGCTTTTGTTTGAAGATCCATTTTAATGGATTACGAATGTGGGAGTGACTGAAATTTGATTAGGGGTTTGAGGAAGACGAAGGCGGTTTTAGTATTTTGAATACAATGAGACAGTAAAACTGATGTTGGGGGAAAAAACAGGGTTTTATAGCATCTGGTGAAACCGCTGATGTGGCAAAACTCTGCTTTTGAAAGCAGACGTGGCAAACATCTGATGGTTTAAACATCTTGTGGCATACAGCTGTTTGGCAAAAGTCTGTTGCCAACCTCTGTTGTTTAACCAAAAGACTGATGAAGTAACAGTTGTTTTATCTGATCAGATGTTTGAAACAAATTTTTCAACCAACAATGGATAGAATGAAACAGTGGTTGTTTTATCTGATCAGTGATTTAAAACAGATTTTTCAACCAAAAGAGCTATTTTTAAGGAGAAACTTGATTTTCTGAAAACATTTTAGTGTTTTTATTGAAAACATTTTTGTTGTTTTAATCCATGTTTAACATTCCAATTCGAGAGATCAGATTTGTGAAGGTAGATGTGTCTAAAGCTTTTGTCAACACATCTGCCAACTGATCCTCTGTTGGAACATGGAGCAGAGAAATCAAACCTTTTTCATAGCTATCTCTGACAAAATGATGTCTGATGTCTATGTGCTTTGTGGTTGAATGAGAAACTGGATTCTTGATGATATTTTCAGCAGCTTGACTATCCAACATGAGTGGAGTCCTTAGTGCAGTTATCCCAAAATCCAGCAGTTGATTTTGAAGTCACATGAGTTGGGCTGTACAGCTTGCAGCAGCAATTGTAGTCCCAAAATTACTAGATCTTAAGTGTGCACTAGATTGTTATCAACTAGAAACACCTATTTGTTAGGTGTTTTAGTTGATTAATCAAGACAAGTTAAAGAACTAGATGAAGATTATAAAAACCGACACACAAGAAACATAAAGACACGATTCCATTAATGATTTCAGCAGTGAACAACCATGGATTCTCTAGATAAGTTCGCACCTTTAAACTTGTGCTCTCAAAGATACAACAAAAACCCTAACCCTAGCTGCACAAATGAGGTTCTATTTATAGGAGAACCTGATGGACTGCGAACTTAACATTAAGTTCGCAGTCCCCGTCATTTAAGTACGCAGACTAGGGTTTACTTACTACAACTATGCTTTAATTACATAACTAGCCCTCCAACTCTAACACATAACTAAACATGATTAAACCTGGTAACTATGGTCTCATTTTAACCCAACAATACTCCCCCTAGACCACAGCTACCAGTTCTACAAAATCAATCTATCTCCACATCACTTGACTCCCCCTCTTGACTTGCTTGGCGTGCCGGGAGTGCTTGAACAATGCTCTCTTCAACTGTTGGATCTTCAGGACGAAGTTCTTCAGCATGTGTTACTTCAGTGTGTGGTTCTTCAGTGGATGGCTCTTGAATGAATAACTCAGCTAGATCTACAATTGTTTGATCTTGCTGAGTTTCTGGGGCTGTACTTGGAGAGATTGGTGGGGCTTGAGAAGGCTCAGACTCAGGATCAACTGTTGCTGCAGAAGCTTGTGTTTGAACCTCTGGAATAACTTTAGCTTCTGATGTTTTTGCAGCAGCGGCAGCAGCAGCAGCTATTGCTCTGTCATCTCTAGCCTTGTCAGCTGCGTTGATCCTGGCCACTAAATCAATCAGTTCTTGCTTTCGCTTCAAAGCTCTTTCCAAAGCCCTTCTGAACAAGACAGCTTCCTCAAATAGCACATTACCAGCACCTACGTTGATCTGATTCGCAAAAAGAGTAGTTAAATCAGAAGGATTCAGAGCAAACACGTCTACTGGGTCAACTATTCTCAACGCCTCTGTATCATCTCTCAGTTTGATCACAGCTTCACCGGTTCGGCTGTCATAAAACCACTTTTTGAAATCCGATAAAATCACAGGAAGCTCTGGACGGATGGGAACCCTAGTGACGACCTGGGGAGGGTCTATCACGTAGGTTATCATTCCCCGTCCGGTGGCTGGATCTATTCTCTTCTTTGACATTCTTCTCCTCGGCTTCTGTGGCTTCCAATTCTTGAAGTCACGGGCACACTCATCTTCTATAAACACCAAAACCATGTCAGCTGTGGAGTCTTGAGAGTGGTTGATGAAGGGTGTTCTGCACATCTCCCTAATATCCCATCTTGGGAGAGTCTTCAGGTTCGGTCTGCCTTTGAAGTACTGAATCACACCTCCCCTTCGCTTCACAAAGAATAGACGTTTAAACCCATCATAACCCCAACAAACAACTCTTTCTTGGTGAGATGCACGAGTGTGGTGGATGTTCTGGTGCAAAGCAGGAATAGTGATTGGTCTTCTTGGAAACCAGCTTGATCTTTCAGGATCCAATCTGTACCCATCATCCATTTCATAGACTGTGTTTTCTCCCGCACCCATTTCTACGAACGTCTCCGGCATCTCGTCCTCACTGATTTCATCAACATCACTTTCTTCCTCTTTTCTTTCCTTCTCTTTCTCCTCTTCCATGAATTTCCCGAAATCAAATGCTTCATCAAACGTCATTCTTGGAGCATCTGTACCCTGATTCTTTAACTCTTGAAGCATATCAAACATCTTCATTTGTACCTCAGTCTGAAACTTTATCAGATAACGCTGATCTTTAACCACCTTTTCAAGACTTCGGTTTTTGTGCTTCAATTTCTTCAGCTTCTTCCTTAACTCCTGATTATTGTAGATCTGATTCTTCAACATACAAATTTCCTTAGCAGCATTCTTTCCTACTTCCTTAGATAGTGTCTCGTACAATTCTTGATGCACTGGTTTTCGACGTGGTGCACCAGGAACAGATGAGGAAGGTACTGATTGTTTCTTCGCAGGAGGCTTGGGAATAGGAGGTCTTTCAGAGGAAGGGCCAGGCCTGGCAGTAGAGGGCCCTGGCCTGTCAGTGGAAGGCCCAGGTTGACCCTCCATACCAAACATTGATTCCAGTATCGCTTCGTTTTCCTGATCCTCTTCTGTCATAACCCGTGGTCTTTCAGACTCGGGCAGCTGTTCTCTCCTCCTTCTTCTCTCTTCCTTTGCAAGTTCAGCATTCTGTCTGGCAGCTTCAGCCATTTCAAGTTCCTCAGTAGTTAATGATTCTCTCCCTTGCTGCAATAACCCAGTAGGCCTGTTTCGTTTAGTTGGCCTTTGAGGAACAGGATCAGATGCCGCCCTCTTTCCAACAGTTCTTTCTCGGGCAATTTCTTCAGCAGTATGCTGAGGCACTGTAGTAGCAGGTTCAGTTGGAGCAGGTTCAGAAGGTTCAGGTTCGGTTGTAGTTGGTTGTTGAGCTCTAACAGTGGATTGTTTTCTTCTCTTCATCTCATTGTACAGCTTCATTATAACTGGATAGCGTTGAGCAGCATACATACTTTCCAGCAGGGGTTCCCAATCAGGTGTGTTGCACTCAGTGAAGAATCGTGCACCTTTGGCGAAACTGTATTTATCACCAAGGGGCAGATCCTCATGTTGTGAGTTGATCATCATCTGAACGAATCTGGGATACATCGTCCACTTTTTCCTTTCAGCTTGAGCATTCTTCACCATACAATCAAACACCAATCCAGACAGATTAAAAGGTTCATTCTTGCAGACTTTAATCATGGCAGTTGCCCAGTCAGGACTGAGTGCATTGTAACCCCCTTTTCTGTGACACAGAGACATCAGAAATACGTGACAGATAAGCTTCCAATCTCTGGTCAGCTGGCTCTTCTTGATATCACCCCTTGCGTCAAAGTCTCCTTTGTATCCAAAATTCAGGAACTCTTGATGAATCTCAGTCTTCGGTAAAGATCTAACAGTTGCTGGTTGATCCTGAAATCTTAGAACTTTTCTCACTGTGTCTTCTGTAATGATTACTGCCTTGTTCCTTACTGTGGCTTTAATTCTCTTGACACGTGCCACGGTCTCTACTCTAGCAGATCGCCAGAAGTCTTCAATGTGTGAGCTGTAGACTTGAACGTGCTGCTCTACCGCATATCCGATCCTGCTTCTCCTGATCCATGCAACAACGTCTCGAAACTTTGTATCATCAGTTTCTAGAATCATCGGTTGGTTGTGCGTTCCTCTAGGATCCCATTCAAGAGCCATCTGTGTGGGACACGTGCACGAAAAGTAAGTTAGAATTTTGATTTTGAATTGACTAATGACAGACACTTCATTTACTTTGACGGACGACGTACTTAGACTAGGTTTGATTTTAAGTTGGTTTTACGTGAGTTATTCATTTTGTGGATTAGATTTTAAAGTGTATATGACATGTTTCGTTTCTCATTTTAATAGTCGTTTGAGTCCAGTTACGGTTAACGGATGAATGAGTCAAGATACGTAGTCCGGTCAAATGTCCTGAATAGTCAAGTCAATGGTCAAAATTTTGGTCCAATATTAAGTTCACAGATTCATTAAGTTCGCAGCCCAAGTCAAGACTGAGTATTTGTTGCTTGGTACGCAGTCATCAGGATACGGGTACATCAAGTACGCAGTCAAGTGACTCGGGCATGGTAACGGCTTGGGTGAGACATCAAGTCTGCGTACTAGACTAGTACGCAGACACTTAAACTTCCGTTTAAGATTTTTAAGTTCACAACCAAGTACGCAGTCATTTTAGGGTTTCTCAAGCTTGTATCATATGATGCAAGTACGCATTCTATGATACAAGTGCGCAGTTCTTCAAGAAATAAGTGCGCAGTTTCTTGAGAACCCCAAATCCTCAACGGTGATTCCACAGATTTCAACTATAAGCCCTGTTAACACAACGAAGATCTTATCAGTATCATTGAACTACCTTCAACGAATCACACAAACTGATAATGAAAGACAGAAGATGGATCAACAGGTGGTGGTGCTAAGTGGAATCAGTGGTGGTTGACGGTGGTTAAGTGGTGGCTGATTACAAGAATTTAGGGTTTGTGAAATTTTTGATAAAAACTTAAAATGAAAAATTACAGTGGTATTTATAGTGAAAACATGTTGGGCTGCGCACTTGAATTCTGGTACGCAAGGCCCAACAAAGCTTAACAATGTGTTAAGTTCGCAGGCCCAATAAGTGTTCAATAGACTGTTAAGTGCGCAGGCCCACAAACAAGAAAATAGCCTTTTTAACCAAAGATTTGAGTTTAGAGATCAACCGTTTCTCACCTTTTGCATCAAGATCATACCAGTCATACCTGCCAGACCACATTTCAACTTTCCGTTGGATAGCTGTAGCCCAAGAAAAACTGTCGGTATATTTGTCCACTTAAATCCATGCCTCTCGTCTTTCAACATACTTTATATGATGATCTTTATCATGTTTTGGTAATATTGACGACATGTTAATGGACCCCACTTGTGCCAGGTGTAAGCCTACCAATCCTCAAGGTTTATTGAGATATAATGATGAGAGCTTCAGGTCTATGTTTCCATAAGCAGAGAAGATGATCATTATGTCAATCAGATGATGAGAGCTTCAGGTCTATGTTCCCATAAGCAGAGAAGATGATCATCTGATTGCTTTGTGAGCTATCTATATGTTTGCACATCACTAACATTGCGTGTCTTTTGTTGCTCATTTTGATTTAATAGCCCCGCTTTGGTAGCTTGCACTCTTAGGTGTCTTTTGATTACTTATGCACAAAATTTTCTGTGTCTTTTGATCTCTCAACCTGTGTATGACCGGACTCAGCTTGTGCAAACCTGAAACACAGTGGGAATCCAGCACCTCGTGTAGACTTTTTTAGTTTGTCATCTTTTAGCAGTTTACTCAATTCCAGGCTGAATCTACCGACATGTCGTTGCTTGAAGCCACAACGTCCTCTGGGTCCTATTCACATGCTGACAAATATGATTAGTCTCTATCATTTCTTGATTGTTTTTGAAAAAGTTTTTAAAACTTGCAAATATAGGGATCTACCGGTTTATTTCTCCCCCAAAAATCTTTATTTTATTTTAAAACAAAGGATTTTTCTATAGTTTATTCACAAAGGTTTTTTTTTTTTTTTTTAATATCATTCAAAGTTGATCATCTCTAACCATGTTACCAACTGACGAAAACGGGTTTTGTCGAAAGCTTTGGTAAAGATATCTGCCTTTTGATCAGCAGTATCTATAGGCAACACCTGTATGTACCCCTTGTCGTGCGCATCGCGAATTGAATGAATCCGAATTTCAATATGTTTAGTTTTCGAATGATCAATTGGATTCTTCACGATGTCACGACAGGCATCATTATCGATGTAGATAGGGGTTCTCATGATATTCAAACCGTAATCCAACAGCTGATTTTGGATCCACAACACTTGACAGCAACAACTGGATGCGGCTGTGTACTCAGCTTGAGCGGTAGATATAGACACGGTGGTCTGCTTCTTGCTCTGCCATGACACGAGCCTGTTTCCCAGAAATTGACAGCCACCAGAGACAGACTTTCGGTCAATCCTGCAACCTGCATGATCACTATCAGAGTACGCAATTAGGTCAAAATTGTCACTCTTAGGATACCATAAACCAAGTTTTGGTGTTCCTTTGAGGTAGCGGAAGATTCTTTTGACTGCAGTCTCATGAGATTGCTTTGGATTTGACTGAAAGCGAGCACAGCATCCAACTGCCCACATGATGTCCGGTCTGCTGGCTGTGAGATACATCAAGGAGCCAATCATAGAACGGTAAGTGTGCGGGTTCACAGAAGGTCCTTCAAGATCTGGTACAAGCGTTGTTTGAGCTGCAAAAGGAGTGTTGGACGGTTTGCAATCCGACAGGTTGTACTTCGCCAGAATGTCTCTTGTGTACTTTGCTTGATGGATGAGAATACCGTCTTCTTTCTGTTGGACTTCGAGACCTAAGAAAAATGAGAGTTCTCCCATCATGCTCATTTCAAATTGAGACTTCATAATGCTTTCAAATTCCCTGCACAAATTTTCGTCAGTTGAACCAAAGATAATATCATCAACATAAATCTGAACAAGGATAGAATGTTTGTTGACTTCTTTGGTGAACAAGGTCACGTCGATCTTCCCTCTCGTGTATCCATTTTGTAACAGATATGAAGACAAGGTCTCATACCAAGCTCTAGGAGCTTGATGGAGACCGTAGAGAGCCTTGTCCAACTTGTAGTATCTGTTTGGATGATGAGGGTCTTCGAATCCTGGCGGTTGGCACACATAGACTTCTTCTTTGATCTTCCCATATAAGAAAGCGCTCTTCACGTCCATCTGAAAGACTTTAAAATTTCGATATGAAGCATATGCCAAGAAGATGCGTATGGCTTCAAGTCGAGCGACTGGAGCGAAGACTTCCTCATAATCAATCCCCTCCTGCTGACGAAATCCTTGAACAACCAGACGAGCTTTGTTCTTGATTACCACGCCGCGTTCATCCATTTTGTTGCGAAAAACCCATCTTGTCCCAATAGGATATTTTCCTTCAGGCAGATCCACGAGCTCCCACACTTTGAGCTTTCTGAACTGAAACAGTTCTTCCTGCATGGCCTCTACCCAGCTTGCATCTCTAACTGCATCTTCAATGCTGAAAGGTACTGTTTGAGATAAGAATGCCGAGAGAGCGGTGTTGAGCTTGTCTGTCTGATTTCTTGTAAGAACACCCTCACTGATTGGTCCAATAACATTTTCAATTGGATGGTTCTTAGAAGATTTGAATCCCATATTTTCTTCTTCTTGCACTTGTAGAGGAAGGTTCGAAAGATGATCTCCAGGTGTAGAAGAGCTGGATGGTTCATTTACAGACTGCTGATTTGATTGTGTTCCTTCAGCATTTGACGTGCTTTCAGGAATGTTAGAGGTTTCAGCAGTAGTATCACCATTATTAAGTTGAGGAACAATTGGATCAGCAACCAGAGGAGAGAAACGGGTGGTAAACGGTGCGACTTCATCATCAGAAGAGTAGAGAATATTTCCAAAGGGAGATGAGCTTGTAGCTTGATTTTCAGGAGCTTGATCTGCATGAGCTTGCTGTTCAGGAATGACAAAGTGATTGAACACAACATCCACATCAAAGAACCAGTCAGGACCGGTTCCAACATTAGTAGAGTTGGATTCTTGCCAGTCAACATAAAAAGATTCCCGACCATCTTGGTACGTTTGTTGTATACTCGATAAGCCTTTTGACTAGACGAGTATCCAACAAAGAAACATTCGTCTCCAACAGCATCAAACTTCATGATATTCTCAAAGTTGTTCAGAAGAGTGCAGGAACATCCAAACGGCCTGAAATAATCAATGAGAGGTTTTCTTTTGAAAAGCAATTCATAAGCTGTTTTCCCACGAGGCTTGACAATCAAGACCCTGTTAAGAACATAACAGGCGGTATTCACAGCTTCTGCCCAGAAGATGATCGGTAACTTAGAGTCAATGAGCATGGTTCTGGCAGCTTCAATAAGTGTACGATTCTTCCTTTCAGCCACTCCATTTTGCTGAGGAGTCCTTGTAGCACTGTATTGGAGATGAATTCCTTTCCCGCTGCAGAACGTCACAAAAGTTTGGTTCTTGAATTCTGTTCCATGATCACTTCTGATTGACTTTACTTTTAACTTGATTATATTCTCGATCAAAGGAACGAACAGCATCAAGGTCTCAGCAGCCTCACTCTTGAATTCCAAGAAGTACACCCATGTGAAGCGAGAGAAGTCATCTGTAATCACCAAACAGTAAGACTTTTTACCCAGGCTTTTTATACTGATAGGACCAAAAAGATCCATATGTAATAATTGAAGAGGAGAGTCAATTGAGTTCACTGTTTTGGACTTGTGCGATTTCTTATGTTGTTTACCTTTGGCACATGCTAAACATTTTTCAGAAAAAGGAAATTCCTTAGAAGGAAGACCTCTGACTAGATTAAGTTTAGAAAGTTTGTTTATATTTTTAAAGTTAACATGACCTAATCGCCTGTGCCATAACAGTGACTCTGACTCGGATGCCTTTGACAGTAGACAAGTCATTGGTTGTTCAGACTTGGCATCCCTCATGTTTATCACATAAGTATTGTTTTGTCTGGGGGCTTTTAGCATGATCATGTCAGTGGATGGTTTAAATCCTGGCTTTAGGAAGATGCATTCCATGTCGTTGAACAACACTGAGATTCCTTTGTCACAGACTTGTGATACACTCAATAGATTGTAGCACAGTTCTGGAACATAGTTGACGTCCTCAAGTGTTAGCGCGTCAGAGACTACATCTCCTATGCCAACGATCTTTCCACCCTTTTCATTCCCAGCGAACGCTACAAATTCTCCATCGATGAACCGATAGTTCTTGAGGAGTTCTTTCAGTCCTGTCATGTGTCTTGAAGCGCCGCTGTCGACATGCCATAGATATCTCATGAGAGCTATCAGCCATTTTTGTAATTTATTCTGCACATACAAAAACAAAAGAGAAACAAAGCTAAACTAAAAACAATCTATGTACAGTGGTGATTTTGCCTGAAACTTAAGTGACTTTGGGAATCCAAGTTTGTTTAATTTTTGATCTGTCATGGTTTTCTCCCAAAATTGACTCTTGTTTCTTCCAAATTTGTGTATTTTTAACAAAACTTTTTACGGTTTCTTTAAGATTTCTTAGTTGATCCGAAAAAGAGTTTTGTGATTTGACATCTTTTTGTGGTTTAGGTTTTATGTGACAGTTTTTGACCACGTGACCCTCTTTTCCACATCTGAAGCATTTTGAATGCTTAGGCTTGATCTTGGGAGAAGATCTGGATGATGATGGTTGTGATGTTCTTTTCTTGATCTTGTTTGATCTTGAGCTTTCGCTGGAGCTTGATTCTTCCCTGTTGCTACTTGATTCTTCATTGGTGTCCAGATTATTTAAGCTGGAGTTGCTCTCTGTATCACTCAGTGATTCTTCAGAACTTGAGGTACCTGTTTCACTTTGTGATTCTTCAGAACCTGATACATCTGTGAATGAGGGGATAAATTCTGGGATTTCCTCAGTGAGAAATTTCCCAAACCTGTTACGCTTAAGTTCTGGCACAAACACAGATGGTTTGAGCACATGATTATCATCAGAGAATGCAGCATTAAGATCAACACACAGAGGAATAACATTTTCAACACAAACATTAGATCGTTTGATAGGAGGCTTCCTATCATCGGGAGCCACAGCCCCTTTTAAATCAAGTTTAGAGATACAGTCATCCATCCTAGTTAAACTATTACAATCATCCACCCTAGGCAAACTATTACAGTCATCCGATTTAGTTAAAGTTTTACAGTCATCCAAAATAGAATTGTTTTTTGAATTTTCATTGTTCCAGATGAACCAATTCACTGTTGAGTAATTGGCACCCGGATGTCCTAAACCCAATGTCTGGCCACCACAACATTCATCATCCTTCACCTGAGCCTGTTGGGTCACATCTGCATTGCTTTTACTTATGTTAGCATTTGACTCAGATTCATCACATTTATTTTCAAAAAGGTCATTTTTTGGATGAGGTGATGGAATGGGTATGTATTCACTTTGGCTCAAGGGCAAGAATAGAGATCTTTCGATTCCATTCTTGTCCTTATACCCAATTCCATCCTTTACGAATGATTGTCTTCCACAATCAATTATATCAGCCTGAGCCCGTTTGCTCACATTCCATTTATCCACAACAATTTGAAGACGAGTTGTCTCATTTCTAGATTTCTCTAGTTTTGAGGTTAAATCATTTATCAGAAAATCTTTCTTAAGCACAAATTCTTTTAAAGTTTGCATTTCAGCTAGAGTTGCATTTAACTTTTGCTGATATGCCCACTCATTTTCTTTCATTTCAGAATTGATTTTACGAATGTCATCCATTTCTCTTAAAACTCGTCTGTTGTGTGATAAACAGTATGCGACAGCTGTAACACACCTAGGTGAGCACAGTTTAGATTTAATTTCTAGAGGAATATTTACCATGTCTCTTTCCTCAGCTTTCTTAGAAGAACTTTTCACCTCCTCAGCGACCTTCTCTGATGAAGTCTTCTCAGCTATCAGTGCCTCCTCCCTTTTCTGATCATTCACCTTCTCATCAATCAACACACTCTTCAGCCCGGCATTCTTCTGCATTTCCCCCTTTAGAACCTCAGCAGATGATCCTTCAACAGAGTTCACACCATTAGAAGATTTGGTGCAGATTGTGGCCATCAGGGCTTTGTTAACTTCAACTTCAGCAGAAGCTGCCTCTTCTCCCCAGTCGAAATCTTCAACCACCAAAGCCTTCTGTGGTTCCTTATCGTTTCCTTCATTACCATCGGTTATGGCTACCAACCTTTTCGCAGGCTTGATTTCAGCTTGATTCATTGTGGGGCATTCATACTTGAAATGCCCGAGCACCTTGCAGTTGTAACACCTGATCTTGGACTTGTCAAACCCAGCCTTTCCCATACCCACTCTTCTTCCGGTTCTGTCTTGAAAACGCTTGACTCGTAGAGTGATCATTGCCATTTGCCACTTGAGATCCATTTCTTCCATGTCATCTGGGTCAACCTGGTACATATCCTCTGGCGACATCAACTCATTATTAATCTCTCCTGTCTTCAAGGCTTCAAAACTGCTCATAAATGTGTTGAAAAGTTCCACATGTTCAGCAGCCAGCTTGGCAGCTTGTGGAGTTAGTGTCTTTGCCACCTTTTCAGAATACATTGGAGCTTTTCCAGAATTTGAACTACCAATCCCTGCAGAATCCACATAAGAATGCAACGAACTTGAACTCATATCACCAATTGGGGCCATTAAAGCCAGATTCTTCATAGCACTGCCAGGAGTAACCTTCGGGACAGTCTGATTCATTTCTCTCTTCGTAATATCCATTTTAAACGATTTCAGAGTGTTTATAAGATCAGCCAAAGTAGACTGAGCATTCAAGTAGTCCTTTTTGATCAACATACATTGGACACTCCACTCCTTTGGGAGAGAATCGAGCAGCTTCTTGATGGAATTGCGGTTGTTTACAGGAATACCAGCTTTCTTCATCTTAGTCAACAGATTCATGAACCTGTCTATATGTGACGACAGACTCTCACCACGGATACTTCCAAACATGTCGTATTCCTTTTGAATCATATCCTGTTTGTTTTGCCTCATCTCTGCATTTCCTTCATAATACTCGCTCAGAGCAAACCACAGATCATGCGCTGATCCGTATTCTTCAAACATATTGTATACATCGTTTGACAAAGCCATGGTGAGAGCACCATAGGCTTTGTGATCTCTCTACAACAGTTGTTTGTCGAGATCAGTGTATGTAGTGGGATCAGTGTTGAACACTTCTCCTGCATCAGTGGTTCTGGTGGGAATGTGAGGTCCGAGCTGGACTGAGTTCCATTGGGTGTGATCGTTAACAAAGTAGAAAGCTTTCATTCTGTTCTTCCATGTGCCATAGTCTTCAGCACCCATCAACTTGGGAATACGTGTTATAGTGCCGGTTTCAAGTTCAGCTTGAGTTATGGGGTTAACATGGAATGAGTTGTTACCAGACATGATTTATAGATTGATTTTAGATTGATTTTAGATTGATTTTAGGGTTTTGATTGAATTGATTAACAAGTTATAGTCCAAAGTCCTTGAAAAATCAAAACAGTCCACAAGTTCGCAGTCTTAAGTTCGCAGCAAGATCAAGTTCACAGTTTCACAAGTTCGCAGTCTAAGTTCGCAGTCCCTTGAAAACCTGAAACAAATAAGAAGCAAAGATGACAAGTCCCTGATTCTCCTGAAGTACGCAGTCCCTGAAGCACACCCTTTGGCTCAAGTTCGCAGTTCAACCAAGTCAGAGCAGCACAAGTGCTCAGTCTTGACTGATCAGCCTGCGCACTTGTATAAGTACACAGACACTTAAACTCTCGTTTAAGATTTAAGTTCGCAGTAACCCTAGCCAAGTGCTCAGAAAATGCACCTTTTCAGTAAGTTCGCACACCAACTAGAGATTTCAGATAAGTATGCAGAAACCCTAGTTGTGGTGCCAGGAGAGAGAAAGCTGTAAAGCCTTGTGTAAATTTAAGTGCTCACCCAAACACAAGTGCACACACTTTTGGCTTAAGTGCGCAGTTGTGGCTGTTAATAAGTGCACACCTTGAAATATCAAGTATGCAACTTATGAGCTAAGTACTCAACTCTTGAAACAAGTACTCACAAGCAAGAAACAAGTTCACACTCTATGAGCTAAGTTCGCACTTTAAGTGCGCAACTTCGGCTGATATGACTTTAATCTTACCAGAAACAAGTCCAAGAGTTTTTCAATTGTTTTGAAGTTCTTGAATGATGTTTCTACTGAAATTAACACCTTTTAAACACCTTAGAAACACTTGTTCACGAGATTTTAAGGCAAAACTAATGAAAATATTCAAACTTTGATAAACACTAAATTTTTTGAAAAACTTGATAGTAAAACTAACAAGGAGGGTTTTGATATCTTTAGATAGATACAATCTCGAGCACAGAGGCTCTGATACCAAATTGTTGTCCCAGGCTCTAGGTGCTTGCTTAAGTCCATACAAAGCTTTATTGAGCTTGTATACATACTCAGGATGGAATGTGTCTTCAAAACCAGGTGGTTGACATACATAGACCTCCTCCTGAATTTTGCCATATAGGAATGCACATTTGATGTCCATATGATACACCTTGATGTTGTGGTTGACAGCAAAGGCTAGGAACAGTCTGATAGCTTCTAACCTTGCTACAGGGGCAAAGGTTTCATCATAGTCTATCCCTTCTTCTTGTTTGAAGCCTTGAACCACTAGCCTGGCTTTATTCTTGACAACTATACCCCTTTCATCAGTTTTGTTTTTGAAGACCCACTTTGTGCCAATTGGACAAACATCCTTAGGCAGTGGTACAAGTTCCCATACTTGTTGTCCTTTGAACTGAAGGAGCTCTTCTTGCATGGCTTCCACCCAACTGTTGTCTTTCAGTGCCTCTTGGTACTTGACTAGTTGTGTGAGGGATAGAAAGCCTGCAAAAAGACATATATTTGAGGATTGGCTCCTTGTGAGCACACCTTCTCTGATGTTGCCAATGATTTGGTCTGGTGGATGAGCTCTTAGGTAGATTAGATCTCCCTGATATGGTATGATGGCATTTTGTGGTGAAGGACAGAGGTTTGGTGACTCTGTTGACATAACATCTGTTTGCACTTTTGTAGTGTCAACAGATGTTTTGAATGGTGGTGGAGGAATGCGTCCAAGTGGTGTAAAATTGGACTGACTCTTGTCAACAGATGTTTGACTTTTGTCAACAGATGATTGACTTTTGTCAACAGATGATTGAGCAGTGGATGCAAAAGGTGAATCAGTGGTTTGGGGATAGAACTGGCAAATAGTGGCTGACTCAGCTGTGACAGAGTTTTGACAGTTGTTTTGAACTACTGCTTCTTCTGATACAGGATAGACTTTATAGTGATCTGGAATCACAACATCTGTTCTGTAGTCTTGTTGTGGAGATTGTGAAATACCTGCACTGTTAGTTTTGACAGTAATATCTTCAAATTTGAATTTATCCAAATCAAATAACTCAGCAGGGTTTGCTGGGATTTTTAAAGATGAAAGTTCATTGAACTTCACATTCAGAGTTTCTTCTATTGTCATGGTCCTTGTGTTAAACACTTTATAGGCCTTGGCAGTAGAAGAATATCCCAGAAAATATCCACAATCTACTTTGGCTGCAAATTTTGAAATGGAATCTTTAAGATTTAAAATGAAACATGGACAGCCAAGGACTTTGAAAAATGAGATTAATGGTTTGATTTTGAACAAAATTTCATAAGCAGTCTTTTGATGTCTTGGGTTGATTAAAACTCTGTTTTGAACATAGCAAGCAGTGTTTACAGCTTTTGCCCAGAAGGACAGTGGCAAACCAGAATCTGCTAGCATTGTTCTTGCAGCTTCAATGAGAGTTCTGTTCTTTCTCTCAACCACCCCATTTTGCTCTGGTGTTCTTGGGATACTGTACTGCCTTACAATCCCTTTTGACACACAGAAGTCATCCAACTCCTTATTTTTAAACTCTGTTCCATTGTCACTTCTAAAGACTTTTACTGGAAAGTCATATTGTTTTTCAACTTTGGTGACAAAGTCCTTCAAAATACCTGCAGTCTCATCCTTAGAATGTAAAAAGTAAGTCCATGTAAACCTAGAAAAATCATCAACTATGACAAGACAAAATCTCTTTCTTCTTAGACTCATGATTTTAACTGGGCCAAACAAGTCCATGTGCAACAATTGTAAACACTGACTAGTTTTGGACTCATCAATTGATTTGTAAGAGCTTTTATGTTGTTTTCCTTTTAGGCAGGAAACACAATGCTCATCACATTTGAATTCTTTTGATGGCAAACCTCTGACAAGGTTTTGTTTGGAGAGAGAGTTAATAGTTTGAAGGTTGGTGTGACCAAGTCTCCTATGCCACAATTCTGTCTCTTTGGTAGAGGCAGCAGAGAACAGACAGATATTTGCCATAAGATTATCCTTCAACATATCAACTACATACACATTGCCACTTCTATGAGCAACAAGTTGTGCTTTACTCTCAGCAATGATGGTGTTAATCTTTTCAACCGCTTCTGGTCCAACAATCTTACATGTTTTCTTAGTGAAGAATGACCCATATCCCTTGTCACTCATTTGTGATACACTAAGTAGATTAAATTTTAGATTGTCTATCAGATTAACATTTTCAAACTTAAGTCTCCCTGCTTGAACTGTTCCAGAACCCAACACTTTACCTTTAGAATCATTACCAAAGGATATATCACCCCCTCCATGTGCAAGAAAGTCCAGAAGAAGGGCTCTACATCCTGTCATATGCCTGGAGCCTCCACTATCTACATACCATAAACTATCTAAGCAAGCAGAAGCTCCCTGCACATCAGTAAAGAGTTTAGTTTTGGTGAGTGTCCAAAGCCAAATTGACTTTGGATGGGTTCTCAGATGTCTCAGCCTTAAGTTTAGGAGAATGATCAGTGGTTTGAACTAGCTTTTGGACTAGGTTCAACAGCTGTAGTTGACCATTTGCCAGTGCTTGTATGTCAACACTTGGTCCAACAGATGTTTGATCACTTCCTGTCAGATGCTGAAAACCATGAGGATGTCTGTTTGTGACACCCGACAAACTCAGGTTAGTAACGTTGACTAAACTAGTAAGTCTACCTTAGCGAGTCATACTTATTACATACTTAACTAGATCAGTCGAGTCGTTATGATGATTCTAGGGAATCATCGGGAGTCGTTACGATGATCCGCGGGATCATCGGGAGTCGGTCCATAACCATGTGTACAAGGATTGGTGAT
Organism: Ambrosia artemisiifolia; assembly: GCA_032199755.1. Classification (NCBI taxonomy): domain Eukaryota; kingdom Viridiplantae; phylum Streptophyta; class Magnoliopsida; order Asterales; family Asteraceae; genus Ambrosia; species Ambrosia artemisiifolia. The sequence goes on from CM063513.1 coordinate 34,747,154, forward strand.
TCGTGGAATCACCGGGTTTAACGCACACACACAGGTCTCGAGTCCCGGGAATTGGTGAACGGATGTAAATGTGTTAGTTATCATGCATTATGTGTTTATAATCATTACGTGACTTGTTGGTATGTTAATGCGTGTTTATATGTGTTAAAATAGTGTTTAACGCGCCGAAAACCCAATCTGATGTGTTACAGGCGATTAGGAATCAGGGGATTGCCTAATCGCCTGTCTATAGGCGATTGGGAAGACTTAGGGGGCGATTAGGCCCCTAATCGCCTGAAGTGTCAGGCGATTAGGCCCCTAATCGCCTGCTAACTGCTGCTAATCGCCTGCACTGCTATGCACGAGTCAAAACACCTATAAATACAACCCTTAACTCCCCAAACACCCTTAGTGCAACCCTAACTGATCCTAAGCCACCCACACACCCTAGAACACCTCTGGAACTTGTTTTGCTACAAAAATCACCATTTCCAAGATTACACACCTTTCTTTGATAAAATCCAAGGTGTGTTCTTCATCTCTAACCTTTGTAAAGTTGTTGTTTTGGTTCCCCAAAAGTCCAGACCTTGTTTTGCTAAGTTTGTGTCTTTAAAACCCTTCGAAAAGAGTTCTAAAACAAGTCTACACCATAATACTTGCTATATGTGAAGTTTACATGCATATGTTGATCTTCTTGGTGTTTATAACATGAATGTTTCCATGAAATGGTTGTACTTCTGTTATGTAGGGGTTATTAGGATGATTATCTAAGAGTTTGAGCTATTGTTGTTGTCTTTTGATGAAAATGTGTATTTTGACCCATTTGGATGATTCTTGAAGATCTAGGATGATTACGGTATGATTAATGATGGAATGTTGTTAGGATTTACACTAAGGAGGTGTTAAAACAGAGAAATGTTGATTTGCAAACTTGTAGGAGATGAAATCTGATTGTTTCCATTAAGGGAAAGATAAGGTTAGTTAATGAAACTTAGTACTTTGCCATTTTTGGAAATAATTGCATAAAGGATGTTAGAACAGTGATAAATTGGGGCTTTTTGCTAAGAATGGGTTGGTAAATGGTTTAGGTTTGATATTGGGTGTTTTTGCATGTTTCGGATCTGATTTGGAGGGTTAAACGCGCAAAAATCCGTTGCACAGCTGCAACAGGCGATTAGGAATGTTAGGGGGCGATTAGGCCCCTAATCGCCTGAAGTGTCAGGCGATTACCATCCTAATTGCCTGTTGACCAACCCTAATCACCAGTTGACTTTTCCTAATTGCATGCTAAATTCCTAATCGCGTGTACTGCTGTTGTACGCGTATTTTGGCATCCCGAAGCATGATTTGACATCTAGGAACATGATAGGAACCCCGGGACATGCTATATGACTTGGTAACACGTGTTCGGACTCAATTGTACTTCAGATAGGCGTTATGCTAGACTAGATGAACTCTTGCGCGTGCTAAGTGTTTAACTTCATATGTTGCATGATATCTTGCATTTAGCTAACACATGGAATGTCGGGTCACCAATGGGATGTCGAGTCTTGTCTGGCACGGTCGGTTTATCAGTCAAAAGTGTTTTCAAACGTCTATGGTTATGGTCTGGACATTCGGGGACTAGTTAACCTGCGGGTTATTAGTCCAGATACTTATACATATCTTATGATAGGTCGCCGCTATTTGGGGCTATCATAGCATAACTACTTAACTATTTTCAAGTAACGCAACCTAAGGTGAGTGTCACAGCCCCGCTTTTACCGTTTTATTTCCAGGGGGAGAAACATGCTACTTACTTATTTATTAAAGATCATGTTATACTATGGTTACTTTATGTTACTATACGGCTTTTTCGGAAAGTCCCAGGGGGAAACCATGAATATGCGGTAAGCACAACGAGGGAAATGTGGATAGATCTATTGGGCCTCACAAACCCCACTCGACGGCGGGGATGCCGGGCGGGTGCATATTGTCTCTACCTATCGGGTTATCAAGGCATCGGTAACCCAGTCAATCTGGGCTGGTCTCATCTTTTGGACACGTTTAGTAATGGGTTCCCAACCGTAGTAGTAAAAACACTTAACGTCTAGCTAACGTTCTTATAACCTAGTAGTAAAGGATATGATCTTTGGAACTTATAAAACTCATTTATGAAAGAAAACCTGTGAACTCACCAGCATTATATGTTGACATTTCTTTTTGGCATGTTTTCTCAGGTCGCTAAGGTAGCAGTTAATGGACTAGGCGCACGGAGTCACGCACAACGTCTAGTATTTTGAAACGTATTAAACAATGTTTTGTAAACTTTAATATGTCTTTTGGTTGTAAACAAGAAATGCTTCCGCTGCTGGTTTACGACTCAAAGCATGATATTTTGGTTATATATATATATATATATATATATGAATGCATGTTTGTTGAATGTTTGTTGTGATCATTGACTGGGATCCTGGTGTGTCACGCGCCTCGCGGTAAAACCCCGCACGTGGAAATTGAGGGTGTGACAGATTGGTATCAGAGCCAACGGTTATAGTAAACTGAGACTGCATGTAGGGTCTAGTCTATAGCCGAGTCGCACACACTAGACGGTCACAAATAGTCGAGTCTTAACATATGGGTAACGTTACAACTTGTCAGGGTGTCGGTGTCATCATCTTCTATGCTACATCATCTGTTTGCTTTTCTTCATCCTACTCCTTAATCCATCCTTATCTTGATTCGACGGCGAACGATCTACCTTTGTACTTTCTTGGCGGCGGCGTACATTGGGGAGGCTTCGGCCTACTCTCGGGATCTGTCCAAGGGTTCGGACATCTCCCTTCTATACCCCAATAGACGCGCTCGTCCCTATGTCTATTGTCTTATACTTGTAATAATACCATGATTGTGTGTTAGCGCTAGGTGACTTGAACTTCAAGCAGAAAGTATACCTGGAGGACCATGCGGAACAGTTTATCATGTCGGGTGCACACGAGATCATAAACTGGAATGCATGGGAATCCTGGTGGACTTTGTGTTTGGACGGATGGACCCGAGCCGGACCCGGTCTAGTTTACTAAATTCTTAATGGGTTATACCACGAGCAAACCTAAGTCTTTTGTTTCTTGTTGTGACAGAAGATGTCGGGAGCTCGTGGGGGACGCAGAGGCGGCCGTGGTGGCGGCGATGGCCGAGGAAACGTTAACATGACCCAAGAAGAGTTGGAAAACTTGTTGCAGCAGCAAACGAACGTAGCTCTGGCTGCATTCCAAGCTGCTCTCGCTGCTATGGGTGGTAAGTTGATCTCCACCTATTCTACCTTGTTTTGGGTACCGTACCTCTTCTTGCCTTACCTGTGTGTCTGTTCCAGGTGGGGGTGCTGTCAATCCCCCTCCAACTCAGTGCTCCTACAAGAAGTTCATGGATTGAAACCTCACAACTTCGGTGGGACTGAAGGGGCAGTGGGACTGCTCCGGTGGCTGGAGAAGGTTGAGTCTGTGTTCTCGATGTGCAGTTGCTCGGCGGGTGACCGGGTAAAGTATGCTGCTGCGACCTTTGAACGTCAAGCCTTGTCCTGGTGGAACTCCACCAAACAGACCATGGGCATCGAGGAAGCCCATGCGATGCCTTGGACAGAATTCGTGCAACTCTTGAAAAATGAGTACTGCCCGAGGGATGAGATCCAGAAGCTTGAGCATGAGGTCTGGACTCATAAGATGGTGGGGTCCAAAATTGAAGCATATACGGCTAGGCACAACGAGCTGGCGGTGTTGTGCCCAGATTTGCACACACCGGAATACCGACGGATTGAGCACTATATTGTTGGGTTAGTGCCGGAGGTTGCAGGGTTGGTGGCTGCGGGCAGCCTCACTGCTTATTCTGAAGTGGTTCGGTCGGCTCACAGGCTGACCAACATGAAGGTGACTGAAGGAGTCTTGCCTCCCCGAGGCGCTACTGTAAGGGCTCCCGAGAGCAACAAGCGAAAGTGGGAAGGCGTGAGTAAGGACTCGAGCTCAGCTCCGCCTCAGCAGGTGAAGAGGTTAGATGTTGGGGGATCGTCGTCTGAGCAAAAACCGGGGAGTTATTTTGGGAAACAGCCAAAATGCGACCAGTGTGGTTTCCACCACAATGGTCGCTGTGAGGATAGGAACTGTTGTCACCGATGCCATAAGACTGGGCATCAGGCGAAGGATTGTAAGGTTAACCTTCAAGGTAATCGTAATGCACCTGCTACACCTACCCCAGCTCCTCAACCTGCTGCTCCCCAGGGAAACAAGGGTAAGCAGGGATGCTATAACTGTGGTGAGCTTGGTCACTACAAGCGGGAATGCCCCAAGATGAAGCAGGGCGAGGAAGGGAAGAATGGGTCGGGTAATGGAAACAACGGGGGCGGAGGCAGGAATGCTCGCGCCTTTGTGATTGGTTCGAGTGGGGCTCGACAGGAACCTGACACTGTTACCGGTACGTTTCTTCTTGATAATCGCTATGCTATAGTTTTATTAGACTCTGGTGCCGATAAGAGTTTTATATCTCTTGGATTTAGTCAATTGCTTGATAGGGTACCTACACCTTTAGAGGCTAAGTACTTGATAGAATTGGCCGATGGTAAGAGAGTCGAAGCGACACATGTCCTTAGGGGGTGTCACCTTGAGTTGTCGGGTTATTCTTTTCTTATTGATCTTATGCCGGTATCTTTGGGTAGCTTTGATGTCGTTGTGGGTATGGATTGGTTGTCCTTGCATCATGCTGAGATCGTCTGTTTTGATAAAGTCATTCGACTTCCTCTTCCGGATGGAGAATTTCTGTTGGTACACGGTGAGAAGAGCGGGACCCCTTTGAGTATCATTTCGTGCATGAAGGCTTATAAGTATCTTCGTAAGGGGTATTCTGCCATTCTGGCGCTTGTTTCGGTTTCGTCCGAGGAAGAGAAGAAGATTGAAGATATCCCTGTTGTTTGCAACTTTCCCGACGTTTTTCCTGAAGAACTACCCGGCCTTCCGCCTTACCGCCAAGTCGAATTCAGTATTGAACTTGCTCCAGGTGCGGCCCCTGTTGCCCGAGCCCCATATCGTCTTGCACCTCCAGAGATGCAGGAATTGTCTAACTAGTTGCAGGAACTGTTGGAAAAAGGCTTCATCCGACCTAGTTCATCCCGTGGGGAGCCCCTGTTTTGTTTGTCAAGAAGAAGGACGGAAGCCTGCGTATGTGTATCGACTACCGTGAGCTGAACAAGGTTACCATCAAGAACCGCTACCCTCTCCCTCGCATCGATGATTTATTTGACCAACTTCAGGGTTCTAGTTTCTACTCGAAGATCGACTTGAGATCGGGGTACCATCAGTTGAGAGTCCAAGAAGCCGACATTCCGAAGACTGCTTTTCGAACTCGTTATGGCCATTTTGAATTCTTGGTCATGCCTTTTGGTCTCACCAACGCGCCAGCCATCTTTATGGATTTGATGAACCGTGTTTGTAAGCCTTATCTTGACAAATTCGTGATTGTCTTCATTGACGATATTCTAGTCTATTCCAAGAACGAAGTGGACCACCGGGAACACTTGCGTCTTGTCTTGGAACTCTTGAGGCAAGAGCAGTTGTATGCCAAGTTCTCTAAGTGCAGCTTCTGGTTGCGTGAAGTTCAATTCCTTGGCCATGTGGTTAATGCAGAGGGGATACATGTTGATCCGGCTAAGATAGAAGCTATCAAGGACTGGGAAGCACCGAAGACGCCAACTGAGGTGCGGCAATTCCTGGGTCTCGCAGGTTACTATCGTCGTTTTATCGGGGGATTTTCGAAGATCGCACAACCCCTCACCTCGCTTACCCAGAAGGACAAGAAGTTCAACTGGGGTGATTTGCAAGAGTCAGCCTTTCAGATGCTAAAGGCCAAACTCTGTTATGCTCCTATCTTGCCATTGCCTGAAGGCACGGACGATTTTAAGGTTTATTGTGATGCTTCCATCCAGGGCCTTGGCTGTGTGTTGATGCAGCGCGGGAAGGTCATTGCCTATGCTTCTCGTCAGCTTATGGTCCATGAGAAGAACTACCCCACCCATGATCTAGAATTGAATGCAGTGGTCTTTGCCTTGAAGATCTGGAGGCACTACTTGTACGGTACCAAGTGCACCATTTATACCGATCACAAGAGCCTCCAGCATATCTTTGATCAGAAGGTAATGAACATTCGACAGCGTCGCTGGGTCGAGCTTCTTAACGACTACGAGTGCGCCATTAAATACCATCCTGGCAAGGCGAATGTTGTCGCAGACGCCTTGAGCAGGAAGGAATCCGCTAAACCTCGTCGTGTTCGAGCTCTTCAGCTCACTATCCACTCTGGTTTGCCTGACCAAATTCGTTCGACGCAGCAAGAAGCCTTGAAGGAGGAAAACCTTAAGGCTGAAACCATGCATGGCGCTGATAGACACCTTGAGCTCAGGTCCGATGGCCTGCATTCTTTCGCCGAACGTGTTTGGGTCCAGCTATTCGGGGGCTTGCGGGAGCTCGTTCTTGACGAGGCTCACAAGTCTCGGTACTCTATTCACCCTGGCTCCGATAAGATGTATCAAGACTTAAAGATACTCTATTGGTGGCCGAACATGAAGGCGGATGTGGCCTCCTATGTAAGCAAGTGCTTGACCTGTGCTAAGGTCAAGGTTCAATATCAGAAGCCGTCCGGCCTTCTGCAACAGCCTGAAATTCCCGAGTGGATGTGGGAACGGATTACAATGGACTTTGTGACCAAACTCCCAAAGTCGCCCAGTGGTTGTAACATGATCTGGGTGATCGTAGACAGGTTGACGAAGTCTGCGCACTTCCTCGCAATCAAGGATACTGACAGCCTCGAGCGTTTGGCTCGTTTATACCTTAAGGAAGTGGTTTCTCGGCACCGGGTGCCCGTCTCCATTATTTCTGACCGTGACACTCGGTTCGCCTCCAATTTGCAGAAGGCTCTGGGTACGCAGCTAGATATGAGCACGGCTTATCATCCGCAAACTGACGGTCAAAGCGAGCGGACGATTCAAACGCTAGAGGACATGCTTCGGGCATGTGTGATGGACTTTGGCAAGGGGTGGGAGAGTCATCTACCACTGGTGGAATTCTCCTACAACAATAGCTACCACTCTAGTATCAAGGTGGCTCCGTTCGAGGCTCTTTACGGGCGGAAATGCCGGTCTCCTCTTTGCTGGGCCGAGGTGGGTGAGAGCCAACTCACTGGCCCGGAACTTGTTTACGAGACTTTCGAAAAGATCGTACAGATTCGCAACCGTATGGCAGCAGCTCGGGATCGTCAAAAGAGTTATGCCGATCGTCGTCGCAAACCTTTAGAGTTTGAGGTTGGCGACAGGGTTTTATTGAAGGTATCTCCGTGGAAGGGCGTTATACGTTTTGGGAAACGTGGCAAACTGAATCCTCGTTATGTGGGACCGTTCACAATCCTGGAACGGATTGGACCGGTAGCATATAGGCTTGATCTGCCAGCCGAACTCAGTAACGTTCATGACGTCTTCCATGTCTCTAACCTCAAGAAGTGTCTGGCGGATGAATCTTTGGTTGTTCCTCTCGAAGAGATCAAGGTGGATGATCATCTGCGTATTGTGGAAGAACCGGTTAAGATTCTAGATTATAAGATCAGATGCTGAAAACCATGAGGATGTCTGTTTGTGACACCCGGCAAACTCAAGTTAGTAACGTTGACTAAACTAGTAAGTCTACCTTAGCGAGTCATACTTATTACATACTTAACTAGATCAGTCGAGTCGTTATGATGATTCTAGGGAATCATCGGGAGTCGTTACGATGATCCGCGGGATCATCGGGAGTCGGTCCATAACCGTGTGTACAAGGATTGGTGATTCGTGGAATCACCGGGTTTAACGCACACACGCAAGTCTCGAGTCCCGGGAATTGGTGAACGGATGTAAATGTGTTAGTTATCATGCATTATGTGTTTATAATCATTACGTGACTTGTTGGTGTGTTAATGCGTGTTTATATGTGTTAAAATAGTGTTTAACGCGCCGAAAACCCAATCTGATGTGTTACAGGCGATTAGGAATCAGGGGATTGCCTAATCGCCTGTCTATAAGCGATTGGGAAGACTTAGGGGGCGATTAGGCCCCTAATCGCCTGAAGTGTCAGGCGATTAGGCCCCTAATCGCCTGAAGTGTCAGGCGATTAGGCCCCTAATCGCCTGCTACCTGCTGCTAATCGCCTGCACTGCTATGCACAAGTCAAAACACCTATAAATACAACCCTTAACTCCCCAAACACCCTTAGTGCAACCCTAACTGATCCTAAGCCACCCACACACCCTAGAACACCTCTGGAACTTGTTTTGCTACAAAAATCACCATTTCCAAGCTTACACACCTTTCTTTGATAAAATCCAAGGTGTGTTCTTCATCTCTAACCTTTGTAAAGTTGTTGTTTTGGTTCCCCAAAAGTCCAGACCTTGTTTTGCTAAGTTTGTGTCTTTAAAACCCTTTGAAAAGAGTTCTAAAACAAGTCTACACCATAATACTTGCTATATGTGAAGTTTACATGCATATGTTGATCTTCTTGGTGTTTATAACATGAATGTTTCCATGAAATGGTTGTACTTCTGTTATGTAGGGGTTATTAGGATGATTATCTAAGAGTTTGAGCTATTGTTGTTGTGTTTTGATGAAAATGTGTATCTTGACCCATTTGGATGATTCTTGAAGATCTAGGATGATTATGGTATGATTAATGATGGAATGTTGTTAGGATTTACACTAGGGAGGTGTTAAAACAGAGAAATGTTGATTTGCAAACTTGTAGGAGATGAAATCTGATTGTTTCCATTAAGGGAAAGATAAGGTTAATTAATGAAACTTAGTACTTTGCCATTTTTGGAAATAATTGCATAACGGATGTTAGACCAGTGATAAATTGGGAGTTTTTGCTTAGAATGCGTTGGTAAATGGTTTAGGTTTGATATTGGGTGTTTTTGCATGTTTCGGATCTGATTTGGAGGGTTAAACGCGTGAAAATCCGTTGCACAGCTGCAACAGGCGATTAGGAATCCTAATCGCCTGATGCAGGGGGCGATTAGGAATGTTAGGGGGTGATTAGTCCCCTAATCGCCTGAAGTGTCAGGCAATTACCATCCTAATTGCCTGTTGACCAACCCTAATCACCAGTTGACTTTTCCTAATTGCATGCTAAATTCCTAATCGCGTGTACTACTGTTGTAAGCGTATTTTGGCATCCCGAAGCATGATTTGACATCTAGGAACATGATAGGAACCCCGGGACATGCTATATGACTTGGTAACACGTGTTCGGACTCAATTGTACTTCAGATAGGCGTTATGCTAGACTAGATGAACTCTTGCGCGTGCTAAGTGTTTAACTTCATATGTTGCATGATATCTTGCATTTAGCTAACACATGGAATGTCGGGTCACCAATGGGATGTCGAGTCTTGTCTGGCACGGTCGGTTTATCAGTCAAAAGTGTTTTCAAACGTCTATGGTTATGGTCTGGACATTCGGGGACTAGTTAACCTGCGGGTTATTAGTCCGGATACCTATACATATCTTATGATAGGTCGCCGCTATTTGGGGCTATCATAGCATAACTACTTAACTATTTTCAAGTAACGCAACCTAAGGTGAGTGTCACAGCCCCGCTTTTACCGTTTTATTTCCAAGGGGAGAAACATGCTACTTACTTATTTATTAAAGATCATGTTATACTATGGTTACTTTATGTTACTATACGGCTTTTTCGGAAAGTCCCAGGGGGAAACCATGAATGTGCGGGAAGCACAACGAGGGAAATGTGGATAGATCTATTGGGCCTCACAAACCCCACTCGACGGCGGGGATGCCGGGCGGGTGCATATTGTCTCTACCTCTCGGGTTATCAAGGCATCGGTAACCCAGTCAATCTGGGCTGGTCTCATCTTTTGGACACGTTTAGTAAAGGGTTCCCAACCGTAGTAGTAAAAACACTTAACGTCTAGCTAACGTTCTTATAACCTAGTAGTAACGGATATGATCTTTGGAACTTATAAAACTCATTTATGAAAGAAAACCTGTGAACTCACCAGCATTATATGTTGACATTTCTTTTTGGCATGTTTTCTCAGGTCGCTAAGGTAGCAGTTAATGGACTAGGCGCACGGAGTCACGCACAGCGTCTAGTATTTTGAAACGTATTAAACAATGTTTTGTAAACTTTAATATGCCTTTTGGTTGTAAACAAGAAATGCTTCCGCTGCTGGTTTACGGCTCAAAGCATGATATTTTGGTTTTATATATATATATATATATATATATATATACTAGTGGTAAACCCGCGCGATGCGGCGGCGATAATTTACAACGCGGTAGTTATTTTCTTGTTATGTTATCAGTCCCCTCATGATGTATTGTATAATACTTGTGTTAGTTTCTTATTCTTGACATCGATATGGCCTATCTATACCCGATAGACATCAACTAAATAATAATGAAAATAAATAAGAAGTTATTAGTGATACACATATTAAAGAATACTCAATAACTTTTGATAAAATAGACGTGTCACCAACAAAATCCGCTAGTTAATTCGTTGGACTCGCAATAGGTAATCTGTATAAGATACAATTAGACATGTTAACTAAAATGTACACTATGTAAAATTTTACCTTTTTCAAAATAAATAGAATTAGGATGATATGATTCATCGTATCTCTTTTTTGTTACATGAAACATATAACTGTGTTATAAACATACGATATAAAGTAGTTAAAAAATTATGTTCAAGTTTATAACTTGTGTTGTTCGTGTCGTCAGTGACCTATTAAAGACACGATTTGCCAGCTCTAAATTGTCCATTTTTTATTTGAAATTTTCCTTTTTTTATAATTTAGTTTTATTATTTAACAAATTGATTATATTCTATAGTTGTGTGCTATATGCGACTTTAGAGCAAAGACCTGGGACATTTTTTTTATTACGACTTTAAAAAAAAAACCTTTAATATAGCAACGGGTTACCATGAATAAACTTGATTTATGTCAGTGATGAATAAAATAAACAATTTATTATTAAGCTGATAATGTTTATAAAAGGGCAACATTACTCTTACAAATAATACCAACCGGTCTTAAGTCTTTCCCATGAATCTCCATGCTTGCTTCTTTTTTCCTACCTATGTTTGACCCATTTTTTCTGACTTCCACTCTAGTAATTTATGTCGATCCTTAAACCAACCGACATAATCCTTGTCCTTCTAGCACTCTAGAAAGTCGACCAAAACAATATTAAACACGCTAATCTTTACATTTCTGGTCTTCACTCTTTGACTACACCTCCCCACTACAAGTTTATCTTAATGATGATAATTCATTTTCAGCACATGGGAACATTAAACTCCCCCATGAATAGCATCGCACGTGTGGCCCAATGCTAAACATTGATAAATCCTAAAAATTGGTTTGTCTCCTAGCCGAACATTGAACACCACCGCGGATAGCGTTGCACATCTAGGCATGCCAAACATTGATAAATCCTAAAAACTGGTTGGTCTCCATGCCGAACATCAAACTCAACCGCAAAAAGCTTTACACGTGTGGCCCCATCTCCAATTTCTTTAACCATGGTTAAAACTAAGATGCAAGATTCTTGTGTTATCAAGATCAGCATTATCGTCACCATTGTGCTTATGTGCAGACACGGCTGAATAAGAAAACACCAAGAGCAATGACAAAAAGTTTACATAAACTTAGTCAGAAAACAAGCCACCAGTCACAGGTCAATTGGAAAGGAACAAGAAATTAGCTTAACTGAAATGATACGGAAGACGGGCATGGGCTATGGGCCATGTAGAACCAGCTTAACTGAACCATCACCACATGAAAGAAAACCATTTGAAACTATTTGATTATCTTTCACATCAGCCAGTAGTGTTTAAAACTTTAATTTAAAACTGAGTGTAAACTTATCTTATTATTTATTGGACAAAAAAATAAACTAAAAAAGCAAAAATGGTAATACCCTATCCATTCTAAATCCTCTTTGGCTAGGTTGAATGAAGGTGTGTCTAACATTCATATTTCTCCAGTGACATACCAATTTTGCCCACTTAGCATTCCAAAGCTTTACATCCCCATCTTTACTTCCAGTTAAGAAAAAATTGTGTTTCGAATAGTTGATATTTTGGACCACTCACTACAAATATAAGGTTAAAATCTATAAACGGGTCAATTTGGGTTACGTTTTAATCTAACATGGTCAACAGGTATAATGGAAAAAAACCGGAAAATCGTATATCGAAGTTGCCATTTTATTTCAAGTGAACTCGTCGGCATAGGATTAGAGAGAGAGAGAGATTGCATACCAAGACCAATAGCAAGAATTGTTTTTGGCGTTGCCAAGACCTGTGTAAATCAAAATGAAAAAAAAAACATAAAAATCGTATATCATGTAATTTCATATATGCTTTAACCATAATGTGTTTGGTAAATTCCACATGTTTGGATCAACAAGAACTACGCATACATTATTCAATTTAACAATCGTTGTTTCGTCTTTGAAAGTCAAAACAGACAATTCATGTCAATTTGGTATGATTGTACCCGTGAGGTGTTGGCCGTTCTTGTATGCTATTGTCTTCGAATAACATGGTATTAGTGGATCAATATAAATATAATTACATGGTACAAGAGTAACAAATAGTTCACTTATTTGCATATAGTAACATAAATCTTCATAAAAATTCTAGGAGAATCCACCACATATTCAATTGTTTAAACTAACTCAATGAAAGAAAAAAATATCTAGTATAAGAAACTCTTAGCCTCCTGAATCTTGTCACACAATACAAAAAATATGTTTGAGAAACGTAGATCTACATAGAACAACTAAGAAAAACATAAGAGTTATGAAAACACTAACCTGTGTGTGAGTTACGTTGCTGGTACCTCATTCCAAGCTTTAAAATTAGCCTATGCAAATCAAATAGAAGCGTTTTTTATGCCACGAAAGCCTATGTCAAAATATTTTCAGATTTGCATATATTATAAACATAAATTAGGCACCAAGTTATATTTGTTTAACCTCACCATTTAAAAAACTTCTGCTTCAATTATCAAACATGTTATGTAAATGAAACCATCAAATTGTTTTTAGAATGAAGCTCCGTTACTACACCCAACTATACCACTTTTGGGGTATTCATAGCAAACTTTTAAAAAGGTTTTCAAAACCCCATCTAAGAATGAGCTATTTATGGGTTTCAGGAGAGCAATTACCAAAATAAATAAACCACTTACTAATATATAGAACCAATTAAAAAATAAAAAAAGTAATCGAAAAGCAACACTGTTTCTTGTTAAAAACATAAAAATATCCAAATTAGAATGATACCATGCTCTAGAAGGCAGAGATTAGGCATGGAGAGGAGATTTTGATACCTACCTTTTTAATGGATTTGCAAATAGAAGCCTCCTCCCTGAAAATCAGTGAGAGAAAGAGAATAAGGCGAAATGGTGAGGAGGAAATTAAAAGCCGAATACATCAAAGATATTAATAAGTGAGAAGAAGCACACCAGCAATTAAGATGTATAAAAATGGAGAGAGTGTTAGACCTTCACCTTTAACCGACAAATTGGGAGAACACTATAAAAGAAGAACAGAAGAAACAGCGAATGTGAAATGGTTTTAGGGTTTTTGAGATAGGGAGAGAGAACAAAGGAAATGAAAACGGGCATTTGAAATTTAAAATTTCGTCAAATTTGAAGAGCCCGCCTTTTTGAACTTTGAAGTGCTGGGTGGGGGTGTTCAAATTTTAATGCTTAATGGTATTGTACTAAATGCATAAAAAGTTGTATGTATTGAGATTTTAAGATATTTGGTAAAATTACCATCTTGCCCATCCTATATGCATTATAATATAGTATAGATATAGATAGTATAGATGAATGCATGTTTGTTGAATGTTTGTTGTGATCGTTGACTGGGATCCTGGTGTGTCACGCGCCTCGCGGTAAAACCCCGCACGTGGAAATTGAGGGTGTGACACTGTTCACTTTGAAGGCCTTTTGGGCTCTTCATAAACATGTGGCAGACGATGACAAGTTGGTTGTCCATATCCTCTTGGTAGTCTGGTAGCTGGTGGAACATCTGTTACCTGAACATCTCTGGGAGCAGAGTTTTTGTTCAGACCTTTGGTAACAGCTATTTGGACTGGTTCAAAAGTCTGTTTGGGTTTTCCTTTTAGAGTACTCACCACTTGACTTTCAAGAGTTTTAGCCTTGTACTCTTTTATCTTTTCATCAAAATTTTTGAGATACAGGCACTCTTTTGTTTTGTGATTCTTTTTCTTACAAATTAAACATTCATTGGTTTTAGAATCACTTAAACTTGTAGCTTTGTTGATGTCATATGCTTTTAGAAGAAAACAGTTTTTGGTGACATGATTCTTCTTTTCACAAAAATCACAAAACAAGTTATCTTTGGCTTTCCCTTTTCCTTTCTTCTTTTCAACAGATGTTTGATCATCTGTTGGAATATCTCTTAAAGGGATAACTTTGGCCTGTGGAGCCTTTTTACCATCAGGGGTTTTGAAGGTCATTGGTTGAAAATTTTCAAGGACATCACACTCATCTGACCAGGTTGGTTTGAATTGATATTTTTCAATTTCATCAAATGAGGGTGTACCTTCCAACTTTTCAAGAATGATTTTCTTGCCATTGGGTTCAGTAACCTTGATTTCTTGACCTTTTGAATTGGTTGGGATGATTTCAACCAACTGTGGTTCCTTTTTGTCAGTGGTTTGTGAACTCTGAGCAGTGGTTTCTTGAAAACCAAAGCCAAATTTCACATGACTTTTAGATTGTTGGTTGACAATCATCTCAAAACCTTTTGATGATTCCACCCATTTCTGACATTCAACTTGGGTGGACTCAAGCTCCTTTTTACAACTATGATATTTGGTTATCATAGTCTGAAGCTGGTCTTTGGTTATGCTTGCTTCATGTTTTAAACTGCTGATTTCAGATTCTTTTTCAGTTATTTTTTATTTTAACTCTTTAGTGAGTTTTTCAAACTGAATTTCATTTTCCAAAATTTTCTTTCTAAAGTTTTCATTCACCTCTTTTATCTTAGCAAATGCCACAATACATTTGTCTGAGCACAAGTCATTTAAGATTTGAGGAGATACCTTAGCAGCAGCCATCAAGGCACAGTTACACTGGCAATCACAATCATCAGTTCCCCATGGGTCTGAGAGATTCACAACCTCTACTTCAGATTCTTCAGCTGAAACAACTTCATCAACAACATCACTAGTCACATTTTCAGACATAGACACCACTCCCTCAGAATCAGTCTCTTCAACAATTGTTTCTAGTGCCATAAAGCAAAAATTATTTTCAGAATTGGCAACTAAAGCAATGTTATCATCTGTTATCTCATCTGGTAGACTACTCCAATCAATAAAGCCTTGAGTGAAGAAACTCTGTTGACTTTGCTGACTGGTCTCTGCAGGAGCAGAGGATGGAGCAGCAGTCATTGGCACTTGTGCCTAAGTAACAGGTGTTTGGACATAATGATACTGAGGAACAGTGGTTTGGACATAATGCACAGGAACAGTGGTTTGGGTCTGTGCAAAGTGAGCAGTGTATTGCACATTTGGTACAGGGGTGTTTTGGGAAAACTGATAAGTGTTGGTCTGAGGCCTTTGGTTTGGATAGGTGATCATAGGGGTACCATTTTGACTCCTACATTCCCTAGCAAAGTGACCCATTCTATGACACTTGTAACACTTGATCTTTGATTTATCCAACCCCACTTTTGACCCACCATGTAAACCTGGGTACCTTCTGCCAGTTTTCTTATAGAAGTTATTGGTTCTAATACTGAGCAGGGCCACCTGATGCAAGATGTCCATTTCTTCTAAGTCCAAAGGGTCAATGTATTGAAGGTCATTGTACACAAAAGATGAATTATAAGATGCCTGGATATCACCACTTGCTGTAAAAGCATAGTTGGGTGATGAGTAAGAATCATTGTTAAAACCAGTGGTTATATCAATGTAATGATCATAACCCTGATCCTTACTACTTCCAGATGCCTCCTCTTGGCCCAAAAGTGTTGTATTCCCAAATACATAGTCATCAGAAACTTTTCCAGAGTCCTGGAGCTTCTTTTTCTGGTTAAGCTCTCTCTCATAAGTCAAGAGCTTACCATGAAGCTGGGTCAAAGTCAGGTCCTAAAATCCGATAGAGTTTCTCATGACAATTGCTATAGTGTCTCATTTGTCCTGAAGTGATCTAAGGAACCTATGATTCAAAGTTGAATTAGGATAAGTTAGACCAACCAGTTTTAGTTCACTAATCAGACAATTAAACCTTTCAAACTGTTGTGTTAACGACTCTCCCTTTATGTGACTAAACGTTTCATATTGTTGGTTAAGTATTTCACGGTTGTTTTCAATCACATCTTCAGTCCCACCGAACTGCTCTTTTAGAGCATCCCATAACTATTTTGCTCTATTGCAATGCAATAGTCCGGCATAGATATCATTCGGTAGCGCCATGGCTACTATGCTAAAAGCCTTGGTGTCTAACTCGATTTTTTGAAAATCTTGCTCAGAGTAATTCTCAACACTCTTTGGTACTTGGATCTTTGGATCCTCGGCACTCGGTACCATTGGAACATGTGGTCCAAATACTACCAATTTCCAGCACCCTGTGTTCTGTTGTGCTAACACATGAGCCACCCGACGTTGCCAGATATTGTAATCTGATCTGACAAGCATCGGAGGCTTGTTGCTAGTGCCAGTATTATGTGGATCTTGATTAAGTGAAGTCATTCTCTGATTTTTCGAAAACAAAATCTGTTTACTAACGGTTGAAACGAAAATAAACAATTACTCTGTTTTCAATCCGACAAACAAACGATATCAATAATTATGAGCTGATCTGTTTATATTAAATTGATTGGTTAGATCGAATTTAATTGACCAAGCTCTGATACCAATTGTTAGGATCTGAGTTTGATTGTTTTGATTGTTTAGACAAATAATGAAATAAGTGAAGTGAGATATAAATGGAAAGTGCAGCGGAATGATAAACTATTAATCAAAACAAGAGAATAATTGTTTTTAATCGAAAGCTTTCATTAAATTGAAAGATTACAATTGTACAATAACTCCCCCTCAGCCTGATCACTCAGAGAATGTTTGTCTTAAGAGAATGGCGAGAGTGATAAATAGAACAGTACAATCACTGTTTTATTTATAGACTAAACTAAACCTCTGATGATCACTGCTGACGTCACCTAAGACAGCGACCTCTAACTGACTAACAACATAAAACATCTGCTAATTATAACTACTGTTACATTGAAAACACTGTTAATACAAACTACTGTAAAGGAAAACTCTGATGGTCTTTATCATCTGTTGAAACCAAAGTGCTGTTGGTTCAACAGACCTTTGTTCTTCAGTATTTGATCAGCAGTTGTTTCTTCATCAGATCTTTGTCTATCAGTTGTTTGTTCAACAGACCTTTCAGCAGCAGCAGTTGTCTTTATCAGTTGTTTGGTGTAGTAGTTGTTAGGGTCAACAATCTTTTGGGGAAAGTTTCTTGTATCAACTGTTTTATTCAAAGGATCAAAAGATAGAATATTTTGGCTTTCTGATCATCTGTTCTTCTCCAGGTCAGCAGACCCAACAATATCTTAGTATCATTAGGTACGTGTGAAAAGGGCCTCATATGTTTTTTTTTGTTCATATAGGTAGATGGGCCTGAACTTGAGAAAAGGGCTGTTATCATTAGGTATCATGTTTGTGCATGTAGGAGATACCAATTAACTGGCATGCCATGTAGACATGTAGTTGCCACTTGCCTGTATCTGGAACATGGTCATGAATGGAATGGGTGATGGTGTGCCAGAACAGTGGGTTGATCAGGCTTATTGATTTGAAACATGGAAAAAAGGTTTATGCAAACATCATTGAGCCAATAAATGGTAGGGAGATCTGGTTACCATCTGAATGTCCAACCACTTTAATACCTCCTAAAGTGCACAAGCAGGTTGGAAGACCCAAGAAGAAAAAAAAAAGAAATCTGATGTGAAGTTGAAAGAGATGAGTCAGGCCATCAACAAGACAGGAAAAATAGGAAGAAATGGTGCTACTGTCACTTGTAAACTATGTGGGGGGAAAGGGCATAACAAAAGAACATACAGAAAGAAGGTGGCAGGAGCTGGTGAGGGTGCAGGAACTACTGAACGGGCTGATGAGGAGCATGCTTAGTTTTTTTATTTTAGTTGTTGGTGTCAAACAATTCGTTTTTTGCTGTAATGAAGTTTAAGCATGTTTGACTTTGACTTTTTATGTTTGACTGATGTTATGGTATGGTATATGATGACGTGGGTACCTAAACCCCCACGTTTAAACATATTCAAGAAGCTATCAGACTCAGGCCAAGAAACTGAGAAGCCAGAAGTTGGTGTAGAGAAGCTACCTGCATCTGCTCCTTAGCTCCCTAGCACAGGACCTCCATTACACGAGGTCAATAATAAAGGTGGGTCCAATCTTTATGGCCCAACCCATTACTAAAAGGCCTATTAGACCCCTGACTAAACTGGACTAACTAGATGTCTTTAGTGCCATAGATGAAAGTGACAAGTAATTAAAACCATGATAGGGTTATGACAAAAATGAAAAGTTTGTACGTAAATAGCAACTTTCACCAAATAACAGAGACAATTTTAGCAGTTTAATTAAGATAGATTGATTGGTTTTCTAGAAACAATATAATCTTAAAACACAATATAGAAATTCCCAAAATAACGAACATGTCTTGTTGTATTTTGTCTGTGTATCCAAAAGTCCGCCAGTTTACTTTACCCATAATAATATCCTGTTTGTTCTTTGACTTTTTGGAACCAATCAATCATCTGTTATTTGACTATTTGTTCAACATGATCATCAATCATCCCTTTATTAGTTTACTACTGTTCCTTCCTTCCTTTCTTCAATCTATATGCCTCCAAATAAAGTTCATCATTCCAATTAAACATCTCCTCACCTGATTCAGAGGTATATGATCCTCTATTTACTATTTAATTGTCTTTTATATATATATATATATATCACGCGTTTTGATTTTTATTATTCTGGTCTGATAAGATATTATCCAAATTGTTTGATTCTGTCGAAAATTGAATATTAATAATCTAAACTATGACCATTATGATCACTCTTAACTTCGACTTTGGTTGCCATTATGGCGTGAAATGGGGAAAAATACATTATTTGTAAGCGAAATCTAGTGGATAACTATGCCACTGGGATTGCCTTTGGCACCAAAAGTGAACGTTAAGATTTAAGAGTGTTGTTAGTCAGTCAAATTGTTGATAATCCAGAAGAAAAGTTGATGGGTAGTGTAGGCTAAATTCTTTTTGTTTACGAGTAGTAGATAACGTAAAACGAAGAAGAAAGAAGAAAAAATGCAATAAAATTGTACTTCACCAAGAAAGTTGAGGGGTAGCGCAGGCTACTCCTCAACCTATGCTAGACCCGCCTCTGGTTGGTATGTGGTATTATTTGTAATGTATGATCCTGATGTAGTATTTTCAGCTTTGATGTTTCAGTAGTATTGAAATGTGATTGTAATCTCTCTCTTACTGTAATGAATTCTTTTCAGCTTCAATCTGTGCAAGTATTATAATGAGAAATCGTCTACTGGAGCATTTTTCATGTTTTCTACTGCTTGTATCTGTAATCCATGTGGTTCTAGCTGCGAATTATGATCCGCCCGATAAGATCTTTCTAAATTGTGGTGCTAATGGTGAAGAAAGTGATGATGATGGTAGGGAATGGACCTCTGATATGAATTCAAAGTTTGCAATATCAGTGGGCAACTCCTTAGCTTCTGATGCTGCTACCCAAAAACCTTCTGTTCCTACAACTCCTTACATGTCTGCGCGGATATTTCAATCCCACTTCACTTACAGCTTTCCAGTATCATCCGGTAGGAAGTTTGTCCGCCTTTACTTCTACCCTGCGGATTACGCTAACCATACTGCCAGGCACGGGGTCTTTTCTGTTCATATTGGACCGTATACCCTTTTGAAAAACTTTAGTGCATTTGAAACCGCCAACAATCTCAACTATGATTTCTTTTCCAAGGAGTACTCTGTAAATACTGAATCCGGGGCTTTGAATGTTACGTTTACTCCTGATCCAAACACTCCTGATTCATATGCGTTTATAAACGGGATTGAAATCGTGTCTCACCCGGATATTTATTCCTCAAGTGGAACTTCTATGCTGGTTGGTGCCTCCACGTCTTTCGACATTGGTAACACTACTGCACTTGAAAATGTGTACAGGTTAAACGTTGGTGGACAAGCTATTTCGGCTAAAGGGGATACTGGGCTCTTTAGACAATGGGCGGATGATACTGCTTATATTTACGGTTCTGCCATTGGGATTCCTGTAGCTGCTGATCAAAATATTACAATCAGTTATCCCTCAGGGTTTCCAGATTACGTTGCACCAGTTGAGGTATATAAAACCGCTCGAGCCATGCTTCCAAACCCACAAACCAACCTCGGGTTTAATCTCAGTTGGTACTTTGATGTTGATACCGGTTTCTCATACCTGGTTAGGCTCCATTTTTGTGAAATTGCTCCAGATAAAACAAAGCCTAACCAAAGGGTGTTTGAAATTTTTATCAACAATCAGTCTGCAGAGGCCGCTGCAGATGTTATTCTTTGGGCATCAGCGAGTAAGGTTCCGGTTTATAAAGATTATGTGGTGTATCTTTCAAATGAGACTCCTAGACAAGACCTTTGGCTTGCTTTGCATCCTAACACTGATATGAAACCAAATGACTACAATGCCATCTTGAATGGTGTCGAGATCTTTAAAGTAAACACGAGTGGCGGAAATCTTGCGGGATCCCTTCCAAATCCAATTCCAATGCAACCCGTCATTGACCCGTCTAGAGTTTCGCCACGCAATTCAGGTAAATCAGATAACAAAGGAGGGATAATTGGTGGAGCGATCGCTGGTGCTCTCGCGGGTATTGTTTTTGTTGGCCTTATTGCTTGTTTTATAGCGCGTAAAGGAAATAGACGAAAGAATCAAAATTCGAATGACCGGACCTCTAATTGGCTGCCGCTTTCCTTATATGGAAGCTCAGACACTTCTGACACTACTGGTAAGACGTATGGAAGTTATGCTCCTTCTATTCCTTCAAACCTCGGTCGCCATTTTACTTTTGCAGAGATTCAGGCTGCCACCGATAACTTTGATGAGGCTCGACTTGTTGGCGTTGGTGGATTTGGTAAGGTTTATAGAGGAGAAATCGATGGCGGAAGGACTAAAGTCGCTATCAAAAGAGGAAACCCGCTCTCTGACCAAGGTGTGAACGAGTTTAGAACAGAACTTGAAATGCTTTCAAAGCTTCGACATCGTCACCTTGTTTCTTTAATCGGTTATTGTGAAGAAAATTCCGAGATGATCCTTGTATATGATTACATGGCTCATGGAACACTAAGAGAACATCTTTACAAGACGCAGAATCAACCGTTAACATGGAAGCAACGGCTTGATATATGCATAGGTGCAGCACGCGGTCTACACTATCTACACACGGGTGCCAAACACACCATCATCCATAGGGATGTGAAAACAACGAACATCCTCTTGGATGAAAAATGGGTTGCTAAAGTGTCAGATTTTGGGCTATCGAAGACGGGTCCCGCCATGGATCACACTCACGTAAGCACGGTAGTTAAGGGTAGTTTCGGGTATTTAGATCCTGAATACTACAGGAGGCAGATGTTGACGGAGAAGTCAGATGTGTACTCTTTTGGAGTTGTGCTTTTTGAGATCTTATCTGCCCGGCCTGCCCTGAACCCGACAGGTTCAAAAGAGCAAGTGAGCTTAGCCGAATGGGCATTGCACTGTCACAAAAAGGGCATTCTTGATGAGATTCTCGACCCGTATTTGAGAGGAAAAGTGACACCTGAGTGCTTCAATAAAGTGGGTGAGATCGCTGTCAAGTGTGTTGCTGATGAGGGGATACATAGGCCATCAATGGGAGATGTTCTCTGGAACCTGGAATTTGCTTTGCAACTTCAAGAGAGTGCGGGTGAGGGATCGGTTGATATGAAAAACGAGGAGATGCCACTCAATGGAAAGTCAAAAGAGTTAGATGAAAATGTGACAGATTCAACAAGCATCACAGGTCAAAGTCTGGGGAGTGCAGACTCAGATGGCTTGACTGCGAGTGCGGTTTTCTCGCAGATTATAAACCCGAATGGACGTTAGCCGGTTATAGTTTTATGATGTTATGGTTTTAGTACTACTTTATGTGATATAATAGGGTGTATCTAAATTTTGAAGAAATCGAGAGTTCCTTATAGGGATATATATATATATATATACATACATACATTCTATACTTGTCTCTTGGTAGGTATCAGGCAGGCATATATGTGGAGATTTCTATTTTGGTTTATTGAGAATACAAACAAACCACAGTTTTGGCTGTTTCTTAAAAAGCTCTTAGGTAGCGTTTGGTATGATGGAATGGAAGGGGGAATGGAATGGACCATTACGAGGTAATGAAAAATAGTGTGTTTGGTTGGTTAAAGGAATGGAATCACCCATTCCACAAGGCATTCCATTCCCTCAAAACCATTCCATCCACCCCCCATGTTTTTTTTCATTCCATCCCCCATTCACCCTTTACTAACAACACCATAACCCACCAACCACCACCCACCACCGCCGTCACCACCCACCATCGTCGCCCACCACCTACCACTGTCGCCCGCCATTGTTGCCGCCACCACCCACCACCGTCGTCACCACCCACCACCACCGTTGCTGCCACCCACTACCTTCACCCACCCACCACCGTCGCCACCCACCACCGTCACCCACCCACCGCCGCCATCCAATACCACCCAACACCGACCACCACCGTCGCCCACCACCTACCACCGTCGCCCACCACCCACTATCGTCGCCCACCCTCGCCGTCACCACCTATCACTGTCTGTGACAACCGGCAACTTCCGATCTATACTGACGTGGTTGTTATTATTCGAAGTAATTATTTGTTATAAATATTGTTAATTTATTAAGTTTCGGAAGTTAACTGATCGTTTTAACAATGGAAACTGCAACCGATTTAATTAACGCGATTTAAACATGTGCATCGAACGCATGTGCCAGGCGACAGAAATATTTGATTTTTGCTCGGTTTATTTTATTTTTAATTGCGAACGCAACCGACTAAATTTTGTAATTTATTATAGACTCAGAATATAAACCGAGTCGTATTTCGTTTAAACGGGTTCGTTAAGTGGTGTGCACCTTCCTTTTAACCCTAACTATATATTCATCTTATTCTCATTCTTCTACACACACACAAACCCTAGTCTCTATCTCTCTCTAAAAACCGCCTCTCTCTCTAACTCCTCTCTCTCTAAACCCGATTCCTTCTCCTCTCCTCTCACCCACACTCTCTCAGTCTCTCTCCATCTCCATAATAAGAAACAACCGACCACCACCATGGATACGGTGGTGGCGGCGCTGTAATCAACCGGACAGAGGTGGGGGTTGGGTTAAATCTGGTGGTCGTGTTGTGAGGTGGTTAGCGGCGGCGTGATGGTTTTAGGGCTGTAATAGCGTCTGATGGTGGTAGGTGGTTAATATCGGGTCTCGGGTTAGGGTGTTGAGTTGGGTTAGGTGATTATTGTCATGGTGGTTCGTGTGGCTGTGGTGGTTAGAGTTGGTACAGGTCCGATCGGGGTTGGGTTGTTTGGTTTCGGCTTGTGGTGACTGATGGTTGAGGTTTTGTTAAGAGGTAGGCGGCAGTCGGGTATGGTGGTGGTAGGTCGTGGCTATGAAGCAGGTAGCACTGGAAGGGGGTTTACATGGGTGGCGGCGGCGCTGTTGGTGATTCAGGTGTTGGTGGACCGTAGTGGCTGTGAAGGCTCATGATGGTTGTTTCAAGGATGCTGGCTGTGATGGTGGTCCGGTTTGGTTGAACCTTGGTCACGGGTCATGGGTCAGATATGGTGTTGGCCATGGTCTTGGGCTCGGGTCTGGTTCAGGGTTGTTGGTGCTCGGGTTTCAGGTACTTTGAGTTCGTGTTGGTTATCTTCAAGTCATGGTGCCCGGGTCAGGTCCGAATCGTGTTTGGTTTAAGTTCGGGTCAAAGTTTGGTGGTTTTGGTCTTGTGGTCAGATTCGGTTTGGGTTCCAGTCGCGGTTAGGGTCAGCTCGGGTCAGATTTGGTTCGGTTCGAGTCAAACGGGTCATGGTCAATGCGGCGTTTGAGGCGGCTTCGGGTTACGCGGGTGTGATTCGGTATAACTTATATTTGTATTTATTGTCATTTTATTTATAGATATCATATATTTATAAATGTTATGTATTTGTAAATATTGTTATATTTATGAATATTATAAGTTTATAAATATATTGATATGGACGAATTAGTTTTGACTCGCGAACGGACCGAACAAGAATTATAAACGGTAACTATATATTATAAACGGATGATTTGGTAAATGGTTAACTTGACGTGACTTATGATATCGAATATCAGACTAAATATAATTGGACTATATTGTTGGACTATATTATATATATATATATTGGTATATATATATTTATATATTTAAGTGTATTTAGGTATCGAAACGTATAGGATTTCGTAAATCGGAATTTTTGGATAAAAAGAACTTGTTGAATTGTGTTTGAAAGTTGATTTTGGGGAAAATTGTAGACAACGGTGTTGTCTGGTTTATACAAAAACAGAGGAAACTCTGCCCGAATTTTTATAAAATCAAAACGTAACAAACTGCTATTATTTCTATAAATGAATTCCCGTAAGTGTTTTGGACAAGTGTATTATATACAAAATCGAAATGTTTTCAAAGTTTATCTATTTGTAACAATAAAGATGCTTTTCAAACAATATTTGGGAAAAAGTAACAAATGTTATTAATTGATTTTAATAACTAAATTTGTATTTTCCTTAAAGAGTATTTTATAAGATATAATTACACAAAACGGATACATTTTTATGATTTACGAGACGAGCTACGAGTCAGGATAAATATACGTTTCGGGGTACTAGCCCAACTTAGTTACATACGGATAGTGACAAGTGTGCAACTTGGGTGCTATGTAATACGTGAATTAAGATAACTCATGATCGGTTCGTCGAGTTGAAACGTTTTAAGACTCGTGTTGGTACACGCGAGTCTAGGCAGTCGAGTAGACTATCTTTTAAGCGGTTGATAAGCTAGGCTTATGTGTGATAGACTGTTAAGGTGTCCTTTGTTGGTAATTAGGGCACGAGGAAGTCGGTTGAGGTTTCAGGCTTTGTTTGCTAGCTTAGCATGGACATTAAGGTGAGTTCATAACCCCACTCTTTACTGTTTTTGTAAATGTTTTCGGGGGGAAGACATGCTTCTGTTATGAAAAACTGAGGAACTTAAAGCGAAACAAAGTTTTGGAAAATGAAACGGGTTGCGTGAGTTCACGGCCCCACTTTTAACTGGTTTCACTTTTTGGGGGAGAAAACATGTGTTAAACTTATGTTTTGGTAACAACTGTCATACTATGGGTTTCTATGGTTTACTATACGATCTTTGGAAGTCCCGGGGGAAACCATGAATGTGCGGGTTAGCACAACGGGGAAATATGAATAGATCTATTGGGAGTGACCAACCCCACTCGTCGGCTTGGAGGGCCGGGCGGGTGCATATTGTCTCAAACAGGAACGGTTTACTATTCGGGCATCACATCTGGTTTGCGAGTTAGTAATGGTTTTCCAATCGTAGTAGTAACAAAACATACGCCTAGCTAGCGTACTTTGGTTTACATTTAACATAGTATTGACAAGTTGAACTTGGTATTACTCGGTAACATTCTTGGAACTTTTGGTAACATTTGGTATCATTTTTGCAAAACTTATGAACTCACCAGCTTTATGTTGACTTTTTAAGTATGTCTTTCAGGTTTAAACTTTGGTAACGGCACGGTTGGAGTAGGTGGCAGTTGGGACCGGGGATCCTAGAGGGTTAGAGTTGGCGTTCAGGGAACCAGAGTCTTAGATGCATCTTTCCGCTGCGTTGGCAAAGGCACCAAACGTCACAACCGACGAGGGGAAAAGTCGGGGTGTGACACTGTCGTCGCCGTCACCAACCACCACCACCCACTACCTTCACCTATCCACCACCGCCGCCATCCACCTCCACCCATCGCCATCTTCGCCACTACCCACCACCGCTGTCGCCACCCACCACCATGCTACCGCCACACACCACCACATACCATCACTGCCACCAACCACCACCCACCACCGCCACGACTCACCATCGTCGCCCACCCACCATCACGGCCATCCACCTCCACCGCCACCACCACTGCCGCCGCCACCTACCACCACCGCTACCGCCACATATCACCACCCACCATCACCGCCACTGACCACCACTCACCACCGATTTTATTTCTTCGTCTTTTCCTGCTTATCCAACAACATAAAGTAATGTTTTGTTCCATTCCCACATGGCAACCAAACAAGACATGGAATGGTAATGATCCATTCCATTACCTTGTCCATTCCATTACCTCTTCCATTCCATTCCTTCATCCATTCCATTACGCCATACCAAACAGAACCTTAATGTTCTAAAATTAACTTAGTTGTAAATTTAAATAGTTAGGCAACTTAAGTTCTCAATTTGTAAATGAAAATTAACAACATGGTTTATGTTGTGTTATCAATGTTGCTAATAACTAGAATTGACTTTAGTGAAAAAGTTATATGTTGATTGTATATGTTCAACTTCAATACTTTTTCACTAACACCAATATATCAATCAGTATACTAACTCTAAATGTAACTTAAAAGTTTTATTATGCAGTTTTTTTTTTTTTTTTTGACAAAACAATTAAATAATAAAAATTAGATAAAAACCAAATATATGAAATACAACATTATACATACATAAAACTGTTAAATGCCTCTTGTGACTTAATCATCATCCCCTCTTTTGGTAGTTTATGACCAGACCACTCTTGTTGAGTTACTAATCTCTTCCTTTATTTATATTATCAAAACGGATAACTGCAAGTCTCAAGAGGGTGATCAATTGATATGTTGATCCTTTATCTGATGTTTGGTTAATCACTATTAAATCATTAGAACCACAGGTGAGAGTTTTAAAGTTTCTATCTCAAGTGTTGGCAGCTTGTGCATGGATGTTAATATGAGAGTTTTAAATCATTAGAACCCATTTTGACCAGCCACTAGACCCGACCCACCCGTTTTGCCAGTTGTAGTTAATATCATAATGTTAGTAAAATTTATGCAGAATCCTCGGTAGAAGAATCAATCATTTAAGAGAGATTTGATTTAGTTAGTTCCCTAAATTTTTGGCGTTATGTTGTTAAGAGAATAAGAGGGTCTAAACCGACGGGTTGACTCTACATGCACACGGGTAAAGGTTTTTCTTCCGATTCACACTTTATTTTGCAATGAAGATAAAAAGTTGGGGTGAGTAGCCGATTTGGTTAGACATGTTTGTCACAGAAGCTCTAAGGCACAAGTTTAAACTGACATAACGCTTAGCGATGATGTAGAGCAAAGTTGAGTAGGTTGAGATTATAAGCTAAAACTAACATAATCTTAATCAGAATTATCCTAAGTAACATAATCTTAATTAGTAAAATATTAAGTGTGTGATCTTGTGTCACTATCAATGTTACAAGATAATTTTTGAACACAAAGATCCAACAAGATGACAATGAGCAAGACATCAGTATGGATAGTGGTTGGTTTGACTACGGGACTAAATATCTTTTTAAAGTCTGTTACATGCCATTGAGAGGATCTTGGGCGACTGGCCGTTCATTGTATCTCTGAGACTATATATTGCGGTGGAAAAGTCTAGATAGGGTTGTTCACACGCCAGAGCCAACTCGCATTCAACTTGAATTTTAAGGGTATTTGAGCTCAAACTCAACTCGGTATAAAAAAGGTTTAGCTTAGTTTAGACACAGATTGGTTAAATTGAGACACAGCTTGGTTAAATTGTTAGAACTTGGAAGAAAGAAAAAAAATCTTCATGCGAGGTGGGCCGGAGTTTTAAGAAGATTGAAAGTCTTATATTGGGAATATAAGTAATTTAATTGAGCCAACCGAGAATTGGCTCAAGCTTGGCTCGTTTACAAACCGAGCTCACTACAAACGGGCTTTTTACGATCAACGAGCCATTTGGTCAATAGTTACGAGTGAAAACGTTCACATGAGTGGAGAAGAATCAAGTTCTCCAGTGTGGTTAAAACATTTTTAGAGTCTTTGTTAGCTTTCAAAGCCATAGTGTGTCTAAGCATGTGGCTGGCTACTATAAGTTGCTTTTAAAAATACCAACCTAACAGTACGATATGTCAATATTCATATTTCTGACGATTGTTATGAAAACACATAAGCACCATAGGGAAAATTATATACGGTCACATTACATAACAGGACGACGGGGAGACTGAGAATTGACAATACCGCTTATTTTTTTAAGGAGCTCGGGTTTGTTGGCCCCTACAAGCCTATCAATTTGCTCTCCATCTCTAAGGAAGATGAACGTTGGAGTCGCTTTTATATCCCATTGTGTACTAAATTCCTGCATTCACACCAGGAATTTTTTTTTCCTATAAATCGAATTTTAACAAACTCCTATAAAGAAGAAAATCAATAAAATTTTTACAATTACACCAGTTGTAACAAAAGAAACAACATGAGTTTAAAATTAAAAAAAAAAAATGATTTGCAATGAGATGCTACCATACTTTCCTCATTTGGCCTAAATGGAACCATGGGTCGTAAAAGATGGCAATTATTCTTGGCAAGGTCATCCGGAAAAAATAAGTATAAAAAAGGTCATGTTGAGTTTGCATGCTGATGTATTGATTTTTTCTTGATTTATTATTTGGCATTTTATAAATAACACATCAGCATTTTGACCTACTTACTCAGCATCTTGACCTGAAAGCCAACATTTTTAAACAACAATAGCTACCAAATAATCAAGAAAATTGGTAATAGGTTCCAAAAGAGAGAAAGCTACTTCAATATTTAAAACCATCTTTTAGCGACCTTGAGGTACAAAATTTGTAATAGGTTCCAAAAGAGAGAAACGAGAAGGCGCATTGGTAAATTGGTATTCTATGTAATAAACCCTATGTCCCTAAAACATACAAAAATTCAGAAATAGGAACAATTTCGAATTTAAATTATTGACAATTTAGAAAAGAAACTGCAATAGTCAATGTACCTTTCCATGTAACGATTAGTTTTAAGAGTTTGAACATTCTTTGTTGAATTTTAAAACCGACATTCAAAATTCAAGGTATCGAGGACTAGAGAAGGGGGAAGTATAACTTACTGGCAACTCATCAACATCCACTGATAGAAACAAAAGAGAAGGGTAGTTCAGAGATAGCTCGATGTAGTATGGTGCAATCATTCTACATGGCCCACACCAGCCTGCACTGAAGTTGGCAATCACCTATAACCCAAACAAACAAACATAATGAATGTATAACAGCAGGCACTATGTTATAACTTCTAATATCAAAATGTGACAATCTAGCAATAAAGTTAAAAATGTAATTTATTTATACTATCAAAATGTGAGAGCAATAACTTACTATTTTGTGTTCCCTCTTTGCTTCTGACAGCTTTTGATCCCAAGCATCCTTAGTAGTGACAAGTGTCACATTACCTCCAGCAAACTCAGCCTGGTGATTGGACTCGTCATCGTCGTCGTCATGATGCTGCAAATATTAGTTGCATTAAACTACATGGTCAGTTAATATCACAAAGTAGATAAATTTAGACAGGTAGACTAACAGTCAAAGTTGATCACCTGCCTTGATTGACCATTTAGTTTAATGGTTTGATTCACAAATGAAATAGAATGAGATAGTTGAAATTTCTTTATGTTGTACATATAGCAGGGTTGCTTTTGGCAGATTTTGTATTCTGTTTGGACTTTGGAGCTTCTTTAAGTTGAAAACAAAGCTTTTTTTTTGGGTCAATATTTGTTTTCTTGAGCTACTCTAGTCGTACACAGAGCTTGTTTGATTGTACATAAAGGTTCTTTATATATTGCATCGTATGTAATTTTTTATCATCTAAAATTTTTTGTTGTTCAAGGATTAACAATGTAGAGTTCATTTATAAATATTATACGAATACATGGCATCTCGTGTACTGAAGCTCACACTTCACACCTTTCTAAGACCAAGATTGGACTATAAATCTATGTATACTTCATATTCATGAATAAATCGTACATTTGTTTCTACATCGAGCTTCTTTGACTGGACCTCAAGCGGTTGGGTTTTAGCTGAACCAGAAGAATACAAATAATTTTTGCTTCAGTTTAGGTTCTGAATTTCAGTCTGTTTACAAAAAAACAAAGCAGCATATGCTTTCCCTTAGCCACTCCATATCAAATAAAAGAAGTTTTTGAATCATACAAACAAGAGAATTAAAAGTTCTATTCTTATTATCTAAAACTTTATCTTGTTTTATACATTTTTTACTTATATGTACTATACCACAATGCATTTATTCTTTCTAAATGTTTAACATGGATATATGATAGGAGAAACAAACTGACAAGCCTTTTATGATGTCAGAAAAATTATATGAGGTGTCAGGTGGTTTAGGATTTTAATAACTGAATAAGGTCAGACGGTACATGTTTCCGTTAATAACTTTGTATAACAATTCCTGGAAGTGCATTCATCAATAAAATACAATTATTTGGCTAACTGCCTAACTGAACTGAAAACAGATTTACAGGTTAACTGGTTTCTCAGTTCAAGAAAAATGTAACCAATACAATTGATTACGACCTGAAACCAGATTTCAGTTTGGTTAACCAACCGTGAAAATCCATGCATATAATTAACCATACAACAGTTTTTGGCATAAAAAAGCGTGACGCGCACAAAAGCGATGAGGTTTAAAATTGAGGCGCAAAGCGCAAAAGCGGCAGGCTTTTCGTACCTGAAGCGCAAGGCAATTATATATATATTTTTATATATCCCATAGGTTTTTAGCTTCCCCTACCCAAAATATATCTATAAATAAGATTTTTATATGACTTAACCTACATGTACAAGCCAAAAAAAACCCAAGGTATAACAATTTGCTGCATAAAAACATCCAAGGTCCATGAGGCGCGCACCCCATGGCCCATGCCAGAAACGACCTAAACCTCCACTAATTGGAGTCTTAGTTCATAGATCAATGTCATGAGTGGTGCATTGGCTTGAAAAGCATCCGGGACCGAGATGCAAACAAACCTCTAATTTTGGGACAACGCTAATCCAATAATCCCCAAGTATTAATATTACATACATATATTGTATTATTTAGTAGCTATGTATGATTTTAAATTTGACATAAAAATTAGGAAATCGATACTGATTCTCGTTATCATATATGTACAGTAATATACAGTTGTAATTTATTTTTATGTGATTATGATTTGGTATGTACCAATTGGGAGAGGTGATCAATCTATCGAAAGTCAGTCAATTAATTCTACTTTTAGTTCGTCCTCTTATTCAATTATTTGAGCCAAATCTTATATAAAACTACAACAGTCTCTCACGCCCAAGCTAATGATTGTTGTTTATATATGTAAGTTTTTATTTGAAGGGCCCATTTTTATTAGTCGTACTTGGCATCCGAAATCTCGGGGATGGCCCTGCTTTTTTTTTTTGAACGGCAATCACTTTATATATATATATATATAAAGAGCAGCAAGAAGCTGGGAAAACAAAAAGAAAAAGAACACGAAACAGAAAATACAAAAACCCGAAACACCGGAGAAACCCGAGAGAGACCCCCCAAAACTACTCTAACCGACCAAGGAAAGTCGACCGAACCCCCACCTAAAACCTAGACATTTTAACACCTTTTCCCACTCGACATCTTCTCCCTTTGTACTTGCCATTCTCTTTTCCAACCACATCCATTGTCTTATTTCGAGGAAGACCATGGTTGGGAAGATTTTGAATTTCACTCGCTAAGCCAAGTGTCAAATCCAAAGGATCGAGTTTAGGTCGGACCTTCTTCCGGAACTTAGGCGCAAAAGACAAGCTAAACGGAAGTGGGGAATCGACCGCAGCAGAAACCTGTTGGCCATCCAATTTGCTACCTTGACACTTTGGTATTACATCAGATTGGGTAGGAGGTCCATCTGGTAATATTGATAGGGGCCCACCACAAGTACCATTCACCTTCTCATCAAGTTCTGTTTTATCTGCTTTTCCTGGAGTATGCCCCACCACCAACTCTGCCTCCATATTACCTCCTGAATTTACTCCATGCGTAGCAGAGCACGAGGACGTCTCTTGGTTGATCGCCTCGAGATCGTTCCCATTCTCACATGCGCGTCCTTGATTCTTCTGTCCCCTGACATCCCCATTGGGAACCTCACTCGACTCCGCGTGCAGCTTCCCGTTAGAACTTTTCTCCTCGGCTTCGATGACCGGATCTTTTTGAATTCTAAGACTGACCCCGGCAGTAACCACCGGAGTTTGTTCTGCCGCACAAGCCATCTCTGGTATACTACCTTTGGTTATATTTGAGGGAATAATGACAACATTCTCTGACGTATTCTGCGTAGGGGAGATATCCTTTGCATTTATGGGCTCCATGTTGTTGGTGGTATTGTTGGTCTCCCCACTGTCATGCACATTAGATTTAATAATGTTCATCCCATTACTATCTTCGTTTGTTCCAATAGAAGTGCACTCCACTACATTAATACATGTAAGTGGAGACTCCACCTCTTTATTTTTAAATCTGCTATATTCCATAGGGCTTTGGAACTCCCCAAAAGTGGGTGACTTTGCTTCCTCATTCTCACACCGCATGCATGACATTGTCCCCGCTGACATATGACCCTCTATCACTGACTTTTTCGGGCCCCGAGCACTATGAACCGGAGTTCTCACCATTCTCACCGACGACCTCATTCTGTCCGACCTATGCCGATCAAGGAACGAAGGTTCCCAATCGTTACTCAATTCCTGAACCCAAACTTTCACGGATTGGCATTGCCACCTTAGGGTAATTTCCCTATTAATTTTTACACCTGAGTTAACTATGATCGCCATCTTATCGACAGATAAATTTCCATCCCCTACGTCCGCTGTTGAACGACTCACCAATCTGCCGCATCTCTCCCCTATCCGATTAAACACTTGCCGATCCCACAGGTTTAACGGGACCCCAGTCACCTTAATCCACACCAATCGATCAAATACTGGAGTGTTTCCATCCCAAACGTACATACGAGAGAACCATGGTGACCAGAACTCAACTTCCTTCCTTAAGAATTCATCTGCCTCCTCTACAGAAGTAAACGTGAATAACGTCTTCAACCCACCTATGTACCGGACTTCAACTCCCGAAAGCCTGTAATCTTCAAATAAGTCATCTAAGTTCTCTAGCAGCGCCATTTCTTTAACTTCTCCAATCAACGATCTGAGCTCCAACTGAGTCTTAGTACTTGAGACTAAAGGCGGTAAATCAATAAGGAGGTCCGAGTTTCTTCCTTCGCTTCCATTATTCAGGACTTCCTTAAATGAGTTGATATCTTTTCTAACCCTCCCGATGAAGCTGATCTTGGTCTGTCACTATTGTCTAAATTAACAGCACCTCCCAGTTGAGAAAAGTCCGATTTCTCCTTACCATTCACCGGGATAGGTATCTTACTACCATCTCTATAGAACTTAGCAGTGTCAACGTTGATCACCGCCCCATCGATATCCACCCCTTTAAGTCTCACCAACCATTCTCCCACATCCTTAACTTCGGAGAAACGGATGAATCCAAATCTATTTCCGCCGCCGTCTTTCTTCGCCGGAACAAAGGCGTCTTCCAAATTGCTAAATTTTTCAAACGCTTTCCACAGCTTCATCCCCGAGCATCCCGCCGGTAAGTTCGAAACAAAGAACGTAACACATCTTCTCAGCCATTCTTCCCTCTTGACAAACTTATTCTCCTTCAATCTCGTCTTCTTGTTAACGACATCGTGCCAAAATCCTCCTTTGCCAGCCTTAATCCTCGCTTGTTCTTCTTCTTTCCTCTTCTTTATGTCTTGCAGATATAGATCATAGAAATTAACTACGAAGTGGAAATCCCTAAGAGTTGAAGTCACCCATCATTAAATGTAGGATTGACATAAGTATATATAGAACAGTACTATCTCTTGAGAAATACCTGAAAGTCTAAACAAAGAATTGCAGCAGGAAGATAGGGGAGTGAAAGGTTTGAACTAGGTTATTAATAGACGAAATAATCGACCTCAATAAACACCATTGCAGAAATTAAGAAATTTTGTTTGGAGAAAATAACCTAAATCCTGCTCCGTGGACTTGTTATAAAGGTACATAAAATCCACTGAGTCGGTTGGCCTCTAGTGAGGGGCCTTTTGTTCAAAGTCTAACCGAGTCGAGCCTCAAACCGACCAAATTACTTAAAAGTTAAAGAGACCAAATTAATATAGATATAGTTAGATAAATGTATAGATTTTGTTTAAGAAATGGGGCCGTACAAAGGGGGAGAAGCGAGCAAAAAAAAGGTGAAGCTGCCGAAGCTTGTGTTTAAATCTTGCATATAATAATAAAAAATACACATATGTAAAACGGGAAAAAATAACTGTGGGCCCCTCAAAATTTTGGGCCCTTTGCGGTTGCACAACGTCACACCCTATGGGACGGCCCTGTCTATCAGACTTGTAAGATTTCTATGCTTATTTACCAAATTTGTCGCGTACAGCTTCTCAGAAACCTATGAAAAAACACCTTCATAACATTGCTGGAGAATGCAATTCACTGGATGGTGAGGATAGCTTAGCAACCTCATCCAACTCAGCAGACAGCACCTCAAAGTGGAGCACAGGTTATGATACAAGGTCTGACATCCATGATCTATGGGACTCAAACTAACATCCACATGACGGCACGGTTGATTAGATGAGATGCGAGAGCATGCACATATTAAGGATTAATCAACATTTGAGTCCATAAAAACCATATGCTGGGATACAAGAAAAAAACTAATCTAATATTCTAATTTGAATTGATCTCAAGCAATGAAATCTCTCCTTTTAGAACCAAACTCCTCCACAACACCTCCATGAGTCTTAACTCGGTGTCTTTTATTTTTTTTTTTATCTACACAGGTGAGCCTTCAATTCCGATTATCCATGTATTCCCACAACGTCAGTATGTCAGAATACTTAACCAAATTAGTTCCTCTGTAGCTATGAATCCAACATACTAAAAATGGCAACAGACTAACATAATAAAATGGAATCATTTGTACTAGTAACCCAACAAAAACTGACCTTAGAGAAGCATATTCCCATCCTGATATTTAAACCTTCTAGTGCACTCTACTCCGCTAAACCACCAACAAAATTCAACATAACAAGTTAGAACATCCTCACTCACATAAAACCCTCAAAGAACAACATTATCCAAAAAAAATAATAATAAATAAGTTGAAGCACAAGAAAAGTGTGACCAACAAAAACTCAATCATTTGGGGGTTTTAATCCTAACTTAAAAATATAAGATAAGAATAAATCACAAAGATCTTATGTTGAGATCACCAAAGCTTTCGATTTTATGATAATTCTTGTCACAAAACCATAATAAAGCATGAAACTGAAGTAGCAATAGCGTGTAAACTCAATTTAGTCATAAGCAAGATGCTGATTAGGGTTCTTAGCTAAAAATTTACTAAAAGAAATATAATAATTGATAGAGTAAAAAAAAAACCTGAAAAGTTAGGATTGAAGAGTTGAAGTTGGCTTGTTTGTTCAGCAAACAACTGAATTTACGATTGATGATAAACTTGCAGTTGCAGAGGGACACCAGATGATATCATTACGGACAGCCTCACCAATTAATTACCATTTTCTATTTTATTTTATTAAAATAAAAAGATACTTTATTTCTTAAAATAACGAAAAGTAGATACTTTACTACCTATTTTTCCGTGCAAATCTTTTACTTCAATATCAATCAATACACATTTTCTAAAAAGTTTTTTTTGATTGGCAAATTTCTACTTCTTATGAGACTTGAACCCATGACCTCTCCTTTAGGTGTTCTTAAAAGCTTTGCTTCTACCATTGGGCCACCAACCCCAATGGCACATTTTCTAAAAAGTTATATGTCTTTTTTTAAGTAAACTCTAGGGTATTGTTTGGCATGTAGAATAAGATTAGCATGATGATTGAATGACAAAAAAATTGGTTGGTCAATGTAATGAACTAGTATTTTATGCGTGTCGCGCGTTGCGGCGACAAACTGGTGCTTGCAAGAGTCTGTTATATGCGTGACATGCGAATATACCATCATTGTACAAAGAATAACACTACAGCATACGGAATTTGAACATACCCAAAGCGCATTACAATGCATCCTAAATGGTAGAATCTTGCGATTTTCGTAGGTAAATTGTGTCTGGGTTGAGTCCGGCCCATACCGATTTCATCTCTCGGCCCCTTCTGAGCGAAAAAATTGACTCCGATCCCCACTAATTCGAGAACAAAACTTCGCTACCAATCACAGCCAAAAAAACATTTAGCTATTTGAAGACTACCGTATAAATTAGGTGATAACAAAGACGTTTATTAATTATTTTACTAAAGAAAATAGGCAAGGTATTACTAAGTAAAATAACGTTTTAATCAAAAGAAAGAAGCTGCCCAAAAAAAAAATAAGCAAGGTATTATTACTAAGTAAAATAATGTTTTAGTCAAACAAAGAAACCGGCTAAAAAAAGGTAAAAAAACCACCCAAAAATAATGAAGCACTGTAGCGTGAAATGACATGTAGCTAAAGGAATGGTGTCTCACACGAAATTTTAGTAAATGTATCTATATATAATTTTTTTTAAGAGCAAACGGCTATATATATATATATATATATATATATATATAGGGATCGGTTCAAATACAAAGTCTAAAATCATGCGAAGGATGCGAAGGCTTCTACCCGCGTTTTATTGAAGGGTACTATCGTCATTTCACTTGAGATTTTAAACCCATATCTTTTATAAAAGGATCAGAGATTCAAATTCTTATTTAGTCGGTATTAGATTTTGAAATCAGTATAAATATTGATCATAATTCATACGATCAATCATAATTCAGTTCATTCAATCATAAATCAGTTCATTCTCTTTCGATTATATCTCCAAACGATTTTCCTTTATTCATTCATCAAAGATGGCTAATAACGATTGTCCAGGTATGATTTTTGAGCTATCTGTTACGTAATGTTTTTCGATCGATTTCTTTTAAAGATTTCATTTCTGTTATTAGAATTAGAATGAAATTCAGCCTATTATATTGATTGTTCGTTTGTTTTTCTATTTATGAAAGCATTACGTTATTTTTTTCTTTGTTTTGTTATTAAATTCATCTTTTTTATTGATTTCTTGGATTCATGATAGTATTTACGTTGTTTTTTTTTGTGTTTTTGTTTGTTTCATATCACAATGTCACAATTTACGTGTTATTAAATTCATCTTTTTTTGTTTCTTATCTTACTGTGTTTTTCAATATTTATTACGTGATTTACAGGTTGTGAATTAATGTTTAACATGATTTATGCTGATTAGGCCAATATTATTACGTTTTTTTGTTTCTTTATTATAGTTATTCTTATTAGTTCAATAAGTTACTATAATTTCATTACGTTATTATATTTATTCTTATTAGGCATTATATTACTGTGTTTTCAGTGTTTATTACGTGATTTTTAGTGTTTTTCATTACGTAATTTCATTACGTTATTATATTTATGCTTATTAAGCCATTATGTTACTGTATTTTTTAATAGTTATTACGTGATTTGCAGGTTTTATTTTCAATGACATAGCTGAAAGTAGTTCTACTCAGGCTGTTTCAACAATTTATAAGCCACAAGTTGCAGCTTCTATGACACCATCAGATGATATGGTATTTCCATCTATTGATCATGCGTATGAGTTTTATGTAACATATGCAAAAAAATGCTGGATTTAGTGTTCGAAAAGGAGGTCATTACAAACATGGTGAGATTCTTAAGTTGAAGTACTTTGTTTGTTCAAAGGAAGGATTCAAAACTTGTAAAGCGTTTGATAGTCTTGAAAAGGGTAAAAGTAGGAATAAGCCGTCGCAGAGAACAGGTTGTAATGCTTATATAGCTTTTTCGTCAGAGGATGGACAGAATTTTAAAGTTTTCAGATTTGTTGAGGAGCATAACCATTACTTGGTTTCTCCAGAAGATATGCAATTTCTTCCATCATCACGTAATTTGACATATCAACAAATGCAAGTGTTATGCAATATGTCCAAAGTAAACATGGGTCCTGTTAAGGCTTTTAATCTAATGAGGACGATTTATGGTGGTTTTGAACAAGTTGGTGCTACTGCTGCAGATTTCAAAAATTTTAAAAGGGATTTGAACTTATATATTGGCGAGTATGATGCTGATATGGTAGTTAATATGCTGCAGAAGAAGAAAGAGTTTCTTCCTGATTTTTATTTTGAGTATAGTCATGACACTAAACGACAGTTGACTGGTTTATTTTGGGCTGATGAGCATGCAAGAAGAAGTTATAAAGTTTTTGGTGATGTTGTTTCATTCGATGCTACTTTCAATTCTAACAAGTAAGTTTATTACGTAATTATTTTATTCATTTTACGTAATTATTTCAGTTTAATTAATTTATTTTTTATTTGCTTTTTTAGATACAAGATGGTATTTGTTCCATTTACCGGTATCGATAATCACTGCAACAATATAACTCTTGGTGCTGGATTGCTGAGTTCAGAGACAATTGAATCTTACTCATGGCTGTTAACTT
This sequence comes from Ambrosia artemisiifolia, assembly GCA_032199755.1. Lineage (NCBI taxonomy): Eukaryota > Viridiplantae > Streptophyta > Magnoliopsida > Asterales > Asteraceae > Ambrosia > Ambrosia artemisiifolia. The sequence continues at coordinate 34,786,072 of CM063513.1, forward strand.
GTTTCAAGAAGTGTTTTGGTAAAAAACCGCTTGTTGTAGTTACCGATCAAGATCCTGCTATAAAACAAGCCGTTGCATCAGTTTTACCTAATAGTAGGCATAGATTGTGCATGTGGCACATCATGAAAAAGGTTGCTGATAAGGTATGTCATTTTTGCTATGATTTTTGATTTTTTGTATGTTACGTAATTTTCAAGGCTTTATTACGTGATTATTTTTATGCTATGATTTTTGATTTGTGTATGTTACATGATTTCAAGTCTTTTTGTTATGTGATTTATAACAATATGTGTTTTGTTTTTTTATAGGTTGGTACTGCATTATGCAACAATGATGATTTTAAACAGCGTATCTGCGACATTGTTTGGACAGATTCTATTTCCCCATAGAGTTTGAGAAGGGATGGGAGCAACTTGTTTTTGATTTTAATCTGTTTTATCATGACTAGTTGTGTGACATTTATTCAAATAGAGCAATGTGGATTCCTGCTTTTTATCGCGATGAGGCAATGTCAGGTCTTATGCGTACTACTTCAAGATCTGAATGTGAAAATCATTTCTTTGGTCAAGTTTCCAATGCTCAATTAACGCTTCTTGAGTTTATTAGTCATTTTGATACTGCCATGGAATCCCAAAGGTATACTCATAGGAAAAATGATCATGAGACGAGGTATAAAACACCGGATTTTTGGACTGGTTATCCTATTGAGGTGCAAGCTGCGAAAATATATACAAGAAGTATTTTCTTTGATGTCCAAGAAGAAATTTACGGAGCTGTGCATAAATGCATAAATGTCTTTCTTTCATATGAAGGAGATATAGGGACGTTTCGAATAAAAGATCGTTCTGCGTTTGGTGCCGGTTTGATAGAGGTATTTTTTATGTTACGTAATTTTTTACATATCATTGTAACAGACATTACGTAATTATGTGTTTCATTAGTTTTCACATTTCATATACCTCATTACGTGGTTATTTGTTTTCATTACGTAATTTATTTTTTATGGAGATCTTTTTTGTATTGCAGGTTAAATTTAACCTTGAAGATTTGACAATTTTATGTCCTTGCAAGCGTTTTGAGCGATATGGGTTATTGTGTTGACATGCTTTTTCAGTTTTAAGGTTGTGTGGTATAAATGAAATTCCTAGCAGATACATTCTTGATCGCTGGAGGAGTGATGTTATTTGCAATAGTCCCTCTCGGTCGAGCTTGTCGTTGGTGATGCATAATGATGAAAATGGAGATCATCAAAGTGTCAATGATGTTGTTCGTGATATAATGCAGTCGAGTGAGTATATAGTTAATAAGTTGATTACTGATTTTGAAAAGTTGAAGTTGTTTAGAGACGAGCTAAAAGCGATGAAAGAGAAGACAGATGAAGCTGGTATTCAGAGGATATCAGCCAAGAAGAAAGAAATTATTCAAGCTATTATTGGGGCTCCACATCAAACTAAGGCTGCTGTTCGTGTCCCTCATGGTATTAGGAATAAGGGTTGTGGGTCACGCAAAAGGTTTAAATCAAAACGTGAACAAGCGATTAGTCGTGCAAGGAAGAGATCAAGAAATTGCAAAGTATGTGGGGGTAGTGGTCATGATAGGCGTACCTGTGATGTTCTTAAAGGGACTGTAACAGCCAACAACAAAGGGAAAGGACCCGTCAATGAAGCAGATGCGGAAAATAGTTCAGATTCGGATTATGAAGCTGGCGATGATTGATTATGTTTTTTTGTTAAATTTGACATTGAAACATTTCATTACGTGATTTTTTTTACACAGATGGGTTTTTGCATTTCATTACGTAATTGTGTTCACTTGTTACGTAATTGTATCATAGCATAATCATTCACATATAACCATTACTTCACATTTTTTTGACATGTTACGTAATTTTATGTTAGCTAACCATTATCAGTTTCATACATGATTAACATATAATCAGAACATACATAATCATTCATACCATCATTCATATAATGTAGTAACTGATAAGCAAAATGTTAAATTGTATCATACCATACAAAAACCAAATGTTAAATTGTATCATGACATTACGACACTGGACACTAAAACTTGTCAAACATGATCATTTTGTCTTTTCACAAGAGTTTGGAACAGGTTCTGCTTGTACTTCGCTTTTTCACTGTATTCCTTTTGATGAAATTCCCTAGCCAGACGATCAATTAAATCTTTATTTTTGTTGGCATCGGAGAGTAGGATTTTTGCTAGATATTTGTAGCGAAGGTCATCAATCTGCATTTGTTGACCTGGACCCTCTTTTTGAAATTCACTGACCCATTTTTTCTTATACGTGCTCATGAAAGTCTCCATGTGCCTCATTGTGAACACCCCACAATCGATTTTGTTTTTTGCTGTTCTCCATTCCATTTGAACCCTTACTGGGTTTTTGCTAACCATTTTCGAAGTCATAGGGTGTCCATTAACCATCATGTAGTTGCACAGAGCTTCTTTCTGCATACATTACGTAATTTACCATAAGCATTACGTAATTACTTAACATCGAAATAATATTAAGTAAAAATATTTTTTTTACCAATGGCAGTATGATGTTGTCGTATTTGCTATTAGCTCCAAGCTTGCTGTTGTCCAATATTTCTATCTTCGGTATCTTCATGTTGAAACATATTACATATATGTGGTCCGAAGATACGATGGGCATGAACAACAAATCCACCTCATTGAGTGATTTTATTTCATTTTTGTTAAGTGCAATATTTAAGTTCTCCGTCATGGTGTCCATTCGTTTTAAATCATCATATTCAGGCTTGAAGTACTCAATCGGCTGCAAATTGAGCATTCATTACGTAATTTAGCATAACCATTACGTGATTATAATTTATGTATTACTCGAAAAAGCTAAGGAGCATACCACAATATTTGTTTGAACAAACAACCTAAATGGTGAACCTGGAGCTTTTTTCTTCTCATCGTGGTTCAGCACATGCGTCCATGCATCCAAAACATTAGATGATATTGTTATTCCAGGGTATAAGCATTCAAATACTACTTTGAAGTATGGAGTTCCATCTTCTGGCTCGAATACAATATCACTGCGGAAGATAAGTTTTTAATACACATTATGTAATTTTTTGTAACAAACTATGTACTGAAAATATTCATTACGTAATTATTCTAACAACAAATTAATTAATATAAGATTTTCTTACTGTGTTTCCTCTGTTGCTGCAAATACATACTGTGCAACTATGTTTTCATCCTCAGTGATCTTGTTTTTCATTACCACCTGGCGTTGAATGTAAGGAGACTTCAGAGGTTCAGCCAACATCCTTCCTCTTTTTGCACGTTCAACTTGTTTCTCGATTATGGGTGACTCCAGTGACTGAGTAAACACTAGTCTTCCTACTGTTTTTGGTGTTTCGACATCATCTTGAGAGGTTTGTAGGAATGGTAGATCTGGAATTGCATCTGTAGGTGCATCATCTTGGGAGAGATGTAGATCGAAACTTGGTCCTTCATAGCTTTCATTCGGTATTTCTTCTACTTTGTCTGCCTCCAATGTTCCTTTCTTTGATGAACCGGTCTCGATTTCTTTTCCTTTCCTAGATTTTTCTTCAAACTCATTCAATTCTTTCAAGAATTGCGAACTGGCAGCTTCGGATGATGTTTGTGTGGCTGAAGTTTGCAAAGCTGAATTCTTTTCTTCTTTTTCTGCCTCTGATGTTCCTTTTTTTGATGCATCATCTTTCTCGATTTCTTTTCCTTTTTTAGATTTTTCTTCAAGCTCATTCAAGTCTTTTAAGAATTGCGAACTCACAGCTTCGGATGAGGTTTGTGTTGTTGAAGTTTGCAAAGCTGCATTCTTTTCTTCTTTTTCGACTACATTGATCATTTCAGCAACCATAGTTGTGCTGTCACTCTCTAGGGCATCATTTCCTGATTTTAGTAAACAATTCATATAAGTTTCATTGGTTATTAACATTTTTATAGATATACCTTACGTGATTTTTTTACCTTTCTCAACAGGTGGTTCATTTTTTTCTTCATTTGTTGTTGCATCTTTCAAAGCATCCATTATGTCTTTGCTGAACTTTTCTCTCGTGGGTTGTTTATCAGACATCTCATTACCTGATTTCAATTAAATGTATATATAGATCAATATAAGTTTCAATTAATTGGATAAATAAGCATTCTTTGTAACTATGCATTACGTTATTTTTACCTTCTTTCACAGCTTCTATCTTATTTGTTTCTTCAAATTGTTCAGTTGCGGCAATTATTGCATTTAGCATTCCTGTGCTAACACTCTGTGAAGTTGTTGCCTTTTCATTCAAATATTCTTTTTCACCTGTAATTACGTATTCTGATCATTAATAAGTTTTGACAAATATTGTGTTACGTGATTTATTTACCTTCTAGTGTTTCAGCTGCAATCACTATTGCATCTAGCATCCCTGTGCTAACACTTTGTGATGTGGCTTGCTTTTGTTTCTGGTTTTCATTTTCACCTGCAACTACTAATATACTTTTTGATATCCATTACGTAATTTTTAACTAACTTCTTTATCATTTAAATATACATTACGTAATTTTTACCTTCTATGTTTTCTTCATTACTTGATTTGTAACTTGATACCCATGATTTCCATTTTCTTTGCTTCTCACGTATAAGGCTGCTGTCTAAAAAATTTGAAGTGGCTTCTTCGAAAATTTCATCTATTTCAGCAACATATGTTTCAAACTTCTCCATTTTGTTTTCTATCTTTGAAAGCCATTCCTGCAAACAACATGTGAATAAATTACATGATTTTTTATATTATAATAAATTACAGTTACTTACATTCTCATCAACTGGGTAAGGACTTTTGTCTTTCTTCTTTGCCATTGTCTTTTTCCTTGTCGACCCTCTTATGCTCTCATCTGTTGACTTTTGAGTTGCAACTTTTTGTATCTTTGGTGTTGTTGTTGCCTCATCTATGGTAATCTTTTGATTATTGTTTTCATCATTTGCATCACCAGCTTGCAAACATTACGTGATTTTTTAAAATCCTATATACATATGCATGTTACGTAATTTTATACAGTTATTGCACTTACATTAGGAACTTCTGGAGTGTTGTAATTTTCCAAGAATTCATCAATGTCAGATCGTGATTTTGTTGTTTCATAGACATTGTTGAATTCTTCTAAATTTATCAGGATTTGTTGCTCAACAATCATTTCCGGTTCATCATGCTGAATGAATGCATCTTCATTTCCAGCTTCTTTCTTACCATCTTCTTCCATGTTTTCTGCATCATCTTCATCATCTCCAGCAGCTTCATTTCCACCATCATCTTCATCATCTCCAGCAGCTTGATTTCCACCATCAACTTCTTCATTCTCATCATCATTTCCTTCTTCATTCTCACTATCTTCTTCGTCAGTTGAATATGGCCCATTGTCATACAAATGTTGATCAATGTCCATCAAATTCTCGGTGCTAATGTAGTTAAGTGCTGGTGTTTGTGCTGTCTCAGGAGCATGAGATAACCTTTGTTCATGTGTATAAAGTAGCTGTAATGTGAATAAAGTTAACATTTGTTCATTACGTAATTAGCAAGAACACATTACGTAATTTATGAGTAAAAAAAATACCGCAAGAAAAGCCAAAGGTCCATTATATGGTTCTGTTCCATTCCAACTTGCCTTCGTTCTTTTGAGACAAAAAATTAAGTACTCACACCAATTCAATTTTTTGATTGATTTGTCATCTACCACTGCTTTCAAGAACATTTGATTCACTGTTGAACTCTTTGTTACTTGCCCAAATATAGAGTTGTAAAGTACAAGGAAGTTCAACTTGAAAATCCAGTCTCCGCTTTTGCTTTCAACTATTTTATTCTTCACATCTGTGAGTAAAATCTTGTTATGTTCAAACTGGGACTTCCATACAGTAAGTGTGTTAGATGAACCCTTCCTTGGTTTGTTCTTTTCATTTACTGTCTGGTTACCCATTGGGACACCAAGGATTTGTTGTACTTAAGAGGCTGTTACTTGAATGATGTGGTGTCCTATTTGCAACTCATCTCGTCTATCATCATAATTAACCAATAACCATCTCCCTAATTTTGTTGGCACTGTTTTAACGTTAATTGATGTAAAAGCTTCAAATCCCATTTGTTTAAGTGCTTTTTTCTGTGCACTTGATAAGCTTGCCATCGCCTCAGTCATGTTATTAACAGTGTTCCTGACCTGTAGTTTTATATTTGAGTATAGAACAAACTGTTTTCTTGGTGGTGAATTTTGTGGGTGTTCTGGCGCATCAACAAAATCGTCGTCAACAACTGCGTCAACAACTGCAGGCTTTTCTTGATAGTTCACTGCGTTATTATCAAAAGTTATAATTACGTAACAATGACATAATCATTTATAATTACGTAATAATGACAGAATAACTAGATTTCCCATTACCAAAATAACGTAACAAACACATAATGATCATATTCTATAGCCAGAATCATTACAAATCATTACCAAAATAACGTAACAAAGACATAATCATTTATAGTTCTATTTATAAAATTACGTAACACAAACATACTATTTGCATTACTAAAATAACATAATCACTACTAATTTTCATTTACCAAAATTGCGTAATAATGACAGATAACTAGATTTCCCATTACCAAAATAACGTAACAAACACATAATCATCATATTCTATAGCCAGAATCATTACAAATTTCATTACCAAAATAACGTAACAAAGACATAATCATTTATAGTTCTATTAATAAAATTACGTAACACAGACATACTATTTGCATTACTAAAATAACATAATCACTACTAATTTTCATTACCAAAATTGCGTAATAATGACAAAATCGTAATGTACCAAACAAAAATACGTAATATTTGTACCAAATAACTTAATGTAAAGTAATGTACCATTTTTGTTTGTGTTTGCTGGCCTGTCATGGTTTGCTTTACTTCTTCTCTCTGATTTGTCAGTTTTATCGGTCGTTTTCGGAATTTTGCTAGGGCCTGATAATTACAAATACGTATTTTAGTAAAATTTCACAAAGAATTAACAATACTAATTCACGTAATACTTATTTACCTTCATCAATGTCGTTCTTTTCAGTCTCATACTCTGTTCCTCTCTTTCTTCCTGTAACATGCATAATGTAAGTTTATTATATAGTTTTCAATGTAAAATTTGGTAGAGAATAACGTAATGTACTTACTTTCGTATACTTTTGAGTATTTCATGGTTAATCTTTCGTAGAAATGGAGTTTATTGATGATTTTAAGTAGGGTTTTCAGAGTTTATTGTGTAATTTTGGGGAGAAATTATGTGATTAATGAGAGAAGGAACGGTCTCTTATAATTTGATTGTAGAAAAATTGACGATAATACCCTCATTAACTGTCTAATCTCTCACTTATTTACGAAACTGCCACCGCGTAACTTTTTAATTAATGACGTAAGATTGTAGGTTGATCGACGGTTGGGATTCCTTCGCAGCCTTCGCACGTTTCTTTTACTTTATATATATATATATATATATATATATATATATATATATATATATATAGGGGAGGGATAATTTGAAAACCCTCCCCACTTGAGAAAACCCATTAAACCCCAATCATAACCATTCATTACATATGATCCATGGTCAAGATTAATTCTGGATTTTGATCAAAAGTAAAGATATATATTTACACACAAAAGGGTAATTTTGTCCATATCAAACATATACTCTCTCCTCTTTGCTCTCTCCTCACTCCTCTCATTAACATAGATTTATTCATATTTTCTCTTAAAAAGTTATTCTTGCTTTGTTTATCATGTTTCAGCTTTATATACATATGTTTTTTTGTAAACATATTCAAAAGAAACAAATGTTCGTGTATCAAGTGACAGATGTAACATATAATAAATTGTAACCATCCAAACAAAAACATATGATAAATTGTAACCAAACAACAAAAACATATGAAGAATTATACCCCAACAACAAAAAACATATGTTTTTAAATAAAAAAACAAATATTTTTTAATTACAAACCAACAAAATTGTTGTTCAAACCTAACAAACAACACAAACACAAACAATAACAGCAAAGAAGATCAAGGAAACTCTATTTCAAAAAAACACAAAAAGTTTCCAACACCCATTTAAAAAAAGCTTAAAAAACCAACCTCACTTTGTTGTCACAACCAAACAAAGCTAGATAGGAAAACGACACTTTGGATTTTTAATTATAATAATAATGGAATATCAACTTCAAAGCAAAATCATCGACGATGAACAATAATATTTCCAATTAAAAAAATCAACTTCATCGAAAACAGAGATCTAACTTCATTGATGGGTCTCCTTTTTTCTTTATTCATCTGGTTTGTCTCTAAGAATATTAAGGTTTTGTTTTTATGGCAACTGCACTTTTAGAGAAAGAAAAGAGAGGGGGTTTCAGATGAGGCGTCACCAGGAAGGTGGCTGTATGCGGAGGTGTGTGTGATGACGCCGGTGATTGACGGTGGTCGGGGTTCGATTCAAGATCTTAATAGAGAGAGATGGTGGTGGTAGTTGGTTTGAAGGTATTGTTGATTCAATCTTAGAGAGATGAGAAAAGAGAAGATGAAAGTCACATTAAAAGAGGAGAAATCTGAAAACAATCAGACGAGAGAGAAAAAGAGCATGGTTAAAATTACAAAACTAACCTTTATTGTTTTGACAAAAAGATAGACGTGGCAACATCTAGACCATGGAAATGAGTTTTCAGGGTTTCATCAAGTGGAGTGGGTTTGCAATTTAGAATGTCGAGTTTCTGTACAAATTGTGTTTTTTGTGAGAAGTGTAAGAAGTGTTTTAGACCATTAGATCTAGAGATGGATGGTTGAGATTGAGTAGTGGCAAAATTGTAATAAGTGTTATAAACTTAATTAAAAGATTTGACCTGATATGGGTATATTAGTCTTTTTGTTTGTTTTTAAAATAGAAATAATCAATTCTTTCATTAAATCTCTCCATCTACTCCCATTTTTTTAGGGGTGTTTCATAAATACATATATATATCTCTCTCTTCCAAGATGCAGATCGAAGAACATCTAACTCTCTCTCCCTCTATTTCTCTTCCAATATGAAGATGAATAACAAAAATTAACCATAATCTTCCAAAAAAACATCTCGCTCTCTCTCTTCCAACTTACAATCTATAATTTTGGTGATTATTTTAAAGTCACGTGTCTTCCTAAAAAAATTGGTTATCCTCTCTTACATGATCACATCTCTCATTTGTGATTATTTTAAAATCACGTTTCCAGTTCAAGTGTTATTTTTCAACCCAATTCAAGTATTTTTTTTCGATCCAATTGTAAATTATATATGTATCCTTTTTTTTTTAATTTGATACATAAAAGTTTGATAGTTTTTTTGAGATCATGTAGCAATATATGCTTTAATGGTTGGGATTTTATCATTTTCGATATTGTGTGTTTTACTGTGTTTGTGATAATGTGTTTTATGTTCAAAGGCTTTTAAAGGTCACAGATCGGTTATATTGTGTTTTATACCTCTTTGGGTTTTGATGGGTATAACATGCCCATGATATGGTGTTTTACTCTAAATCTATTATGTTTTATGTTGTTTTGTTATTTCAGCAGCAAAGGACATTGTAGTACGCATGTTTCAACATAAAACACTATACGCATATGAATAAAACACTATATGTGCCTGCTCTCCTTATGTAACAAAACACCAAAAGCATGCAATATTCGAACCTCATATTGTGTTATAACAACATAAACTACACTAAAAACACAAAAGACTCTTTTATCACGTTGGAACATAAAAACACCCTAACGATTAAAACACCAAAAATACGATTTTTTGTAAAATCGTATATACTTCAGATTGTGTATGTATTTTCAATTCAATATAATATGGATCACATGAATCTGATTTTAATTATGTTGAAATAAAAATCCTTGAAAAATCTCATTTCAATTAAATACATGCTTACTTCCTATTTTTAAGATTGATAAAAGTACCTTATTACCCTTAATCACTAATTTTAATGCTTGCCACATGTCACCCTGTTGGGACAAAGAGGATTGAAGAAACCACCTTTTGATAACCTTAGTCCAAATCATATTCTGCTTAAGTATAGAAGAAACTGCTGAAGAAGAAAACAGAAATACTGAAGAATAGAAGAGCAAAGTACTGAAGAAGAACTGATCAGTAGTTCTGAGGTCTAACCAGACACTTCACTTCAGAACTACTAAAGACAAAACTACTCATCAGTAGTTTGTCTTTTGATCAGTAGTTTGTTGATCTTATCTTCATAACCGACCCTGACTTCAGTAGTTTAGTATTATATTGTTTTGTTAAAGTCTTGGATCAAGTTTCGATGTAAAGCTTGTTGTAAACATTATCCTTAATATAATATCTTAGCTAAATATCTTAGATTACTTAGTGCAACAGTCTTTGTATCTTTGTCTATAAATAGATGAGCCTGTTCATCTATTTTAGAATATATGTGATTTACTTTGAATTAATTGAAAAACCTTTGAGGCTTTTAAACTTATTATCCATTTCACATCTGAGAATCATAACTTGTATTTATTGCTTTATACTTCAACTGCTTATTGATTCTCATAAACTGCTCAGTCAAGGGGGAGTAATAACTCCTGTTAAAAGTGATATATTAACCTTAGAACATTTACTATTTCGCTGTGCAATAACTTTGATATAAACTGCAAACACATAAGTGTTCTAAACTGATTAAAAGAGGCCACTGATCCAACACACCCCCACATTGGTTCTCACACTTCTCACAAAAAATTGGATTTGTACAGGAACCTAAATATATATATATATATATATATATATATATATATATATATATATATATATAGGGTAAGTATCCTATAGAAACCTTGTTGAGTTGTGCAAACTCTAGAAACTCATCCAATGGTTATCATGCTTCCACATCTCCATTCTCATCCTTTAGCAAAAGGGTAAGATGGTATTTTCAACCCCTCTCATTTGTCTGACCACCTTTAAATAAACATCAAACTCTATCTCACACACACTCATGTCTCTCTCTCTATCACACTTTTATCTCTCACACACACTCCTCTTTATCTCTCTATTATGTTTAGATTATGTGGGTTAGATCTGCAAACACAATAATGTTTCATCTTATTGTGGGTTAGATCTACAAACACAATAATGTTCAGTGTCCTATGGAACCCTTGTTTGGTGGTTTCGAGGTGGTGGTTCGACGAAGACCACAGACGACAGATCCGGGTAACAAGATTTGGGTCGTGGATCCGGGGTAACAAGATCTGGACGGGTAACAAGGTCATGGATCCGGGTAACAGTTTATAAAATCTTGAATATTGATTGTTTGTGTGATTATGTTTAAAATGTTGTGCAGTATGCGGATCTGAGCAACAAGCTCGTGAACAGTAAAAAGCAAGGTATCAAGTAACGTTTTTCTTTTCAAATAAGTAGTTAGTTGTTTAGATCGTTGGTTTTATGGAGCGTTTTTTGTATAGATCTATGGAAACCAATCATATTCTATATTATTATTATTATTTATTATTTTGAAATTGTTTCATGCAGCCATGGTGAGCAGACGATAGATCAGTGACGAAACCTACTGAAACAATGAGTTGGACAATGGCAAAGGCTGAAACAATCATATTATTATTATAGCTTTATCCAACTCCTTTCGCCTTGGTTGTTTCAACTCTACAAAATTGTAAGGGGGGTGTGGAACCCACGTGAAAGTGAAATCTCGCATCATTTTCTAGTTTACCTGCATTTTTCTTTATTCTCGTGAGATTTTGTTTATGAAATATTGTCCAAAATATGACTTCCATTGTTTTATCATCATTTACATGTGTTAGTTTTGCGTTGTTCATTGATTTTTTTTAACGGCAAGGTTTTTTTTTTTGAACGGCAACGGCAAGGTTTGATGTTTAATTTGAGGTGGTTCGTTTGAAGAATAAAACAGGGGAGGTACGAGGTAGAGTTTGAGACGAGCTTACAGGTCTATAGCATCATTTTTTTTTGGGTATGAATGTTTAGGTTTTATTTTTGTTGAAGTTTGAAATTGTTGGATTTGTTTGTATATGTCAAAAGTTTTGAATTTTTTTGGTATGAATGTAACGTATAGTGTGTTTGTGAATTTTTACATGTTTATGAAATAAAATTCCAAATCATTTTTACTGGTTTAAATAGTTACATAAGCACCATTAACTACGATACATATGTAAATATGTAAAATTGTTCTTTTTATAGTGTAGCCGGTTTTAAAATGTAATAATGTAAATACATACAAATGACACATGTAACAATGTAAATACATAAAATGTAACAATGTAACAGCGTAACACATAAGTTGTTACAGATAAATCTGACTTATTGTTACCTATTAAAATGTTAAAAAAATTGAAAAATGTAAAAGCAAGGAAAAAAGACAAGAGAGGAGAGAGAGTCAGGAGAGAGAAGAGAGATGAGAGAGAGTCAGGAGAGAGAAGAGAGGTGAGAGAGATTTAGGAGAGAGAAGGGAGATGGACAAAATGCAATTTTCCAAAAATACCCTTTTGCTTCAAACAAATAAAAAGGACAACTCTTTTAATAATATAATATTAGTTGATCAATCTCATCCATTGATATTGGTTGATCAATGGTCACCATTAGGTTTCTAGAGTTGCACAACTCATAAGGGTTTTTATTTTAGCCAAACCCTATATATATATATATATATATATATATATATATATATATATATATATATATATATATATATATATATATAAAGGCTCAGCAAGGAGCTGACACGAAAAACCCCAATGCACGCAAAAGCGGCACCCAAAACAAACAAGAAAACATAATTACAACATAACAGAATTATCAAAATTGAGCCACTCATTCCAAATAGGCATAGGGATCTTCGAGCGATTTGAAATCCAAGTGTAGGAGTCCTCCTTGATTAGCTCCACCGTCTTCGCGATCGGGATGAAAAAGTTATTGAACACCTTCTCGTTTCTAGCAAGACAAATTCTCCAAATTGTTGCGATCATAACCGTGTACACCGTCTTTTTCCAACGTTTAGAACCCAGGAAGGAAGTAGCCAAAAAGAAAACTTCCGAAATGGAAGACACATCAGGATTGAAAGGAATCCGCATCCATGCCATAACTTGCCACCAAATGCTTTTAGCCCACAGACAATTAAGAAAGAGGTGGTTCGTATCTTCATCCGAAATACTGCATCGGTCGCAATTAACCGTAGGAAAATTAACTCCTCAATGACCAAGATCGACTTTTGTAGCCACCCTACCAAGGAGGATCCTCCACAGCAAGTAATTACCTTTGGCCATGGCCCATGAATTCCACTTATACACAAAGAATACTTGTCCTCCCATCGCCTTTTGATGCCATTCATATCGAACATGTTTGACAGGAAAATTAACACCATCCGAATTGGGCCAGGCCCACTCGTCCCTACCCTCTTTCCTGCTGAAACAGTTCAGCAGATTCAGCAAACTTTCCCTATCAGCAGCATCAGACTCCAAAAAGACTCGGTGAGCCAAGGGATGTTCCAGCCATGATGGTTGTTATCCGAGGTGACATGATCAACTACTGTGCCATCTTTGATAGCCGCAAGACGAAATAAATCAGGAAAATGCTCACGCAGGGGAGAGTCGATAACCCAAACATCTTTCCAAAATCTAGTTTTAGTGACATTGCCAACCTGAACTTTTAGACTCGATTGGATGGAGATACCGAAACTTTTAAGCATATCGTCAGCTGCACCAATATCTTTCCAAGTGCCTATAATGGACCTTTTAACCGGAACAAGAAGGTTATCAATCCTTGACTTGTGAATGGATTGAATCACCCTCACCCATAGTTGATTAGGATCGTTCCGGAAACGCCACCACTATTTGGTGAACATAGCCGCATTGAAATCTTCCACGCCACCCAACCCAAATCCACCAAGACGCTTTGGTCTAACCATCTTGTCCCATTTTACCCATCGGATCTTTTGGCCCATAGCCGATTTTCCCCACACAAAGTCGCTTCTTATCCTTTCGATTTGTTTAATAGTACATTTCGGGGCTGCAAATAAAGATAAGAAATAAGACGGAATGCTTCCAAGAACCGCTTTGGCTAAGGTCATTCTTCCTGCAAAAGAAAGAGTGTTAGATTTCCAAGCGGATAACTTCTTCCAAACTTTATTAAGCACCGGATCCCAATTCTTGGCACACTTCATGTTGGCACCGATTGGAATGCCAAGGTAGGTAAACGGGAGGGAGCCCGGCTCACACGAAAGACGGTTAGCCATAACAACGATCTCCTCATTATCAACATTGATCCCGAACAATTTGCACTTCTTGTGGTTCAACATAAGGCCCGAAATCAAGTACCAACATCTAAGAAAACGAGCAATACTCTCCACATTTTGACTCGACCATTCTCCAACGAATATGACATCGTCCGCATAACACAAGTGAGACATCAAAGGGCCGCCATTTGGGAGTTACAACCCATGAAAAAGGTCGGAATTAATCGCTTGGGTCATGAGCATATTGAAAACTTCCATAAGAATTAGGAATAGGAAAGGAGATAGGGGATCTCCTTGCCTAAGGCCCCTTTTGAATGAGAACTCGTCCGTCGGCGAACCATTAACGAGAATTGAACCACTAGCCGATTCAAGGCAAGCCCGAATCCATCCAATCCATCTCGGTGGGAACTTCATAAAATTCAACGTATTTAGAAGGCATTTCCAATTCACCGAATCATATGCGCGTTGAAAGTCCACTTTGAAGATCAACATTTTAACTTTGGATTTCTTGGCCCACGAAACCATCTCCCCAAGCATCAAAGGACCTTCGATGATATTTCTACCACTAACAAACGCCGATTGAGTAGGCGAAATTAACGAGTCCATAACACCTTTTAATCAGTTAGCTAGAGATATAACGATAATCTTGTATAACGAGCCAACAAGGGAAATTGGTCTAAACTCGGCAATGTCTTGAGGATCCGGAACTTTGGAGATTAGGGCAATGAAATTCGTGTTGCAACCAGGCCCTATGCATCCAGTGTGATAAAAAATCCCTCATCATCTTCATAACTCCCGGCTTAAGTATATCTCAATATCTCTTGAAGAATTTGAGCGAAAACCCATCCAGGCCGGGCGCTTTGCCTCAGGTACAACCTTTAATAGCCCCCAAAACCTCCTCCAAAGAAAAAGGAGAAACTAACAGATCGCTTTGACTAGGGCTGAGTTCGGGAAGACCCATGTTGGAGTACCGTGGTCTGTTACGCATTGGTTCTTTAAACAACCTTTTGAACCACCCATTTATACAAACTTTGAGCCGAGTAGGATCCAATATCCAGTTTCCATCAAAAAGTAAACCATTGATGCGATTCCGAGCAAGCTTTAGGTTCACAACACCATGAAAATAGCTCGTATGTTCATCACCTTCTTTTATCCATCGTAACCGAGCCTTTTGATGAAGGTCTCTAGCCTTGATCTTTTCCAATTCCGATATTCGAATCCGATAACGGACCCTATTTTCCTTTTCTTCATCCGTGAGATCCCTGCTCATAGCCAAATTATCAAGGATTTCAGCGGCCCTAGAACATTCGATTGAATCCGTGTTGTTCTCCTCGTGCAACTTAGCTCTCCAAGTAATCACCTCCCTTTTAATTTTCTTGAGAGCCGTAATCCTTGTTGTTCTCCTCGTGCAACTTAGCTCTCCAAGTAATCACCTCCCTTTTAATTTTCTTGAGAGCCGTAACCATACAAACCAAACCCATGTCAATAGAGTCACCCAACACCATATTTTTTGCCACAATCAACCTGAGGGCAGGGAACTCAAGCCAACTGGTGAAAAGTTTGAATGGGATAGGACTGAAATCTTTCTTCATGCAAGAGAGGACAATTGGACAATGATCGGACAATCCTTTTTTGAGCACCTCAACAGTAGCACTCGGCCATCGGTTCATGAAATTGGCACACACAAGAAAACGATCCAATTTGCTGAATTTGACATCCAACTGATCGGATATATAGGTAAACCACGCATTTTGACGTCCGATTCCCACGTCAGTTACTTTCCGCGTTCTCCAAAACGCTGCATTTTTTACTGTTTTCGCGCTGATTTCACATCCGATCGCATCACTAGTAAATACGTGTTGTATTTACATATATTAGCCTTGTGTTAGTTTACTTTGACAAATTTTTACTGATGTCAGTTCGTTAACATTAAGCACGCGAAGTCTTTCTTTAAAGACTTCAGGGCTTCTATGAACTTCGAGAAGGACACCGTAGGACTCATAACGGCTCAATTAGTTCAAGATTAACCTTAAACCAGGTTAATTAATCCAAAGCATGATTAAGATTGCGTTAAACGTTGTACGGAATTTGTCGGTTGTCACATTTGATTGGGGACAATCAAAGGTAAGTGTGGGAATATGATGGAGAGGCTAAAACCCGAGTGTTAATGTGATTAAAATGGTTGGTTTTATTGTATTTTGGATGATTATATAGCTTGGATAAGATAACTACGTGAATTCGTGGATTTGTAGGTTAAATACGAAGATTGGATGTGTTTTGGAGAAAATTCATGGATTGGATTAAATATTAAAATGGATGACATGAAAAGGGTCGAAAAACGAAGACGTGTCTGCAAACGGTGAAGAAAACGGAGCTGCAATGAAAAGGTTATGAGAGAAACAAGTTTTGGTAGAAAGATGTCAAAGGCGTAACTTACGGATCTGGTGCTGATTGGTGTAGCTTACAACAACCCCTTGGCTGATCACATCAGAATGTGCAGTAGCGTAGCCTACAGCTCTAGTGCTGACTGGTGTAGGCTACGATGCTGGACCACGGGAAACTCATTAAAAGCCATAAAAATAGGGTTTTTAGCCACCGTTCCATTCTAGCTTTTCTTGATTCCATTGCCTTGACCAACCAAACACTTTTTTGTTCATTCCATCGTAATGCTCCATTCTATTCCGCGTTCCATTCCTGCATACCAAACGCTACCATATGGATAAAGTTTTTGATGTTGGTAACGGTGACCGCCGGGTGAATGTGGGAAGAAGACATGATCGACTAATATTAGAGGAGGGCTAGGAGATGATCGACGAAAAAAAAGAATGAAAGTACCAAGCGACAGTAGAAGCCGAAAGAAGAAAGAAGGGATAGGAAAAAAGATTAGAGTCATGAATAGTATTATAGTTCAATGCTTCATTATCATTTAATTGATCTTAACCATAAGTAACAATCGCCATATTTTAGGTAATAAATAATTGCAATGTTAAGAATATGATTATGTCCTAAATTATAGGAAAAAATATATTCTGCGAGATATTCTGTTAGTCTTTAATTTAACTTATTAATGTAAATTCAAATTTTCTAATACCTCAGCTGGATTACACTCTTACAATTCAGGATCCATGTATTGGCTTTTCAATAAGAATTAGCAATTTTTTACACACAACAATGAGATTAAAGAAACAAACTGTATTGTTATTCTAAGAACCACCCAACATATGAAACGCAAACGATAAAACAATAATCATGGTGTCTGGCTTGCAGATTGGCGATCAAACATCCTGATCTCCTCAATCATACTAACCACTTGATCCATTTTCGGCCTCATTTCCGCGCTTTTCCCGACACATGTCATGGCTATCTGAAGCATCTGCACCATCTCCTCCTCTACATTCTGGTACTTTATCAGCTCCACATCAAACACCTCTGCAGTCCACTCTTCTCTCACAACCGACTGGACCCACTTCGGGAGGTCTGCCACTTCATCTTGACCCGTTGCAGCTGCTCCTGGCTGCACTGGCGCTTTCCCAGTTAGCAACTCGAGTAGGAGAACACCGAAGCTGTAGACATCAGATTTTTGTGTTGGTTTTTTGGATTCGATGACTTCAGGTGCAAGGTAGCCTGATGTTCGAGTAGGTGTGCCCATTAGAGGAGTCAACCCGAAGTCAGTAACGCGTGCATGGTTGTCGTCGTGGTTGAGTAGGACATTGGAGGATTTGATGTTTCCATGGCATAGCTTTCCACCACCTCCTGAATGAATATGAGCAATCCCTTTTGCTGTTCCAAGACCAACTCTTAATCTAGTTTCCCAGTCTAGTGTTCTTCCTGAGCCCCTATTACCTGTACCACAAACAGTTTTGCTTCAATATTATCCATGATAAGGTTCTAAGCCCGTCGGGTGCGGGTTAAAACCAACTATTTTTCACTATGGAATGTGTTAATTATACTTTTAAAAACAATATATTAGGAGGTTGTATACTAAAGAGACTCCAGGCAACTTTCAACTCATCATTCGACCCGTTATCCCTAAACTAAAAATAATTATTTGACCCGTTTGAAGAAAAAACCAACCTATTCATAACAGGTCAACATAGCCACCTCTTTGATTAAGACTTAGATATTTAAAATGATAAGTTTGGATGAGATACCATGTAACAAAGAGGAGAGGCTGCGAGACGCTGCACAGTCATAAATCAGTAGTTTTTCATCCTTGGAATAGTAATAAGCCAGAAGAGGAACTAAATTTGGATGTTTTGCTACACTCCCAATAATCTCCATTTGCTGGTCGAATCCTCTTTTACCAACGACAACTTCTCTCAGCCTTTTTACCACCACCATCGTTCCTTCGCCTAAAACCGCTTTATAAGTTGTACCATAACCTCCCTTTCCCAGAACCTCAGCAGAGGCTCTAAGTAAGTCTTCAAGATCAAACTTATAAGACGAGCCGTCAACGAAAACTAACTTATTCTTCCCAGATTCTTGCAACCCACTACTAAAGTCCTCTTTAGGCGTTTCGGTTATCCCAATCCCCAAGGCTTTCCCTGTACCACCACCACGTGTTACACCTTCCTTCTTCTTTGCACAGAATAACACTAGTGTAAGAAGCAGAAGCAGTAACACAGAAGAAGACACCACAGAAATGGCAACCACAGCTCCCTTGCTTAGTTTCTTCTTCTCTTTTTGTTGAGAGGGTAGTCGTTGGGCAGGTGGAACGAGCATTCGTGGAGGCGGTATATTCACATTTGTTGAGGGCAATGGTGATGGTGGTGGTGATGGTATTGGTGATAAAGATGGAGACGGTGATGGTGAGTGTGAGGGCGACGGTGAGGGAGCTGGTGATGGTGAGATGCATTGGATAAGTGGTGATCCACATAGTCCAGAATTTCCGCCAAAAGATGAAGCCGGGAACTTTTTCAACGACACTGGGATTGATCCATTAAGCTGATTGTTGCTTACATTCAAATACTTGAGGTTTGTCAAGTTCTGGATCGATTCAGGGATATTCCCAGTGAACGAATTGGAGGAAAGATCGAGTGTTACAAGTTTGGAAGAGAGGGAGGAAGGTATTTCACCAGAAAACTGGTTTTTGTTGAGGTAAATGTTGCTGAGAGAAGGGAGGGACAGAAGATCAGAGGGGAGACTTCCATTAAGGAAGTTCGAACGAAGGCTAAGTATAGCAAGTGCATCCAGGTTCCCTAGAGTGTTGGGTGGTATTGGGCCATACAGCCCAATACCAGGAAGGCGAAGTGTAGTTACACGATTTCCATTACAACTGACACCGGCCCAAGATGTGCAGACCGAGGTTCTGTTTCTCCAGTTGAGTTTTCGACCTTGGGGCACAGAGACAGCAAAGTTGAGAAGAGCAGTCTTGTCCGAGTTTAGATCCGCGGTACTCAGTGGAATGATCAGAAGAAGGAGAAACAGTAAACATGGGTTCATTGTGCAGACTCCTCCTGTGTTCAATTCTAATTCATTCCTGACAACAACATAATACAAAACTTGTCCATGAAAACAAAAACAGCAAAAGCAGCAGCAGGGAATTGGTCTTATTATTTATAGGGGACTGGATGACTGATTCAGAAATCATAATAATACTAATAATAATAAAACAAGTTCTAAAGAGTCCAATTGGCATATCTAGATAGATGGTGTCAATTAATGTACCATGTCACAATGGTTATACATACATTTAAGGAATAATGAGAATAACAGCTGTAACATTTTCTTGTTTCTTTCCCATTTGTCCACAAATGTGTCCCATAAATGTCAAAAAAAAAAAAATAGTAATAATAATAATAATAACAATATTTTTTTATTAAAATTGCAGTCCCTTGTTCCCATTAAAAGCATACAACAATCTACAGCATAACAAGTTTAATGAACAGGATTGATATTTAGGTCAATGACCAAAATACACCTTGCATAAATCATAATCAATTCTATAACTAAAGTAGTTAGCATCCACAATAAAAAGGGCTAAAAATCTGACAAAGAGATGTGCTTATAAGTCATAACTCTCATATCCGAACACCAATTTCTTCTCTGGTAGTAAAAGGTTAGAAAACGCCAAAAAATGTTACCACATCATCACCACTTTTAATTTAAAAGAAAAAAAAACAAATCATTGATTTTAATAAACTATTTTAATTCTGTAGTATTTTTATAAATTTATGAAAAAGTTTTTAGAAAAATAAACATAACTTATATTTCAAAAAGAAATTACAAAAATTTAAAAGTAGCCTAAGTTTTAGCCAGACGAGCCATCTATCTCAGCCAACCCACAAGCGGTTTCGTTTAAAACCCAGT
This sequence comes from Ambrosia artemisiifolia, assembly GCA_032199755.1. Lineage (NCBI taxonomy): Eukaryota > Viridiplantae > Streptophyta > Magnoliopsida > Asterales > Asteraceae > Ambrosia > Ambrosia artemisiifolia. The sequence goes on from CM063513.1 coordinate 34,806,714, forward strand.
CGAAGCGGTTCATGAAGATGCTAAGCTCTATTAATAACATAATACTATTTATAATTAAAACATATGTTACCTTTGCTATGAGAGAGTAAGAGTGAAGAGTCAACCACCTGATCGAAATATATATGAATAATAAGTATTATTAACATGTAAAAATTATGAATAAATGAAAGGTGGCAATGACACCTTTTGGAAGCAGAATCAAATCTGGAACTGAGGAGAAGAATGGCGGTTGGTTGGTTGATGATATGTTATTGTTCGTGAAGTAAACGGAAGGTTATTATTATGTAGTAAAACAATAACACAGATCTCGATATGAATGGCTTCTACTTCTTCTCCCTCTCTCACATACACACACTATGTTTGTGTGTGTATTAGAGAAAGAAAAAAAAAAAAAAAAAACAAATGGAGTAGAAGCAACTGCTCTGTTGACGATGGGATGTTGGGAGTAGATAGGGGTGTTCACGGCTTGGTTTCAAACCGTGAAACCGCCCAAACCGGTCGTCGGTTTGGTTTCATGGTCGGTTTTTTTACTTAACTTTCGGTCGGTCGGTTTCAATATTTTCAAACCGTAGCAAACGGTTTGGTCTACGATTTATACCGGAAACCAACCGCAAAAAACCGGACCGGACCGTAAGGATTTATTTATATTTTCTTATAAATATTTTCATATTATATATAGACATAGATAAAATAAAATTTGGTTTTGCCTATAACTAAAGTTTTGTAAAGTAATAGTGGGCTAACTCATTTTACATTTTAAGCATATATTTCATTACAGTAATTTAAATCCTTATGTAAGTTTTTTAAATTTCAAATTCAACCTTTGTTTTGATGTGTTTGGGTATATTTTATTTATGTATTTGCTAAATTAGATGGTCTTTTAAGATATTTGGATTGTTAATTATTACAAAAAAGCTTGTTTTATGTTTAAAGGAACTTGGAGTTGTGGACGACATTCTTTTTTTTTTTTTTTGCAAATTCGAGACATCTTGTATAAAGATTCAACGAGCCCAAACCGCGAAACCGAACCGGAACCAAACCGCTACTAACGGTTTGGTTTGGTTCGGTTTAAAATTTCTACGGTTTGGTTTTGGTTTACAAAACTCAAAAACCGTTACTAACGGTTCGGTTCACGGTTTGACCTAAAAACCGCGAAAACCGGACCATGAACACCCCTAGGAGTAGAGCAATGCAAATATTATGGGAACAGAGATGAGGTGACTCCAGCTCATTTTATATTGTCTTTAATATTTATTTAAATATATTATTATCTATAATCTATAATCTATAATCTATACATATAATAAAGGAGTAACTAGGGGTGAGGTGTCACCATTCTAGGGTGTCCACATCAGCAATTTTCAACCCGTTTTAGAGGGATTCGGTTGACCCGAACCGCACCAAACTCACCATTTGGTACCCGCTAACCCGCATATATATAGTCTGTTTTCTTTTCTCGCTTACGTTATATGTTACCTATCTCTTCACAACTGATACAACCCTCCTTCTAAACCCTAAATCGCCTCCTTCTAAATCCTACATCGCCTCCTTCATCAATCAATCCTAACCAGGTAACATGTTATTCGAGTATCTATTGTTTCTTATATTGATTAAATGTATATATATTTGATTTCCTATTCCGATTCATCCTAATCCTTCATTCAATAATAAAAACCCTAAAAATTCAACGTATCTAACCTAAATCGATTTTTTTGTTTAATTTACTTTATTATTCTGTTTATTGTTATCGCATATACATTAATCGATTGTTAGATATGTTCAATTATTTTTTGTTTACTATAACGATTTCTAATTGATTGTTTTGCTATTGTTTTAGGTTTACTTCATTAGTTCTGTTTTAGGTTTACGAAATCTAAGATTAACCGATTTTTAGATCTTTTAATTTCTTTTTTGGGTTTTGAATAGGATTAATTTGTTTCCTATTGTTTTAGGGTTTGTATATTAATGTATGTTCATTAAAAATGCAGATTCTGGAAAATGTCATACCACAAGGGAAATCAATTTTTCAAAGTTCTTCATGACCCTTCAGCTTCTGTTTTGGTATATTTTCATGTTTATGCATTCTATTTTACATGCAATGTTACTACCGAACTGGTATGACACTTACTTATTATTCTTTTATAAATTACGTATTATAAAACTAATCTATAATTCTCATACATTGTCTTTTAACTTATGCATAGGTCATTCCAAATCAAATTGCTGATATCATTGGCTTAAACAAGAGTATGAATTTGAGAATTAAATTCATCAATGGTAACTCTTGGAATGTTCCTGTTCATGTTCAAGTTGTTTCTGGTAATCCAAGGTATGTAATTGAATAATTTCTTTATTACTTTATATTTTCTATATTTAGTGTATGCCTATTATATTCAATTCATCACTTTTTACAGGTACATTGTTATCTGATGGCGTGAATTAATTGAATCAGAAGGTATTCCATTGGGTCAGGCTTATATGTTCAAATGGTCCACTATTCATCGTAAGTTGTTGGTTGGCAAGTATGCTAACCAAGAGGTAATAGACATTAAAATGCAATGATTGTGTTGGTTGTGGTTTTTTGGTAGGTAAACTTTTGGGCCTATTGAACATATTTTGGTTGTGCCTTTGAACAATGGATTTTTTGGGATTTTGAACATGTGTTTTTGTTAGCATAACATACTTTTGTTTTGATGTTGAAATCTGATTTTGGGTTGAAGTTATTAGGGTTAGTATGTGAAGTTTTGGTATATTGACTTTTTTGGTAGATTTCGTTTTATGGATGTTATACCAATATACCAATAATAAGCTAATGTTTATGTTTTGTTTTGATAATTATGTATTTTAATAGCCAACATTAAATTTATAGAAATTAAAAATTAAAAAGTTTTAAAATAATTAAATTGATCACTTTCTCCTATTCGAATTTTAAATTTTCAATAACTTCATTCTAATCCGCCATTAATTTAGCTACATTTTTTATATTCCTTATTTAAATACATAGTTAAGATGTATGGTAATTACATCTTAACTGTATTTTTATAATTAATGTAATTATATCTACATAAGGAAACATATTGATTACTACAATCTAATCTATAAATATATTCCGCCTTATGACAATATATAATGAGCTTTTATGTGCCATTTCTTATTCGTACTTCAGTTTACTCCTACACCTGCAATTTAAACTCGAGAGGTACTTTCTTCTCCTTTATTTATATTCATTGATCATTGATAAGATAGTATAACAAATAACTTATAAAAACACCTATTTCATTTGTTTTGCAGTTTCAATGGCTGCTCCTCAGGAATTCATACTGGTTAACAATATAAATGTTAACCAGTCTGAAGTTTTGTTGAAACTTAGGGTTATACGTGTTTGGCGTCAACCTGATCGAAAAAATCCTAATGAATCTTACTCTATTGAAATGATTCTAATTGATGAAAATGTAAGTTACTAATGTCTTTACTTATAACAGACTTTTAGTTTGCTTATTGAAGATTTATATTTTGATTACGTATAATCAATGTTCGTATATGTATTTAATTCGTATTTTTATTTTTGCAGGGAAACAAGATTCAAGGGAATGTTTTCAAACGTTGGTTCTTCCGATTTGAAAACTACCTTACTGAAAACAATTGTCTTATCATAAAGAATCCAGGAATTGGAATGAACAATTCCAGATACAAGTATGCAGAAAATTCGAACAAGCTATGTTTGAATCCAGATACTAGAGTTTATAATTGTGAAGATTTTAAGGGACCACCGTTCGGGTTTTGTTTTGTCTCATTCAGCAATATACAGACCGAAGATTCAGAGTCAGACACGCCCACAATAGGTAACTGTTATTCTATCATTTTATTGTATCCTTATTTTAGATCTGACATAATGTATACATAAATGGTCCCTTTATCTTTCGGTGGATAGATATAATTGGACATGTTGTCAAGTTTTTCAAGAATGATGACAAAGAAAAAAACAGTTCAAGTTCAAAGAAGCGTCTGACAATGGAGGTGCAAGATAATGAGTACGTATACATAGTCTAACTTTTTTTTATGTTTTTTATTTTACATAAAGTGATATATATATAGTTTCTTATAATTTACCTACTACTAATTATGTTTTTAGGGGTTATTCCATTTACGTCACTTTGTGGGATAACTATGCAAATCAAATGTCATCCTATGTTGCTGATAACTCAAATCAAGAACAATTTATATTAGTGTTACAATTTGGAAGACTAAAGTTTTATAATGGTATGTTAATTTTTATTTTATTTTTTAACTTTTTAACATTTATATTACTCTGATGATTATATACTACATTATGTAGCTAAAGTCTTATTAATGTGTTTTTTTAGGTAAACCTTATGTGTCTAACTCTTTTGGTGATTCTATTACCCGATTAATGATAAATGAAGACATTCCTGAAATAGACACATACAAGGCAACGTAAGCATAATTTTACAAATTCCTATCTTTCTTTAGTACTAAAAAATATTAAATTCATTATGATCATTAATTTATACAGTTTGCTTAAAAATTTGGCTGCAAATCCAAACTCTATTCGTCGTCCGTATGGAACTTCAATGTTCTCTTCTGATGAAGATGAGTTTCTCCATAACACTCCTCTTACAACTATTGGTGACATCCCAGCCATAGAAAAGGTGAATTGTTATATTTTTATAATCTTTACAGATTTAAATTAACATTGTTTATAATTATATATAATTCTTATAATGTTTAAAATAATAATTATTTTTACGTAGGATGAGTATGTTGTTTTGTGTGGTACTGTAAAAGTTGTATGCAAAGATGTTGGATGGTATTACCTTGGGTGTCCTAAATGCACTAAAAAGGTTAATACTGAGTATGTGATACGTGAGCTTGGTGAAGGTAGTGGTGGTTTTGAGGAGGAAAAGTTCTACCAATGTGTTAATCAGAAATGTAGTTCAAAGGTTGTCAAGCCCGTTCCAAGGTTAGTGTACTTCACATATGTCAATACTAAATTGTTCTTATTTTAATTCAGAATTAGTTACTTTATTATACATATATACTTATCTATACATATATTATATACAAGGTTTAAGATTCAAATTCGTATCCAAGATATCAACGGTGTTGTTTCACTCACTTTGTTTCATCGAGATGCTGCTCAACTCATAGACAGGACTGTCTCTGATTTGCTTGAAACAAACACGGTACTTAATGTATTTCTTTTTTATTTATTAGAGTTATAACATAATCGTATGCTGTAAACCAATTAGATAATCAATTGTTTCCATGTAGATTGATGATGTTGTCAACTTTCCGGATGAAATAAGTTCTTTAGTAGACAAAGAATTTGCTTTTATAGTTCATGTGTCTACCTACAACTTGGATAACAAGTATGATGTTTATGGTGTGACGAAGGTAACTGCCGATTCATCAATTATCGACGAGCTTAAGAGAAAGATGTACCTTGGCCAGGTATTACTATCTTCTACATCTTTTATTACATTTGTGTAATTATAATTATTAACTTTTAACCTTATGTAATCATTTGTAATTGTGTAATTTGAAGCCATCTGATGAAGGATCTTTGCATACCTCCATGTTCGAAATGAATTCAAATGATCTATCTAATGCCAAGGTATGTTGATATCTTTTTTTAATTATATGTTTTTTAAATGAGATGGTGTATGCCAAGGTATGTTAATTGATGTAGGAATCTTTTTCTGGCACTGGTGACAACGAAACTCCAGTCTCGAATGCTGAAAATGCATTTGCAAGAGTCCAGAGCATTGAAGGTGAAAACATATCCACAAGCTCCAAATATTTGTTGCCCAAGCGTAAACTTCACGAAGTTTATGAAAAAGATTCCTCTAAGGTTTGCACAAGAGAAGCGGATAGTAGCTACACAATTGAAAAAGGCAAAGGTGTTTCTGAAATGCAGCCAATGACCAAAGAAGAGGCTTCCTCTCCTTTAAACAAATAGAATCTTGGATTTGTGTTGCATTCATTTTTTTGATTTCATAAATAATTCTTCAAATATGAAGAAGACAATGTTTGCTTTTGTTTGGTTTTTTAAACAGTTGTTACCTATTGTTGGTTTTTGAACTACCTTTCGATGTTATGAGATTGAATTATCATATGTCCAATTATGTTTCGTTTTTTTTGAATTTGTTATGTCTGTTTACGTTGTATTCATCTATATCTATACATATAATACAGGAGTAACTAGGGGTGAGGTGTCACCATTCTAGGGTGTCCACATCAGCAATTTTCAACCCATTTTTCTACAACCTGGTTGCTCCGACCCGATCCAAACTATCCATATGGTACCCGACAACCCGCATATAAATAGTTTTTTTTTCTCAGTTTTATTATCCTCCTTTAGGTATCCATTCATATCATTCACTCTTTCAACATATACCCTAAATCGCCTCCTTCAATCCACGATACTATCATCCAATCGTCCAAATGAGGTAACATTTCTTTTACAGTATTATATGGTTTTCGTATATGAATCTTATTATTAATCTTCGATTTTGTATTCAGATTCATCCAATTCGTTTATTCAATCAAAACCCTAACTTCGATTTCAACAAAAACCCTAACCCCAAATCATCTTCACAATTCTTGTCATCCAAATCAGGTAACGATTCTTTTATAATATTATTCTTTCATCGATTAACCTTATATTTAATTTCATTTTCAGTTTAATATTATTCTTTCATCGTAATTCATTGGATTATTTTTGTCTGCTGTTTAAAAATTCCATTGTGCTTCATTCTGCAGAGTTCATTAATCTGGTTTCATCCAAGTCAAATGAAGTGTGTAGCAAAGAAGACCGAAAAACAATTGCACCAGAGCATGTACTCAAGGCATTACAGGTTTGTTCTATATATATGTAGTTCATGACCTTGTCATCTGTTTTTGTTAGCCTTAGTCCTTATTTGAATACGAGACTCGGAACCATATATGAGGTGGTGAGAAAAGTAGCTGCATCTACTTATACCTGCCGGTTAAGGGTCTAGGGGTGTGAAATTTTATGACAAAAATGACACTTTAATGAAATTGTGGGTTTGGGTCAAGTCTAAATGGTTATCGGTTGAATTCACAAACATAGTTATCGATATGGTTTGTGCTCGATCAACCTGGTGGGTTCATGGGTTGAATTTGGGGTGTTATTTTTGTTGATTTTTGTTACTTGATTGTATATCCATATGTTATAAAATTTAAAGCTATATTTTAGCAAAAACATGGGTGGGCAAACATGCGTCAGCGGTTTTTGTAACCCACTGGATATTTTTTTTTGCACTTTTTAGTAATTAGCATGTCAAATTTGATCATCATAAATAGTTTATTTCATACATCTGATTAAACATATGTAAGTAAGGCATTACACAGACAGAACTTAAAAATATCTGGAAAAAATAAATCAAACGGATCTTATCTATGCCTATTATGCATGTTTATGCGATTGATAAAACAAGTATGCCATGTCACTAATCCCTTTTGGCTAACATGGATGATCGAAGTTAAACGACCATTGTAAAATCAATTGACCTGTCATCTTAGTCTCAACACTTCATTCATGACTTTTTGTAATTGATGATATAAATTTGCAATATGTGCTTTGATTTGATACAGTAACAAATTACCAAATTGCCATCCTTAGTATCTGATTCTGTATTTTGAGATAAAAAATGGGGGTTAGTAGAGTAGGGGGGTGAAAAGATGTAGTAGTTGTTGACAGTGTGTTTTGTTACTTGGTCTCGGTTCAAATATAATACTGCATTGTTCGATGTGCATGCCTTTAAACACCGGCGTGTTTTATGCAATACTATTGCTGGTATGGTTATTAATATCACAAGTCCTGAACTTTATATATGACACTTTTAAGTTTTAACTGATCAATATGAAACTGGATTGATTCGGGTTGATTTTGTATTGATAGTGGCTCGAATGTGTTGAAAAGCTATCAAGAAAATGGGTAGTGGCTCGAATGGGTAGAAAAGCGCGACGACAACTTGCAAGAATCAAAACTGTAAGTTCTCCATGTTTTTGTTTTGCTTCAAATTAGCTTCAACATCGACATGTTATGTTGTTAGTGTGAAAATTTAGATTGATCATTACAACGGATAATATAAGCCGGTGGTGGTGAATAAGAAAAAAAATATAATTTCTAATGAAATATATTTCGAAATAAGGGTGATGGTAATTAGTGGGGTTATTGGTGGTGCTGTTTTTGTATACTCATAATATTTTTCGGTGTGTAAGTTTTAATGTTTGTTAACATTTGACTTTTTATTAAATTTGGTTGATTTTTAAATGTTTTGATTTGACTCAAATTTTGGTAAATATCCAACACAATAATATGTAATGGTTTTTATTTAACAAGTTCAAGACATATTCGTTTTTTTTTTTTTGGCAACCTTTGATTTCATATTAAATGTAAATGTTTATAGATTGTTTTTTTTAACACAAATTTCTATTACTATTAAAAATCATACAAATTTAATAATTATATTTAAGGTAAACTTTCGTATATATTAAAAATCTTATATATTACAACAAATCTATTATACTAATTAATATGGTAACAAAAACCATTAACTTAAATAGTTTATATTTAATATTCTAAATATCATTTCTTCAAATAACCGCCACTTTTGAGCATTGGCTGCAGCGATTAGTCTTTTCAAAAGATCATCAATTAATAGGGTATCAAATATTAATTAGTATTAGTGTTGAAAATTGATGTTGTCACTTCGGTTCCCTTACACGCGTTTTAACATTTCTATATAATCATAACCACTAAATATAAATCACATATTTACTTTCTTCAAATTAAACACACACAAATCCAAGGAAAAAAAATATTCAACAATGGTAAGGGTTGTCAGTTGGAGGTTCTGCAGAATCAAGCGTAGGTATTTTGTGAACATGAGTGACACTACATTATTAGTTTTTGGTTCAAGAAAGGCGATTATGCAAATGGATGAAGACTTTAAAAGAGAAGTGTATGAGTTTGGAAGAACCATCAGGTTGCCGAGCAATGAAGAGAGCAGATTGGTGGCTAAGTTGGAAGAAATCTTTGAATTGGATGAGTTTGATGAACTTATGGAGGTATTTCATATCCAAAGTTGGTTTTTTGCTGAACATCTTAATGTTGCAAGTATTCTGTTTTCCAGTGGTGAATATGGGTTGATGTCAAGAGATGAGATTGAGAACTGCAATGACTATGACTTGCTTGTGGAACTCGATAATGTACCGATGTCTAACAAGCGTAGAACCACTGCCAGTTTGAACCTGGAACAAATGATTCGCCTAAGAATCACCCATCTGGAAGAGGAAGCGGCAATGGTGGAACCAGAGGAGGAGTCCGATTCTGAAATGGATGATGATGATGATGATGAGGAAGGTGATTAAGTTTAGTATGTTTTATATGAACTTTTAATAGTTTTTCTTGGTATGTATTTGGTACTTTATGATGCATGTTATTAACAACTTTATTAAAAGTTGTAATGTAATGTAATTTTGATTTATATTATCTATAAAAACTTAATCAAACTTTATTAATTGTTTGACATGAGATGATTTTAGTTTTCACAATTTTGTATATCATTTTAGTGTTGTATATATTTATCGTTTAACTAAGATGGTTGAAATTAATTTATGTGGTTTATGGATTAATATGACGATTTCTGAAAGCTTGATTGATTATATTATGGCTGAGTTAGCGATTTTGTGATTAAGTAAATATATGTTTCTTGAAATCGTGGACCACAGTTCCAAATGGAATTGGATATTAAGTTTTTTGTTATATACAAAGTTAAATGTATCAAAACAAAATACTATGAATGTTAAAAAACATATTCAAAGCTCATAGATTTGGTAAGATATAAGGTCATATATGAATTTCTAAAATCTTTAATATTTGATGACTTCCTATTTCTAACTATTAGGGTGACGAAATGATATCAAATAGTATGTTTACGCTCAAATAAATAAGAAACAAAAGAAGAAGAATTTTGCTATAATTATATCTTACCTCACTTTATAGTACCATGATTCCATACGCTTTACTATTTATGATATTTTGCATGCAATGAAAATTCATACGAATTGTATTACCTAACTTTCAATACTTAAAACTTGCATACTACAATGTTTATAAATTTTTTTTGTAATTTCACTTGGGCATTTGCCATGTGTACACACGGGACTCTAACCGTGTGATGTAATATAAATTCGAATATTTCCCACCTTTACACTATTTCGAGCATATATTTTATCTATTTATTAAATTTGATATTTACCATAAATATGTAAATCTAACTATAAATATCTAATATCTAATATTAATTATAAACCGAGTGCATTAAAGATAGTTAGTTTCTAAATATTAATTAGATTTCATGCACGATTTCAATACTCGGTTATTGAGAAGGTAAACCGTTTCATATCCTATAATTTTATCTATATATAAACCTATATTCACAATTAAAAAATGTATCTTTACTCTAATTACAATCCTTTAATAAATTGTACAATCATCATCTTTAATCTACAACCGCAAGACAGTTTCTTTCCCTCTTCTTTTACGAAATTTAGCAACGTATCCTGTGTTTATTCATCTTGCTTGCACCAATACGAAGTTCTATTTCTGCAGATTTCTTAATGTAAGTCAATGTTGCTAACATGTTTGTTTTGTTTACATTTCTTTTATTTACCATGTCTAATCTATATTTACATATGTTATCTTTTGAAATGTAGTTATTTACGTAATGGCAAATTTACCTTTTGAGATTGTGGCCTATGAGATTTTTACAAGACTTTCAGCGAAAGATGTTGGCCGATTGAAGGTTTTATCCAAGAGATGGTATTTCGAACTCTCGAGTCAAAAATTTGCTACCATGCATTTTACTCGGTTGTCCATGTTTGAGAAGCAAAAGTTTCTTACTAATCAAGGGTCATCATTTGCAATATTTAACACAAATACTGGACAACATCATGCTTACTTGATTAACATCATACCTTTTCCTATCCAAACAATGTTTTCTGACATACAAGTTTTATCCAGTTTGAATGGTTTACTATTGGTTTGTGAGAAAAACACTGCTCTTTTGATTCTGTGGAATCCGACTACAAGAGTTTACAAGGTAGTTTCTGATTGTCATTCTGGCAATTATTACAACTACCAATTGGATGCTGCTTCATTGTATGTAGATTCATCCAACGATTACAAAATTTTACTCCTAAAACGTGATCATGGTCTTATGCGTCCTTTTGTCTACTCAAGGAGATATGCGGCATGGAGAAGCATAGGTTTCTTAACTGAAACCAAATACAATGGCTCTGATTATGTTTGGTCAAGTGGTACTTTTTGCAAAACTTCTTTGTTTTTCACAGTTTCAAAATATTGGTCCGAATGTGAAAGTTTTGTTGTGAAGTTTGATGTTGATCAAGAGACTTTCAGCAAAATATCTTTTCCATATATTCAAAAGTCTTGGATATCCCAAGGTCATCTTTTAAAAATTTCGAATGTCCTTCACATGTTTCTTACTAATGGATTCCCTAATTTCGGTGTTGATCTATGGAAACTGGACACTAATATTTGGACCAGGGTCTTATCTTTCCAACATGTTCGTCAAGCTGGGGATGTTCAGCAGTGCGACGTTGCACACGTGTTGAACGAGCATACATGGATCTTGAATGCAGAGTGGGGACAGACGATTAAAGTTTTTATGGATGCGGTTCAACTTCGCTATCTTGATGATGCAGATACCTTTCGTGGAGTAAGGGGAGCTCTGTTTTATGAATCGCTTATTTCACCGTTTGTTTAGTTTTATGTTATTATGGTGGATGTTTTATCAGTTATGTAATGTTTCTCTATGTAATGTTACTGTTAAGTACAATGCTAATGGCTTTTGGTTATTAATTTTTATTTTGTCTGTATTAACTATGACAATATTTTGATGATATGTAGTTAATATTATTTTCTATGAGTGTTGTATATTGTTAACTTATATTAAATCATTGATATGTTTTTAACTTTTGAATGTCAATTGTGTTCCAAAATGTTATAATTATAAGTTATATCCTGTAAGTTTTAAATATTTTTAAAACAAAATAAAAAACGGTAATTGATACACTTACGTTTAATGTATGTTAATTTGCTCAAGAAACCTTTAGTTACTTTAACTAACATTGGTGCACTATATTAGTTTATAACCATCATTACCTTCTTACAAAAGTGTTAATTATGGCATGTCATTTCAATAGTTGTTGGAATTGTATAAGTACTTTTTCAAACACCACTATAATATTTTATACTACCATAAAAACTCATTTAATAATAATCATCATCCTCATTCTCTAAAATACAACCTCCGGCCTCTTCATCTTCACTAACTGAACTCTGAAACTGCTTTCCAAAGACCTCGGCATTCTGATCTTTCAGTTTTACAACCGGTAAGCACATCTTCACTTGAAATGTTGTTGTTTGTTCTTTACCTTTCTTATAATATTTCAAAATTTTAGTGTTAAGTTAGTGTTCATCTAAATGCTTTATGGGTTCTTTTATCTCTTTAAATTTCCATACTCATCTGAAATCTGCTCACAGATTTTTTATTATTCAACCTATAGTAATTATTAATCATTGGTTCTGTTTCTAAATATGTTTTATCTTAGGTTTTGTCAATTTTAGGGACAAAAATTAAAACTATGATAATGGGTGATCTACATTTTGACTGTTATGCATGTATTGTTAATCTAGATCATTTTTTTTTATTTATCAATGTAGGTATTAGTATAATGGGTGAGCTACATTTTGAGTTAATCCTTTCAGAGATTTTTACAAGGCTTTTTGCAAAAACGGTTGGTCGTTTAAAGGTATTGTCTAAGAAATTTAATGTCGAATTGTCTAGCGAACAATTTGCGACCATGCATCTGAGGCATATGTCAAAGCATGAGCAGAAAAAATTTATTACTTATCATGATGAATCAATGGTTCTTTTTAACAAAGTAGATGGTCAACTTTCTGCTGTTTTTAGTAAAATTATAGATTTCCCTTATGAGATAAGCGTTGCTGATTTAGGAGTCATTTCAAGTGTTTGTGGATTAATACTGCTTTCTGATAAAAGTATCATCTCTTTGATTGTTTGGAATCCAACTACAAATGTTATTAAAGTATTATCTCATGCTGTTTTTGGTAACTCATACAACTTTCAACTGGATACGGCTGGGATTTATATGGATTCTACTGGTGATGTTAAGATTTTACATTTGAAACGCCAACACAATGTCATTGTTCCTTATGTGTATTCGAGGAAATCTGGATTGTGGAGATCTGTATCTTTCTTGAATGAAACTAAATACAATACCACTGATTATGCTTGGTCGAATGGTACGTTTTGCAATGGTGCATTGTTTTTTACCGTGTCTAAGTATTGGTCAGATTTTCAAAGCATTATTATTCAGTTTGATGTTAATCTAGATGTTTTCAGTTTAATATCTGTTCCCTTTGTTCAAGAATCTTGGGTTCCACAATGTCATCTCTTAGGAGTTTCTGATGTGCTTCACATATTTGTTACTAATGGCTTCGCTGAGTTTTCTGTTGAACTATGGAAGAGGGAATCTGATGCTTGGACAAGGGTATTTTCATTTCCAGATGTTCGACAACTACAATGGGGTCTAGCTTACGATTTAACTGCTTTGATTCAATCCAATTCATGGATTTTGATGGCTGACTGGGGACAGATAATTGAGGTTTTCATGGATAATGTTCACCTTGATTACCTTTGTCATGCAGATACTTTTCGTGGGATGCGAGGATTGTTGTTTTATGAATCACTGATTTCACCTTCCATGTAGGGTATGTTGATGTGTTAAAGACTTTTCCAATATTTTGCTTATCCATATTAAACAGATAATATTATGTTTTGAATAGTTTTTGTTTATGTAATTTAGATGACTTAGTGTTATCTAATGTTAATATTCTATGACAGTTTACTGTTAATGCTGTTTAGTACATTGTATTATGTAATGTTTGCGTGCTTAATATGGTATTTTCGTATCATCTTGAGTGACCTTAAGATAACATGTTCTTATATTGTTATATGTATGATTTAATTATACTTATCATTATGTTTAATATGTATTATATTTAATAAGTAACCATATTATTAAGACTTTTATGACCATTGTTATATATTTCACAATTGTGTAACCCAAGCCCAAAAAAATTTTATGATGTGTAACCCAAGCCCAAATAAATTTAATCAACCATTTTGGGTTTCCATGTTTTTGTAAGCCACAATGTTTTTTGTGGTTAAATTTGTATATTTATGTTTTAGTTTATCAAACAAACAAGTTCTTTATATATATTTTATATATATTAGTTTAATGTTGTTTTTTTGCCAAAAAAAAAAAAATCCATTTTCAGAGTCGTTTGAGTCTTCCACTTTCACCATTGCGCCTCTTCTCTCAGCCACATGATCCGCAAAATGATCATTTGTTCAAAATTCAGCATTCATGTTCTTCTTTTTTTGTTGAACACTATTATTTGATCGATTTCCTACAGTAACTCTTTGATAGTTATGTAAAACTTAGGTTAAGAACTTGCAACCTAAATTTGACTTATATATAGTCAAACAGTAAATATCTTCGTATCATATGCGTATATGTACATTATTAGTTATAACATTACCTTGGGGATCCACCGTGTGTCAACACGGGTCTCTAACCTAGTACAGTACATTATAAAGGAGGAGTGATGGCTAGCATAGTCATTTTCATTTATGTACAACTTAAGATGCAACATGTACAACATATTTATGCAATAAATTTAAGGGTATTATGAGAACAATTGTGACAATTAAGACACTTAGAAGGGTAATGTAGACATTTCACCCATCACATCCTTTACAATATCAAGATAGTTTTACAATACTACCCCTTCCCATCCCTGCCCTCACAAACATCTTTGCTGCCCTTCATTTCCCAACCAACCCGACTTTGATTGCAATCTTTACACCATCAGTTACTACCACATTTCATTCATGAATCCCGTTCGTATTTCTTTCAACCGAATTCGCATTCATCATATCCATTAAATTTTCGGCCCTTCTTCTTCTATGTAAGTACTACTTTTAATCAATCTTCTTCTCTTTCCAGTTAGGGCTTTAATCATGCCATGTAAACTATTATTCTTGATCTATGTAAATGGTGATAGATTTAGTGCTCATCATCTTTCTTAAAGATTCAGACATTTTCATCTTGAAAGCCTTTCCATTTAATTGTTTTTTTCATCATCTACTTTTACTTTATGATTTAGCATTTGGGTGCTTCTTCACCATACTTAGATAATGGGTTTGTTTCATTAACCGTTATTATAGGTTGGAAAAATTGGGAGCTCTGGAATGGATCATCATCAACCACGTCGACAGTGTTGGGTGCAGCTCATTCATCACAGAAGCAAGACGCAAATTTAAGCGACTCTTTTACATGGTAAGGTGGTTCAACATATATGTTTGTTTCTAAGGTTGCATGCCAAGTGTTCGATATATTTCTTGTGAGTAGACTTTAAATGATGATTAATGCATTTGGCCAATGACCCGGTTGAAGAGTGGCATATTATGTTTCAGACTATATGACGCTAACCACCTGGTTAACATCAGGTTAGTTTTATACTAATATATGGTCTCATAATGGAACATATACAAGTAAGAATTGGCGTTCTTAAACTACCAATGGGTATATAAGTTTTGTTTCACAATTATTCTTTATATTTGCATACCATCCCATAAATTATTCTATGTCTTTTTCACAGTCGAAAAAGGGAGCATGGACCTCTTTTATGGAGCGGTGATGGGTTAATTGGAGCACCAAAATCCGCCAGGTCTAGGGTTTCTGCCATTAGATAATGATAGGTCAGTGTTGATTGTGTTCGGACGATGATGGTGGTAGGTGGTGGACAAAGCATAGCCCCGGCAATGGTGGCTTTTGGGTTCTGTCACAAATCAGCCGGGCTGCGTTTAGGTTTCTGGCAGATGAACCGTCTGGTCGACGATGGTGAAGGTATCTTTATTTTTTTGGATTTTGTTTGTGTTGTAATGTTTGTTGATTGCTTCTAAGTCATATCTAAATTTTGTTTTAGTTATTAAATTGATACTTTCAGTTATCAAATTGATATTCTGAATACAAAACTAAAGTTTGTATATAGATGAGTTCTTAGTGTTGATGTAATAGATACTAGCAGTTATACTCTTTTAATTTGATTTTGATGTTGAATTTGTAGTTGTTTGATAGTAGCAACAATGGATTCCGGAATGAAAACAGTATGTGTGTTTTTAATTTTTATGCTTCAGTGTTATGTGCTCTTGATCGGCCTGTTTATTAATGGTTAAATCAGTGGATTATGTTTATTTTCCTAACTTGCAGAATTTATGGACACGCATGGTGAAGCCGATAGTGGTCATGATGGTGATTAATTAGGTGAATACCCAAACCCCTTGCTTCTGCTCTATTTTACTAACCATACAAATTAGTTACAACACTTAATTACTCTGATATACTAAGGTGTTTGGGTGAATGAGCTTTTGTTTTATATGATGATGATGACTCGTGGTCCTTAGTGTTAGGAACCAACCTTGACCACAAGAATTGTTTTTACTACAGGTTACATACTCATTTGTTGAAAAAAAAGAGTGGTTAATCATTTGTTTCACTTCCTTAGTAAGCATTAGTTAAGGTAATTAACTTTGGTCATTAGTTAAATTTTAATATGTGATTCATGCAGTTAATTACAAATATTGAAATATGTGCTTCGTGTACATTACAAATCTTTCACGGGTGTTTAGATACGTTCATGTGAGATTTATATTTCCGTTATGTTTATACTAGGAGATTCTACGCCTGTATACATCAAGATTATTTTGTTAACTTTTTTTTTCTGTTGCTTATTTTCAACTAAATAACTCCTTTTAAACTATATTATCCTTCAAGTTTAATCACTTTACAGGTAGTCATGATACTATTAACATGGCAAAAGAAGCAGTCTGGAGTTTGTTTTCAAGGTATTTACCAATTTAAACCTTTTATTTTTCTATCATTAAATGCGTCTTTCTACTGTAATTGTAAAACAATTATTCGTAGAAATGTGGAATGTATCCGTGTGGACCAGTTTTGTCAATGCTAAAAGTCAAAAAGTATCGGTTAATTAGGTTCACTTTATCAAAATTATCCTTCTATATATGCGTGAACTTGTGAATGTAGTGATGTTACCCTATGGAATCGATCCAGAATGCGTTCAAAAAAGTGCATGAGCCTTGGACACTCAACAAAGAAGCCAAACAACACAATCTGCAATCTAACCGTTATATATAAGCTAGAGAAATACCATCCCACCTCATAGCGCGGGTTAATCACATATTTATGTTTTATTATGTTTTAAATGCAACATAAAAGAAGGTGGATCTTTATTCTGGAAAATGAGCGAATGTTATTCCCTGCTACAACAATGTGGTGCAGATAGAAACGACTTAAAATAAATAAAATTGTTGGTTGGTTGATTGACTGTTTAACAATTGTTTCTGTTTTCATTTGGTTTTTTAGTTTCATTGTATCTGAAAAGATGTTAGTTTTGTTTTTTCGGAATTAGGTTGAAAGGCGCCGCCTTCCCGTGGCAGTAATTCGATCTCCAAGACAACTAATAATGATAGTGTTGTAAGTTCTTTGATCCCTTTTTTAGATCCATTTTAATGCGTCTTTCTGTTGGAATAAAAGATTAAATTTTGATTGATAATTTACAAAATTCATTTTTGAATTGGATATATTACACTCTCTTTTTGTATGTTCATATTTTCTCAGGGGCCATAGATGCCTTGGTGGTGATGCTCATGGAGCTTATGTAGTTATTCTTCAGAATGTAGTGGTAGATCTGGGTAAGTATGTGTTATGTGTAATAATATACATTAATTGCAATATGCTAACATATTTTTCTAAAGATTTGGGTTGTTGATTGTATTAAAGTAGGGATTAAAACATGTATTGTGTGCTTCAATGTTGACTTCTTTCATGTTTTCTTTTACGTGTCTGTTACCCAAAGTTATTGAACATTTGAGGTGTTTTGTGAGATGATATTTTACTTGTGTGATTAGGGTTGTGTAATTGGAAAATATTTTTGATATTGTGTTGTGTTATCATGATCATAATAAGATTCATTTGATGGATGTTAATGGCGATTCGAGTTCTGAATTCCATTGTGAACTCGAATCGTTTGAACACCAAGTCTTCATGCAGTTTCGGACGCAGTCTGCTGCTTCGGCTGATGAGCTTCTTCGCTAGATGTGGTTACAACATTGTTAGACGCTTTTACTGTTTGTCAAGAATATTTTAAAGGTATTTTGTTAAAACGTGAGCCGATTTTTTCGAAACCACCTTTGAGCAGGTTCGTTCTTTGATAGGAGTATTCGGGTACTTGGTGTATGTAATGTTGTTCGTGGGGCTTTATTGGATTAAAATATTAGGAGGGGTTTTATGGGGCTTTATGGAAAATACGTGTGTAGTGGGTGAAGGGCTTTATAGGGCTCCATGAAGATTAAAATATTATTATTTGATTGAGTGTAGAAGAAGCGGATGTAGAAATTGATTAAAAATAATACTATAAAATTGGTTTTCTTTTGGATAACTCTCGTTATGTACATAAAGCTCTTCCCCAGGAGCCTTCATAGCGCCCAAGGGGGCGGTGTAGAGGGCGATATGATATAAATTCACATGGAGCCCTTATAACGCCCACTACACATGCCCTAATCAGTGGCGAAGCTTGATTCTCGAATTAGTGGGGGCCAGACTCAATTTTTTATCGGTAGTGGCTGGAAGATCAAATCGGTGGGGGCCGTACTTAACCCGGACTCAAAAAATGGTGGGGGTCAGGCCCTCTCAGGCGCTCAAGAAACTTCGCCTCTGATCATAATTGAATCTGATATCACCGGGACACCCGCCGCAACGCGCGGGCATTCCCGCTAGTTATACATTATTAACTTATGTGCTAGTGTTTGCTTGATTAAGTGTTGAACAATTAAGAGGTCTGAATGGTTTTTTTTTGTTGGACGGCAAATAGCTCACCTGGGAGAGTCGCGTGCCAACGACCTCCACACCCCCGGTTCGAGTCCACGCGCATACCGGCTTTTCAACCGTTCGCCCGGAGGCTTCGCATAAGTTTTGCATACCCCGTGGCTCGAACTCGGAACACCTGGGCGGGAACCCACACAAGGTGGTAAACCCTCCCACCTCCGACCAGCTGGGCTGGCCATCATTGGCTAGAGGTCTGAATGGTTAAGTACTGAATTATTAAGTTTGAACTCTTAATGGTTAGTTTTCTTGTCTTACATTAGTAGGAGAGTCAGCTTTAATCATTCCATTCAGAAACTGAAACAAACACGCTGAATATTAAATCATTCAACACTAAATGATTCAGAGACTTATTAAAAAGCTTACGTAACAGCCCTTTAATTATTCCTAACTTACTTAAATATTTTAATAACTCAACTTGTACCTTAAGAGTCCATCTTAGTAGTTTAACTAATGGCTCCTTTAACTTTCATTTTTTTTTTTTTTGCCTAGAGCAATCTAAGTCGTATTCGTATAATTATCATGAATTAACACTCGATATTATATAATTAATTTTTAGACGGTTTCACTCACAAAAATGTATATTTTCCCATTTTGCTCATAATCAACCATGTGAATGAAGTTGAGTGTAAATGTATCATGTATGATAATTATGTGAATGAGATTGCTCTTGAAAGCGAAGATAAAAGCTAGTAGGGATGTCGATCAAATTGTCAGTATAAATTATCAGCAACAGTGTTTTAGAAGAGATATCAAGTCATTGTTCTCAAATACCATCATCTCAATTGAAATATTGTGGTTGTGGATGAAACGAGACCTTCTTAATATTTTGGTTGCCAACAAAGTTGATTAGTACACATGTTAAGTTATTACAGGTACCAAACAAAGTATGTTTTCATATGCATTTCAATTTTGTTTTTATGAATTTGTTTTTATGGATGTTTGAATGAATTTCAAATAGTTCTTATTAAAACATTATGCATAAGAAACATGTTAAAAGGGTTTGTGTATTCATAAGAGATCTTCAACACAACACATTTCACATACTTACATATCTAACATGTTAGCTAGCTGACACATAAAATTAACTTTAAACATGCATCTCATATCCAACACCACGTCCTTTTAATATTAATTAAAATAAATTATGTGTGTGTGTGAGATATATGCGAGTTTTGGGCCACCAAGGGTATGTTTGGCAAGAAGCTTTTAAGAGCTTTTAGGAGCTTTA
Organism: Ambrosia artemisiifolia; assembly: GCA_032199755.1. Taxonomy (NCBI): domain Eukaryota; kingdom Viridiplantae; phylum Streptophyta; class Magnoliopsida; order Asterales; family Asteraceae; genus Ambrosia; species Ambrosia artemisiifolia. Next base: position 34,827,070 of record CM063513.1, read on the forward strand.
AGCTTCAAGCTTTTAAGAAAAAACTCATACTCAATAAAAATCCTTGTTTGGTTGAAGGAGCTGGAAGCTTTTAGGTTAGAGAAAAAGCTCTATAGTGAAAAGCTACTAGTACTAGCGTTTAAGAAAAAGCTCATACTAGCTACAAGCTTTTAATGAGTAAATGACACAAATATCCATTTTATTATAAAAATAAAATAAAAACCTTACTTACAATCTTTTAATTATGCCCATTTTGGTCATTTTATGCATTTTATTAAAAGCTCCAGCTACTCTGCCAAACACCAAAATATATTTAAAAAAGCTTCCAGCCACCAGCTTGCAGCTACCAGCCACCAGCTTGCAGCTACCAGCTTCCAGCTACCAGCCACCAGCTAGTTTTGCCAAACATACCCCAAAACAACTCGTTCGGCACCTTTGAACATTGGGCACAAATTCCCCCCAAACGAAAATTGCAACGAGGACATCCGTTTTTTTGTGTCCATGAGCTCATCCGCAAAATTTCACACATTTGGAGGTGCTCTAACGACCTAAACCTTCTTTTCTCACAAAAAAAATTCGAAAGTCTTACTGTACATCTAAAAAACTATTCAACAATTATTTTTTTCCGTTTTAGTTACTAATATGTGTTTTTAATACATTTTAAACTGTTTTATAAATACAGTAACTATTTAATTATTGTATAATATCTATTCCTTATATTTTGAGACGGAAACTATGATACTCAACTAATTTGCACTTACGGAATAATAACTTGTTAAGTGTTTGGTATTTTGGTATAACAAAAACATAATAGCACAAAAAACAATTTTATGTTGTAAAGTAATGTATTCTATAAATCTTCCCCCTACATATTTAATTATCAAATTGATAGAAAATAAAATATTTATTACAATGAATAATAGTATAATCTTCTCCTGCATGCTTGTTTTTTTTGTTAGTTTTGACTTTTGGTTTCTTCAACCACTTTGGACCCAATTATACTATTATATTATTCAATACTATTATATATGATGTTACTTGCTTTATATTTGTAATGAGGCATAAAATAATACAGCATAATTATAAAGAGATATTAGCTCGCTATAATATTTAAAGATAACATGATAAATATTGTAAATCCAACATAAATAATAGTAGTTGCACACTTGTCATGGGTAGACTCAACTACTCACCCAACAATTTTACACCTTGAGTCAAGTAACTCCCTATTTTCTAGTTTAGCTACTTCTTTTGTAGATTTTTTTTGAACAGGCTAACGGAACGGAGAACCACCCATAAGAACACCCAAACCGCACAAGTTCGACTCCCAGCTCCAACGTTTGCAAGCCCGCGTCAATACGCGTTGGGAGTGAACCCCTAACCTCCCAGCGCAGGAAACCGCCACAAGCAGGATTCGAACCTCTGCCTATGGGGAAAACCTGCGCACCTCACCCCAGCTGGGCTGGGGGTCATCGGCACTTCTTTTGTAGATGCAAATGGTTTTGGATTTACACTCAAATAAAGCTATTTATTAACTTAATCTATATCTATATTTAAATTACTTTATATTGTTTTTTATCCAATCAAATAACTAATTAAAATTATCAATAACTGTTAAGGTGCACTTATTTTTTTCGAACAATAATCGCTTTATATATGAATATAAAGAGCCAGTCAGCGACTGGAAAAACAAACACCAAACACCAAAAAACAGAATTAAATCAGGTTTACAATGTCGAAAACAACCCAGCTATCCCAAGACAGGGTTGGCAACTTAGACCTATGACAGACCCAAGAGAACGCATCGGTCTTGATTTGATCCACTGAGACTTTAACCGGAAGAAAACGCCCATCGAACACCATAGTATTTCTTCCACACCAAATCCACCAAAAAGTGGCCACCATCACAGCATGCACTTATTAAAATTTGGGAATAAGACATGATCACGAAAATGTGATATATATTTTTTGTTGGTTTGGAACTCAAAATATTACAAATATATAAGATTGCATTTATTAATTAATTCTAAAAAGTGTTTGATAAATAGAATTTTGTTAGTCTACGATTGTACTATCTATTTTAATATAGGATCACGCTAAAAAGGTCTTTTTTTATTGATTTCGATATCTTTATACTTAAGGGCATTTCATGGACATAATTTTGCATTAATTAAAGCTAAGATACTAACGCGGTGTTAAATAAAAGGGAAAATGACCAAAATGGTTCGTTGACCGTGTGATTTGCCAAAATGGCCCTTTCCCGTCTTTTTGGAGAGACGGGTCACGGCTCCCAACGAGCCTGAACCGTCTCCGGAGAGCCTTTAGTTTACAACCAATAATAAACCAACATGTGGCGTCTCTGATCCCGAGAACTGTCAGGCGTCTCCCGAGACGGGTCACTTCCCGAGTCGTCTCCCGTGGGCCCTTGAGACGTCTCAACTCTATCTCATATATTCCGGTGGAGACGATAGCCCACACCAAACAAACAAGTGGTACCGTATCTTGCATGAATACAATCAGTTGGTGGCAGGCTCAGACCGAACTATCGACTCTCTTAGCCGTAAGTGGAACGACTTGAACACGAAGTGTCAAATCTTCAACGGGTACCACTATCGGACACTTGAATTGGTACCTTCAGACATGCCCGAAGACGTGGCCATCAGATATACAAAAAAACAGTATCAATCCAAGGAGCACAAAGAATTCAAACATGTGTCTGCTTGGCAAATGATGAGGGACCGTCTTAACGCGTAGCTTATATAACTTTTGTAATCCAATTAATCTTATGTTTATGTTTTTTATTAATCCAATGAATCTTATGTTTATTTTATGCTTTTGATAGATTTTTGTTCCTTTATATTATGTGCTACGAGTTTCTCTATTTGGCCAAATATTACAACAACCTTGATTATCAAAACACGATAAATATTACAAAAACTATACTATTACACCAACAATAAACAAACTCGTTGCACACGTCGTCCACCGAGACGTATCCGTTCCACACGTCGACCACATAACGTAGTTAGCAGTAGGGGACTCCGACAAGTTCCAACGACGGACGTAGGGTTGATTGGATATTACTTCCCAAATTTACTTGCTTTGAACCTTGTTTGAATGGTGTATGTGCTTTACATAGACAATAAAGTAGACCACCACATCATCGAGGCATTCTACACGGGTTAACCCACGCGCAGATGCAACAACGATCCAAGTAGCTGTACGCAGATGTAACAACAATCCAAGTAATCGGACAATATTTTCGTAAGCCGGTAGGCTTCGGTTGGAAAAGTGGAGGATTTAAAAACGTCATTGATTGAAAAGATGAAAGGTTTGATGAAGGTTTAGTATAGATGATAGAGGGGGGGTTACAAATTTTGTGAAGTGAATTGGGGTATTTATATACATTGGTGACGTCTCACGGTTTCCCGAGATGACTTTTGCAAAAAAAAAAAACAAAATATATGAGACGGTTCAGAGGCTAGCCGAAGACGTCTCTAGCCTAGCCGAAGACGTCTCAAGGGCCCACGGGAGACGACTCGGCGGCTCTGACACGTCTCGGGAGACGCCTGACAGTCCTCGGGATCAGAGACGCCACGTCTTGATTTTCTATTGGTTGTAAACTAAAGTCTCTCCGGAGACGGTTCAGGCTCGTTGGGGGCCGTGACCCGTCTCTTCAAAGAGACGAGAGAGGGCCATTTTAGCAAATCACACGGTCAACAGACCATTTTGGTCATTTTCCCTAAATAAAACGATTTAAATTGTGAGTTAGAATGACATCTTATGAGCCTTTTTAAGCACAATCTAGTGTTCAAATGCATCTTCTACTGGGGCTTTATTATTCGTTATTGCATAAACCATCAAGTTATGGTCACGAACTTTCATATAGTGTTTTAACTCATCTATATTATTACATTATAAAGAGTGAGCAATGGGTAAAAAGGTCCAAAATGTCAAAGTTAAGGTTGCAACTTAAAAGTCACAAGTGTAATTCTCTAAACTTGACCACTTTTCTTCCTTTTATGCCCTTGTCAATGCATTAAGATGCTTGTACCATGTGATGCATTAAGATGCTTGTACCATGTGCTTTTAACAATTTTGACATCAATATTGTGCATTTAACATTGAAAGCAATTCATTACTCTTCCTTCATCAATGGCATCAACAGTTACCATCCTTTGCTCTTCTCTTACAAGCTTTAGTAATACATAGTATAAATTGAACTTATAATAATCTTTCAATTGTACCTACCCTCCTTCACTATATTCACGGGATAAATTTGTTCCAGAGGGTATGCTTCTCTTTAAATTGTTCTTCATCCGTCCTAACATCACCAGAATTCCAACAACAAGTGAGTTTTCTTTACAAATTCATTAATATTCATATAATGATATAATATTAATTTTTTAATTTTATATTTTAATTTTAAAAAAAATCTCTTTTTCTTTTGTGCAATGGGTTCTGTTGTTATTTCTCAAGTGAGAGAGGATGAAGTGAATGCTTACAGTTTGTTTATATGCGAGAACCAATTGAGTTTTGTACTTTTGTGAAGACAAACCTTCAAAGGTTTATGTTAATGGAACTAATATGAGCAACATATGGGCAACCGTAACATTGGTGAATTCAAGCATTCTTTCTATATATAAGTTGCAAATTATCATGGCTATCAATTAGATCAACTCTAATTTGTGTCATTGGTGTCTTGGTGATATGCGTATTTTGCAGGAAGTTGGGGTTCACTGAAACATTTGAATTTGTATAGGAGTTTTTATGGCAGGAAGTTGGGTTTCACTGAAACATTAAAATTGCATATGGAAGTACATAAGCAACTTCATGAACAGCTTGAGGTGTCAGATTGTTCTATTTTTTCCTTCCAGTATGTTTTTCCCATGCATTTAGTTTGGTTAAAGGAGACACAATGGGCAGGTTGGGATGTTGTGTAACAGGTAAATACAGTTTTGGGTTGTAATGGGTTCTTCACCGCAGGATAAAATGGGTTGGGTTGGCCATCAACCAATTAATTTGTCCATTTTTGTTTCAAAATAGATACTGAATTATTACGATAATGTTCAAATATGTAGTTCAAGTTATTGGACTTAACTAATATTGTGCTATTGGGCCTATGATTATATAAGTGTATTCAATTGGGCTTATGGTTATATGAGTATGTCCAGGTATTGTGGCCCATTGACTTAACCCGGGTTGTTATATCGAAGGCTCATCTCAGTCGTTGGATTAAGCTTGATCATAACCGTCCATTGAAGTCGTTGAGAGAAGCTTCTGGAGACTGATATAAATACATTGTCTCTTTCTCTCTCGTCATTGTATCAGTATTATTTTCTTATTTTGTCTTTCTTATTCTGTATTAGGGTTTCATCCTGTAGTCATTGTATCGTCTCAGTATCATCTAGATCATATCTGTAAGTGGTTGTTGTAACGACCCGATTTTTAAACCGAGTCATTACCGATTGGTAGTTAATCTCTTAACTAGTTTATAAATCTAATCATTTCGTTTTCTTTTTAAAAAGCCGATTATTATTTCATCCATTTCACAACACTTTCAAACTTCAAACATAATATTATTATACATCATCAAACAAACTTTTAAACACTCCACTCGGCCAAGCCGAGCATACTTTGTTTCGAAAACATCAACCGTTATCACATGATCAAAACTTTATTTATAAACATTAAACTTCCTTCGTGAGTTCACTAACACCACAACTAAGCTCGGGTTCCATAGATACGCTAACTTCCTGAAATGTACGTTTAAAATACGTTAGTCGAAACTAGTGAGTGATGTCAAGACCTTAAACAACCATTTCGACTCATAAATCGTACATGCATGCAATGATCCGGTTATTCTATTTCTCGAGTATAGATCGATTATGTATGGTCCCGTGGCCTCTAATCGGCCCGGGTCTATACTCTATGATACCGAATGGATCCACTCTACGTAGTTTCTATTTAACCGGTTTCTATTATTTCTATTATATCATAACTCGTGCATGTTTCATGAAAACGACACAAACATACATTCACCCCGGAAACATTAAAACGATTATGGGGTACATGCACTCACTTGTTGTTCTTCCACGTTGGTTCTAAGACGAAAAGCTTGCTCGGGAATTATGCGGATCACCTGTTTGCACATATACGGTTAATATACACATATATATATACATATATATAGCTGACCATTACAGCTTAGGTTATAAATACGTATGTAAGCTGGCCATTACAGCTTGGCACTCGTGTTTCCTACTAGATTAAGATTAGAACCTTACCCGGATGTATCTTAATGATCGGCCGGTAATATAGTAACCGTAGCCGAACCTTGATCTTTAAAGGAAGGAGATTAAAGCTTATAGTATAGTTTAGGATTAAAAGGGATATTTGTTATTAATTGAGGAGAGTGCCGATTGGGTTGAAGGGAAGAGGGTAACTGGTTTGCATGTTAGAAAAGGAGGGAGATGAGTGGTTTTGGAAGGAAGATTAAGTGGTCGATGGTTTTGGGTGTTATATTCAAGATTTTGCATGATCTCATGATGTTCCTAGATTATAGGGTGATTAGGTGGAGCATTGCCATGAGATGGAGTGTTGTATTGAGGGTGTAGGTGGCAGGTGAGGTGTTGAGGGTTTTGGCAGTTTATGAGGGTGTTTGATCGATGGGTTTTTGGATAAAGTAGTGGGTTTATATTATTTATTTTAACTAAATATATTGGGTTGGGCTAAGATATATAACCGGGATTCATTCGGCCCACTAATTTATCGGGTATATATATTTATTTTGGGTCCATTAATATCGGCCTACTTATAAATAACCAAGTCCCTTAATCGGCCCAATCTTATATCGGGTTTCTATATTATAGGCCCAACATATTATCAAGTTTCTATAAGTATATCGGGTCCATTAATACCGGCCCAATACCTTCTTTCTATTATTCGGGCCTATATATTGGTCCATATTCTATACCGGGTCCATTGGGCTTGTTGACGGGTTCTCTTAGTGGGCCGTTTTACTAGTTGGGCTTGATCTGGGCTTACGGTTATTATCCGGGTAAGGATATTGGGCTAGACCTTAAGGTGGCCCAATATTATTTATTTTATTAATTATTATTTATTTTTCGTTGGTCGTTACAGTTGTTTTCTTATCAGTCTTCATCTGCTGATTATGTTCATCAGCAGCTGATTGACTAGACATTGTATTATTGTGAACTCAGTGATTGCTGAGTTCTTTGGGTTCTTGGTTGGGTACTTTTTTGGTTTGGGTAATAATAGATTTTGTCACCGTTTTGTCGCTATTTCTCTTGTTCTTGTGTTGTGGTTGATTATTGTGAGTTGTATTAGTTAGATTCATACTTTTCTACATGGTATCAGAGCCTCAGGCTGTCGATCTTGGCGTCGTTTTGTTTTTCCGCTGTTGTTTTTTGTGTCCATATTGATAGGGATCTTATCTGAATATAGATCTGGTCCTTATTTGTTTTTTGAGTAGTAGATCTGATCTGGTTGTAGATCTGGTCTATTACCTATGTGTGTCTCTGTTCTTGTGATCAGGATTGTCTTTAGGTCAACATCTGTTGGCTGTGGATTACTGTGGATTGTGGATTGGTGTTAAAGCAACAGTTGCACTCACAACTCAGTACCCTAAGTGAAGGTGCTGGTTGTGGGTTTAGAGAAACCCTAACTTGGGTTCCCCTCTCTGTGAGATCTTTCTTTACTTGTTATTTGTTTGTTTGTGTCTAGAGGCACTGACCGGGTTAGGGTGGACCGGTATTGGCCAACTATCTGGTGTCTTAGTTTGTGATCTGTCAATTGCTTGTGATTGATCATGTTGCTTGCTTGTCTGATTCTATCTGTTATATATATATATATATATATATATATATATATATATATATATACATATATACAGATAATAAAAGAGTTCCTGTGTTAAGATGTGGGTGGGCACCTTGAGTGACGATCCCACTATCTGAACACTGACACAGCTTCACTCTTCTTAGGGTTTTATTAATTGTTCTTGTGGTTATCTGTTCTTGTTTGCTGTTTATCTGTTGTTTGTTTCTCTACCATGGGTGATGTAGTTGATCCTAATGGTGGTGGTGGACCAACAGGAGACACCAATACTCTAATCAGTAAATTAGACATTGGTGATCCCCTGTATATCCATCCTAGTGATACCAGTACCCTTTCAATCATCACTATTAAGTTGAAGGGGAGTGAAAACTATTCTGCCTGGGCAAGCTCCATGAAACTTGCTCTCCAGGCTAAGAATAAGTTTGGGTTCATTGATGGTAGTTTAGTTAAGTCTGAGGATAATGAGGTCTTAGGAAAGCAGTGGGACAGGTGCCACTCAGTTGTCATGTCCTGGCTGCTTAACTCTGTTAGTGAAGAGTTGTTCTTAGGTCAGGTTTTCTCAAAATCAGCCAGAGATGTCTGGCTTGATCTTAAGGAAACCTTTGACAAAGTTGATGGATCTGTAGTGTTTAACCTCTATCAAAAGATAAATTCATTAACTCAAAATGGAAATACTGTTTCAGAACACTATCAGAAGCTAAATACAATGTGGAAGCAGTTAGACTCTATAGTCCAACTGCCTTCATGTTCATGTTCAGCTGCAAATAAATTCAATGATTTTAATGCCTTGATAAAATTAATGCAATTCTTAATGGGTCTAGATGATGTGTATCAACCTATTAGGTCAAATTTGTTAATGCAAGATCCATTACCTTCTGTCAGAACAGCCTTCTCTATTGTTTCTAGGGAAGAGTCTCATAGAGGCTCAGGTAGTAGTTCAAAAGGTCAGTATATGTCTTTCTTATCTAAGGCATCTCAACCTTTTGACAATAGAAAGAAAGCTACAAACAGAGGACCCAACCCTTTCTTAAAATGCACTCATTGCAACATGTTGGGTCACACTGTTGATAGGTGTTATGAGCTAGTGGGTTATCCTCCTGGATTCAAGAAGAAACCAGGAGGACAGACTCCTAGGTCAAATTTGTCTAATAACATAGGAACAAGTAGTAAAACACCTATGTCTTCTGCTTCTGTCTCTGGTTTGCCTTTTTCACCTGAACAGATCAACAAGATTATGAATCTGATCAGTGAGAAAGGGAATGGTGATCCTCAAAGCTCCAATTCAGGAGGTAAAAGTGTTATACTTAATGGTTTTTCTGGTGTGTCTAAAATTTCTATGTTAGGAAAAGTTTTTGAAAAATTTTCAAACTGTTCTAATACTGTAAAAAAGGCCATCTGTTTTGGGTGGATCACAGATTCAGGGGCCAATCAACACATGTCTAAAAGTGATGAATGTATGTTTAACTGTGTAGATGTTTCTGAATATAATGTACAAGTGAAACATCCAAATGGCACTTGTGCTAAAGTCACTAAGATAGGAGATGTTAAGTTAGCAAATGGTGTCATTCTATATGATGTGTTTTTTGGTTCCTGATTACTGTGTTAATCTACTATCTGTTCATAAGTTAGCTAAGGATAATAAGCTTAGTGTTTTGTTTGATGAACATCACTGTTATATCCAGGATTCCAAATCAAAGAGAGTCCTGGTGACTGGTGATCAAAATGATGGTCTCTATTTTGTAGGTGGTAATGTGAGTGTCAATTTGTGTTTTAATAGTGTGAGTGATACAAATCTATGGCATAGTAGATTGGGTCATCCTTCTGATCAGGTTCTGGCCATACTAAAACAAGACTTAAAAATAGGAAAAATTGATTCTCAACCTTGTGATATTTGTCACAAGGCTAAACAAGTTAGATTGCCCTTCCCTATTAGTGAACATAAGACCAAACATGTGGGTGATATTGTTCACTTGGATGTTTGGGGACCTTATAAAGTTACTAGTAGAGAAGGATTTAAATTTTTCTTAACAGTTGTAGATGATTTTTCAAGAACTGTCTGGTGTTATATATTAAAAAACAAGGGTGAAGTGTTTGAAAATTTACTTGTTTTTTATGAACTTCTAAAAACTCAGTTTCAAAAGAGAGTAAAATTTTTTAGAATTGATAATGGTAGTGAGTTTTACAAGTAAATGGATGTTTTCTGTAAAACAAATGGTATTATTCATCAAACTTCCTGCACTTATACACCACAACAAAATGGTGTAGCAGAAAGAAAACATAGACACTTGTTAAATATGGCCAGGGCATTGTTGTTTCAGAGTGGATTACCTCTTGTTTTTTGGTCTGACTGTGTATTAATTGCAACTTATTTAATAAACAGGGTTCCCTCTTCTGTCCTGTTAGGAAAAAGTCCATATGAGGTAATGTTTGGGTTCCCCCCCCATTCTTGACCATTTGAAAACTTTTGGGTGTTTATGCTTTAATACAGTCTTAGATAACAATGATAAGTTTTCAATTAAAGCAGAAAAATGTGTATTAATTGGGTATTCAAATGTTAAAAAAGATTATAAGTTGTGGTGTTTAGAAACCAAACAGGTTTTATTTTCTAGAGATGTTAGGTTTTATGAGGAAATGTTTCCTTATAAGCTAAATGATTTTAAAAATATGGAGTTTCATCCTGAGTTAAAAGATGTTACACACTTAAACTTTTTTGACTGTTTTGAATCTGACACCCATTCTAGTTCTCAAATGGTTGACCCAATACTTCCCGATGATGAAAAGGGAACCAAGTGGTCTTATGAAGTTCCTACTAGTTTGCAATCAGAGAATCTTCCCAGGGCTGCTGGGGGGGGGGTAGATCCTGTTGCTAGTCAGCAGAATCAGCAGCCTGGTAGTCCAGGTAGTAGGATTCCTGATAGGGCAGACCAGGATGTGGGAACCTCAAATGTTGAGACAGTCCCATCTGAGGGAAGCATTAGAAAGTCCAGTAGAGTGTTAAACCTGCCTAGGAAATTCAATGATTATATTGTTGAAGGCAAAGTCAAATATGGACTTGAAAATGTTGTAAACTATTCTAAGTTGTCTTATGAAAACTTTTGTTTTGTATCTGTTTTAAATAAGTCTGTTGAACCTAAAACTTATGTTGAGGCTGCCAAAGATCCCAACTGGGTTGAGGCAATGAACTCTGAAATGGAGGCCTTACATAGGAATCAAACATGGGTTCTAACAGATTTACCTATAGGTAGAAAAGCTATAGGGTGTAAATGGATATATAAAATTAAGTATAAGTCTAATGGTGAAATTGGAAGGTTTAAAGCTAAACTAGTTGCTAAGGGGTATAATCAAAGGGAAGGTCTAGACTTTGGAGAAACATTTTCTCCTGTGGTGAAAATGGTCACAGTTAGGTGTGTTTTGAGCATTGCTGTTCAAAACAACTGGCCATTGTTTCAACTAGATATTAACAATGCATTTTTGTATGGTTCAATATTTGAAGATGTCTATATGACCTTACCTGAAGGTTATTACTCTGAAAATGAAACAAGAGTTTGTAAACTAGTAAAGTCTTTGTATGGCCTTAAACAGGCACCTAGAAAATGGAATGAAAAGTTAACAAATGTCTTATTGAACATAGGTTTTGTTCAAAGTATCTGTGATCATTCTTTGTTTGTGAAATCTGATAAGAATGTGTTTATTGTCTTACTAGTTTATGTTGACGACATAGTTGTCACTGGAAACTGTGAATCTGAAATTAATAATGTAAAGGATATACTTAGATCAAATTTTCAAATAAAAGATCTAGGTAAATTGAAATATTTTCTGGGAATTGAGGTGTTATACTCTGAAACATCTGTATGTTTGTCACAGAGGAAGTATTGTCTTGAGTTACTAAGTGATTTTGGGTACTTAGGGTGTAAGCCTGTAGGTACACCAATTGAACAAAGTTATATTGTGTCTGGAAAACATAAGAAATCTGAAGTTGTATTAGAGGATAAAACTGGATTTCAAAAGTTGATAGGTAAGTTAATTTACTTATCATTAACCAGACCAGACATAAGTTATACTGTACAATTCCTTAGTCAATTTATGCACAAACCAACTCAATTTCATTTACAAGTTGCCTTAAGGCTTCTTAGGTATTTGAAATTATCTCCAGGAAAAGGAATTGTGTTTAAAAGGTCTGATCAGTTTAACCTTAGTGCCTATGTTGATGCTGATTGGGCAAAATGCATAGTCACTAGGAAATCGATCACATGATATTGTGTGTTCTTAGGAAATTCTCTTGTTTCTTGGAAAAGCAAGAAACAGAGCACTGTGTCAAGGTCTTCAGCAGAAGCTGAATATCGGGCACTGTGCTCAGCCACTTGTGAGGTCATTTGGCTTAAAAACTTGTTAAGTGAGCTGAATGTAACAGTGAAACTGCCTGTTAAACTATTCAGTGACAGTAAGGCTGCAATTTCAATTGCAGCCAATCCTGTATTCCATGATCGTACCAAACATTTTGAAATAGATATTCATTTCATAAGAGAAAAGATTTCAAAAGGTGTTGTATGTACTGTTAAAGTTGATTCCAGCAATCAAATTGCTGATATATTCACAAAGGGGTTGGATGTGAAACAACACAATGTGTTGTGTGAAAGTCTTGGAATGTTGGACATGTTCAATACTTGAACTAAGGGGGCATGTTCAAATATGTAGTTCAAGTTATTGGACTTAACTAATATTGTGGCTATTGGGCCTATGATTATATAAGTGTATTCAATTGGGCTTATGGTTATATGAGTATGTCCAGGTATTGTGGCCCATTGACTTAACCCGGGTTGTTATATCGAAGGCTCATCTCAGTCGTTGGATTAAGCTTGATCATAACCGTCCATTGAAGTCGTTGAGAGAAGCTTCTGGAGACTGATATAAATACATTGTCTCTTTCTCTCTCGTCATTGTATCAGTATTATTTTCTTATTTTGTCTTTCTTATTCTGTATTAGGGTTTCATCTTGTAGTCGTTGTATCGTCTCAGTATCATCTAGATCATATCTGTAAGTGGTTGTTTTCTTATCAGTCTTCATCTGCTGATTATGTTCATCAGCAGCTGATTGACTAGACATTGTATTGTTGTGAACTCAGTGATTGCTGAGTTCTTTGGGTTCTTGGTTGGGTACTTTTTTGGTTTGGGTAATAATAGATTTTGTCACCGTTTTGTCGCTATTTCTCTTGTTCTTGTGTTGTGGTTGATTATTGTGAGTTGTACTAGTTAGATTCATACTTTTCTACATATAATGATTTGTTTATTCAAAACAAAACAGTTTAGGAAGCTCTAAATGATATAAAGTTGGTTTATAAGTTCAACCGGTTACAATATATTTAGAACCCGCCAACCTGGTTACAACCCGTTTACCTAACCAACCCATTTATATTTTACGCCCGCCGCAACGCGCGGGTTACCTACTAATTGATGAAAGCTTAAGGAAATAAGATAATAGTTGCATGGTTGATACACGTCTCGATTGTGGAAAGTTTGGTATGCTTAGACAAATCTGATTGCCTCCAATAAGTCAAAACTGCAGAACTCGATGATATTAGAAGACAAACGATCACTACACAATCTGACCATATCAATGTCTTGACAAATTATGACTAAGATAGTGTTGAGGGTGATAATACCCTTTCGTTAGATGATAATACAATAGTAAAGTACTTTTAATAATTGGGGAATTAGATTTTAATAATCCAAACGTTGCCTTTTTGCTGACAATCTCACAACAGTTTCAACTTTCAAAGTATTTTCTTTTAATGAGCTTTTGTTAACTAACTATTAATCCAGTTGGTGGATATATGTAGACGTGGACATTGACATGGCATACTGATGCTGACATGGATGCTGACGTGGACGCTGATATGGCATGTTGACGCTTTCATAGATCATGTCAGCGTCCACATCAGCATTCAGTAACTGGGTTAGTTTTCAATTAATAAAAGCTCATTAGAGGAAAATACTTTGAGAGTTGGGGCTGTTGTGGGAGATTTCTTAAAACACAGCTTATTGCCGGCCTAGAGACAAAGTCTGAATTATTATAATTCAATGGTCAAGTTATTCTACACAGTGTAACAAAAATGAGAAGAGTGAGAATGATACAAAAAACACAATTGATCATGAAATATTGCACAATGAGCCATAAAATATAACACAGTGCCGAAAAATATAACATAATGCTAAAGAAAAAAGACAAAATGAATTGAAAAAATGACACATTGATGAGACGGTTCCAATGCCGCTTGAATGAGTTCAATCGGAGTCCGTTTGATACCCTTCCTACGACTTCCTATTTTTCTTTCACTGTGTATTTGATCCTAACCTTATAATTTAATTCCCTTTAATAATTATATAACTATCTAATAAACTCTTACAACATTAATTCTACCATGTGTATCTAACAGGGAGAATGAAAAACGTTAAAAAAAAAAAAAAACCGATTGTGAATTCTAGAGGTAGATGGATCAAATCTTGCAAGGTATATGGTATTGATTATCAATAGCAGTAGATTAGAAGTAGCTTAGTTTGCGTTGAAAGTAATCATCTATTTCTCTTGTCCTTGATGGCTTGATGTGTATTATCTGGACAAACTCACGTGTGTTATTGACAAAGAGCAACTTTTTAATTTATCACTATGTCTCTATCTTCTTTGTAATGGTCTCTCTCTTCTGTTGTACCCTTTGTCTTATCTTTTAATCTTAATTTAAACATATCTTGAATTTCCATCCTTTGTTAGTAACCGGAAATAATCATTAATTTCATTATAGATTGTAAAACTCATTGCATTGTAACTCAAATGCTGATTCGCTATCAATGGTTAAGCTCTATATTCCCTTTTATGTACGGATATGTAGGTCCTTTATAAGTACAATATACACCAAGTCTTTTATAAGTTCAGTATAAACTCTCTAAGTTGGTTAAGATTCACAAGAAACACAAATGTACATTAAAATCTTACCGGATATATATTTTTAACGAACTAGTTGGTATACCCAACAAGTAATGCGCAATGTATGAGACATGACTTTATCATCAGGTATCGGAGTAGGATTACTAATAACCATACCAAATTCGTCTATTTTCATCAGTAGTTTTTTATATTTAATTACTTTAATTTGCTTAAAATTGCATGGAATTAGATGTTACATTTATATTATTTTCTTTATTTTAAATATTTAAGATGTTTTGGGGGCTTCTCGGTTTTGATTGAATTCTGTTCCAAAGATCATGCGACTATGGCCAAGGATGAATTATTGGGTAGACCGGATTTGTTCGAGGCTCCTGTGATTTGGGAAGGTCGATCAACCTTTGCATTTTGATCGAGTCGCATGGTCATCAGGTATCGGAGTAGGATTACTAATAACCATACCAAATTCGTCTATTTTCATCAGTAGTTTTTTATATTTAATTACTTTAATTTGCTTAAAATTGCATGGAATTAGATGTTACATTTATATTATTTTCTTTATTTTAAATATTTAAGATGTTTTGGGGGCTTCTCGGTTTTGATTGAATTCTGTTCCAAAGATCATGCGACTATGGCCAAGGATGAATTATTGGGTAGACCGGATTTGTTCGAGGCTCCTGTGATTTGGGAAGGTCAACCTTTGCATTTTGATCGAGTCGCATGGCTGAAAATAGTTGGTGTGCCACTGTGTATTACGGACGTTAACGTTTTAAATAATATTGGGAGTCTGTTTGGTACGGTCGTTAAAGAAGCTCGTGTGGAAAATCGGGGTTGTGATGCTTCACTACACTTCGTCGGTGTTCTTGTGAATCATGGGAAACCGATTCAAGAGGAGGCGTTTCTAAGGTGGAGGGGGAACACTTTTAAAGTATGGGTTGTGGAGGAATATAAGGAATGGATCGATACTTTTGTGTTTGATCCAAGATCAGGTGATGAAGACGTTAATGTTTCGCCGGAAAAACAATCGGTTGATGGTTCATCGGAAGAGGAGATTTCGAAGACTCCAGTTATGGAAAGTGTTAATGGTGCCGAGAATATGGTGGGTGTTTCAAATTCTCTTAATCAAAGGAATGGTAGTATTTCGGGTAACAAGGCTGATTGCTTGGGAGTCAATAATGAAGGGTTTGACCAGATAGCTAAAAGTTTAAAAACAAAAAAATTCAAAAAGTTTCTGGAAGTGGGCCTGGACCATTCTGGTGGGTCGTCTAGTGGGAACTTAAGACCACTTAAAGAACCCAAGATGTTAGGGGATGATATTTTTGGATTGGATCCTTTGATTTGGGCTTCAGATGGGAACGTTCTTAAAACTAGAGGCCCAAGTCAGGTACCTTGTCATAATTCTTTCGATGCTCTGCTTGTTGAAAGTGAAGAAGAGGAGGTAGTAGAGGTCAATCAAGAGGCTGAGGATGAGTACGGTCATTTGAAGGTCTCGTCTGAGGTTCCGAAGGTTTTTGTGGAGAAAGAATTAAAAGAAACTAAGGAGTTGGGATCAAAATTAGGGGTTCATCTGGATAATCTCGACTCCCTGATTGAGGATTCCATTCAAGGCCAAGGTTTACAAACAGTTTATCATGAATTTTCTTACTTTAAATATAAGAGGGATTGGGGCGATGGGTAAACCTTCATGGGTTAAGGGTTTGGTGGGTAATTTGGGAGTTGATTTTTTAGCTTTACAAGAAACAATTCTCTCTTCAGATAAGGCTTTTGATTTGGATAGAATTTGGCCTTCTGGTGTTTATGGGGTAGATATGGTGGGTGCTACTGGTAAGTCGGGAGGGTTGATTAATTTGTGGAATGTAAGGAAGTTTAATAAGCTGTCGTCAGTGGTGGATAGGAACTTCATTGTGACTATAGGTAGTTTGGTAGAAGATGGGTCGATTCTGAATGTTATTAATGTTTATGCGCCCCAAAAGGCGTTAGAAAAACGGTGGGTTTGGGACAGGTTAAAGAATATTATTCAGGGTGGTAGCGGTATGTGGGTGTTGCTTGGGGATTTTAATACGGTGAGATGGAAGGAGGAGCGTAAAAACTCTAAATTTCATAAGGGTATGGCGGATGATTTTAATTTATTCATTGATGAGGTGAATTTGCATGAATACATTATGAGTGGGAATCGCTTTACGTTTATGGCGGGTTCGGGGGAAGATGTTAAATTGAGTAAAATAGATAGAGTTTTGGTATGTCAGGAGTTTTTTAATAGATGGTCTGGGGCTTGCTTAAGAGCTCTTCCTCGGGAGCTATCTGATCACTGTCCTCTGGTTTTGACAGTGACAGACCATAATTTTGGGCCAAAACCATTTAAGTGGTTTAATTCATGGTTGGAGAGGGATGATTGTGATAAATTATTATAGAAGCCTTGAGTAATGCTTCAGTTGTAGGGCCGCCGGATATTAAGCTTCACAAAAACCTTTTGAAAGTTAGGGGGGCTTTAAGAGACTGGTGGAATAAGATGGGTAAAAAAGAGGAGGAACAATTTAGTATGTTGAAAGAGGATATTGCTGAGTTGGAAAAACAAATGGAGATTCGGGATTTAAAAGATGAGGAAATATGGGTTTGGGAGGAGAGTAAGAAGGAGTTGGAAAAATATTATGGCTTAAAAATAAGGATTTACACCAGAAGTCTAGGGTGAAATGGGCGGGTTCAGGGGATGAGAACTCGGAAAATTTTCATCGGTGTATTAAAGGGAGGAAGGCGTCCAATGCCATTCCGGGTTTGGTGGTTAATGGGGGTTGGGTTTCGAAGGCATCTCTTGTCAAGAAGGAAGTTTTGTGTTTCTTTCGTAAACACTTTACTGAATTTATTCAGAATCGGCCATTTTTTTCGTGTGATGATTTGAAACAGGTTCCAACGGAGTGTGTGAATGCCATGATTGCTCCTTTTTCTAAAGAAGAAATTAAACAAGCGGCGTTCGATTGTGGTGCTGATAAAGCCCCGGGATCGGATGGATTTAATTTCATATTTATCACGCATTTTTGGAGTTTCTTGGAGGCTGATTTTATCGATATTTTTGATGAGTTTTTCAGGACTGGGAAGATAAATAAAGAGTGTAGCCTTTCTTTTATTACTTTGATCGCTAAGACTAAAGTGCCAGTGGGTTTAAAAGACTATAGACCTATCAATCTGATTGGTGTGATTAGTAAAATTATTTCAAAGGTGTTGGCGGCTCGAATTAAAACAGGTATTGGCAAGGTGATCTCTGAGACTCAATCGGCTTTCTTGAAAGACAGGTTTATCCTGGATGGCCCGTTAGTCCTTAACGAAATCATTGGATGGGTGAAGAAAAACAAAAAATCAGTTTTTTTCCTGAAAATTGATTTCGAAAAGGCTTACGATAATGTAAATTGGGGGTTTCTTTTGTCTATTATGAGCCAGATGGGTTTTTCCAGATAGATGGTGTCTTTGGGTGAAGGGGATTCTTTAATTGGCCAGGTCGGCGGTGCTTGTTAACGGGTCGCCTACGTTTGAGTTTCAATGTCAAAAGGGGCTCAGACAAGGTGATCCGTTATCCCCTTTTCTATTTCTTATTGTTATGGAGGCCCTAGCTAGTTTGATCTCCAAGGCTTGTTTGTTGGGTGAATTTGAGGGAGTGAAGGATACGAATAGAGGCCCGAGTGTATCTCATTTGTTGTACGCGGATGATGCACTTATTTTGGGTACTTGGAGCAAAGATAATGTGGAAAAGATTAATCGGGTTTTAAGAATTTTCTATTTATGCTCGGGGTTAAAGATTAATATGCACAAGTCGGTCTTGTTTGGGGTGGGTGTTGATGATGTGGAAATTGGTTCGATGGCTAAGTTATTGGGGTGTAGAGTTGGAGGCTGCCTTTTGTTTATCTGGGGATAAAAGTTGGTGCTAATATGAACCGGGTTTCTAATTGGGATCCGGTCATGGAATCGGCTCGTAATAGGCTATGTTCTTGGAAGGCGAAGCTATTATCCATTAGAGGTCGGTTGACTTTGATAAAATCGGTGTTATCTAGCCTCCCGGTGTATTATTTATCATTGTTCAAAGCTCCAAAAACGGTGGTAGATAATATTGAGAGGATGTTGAGACATTTTTTATGGGTCGGTTGTAAAGATGTTAAGAGTTTACATTGGGTTTCTTGGGAAGTGGTTACTAGAACAAAAAAGAATGGTGGTTTGGGTATCTCAAAAATTATGGAGGTTAACACGGCGCTTTTAGCTAAATGGGTGTGGCGATTCAAAAATGATCATATTGGTATGTGGAAGCGGGTTATTGAGTGTATCCACGGGGGTAGGAATAGATGGAATTTTTTACCGATTAATAACGCTTATCAAGGGTGTTGGAAGACTATTGGTCGATTTTTGGAAGCTTTAATCATCAATGGGCAAGATTTCAGATCATTGTTTAAAGGGTACATTGGTAAGGGTAATAGGATTCGATTCTGGAAAGACATCTGGTGGGGTTCGACAGCTCTTATGTATAGATGGCCGATGCTTTTTGATCAGGAAAATGAAAAAAACGCGTATGTTAGTCAAAGAATTCAGATTCAGGGTGATTCTGTGGGGTTAGTTACAGATGGGGCGATCAAGTTATCTTCTGTTGCTGCTATTTCAGAGAGACAGGACGCTGATTACATGTTATCGCAGGTCAATCTTACAGAGGTAGAGGATCAGTGGGCTTGGAATGATGGTTGCAGGGGTCAGTTTTCGGTGGCTGCTGTTAAGTCTTGGTTACGGGGTACCAATGTTGCTGTATAGAAGCGGATAATACAGTGGGAATCGTGGGTTCCTCAAAAGGTGAATGTTTTTATATGGAGGTTGGAGTTAGATCGGATTGCGACCCGTGTTGAGTTGATTAAACGAAAGATAAACATTCCGGACTGTAAGTGTCCCTTATGCGATGCAGATGAAGAATCTGCAGATCATTTAATGGTCCGGTGCGGATTTGTTTTGGGCGTCTGGAGCAAAGTGTGGAGTTGGTGTAGGATTAGTGGGTGGCATTCTTCTTCGGTTGATCATCTTCTTCGGATGAAATATGTTACTCATAAATCTAAAGAAGAGAGGAAGTTATTAAGGGGCATTATGATGATAACTTGTTGGTCGATTTGGATTGCGAGGAACAATAAAGTTTTTAAAGGAGGTACTCCTAAAGTGGTTGAAGTGGTAGCGCAAGTTAAGGCTTTATCATTTATTTGGTTGAAACATAGGTCTAGTTTTAAAACGATTGTTTGGAGTGATTGGGTAAATTACCCGTTGTATAGTTTGTAAGGCCTTTTTTTCGGTGGTCCTTATATTGAGGACTTTCCGGTGTTAATGATATTTTGGTTCAAAAAAAAAAAAAAAAATTCATCACTCTTGTTATATCACGAGCATGGATATTTCTCCTCATTCCTATATTGTTCGATTGTAAATCATTGATCACTAGTTACCATTGTATTCGTTAATTGATCTACCGATCACCTAAGTTCCGAGATATTATTGTTAGATGCACCGCATCGAAATAGTGACAATATATGTTATGCATGCGATAGGTTAGAATCCCATCTTAGCCGATAAGCCAATGAGATTAGAGTATCTATTTTATGTCTACGTAACTCTTGGTTAATATTCTATTATCGTACTGGGTCAAGTTATCTTACACAGTGAAACAAAAATGAGAAGGGTGGAAGGGATATAAAAAACATAATAGATCACGAAATATGACACAATGAGGCGCAAAATATAATACAATGCTGAAAAATATAACACAATGCTGAAGAAAAAATAAACACAATTAATCGTAAAAATGACACAATGATAAATATAAGAAAAAGATATAATGTTACATGAAAGACACAATGTTAACGTAAATTATAAAAACTACAAGCTAAACATCTCAAAAAAGCGAAAACCAAAAAACTAAGATCGTAGGGTTCGATGAGACAGTTTCAATGCCGCTTAAATGAGTTCAATCGGAGTCCGTTTGATACTCTTCCTACGACTTCCTATTTTTCTTTCATTTTGTATTTGATCCTAATCCTTATCATACTATACAATGATACATGAATAAAAAGTCCATACGCCATTATAAAAAACCTCACTTGAATTTGTTCGACATTTCAGAATTGTTATGAACTTTAACGCCACTACATAAATAAAGATCAACGTGGGAATGTTTTCAAGCACCTTTTATTAGCTTTGTCCTTCACGGTTGCTTAGTTGGTGAATGGACCGGAGATCTCTTTTAGAGGTCCCAGGTTTTCTTTTAGAGGTCCCGGGTTCGATTCCCACGAAGGACATAATGAGAAATGATGGATGACTCCTAGCCTATGGTCATGAGTTCGAGTCCTGATCTCGCCCGTGTTTTACCAATCCTTCACCGTCGTGCCTACGGGCGGGTGAGGGGTTGGGTTTTCCCTTGTTTCGGGAACTGCATGGGCGGACCTGACTACGCCAGTCGTCTGAGGTACGTATGGGCCCTCCATTGGGTTGGTCGTGGGGGTCTGTCCATAATGTGGGGACTCCCCTGGGTAGTCGGGCAGAAATGTTTGTTGGCCGTTCAAAAAGAAAAATAGTAAATGCTAAAAACGGCATGGGCGAAGGATAGTTGGGGCCGGTGGTGCCCCGACCAATGCCGTTTTTTTCTCCGTAGTGTAAATTTGTGTGCTTTTGTCCGAAAATTTTATATGTTTTGAGTCTAGTCCCCCACCATTTTAAGGGTCTCGTGACTTTCGGCCTTCCCGGTTTTCAAGCGTTGCCAAATCCTACCCTAATCGAACCTGTGGCGATGTCAACGATAATATACCATAATGAACCAAACGTGATATTCAATTTTCACAGTCGGATTATAAGTCCACAACATAGCTCTCAACTCTATAACTAGGGCTGTTCACGAGCCGAGCCGATCCGAACGCAGCTTTGCTCGTGCTTGGCTCGTTTACAAACCGAACCGAGCGGAGCGGCTCGTTTATAATCGAGCCAAAAACCGAATGAGCATTCTTCGAGCGAAAATTTTCCGAGCGAGCGCCGAGCGAGAATCGAGCGGAGAATAATATGGACGATTATAAAATTGGGATGTTTCCTTCGATGTTTTTGTTGTCGGGTGACAACTAAAGTCAAAATGTCCGATGATAACACTAATATTGAGAACCCAGTGTCCAAAGATAAGACTTAGATTAAAACTGATGAGGTGATGAGCATACGTCATACAACAATTGTTGCATTGTGACGTATGTGTGATATCAAGCGACAATTAGCGATGGATGACTGTTAACATAAAGAAGTCAAGACTGTCACCTCATGACTTATTGTTTTACTATTAAATTTAGTGTTAGTTTTTTTATTGTGTTAAGTGGGTTGGTTATATATATATATATATATATAGATAAAGGTTCGGGTACAAATGAGTGTTTTTGTGAGAAAAGTAAGAAATAAATGTGTCCATTAGATCACATAGATGGATGGATGAGATTAAATGAGTGGCAAACTTGTAAATAATGTTATATTCTAATTAAATTAATATATGGTATAAGGGTATATTGGTAAAAAAACACTTCTATACATATAATAAAAGAAAGCCATTTTAATGACATGGCACTTAAGGATGCATTCTCCTCCTTGAGTGTGCCATGTGTCATCCCATGTGGCATTGAGATATTTTAGGAAAAAATAATTTAAAAACAATTAGATTTTTCTCTCTTATGTTTCCTCCCATAATTTTCAAACGTTAATATCTTTTATATACGAGATTTTTTAAAGAAAAAAATTACACCAAATTATCGAGCGTTTTATTATCTTTCCAACGAATACCATAGTGCTATATAAAAAACGGAGGAAAAAAAACGACTATTTTTTGTTGGGTTTTGTTCAAACAGGAAAAAAAACACAAAGTGTTCAGGTAAATCATTAATCATATA
The DNA here is from genome assembly GCA_032199755.1 of Ambrosia artemisiifolia. Taxonomy (NCBI): domain Eukaryota; kingdom Viridiplantae; phylum Streptophyta; class Magnoliopsida; order Asterales; family Asteraceae; genus Ambrosia; species Ambrosia artemisiifolia. The sequence goes on from CM063513.1 coordinate 34,849,765, forward strand.
TAGGCAAGTCACTAATTATGTTCAAATAAATAAATATGAATTCTATTTTCAACATGCTTTAGCATTGGAGTTATACATTGTTTTAGGTTAGATATTAATATTAGAGTTATGCATTGTTTAAGGTTAGGCGTTAACATTTGAGATATATTTTTAATTGTTTTAGGTTAGCTATTATCCGAAGCTTTCATGCATGTATCTGTAAAGCGCATCATTCTATTTCATATGTAAAATTAATAAGTCATATTAGATTTTTCAACCCCGGGACGTTCCCGGGGTATAATCTAGTAATTTATATTAAAAACTCATTAATTTCTCACCCCTAATTTTAGAATCTTCCCCACCAGATCTCTCTTTACTCTCTCTCTCTTTCTTCCTCTACAATTCTCCCTTTCATAATTTGCAGACACGATGCATAAGTGGATCTTTATATGTTTGATTCTTTCATTAATTTCTCATTTTCCAAATATTCAAACGTCTGATTATGACTTTATTTTACATCATTTTTTTTATAATGGCTTATTTGCAAAGGTTTTGGCCCCTGAGTATTTTTTTTTTGGTAATGGCTTTTTTTTTTCGTAATGACTTGTTTGTAGAGGTTACAAGGAAAGCAAAATCTATAGTTTTGTTTTGTTTTTTTTTTTTTTGCTTTTGGAGATCATTTAAGGATAGTTTATGAGTAAATAAAGTTTTGTTCATCTTCTTGTTATAGATCCATGTTTATGGCATTGTGTTTTATGTGTTCTGTGTGTTTAAGGACTGTTTTTGGTAGTGTGTTTTATGTGTATCACATCTGGTTAATATGAGTTTAAAACACAATGGGTAGTTAACATGAGTTTAAAACATAATAGGTTTAAATGAGTTTTATAAACAAATGGTTTTGTTAGAACACAATAGGTTCATCTAGTAGTTTAACATAAGTTTAAAACACATGACGTTTTTCATAAAACACAATAAGTTCTTATGAGTTTAAAACACACCACGTTTTTTGATAAAACACAATAACGTTTTTGAGATTATAATATCCCAAAAATATCTCAAATTAATTATTGATTGAAATTTCCATAATCTTGAATAGGTATATAATTACTCTAATGCCCTTTAGATTTAAATAAAACATTGCCACATGTCACCCTCACAAGCTTTCTCACCCTTCTCACAAAACTCACCCTTTGTACAATAACCCCACCCTATATATATATATATATATAGGGATCGGTTCAAATACAAAGTTTAAAATCGTGCGAAGGATGCGAAGGCTTCTACCCGCGTTTTCTTGAAGGGTACTATCGTCATTTTACTCGAGATTTTAAACCCATATCTTTTATAAAAGGATCAGAGATTCAAATTCTTATTTAGTCGGTATTAGATTTTGAAATCAGTATAAATATTGATCATAATTCACACGATCAATCATAAATCAGTTCATTCTCTTTCGATTATATCTCCAAACGATTTTCTCTTATTCATTCATCAAAGATGGCTAATAACGATTGTCCAGGTATGATTTTTGAGCTATCTGTTACGTAATGTTTTTCGATCGATTTCTTTTAAAGATTTCGTTTCTGTTATTAGAATTAGAATGAAATTCAGCCTTTTTATATTGATTGTTCGTTTGTTTTTCTATTTATGAAAGCATTACGTTATTTTTTTCTTTGTTTTGTTATTAAATTCATCTTTTTTATTAATTTCTTGGATTCATGATAGTATTTACGTTGCTTTTTTTTTGTGTTTTTGTTTGTTTCATATCACAATGTCACAATTTTACGTGTTATTAAATTCATCTTTTTTTGTTTCATATCTTACTGTGTTTTTCAATATTTATTACGTGATTTACAGGTTTTGAATTAATGTTTAACATGATTTATGCTGATTAGGCCAATATTATTACGTTTTATTGTTTCTTTATTATAGTTATTCTTATTAGTTCAATAAGTTACTATAATTTCATTACGTTATTATATTTATTCTTATTAGGCATTATATTACTGTGTTTTCAGTTTTTATTACGTGATTTTTTATTACGTAATTTCATTTTACGTTATTATATTTATGATTTATTAAGCCATTATGTTACTGTATTTTTTAATAGTTATTACGTGATTTTCAGGTTTTATTTTCAATGACATAGCTGAAAGTAGTTCTACTCAGGCTGTTTCAACAGTTTATAAGCCACAAGTTGCAGCTTCTATGACACCATCAGATGATATGGTATTTCCATCTATTGATCATGCGTATGAGTTTTATGTAACATATGCAAAAAATGCTGGATTTAGTGTTCGAAAAGGAGGTGATTACAAACATGGTGAGATTCTTAAGTTTAAGTACTTTGTTTGTTCAAAGGAAGGATTCAAAACTTGTAAAGCGTTTGATAGTCTTGAAAAGGGTAAAAGTAGGAATAAGCCGTCGCAGAGAACAGGTTGTAATGCTCATATAGCTTTTTCTTCAAAGGATGGACAGATTTTTAAAGTTTTCAGATTTGTTGAGGAGCATAACCATTACTTGGTTTCTCCAGAAGATATGCAATTTCTTCCATCATCACGTAATTTGACATATCAACAAATGCAAGTGTTATGCAATATGTCCAAAGTAAACATGGGTCCTGTTAAGGCTTTTAATGTAATGAGGACGATTTATGGTGGTTTTGAACAAGTGGGTGCTACTGCTGCAGATTTCAAAAATTTTAAAAGGGATTTGAACTTATATATTGGCGAGTATGATGCTGATATGGTGGTTAATATGCTGCAGAAGAAGAAAGAGTTTCTTCCTGATTTTTATTTTGAGTATAGTCATGACACTAAACGACAGTTAACTGGTTTATTTTGGGCTGATGAGCATGCAAGAAGAAGTTATAAAGTTTTTGGTGATGTTGTTTCATTCGATGCTACTTTCAATTCTAACAAGTAAGTTTATTACGTAATTATTTTATTCATTTTACGTAATTATTTCAGTTTAATTAATTTATTTTTTATTTGCTTTTTTAGATACAAGATGGTATTTGTTCCATTTACCGGTATCGATAATCACTGCAACAATATAACTCTTGGTGCTGGATTGCTGAGTTCAGAGACAATTGAATCTTACTCATGGCTGTTAAATTGTTTCAAGAGGTGTTTTGGTAAAGAACCGCGTGTTGTAGTTACCGATCAAGATCCTGCTATTAAACAAGCCGTTGCATCAGTTTTACCTAATAGTAGGCATAGATTGTGCATGTGGCACATCATGAAAAAGGTTGCTGATAAGGTATGTCATTTTTGTATGTTACGTAATTTTCAAGGCTTTATTACGTGATTATTTTATGCTATGATTTTTGATTTTGTGTATGTTACGTGATTTCAAGTTTTTTTGTTACGTGATTTTTAACAATATCTGTTTTGTTTTTTTATAGGTTGGTACTGCATTATGCAACAATGATGATTTTAAACAGCGTATCTGCGACATTGTTTGGACAGATTCTATTTCCCCAGAAGAGTTTGAGAAGGGATGGGAGCAACTTGTTTTTGATTTTAATCTGTTTTATCATGACTGGTTGTGTGACATTTATTCAAATAGAGCAATGTGGATTCCTGCTTTTTATCGCGATGAGGCAATGTCAGGTCTTATGCGTACTACTTCAAGATCTGAATGTGAAAATCATTTCTTTGGTCAAGTTTCCAATGCTCAATTAACGCTTCTTGAGTTTATTAGTCATTTTGATACTGCCATGGAATCCCAAAGGTATACTCATAGGAAAAATGATCATGAGACGAGGTATAAAACACCGGATTTTTGGACTGATTATCCTATTGAGGTGCAAGCTGCGAAAATATATACAAGAAGTATTTTCTTTGATGTCCAAGAAGAAATTTACGGAGCTGTGCATAAATGCATAAATGTCTTTCTTTCATATGAAGGAGATATAGGGACGTTTCGAATAAAAGATCGTTCTGCGTATGGTGACGGTTTGATAGAGGTATTTTTTATGTTACGTAATTTTTTACATATCAATGTAACAGACATTACGTAATTATGTGTTTCATTAGTTTTCACATTTCATATACCTCATTACGTGGTTATTTGTTTTCATTACGTAATTTACTTTTTATGGAGATCTTTTTTGTATTGCAGGTTAAATTTAACCTTGAAGATTTGACAATTTTATGTCCTTGCAAGCGTTTTGAGCGATATGGGTTATTGTGTCGACATGCTTTTTCAGTTTTAAGGTTGTGTGGTATAAATGAAATTCCTAGCAGATACATTCTTGATCGCTGGAGGAGTGATGTTATTTGCAATAGTCCCTCTCGGTCGAGCTTGTCGTTGGTGATGCATAATGATGAAAATGGAGATCATCAAAGTGTCAATGATGTTGTTCGTGATATAATGCAGTCGAGTGAGTATATAGTTAATAAGTTGATTACTGATTTTGAAAAGTTGAAGCTGTTTAGAGACGAGCTAAAAGCGATGAAAGAGAAGACAGATGAAGCTGGTATTCAGAGGATATCAGCCAAGAAGAAAGAAATTATTCAAGCTATTATTGGGGCTCCACATCAAACTGAGGCTGCTGTTCGTGTCCCTCATGGTATTAGGAATAAGGGTTGTGGGTCACGCAAAAGGTTTAAATCAAAACGTGAACAAGCGATTAGTCGTGCAGGAAAGAGATCAAGAAATTGCAAAGTATGTGGGGGTAGTGGTCATGATAGGCGTACCTGTGATGTTCTTAAAGGGACTGTAACAGCCAACAACAAAGGGAAAGGACCCGTCAATGAAGCAGATGCGGAAAATAGTTCAGATTCGGATTATGAAGCTGGCGATGATTGATTATGTTTTTTTGTTAAATTTGACATTGAAACATTTCATTACGTGATTTTTTTTTACACAGATGGGTTTTTGCATTTCATTACGTAATTGTGTTCACTTGTTACGTAATTGTGTTCACTTGTTACGTAATTGTATCATAGCATAATCATTCACATATAACCATTACTTCACATTTTTTTTGACATGTTACGTAATTTTATGTTTAGCTAACCATTATCAGTATCATACATGATTAACATATAATCAGAACATACATAATCATTCATACCATCATTCATATAATGTAGTAACTGATAAGCAAAATGTTAAATTGTATCATACCATACAAAAACCAAATGTTAAATTGTATCATGACATTACGACACTGGACACTAAAACTAGTCAAACATGATCATTTTGTCTTTTCACAAGAGTTTTGAACAGGTTCTGCTTGTACTTCGCTTTTTCACTGTATTCCTTTTGATGAAATTCCCTTGCCAGACGATCAATTAAATCTTTATTTTTGTTGGCATCGGAGAGTAGGATTTTTGCTAGATATTTGTAGCGAAGGTCATCAATCTGCATTTGTTGACCTGGACCCTCTTTTTGAAATTCACTGACCCATTTTTTCTTATACGTGCTCATGAAAGTCTCCATGTGCCTCATTGTGAACACCCCACAATCGATTTTGTTTTGTGCTGTTCTCCATTCCATTTGAACCCTTACTGGTTTTTTGCTAACCATTTTCGAAGTAATGGGGTGTCCATTAACCATCATGTAGTTGCACAGAGCTTCTTTCTGCATACATTACGTAATTTACCATAAGCATTACGTAATTACTTAACATCAAAATAATATTAAGTAAAAGTATTTTTTTTACCAGTGGCAGTATGATGTTGTCGTATTTGCTATTATCTCCAAGCTTGCTGTTGTCCAATATTTCTATCTTCGGTGTCTTCATGTTGAAACATATTACATATATGTGGTCCGAAGATACGATGGGCATGAACAACAAATCCACCTCATTGAGTGATTTTATTTCATTTTTGTTAAGTGCAATATTTAAGTTCTCCGTCATGGTGTCCATTCGTTTTAAATCATCATATTCAGGCTTGAAGTACTCAATCGGCTGCAAATTTAGCATTCATTACGTAATTTAGCATAACCATTACGTGATTATAATTTATGTATTACTCGAAAAAGCTAAGGAGCATACCACAATATTTGTTTGAACAAACAACCTAAATGGTGAACCTGGAGCTTTTTTCTTCTCATCGTGGTTCAGCACATGCGTCCATGCATCCAAAACATTAGATGATAATGTTATTCCAGGGTATAAGCATTCAAATACTACTTTGAAGTATGGAGTTCCATCTTCTGGCTCGAATACAATATCACTGCGGAAGATAAGTTTTTAATACACATTATGTAATTTTTTGTAACAAACTATGTACTGAAAATATTCATTACGTAATTATTCTAACAACAAATTAATTAATATAAGATTTTCTTACTGTGTTTCCTCTGTTGCTGCAAATATATACTGTGCAACTATGTTTTCATCCTCAGTGATCTTGTTTTTCATTACCACCTGCCGTTGAATGTAAGGAGACTTCAGAGGTTCAGTCAACATCCTTCCTCTTTTTGCACGTTCAACTTGTTTCTCGATTATGGGTGACTGCAGTGACTGAGTAAACACTAGTCTTCCTACTGTTTTTGGTGTTTCGACATCATCTTGAGAGGTTTGTAGGAATGGTAGATTTGGAATTGCATCTGTAGGTGCATCATCTTGGGAGAGATGCAGATCGAAACTTGGTCCTTCATAGCTTTCATTCGGTATTTCTTCTACTTTGTCTGCATCCAATGTTCCTTTCTTTGATGAACCGGTCTCGATTTCTTTTCCTTTCCTAGATTTTTCTTCAATCTCATTCAATTCTTTCAAGAATTGCGAACTGGCAGCTTCGGATGATGTTTGTGTGGCTGAAGTTTGCAAAGCTGAATTCTTTTCTTCTTTTTCTGCCTCTGATGTTCCTTTTTTTGATGCATCATCTTTCTCGATTTCTTTTCCTTTTTTAGATTTTTCTTCAAGCTCATTCAAGTCTTTTAAGAATTGCGAACTCACAACTTCGGATGAGGTTTGTGTTGTTGAAGTTTTCAAAGCTGCATTGTTTTCTGTTTTTTCGACTGCATTGATCATTTCAGCAACCATAGTTGTGCTGTCACTCTCTAGGTTTGTTGTTGCATCTTTCAAAGCATCCATTATGTCTTTGCTGATCTTTTCTCTCGTGGGTTGTTTATCAGACATCTCATTACCTGTTTTCAAATTTTCAATTAATTGGATAAATAAGCATTCTTTTGTAACTATGCATTACGTTATTTTTACCTTCTTTCACAGCTTCTTTCTTTTTTGTTTCTTCAAATTCTTCAGTTGCGGCAATTATTGCATTCATCATTCCTGTGCTAACACTCTGTGAAGTTGTTGCCTTTTCATTCAAATCTTTTTTTTCACCTGTAATTACGTATTCTGATCATTAATAAGTTTTGACAAATATTGTGTTACGTGATTTATTTACCTTCTAGTGTTTCAGCTGCAATCACTATTGCGTCTAGCATCCCTGTGCTAACACTTTGTGATGTGGCTTGCTTTTGTTTCTGGTTTTCCTTTTCACCTGCAACTACGAATATACTTTTTTGATATCCATTACGTAATTTTTAACTAACTTCTTTTATCATTTAAATATACATTACGTAATTTTTACCTTCTATGTTTTCTTCATTACTTGATTTGTAACTTGATACCCATGATTTCCATTTTCTTTGCTTCTCACGTATAAGGTTGCTGTCTAAAAAATTTGAAGTGGCTTCTTCAAAAATTTCATCTATTTCAGCAACATATGTTTCAAACTTCTCCATTTTGTATTCTATCTTTGAAAGCCATTCCTGCAAACAACATGTGAATAAATTACATGATTTTTTATATTATAATAAATTACAGTTACTTACATTCTCATCAACTGGGTAAGGACTTTTGTTTTTCTTCTTTCCGATTGTCTTTATCCTTGTCGACCCTCTTATGCTCTCATCTGTTGACTTTTGAGTTGCAACTTTTTGTATCTTTGGTGTTGTTGTTGCCTCATCTATGGTAATCTTTTGATTATTGTTTTCATCATTTGCATCACCAGCCTGCAAACATTACGTGATTTTTTAAAATCCTATATACATATGCATGTTACGTAATTTTATACAGTTATTGCACTTACATTAGGAACTTCTGGAGTGTTGTAATTTTCCAAGAATTCATCAATGTCAGATAGTGATTTTGTTGTTTCATAGACATTGTTGAATTCTTCTGAATTTATCATGATTTGTTGCTCAACAATCATTTCCTGTTCATCATGCTGAATTAATGCATCTTCATTTCCAGCTTCTTTCTTACCATCTTCTTCCATGTTTTCTGCATCATCTTCATCATCTCCAGCAGCTTCATTTCCACCATCATCTTCATCATCTCCAGCAGCTTGATTTCCACCATCATCTTCTTCATTCTCATCATCATTTCCTTCTTCATTCTCATCATCATCTTCGTCAGTTGAATATGGCCCATTGTCATACAAATGTTGATCAATGTCCATCAAATTCTCGGTGCTAATGTAGTTAAGTGCTGGTGTTTGTGCTGTCTCAGGAGCATGAGATAACCTTTGTTCATGTGTATAAAGTAGCTGTAATGTGAATAAAGTTAACATTTGTTCATTACGTAATTATCAAGAACACATTACGTAATTTATGAGTAAAAAAAATACCGCAAGAAAAGCCAAAGGTCCATTATATGCTTCTGTTCCATTCCAACTTGCCTTCGTTCTTTTGAGACAGAAAATTAAGTACTCACACCAATTCAAATTTTTGATTGATTTTTCATCTGGCACTCCTTTCAAGAACATTTGATTCACTGTTGAACTTTTTGTTACTTGCCCAAATATAGAGTTGTAAAGTACAAGGAAGTTCAACTTGAAAATCCAGTCTCCCCTTTTGCTTTGAAGTATTTTATTCTTCACATCTGTCAGTAAAATCTTGTTATGTTCAAACTGGGACTTCCATACAGTAAGTGTGTTAGATGAACCCTTCCTTGGTTTGTTCTTTTCATTTACTTTCTGGTTACCCATTGGGACACCAAGGACTTGTTGTACTTGAGAGGCTGTTACTTGAATGATGTGGTGTCCTATTTGCAACTCATCTCTTCTATCATCATAATTAACCAATAACCATCTCCCTAATTTTGTTGGCACTGTTTTAACGTTAATTGATGTAAAAGCTTCAAATCCCATTTGTTTAAGTGCTTTTTTCTGTGCACTTGATAAGCTTGCCATCGCCTCAGTCAAGTTATTAACAGTGTTCCTCACCTGTAGTTTTATATTTGAGTATAAAACAAACTGTTTTCTTGGTGGTGAATTTTGTGGGTGTTCTTGCGCATCAACAAAATCGTCGTCAACAACTGCGTCAAGAACTGCAGGCTTTTCTTGATAGTTCACTGCGTTATTATCAAAAGTTATAATTACGTAACAATGACATAATCATTTATAATTACGTAATAATGACAGAATAACTAGATTTCCCATTACCAAAATAACGTAACAAACACATAATGATCATTACCAAAATAACGTAACAAAGACATAATCATTTATAGTTCTATTTATAAAATTACGTAACACAGACATACTATTTGCATTACTAAAATAACATAATTACTACTAATTTTCATTTACCAAAATTGCGTAATAATGAAAGAATAACTAGATTTCCTATTACCAAAATAACGTAACAAACACATAATCATCATATTCTATAGCCAGAATCATTACAAATCATTACCAAAATAACGTAACAAAGACATAATCATTTATAGTTCTATTTATAAAATTACGTAACACAGACATAATCATTTATAGTTCTAAAATAACATAATTACTACTAATTTTCATTTACCAAAATTGCGTAATAATGACAGATAATTATATTTCCCATTACCAAAATAACGTAACAAACACATAATCATCATATTCTATAGCAAGAATCATTACAAATTTCATTACCAAAATAACGTAACAAAGACATAAAATTACGTAACACAGACATACTATTTGCATTACTAAAATAACATAATCACTACTAATTTTCATTACAAAAATTGCGTAATAATGACAAAATCGTAATGTACCAAACAAAAATACGTAATATTTGTACCAAATAACTTAATGTAAAGTAATGTACCATTTTTGTTTGTGTTTGCTGGCCTGTCATGGTTTGCTTTACTTCTTCTCTCTGATTTGTCAGTTTTATTGGTCGTTTTCGGAATTTTGCTAGGGCCTGATAATTACAAATACGTATTTTAGTAAAATTTCACAAAGAATTAACAATATTAATTAACGTAATACTTATTTACCTTCATCAATGTCGTTCTTTTCAGTCTCAGACTCTGTTCCTCTCTTTCTTCCTGTAACATGCATAATGTAAGTTTATTATATAGTTTTCAATGTAAAATTTGGTACAGAATAACGTAATGTACTTACTTTCGTATACGTTTGAGTATTTCATGGTTAATCTTTCGTAGAAATGGAGTTTATTGATGATTTTAAGTAGGGTTTTCAGAGTTTATTGTGTAATTTTGGGGAGAAATTATGTGATTAATGAGAGAAGGAACGGTCTCTTATAATTTGATTGTAGAAAAATTGACGAAAATACCCTCATTAACTGTCTAATCTCTCACTTATTTACGAAACTGCCACCGCGTAACTTTTTAATTAATGACGTAAGATTGTTGGTTGATCGACGGCTGGGATTCCTTCGCAGGCTTCGCACGTTGGGTGGACTTTGTAGGATAACCGCCCCCTATATATATATATATATATATATTTTTTTTTTTGCATATACTGACTCAAATCCAATAGAATCTTATATATAAATCCATAAATTTATCTGTAAATTGTGTGTATATTTATTAATAAATAAATAAAAATTTATTCGAGCCGAACCGAGCCGATCGGCTCATATACAACCGAGCGGAAAATTGAACGAGCAATTTCCGAGCAAATTCCGAACGAGCGGCGAGCGATCGGCGAGCGCCGGACGTTTTGAACAGCCCTATCTATAACACCACGCCAACCAATACTTTCTAATTTTGCAGTCTATTATTTTAGAGGTGTTAAATGGGTCATGTAGATTGACAGGCCTTAACCCGACATCACCCAAATATCTAACGTGACCCTAGACACAAACCCGAAGTGAATCCAAACAATGCGAGGAACACTCATGGGTAGACACAAACACAATACATTCAACTAAACTAAATTTTTATTTTATTTTTTATATATTAATACTTTAAATTTAGCATTTTAGAACCAAAATTGTAAATGTGGATAAACAATTATTTTATTTAAACAATCTTATGTTTGCCTCTCTTTTGACTTTAAATTTTAGCACAAAATATAATTAAAAACATATATAGGCCGGGTTAAGAGTTTATTAGTTGTTTAGCTAATTGTGCTGAATTATAATTACAAAACTGAAACACGAAACCATCTAAATGCATACATTACAATCAAATGAAAATATGCTCATATCCAAACATATTTTTAAATTGGACACTAAAAGCAGGAGAATCTATTTATATATATATATATAGATGACATATTGTTCTCACTGACAAGAATAAATCGAATGAATCAAAGTTTACAACACTCACACCCATCACCTTATAATCACCAAAAACAATAATATAAATAATTAAAAAAAAAAAACCAACTTTTCCTATGTTCTTCATTGCTATATCCATGATTCAACTTTCAAAAATATAAAATAAAAAACAAAAAGCAAGATTCTCCTGCCAAAACTTTGGATTTGTGATCGATCATAAGCCCATGAAATGAAATATGTATAGGAAGGTGCATATGATCTTCAAGGCAGGGTAGAGAGAAAGAGTGTACGTACACATATATGACGATTCTGATCCGAGCCTGACTGGTTTTCAAAAAGGTTTGCACATGATGTTTTTAACGCCCGGTTTTTGCACGTTTCATTCCACTGCTGGTGTTGAATGGTGATACGCTGCCGCTTGGCCCTGGACTGTCTTCTCTGAAATTTGAGTTCAGCATTGCTAGTTCACGTAGCTGCTGTCTTTTTATATAATCTTGTGACTCATCCTGTGTGTGTCACGGATTTAAATATAGTATATTAATAATAATAAATAAAAAAAAACACGAGCATATAGCTAGCTCACTTTCAAAACATTCAAAAAACAAAGTTTCATTGTTTACATTTTACAAGGATTGAATTTGAAAACCAAGTACCCCATTAGGATTGTATAATGTTATGAAAGTCACAAGTTTTGGTCAATTTTCTCCAGGGGTGTTTAGCCTCGAGTCAGAGACTTGTATAAACTACATGTGAAGTCAAACAGCCTAATAAAAACAGTAAAAAAGGTACCACAGGTTTGAGCAGTTCTTCGATTATTTCTTGGGCCTGCCTCAGCCTAATATCAACAACGCTTGCTGGCAAATCAGCTTCGATCAATATGTGTAGTGGCTCGTTTAAATGTTCATACCCTGGTCTTCCCCTTAGCTTATCTTCCTTCAAATTTAAAGATATATCACCAAACATTAATTTCAAGAAACACAAACAATAAGCCTCAAACTTTAGGTTTAAAAGCACCTGTTCTGGATCCTTGATTGAACCTTTTCCTCTTATATAAACTCGACAACCTGTTGTACCCTCTACCCGTTTTAGTGAATTGCCTCTTGGGCCAAGTAGCCTTCCAACAAAATTAAACTAATATCCAAAACAACTAATATTAAAACCACAAGGATGATGCAATGAAAATGCAACAAATGATTTCTAGAAAAAAAAAAAAACATACATTTGGATACGTATCAACTGGTATCTCTAACCGCAAAATTCTCTTCACAGTGTATGCACTTGGACTTGCTGGAGCTCCTTGCCAGTCCATTGTTGTTCCCGGTGGTCCACTTAACCTCTGTCAAGAAACACAAGACTTTTAGTAAATTTACGATTTCCGTATTTAAGTGTTCATGGATGCTTTTTGAAATTGAGTTTGAAACTGATTTTTTATTATTACAACTTTTTTGGTGACCATGAGAGCTCGTTAGGAAAACTCAAGGAGCCCCACCAACACCCTACTAACTAGTGGGACAAGATAAACCGCAGTTTACGTTGGCAGGTGGCCTTCAAGATGTTAAGGCAGGAATGATTGTTGCAACTTATAGACATACTAAGTGCAGCAAAACTGATTGTTCTGAAGCAACAAAAGCATATCCAAACGCTATTTCCTACAGTCGTTTCTATTACAGCTCATTATATGATTCAATTATTCAAGAATCACATAATAACTTTCAAAATGCATATCCATCCAAACTTCCTCATGGTCATTTACAGTCTAGGGTTGTACCAACCAAATTATCATCTACAAATTCACAAATCTTGTAGAACCGTCATTTTGTAATGGGTACAAAACATAATCTAAAAAGATGGATGAAGTGTAGTGTAGTGGAATGGTTTATATCTCTTCTCTACAGACTTCTGTTCAAAACTTTAAGGTTTATATAACTATAACATTAACCATGAACTTCAAATCTATATAGAAAACCGACTACTATCCTTCAATTAGATGTAATGAAAAACATTTCTTTAAACATAAGGAAAAATTCAAAACAGAAAAACATCTCTTATAATGTCTATGTATAAACAAAATAGAAGTTCACTGAAAACAGAAACTTCGCCCTTGAGTAGGGTGTAAACGAGCCAGGCCACTCGTGAAGTCCTCAAGATAGGCTCTCTAAAAGCGTCAACCGAACCACGCTTACAAGTTGGAGCCTGAACTCGAGGCTAAAAATAAGCTCGATTAATACACAAGCTCAAGCTTCACTTATAGAGCTTGAGTAGGCTCACGAGCTAACAACCCTACTATAACTCTTATTTGATAGGAATACAAAAATCAAAGGCAAATAAATGATTCAATTGATAATAAACTCAATTCAAGAAGGGTGATTTCTCCAAGTTAAAAAGTGACTCTTTAGATAAACATAAACATAGACAATTCTCAAACCTAGAACAAGAGATATTAATAAATGTAAAGAGAGATAACTTCTCCTAAACTTCAGCCTGTTGACTTCGACTGGGTATGGGCTGCAATTGCTCTAAGGGTCCAGCTGGGTTTATGTTACCCTTCGGGAATCGTATCAACTTATCAATATAAAATATTAATAATATATGTATGTAAATATGTTAATAAAATAATTAACAAGTAATGAACGAGCCGAGCTCGATCATCAGAACGAGCTAAGCTCAAGCTTAGGCGAGCTTGGCTTGGCTTGGCTTGGCTTGTTTACACCCCTACTCTTGAGGATTTGAGGTTAATAACCTAGAAAACTGAACCAACTTAATAACTAATAGTTCATTTCCAGTTATGATTCCAGTGATAAACAAAATAACCGAACCAAACCGTTGTCCATGAAAGTTGTACAAACATTCCTGCGTCCATTTGTATCTAAGACTCTAATATTGTAATGATCCTTTTAGCAACACATTGTGATAAAACCGTGTAAATTTTAGAAATGTGAAGTATTGAATTTGATTGGGTGAAACTAAAAGACATTAAAATTCTAGTGATGTTAATGGTCTATGTGACTGTAAGTTAGTTATATGCCTCTAATGCTCAAGCAAGCTCAAAACACTGCAGGATATCACTCACATTACGACATGCCTAGTTGCAATGATAACAAAGTCAAAAGGCCAAAATAAATATATACAAATAATAGTCGCGAAACAGATTTTCCAACGTTAAATCAAGCAGACTATAATTCCTTAATATCTAATATTTGAAGATCATATTCAAAAGTGAAGGGGCCAATCCGAGTGGTTCAGTTCACTTTTCTAAATTAAATACTTAAGCATGATCGAAGGTTTGGCAAATCCGAGTGGTCTTAAAAATGGACTCTGTTTGGTAAAGAAAGTCAGCTAAAAATGCTGACTGACAAAATAAACAATTTTTTTTTCCACAAATCACAATGTAAAGATCAGGTTAACCAATAGACTTATAACCCAAATTTTGGATAAACAAAGTGTTCAGTTTAAGGAAATAATCACAAACCAAACCATGCCCGGTTTCCAACTGCTACTACCTTCTACAAAGCCAATATTGCTTATGTTATAAATCTTTCTATTATAAGCTGAAAGAACTTTTCACCAAAAGCCTACTATTATGGAAGTTACTTGTTCTAGACGCTCTAACTCGTTTAGTATATTCGGCGTGGCAAAATGGGCACAGGACGGATAACTGGTCAAACCAGACTTAAATCAAAGTGGTTATTCTTTACTAAGGAACAAAATAGATGGTTTTGACCTGAAACACTATTTGTTCAAAATCTTATGAATCTTTTTATAAATAATTAGTGGCTCAGCATGATTACAAAAGTTAATTGCTTTCAATTAAATGATTTAAAGAGTATTATGCATAAAAATACAATTTCAGCCACTTTTGACCGGTTCTATTTTTAACTGTTTTTCTAATTCAAACCCATTTTTACCCTTAAGAGAGAGAAATATAGCCCAAATCAGCTCACTCGTAAGTAAATGGGGTAACAAAATTAGAAAAAACCTATAACAAATACTCTAAATGATGTAGGAATGTAAGATGTTTTCATAATAACAAAAGTTATAAACCAAGTACAAAACAATCAGACATTTAAAAATTATAGTTACAGAAGATATATATAAATACATATTTTAAGAAGTACCTCAGGTGGAATACCATTCCAGCCACCAAGTCTACTCCCGGGAACATTGGACATAAGATTAGAAGATGCCATGGGGCTTGGACTTCTATGGCGCAGTCTGTCAAGCTCATTAAACCCTTGATTTGGCAACATACCCGAAATCCTCAAGATTTCTAAAAACAACATGAATTTCAGGTGATGTTTTACGAAGAAAGGAATAGCAAAAAATATCATACCAACATATATATTCTACTGGCAACATAATCAAACTTGCAGAATATAATGGCAAGGCCGACATGAAATCTAAACATGTTTTGTTATATTTGCAAGGCACTTGAGGCATAACAAACAAATGTACAACCTTAAAAACAGTATGGTTAATCAAATGGGCACTCCCTTCACTTCCAAAAATGCCAGTTTTGTATCATCAATTAGCAACAAACTGATCACTATTATATCCTTAATTCCTTACATAGTTTGAATTACCAATCACTCAAAACATGTCCAAACACTATCCCTATTCTCCTGAGCCATGTTTTATTATCGCTGATTATCTAAGTTCAAGATTAACATCCAATCTAGCATCATGATCAAAATCTTACCGTAAAATGCAACATGTTCACTTCACCGTAAAATGCAACATGTTCCTTAACTTAAACAACCTTAATATATCTTTCCCTCCTTATAAAGATTCACATAGGATACAAATGCAACAAAATAATTATTAAATGACAAAATAAGTAGAATTTCCAAACTGCTCAAAACAGAGAAAAACCTCCATTATTAGTCCAAAACAATACAAAGGGATCTACAACAAAACAATCATACTTTCAAACCATAAACTCAAAACACACAAAACCAACAAACAAAGATCCATAAAAACTAAACCTTGATTCAATAATCTGCTGCATACTGGAAGAACCTGCATAAAAGGCTGAAGCTTTTGATGCTCCTCCAACAATTCACTCAAGTATTGACTGCACCAAACAGAGCAAAATCCAATCAAAACAGAACCCAATACAGATCAAAACAAACCAAGAAAGATGTACCCTAAAACAAAGATCAAAAAAAAAAAAAAAGAAACCTGTCAACATCTGGGTTAGTTCTAATGAGTGGAGAGGCAGCTCTTGCTGGAGAGAAGTTGGGATTATTATACAAACCTGACATTGGATATTGAAGAAGAATCTACTACCCAAGGAAAGGGGGAGGAGAAGGAAGAGGAGACAATAATATTATTAATAATTAATAATAATATAAATAATAAATAATAAATAATAAATAATAAAAAGAAAGGGTTTTGTGCTGCCAATAATACAAAAAGGTCGGTCAAATTCACCAGGATGTTGGGGCAAATCTTTACTGGATATGACTGGCCTCCTTTTCATAATTAAATCTTTTTTTATATATTTTTTTATTATTATCAAGTTTTGATTTTAATATGTGTTGAAGAATGGAGCTTACATGTTACATGTTGCATGTTAGTGATGACGAGGTTGTTAGTGTGAGTGTTCCATGTGTGATTGTGTTGGTTTTTGTGTTATCGTTATGTTATGAGTGTGTATCGTGTGACTTAGTAAGTATATTGTTTGTGATAAGTAGATAGTAAAATGTATTAAGTGTATTGTTTGTAATAGTAAATGTGAGTTATTAAAGTTGAGCGTAAGAGGGTCTTTTATTTATAGTCTTAGAAGCATGTCATGTTATTAAGTAATTAGGAAATCCACTATATGATGTTAAAATTCAGGTTATTGTATCACTTTGTAGGACGTGGACATGTCATATTATATATAACGCATGTGACATTATCTTTTGACTTTGATTTGGATTCACCTTTCTCCTTACCAACATCATTGGGATGATAGAGAGCATGTTTTATCTGGAAGAGCATGTTGTTGGGAGTTATATACTAGCCCAATCTAATTAAATAGTCTTAGCTTTAAAGTTTGACCTAGCAACTGATAATAAGGTCGATGACGACGGTGCAATAATGTATAGGCGTCGTAACAACCCTTGGCTAGCGACGACATTGGCAACCGACAAGAGGTGTTGATGTAGTAGAAGACCGAATGAGTGGTTGTGACAATGGTTTCGGCCAGTCACGACAATGGCTGCAACAGTCAACAATGGTGGTAGCGACGGTGAGGGTCAATAGGGAGATGGTTTAGCTGCGTTGATAGTGGCTCGACTACGATTCATTTCAGTTGAGAGAAAGTAAATAGACGGGCTATTTATCACACCCCGCCAAGGCGGAAACACGGGGATGTGATTCGAAAGGTTTTCAAGCACAAGGTTCGAGCAACACATAAGATGTAATGTAACATTGCCTGAAAGTTAATGGACCAACTGTCGAAAACGTGACATGAGCAACATTATTAAATCCCAACCCGTGTATATGATGAACCACGATGTGCACACTCGAACCCCTTTCCCAAGTTCCTGCTCCCCATGATTAATTACCTGAAAAACATGCATAAAAGATTTGTCAACATAATGTCGGTGAGTTCACAAGTTTTGATGTACTATGTAAAGTGCTTATGAAATTCGTGTATGACCAATCAAAAGCTAGCTAAGCAAATGATTATTGTGCAAACCATGAGTCCCATAACCAAACCTCTTGACTGTTGTGCCTCGCGCATTGTACAATAAAGACAACGTAGAATACTAACACTCCCTTGTATGTAACCGGTTAGAGCGAATAACCAAGAGTGGGGGGTGTCAACCCAATAGATCTATTTAAGTACGAGGACTGTTGAGCTCATGAACCGAATACCTCATGTTCCACATGGTCATGATAGAATATCACACAAAACGTAATGTACTAGAAATGTAGCATGTTTATCCCCAAAAAATGTAAAAATAGTAAAATGGGTCCGTGAAACTCAACTGGTGACCGGATGTGTGGTCTATTAAAGCAGAGGAGTGATGTAACTATCGTCTCGACAATGAGTGCCCTATAATTATCAAGGTCATAGTAAGTTATACGTTCTTGTCGTTTACCATACAAGTTGTTCACCTGACTTGTGGACCCTTGTGTCTGTTATATATGGGCCATTGTTCGTGCACGTGACAATTATTACGTGTTTCATGTGTACTTTGTAAAATGTATGATTTCGTGAATTCCATGCATTTTATTGTAAAAACGTATCGATTGTTAACAAAATAGGCCCCGCACGTCATCATGGGTAATTTAATATTCCCCAATCTAACATGTGTGGTGTATTTATGGAAAGATAAAAGGTTTAACATATGTTATGTTGTAGTGTAGTGTTAAACTAGTATTAATGTATGTTTGATCCCACTTAACGTATGTTTATTATCATGGCCGAAACTTTTTAAGAATAATGACTCCAAATCTGATTGTTTGCCATATCAAAAGCGACTCACTTATGTTAATCAATGTACAAATGAGTGATCATGAGTGTGTGTAGGTGTGCTCTCATGCAATCGTATATAATTACATACATAATGTAACATATCTTCGGATATATATACATACATACATACATACATACATACATGCATACATACATACATACATACATACATACATACATACATACATACATACATACATACATACATACATACATACATACATACATACATACATACATACATGTTTTGGTTCCAAAATCGATTCTAGTGTTGTTCATCCGAGTCTATGTACTTGTTTTGTGTACCCATGAGTTTGTGTGTCGAGTGTACACATGTTTTCATGAAACCGTGGATTGTGTATAATGTGTGTGTATATATATACGTATGTGTGTACATAATAGTGATCTAATCATGAGTATGTTTCATCAACAAAATCGATTACAATTCCACACCAAAGAAAGGGTTTAGGCTTGGGTGAAATGAAATAAGGTCGATATAATAGGAACTTTATAGGTGTTCGAGTATAATAACTAACCTTGGGTGAATGTTTAACCGAGTCTTGTGCTTCCTAGTCGACTTGGGCCTTCCAATTGTGGTGCTAGATGATTGATTGTGAGTGAGTTTTGGTAGGTTCTTGGGTGGGAGTTTTCGGTCGAAGGTGGATAAGAGAAGGGACAAGATTTGTTTGATTTTGTGGTGTGTTTTAAACTTATGAGAAGCCTCCCTTATATAGTGTATAATTTGGCAAGTCCCACACATGAATCTTGTAGCATTTGATTAGTACACTTCCCTTCTTTGTGTACAAGTTTGACAAAGTGATGGGCGCCTTTCATTTAGGGATTTGGCCGAGTGGATAAGACAACAAGATCAACTAATTTTGGTAGAGGATCATGTCTAGGAATAGACCAAGATGAGTGGCAATGATATGAAAGTGTGTAAGTGATGTGTTTTTTCCTCTAGTTGTCATGCATGACATGTAATAACAAGATTTATCAATGCATATGAAAATGTGATGATGTTAATGGGGTCTTCGGCCGTGAAAGGGAAACACTTGTCTTATTCTCCATGCATGACAACTTTGTCCTATTCCTCTCTATATGTTTTGTTATGTGTATATGTATCATATGGGAATGGGCCGATCATCTTGGGGATGTGGGACAACATATATGGTAAGTTGACAAATATAGGATGTGTAAGGTAGTTTTAGGTGGTAGTGGCTTTAGTGAAACCTAGGCTATGGTTAATATGTAAGTCGAGATATCTTGCATGTATATGTGTTGTGTGTATATATATACGTGTAGATGTTTGTTATTTGTTGATAATACCCACACACATACATGTGTCGTGCGTATCTTGTATATACATATACATATATGTGTTGGTTTTTGGCTTGTTTCTCAATGTGTGTGTGTATGTATAATACCCCGAACCTTAATGTAATAGTTATAAATGCGTGAAATATAAAGTTGATATTTGATATATAGCTTAACGAGTAAGTAATGACTAAGATGGTTATTTGAAATAAGAGATATCTAGATGAGTCCTGGCAAGTATACGAGATTTTGTCGAGTATTTAGTGTTACAGGAGACCGTATAGTAATATTAAAAAAAATATATTATATTTGAACCCTGCTCCATCTTTAATGAAACTTAGGCTGACGCGTAGATAAAAAATAGCTCGTCTCAGCAATATATTCGAAATTTAGTAAAACGTTATAGTTTATAAGTTATACGAGAAAAAACGAGTTAAGCAGCTGAAATAATTATATATAAAATAATAATGAAACTTAACTTTGAAATATAAAATTTAAGTATATATCTTGTATCATGAGTTTAGTAAAAGGATGTCAGTAGTCTCATATTGAATCCTATTTCTAATTAAGTCCCACATCAAACAGAAAGTGTCCGTATGAAAATAAGCACCCTAGCATCCTGGTCAATTCCATCCCACATCAACCCCAACAAATAAACCCACGGTCCATCCACTGCTATATATAGGAATCCTCTGTATTCTTTTTAAGTTACACTAAAATTTGGGAATGTTGTAGTATAAGAGAATCCCTAGCTTACGATACCCCGTTGGGTGTTGTTAATAATTAATTTGGGAGCACTAGTAGGAGCTTAAGTTGGGGGACTCTACATCAACGTGTTGTAGATAGTTTTGAAGTAAGTTCTCTTTTAAGTTATGTTTAGTTGATTATTATTTTTATTATTAATATTATTAGTAGTAGTTTAGTATCATTGTTCTTAGGTATTAGGGTTATTTTTAGGGGTGGGTATTAGGTAGCCTAGCCTTAGTTAGGCATGGACTGATCACCCATGCTTAAACAAGGCAGTGTTAGCCAATATCCAACCATAATAATAACTAGTTAGGCGTACCATTACCTAACCTTGGATTATTTAATTGTGTCAGCACCTTAAAATATTACCTTGCTATACTAGCAAGTGTTGAGAAACTGTTAAACATGGTTGAACATGTGAGTTATCATGTTTATTTATAAAACTGTGATTGTATATATGTCTTGTCTGAACTGGTAATAATATAAAAGTGGTGTAATGTACAATTATCGGTAGGGGTATATTTGGATCCTTATATGCTTAATGGGAGGTGTTGGAACAGGCTGAAAAGAGGATAGGGTTTCTTGTATGCATCACGACAGTACCATATCTATGCGATGGCCGGGGAGGGGGTGTGGTGTGCGTGGTTTTAGGAATTAAAAAGATATCATTTTCCCGGTGTCAAAAACTTGGTGTTTTAATTCATAAACTTTGGTTCGGGTCAAATGATTGATTTTTACTAAACCGGTTTTTACCAGGTTTTAAATTTTTAAAGTAAACAATATTTACTTTCGAAACTAAAACCAACACATAGGCAGAGAACCTGACGTGCATAGTATAGTTTCTAGGGTAAGTATTGAGTATCGTTTCCCCAAGGATCACACTTTCCCTTACTCAACCTTACATCAATTTACTGATCCGGTTTTAAAAAAAGAAAAATAAAACGGAGGGGTTCTTTAATAAAAATAGTTTTTGAAAAAGGTTTTGGTTTTGTAAAATAAAAAGATAAAAATAGTAGAGTAGTATATTATGCATATCTCGGGGTCCTTTGATTTAATACTTAACTTTATTATTAGAATTAATAATTTAAGTTATTTAGTTTGTGAGGAAGACGAGAGGGATCTTGAAGTGTTGACTCCTTGATAGAGAAGCAGAGGCTACTACTGCGTAGAATCCTAGACCTCTCCAGCGTGCGTCCACCTGGGTCTCCGCCAGGGCCTCGCGTATAGCGGGCTCCTCAAACCGCGGTCAAGTATCTGGTCTTCGAACTCATCTTTTTCTTAAAACGGATGCTTCACTTCCGACCTGGAACACCGTACACCTCGTCTTATCTCTCGCGTTTCGTACTGAAGGATCTCGCCTTAGGGTCATTCCCGAGTAGGTCAACAACGAATCCCCATTGGTTAACGATTCTAGGATCGAAGGATCTCTCTTACAGTTGATATCAGGAGACCGTATCCCCATTGGTTAACGACGTTGTACTAACGAGAACTAGATAAAGAATCCGTTATTTGTTTATCTTTTATGTGACACTTTATTATTTAATGATCAATTAAATATAAAGTTGGTTGAATCAACGATAACTTAATTACCCAACCCTTAACCTCCCGAACTGGATGAAACCCTTGATAAAGGTGGCACATAATCCTAAGGGCGTATGATACAAGAGATCACTGGTAAGTACCAGAAGATCATCCAAGAAGATCATCCAATCATCTGGTAAGTACCAGAAATGTGTCACTCAGATCTGGTCCACTTCAGAAGCCATTGCTTAGAACCCGGTTCGGATATCAGAAGCCCGAAGGATCTGTCTCACTACCGGTTTCCTCGCCTTGGATCTGGTTTGGAACTACCAGAAGCTGATTATACCTCTAGTTATTTAGTTAAGTTAAGTTAATTATTATTTTATATTTTTAGATGAGCTCACAAGTGCATGGGTTATTACACACCATGGGTACACTCATGAGTTCACCTAATAATTTAATATTGATTTTTGGTTTAAGTTATCATCAATGGAAACATGTCACAAAGATAAACAAATAAGGATTAGAGGAAGATAACAACACAAATAACTAAAAATAAACTACTACTAATAATAAAAGTCTACAAATCGAAGTGGGTTCGTAACGATAGAAATATACAACCATAAAACATGATCAACACAAGAACATGGCTGCTCATAGACAAGATATCCACCTCCAAGTGATATGTAACTCACTTGATCCTCACGACCCTCGATATGTATTGCATAACTACTCTACAATCCTCTTCTTGGCCAACCCGATCAAAGTAGTACGAGGCCTAACCATTGAGGGATGTTAGAAGGGCCAGAAGGCCTCCCACAAGACCCCAAGATCTCTGGAAGAAGCTTGGAGTTCTGCCCCAAGAGAGCACAAGAAGGGATGAACAAATGGCGAGGGTTGGCTTGCTATTTATAGAGTTCCTGGGGCTGCACGCTCGTGCACAAGAGTGTCGAGGGCGTGCTTGATGTTACACGTACGTTCTGTTGCTGCATGGCAGATCCTGTCTGTACTGTTTTGTTTGGCACGGGCGTGCATATGCATGTGCCACGGCCGTGCAATGCTCTTCAGCTGCTGATTTCTTGCCCTCCAAGTTTCCTACTGATTGTTGTGGTTTATATATATAAATATTTCAAGTTTCACAATTTGGTTTTAAAAATGGAATCACCAAACTAAACCACACAACACGGCAGTGTACCGGTCGTAGTGTAGTAAAGTCGGTAAGACCGATTATCAATCCGTGGACACTGATATGCAGCCCTCGATACCAAACCTCTGTCGAGTCCTAATCTATATGAGAGAGCATGATTTTTAACTAGCAAGAATACTAAAACGATAAACAAGTAAACAAATAAAATAAGACAATAAATAAACAAGCAGCAAGGACGAGAGATCAAAGAGTAGACGCTCACGAAAGAGGAATCAGAAATGGGGAGAATGGTTGTCTAGACTGGGAATCCTACTGATAAAGTTGAAAGCTAACGGGAAATGGATACTCGAATGACTACCGGGATCTACAGGTATAACTAACTCGGGAAACACCATGGTATCTAGATCTCCTCTCGGTCTCACTAGAACACTAAATGAAGCCCTAAGCAGTGTAAAGATCACCGGGTAAAGAATGGATCACCTCTCGGTCTCTCCAAACATAAAAGTTTACGCACCCAAAGATTAGATCTCCTCTCGGTCTCACTAATCACGAAACACCTAACGGTATCAAGGGGTGAATCTACTCCTAAAGGTAAATGTTTGGGAAAGCGGATAAAAAAGATACCGGGAAAGAAATTCACTCTCGTGCAATATCTAACCAAATAAACCAATAAATCCTAACAAACTCACAACCTATCTCCTCTCGGTCTCAAGGTAGGTGACAAACCCAAAACGATGTCAAAATGCAATTTCTAAATCCTAATTCAACAAGTCAACCCATCAAATCATCTCACGAAGCAATGATTAAAATACGCAACTTTTTAGTTTAAAAACACCAAGTAAATAAACCATAGCCACATACAGATCTAAAAATATAACACCAACATCATCCGGGTGATAAATCACAACAAAAACCAATAAAGTTTAGATTTTTATACATAAACGAGTGCAAACGAGTAGCCAAATACCAAAAGAAATCAACTAACATCAAGATTCATCCCAAGTCTAGACAACCTAATAAAATCTAGCCAATCATAGTAGTGAAAGAAATAAAAATAAATCTATAAGGTTCACAAAGAAAAATCATAGCGAGACTAAAAAATTTCAAACCAATAAGCACCGTAGTCATCGCCTTCTTTGTAACCCTTCACCTTTAAAAATACTTTTTTATTCTCGTCAAATCCAACGTCTGCTAGTTTTTTTTTATATTATTATTATATATATATTTTTTGAGGCTTTCGCGCTGTAAGGTAGACTGTCTAGCGGGTACTTTATCATCAGAGTAGGTAAGCCTGTAAGGGTAACCTCTCAATCGGTAGTTTAACGGCTTATAGGTAACCTTAGGTTTCTCCTTGAGAAGGGTCGACGGTCCTCTAGTTTATCCTGTAAGTTTAGTATTTGAAGATCCCGGTTCCATAGCTAGTTCCGTAACCATAGAAGTTTGTCAGTCATGAGTAGGATTCTAACCTAGGTAGTACCTTCACCATCATTTGAATTCAGCTCAACTCAATTCTCGTTTTTAATTCAGTTTAGTTAATCTTTATTTTATTGCATTTTATTTTTCAGTTAAACCCCCTTTTTAAAATAATAAATTAATTTAATCAGTATTTAGGATAAGTAATCAAGTCTAGTTTTCGTTTTCCATTAGAGTCTCGTGGGTTCGATATCCGAACTTACTTTAGCTGTACTACACTGACCGGTACACTTGCCGGTTGTGTGGTTTATGTTTAGAGAGTCTTAGGTTATAAATTTAAAACTTAGAGTGTCTAGTTTAGGTTAATTTAGTTAGTTTTTACTAAACCACTTTAAGCACATCACCTGTGAACTCACCAACTTTAAGTTGACAAATCTTTTATGCATGCTTTTCAGGTAATTAATTTCATGGATAGTCGGGACTTAAGAAACTGGTTTGAGCTTGTAAGGTGTGGTACCAAATTTTGTGGGTCATGTCTTAAAACAATTGAACAATTTATGTGTTTTTATGATGGCTTACCCGTCGAGACAACTTAATTCATGTTTTTTTAAAACAATTAAATGTTTGGTATTAAATCTATCCATTTCTTATGTGGTTCTCAAACCTTGTGCTTGAAAACCTTTTGAAGTTGCACTCCCGTGTTTCTTCCTAGGCAGGGTGTGACCTATAAAGCCAACCCAACAACAAAAGATAAAATTTCCTATTAGTTTAATAGAAAAGAATAAGCAGAAGGATATTTTTCTATCACTGATAGTTCTAAATGATATACGTCAAGACTCCACACATGTAATCCTAGTAAGGCTTTGTGAACACTTACATACGCGCCCTCGTGCATGGAAATCTGACTGCTTTAACTTGTGGTTTACGTAGAATGGCATGCTCACCACTGGTTATCAAAATGCCAGATGGGATAAATCAAATTAGGAGACAGTCGATTATAAACGTGTGTACCCAAGTCTAATCACTACCAAGAATGAACAATGGGGTTACATTATCGTGTCGGTTGTCATGGGTCAATTGGTATGACGTTCATACTAGAGTAGTCATCAAATCTGGTTAAATGCAACTTCGCTGAAGTCTATGTTTTCAAGGAGATGACGTGCATGCAAACAAGGGGGTTTAAACAAGGTTTGATCGATTACCAAGGATTGACAAATGGGTGGGATCTTCAAAAGGGTAAGTGTTGGAAAGGTTCTGAAGTGTCATAAAGTGACTTATCAAATGTCACATCCCTCCACGGTGGAAATACGGGACGTGATGTTCATGGTTTTCACAACAACTAAATAAAGCAAACAACACACTATATGCGGGAATAGTGTTTAAAAAATGAAACTTACAATCCTAGATTGCGGATCTGGGTTAGAGAAATTGGCTGCCTTCGTTCACATTTCTTATATAAGATACACCTCAGTCGTTCGTTTCATACACACTAATCGTTTCACACACTCAAACAGAAACAAACTAAACAATGAATTCCATAATTTTCATGCGTTAGAGGCGATGGTTTTTTAGTGTT
This sequence comes from Ambrosia artemisiifolia, assembly GCA_032199755.1. NCBI lineage: Eukaryota > Viridiplantae > Streptophyta > Magnoliopsida > Asterales > Asteraceae > Ambrosia > Ambrosia artemisiifolia. The sequence goes on from CM063513.1 coordinate 34,876,414, forward strand.
GTGGGATCCGTGTTACATTTGCACGTGTTAAATGGCTGTCTGGTCATTTAATTTCAAATATATTAATGTTGGAGGGTCCAAAGGTTGTAGAAGAATCCATCTACTTTTTGGACATGACCCTCTTATTTTTGGATCGATGTTACATTTGCATGAAACTACTTGGATCGATGTTACATTTGCACGTATTATAACACGTGTAGGATGCAACATTGGTATTGTAGTTTATAAAATTAAACAGTTGGCTTGCAATGGTGGTTTGAAGATCCCGTGTACCACCCCCAGGCATGCCAGTTATTTCTTTCTTGGGAGCCACCTTCCATGCAAATCCTTGGGGAGGCGGTGGTGGGAGTTCCTCAGAAATGGTGCGCTAGCCTGTAGGATTATGGCAAGGCGTGTAGTAAAGTTGGAATAGGTGTTCTCGGAAATTGAAGGTGGTCGAGTCATCAAAGTCGATCATTTTAGCAGCAAACTTGATTGCGCTTGCGGGTTCTACACCTTCAGCGCAAGGCCCTCCGACGTCGAAGAAACTCGCTCCATCATTAGCGACGTTGGGGACATCTCACATAGTTACGTAGATACCCTTGACTTGGTACCCATGTACAGCAAATCGACGAACTTAAAGATAAAGCTAAAATATGGGCCAAGTGTCGAGGGAGACTGCGTGCATAAATATGGGAAGAGATACATAAATATGGGCTGGTTAAAACACTAAAGATATGTAGTGTGAACTGTGTGATATATATGGAGTTGTATGTTGCTGCTGCAGCTACATTGGAATTGGTGGTCTCGGAAATAGATTGTTTTGTAACTTTGCTAGATTGTATATTTAACGTTTTGTGTGAATAATAAATTTAGGTTGTTTTTATTCAATAAATTTATTATTCTTAAATAACTCTGTTAAAAATGACATATCATAATTTAACAAATTGACTAAACGACTTGGGGATTGTATAGTTTGACTAGTTTGAAAAAATAGTTTGTAAATTTGTAGTTTTTAACGTTTTGTCGGTGAAATTGTATTATTGAACTTGTGAGATTTTGTAACTTGGTAGATTGTTGCCCATTAATACCAATAAGTATTTAAATACGTTTTATTAATAAAATGTATTGTTTTAAAACTGACAGTTCCGCAATCTAAGAATGCGGAATTTAATACTGTTACGCAATCTCAGATTGCGGGAGTAGAGAAATCCGCAATCTGAGATTGCGGAACAGTATTAAAATCCGCATTCTTAGATTGCGGGAGTATAGAATGCTGTCCCATTTCCACCTATAAAAGGGATATGTAATGTTCACACTACACACATCCCGCAACACGGTGCCTGTAGTATAAATAATGGGGGATCGTACTGAGAAGGATGAAGAGGTTGGGGGGTATTTCTGTTCTCAACCAGTCCCTAAGAAATCAAAGTGGACGGATGATATTTGGAGGCGTTTGAAGAGGTCGTCGTCATCCACGAAGGCTGGGTCGTCTACGCATATGGTGACCGAAAGGCAACCGGAAAAGGATCCTGAAAAAGATAGTGTTATAGTCCCCAAGGAAGATGATCCCAAGAATTGGTCCACAGATGCTTTAGAGTTTTACAACAACGGGGACTCCTCATATTGCTACACTCGTTTCATTACAAAAAAACTGGAAAGAAGTTTTTGGGGTGCCCTACTAGGGATGGAATCCGGCGGTCACCTGTCCTCTACTGTACATTTAACACAATATCAATTTTTATTTGTTTTCATATGTTAACATAATTACACAGCATATTAATTTATATTGTTATTTCCTGTTTTGCAGCATGTTGAAGCATGGACTGTAAGATTAATGCGTGTTCGACAGTCGCTGCTCTTAAAGAACCCCAATTTAAAATGCCGATGGACGGTGTTACCTCCTGATTTTTATTACTACATGCAAGATGATAAATCTACTACCCCCCTTGATTTTGCTGGACGAAAGGACCCGTATCCTCCATTTTGGGAGGTTAACTGCATCTACCTTCCTTTGTGGATTGGCCAAACAGACTGGCTACTTGTCCGTATTGATATGTAAAGCATGGTGATTACTCAATACTGGACCGATAAAAGATGGAGAAATGGAAAGCATCGAGAGGTAAGGAACTATATGGAGATGCTACAGTTATATTTCAAATGGTTTCTAGAACGTATTCACTTTCGGTCAAACACGAGATACATAACGGAACGTGATATGTCCCTTGGTTTGGTTGAGACGGATGTCCCCCAAGATGAGGGTAACATTGCTAACACCGGGGTTCTTGTTTGTATGATGATGGAGAAACTAGTTAAAAAGAAATCGTTGATGATAGACCAACAAATCACCGTAGAAGAGGCTTGTGTTAACTACCGACGCCATATGGCTGATGAACTATACAAGTGTCGTTGTGATAAGTATTGGTGAGTTGTGTCTACTGTTTTGTAATATTTGCCTTGTCTTATAATAATTTTATCGTCGTGTCTATTTAATGTGTAGATGTCTTCCTAACGATGTAAACCAACAATGCACGATATATATCACATCACGATACTAATAAAATAACATAAGAAGACGATAACCGATAACATACAATATCAAAGCAACACAAAATAGTACTACCACAAACTAGCATAGATAAAACAGATCACAAGAAATCACATCACAAGAAATCACTGTTGGCGGAATTGGCAGCTCTTTTTGTTGTGCCCAGTCAACTTACAAATGCTACATTTAGGGCGTGCTCTTGGTTGGTCTTCATGCGTAACATCCATCTCGTTATGTATCCTCCTTTGCTTCAACCTCCCACGTTTGATGGTAATTTGTGACGGGTTACCACGAATTCTCCATGTTGCCGGCTCCCAATCTCTTTTATGACCGAGGGTGTAAAAATGCCCGCTGTACTGCAACCGATACATGGAAGTGTGGTAGCGAGGATCAACAAGGTCATGAATATTCTTACGTCGCATATGGCAAACCGCTATAGCATGCGAACAGGGCCTGCGTTCTATTTGCCACTTTGCACACGAGCAAGTTCTGTTACTGTACTCAACCGTATACTCGTTCCCTCCGTCATCATTGGGTTGCACACGAGACTCCACGAGGTACCTCTTATGGGAAACATCATACAAACGACATAGTGTTCTCGGGATTTAGCATCACGTTCGGAAATGACCGTCCATATCCGGGGGGGCAACATTGTTTCGCACCGTCTGGCAATTCGATAATGGATGTTGAATTGATCGATATCTCTGGTAAATGTAAACTGTATGGCTGCCTTTATAGGCATCATCCTTGCTTTAGACAACACATGGTTAAAACACTCAGACATGTTTGTTGTTAGGTTACCCCAGCGGCGATTTTCGTGGTCTCGCATCAGCGTCCACTTATGGAGGCCAATATCTCTCAAGTATCTCCACGCCTGTATCTTACTGTACTTCATCTGTCTGATGGCATACCGATACTTATAATGCTGGGAGGTGCTTCCGATTGTCCAGCAAAGCTTCTTCAACGTGGCGCTCTTGAACTTTGACCCGAGATTGCTTCTTATATGACGAAGACAATAACGATGGTAAGCATGTGGCTCCCTCCATCCTTCCAGTTCCTCCATTGCTCGAATGATTCCCACATGTCGGTCTAAAACAACACTAAGGGGACGGCTGGCAGTGTGACGTGATACATTCTCTCTAAACTGCTCCAAGAACCAACACCAGCTCTCAATTGTCTCTTCATTCACAATTGCATACGCCACCGGAAGAACATAGTTATTTGCGATTTTCGCCACCGCAATCAACATCTTACCCCTATACGTCCCCTTCAGATGAGTGCCGTCAATTGATATCACAGGCGCTGAATGCCTAAAGGCCTCAATTAGAGGGCCGAAAGCCCAGAAAACATAGTTGAAGACCCTGCATTCGGCAGTGCTCCTCTTATGATGACGCCACTTCACAACGGTACCAGGATTTGTTGCGACTAACCTTTCCATGTAGGTAGGCAACTCATTGAAGTTGCTCTCCCAAGTACCATAGAAATTCTCAATTGCTTTTCTACGGGCGGTCCATGCCTTAGAGTACGTAACATCGACGTTCAACGTTTCCTTTACGTGGGTCATAATCTGTTTAACCGGGAAAGTTAAATCAGCCTTGACCCGTGCATGGATATGTAATGCAATATCTCTGGACCGTAGTGCCCTGTTGTTATTTCTTTCTACCGTTGAGTAGCATGTGTGCCTTGGACTCCATTTGTGCAAACGCCAGAAGGCTCCTTTATGTGGACGTGATGCAGCAGCAGCCCACATACATGAAGAGTTTTCGTTCTTGCATTTGACTCTAAATGTACCCGGTCTGCTTTCTATCACGCGTAACTCCCTGTTACATTCTACGTTCCAATACCGGATGGCTTTAATTACTTTCTCTTTATTTTCGAAGTAGATACCGACACGGATACTGTTTACCTTTCCATTCCAGATCTCCATCTTATCTTCATCATCATCGGATGGCTTTAATTACTTTCTCTTACGTTTCCTTTCTTATGTAGTTTGTCAATGTTTTAACCGTATGTGGTGTATTGTTTTATGTAAGCTGTTTGTGTTTTCTTAGTGTTGAAACTGGTTATGTGGTTTGTTGTTTTATGTAAGGTGTTTTCTTAGTGTTGAAACAGGTCTTGAAACAGGACCAGGGAGCCCTTTTGGGGCCCCTGTATCCGTCTCCCGGGCCGGGCTGTACCGGACCCGGATCGCCAAACGTGGCGTCCTTGGGTGATATAACAGTGCCGTCGCTGGTTCAGGCGTTACGGGACTGAGCAAGACACGATCCCGGGCCTCACAAAAAGCCCCGGACCTCATTTTGTTAACTTACTTTTTATTTGCCAATATAAAAAATCCATATATTATAAAATCCGGATGAAAATATAAAAAAAAGTTAGTGTTGAAACAGGCCCAGGGAGCCCTTTTGGGGCCCCTGTATCCGTCTCCCGGGCCGGGCTTTACTGGACCCGGATCGCCAAACGTGGCGTCCTTGGGTGATATAACAGTGCCGTCGCTGGTTCAGGCGTTACGGGACTGAGCAAGACACGATCCCGGGCCTCACAAAAAGCCCCGGACCTCATTTTGTTAACTTACTTTTTATTTGCCAATATAAAAAATTCATATATTATAAAATCCGGATGGAAATATAAAAAAAAGTTAGTGTTGAAACAGGCCCAGGGAGCCCTTTTGGGGCCCCTGTATCCGTCTCCCGGGCCGGGCTTTACCGGACCCGGATCGCCAAACGTGGCGTCCTTGGGTGATATAACAGTGCCGTCGCTGGTTCAGGCGTTACGGGACTGAGCAAGACACGATCCCGGGCCTCACAAAAAGCCCCAGACCTCATTTTGTTAACTTACTTTTTATTTGTTAACTTACTTTTTATTTGCCAATACAATTCATTTGATATATCAACAAACAAACCATTTCATATATCATTATTTCATACAGAGTTATTACAATTGGGTCCACAATTAGCTTGGTTACAAAATCGTCCGTCAGTACCACATAGATGAGGACGTCGCTCACGGTGTGGATTCCGACGCGGCTCGTTAGGGAACTCCAAAGGTACTGGTGTGTAGAAATTGGACGACGCTCCTTCGCCACCTTGATTTGGGGCCCAATAGTTAAACGATGACTGCCCGGTGTTGATGGGTGGGTTCACTGGGAAGGTAGTCTGTGGTGTTGTAATGTAACTTTGCTCATCAAACGGGTTGAATTGGCTGTTGTTTAATAAGGACTCCATGAGGTTCATCTGGGAAGACCCCCCTTGGATATTCGATGTATCTTGTGGTGGGGTACCGAACTGAGCAACAAAGGAGCCAACATCAAACCCACCAAGAGCATCATCAAAGAATTCATTCATTGGCGTACTTTGATGACTATCCACAGGCACTTCTTCTTCTCTTTGAACCTCCGCATTCCTTTGATTTCGCCTTCGTCTAGGCGCTCTTTGAGGACGGCTTCTGTCTGCAACCGAGGCAGCAGGGCTACCTTGAAGCCGTGAGCGGTAGTTCAAACGATCACCCACACCAAATTGCGACATGACTGATTGGGCAGTGCTTTGAATCACCCCAAGATTGGTGCTGAAGTCGGCAGGGACGGACGACATGATTTGGGACACTTGCTGGTTAATCTGCGTGTATCCCTCCATCTGTAAATTAAGAAAATTAAATATTAAAAAAGTTATCATTTAAATATACACTTTCATATATTTGAAAAAAAATCATATATATACCAGCACTTGGGCAATCCCAGCATCATCTCTGAAACCCGGTTGTGCTACCGGGATGGCCATTGGGTTCCTCATGTATCCCACGGTTCTTTCTAAGAACCATTCCATATAATCAGGATACACGGAAGGATGTGAGGTTAACTCCCCGACCACTATGTGATTCTCGCGGTCATACCAGGACTGCACATACTCGTTATGGTCTGTTGAAAACCAGGATTCGTATGGTTTTCCAGCACGCGTCTTTTTGTGCAGCTTGCGGTGGACTTCGGGGGTAAAGGGTGGTCCCTCAGGAATCCATTGACGGAATCCGAATTGTCTCAAGACCCTGCTAGCTTGGTGGTATTCCACCACCTGAAACCACACAATGTAGCAATCCGAACACCAAGAAGCCATGCCGTCGGTGCAACTTTGCGGGAGTACCGCCATGGCTTCTTGATAGGGTCTCCAAATGAACTGTTGTAAAAAATTAATAAGAAACACTATTAGTAAAATTTAATATATTTTACTTGTAACAAAACATAAACAGTCTCATACCTGTTCGGAATGTAAATTTTGAAGTTGCGATCGTATCGCTTTTAACGACCGCGAGGCAACCTCCTTGAAACCGCGCGATCCTTTCCAGCTGTTTTAAACGAACGAGTTAGTTTATTTAATAAAAAAATATTTTATATTACATAAGGGTGATGGAGAAAATACATACATAGCACCATACGGTTTTCCAGGCATCAACCGGGTCAAACACCGGGGAGATAGTACACTGATTCGGGTCCATGCCCACAACTGGAGTATGGTGATAGGTCCTCCAATTGTTTTATCAGTGGAGACTGCGGATTTGCACAAATTTCTGTACAAAGAAGCCAATGCAGCACTCCCCCAGCTAAACTGACCACATGTTTCTAACGATTCAATGTGCCTTAAAAATGCCAATGATGTCCAACCGTTAGAAGAGTCAGCCAACAGTGAATTACCCACAATGATCAACACCACACAACGTGCATGTTGTCTAACCATATTAATATCTGCCCCTTCGGGCAGTGCTTCCTTCACTTTTTGTACAAGGCTTGTTGTTTTAATAGTATTTCCAGAAAACATGCTCTCATCCGCCTCTATACCCAACAAACCTTGTACTAGCTGAATTCGATTTTCAGAGGACCATTTTTCCTCTAGTCCTGCAATTGGTGGACCGTTGACTCGCAACCCCATGAGGACGTTCACGTCCTCTAAAGTCACGGTTGTTTCACCAAATGAGAAGTGAAACGTGTGAGTCTCAGGACGCCACCTTTCTACCAACGCGGTTATTAAACGACGGTCAGCAAATAGGTAGCCAATATCAAGAACCCCACCAAAACCAGCTACTCTAACCATATTATCAACATTGGGGTTTAACGGATTATTCCGAATGTAATTATATAACGACTGATCGCCTCGCCTTATATCAAGTTCTATGGCATCGCCAACATCGTCTTCGAACAGATAAGCAGAACGATGTGGTTGCAGCCATAGAAGAGAATTGTTTCTTGGACCAGGGTGTAAATGTGCCATATTTTTTTAGATATGAAGCTTGTGAGTTTGATAGTTGTGAGTTTGAGAGTTGTAGGTTTTCACTAGCTTTGTGTTATGAGTTTGCTTTGGTGTAAGTTTGAGAGTAATTTTTAAGTGTCTAACTAGTCCATATATATATTACATTTCATGCATTGCAAGCTCCTCACTCCTGCACACTACTTACTCACTCTCACATGCAAGAATCCTACATTTTGATTAGATGGTACATGCTAGTGTGTAAGAATTGATAGTGTGTAAGACATGCAAAACCTCTCACCACATGCAAACATTTACGTTGAGTTGATAGTGTGTAAGAATTGAAGGCAAAAAACAAAAGCAAATAGGAGAAAGCTGATGGATTCCCGCAATCTAAGTCTGCGTGAGCAGTAAAATGGCAGCCAATCCCGCAATCTGAGATTGCGGGAATGCCACGTCAGAGGTCCACGTCTTCTTCGTCCAGTCAGCTGCTCCCTCGTCCAAGTCGTCGCCCACCTGGAAAGCCACATCATCAATCCCGCAATCTTAGATTGCGGGAATACCATTTAAACAAACTTGTTTCTGACACCTACCAATTGTGCAAATTTTGTTGAGAAAACCGCTACTTCTGCAAAAAGTTCAATTTTGTGGTGAGTCTCATAGGTTTGAGACACTGAAATGTATGTTATTTGTTTTATAAGCCAATGTGTCTATGTTATCATTTAAGATCAACATAAATATGTGTATTGTGATTATCATGAGCCTATAGCCAAACATTGAATTAACGTAATGTGAATGCCCACTAATGTTTTATTACGAAACATTGAAATGAATCTGGTTAATATGTAATCATTTGTTTTTACCGAGTAGTTAGCGTGACCAACCATGAAAGGGGGTATCGGTCCAAATAGATATATCCAATACGTCATGGCTTATTCTAAAACTAATAGTTATCGTATAGGGACTTATGAATGCGATACTTGAATAACTCATGTAATACAAATGAATTCGGCTATAAAATGTGATTGTAATATTTAGCATGCTTTTCTTCCAAATTGTAAACAAGTAAAAGGGGTTATAAAAACTCACGTGAATGTGCTGATATGCTACGAGTAATGCTTATCTAACACGGGTCCTTACATTTAGGCGTCCATATAAGTATGGTTTTAATATAAGATGTTTATCGTACATATAATTCAAGTGTTTGAATATACATTTGATTTGCCTAATCACCCTTAGGTTTGTTACCATTTCATGATTTATAAGCTCAAACATACCATCTAAAAATTTACCATGTACACTCAAATAGCCATTGCCTTGGTCTAGCTAATGTCTACCTTTTCATATACATGCTTATGTATTAATTACCATGATTCCTATGGATGAATGTTAATCATAAACCATAGGTTTCTAGCCAAACTATGGTTACATGTTACACATAGGTTATGACAAAACACTCCCTACAATTATTCATGCATACTCAGTTTCATCATCTATATTAGGATGTCTTTGAGACCTGTTTTGACTAATGAAATATTTTTATGAAATCTGAAAAATGTAACACTTAAATCCACTGGTTTGAGCTTTTTAAAATTGTATAGATCATCCCTAAACTAAAAACCTATGGTTTCATGCAAAGTGTTCTTTACATAGCTGTCAGATTTGCAATTTTTGTGAAAATGACTTTTCTCAGGTATTTCAGTTATAAACCTGTAACTCCCCAACCCTTAGATCTAATATAAGATATTAAGTAAAACACAATAGATTGGAGAAATCAATCTATTTTGGTGACTCAAGGACAAATATAAATGATGGATAACAAGCTTCAATTGTATACGGTCTAGAGAAACTATCTTATACAATGATAACCTTATTATGAACCGCTCTGTAAGACCCATCGTCAATTAATGATACTTACAGAGTTAAAAGTAGATATTAGCCATTTGGAAAATATGGGTTACAAAATTTCTTGTTGAGCTTAGGAACTTTAACTAACCATTACATATTTTTTCCATAACATCCACAAAACAGGTTCTACCCAATTACAACCCAAAAGTTAGTTTAACAAGTAAAATATGAAAGAAAACAAAACAAAAATCCATGTCTGCTTGTCCATCGCGTAGCGAGACAGGCTTCGTGTCACGCGGCACGAGGATCTCATTTTCCCAGAAACTTCGTTTTGTGTAACCTTTCAGTACTTAGCCAGAATTCTAAACTTCTTTCCTGCATTTTGGCTGCACTTTTAGGAGTTCTTAAAACAATTCCAAGGACCCTCATGGACCCATTTTCCACTAATTTTAACAAAAAATTATCATGATAAGGTTCATGATTAGGTTCCATTCAATTCTTAACATTTTTATACTCGTTTTATCCCTTCACATTCATTGCAACCTGTTAAAGGTTGGCTTATTAATTCTCTCTCTTAACTACATTTTCCTCTTCTTTACTATAATTTTACAACCCACAACATTGTGGACTTGCAATTTAAGCAATACCTCCATTTCTACGACCCCATGGGTCGCTTATACTTCAGTTTCTATGCCCATGTAACACTAATAGTAATCAAGACACTCACCATTGTGTGTGCACTACTTTATTTACACACTTGGGTCCTTAGACCCCATGAGGTTATTACTTTTTCATTATTCGGCCTTATAATCATCAATATTTATTGGATGGCCAATTTTAACCATACCTCCCCTTGGGCCATTTACGTATCAGTTTCTCATGACAATTCTACAACTTATAATTTTCACCACAATCTCATTTTTGTTTCTAATTCTAAAATTCCATGACATAATTAAGCGACTAATCTATATTACATAAAACACAAGTTGTAAGAATGGCTTACCTCAAACGTGCCCTTTGAGCTTGGTTTCCTTTGTTCCTTAGCTTGTCAAAGCCTCACTTGAGCTACCTAGTAGACCATTATCCCACTGGGTTGTTAGGAACTCATTCATATAATGTTTTCCTCACATTCAACATCATTGGATATATATATATATATATATATATATATATATATATATCCACAATTTTTTTTCTAAATTATCCATACGAATTTGAGATCAAATTCAACTAGGCATTTCAGCAAATATTTGTTGGGCGTTATTTTTGTAAATCAAATTTCATTGGTTAATTTTCTCACCCAATCACTTCAAATAAACTTAATGCACCATTTTATCATATAATTAACGTTTCACCTACTTAGATAGTATCTATCATATTTTGTACCAATTTCCATAATTCGCCATACCAAAGTATTAACCAATTCGCATGTCTTATCAATTTAACAAGTCAAACAACACTTATTCAACATGTTTTCCCTAAATTAAGCACATAAGAGCTATCAAAGACACAAGTATGATGGGTTTCACTTAAAACTCTCCAGAACCTATCTTCTTCCTTTGCACATAAGACACCACATAAACACAAACCAAAAGTTGCCTTAGGTTTATTATTCTTTAGATGGCAAGATTTCTCCTCATGCATGAAATTACCCCTTGATTACCTTAAGATTAAGCTTAAAAGGTGAGTTTTAGGGTTAAGAGATGGGAAAGAGGTTTGGGATCGCTCTCCTGATCAAAATGTTGGCCCCTCCTCTTTTTCCCTTTTTAAAAACCCATCTTTCGTTACATGTCACCTTTAATCCCTCAAGTTTAACCCATTATTTAACTAGTTTTAAGATATAGATAACTTTGTCAAATATTACAATGTTGCTTTCTATTAAATCATCTAATATGATTAACGGGGTTACTTATCTAAAACACATATTTTCCATTTTATCATTTAATATTAGATAAACCCCGTTAAATATCACAGTAACGTATAACACACACACACACACATATATATATAGACATATATAAAGAAGGATTTAGGTATGATAAACTATGATAAAAGCATGATTTTCATGCAGAAAGCGGTGTGAATACACATGTAAAACATGTGTAAATCTCGGTACATTAGGCGTCGGCAACAACATTGGCCTTTCCTGGGTGATAGCGAATTTCACAATCATAATCTTAAATTATGTTCAACCATCGCCTTTGCCTCATATTTATCTCCTTTTGATCAAAGAAGTACTTTATGGTTTTGTGAACCAGGAAAATTATGGTTTTAACCCCGTACAAATAGTGCCTCCACATTTTTAGTTAAAATACCACCGCGGAAAACTCAAGGTCATAAGTCGGATACATGGCTTCATGAACCTTCAATTGTCTCGAATCATAAGCTATCATGTTGCCTCTTTGCATGAGCACACATCCTAGCCCAAGGCTTGATGCATCAGAATATACTACCATGTCCTCCGTATATTCGGGTAATGTGAGCATGGGGGCTTGAGTTAACCTTTCCTTAATGGTATTGAATGCCCTTTCTTGTTCTACTCCCCAAGTCAAATTCTCGTCTTTACGGGTGGTCAATGGGGTAGCAATTTTGGAGAAATCGTGGATGAATCTCCGATAATATCCCACAAGTCCTAAGAAGCTTCGAATCTCGAATGAGTTTTTCGGTGGATTCCAATTTGTCACAGCTTCAATTTTTGAAGGATACACCGACATTCCCTTGGCGCTAATGACGTGACCAAGGATTGCACTTCCCAAAGCCAGAACGTGTATTTTGAGAATTTAGCAAAAAACTTTTCATGCCCCAGAGTTTCTAATACTTCTCGTATGTGATTTGCATGATTCACCTCACTTTTTGAGTAAATAAGTACGTAATCGATGAACATGATTACTGACTTATCAAGCTTTGGTTTGCAAACCCGGTTCATGAGATCCATGAATGTCGCAGGTGTGTTTGTAATTCTGGATAACATTACGACAAACTCGTAATGCCGTACCAGGTACGGAACACCGTTTTTGGTACATCCTTTTCTTTTACCCTTAGTTGATGACAGCCCGACCTTAGGTCGATCTTTGAGAACCAACTTGCGCCTTGTAATTGATCAAATAAGTCGTCGATTATCAGAAGTGGGTATTTATTATTCACTGTGAGCTTGTTCAACTACCGATAGTCAATGCGTATTCGCATACTCCCATCCTTCTTCTTTACAAATAACACTGGTGCTCCCCACGGTGAGACCCTTGGTCGAATAAATCCCCTATCAAGCAATTCTTGCAATTGTGACATTAGTTCCTGGAGTTCCAAAATTGCCAATCGGCAAGGTGCTTTGGCGACCGACTTGGCCCCTGGAATGAGTTCAGTTGCGAACTCCACTTCTCTTTCGGGTGCTACGCCCAGTAAGTCCTCCGTCCCAAAATCCCACACCACGGGTACATCTTCAATCTTTAGTACTTCTTTCTGTGTATTAGGCACATTGGTCAAGTAGGCCTTGCACCCATGTTGCATAAGTTCCTTAGCTTCCATTATATAACACACAACGGGGTTGCATATCATCTCCCCACGTATCATGATGTGCCTTTCGCTTGGTGATTTTAGTTTTATCACCTTACGGTAGCAATCCACCTTCGCGTGAAAATGGGACAACCAGTCCACTCCCACTACAGCTTCAAATTCTCCCATCTTCATGGGTATCAAATCTATTTGGAATTTCTCTCCTCCTATATCGATCTCAAAGTCTTGGCATATGTTGCAAACAATAAAGTTTTTGTTGTTACCCACTTCTACCTCTAATGGAACATGTAGTTATTGACAATATAAAAGAAGAGTGCCGAGTAAATCCATGTGAAACCAAGGACTTATTCGCACCCATATCAAATAACACTTTAGCAGGTATTGAGTTCATGAAAAATGTACTCGTAACCAGCTTCGGGTCAAGATTAGCCCCCTCAACGTTGATCAGCGTTGATCTGAAAGAATCTCATTCGTGGCCTTGAGGCCTCATGCTTTATCTCGGGCTTATCTCCTGTTTGAACCAGGTTTGGGCGTGCAGCCTTTTTATGGCCCGACTTGTAGCAATGACAACAGACTGACACGTTGGTGGGCAATTAGTTACCCCATGACTCGTTTTCCCACATTTTACACAAGGTTTGTTCTTGTAATAACACTTACCCCGATGAGCCTTCCCACAAATCTTGCAGCTAGGCAACCCGCCATTCACATTCCCTTTCTTAGGCGATTTAGTTGTCTTCTGTTTCTTAGTGGGGCTTGGATTGGAATCCGTGACCCTCCTCTCACCTCTTTCGATCTGTTTCTTCCATTCAATCTCCCGCTCTAGGGTGACATTGATCATATCAGTCAAAGTTTCAAAGTTTAAGGGAGTCATGGACTCCCTATGCTCAGCACTAAGCATATTATGGTAGTAATAAATTTTTTGTTCTTCAGTTAGAACCAAATCTCCACAAAACTTCAACTTACTAGAAAGATCCCGATGATCTTATCTGTTGTTTCCCCTTTATGCCTTAACTGCATAAATTCTTCCTTTAGCTTGTTTATCACTGCCTTGGGACTATGATGTTTTAAAAAGTGGGTTTTAATCGTATCCCCTTTACATGTTAGTGGTTTACATGCCACAAACTTGTCGTAGGGACAAGCTTTCTTTTCCTTGGTCATATCATTCTCTTGAACTAAGTTTTCCTTTAACCCATTTACCTTTTCATCCACTGCTTCTAGTATGGTGGCTTATAACCCTTCCATAAACTTGGGTAGATTTGCTTCTAAAACTTTCACAACCTCTTCCACAATCTTTTCACGTAAATCCTCACTAATGAGGGGTATTCTGTCATCATCTTGTCCTTCATGCCATCCTTTGACTGAAAAGTTCACAATAGTTTATGAACAATTCAGTTCGGTTATCCACGTATCATCATATGGGGTTTTATTTAATCATATCATTTTGTTTTCTAATAATGTCTTTACTCATTCATTTTGGTCGAGCCCTTAGGTCTCCGTAAGTGTTCATTTAATGCATTCACGGTTTCAAGTGCACAATTGCACCGATTCCTTGCATTTATCTTTACCATTATATTTCTAGACTATTAATGATCTTTGACTTCTAGTTGGTAATAATTAATTTATAAGACTTTCTTACTGGATGTCACGATCAAGCCTTGAACCGAACACTTATCTCTACCCAACCTTGGGCTCTGAATACTGCTTGTAAGACCCATTATCAATTAATGATAATTATGGAGTTAAAGTAGATATTAGCCATTTGGAAAATATGGGTTACATAATTTTCTTGTTGAGCTTAGGAAATTTAACTAACCATTATTTAATTTCCCATAACATTCACAAAATAGGTTCTTCCAAATTACAACTATACATCTAAGATTTTATTTAAGTTCCATAAAGACATCTACAAAATATTTTTGTGTGCGGAAGTGACCGTATAGATAAGGGTTCGTATTCTTAGAAAGCTTGATCTTCATCCAGGACCATAGGTAGCGCGAAGCCTCCTGGATTTTCCAGTTGCGCGACGCGAAGCCCCCATTTTTCTAGAAACTTTGTTTTGTTTTTCAGTACATAGCCAAAATTCCAAGCTTCTTTCCTGCATTTTGGATGCACTTTTAGGAGTTCTTAAAACCATCCCCAAGGATGCTTAGGGACTCGGTTTGCACTATTTTTATCGAACAATTATCATGATAAGATTCATGATTACGTTGCATTCGATTCTTAACATTTTTATACTCGTTTTTTCCCTTCAGGGTCATTCTGACCCGTTAATGGTTGAAATCCTCTCTTTTAACTATATTGACTTCTTTTACTATAATTTTACAACCCATAACATTGTGGACTTGCAATTTAGGCTATACCTTTCTTTCTACGATCCTATGGGTCGCTTATACTTCGGTTTCTATACCTATGTAACACTAATAGTAGTCGCGAGACTCACCATCGTGTGTGCACAACTTCATTTACCCACTTGAGTCCTTAGATCCCATTGGTTGATTAATTTTTCATTATTCAGCCTTATGATCATCAATATTTATCGAATGACCAAATTTAACCCTACCTCCCTTTGGGCCATTTACGCATCGGTTTCTCATGTCAATAATACAATTTACAATTGCACCACAATCTCAGTTTTGTTTCTAATTTTAAAATTACATGACGTAATTAAGGGACTAATCTATATTACATAAAACACAAGTCGTAGGAACAACTTACCACAAACGCGCCCTTTAATCTTGGTTTCCTTTGTTCCTTGAATTTCAGAGCCTCACTTAAGCTACCTAGTAGACCATTATCCCACTAGGTTGTTAGGAACTCATTCATATCATGTTTTCCTCACATTCCACATCATGGTTATATGTATCCACATTTTTTTAAATTATCCATACCAATTTCATTCCACATCATGGTTATATGTATCCACATTTTTTTAAATTATCCATACCAATTTGAGATAGAATTCAACTAGGCATTTCATCAAACATTTGGTGGGCGTTATTTCTATCAATCAAACTTCATTGGTTAATTTTTTTTTTACTAAATCACTTCAAATCAACTTAATCCACCATTTTATCATATAATTAACATTTCACCTACTTAGTATCTGGCAAAACCAAGTTTCATCCTAAAGCCTCTTTGGAGAATGACTCAAGTTCAAATCCTGGGCAAGGTGAAAAATAAGGAGAAGAGAAATTATCCGTTAAAAAAAAAAGTTAGACATTTAATCGATCACTTGGCATGTATCATATTTTGTACTGATTTCCATAATTCGCCATATCAAGGTATTAACCAATTCACATGACTTATCAATTTAACAAGTCAAACAACACTTGTCTAACATGTTTTCTTTAAATTAAGCACACAAGAGGTATCAAAGACACAAGTATGATGGTTTCACTTAAGGTCTCTAGAACCCATCTTCTTCATTTTAGGAAAAGACACCCATGAACCAAGTAAGCACCAATTTCATGTAATTTCTTTTTTGTATGGGTCCCTTATCACTTGGTTAGCCATAAATAATTACCAATTTCGACAATTAACACAAATTCACTAGGTTCATCATTGTCATTTGCACATAGGACACCACATAAACATAATCCAAAAGTTACCTTAGGTTTGTTATGCTCTAGATGACAAGATTTCTCCTCATGCACGTAATTATCCCTTTATTGTCTTGAGATTAAGCTTAAATGGTGAGTTTTAGGGTTAGTAGATGGGAAGGAGGTTGGGGATCGGTCTCCTGATATAACTAGTTTAAGCAATAGATAACTTTGTTAAATATCCCCATGTTACTTTCTATTAAATCATCTAAAATGACTAAAGGGGTTACTTATCTAAAACACGTATTTTCGATTTTATCATTTTAAACTAGATAAACGTTGTTAAATATCACACAGTAACGTATAACACACACACACACACACACACACATATATATATATATATATATATATAGGCAAAGGGTAAAACGAGAACATGGTTGAGTTGGAGGAACCAAGGAACTCACTTTATAACCACACACTTAATTAAATAAAAAAAGAATGCGTGGTTGTAAATTAAAAGATAATAAAATATTGAATGGTATACTTTTTTTTAAAAAGTCAACATTGGTGTGCTGTTATTTTTACATCAGTGTTAAACCATCGTAATTTTTTTTTATTTTTTTACGGTGGAGTTACCCATTTTTACATCGGTGTGTAAATTTTTTTAAATTCACATTTTATGTCGGTGTTCTCACGGTTCTTCCAACTCGAGTTAGTTTTCATTTGAACCTAATCCTATATATATATAAGACTGGGAATGTACCAACATATCTGAAAACAAAATACAAAGCATAATCTAAATGTAGTTCAAACAATCTCCCCCTAGGCTTAATGTTACATCTGCAACTAAGGCTTTTGTATCAAATACGGATTTGCAATGACGTCCTTAAACAATCTTGTCTCCACTCTACTCTTCTGACTAGCCCACATCTTCATTCTGATAATTGTAGCAACGAATCCTGTAAATGACTTAGCACATGTCTCATATTATTCAGAAACTTGTATCTGATAAGCACTTGAATGTCTATTTCAGCAAATCTCATCAAATCAGTAGGATCAACGATACGATACACTGCATCCTCACAAGTAATAACTGCATCACCTGTAACAGGATCATACACCCATAGCTGAATGTTATCCAAAGAATCATCTGGAAGATCTCTTGCAACTGGTATAGTATTTTCTTTTCTAGTTGTTGGCCATATAATTGTTTCTATCCTTTCTCCAAATTCATGATCATATATTTTCCCATATTTTCTTACCCAAGATTTAGTTGTCTTCTCCAAATTCATGATCATTTCAGGCATGGTCAATAAGCCACTTATGAAGTAAAAATCCCTTTCTGATATTTGTGATGATTTCTTCATGTAGGATCAGGGATGATCAATCAAACAATAATCTGCACGATATGTAAACTGAGAGGTGCGGAATCCCTCTCAATCTAGCAAAATGATATATGACTCGATAATCACACAAAAGATTTCATTTTCAATGTTTATCGTAATCATTAACTTCAATAAACTCGGTTACAGACTCGATATACGATAAACAGACTTTTCTAGATATTTGAACAGAGAGATGTCGCCTAAACAATAACTGAACAAATGACCAAAACTCTAACCAACTCTGCTCAACATCTATATATTTAGGCAATCCTCATTTGCACTCACGAGTGTGCGAATGCCAGATTATCATACAAATGGCACAAGCCAAGACCCATTCGCATGGACACAAACTCCATTCGCATATCCGACTATGCGAATGGCACTTACAAAATACAAACTATTACAATCTAGACGACAAACTATATAACGACCAACCCAAAAGCTACAGAGACATAAAATGCATCTACACTTCATGATAAAGAGCCATCACCAATTCACTCAAGTCAATCTTGGTCCGGGTTTCAAAATCAGATCTCTTTCTATTTACTCCACATTTCCACTATTTCTCTTGGCAATCCACTTGTCCTTATCTTCACTGTACAACCATATTTTATACCTGATCTATCAGTATATAAGTTAAACGATCTTTACCTGTTTGCACCATGTATCTATCAGATTGATTTTAACAAAACAATCTTCCTTGGCCTTATTTGTCAACACAATCTGTGTACGTGAGCTAACCTTCTTCTTGCTTCTGTTTGGTATGATCTCACTAGAAAAATACTATCTAAGCCCTTCTTTAGAAGCAACATTGGAATCTTCAAAATCACTACCAAATTCAGCTTCCAACTCAACATCCCCACATTTTGTGTAGTATCAGCTCCAGTACTACTTCCACCTTGACTTAATTGGAGATTTTCTTTCTCAGCAAACTTTGAGCCAAATTTGTTCTCTAACTTCTACTTCAAATCAGTTACAATGGCTAGCATATTACTCATTTTAACTTCCAATTCTTTGATCTGCTTGTTTTTCTCTTTGACAGTTTTTTCAAGATTAATTATTCTTACATTTTTAAGAATCTTCGGTCTATGCTTTGGAGTCTTCATCCCTCTAGCCCGTAGTCTGTCTATGAGAGCGAGTTCATGTGCTTGCAGTTGTAGAACCATTCGCCTATCGTAAGGGTAAGGGCCATTGCCTTCAGTCGGTAAATAGATCGAGGGGAGGGGGAGTGAGGCTATCATTTCGTTCTTGCTCTAGACAATCACTCTTTTATTTCGGTCAACCAAATCAACATCTTCAAATCATCAATTAAATCTTCAAGAATCTGCAATTTTTCTCTTGTGTCTGGCACTAATTGACTTTCAAAAACTCCACTAGAGCTTCCCAGTTCTATATGAATACAAGATGAAATTGAAACTCGGGTAAATCTGCAGTGTTAGTTACCTGGGGTTTAGCTTCCACAACCTTTTCAAATCTAGACTTATTAGCAGAAAATTCAGTAACTTCTATCTGACTTTCCTTCTCAGTCTCAACAACACCTAATTCAGTTGACTTGGGCATATCAACTGAAACTTCTTCAGTAGTTTGGGTTATTAAAGGTTCACATATCAAAACACCTGGCCTAGGATCTCTTCTTCTTTATTTAAGTGGTCTTTCAGGCTCAAGCTCAACTTCTTCTTCTTCTTCAAGCTGCTAAACAACTGATGTTGGGGGAGGATTTCCACATAAGCTGTCACTTTAGAAACCAATACAGCTAACATATCAGATGAAAGAATAGGAATAGTAACAGTTGACTGTTCTATCATCGATGCTTGTTGTTCCAACTCTAGTTGTTCTTCTTCTAAATCTTCATCAACTTTTGCGGAATTCTTCACGTGTAAATCTGCGTACAACTTATCATCTGAAATTTCAATATTTTCAATCTTTGCCTCTTCCCCCGAACCTAAAGGAGGTTCTATAATTTGCACATCATGGTCTTCAGCTTCGATGGCGTTTAAGTTGCTTCCCCATAAATTTTCTGCTGCTGCAACTTTAGGAAAATCCAGAACTTCTCCGGAGAGATATCACCTCTGTATTAAGCTTTAGAATTTGTTATGGTTTGTCACATGAACGAGAAAACTGAATAACCCATTGGTGTGTGCTGGTGTTTCAGTAAAAACTTAACTTCTTTTCAAAAAGGGCAAATCCTGAGAGAAATGCCAAGAGTAGTGATGAAAAGGTGAGTAAGTTAGAAAACAGAAAGACACTTGCAAGTTTTAAATTTATAATTTAAAACGATAGTTGCTCAACGTTCTAGACCCAACACAATAGGTAAGCGCACCTATCGTGTATAGTATAGAAATGTGCAAGTACCGAGTATCGAATCCGTGGACACGATTTTTACTACTCAGCTTCCTAAAATTACTAAAAAGACCTTATTAAATAGCGTGGAGAAAAAGTAAAGTAAAAAGAGATATGTAAACTTTTAAGAGAAATCAATAACAAAACAATGGTGTTGCTTCGGGATCAAATGGAACCTGGTATGGAAAATAATTATCTTTATTTCAAGTGGTGTGTTTGAGTTGCGCACTTCATGCTTAACTTAGAATTGCTACAACATTTTCTAGAGAGGACTGTTATCGCAAAAGCTGTACAAACAATTGTGTTCTTAAGGTTATTATGAGGGTCTCCCGAACTGGTAAGCTCACCTCTCAACACTGAAAAGAAAGTGACCCGAGACTGTGTCGACTCAACCCCGAATTACCCGCCTCCCAATGTTGCGATATAGACATCTAACTATTTAAACTCTTATGAATAATTTACTGGTGGTCGGAGCATGACCGTGTAAATTACCACTTAATATCATAGAAGAGTCGTGACCAACCGGCACACATGCATCTCCTACTTGATTATATTAGCTTGCACGGAATGTGACTTATTGCTTTTGGATTGTCATTATAGCGTTTTTGGTAGTTTTATGTTGAAGATATTACCCATTCGACCGGTCGAGGGGTTGAAGGAAGAATTCAAGTGGTCGAAGGAAGCTGTCATTGAAGATATGTTTGGTTCGAGCTGATGTGATTCGACCTAGTCGTGGGGTCGAATGTGCAGTAGTATAAATACCTTAAGTTTTATTTTGTGCAAAATAGTTGGTCATTTTGAGTAGAGTCTTGTGTGTGTTCTCTCTCTAGGTTCTGGAAAGTTCTGTAATTGATCTATTTCATTGTAAACACTATCTAACAAGATTAATCAACATGTTTATGAATGAAATGTTTATTGAAAAGGATTTGATTGTGTTCTGATTTGATCTTTATCATATTGCATACGATCTAGGGTTTCCGCACCTGGATTGTTCTATTTGTTTGATCATCTAGTCATTTTCTTTAAAACCGATCCTCTACAAAGTGGTATCAAAGCTTATCTCGATCATACAATTGCAATTTGATAGATTTCGAACAGATTTTTCACCAAAAACACCTAAAATTTTTCTATTTTGCATGAACTTTAAATGATAATGGAGATTGATCGATTTTGACTTGATTTCACGGATAAAATCAAAATTTTCATTTATTAAAGTTGATCTCCATCAAATCCGAAGCAAAACCTGATTAAGATCATCAAAATCCATAAACTTTTGAAAAATTTGGATCAAAATAACTGGTTTTTGAAGAATAACCATTTTTCAAATGGATTAGGTCGAACCAGAGAAAGTTAGGTCGAACGTGTGAGTTTTTGGGGTAGAATTAGTGTTTTTGGGTCGAACCAGAGGGATTTTAGGTCGAACCAAAAGTTTTTGAGTGAGGTGTGTTGTCATTCGACCAAGTGTGTTTCATTCGACTATACGAGAGGTCGAAGGAGTGTTATGTCTAGGTCGAATCAAGTGTAGTGTGTTACATTTTCTCATTCTAGTCTGTTTAGAGGGTCGAACCAGGTCAAAACCCACATTCGAACCCACGATCAGTTCTTAGAGGTCGAACCTTCTTCTGTTTTTGGAAATTTTTCTAAGTGTTTTTATTCCGAGCATCATGGACAACATTTGGGGATTTCCTATGACACCTAGACCTGCAACAACATAACAACAACATGTTCCGATGAATCCGTGGGCAGTGGCTTCTCAGAAGACGAACACACAGTCATCTTAACTGATCAACTACATTGCTATGACTAGTTCAACACCACCACCTGTTACTCAACCTCCACAACAACAAGTGAATGAATTTTGGGGAGTTGCAAGAGCAGCGGTGCGGTCTCATACTACTAATGCGATTACCACATTAATCAATGATTTATCATCGGGAAGTGGGGATCGTCCTCCTAAGTTGTTGGACATGTCAGAGTATAATCAGTGGCAAAAGAAGTTTAAGATTCATCTAGAGAGTATGGGATTGGAAGGAAGTGAAGCATGGCAAATGATCATAAAGGGATACATTGCTCCATGTCTTGAAAACACAGATATCCAAATTCCACTTGAAGAGCTGAAAGAAGACGAGAAGAAAAAGTTTGCTGTTGAGAAGAAAGCCTTTTCACAACTATCTCAGGCGTTGACTACAAATTTATTCCATCAATTTGGACCGTGTACTACATCAAAGCAACTCTGGGATGTTTTGAAGAACAGGCATGATGGTAATGAGAAGATAAGAAGACTAAGAATGGAAGAGTTGAAGAAAAAGTTTGAGAATTTCAGCTATGTTGGGAATGAAACTTTAAAAGAACTTGTTCAAAGATATTGTCATTTATTATCAGAGTTGTCAAACTATGAAATCAAGATTCCAATGACTGAATTGGTAGACAAGTTTGCTGACTCATTGCCTCCATATTGGAGTCAACATGTTGAGGTTCTGAAAGAAAATGATGCTTATGCATATTGGACTATCAATGAATTTATACAAAAGTTGGAGAACAAAGAGATGGAGGAGAAGAGAAAAGCTAAAAGAGCACAGTTTCCACAGAACTCGGAGCTGTATCATGCTTCTTCATCTTCCTCTATGTCTAGTTCATCAGTGGGTGGAAATGTTGCACCTCATATAGCTTGTGTTTCCAGTGTTGTTGAACCACCAAGAAACCCAATCAATTAACTTGCACCAGGACCAACCTACACACCAACTTCCTACACAACAAACTCTTACATACCAACTCAACCTCAGATGTCTGCTACTTGTTATACATCATCCATGAACATACCTCAACAACAACAACATGTTCCACCAATGACACAAGCATCTTCAAGCCAAAGTCTAATTGTGTTTGAAACTTCCAACATGAACAATGTAACTGTAGAAGTGGCACAACAACACATTGCTTTAGTCTCAGTAATGGTCGCTTCATATAATGGATTAGTAGCAAGTCAGATAGGTAAGAACAATCTAACAAATGAAGATTATGCCTAGATAGATAAGGAAGAGATGGAACTGATTGATATTCAATGGGGTTTTGCAAACGTAATGAGAAGAGCTACTGAATTTATCGAGAAGACCGGCAGAACTGATCTTGCTACCTCACCAAATACTACCTATGGCTTCAACAAAGCTAAGGTAACTTGTTTCAACTGTGGTACTCGAGGTCATTTCAAGAGAGAATGTACTCAACCGATGCAGCAAGGTAACAGAAACCCGTTTAATTCCAACTATCAGAACCGACAATCACAAAATCAGGTTACCTACCAAAGCCAAAACAACAACTATCCACAACAAAATAATTACCAAAACCGACAAAACACCTCTCAAAATACCACATCTAGACAAACATCTACATCCAACCAAACTCAATAACCCAACCAGAACCATTATTCCTATTTCCACACCAAACAGCCAACCTCAAAATGAGAACTAGAATCAGGCATTGGGGATTCAGAAGGATGAGGGTTATGATTGGACTTCTATGCAATTGGGACTTAAGGAGATTACAAGTGGAAATGTCGCATGCCTTGCTAATGAAATGGTTTTAGAGGAGCCAGTGATAGATGATGTTTTGAAATTTGATTAAGGTTCTAAAGTAGTGATTGAGGAGATTGTTGATGAAGTTCAGGTTTCTGTTGCTGAGAAGGTTGAAGAAACAAGTGCTGAGAAGGTTTCAGGGACTATTATTGACTTCGTTACTGATGTCTCTGATGAACCAGAATCTGTCTATTCTGACTCAGAGAGTGAATCTGATTTGGAAGCGAGTGTTAATTCTCTGGATGATGACATTGACCAATTGCTAGCCGAAGCAGATTTCTTGATGACGAAGAAATCATGCATAGTGGATGATGCCTTCACGAAGATTGATTATTCTAAGTTCTTTGCTGGGAAGGAGGCTCACTTTGCACTGATGGCTATGACAGATCCGCCTAAACCGGTTAGTTCTGACTCAACTACTGACATGCGTAGTGATAAATATTGTGGTACTTGTGATAGATTGCCTGAAAAAGTCAAGCAACTCAAGATTCAACTTGAGAGTGCTAGAATCGTCATTCAATCGTAACGTAAGGATGTACATGACTTCAACAAAACACTTGAAGGTTATAAAAAGGATGTTTCTGAATTAACAAAAACTCTTTATTTGAAACAAACAACCATTAATAATTACATCAATGAAATTGAAGAAACTAAATTGGAAATAGCTAAAATCAAGTGTTTTGCTGAAAAAGTCAACAAAAAGTTAGAAAGCTACAAACATGTGGCTTATGTTTTGGACCACATCATTGAGGAACCATTACAATCCAATAGTGCAAACTATAAGTCCGTTCCTTCTCCAGTGTTATTTGAAAATCACAACTTGAATTCAGTAACACCGGAAAGTTCAGTAAAATCGGATTCCTCATCGGACAATGAATCTAACACTTCAAGTGTTGGAGATCCAAATTCCGATGTGAGACCGATACTTGGGTTGAATGATGAGGGAGTGGTTGCAGTAACTGATGATTCAGATACTGAAGATGAGGAACCTAAGAAGAATGTTGAGGTTCCATTGGAGAATCAAATTCGTACAAATGAGACTAGTTCTCCTTCTCAGGTTTCACATCCTCAGAAAATTGAAAACAAAAACAATCAATTAGTTAAGAAAAATGAATCAGTTCATAAACTAGTGAAGGTTTTCTATTGGATGGAATTATCCGATAAGATAATCTCATATGAAGAATATCCCATACAGTTTGCCAATTATTCAAAAATTGAGAAAATCTGGCAAGAGAGTATCATTTGGTTTCCTAAACATGAAAGGACAAATGATATTCCTCCCGAGTTAATTCGGAAACTGTATGATGATAATTCTAAAGACAACCAAAGGTTCATGTCACTGAATTCATTAAGCCCAAAGAAGAGGATAACG
Organism: Ambrosia artemisiifolia; assembly: GCA_032199755.1. Lineage (NCBI taxonomy): Eukaryota > Viridiplantae > Streptophyta > Magnoliopsida > Asterales > Asteraceae > Ambrosia > Ambrosia artemisiifolia. Next base: position 34,901,738 of record CM063513.1, read on the forward strand.
GATTTATTGAACCGGCTTACTCAAAGGAACCCGCTCCAATGAGTTTAAGGCGAAAGTGTGTTGATGATCAATACCCAGTTAATTCATTCGCTAAGCCTAATGCTAAAAATGTTTTTGAAGAATACCGTGCATGTTTCAAATGTGGGGAAAGAGGGCATTTACTTGCTCATTGCCCATATGTGAGACATAAGAGGCACAAAGTTGAGCAGAGGCAGAATTTTAGGAAGTCGGCTAATGATCATAGACAACATGGTTCACAAAAACAATTTGTTCCTCAGAGGCAACAATTTGTACCTCAAAGACAACAATTTAGATCTCAAAGAGAACAACAGTTTTTCCTACAAAGACAACAATTTTATAATCAAAATCAGTTTTATAACAAAAGGGAAAACCGACCAATTGTCTATGATAACATAACACCGAATTGCCATGGAGAAGAAATTGAAGAAACCAATGGTGAACACGACTAATGATAAACAAAAGGTTTTTCCAAAACCGGTTGTGAAATCATCAGTTGGACCTGTGTCTATTAAATCAGATAAGGTAACCAAGAAAGTTTCATTTACGAACGACACAAAGAAACCTACTGAGACACAAAAATCTCAGATAAGGATTCTTAAACGTTCTGAACAATCTTGGACACCAACGGGTTCTTCAGATGCTTTTACACCATCTGCTAATGTCAAAACTCAAAATAAGAAAGGTTAGAATGATCAGAAAAAGATTGATTCTAAACCGTTTGTTTATGAGAGTGATTCTTTGAAAGCTGACGTTCAAAGACCCAAGACCAAACAGGCTTGGGTCCCTGTTAAAAACTAATCTTGTTTGTGATTTGTGCAGGGAGCTCCAGCTGGCCCTGTTAGCAGTCTTTGGATTGTCGACAGTGGAGCTTCTGGGCACATGACCGGAGATTTAACGCTACTCTTTGATATCAAGAATATTAATGGAGGTTATGTGGCGTTTGCAGGAAACAAAGGAGGTTACATAACAATGGAAGGAAGTGTTAGTAACGGAATCGTGAGTTTTGAGAGAATATCTTATGTGAAGCAAATTGATTATAATCTGTTGAGTGTCAGTCAGATTTGTGATAAGCAGTTTTCTGTTCACTTTGATGATAAATCTTGCTACATTCTTAAACCCGGTTTTGTCATTCCAAAAGGGTGGATCATGCTAAAAGCTCCAAGAGTGAACAACATGTACATTCTTGACATGAGCAAGGCAACCACAACCCAGGGCCAAGTCACGTGTTTTCTATCCAAAGCCACAGAAAAAGAATCTATTATATGGCACGGAAGGAGTAAATGTGAAGCATTTTCATTTGAACGACAAATGTGTGAGTTGCAAGAAAGGCAAACAGCACAAACAGTCCCACAAAATAAAGAAAGTAAACTCTGTAGAATTGCCACTTGAACGTTTGCATATGGATCTTTTCGGACCTGTCAAGCGTAAGAGTCATTATGGAGAGCTTTACTATCTTGTGGTTACCGACAACTACTCAAGATTCTTGTGGGTGATGTGCATGCAACACAAAAGTGAGATGTTTAATAATGTGAAGGTTCTGTTCACCCGGTTGGAAAACATCTACGGCTTAAAGATCAAAAGAATTCGTAGTGACAACGGGACGGAGTTCAAGAATTCTCAGATGGATGCACTCTGTGAAGACAAAGGAATTCATCACAGGTATATTGCACCGTACACTCCACAGCAGAACGGTATTGCAGAACGCAAAAATAGGACTCTAATAGAAATGGCTAGGACAATGCTTGCGGACTCAAATCTTCCAGTGATGTTCTGGAATGAAGCCAGTTACGCAGCTTGTTACACATTGAATCGTGTATTAACAGTGAAGAAGTTTGGCAAGACAACTTATGAACTGCTTAATAGATGAAAGCCGAACTTAGAGTATCTAGAACCTTTCGGGGCACCTTGTATAATGTTAAATCCTACAGAGAAGTTTGGATCGAAAGCAGAAGAGGGATATTTTGTTGGGTACGCGACACCACTAAAATGCGTATTTAACAAAAGAACTCAACAAGTTGAAGAGTGGGCGAATGTGGAAGTTCAACGCTACACTCAAAATGTTCAAGGAAGTGGGCCCGATCGGATGTTTGACTATAAAGATTTCTTTGAGTCATTCTATCTAGATAGCTTGGTTGAAGAGGCTGTACTACGTTTATATTACGAGTGTGAGAACGCAGTGACTTCACCGTTGATGCGACCGATCACCGTAACTCCTCCAGCAGCTTCTAATGATGCCAATGCTCCTGCTAATGAAGAAGAAATTTTTCAAGAAGCTTCTACTATTCTTGATTCATCGGAATCGGAAGACGACGATGAAGTATTCAGTGAAGCTATATTAGATCATGCTACGGAGACACCACCAGTGAACAAAAATCCAGATGTTGCATCTTCATCAAATATGGGTGATGATCTGGATGTGGCAGAGAATTTGACAACTCAAACGGGCATTCAAGTTCTTGATCATCCGAAATCTCGGATTCATCAGATTCATCCGCTTGGGCAAGTTATTGGTGATCCCTGTAGCAGTGTCATGACAAGAGGATAAATCAGACGTGCAACTTCACATGATAACATTGGAGCCCTAGCCCTGTATGCTAAAATACAGAAATCAGGTTGTCAAAATGACTAGTCTTTTGCTTGTTATGTTTCGCAGGTGGAGCCATGGACATACAAGGATGCTTTACAAGACGATTCGTGGGTTGAAGCTATGCCGCAGGAATTATTACAGTTTCAAAAACTCAGAGTCTGGACGCTGACAGATTTACCACAAGACCGGAAGAAAATTGGCACGAAGTGGGTTTGAAAGTGTAAAAAGGATGATCAAGGCGTTATTGTCAGAAACAAAGCTCGATTGGTCGTTTAGGGATTTAGTCAAACAGAAGGAATAGATTACAATGAAGTCTATGCACCGGTTGTGCGTATAGAAGCAATTCGTATGTTTCTCGTGTATGTTTCTTACAAGAAGTTCAAGGTGTATCAGATGAATGTAAAGATCGCCTTTCTGTACGGTGTGGTCAAGGAAGAGGTATACGTTGGTCAACCACCAGGCTTTGAAGATCCTATCCACCGAGATAAGGTCTATAAACTCAACAAAGCATTTTATGGATTGCACCAAGCTCCACGACAATGGTATGAGGAGCTAAGTATGTATCTTCTTTCCAAGGGATTCAAACGAGGTTTGGTAGATTGTACCCTGTTCACAAAAAGAACATAGGGTGACTTGCTTCTTGTTCAGATATATGTTGATGACCTTATTTTTGGTTCTACTAATGAGCTTTTAGGTAGAGAATTCGAACGCGTCATGCAGGAAAAGTTCGAGATGAGCGCAATGGGGGAAATGCAGTTTTTCCTAGGCTTGCAGGTGGATCAATTGCCAACGGGCATCTTCATTCACCAGACGAAATATGTATCTGAAGTCTTGAGCCGGTTCCAGATGGAAGATTCAAAGCCTATGGACACCCCAATTTTACCTAATCACGGGATTGGAGTTGACGCTAAGGGGGAGCTGATAGATCCCTTTATGTATAGAGCCATCGTCGGATCTTTAATGTACCTGAATGCATCTCGTCCAGATATAATGTTCGCAACATGTCTGTGTGCTAGATTCCAATCGAAGCTGAAACAGAGTCACCTTGCAGCTGTCAAACGAATCCTGAGATATCTGAAGGGTTGTCCCTCGTGTGGACTGTGGTACCCTAATGATGATAATTTTTACTTTGTTGCTTTCAGTGATGCAGATTATGGCGGTTGTGATAAAGACAGTAAATCCACAACATCTTGATGTCAATTCTTTGGGAGCAGGCTCATGACCTGGCAATGCAAAAAGTACATAGCAGTTGCACTATCTACTTAAGAAGCCGAATATGTGGCAGCCTCGAGTTGTTGTTCACAGGTTTTGTGGATTCAACAGCAGATGCACGACTACGGTTTGCAATATCTTAAAACCCCAGTTCATTGTGACAATAAAGCTGCCATAACACTCACTAAAGACACAGTCAATCACTCTAAGGCTAAGCACATCCGGATTAAGTATCACTTTATTCGTGATTGCTATGCTAAAGGGTTGATTGATATGGTCAAAGTCCACACTACCTATCAGAGAGCTGATCTTTTTACCAAAGCTTTTGACAAATCAAGATTTGAATTTTTGCTAAGAGCTAATGGTATTAAAGAAAAACAAGACTAATCGTCACCTCAGTTTATCACATTTTTTTTAATATTTAGTTTTAATTTTTTAGAAAATCAAAAACCCAAAATATGTTTTTCGTTTCAGGGGGAGTCTTTATTTTCAGAAAAACCAAAAACATTGAAAAATCCAAAAAGCCATAAAAATCGGAAAAACCTAAAATGATTTTTCAGGAGAAAAAGAGGAAATGATAGTACATCAGTGGAAATCTGACACATGCTAAAGAATTGCATTGCTATATATAAGGCGTGTGTTGATTTTGTGTGATGTGCTGGTATGTTTCGTAGACTTATTACTGCGTGCCTTAGTGATACAAACATAACGAACTACTCGCTAGTGGCTGAACACCTCATGGGCATATGATCTTGGTAACGTAATTTCGTTTGATAGGATTGCCAAAATCTGAGGTTTCGAGTCGTTAAGTTAATTGTTATCCGGGGTATCTTGATTAATCTTTTGTCATATTAATTTATGGACCTAGATTCAATCAAGATATTTGCTAAAAGAAATAATATGCCAAATCCTAAAGTTACCGAATTGAGGAACTTAATGTATAATAATGATCAAAGAACATTTAATGCATCGTATCATATCTATGATGAAAATCATGATGGATATCAGCCTCAACCTGGTACATATGCACATGTTAATCTATAGCATTGATTTGCTGACCTGTACACCTCTGTGCTTCGTATCTTGTAATATAACGGATAACATTTGGCATAATCACGCGTTACGACGAAGCTTTGTGCAAATTCCTTGATACGGGAGTATGTCGTGTGCGTGGTAACCATAAGCTTGTTAGTTTTAATACATCTAATTGCGTATCATTTTAAAGCACTGCATAACAGTCTGCATGTGAGCTTTTGTGGATAACAATATCAGCAATTGCCTAATCACACATTGTCTTTACTGATAATAAATATTAAAGATCAACGGTGTGATCAGATTTCTCAAAAACTTATATGATCCTCTTACCGAAAATCACAAAATGTTTACTGCTTTATTCTTTCATTTTCTGCAAAATATACAAAAACTCAAAAAGATTTTTGGTGTGTTTTAGAATAAATTTCAGAAAATAAAAATTTTCTACATTTCTGTATTATTTTTATAACCGATGGTGATTGATGGTCATTTTCTGAAGTTTGACAGACCAATTTGAGTTTTGTATCATTAAAATGCTAAATGATGAATGTTTGAAGGTTTAAATGTTTGAAAATGATAAAACCGGATTCGAATTTGAGAATTGGTAAAATTTTCAGAAATCCAAAATTTCATTCGCCCCTTTGTTGGGTCGAAGGAGATTTTGTGTCTTGATTCGAACCTTCTCATGCGGTCGAATGAGAGTGTTTGTTTGAGTTTTTCTCATTCGAGCTATCTGGTTTCTTTCGAGTCTTTAACTAGGGTCGAAGGAAGGCTAGATCTTCTCATTCGAACCCATGTAAGGGTCGAATGTGAGTCCTATATATATTCTTCCAGCCTCATTCGAACCCTTACAAATTTTTCAAAAACTCCCTCGTAACCAGACGTTGTTGCTTGTTTGATTTAGACCTGTGATTATTGTTCCTTGTCAATTCCTGGTCATTTTGATCCTATTTTTACAGGTAAACACCTAGTTTTCAGACATGAATCATCGATTGATGTTTGAAACCCTAGCTTGCTTAATTAGTGAACTTAAACAATGAATGAACATCAATTGACCTTTGCTAAACCATTATCGATGGTTTTAGGTGGAGAAGGAACCAAAATCCAGAGATAAAACATGTTTTTAAACTTAATTGATTGATTAAAACTATAAAACCCTAGATTTTGGGTGAAAACCATCTCTAATAGGTTATTAGGTGCAATTGATTGTTGATGTAGGTTAATCGGCCATATTAGAATAGATTAGAACAAGAATGTGAAGTTTTTAATGGGTAAATTGTGATTTAGGAAATTCAAAAACCAAACAGACCTATTCAACCAATTACTTAAGGTCGAATTAGTCTTTTAATGGTCGAATGAGACTTTATGAGGTCGAATAAGCTGATTTGAGGTCGATTGAACTAATTTAGGTCGAATGAAAGATTTTGTTCACCTGATTTTCTTATTCGATACACAATATTCCACATTCGAACCCCCCGATAGGGTCGAATGAGAGAATGTTTTGACCAAAATTCATTTTTGTCCGTTTTGATAAATTTTCATGTTTATTTCTTGTTTTACAAATTACAATGGCTGAACAACAAAACCCAGAGAAGGAAGTACCAATTTCAGAGCAACCAAAAGAACCAAAAGAGTTGTTATTTGAACCAGTACACAACTGCTGTGCATTTCTTGGCGAAGTAAAGCAGCATGTTGGATTCGCAGGCATAATAGATTTCTTACAGAGAAGCAGAGTTATCTACGCTCTAGCTACAACGAAGACAATTTATAAGGATCATCATGTTAACTTCTGGGAGAAAGCTGTGATTACTTTCTGGGATGACAAGTCTGCTATTCAAAGTTACATTCAGGGAAACTTTGTGCTAGTTACAGAGCAAGACATCAGAGAAGCCTTACAGTTGAAAAATTCTCCTACAGATCCTACAGAGTTATCATGGATGGAGCAGAGGAAGTGTTTCCTCAGGATGAAGTATAATGCTCCAATTACAAATTGTTTATTGCACAAGGCAAAACTGTGTCCACACTTCAAGTATTTACTACATGTGATTCTCCATGTGTTTGGACCAGTTAGAGGTGGGTATGATGTGTTGAGGAAAAGCCTGTGTTCACTGGTTGTTGCTCTGATCTTGAACAAGCCGTTTAATGTTTCTTGGATGATATTTGAGCACATGATGGATGTTTTGAAAGGTTTCAAGACTAACAAGTTTCTTATATACCCAAGATTCCTTCAGATGGTGTTTGATAACAAGTATCCTGACTTGATTAAGGATCCAAGGCAGATTGTATATCAAAGTCATATGAGTCTTAGTACTTTGAGCAGAATGAAGGCTTATAAAGGTGTTCCTGAAGATCAAAGGCCTCCATACAAGAACTTGTTTGGACATCTGATTAACCCAGGTTATAAGGATCCAGGTCAAAACAAAGCAAGGAATGAGAAGAGTGAGTTTGACTCTGATAGCCCTTTATTCCTAGTTGACAAAGATGCTAAACGAAAGCGTCAAGTTATTAATAAAGGTGCTAAGTCTGGTAAAGGAAAAGCAAAGGTTGTTGAAGTTGAACCAAAGAAGCAGAAAGTAGTAAAGAAGAAAGGGAAAGCAAAAACTTTGTTAGTTTATGAGGAATCTGCTGATTCAGAAGAGATTCAAGATGATGCAGAATGGGATTCAGGGGATGAAACTATCAAGACCACTAAACGCAAGGCCACTGTGGTTGGTGAGATTGAGAGTTTAAACAAAGCTATTGAAGAACAGGAACAAAGAGTCCCAGTAGTTGATAATGAAGAGTTGAATTTAACGATTGATAATCTTGATTTTGGTGGATCTCCTGTTTCAGGAAAAAGATAAAGAAAGCCAGGAACAAGACAATGGCTAAAAGAGATAATCCTAAGAAAAGGAGAGACAGAGAATTAGAATTGTTGGTTGCTGGAAAGAAAGTACCAGTAATTGGAAGTTCAAGTGCTACAACACCCATGACATCCCCAGTGACAAAGAAAAAGAAGAAAGTTGTTCAAGAGGAAGTTACTGTGAATCCTGCTACTGAAAACTTTTCTAGTACTTTGGAGAATGTTTTACAACAATTTCAGAAGAAAACAAAACATGTTACACCACCAGTTGCTGAATCATCCACACCACAGGTTACTGTTTCAAGTGACGTGATGGAAGCAATGAATCGTCAGATGGCAGATATCATGAAAGCCTTTAACAAGCAACAAGATGAAATCAAACAGATGAACAGACAATGTTGCAGATTGTTCCATCCTCAAAGGCAAATCAAGACTAGTTAGAAGAGAAGTTGAAAGAGCTTCAGGAAGAAAACAAGATGTTGTTAACTCGTGGTAAAAGAAATACAAGCAAGATCAAGCTGTTACAGATTGAAAACAAGAAAATCAAACCTGAAAACAAAGAGATGAAAAAGTTGCTTGATGATTTATATTCCAAAGCACCACAGCTGAAGGGTATAGAGGAAGAAGAGAAGGAGGATGATGAACAGAAGGTTGATTATGAGTTATCAGATGAAGAAGAATGTGATGATGATGAATTTGATGATACATCAGATGATGATGATGATGCTGGTGATAAGAGTGGTGGAAAGAAAGATGATAAAGGTGATGATGATGTTAGTTCAGATGATGATGATGATGATAATCAAGATACTGACAAGTATAGCTATCAGAAGAGAGATACTAATAAGGGTGACACAGGTGAATCAAGTTCCAAAAAGACACCAAGTGAAAATGTTGATGATGATGATAGCATCTTTTGGACAGAAGAGATTAGATCTTTTTCTGATGAAGATAAAAGCTTATATCGTCGGATATTGAAGCAGAATGTATAGACGATTGAGCTGACTGGAAGGTTTCCAGAGATTTTTTAATCAGAAGATATGAAGTATGAACTGGAATACAATGATCCTGATCTTGAGGACGGAGAGGTATCTGCTGTAGTTTCTAAAGAGATTTTGGAAGGTTTGGCTAAGCAGATAGGGAAGTCTCTAGAAGAAATCATGAATGAAAAATAGATTCCTAATATTCCAGAGAAAGATGCAGGTGATTAGTTAGATGATAAAGATACTCCAGAGTTTGAGGAGATTGAACTTGAAGACATTAGTCATGAAGAGTATCCTGAGTACTTCAAAGAGAAAGAAAATGTGATGATACCTGAAATTAATGAAGAAACACTCACTGAATCTGAGAAACTTGCTGAGAAAAAAAGGCAAGAAGATTATAGATGAAGTGTTTGAAAAAGATGCTAGGGATAAGCCAAATTTTCAACAATCAGATGATTTGAAAGATTTGTTGAAGAGGTTAAAAGAAATAGAGGCAAACAGACCTGAGAAAGAAGTACAAGGAGGTTTCTACAAATATAATAACCAATTGTTTAAAGGAAGAGCGTTGGGTTGGAAGTATCTTAGGCAGCTACGGTGTATAGGGGTGAAGTGGGAGAAGGGAATTCTGTACTTCTACAGGTTCCATGATATTAAAACCCTACCGTATTGGGTTGTAAGAGATATATGTAGACACACGATGAGCGGTGCTTCTGCAAATAATAGTGTTGCTGGATGGTTTGCGGATAAGATGACTTGGGAGAGCAGAATTAAGTGGAACATGTTCATGCCTCAATATCCGAAAAGGAAAGTTCACAAAGAGGTTGATCCTGTTTCTAGACGGAATAAGGTGACGTTGAAGTATAAACCTTCAGTGGTGATGAAACGGATTCCTTTGATGCCAATACAACAACATTTCAGCAAAGAGTTTGTTATTTGGTACTATGATTGGAGAACGGCAGAAGCAATCATCTTTTTGAAGGATAATAGGGGTGAATTCAAAAAGATACACATCTTTGATCCAATGTGGCTCATCAATTGCTCATATGAAGACATTATCATGCTTTACTATGATCCGATTTACTGTGAAGAGAAAGATAGAGAGCAAGCGATGAAGTATCATAGTGTTGTGTGTTTTTTTTTTGCCTGGGATGTCAATGTGGGGTATGATTTTGATAAAAAGTTGCGAATATATGTGAAAGTACATGAGATAAAGAAAAGTTCAACGAAACATCAATTAGAACCGGAGATGAGCAAACAACATAAGAAAATTCTCCGAATCAAACTATTGAAAAAAGCGCTTGATCAAGAACGTCTACAATCAAAGCAATAGTCAAGGGGGAGTTTTTAAGTGCACGGATTGTGACAATCACTTTTGGATTATCTATATAGCGTTTTTTGGTAGATTTGATGTTGAAGGAATGTCCATTCGACCTATCGAGGGGTCGAAGGGAGTTTATAGAAGGTCGAAGGAAGCTGTCATTGAAGATATGTTTGGTTCGAGCTGATGTGAAGGTCGAAGGACACATTCGACCTAGTCGTGGGATCGAATGTGCAGTAGTATAAATACCTTAAGTTTTATTTTGCGCAAAATAGTTGGTCATTTTGAGTAGAGTCTTGTGTGTGTTCTCTCTCTAGGTTCTGGAAAGTTCTGTAATTGATCTATTTCATTGTAAACACTATCTAACAAGATTAATCAACATGTTTATGAATGAAATGTTTATTGAAAAGGATTTGATTGTGTTCTGATTTGATCTTTATCATATTGCATACAATCTAGGGTTTCCGCACCTGGATTGTTCTATTTGTATGATCATCTAGTCGTTTTCTTTAAAACCGATCCTCTACATAGCTTGTCAAAAAGTGAGTGATCTATTATTAACTGTGTGGCAGTATAATAATGAAAGAAAATAAAGACCGTTTTCTCTCAACACGGGTTCATCAATCCTTAACCTGCGCCAAAGCTATCACATAGACAATGAAGCTAAGTAGCAAGATTAAGTTTTGCCTTATCACTAGGACCAAGTAAAAAGACCGTACCGACCCTAAATGAGATCTTGATAGTAGAGGATTAAACCACAAGTGTGTGTATTTCTACCCACAAATGGTCTAATCACTACTCACGGGATTAGGTTAGCTAACAAGCGCATGGGTTGTTACACACCATGGGTACACTCATGAGTCCTCCCACTTCCTACCAAGACACCCACAAGACCAAAGACTAAGTGATTTATTAATTAGATCATTAAACAATGTTTAGAATAGTTAGAATTATTAAGAACACAAAACACCACTTTAAAATAAAAGATAAACTATATTAATTCATACCAAGTTGCCATCATCACCCTAGCAACACCAACAATAATCTAGCCTAGCATGGTTGATACAACAAGCTCACAAGGTTGGCTTTGTGTACAAGACATTATGAAGGTTGTATGAAGATTTCTAAGAGATTTGGATGATTTTGGTGGTTTCTCTCTCTCCCTCTCAAGGTGTTTATGGAGTGATCCCAGGCTCCAAAGGACAACAAAGATCCTCAAAGAAGGCAGAAACACTCAGGAGAAGTGTGGAGTTTCGAGTGAGAAGGGATGCTTCAAAATGTGGGGTGGAGGCCTCTATTTATAGGCATTTCAGCTCCAGCACGCCCTCGACAACGTTCTCGCACGCCCATGCTAGAAAACGGGTACTGTTGTAGAGTCCTTGCATGCAGAATTGTCTGTACTAGGTTAAGCACGCCCGTGCCACTTGTCCTGGCATGCCCGTGCATGTGGTTACGTGTAACGGTCTTGTCAGTCTTGGTCAGTTTTTGCCTTGGAGAACACGCTGGAGTAACGCACGACCGTTCCATACACCAGAGCACGCCCGTGCTCTTCCTGGAACACTAAAATTGACCTATGTTGACTTGGAAATGTTGACTTGTTGACCCGGGAAGGATGCACGACCATGGGCATGGCCGTGCCATGTCTGGCAGGGCTTCAAAGTCTTCAAATCTTCATCTGTTTTGTGCCGTTTTGTGCGGTTTTTCACTTGTTTTCATCACCGAATCTCCGAACCTGCAATTATCAACAAAGAAAGGAAAATCTTGACAAAACAGAGATAAAAGTATGATTTTAGGTATAAAATGTATGATTATTATAAGTGAAAATATATCAATTTCTCGGCAAATCATAACACCTCACAGTTGAGCTTTTGCTTGTCCTCAAGCAAACCGAACGTTAGGCAATTTTTGTGGGATAAAAATTGTAAGTCTAACTCGATGTGCCGAGCTCAACTTACCTCCTAAGAGTCTAACTTAATAAACTTTCGGGATTTCGGGCATGGTTTAAGGCGAGACTTATTGAAACAATTCCTAAGGAATCCCTTTTTCCTTTTTCCTCATGCCTCTTATTCACTCGGGTTTTATGGTGGAGGTCTCTATTTATAGGCATTTCAGCTCCAGCATGCCCTCGACAACGTTCTGGCACGCCCATGCTAGACAACGGGTACTGTTGCAGAGTCCTTGCATGCAGAATTGTCTGTACTAGGTTAAGCACGCCCGTGCCACTTGTCCTGGCATGCCCGTGCATGTGGTTACGTGTAACGGTCTTGTCAGTCTTGGTCAGTTTTTGCCTTGGAGAACACGCTGGAGTAACGCACGACCGTTCCATACACCAGAGCACGCCCGTGCTCTTCCTGGAACACTAAAATTGACCTCTTTTGACTTGGAAATGTTGACTTGTTGACCCGGGAAGGTTGCACGACCATGGGCACGGCCGTGCCATGTGTTGGGTCTGCTGACCTGGAGAAGAACAGATGATTAAAAAGCCAAAATATACTAAGTGTTGATCCTTGAATAAAAACAGTTGCTACAATAAAGCTTCCTCCAAAGGTCTGTTGATCCCTAACTACTGCTGCTGCTTGAATCAACTGTTAGAGATAACTGCTGTTGATGAAAGGTCTGATGAACAAGGTCTGAAGGATAAAAGTCTGATGAAGAACAACTGCTGATCAAAGAACTGAAGAACAAAGGTCTGTTGAACCAACAACACTTTGGTTCAACAGATGATAGAAGACACCAGAGTTTAGCTTACAGAGTTTTTGTATTATCAGTAGTTTCAATGTAACAGTAGTTATAGCTTAGCAGATGTTAGAGTTTGTTAGTCAGTTAGAGGTCACTATCTAGGTGACGTCAGCAACTGATCATCAGAGTTTTGAGTCTGTCTATAAATAGAACAGTACTTGTACTGTTCTATTTATCACTCGTCATTCTCTTTCAGACAAACATTCTCTGAGTGATCAGGCTGAGGGGGAGTTTTAGTTGTACAATTGTAATCTTTCAATTAATGAAAGCTTTCGGTAAAAAACAATTATTCTCCATGTTTTGATTTATAGTTTATTCCGCTGCACTTTCCATTTATATTTCGTTCATTTATTCATACTTAATCAAACAAATCAAAACAAACCAAAACTCAGATCCTAACAATTGGTATCAGAGCTCGGTCAATTATATCTGATCTAATCAATCAATTTAATACACAGATCAACTCATAATCATTGATATCGTTTGTTTGTCGGGTTAAAACAGAGTAATAGTTTATTTTCGTTTCAATAGTTAGTAAACAGACTTTGTTTTTGAAAAACCAAGAGAATGACTTCACTCAATCAAGATCCACACAACACTGGCACACACAACAAGCCTCCGATGCTTGTCAGGTCAGAATACAACATCTGGCAGCGTCGGGTGGCTCATGTGTTAGCACAACAGAACACAGGGTGCTGGAAATCGGTAGTATTTGGACCACATGTTCCAATGGTACCGAGTGCCGAGGATCCAAAGATCCAAGTACCAAAGAGTGTTGAGAACTACTCAGAGCAAGATTTTCAAAAAACCGAGCTAGATGCCAAGGCTTTCAGCATAGTAGCCATGGCACTGCCGAATGATATCTATGCCGGTCTCTTGCACTGCAATAGTGCTAAAGAACTGTGGGATGCTCTTAAAGAGCAATTCGGAGGAACTGATGATGTGATTGAAAACAACCGTGAAATACTTAACCAACAATATGAAACATTTAGTCACATAAAAGGGAATCGTTAACACAACAGTTTGAAAGGTTTAACTGTCTAATTAGTGAACTTAAACTGGTTGGTCTAACTTTTCCTAATTCAACACTGAATCATAGGTTTCTTAGATCACTTCAGGACAAATGGGACACTATAGCCATAGTTATGAGAAACTCTATCGGATTCAAAGACCTGACCCTGACCCAGCTTCATGGTAAGCTCCTGACTTATGAAAGGGAGCTTAACCAGAAAAAGAAGCTCCAGGACTCTGGCAAAGTGTCAGATGACTATGTATTTGGGAATACTGCACTGTTGGGTCAGGATGAAGGTTCTGGAAGTAGTAAGGATCAGAGTTATGATCATTACATTGACATAACCACTGGTTTTAACAATGATTCTTACTCATCACCAAACAACTATGCTTTCACAGCTAGTGGTGATATCCAGGCTTCTGATAATTCATCTTTTGTGTACAATGACCTGCAATATATTGACCCTTTGGACTTAGAAGAAATGGACATCTTACATCATGTTGCCCTGCTCAGTATTAGAACCAATAACTTCTATAAGAAAACTGGCAGGAGGTACCCAGGTTTACATGGTGGGTCAAAGGTGGGGTTGGATAAATCAAAGATAAAGTGTTACAAGTGTCATAGAATGGGTCACTTTGCTAGGGAATGTAGGAGTCAAAATGGAGTTCCTATGATTACCTATCCAAACCAAAGACCACAGACCAACACTTATCAAACCATCCCTAATGTACCTAATGTGCAAAACACTGCTCACTTTGCACAAACCCAAACCACTGTTCCTGTGCATTATGTCCAAACCACTGTTCCTCAGTATCACTATGTTCAAACACCTGTTACTCAGGCACCAGTGCCAATGACTGTTACTCCACCCTCTGCTCCTGCAGAGACCAGTCAACCAAGTCAACAGAGTTTCTTTACTCAGGGCTTTGTTGATTGGAGCAGTCTACCAGATGAGATAACAGATGATAACATTGCTTTAGTTGCTAACTCTGAAAATGACTTTTGTTTTATGGCACTAGAGACAATTGTTGAAGAGACTGATTCTGAGGATGTGGTGTCTATGTCTGAAAATGTGACTGATGGTGTTGTTGGTGAAGTTGTTTCAGCTGAAGAATCTGAAGTGGAGGTTGTGAATCTCTCAGACCCCTGGGGTAGTGATGATTGTGACTGCCGGTGTAACTGTGCCTTGATGGCTACTGCTAAGGTATCTCCTCAAATCTTAAATGACTTATGCTCAGACAAATGTATTGTGGCATTTGCTAAGATAAAAGAGGTGAATGAAAACTTTAGAAAGAAAATTTTGGATTATGAAATTCAGTTTGAAAAACTCACTAAAGAGTTAAAATAAAAAATAACTGAAAAAGAGTCTGAAATCAGCAGTTTAAAACATGAAGCAAGCATTACCAAAGACCAGCTTCAGACTATGATAACAAAATATCATAGTTGTAAAAAGGAGCCTGAGTCCACCCAAGTTGAATGTCAGAAATGGGTGGAATCATCAAAAGGTTTTGAGATGATTGTCAACCAACAATCTAAAAGTCATGTGAAATTTGGATTTGGTTTTCAAACCACTGACCAAAGTTCACAAACCACTGACAAAAAGGAACCCCAGTTGGTTGAAGTCATCCCTACCAATTCAAAAGGTCAAGAAATCAAGGTTACTGAACCCAATGGCAAGAAAATCATTCTTGAAAAGTTGGAAGGTACACCCTCATTTGATGAAATTGAGAAATATCAATTCAAACCAACATGGTCAGATGAGTGTGAAATCCTTGAAAATTTCAAACCAATGACCTTCAAAACCCCTGATGGTAAAATGGCACCACAGGCCAAAGTAATCCCTTTGATAGATCTTCCAACAGATGATCAAACATCTGTTGAAAAGAAGAAAGAAAAAGGGAAAGCCAAAAACAACTTGTTTTGTGATTTTTGTGAAAAGAAGAACCATGTCACCAAAAACTGTTTTCTTCTAAAAGCATATGACATCAACAAAACAACAAGTTTTAATGATTCTAAAACTAAAGAATGTTCAATCTGCAAGAAAAAGAATCACAAAACAAAAGAGTGCTTATATCTCAAAAATTTTGATGAAAAGATAAAAGAGTATAAGGCTAAAACTCTTGAAAGTCAAGTGGTAAGTACTCCAAAAGGAAAACCCAAACAGACTTTTGAACCTGTCCAAACAGCTGTTACCAAAAGTCTGAACAAAAACTCTGCTCCCAGAGATGTTCAGGTAACAGATGTTCCACCAGCTAACAGATTACCAAGAGGATATGGACAACCCACTTGTCATCGTCTGCCACATGTTTATGAAGAGCCCAAAAGGCCTTCAAAACCAAAAGTGAACAGACATCCTCATGGTTTTCAGCATCTGATAGGAAATGATTAAACATCTGCTGGACCAAGTGTTGACATACAAGCACTGGCAAATGGTCAATTGCAGCTGTTGAACCTAGTTCAAAAGCTAGTTCAAACCACTGATCATTCTCCTCAACTTAAGGCTGAGACAGCTAAGGACCCATCCAAAGCCAATTTGGCTTTGGACACTCACCAAAACTAAAATCTTTACTGATGTGCAGGGAGCTTCTGCTTGTTTAGACAGTTTATGGTATGTAGATAGTGGAGGCTCCAGGCGCATGACTGGATGTAGAGCCCTTCTTCTGGATTTTCTTGCACATGGAGGGGGTGATATATGCTTTGGTAATGATTCTAAAGGTATAGTGTTGGGTTCTGGTACTGTCAAAGCGGGGAGCTTAAGTTTGAAAATGTTAATCTGATAGATAATCTAAAATTTAATCTACTTAGTGTGTCTCAAATGAGTGACAAAGGCTTTGGGTCATTCTTCACTAAGCAAACTTGTAAGATTGTTGGCCCAGAGGCTGTTGAAAAGATTAACACCATCATTGCTGAGAGCAAAGCACAACTTGTTGCTCATAGAAGTGGCAATGTGTATGTAGTTGATATGTTGAAGGATAATCCTATGGCAAATGTCTGTCTATTCTCAGCTGCCTCTACCAAAGAGACAGAATTGTGGCATAGGAGACTTGGTCACACCAACCTTCAAACTATCAACTCACTCTCCAAACAAAACCTTGTCAGAGGTTTGCCATCAAAAGAATTTAAATGTGATGAGCATTGTGTTTCCTGTCTAAAAGGAAAACAACATAAAAGCTCTTACAAATCAATTGATTAGTCCAAAACTAGTCAGTGTTTACAAATGTTGCACATGGACTTGTTTGGCCCTGTAAAAATCATGAGTCTAAGAAGAAAAAGATTTTGTCTTGTCATAGTTGATGATTTTTCTAGGTTTACATGGACTTACTTTTTACACTCTAAGGATGAGACTGCAGGTATTTTGAAGGACTTTGTCACCAAAGTTGAAAATCAATATGACTTGCCAGTAAAAGTCTTTAGAAGTGACAATGGAACAGAGTTTAAGAATAAGGAGTTGGATGATTTCTGTGTGTCAAAAGGGATTGTAAGGTAGTACAGTATCCCAAGAACACCAGAGCAGAATGGGGTGGTTGAAAGGAAGAACAGGACTCTCATTGAGGCTGCAAGAACAATGCTAGCAGATTCTGGTTTGCCTCTGTCCTTTTGGGCAGAAGCTGTAAACACTGCTTGCTATGTTCAAAACAGAGTTTTAATCAACCCTAGACATCAAAAGACTGCTTATGAAATTCTGTTTAAAATCAAACTACTGATATCATTTTTCAAAGTCTTTAGCTGCCCATGTTTCATTTTAAATCTTAAAGATTCCATTTCAAAATTTGCAGCCAAAGTAGATTGTGGATATTTTCTAGGGTATTCTTCTACTGCCAAGGCCTATAAAGTGTTTAACACAAGGACCAAGACAATAGAAGAAACTCTGAATGTGAAGTTCAATGAACTTTCTTCTTTGAAAATCCCAGCAAACCCTGCTGAGTTGTTTGATTTAGATAAATTCAAATTCGAAGATATTACTGTCAAAACTAACCCTGCAGGTACTCCACAATCTCCACAACAAGACTACAGAATAGATGTTGTGGTTCCAGATCACTACAAAGTCTATCCTGCATCAGAGGAAGCAGTAGTTCAAAACAACTGTCAAAACTCTGTCACAGCTGAGTCAGCCACTGTTGGCCAGTCCTATATCCAAACCACTGATTCACCCAGCCAATCCACTGCTCAATCATCTGTTGACAAAAGTCAGTCCAATCTTACACCACTTGGACCCATTCCTCCACCTCCATTCCAAACATCTGTTGACTCTTCAAAAGTGCCAACAGATGTTATGTCAACAGAGTCTCCAAACCTCTGTCCTTCACCACAAAATGCCATCATACCATATCAGGGAGATCTAATCTACCTAAGAGCTCATCCACCAGATCAGATCATTGGCAACATCAGGGAAGGTGTGCTCACAAGGAGCCAATCTTCAAATATCTGTCTTTTTGCAGGCTTTCTATCCCTTTCACAACCTGTCAAGTACCAAGAGGCACTAAAAGACAACAGTTGGGTGGAAGCCATGCAAGAAGAACTCCTTCAGTTTAAAAGACAACAAGTATGGAAACTTGTACCACTGCCTAAGGATGTATGTCCAATTGGCACAAAGTGGGTCTTCAAAAACAAAACTGATGAAAGGGGTATAGTTGTCAAGAATAAGGCCAGGTTAGTGGTTCAAGGCTTCAGACAAGAAGAAGGAATTGACTATGATGAAACCTTTGCCCCTCTAGCAAGGTTAGAAGCTATCAGACTTTTCCTAGCCTTTGCTGTCAACCAGAACATCAAGGTGTATTAGATGGACATCAAGTGTGCCTTCCTATATGGCAAAATTCAGGAGGAGGTCTATGTATGTCAACCACCTGGTTTTGAAGTCACATTCCATCCTGATCATGTCTATAAGCTTAACAAAGCATTGTATGGACTGAAACAAGCACCAAGAGCCTGGTATGAAACTCTCTCCACTTTTCTCTTATCCATTGGTTTCACAAGAGGTAAAATTGATAAAACCTTGTTTTTAAAATGGAAAGAAAAAGATTTAATGATTGTTCAAATATATGTGGATGACATCATTTTTGGATCCACATGTAACAAAATGTGTGAGGAGTTTAGGGAACTCATGACAGCAGAGTTTGAAATGAGTGCTATGGGTGAACTTCAGTGCTTTCTTGGTCTCCAAGTAAAGCAACTGCAAAATGGCACATTCATTCATCAAAACAAATATGTGAAAAACTTGTTAACAAAATTTGAGATGAATGATTGTAAGCCATGTAGTACACCCATGAGCACAGTCAAGCCACTCACTATTGATGACAAGGATGAACTGGTTGATCAAACACACTATAGATGCATGATTGGGTCTTTATTGTACTTAACAGCATCCAGGCCAGACATTATGTTTGCAACCTGTGTGTTTGCAAGATCCCATGCTTCACCTAGAAAGTCTAACCTTATTGCTGTGAAAAGGATATTCAGATACCTAAAAGGTGCTCCCACACTTGGTATCTGGTATCCTGCTAATGGAAACATTGAGCTTTCAGGTTATTCAGATAGTGACTTTGCTGGCTGCCACACCACAAGGAAGTCCACCTCTAGAGGGTGCCAGTTTCTAGGGAATGCCTTAGTTTCTTGGCAAAGCAAAAAGCAAGCAGCTGTTTCAACATCCACAGCTGAGGCTGAATACATTGTTGCTGCAAGCTGTACAGCCCAACTCATGTGGCTTCAAAATCAACTACTGGATTTTGGGATAACTGCACTAAGGACTCCACTCATGTTGGATAGTCAAGCTGCTGAAAATATCATCAAGAATCCAATCTCTCATTCAACTACCAAGCACATAGATATCAGACATCATTTTGTCAGAGATAGCTATGAGAAAGGTTTGATTTCTCTGCACCATGTTCCAACAGAGGATCAGTTGGCAGATGTGTTGACAAAAGCTTTAGACACATCTACCTTCACAAATCTGATCTCTCGAATTGGAAAGTTAAACATGGATTAAAAACAACAAAAATGTTTTAAATAAAAACATTAAAATGTTTTCAGAAAAATCAAAATTTTTGCTTAAAATGACACTTTGGTTGAAAAATCTGTTCTTAAAACCACTGATCAGATAAAACAACCACTGTTTCATTCAAACCACTGATAGTTGAAAAATCTGTTTCAAACATCTGATCAGATAAAACAACCACTGTTGGTTGAAAAATCTGTTTCAAACATCTGATCAGATAAAACAACTGTTTTCATCAGTCTTTTGGTTAAACAACAGAGGTTGGCAACAGATGTTTAACTAAACAGCTGTATGCCACCAGATGTTTCAACCATCAGATGTTTGCCACGTCTGCTCTCAAAAGCAGAGTTTTGCCACATCAGCGGTTTCACCAGAGCCTATAAAACCCTGTTTTTCCCCCAACAGCAGTTTTACTGTCTCATTGTATTCAAAATACTAAAAACCGCCTTCGTCTCCCTCAACACATTCCATCAAAGTTCAGTACTTTCATAATCAAAATCCATTAAAATGGATCTTCAAACAAAAGCCACCCATAATTTCCTTCCATATTTGGTTAAAACCGAAGACAATGTTCCATTCCACTCCACAATCGACATAATAAACAACTCAAAATACAAAAATATCCTCATTGCTGATGCTCCCATTTACATGGAAACACTCCAAGAATTCTGGGCAAGTGCTGAAGTCTTGTATCAAGACAAAAAGCCCACTTCCATAATTTCTAAAATTGGAGCCACCAGTATCGCCATAACTCCTGAAATCATATCCACTACCTTCTCATTGAATTACTTGTCACGTATGGAATCTTTTCCTAAAACAGAGCTTCACACTGAGTTCCAGGAAAGAGGGTATGATGCACAGATGACTGGATCAACCTTATATAAAAAGTTTTTTCCTCCAGTCATGAAATTTTTCTTCCATACCCTTCTTCTCTGTGCCTCAGCCAAGACTACATCCTTCAATGAAATCCCATTGAGGATTCAATACTTGGGATATGCAATGTTGTCAGATTCTGACTTCAATCTGTCTCAGGGATTGTTTTTAGACTTGGTCTCAAATTTGAAAGCCATAAAATCTAGCTCAAATAATGCTTTTCTACTCTACCCTAGAATCCTAAGTGTAATTCTACAAAAGATTTTACCAGAAAATGATTTTCAAAAGGGAGAGTCTTTTAAAATGAAAAGTTTAACAGATGAAACTTTCACTAGAATGCTGGGTTCTTCAACCCAAGAAAAAGTGTCAAAAGTGACAAAAGTTTCCAAAACACAACCAAAGAGGACAAAGACAACAACTGTTGTTGAAACCTCTGTTGGTGAGCCCACTGCTCCTGGTGATCATGGCACTTCATCCAGTGCTGTGAAACCCACACCAGCCACCAAAAGAAAACGTCCATCCTCAAAAACCACCTCTCAACCCAAAAAGGGACTTCTGGAAGATGAGATACCAGAAGCTAACCCTGTTGCATCACCAAAGCAACATGAAACCACTGTTGTTACTTCCTCACAACAGTTGGAGATATCTCAGCCTAAGCAAACTCCTCAAGAATCCTCATAAAAGGATCTTGTTGTAAGCCAAAGGGAAACTCATACTGAGGCATATGAGTCACTTGACCATATGTTTACAAGTCCATCTCCCAGGGCTAATCAGCTTCTCACTCCACCCACATCACCACCACATGTCCCACAAACCATGCAACCACTGTTTGAAGCTATTGACAAAACTCAGGACAACCCCAGTTCCTCTACTTGACCTGTCACAGAGAGTATACCTCCACAAGTGACTGGGGCTGAGAAAAGTCAAATTGCTATCCCACAAACAGAAGAGGAGGTTATACTCCCAGAGGTCAATGTAACTTCTGGTGAGGTTTCAAGAGAAGCAGCCACTACTGCTGTTGAGACCATTGTCTCACAACAGGATAGTGGTTCCATTGATAAGACTTCCTTGAAGGCAACAACTGATGAGGCCACCATTGTGTCCCCAAAATCAGTTGGAAGTCCCCAGTACCAAGAAAAAGGGGCAGCAGGTTCTCATTCCATGGACTCACCTTCTAGGACTGAACCAGCTAAAACTACATCTGGTAGGGATTCAGATGATCTTATTAACTTAGGTGATGAATCAAAACTCCATGAATTGACGGTTAAAGTTCAAAACCTTGAATCCTCTGTTGCTGACATCAAAACTGATATCAAGTCAATATTGGAAACTTTGGGCAACTTTACAAAGAGTCAACCTTCCACCTCTGACATTGAGAATTTGTTTCGGATCGTAATCAAGAAACGTGATCTCACGAATACCAACTGTAGGGTGCGGAATCCCTAACGATCGTGCAAAATGATTCAGAAATAAACGTAATCGAACGTGATGAAAACAGATAACGAATCACCGAGCAATTTCCATAACTTTAATCTTTGTATTAGATCAAATCAAGATGTTTACAATTGAAAACCTTAGACCTAATACAGAGAAAAACACACACTTACACACTAGGGAAAAGCTCAAATGATAACTAACTCTCAAAACTCTATCTTCAAAATAACTAACTTTCCCTATTTATAAGCTTCCACCTTCGCCCCTTTCATATGGTCGAATGTGGAACCTTTTCCACATTCGCCCCTTTCAACTGGGCGAATGTAGCCTTTCATATCAACCAATCCACATTCGACCCAAGACAAGCCACATTCGCCCCTTTTGTCTGGTCGAATGTATCTTCTAGCTAAAGTCTTGGTCGTTTTCTGATTATCTGAAACTCCGACATTCAGTACCGGATCACTAGCTAGGGACATACATGAATAATGCACTAACAATCTCCCCCTTGGACCTAGCTAGTGATGTACCAAATTAGAAAGTTATCAATTCTTCAAGTCTTGATCTCATCATCTTGAACGACTTGAAAACTTTCCATCTTCATGCACGTTTGTGTCGAAGTTCCTGTCTATCTCTCCAGTAAGCTTTGAAATCTCAGACAGACTCAAGAAATCTTGGCTTTGTCATTTGTTGGTCCAGAGATGAATATAGACAATAATCTTGAATTCTTCAAACTTCAGTCATTTCTTTAACAACTTCTTACTAGCTTTTGTTGTTCTGGTAATCTTGATGTTCAGGTTTGGGTCTTGTTCAGTTACACTCTTTGTCGATGAGTCTTAAGCAGTGCACCTGTTGTGTTTGACTCTGCAGAAAAATTTACTAAAAACTGCACAAACTACAACCAGCGTTAGACACGACAAATATCTCGAAAGTACTCTTCACATTCCTTTTGACCCTCAATAGTTCTCCCCCTGAACTATAAAGCATTTTTAATATGTACCAGAAACTTGAAAATTTGTAATCTTTTTCAACTCTTAAGTATCTGAGCCTTTACATTCAGTATCCCAACATCGGTTATCGAAAATAAAATTGAAACAAAACTTTTGATTTTTCAAAGTTTATGCTAAAACACACCAAAAATCTTTTTGAATTTTCAAATGTAATTGCATAAAAGTAAATTCAACATATTTTTCTGAATTTTCTGGTAAGAGGATCAATTTTCTGTTTTTTTATCATTGAGCATCCTACAACCATTACCAGTATGTTTGTCCACTTAAACTCAAAATCATCATTCATTGCTCAACACTTTAGATATGTTATGGTAATATTAGATACTGAATAATCTATGGTCCCCGCATTCGGGACACATTCCCGTATCAAGAATTGCGCAAAGCTTCATCGTAACGCGTGATTATATTGAAGTTATCCGTTAGTTACAAGGTATGAGGCACAGTGGTGACAGGTCAGCAAATTAATGCTTCAAAGCGACTTGTGCACTCTACCAGGGTGAGGACTAATATCATACATTTCATCATAGTATTGATACGATGCATTAGATAATCTTTGATTATCATCACACATGTTAAGTTCCTCATTCGGTAACTTATGGTTTTGGCTTTATTAGCTCTTTTAATAAGATACCCTGACTGAATCTAGGTCTGTAAATCAATACAGCAAAAGATCAGTTAGGCCATCCCCAGATAACTTTCAATCTATCAAACGAAATTTCGGTACAGCAAAAGATCAGTTAGGCCATCCCCGAAACCTCTGATTTTGGCAATCTATCAAACGAAATTTCGGTACTAAGACCATATGCCAACGATACGTTGATCCACATGATTATCAGTTATTGATTTTAAGTTTATATCACCATGCTGAACTTTAAACTTTGATTTCAAGCCTACCAATATATAATTGTAGTGGCTACTCAATGTTTATCAATTCATTTTTGTTTTTAGAGTAGTCTGACAGTCCACTGATGTACTATCATCTCCTCTTTTTCTCCAGGAAAACTCATTTTTGATTTTCTATTTTTTTTATTTTGATTTTTCTGAAATTTTCTCCCCCTAAAAATCTAAAAAGAAGCATATTTTTGGATTTTTTAAACTTTTTGAGGAAAAACAAAATAAAATGATATCCGATGCGGTTTACTCATTGAGTTTCAAAAACCATTTTTCACTCAGATTACTAGACTCATTAAAATCTTTCAATTAGCAAACCATTTTGGCGTATCTGTTATTGAAATCCAACACCTGAGAGCAATTGCATGAGATTGCAACTTTTTCCGGCTTCACAGGTTGGAAACAGACTACAAACACTTCCCTCTCTGTTGAAATCTTATTTTCCTTCCTCAATATCCCTTCCTTGACCTTCACCTCTCCAATAAATAGCTTTTATACAGATGCTCCACTATCAACTATCAAAGAACAGCTAATAGGTCTGTCTGGAACAATCTGCACACTTATTAAACAATTAGCACGAGAGAGGTACCCATCCCTTCACAATGATGGGTCGTCCAAGGTCATCAATTCTCGGAACATCAATCCATTCTCCTTTTGAAAAATCAATTGGTTTTTCAATGGATTGATTTGAAGTAGAAATTGCTATTGATTTAGAAAGTGATTTGGGTTTCCAAACACGTTCAGAGTTTATTTTAGATTTTGTTGAAATTGTTTTAATTTTTGACTTTTCAGATTTCTTATTTGAAACCTGTTTCTGAACTTTGTTTGGAATCTTCTCAGACTTAACTGATGAAGACCCAGGTTTAGAGTTATTCTTAGGCTTAGCCTTCGAACTCCCCCTTACCTTAGCAACCCTATCACTATCTCCATTTTTATTCAAAGCAATTTTGTTGCGATTGTCATACACAACAAACTGTTTCCCCTTTTGTTTATTGGTTTGATTTGGGGCTACAGGCCTTTTGACATTGCCTGAATTTTTAGCAAATTTCACATCGGTCTTTTTCTGTTTAACATACGGACAGGCAGCAACTAAATGCCCACACTCTCCGCAGTTATAACAAGACCTATATTCTTCAAAATCACATGCATACCCATCATCCCAATACCAATAGGGACAATGAGCTGCAATATGACCAACTTCACCACATTCAAAGCAGCTTCTCCGTTCAACATAACCATGAGAATACTGTGGTGAGTTGTTTCCCCAATAACCATCAAATCGAGAGTTATATGAATAATCATAATAGTCATATGATCTAGATGAAAAATTTCTTGAATTCTTTTGATGAGAATTTTTCATCTGATCATTTCCTTTTGATTTGTTTGGTTTTGGTCCCTTTACTTTAGGACCTTTCTTATTTTCAGCATTTTGCTTTTCAATATTTTCCTTTTGATCCTCTTTATTCTCATGTTGGTTAGGACTGAGTTCAAAATGAAGATGATCAAATTGATTTCTAAATTGATTTAACAAATCGATATTATCAACAAAAATACATTTAAGTAGAGATTGTTCGATATTATCAATTAGAAAATCTTTGTTGAAAATCAATTTGTCATGTCCTTCCAACACGTAGGATCCTTCAACTCATTCAGGAAACCTGAATATGGGTTTTTCTTCAGATTCATATTCTGAAGTTGTTACCACATTTTCAGTTTTCTGTTCAAACATTGGTTTCACTTCACAATCAGGATTAGCAACACAAGGTGTTGTGATTTCCAACTCTGATGTGAGATTATTCTTTGAAAAACTTTTATTCATTTCTAACATTTCTTTCTTTAAAGATTCAATTTTATTTAACAAATCTTTTTCATTCTTTTCAAAAACTTTATTTTGGTTTTTACAATTTTCTAGTTCATTTGCTAGATTCTGTTTGTCTTTTGTAGAGGATGTGATTTGACACGAAAACAGGATTATATGATCATACAAGTTGCTAAACCAGGTGCGGAAACCCTAGCTTAGAACAAACTGATATAAACTCAATCAAAACACAATCAAAGTCATTTTAAAAGCTTTTCATAGATTAACTCTTTCAAATACTTGGTTACAGATTGATTACAGTTAATCTAGCACACAAACTAACACTCTCAGACCTCTCTGGAACACACCTAAAATACACACACTCTAAATGACTCGCTTAACATTACAAAATCACAAAATCTATTTATAGCACCTGCACATTCGCCCAGTTTCACTGGTCGAATGTAGGCCTTTTCCACATTCGCCCACTGCAGGTGGTCGAATGTGTCTTCTGTGTAAACCTGTTTCAGATTCGTCCATTGTAAAGCTACCTTCGCCCACTTCTTAATCACCTTCGCCCATTCTACTCTTCCTTCGCCCCTTAACACATGTTAATCATATCTAATCATTAGTCGCAAAAACGCATCTACAAACTCCCCCTCGACTATTGATTAGATCGTTTTCTGTCTTCATCCATGGCTTTGTTCAGCAACTTGATTCTAAGCAAACTCTTTTGTTCTTTCGTCATCTCAGGCTCTAACCTCCTCTTCACAGGCTTTGACACATTTGCCATCTTCACCTTTTTGCCAAGCTTACCCTCCAAATTACTTCCAGCATTAATGTCATAAGCAAAGCAAACACCAACAACTTGTGTGTATTTCTTTGCTTGATCTGCATCGTTTGGCTCATAATGAATCGGATTATAAAAGAGCATGATGATGTCTTCGAAGGTGCAATTGATCAACCACATAGGATCAAATACATGAACATGCTTGTATTTGTCCTTTCCATCTCTCAACACGATCACCGCTTCTGCCTTCCTCCAATCATAATACCAGAAAATGAAGTCAGCACTGAAGTGTTGAGGCATAGGCATCAAAGGTATCTTTCTCATTACTTCAGGTGCCTTATAAATCAAGGTAACCCGTTTCATCTTGGTTCTGGGATCAATATCCCTGTGAACTTTCCTCCGGGGATATTGTGGTTTAAATCTGTTCCACTTAGTTCTACTTTCCCAAACCAATTTGTCTGCACACCAACCGACATGTGAATTATTTACTGAAGCACCCGACATTTGGAATCTGCAAAGATCTCTAACCGCCCAATACGGTAGAGTCAGCAAGTCAATGAATCTGTAAAAGTACAAGATTCCAGATTCCCACTTAGCAGCTAAACACTTCAGCCTGCCTAAGTATGTCCACCCAAGAGCTCTGCCTCTGAACTTTGCATTATGAAACCTATAGAAGTTTCCTTGAGCTTCAGGCTTCGGTCGGTTTTCATCCATCAGTCTTAATTTCTTCAAATACTCTTTCAATTCATCAGACTTATTTGAAGATTCTGGCAAATCAGCTCCAAGCACTTTTTCTACAAACTCAGCACTTCTCTTCTTTGCCTTTCTTTTTGCAGACGTATTATGTCTTTCAGTAAAATCAGGAAACACCACGTCTTCATCAGTTTGTCTGAAGTACTGTGGATATTCCTCATGTGTGATATCCTCTATTTCAACTTCCTCAAATTCAGGGGTTTCTTTATCATCAGAGTGACTTCCAATATCCTTTTCAGGAATATGTGGAATCGACTCATCAACAATGAATTCTTCAAACGTTTTCCCTACCCTCTGTGCAAGTCCATCTAAAATCTCCTTTGCCACAGATGCAGGTACTTCCCCTTCTTCTAGATCAGGATCGTTATATTCCAATTCATATCGCATATCATCCGTTTGGAATATTTCAGCAAAACGACCTGTGAACTCAATGGTCCACTCTCTTCTTTCTAACATGTCCTTGTATACTTGTTTAGCATCGTCAGACAAGGACCTCACCTTCTCATTCCAAAACACAGTCTCATCATCAACATTCTCACTCTTCTTCTTTGAACTTGACTCACCTGTGTCTTTCTTCTTCTTTGAAGGTGGTCTCTTTTCGAATGTAAACTTGGAAGTATCATCTCCTCCATCATTATCATCACTACTACTACTATCATCCTCCTTTTGACTTCCCGAACCTTCAACATCATCATCATCATCATTATCATCATCTTCATCATCACTCTTATCCGATTCTTCATCCTCATAATCCTCATCTTCCTCTTTGTCAGATTCAGATGGTTCAAAATCAACCTGTTCAACCTCTTTCTCTGTATCTTCCTCACCCTCCTTCAGCTTGGGTGCAATATTGTACAGATTATC
The DNA here is from genome assembly GCA_032199755.1 of Ambrosia artemisiifolia. Taxonomy (NCBI): domain Eukaryota; kingdom Viridiplantae; phylum Streptophyta; class Magnoliopsida; order Asterales; family Asteraceae; genus Ambrosia; species Ambrosia artemisiifolia. The sequence goes on from CM063513.1 coordinate 34,929,886, forward strand.
TATCAGCTCACTGAGGCGTTTGTTTTCAGCCTTCAATTCTTTGTTATCTTCTTTAATTGCCTTGTATCTGTTTTTGTTTCTCAGACATTTCCCTTCAAGCTTCTTATTCTTTGCTTCCAGCTTCTTAACCTTCTCGTCTATCTCATCTTGATTAGACTTTGAAGCTATAACTATCTGAAGCATTTTCTCTTCATTCTGCTTAAACTTGGCAATCTCAGCTTGCTGAGCCACTAACATCTTCATCATGTCGTCCATTCTTTTATTCACCTGCTTCATCACTTCGTCATCCACAGTGACCTTCTTAGACTTGGACTTTGACTTTGATGGCTCAATCTCAGTTTCTTTTCCTTTCTGAGGCTGTGTAAACATGTTAAGAACATTATCCAGTGCAATATTGAATTGATCCACTGGTAATGTTGCAGCCTCCTTAGTCTTTTGCTTCTTAGTGGCTGGTGAAGATTGTTTAGATGACGTTCCAGCATCAGGTAATCTCTTTCCTTTCAAAAGTAGGTTTAATTCTTTCTCTCTCAGCTGCTTGGTACTTGTTTTCTTTGCCATGGTTTTGTGTTTGGGCTTGGGCAAGTTAACCACAACGGTTTCTCCTTCATTCAACTCGTCCAAATTTACAGTCAACCCTTCATCTTCAGCACCAACAGATTGCTTGCTCTTCTTAGCTTCTTCAATTGATCTGTTAAGTGATTCAGACTCACCAACCAAAGTGGCCTTTTGTTTGGTAGTCCGAACATTTTCAGCATCCGAATCCCACTGTTCTTCAGTCTCAGTCTCCTCTGAATCAACAGACTCTTCATCTACCAAACTCGTACCCTTCTTAGCAGTAGATTTCTTCCTCACCACTTGTTGTTTTGAACTCCCTTGATCTGTCTTTCCCTTACCCTTCCCTTTGGCTCCGGGATTGACAACCTGCCTTTTTCTCTTCGTGCTTGCATCAGCATAAACTAATGGATCATCATTATCACTATCACTATCAGGATGCCTCGCTGTATTCTTTCCAGGATCCATGTAATCCTCTCTAGCCAAGGCTCCAAACAATCTCCTGTAAGGTGGTCTCTCATTTTCAGGCACACCCTTGTAACCTTTCATTCTCACTAAGGTTCTAATGTTCATGTGATCCATAACTAGTATCTGTGTTGGATCTTTCTTCAGGTGTGGATATTTGTGATCAAAAATCATCATAAGGAATCTAGGATAAAGCATGAACTTCTTAAGCTTCAACCCTTTCAACATCTCTAACATATGATCTAAAATCATCCCAGCAACGTTAAATGGTTTGTTGAGAGTCAACGCAACCATTAACGAGCTCAAACTTTTCCTCATCACGTCGTATCCTCCACTAACACATCCAAACACAAGTATAATAACATGAGCAAAATACTTAAACTGTACTCCTAGTTTCCCTTTGTACATAGAACCATCAGTGATCGGTCCTTTGTATTTCATCCTCAGGAAACAGGCTTTCTGCTCAGTCCATGATAATTCCCTTGGATCCTCACTGGTTTCAAACTGGATCTGGAGAGCTTCTCTGATATCAGCTTCAGTGATAAACATCTCCATTCCCTGAATCTTGCTTTTGATGATAGTCTGATTATCAAAATAATCATACTTGGCGTTGTTATAAAAATCCTCAACTATATCCTTGTAGATAATAGTTGGTGTGGCCAAAGCATAAACCACTCTGCATCTCTTCAGAAACTTGATAATCTCAGTGAACTCCACGTTCTTCTCCACATCTCCAAGATATGCGCAACAATTATGAGTCTTCTCAAACGGCCATTTAGTACCGCTTGATGATTCTCCTTCTTGTACAGTCTCTGGAACTGGATCAGTAACTACAGTTTCCACAGGAATCTCAGTATTTGCTTGTTCTTCAGCCATCTGAAATGTAAAATCAAAATAAACGTCAAAACACGAAATCGTCAAAAATTCAAAATTTTAGGACTTTTTAATTCCACATTCGCCCATAATGATCTGGTCGAATGTAAGTTATTGTGGCCGAAGGTGCAAATTTCTGGTCGAATGTAAAACTGATTTTGGATAAAATATACATTCGCCCGTTTCATGACTCCTTCGTCCATCCAATTTCACCTTCGTCCATACGAAGACCCGAAGGTGGAAATTGTTCATTCCCAAAATTTAAAAATTTATCAAATCTGTTTTTAACCCTTAATTTTGATCAAAACATAGTCTATTATGGCCGACTAAGCTTCGTATACTATCAATTGTCCTTAATTGTCATTCTATATCAGTTTTAATAAGAATTAGGGTTTTTCTTTATTTAATCAATCAATCACAACTGAAACAATGTTAAAAACCTAATTCCTTTCATCCTCTCCCCCTAAAACTGATATGGAATGATTTACTATCAACAGTAAGCATTAACAAACACTAGAAAATCAAGAACCCTAAACCCTAAGTCCGGTTATAAAACAAACGATTCCGGCTTTGTTACATGTCCATTACCTGTAATCAATATATGAAAATGATCAGAAAACACTAAGGAACAAAAGGCACAAGCACAGGAATCAAAAGCAACAAGGGTCTGTTACGAAGAAATTTTAAAAAAAATTGAAGTGACTGGTTGAATCTGCTGTGGCTTATATATAGCCTCCACCTTCGCCCATTCAGTCTGGACGAACGTACAAAATTTCCACCTTCGCCCCAAACAAATGGCACGAAGGTAAAATTGTTTTACCCGAAAGTGGATTTTGGATTAAAAACCACATACGCCCAGTTTTAATCTGCCCGAAGGTGAAAAAATTTCCACATTCGTCCCAATTAAGGGCGAATGTAAAATGGAAATTTTGAAAAATTGTGCCAAATTACAAATTCGAATCCCGTTCAACATTTTTCAATCCGTTAAGCTTCCAAAACACAAATTTTCACTTTTAGAATGATACAAAGTCCAGATGGTGTTGTCAAATCTCAGAAATTGACTATCAAGCATCCCCGGTTATCAAAAATAAAGCAGAAATGAAAAAATTTTGGATATTTCTGAAATTTTATCAAACACACCTAAAATCTTTTTGGATTTTGTATCTTTTTGACATTAAAAGTAAATAGCAACAAAATAAAAATGCATCAAAGTAAATGAAAGCAGTAAACATTTTGTGAAATCCGGTCAGAGGATCATATCAGTTTTCTGAGAAATCTGATCACAGCGTTGATCTTTTTGTTTAATATTATCATTAGAAACAGTATGTGATACGGCAATTGCTGATATTGTGGTCCACGTAAGCTCACATGCAGACAATTACGCAATGCTTTAAAATGATACGAGTTAGGTGTATTAGACTAACACGATGTGGTGCCCACACACACGACATACTCCCGTATCAAGTAATTGCACAAAGGTTCGTCGTAACGCGTGATTATGCCAGAGTTATCCGTAAAAGTTACAAAGTATATAGCACAGAGGTGTACAGGTCAGCAAATGAATGCAGCAGAGTAACATGTGCGTATACACTAGGTTGAGGCTGATATAAATCACTGATTTGCATCAGATGATCAATACGATGTAATAATGATCTATGATCAATTAAAACATAAAGTTCCTCAATTCGGTAACTTCCGGTTTTGGCAATTAAGCTCTTTTTAGCAAATATTCTGATAAAACTAGGTCCGTAAATCAATACGACAAAAGTTTATCAGAATATCCCGGATAATCATAACATAACGACCCGAAACCTCAGATTTTGGCAATCCTATCAAACGAAATTACGGTACTAAGACCATATGCCCATGAGGTGTTCAGCCACGAACGCGTAGTTCGTTATGTTTGTATCACTAATGCACGCAATATTTAGTCTACGAAGCCTATCAGCATATCACACGTAATCAACACACGCCTCATAAACTATACAATTCTTTAGCCTGTGTCAGATCCCCACTGATGTACTATCATTTCCTCTGTTTACCAGGAAATTATTTTTGATTTTCTAATATTTAGGTCTTTTTGAATTTTATAATGTTTTTGGTTTTTCTAATAAAATGGCTCCCCCTAAAATAAAGAACATATTTTTGGGATTTTTGATTTTTCTGAAAAACAAAAACAAAAATTTGAAAGAAACAATCCACTCGAAAGCATCAACTTCTTTGAGGATTAAACAATCCCCTCGAAAGCATCAACTTCTTTGAGGATTATGATAGTAAAGAGAAATTCCCAATTAGCAAAGAGAAATTCCCAATTAGCAAAATATAAAAACTAAAAACGAAAAAGCGATAAACCGAGGTGCCGATTAATCCTGTTTTTCCTTTATATTGTTTACTTTTAAAAGATATTCAAAGCGTGAACGATCAAAAGCTTTAGTAAACAGATCTGCACGTTGGTAGTCAGTGTGTATTTTGATCATATCGATCAATTCCTTAGCGTAACAATCTCGGATAAAATGATATTTGATCCGGATGTGTTTCGCTTTAGAATGATTTTCCGAATTTTTAGTTAATGCAATTGCGGCTTCGTTGTCACAGTAAATAGGAGTTTTTAGAAACTGCAAACCGTAATCCACCATTTGTTGTTGAATCCAGAGTACTTGAGAACAGCAACTTGATGCTGCAATATACTCGGCTTCACAGGTAGATTGTGCTACGGAAGTCTGTTTCTTGCATTGCCAGGTGATTAACCTGCTCCCGAAAAACTGGCAACCAGCTGTAGTAGATTTGCTATCTTTGTCACAACCGCCCCAATCTGCATCACTAAAAGATATGAAATCAAAATTATCATCATTAGGGTACCAAAGTCCTTTTGAAGGACAACCCTTCAGATATCGAAGGATACGCTTGACCGCCGTCAGATGACTTTGTTTCGGCTTCGATTGATAACGAGCACAGAGACACGTTGCATACATAATATCTGGTCGAGACGCCGTCAAATACATCAGAGATCCGATGATTGCTCTGTATGTAAAAGGATCCGTCAGCTCCCCCTTAGCGTCCACTCCAATCCCGTGATTGGGTTGAATCGGGGTATCCATCGGCTTTGAGTCCTCCATCTGGAACCGGCTCAAGATGTCGGAGACATATTTCGTCTGGTGAATGAAGATCCCGTCGGGTCTTTGGTCCACCTGCAGGCCTAGGAAAAACTGCATCTCCCCCATTGCGCTCATTTCGAACTTTTCCTGCATGACAGTTTCGAACTCCCTGCATAAAAGCTCATTAGTTGAACCAAATATTATATCATCAACGTATATCTGTACTAGAAGCAAATCATCTCCCGTCTTTTTCGTAAAGAGGGTGCAATCGACGAGGCCGCGCTTAAATCCTTTGGTGATGAGATATGTACTTAGCTCCTCGTACCACTGCCTCGGAGCCTGGTGCAAGCCATAAAGAGCTTTGTTCAACACGTAGACCTTATCCCGGTGGATTGGGTCCTCAAAGCCTGGTGGCTGCCCGACATACACCTCTTCCTTGACTTTCCCGTACAGAAATGCGCTTTTCACGTCCATCTGATAAACTTTGAATTTCTTATAAGAAGCAAATGCGAGGAACATCCGAATAGCTTCGATTCGTGCTACCGGTGCATAGATTTCATTATAATCAATCCCTTCGATTTGATGGAAACCCTGCACGACCAATCTGGCTTTGTTACGAACTATTACCCCACGATCATCCTTCTTACACTTAAACACCCATTTGGTGCCGATCTTCTTCCTATCCGGCGGCAAATCCGTGAGCGTCCAAACTCCCAATTTCTGGAATTGTAATAACTCCTCCTGCATAGCTTCCACCCAGGCATCATCCTTCAAAGCGTCCTTGTATGTCCTTGGCTCTACCTGCGACACATAACACGCAAACGACCAATCATTTTGACTACCAGATTGTTGAATTTTGGCATATAAAGCTAAAGCACCAAAACTCTCTGGCGAATTAACACTTTTAAGCTGCCCTCTGGTCATAACACTACTTCCAGGATCACCGATAACTTGCTCCAGCGGGTGAATACGATGAATCCGAGATTCCGGATAATCAGGTACTTGCACTCCCGTCTGAACAGTCAAGTTCTCTACAGCATCCAGATCATGACCCGTATTCGACGATGAAGCCACATCAGAAGTTGGAGTTGGGTTCACTGGCGGTGCCTCTGGTTCTTCAGCTTGATCAAGAATAGCTTCTTCAAATTGTTCATCTTCAGATTCTGAAGTGTCTAATGAAGTTGAAGCCTCTTGAAAAATTTCTTCTTCTTGTATAGGAGCGTTGGTATCATTAGAAGCTGGTAGGGGGTTCACGGTGATCGGACGCACCAACGGTGAAGTTGTTGCATTTTCACACTCGTAAAGTAATCGAATAACAGCTTCTTCAACCAAGCTATCTAGATTGAATGATTCAAAGAAATCTTTGTAATCAAACATCCAATCAGGACCCGTGCCTTGAATATTTTGAGTATATCGTTGAACTTCCACGTTAGCCCAGTCTTCCACACGACGAGTTCGCTTGTTGTATACCCGTTTGAGTGGGGTTGCATATCCAACAAAGTAACCCTCCTCGGCTTTAGGACTAAACTTTTCGCTTGGATTCAACATGGTGCAAGGTGCCCCAAAAGGTTCTAGATACTCTAAGTTCGGATTTCTTCGGTGTAACAGCTCATAAGATGTTTTTCCAAACTTCTTCACTGTTAGAACTCGATTTAGTGTGTAATTTGCTGCATAAATCGCCTCATTCCAGAACATTACTGGAAGATTTGAGTCAGCAAGCATTGTTCTAGCCGCTTCAATTAGAGTCCTATTCTTTCGTTCAGCAACACCGTTCTGTTGAGGGGTGTACGGAGCCGAATATTCATGATGTATTCCTTTGTTTTCACAAAGTTCATCCATCTTGGCATTTTTGAACTTCGTCCCATTGTCACTCCGAATCCTCTTTATCTTCACATTGTAGAGATTCTCCAATCGAGTGAACAGAACTTTTAGATTGATAAAAGTGTCGCTTTTATTCTGCAAACACATCACCCATGAAAATCTTGAGTAGTCGTCAGTGACGACTAAACAATAAAGCTCTCCAAGATGACTTTTGCGCTTGACCGGTCTGAAAAGATCCATGTGCAATCGCTCTAGTGGCATCTCAACAGAGTTAACCTTTTTCACTTTGTGGGACTGTTTGTGTTGCTTCCCCTTTTTACAACTCACACACTTGTCATTCAGATGGAAATGTTTCACGTTTACTCCATCGACAAGTCCATTTCTCACAAGTTGATTCATTTTCTTCAGATGAATGTGCCCCATTCTTCGGTGCCACATTATCGATTCTTTCTCAGTCGCCTTGGACAAAAAGCATGTTATCTGCCCCTGTGATGTCATCGCCTTGGACATATCAAGAATGTATAGATTGTTGACGCGAGGTGCCTTCAACATTATCCACTCTTTAGGAATTGTAAAGCCCGGTTTCAGAATATAGCAGGATTTGTCATCAAAATGCACAGTAAATTTCTTGCAACATATTTGACTGACACTCAACAGATTATAGTCTATCTGCTTCACATACGAAATCCGCTCGAAACTCACTATCCCATTGCTCACACTTCCTTCCATTGTGATATATCCACCTTTGTTTCCCGCGAAAGCTACATACCCTCCATTGATGTTCTTCACGTCGAACAACAACGCAAGATCCCCTGTCATGTGGCCTGAAGCTCCACTATCAACAATCCAAAGACTGCTAATAGGGCCAGCTGAAGCTCCCTGCACACAAAATGTAAATCAGTTAGTTCTTTCGGGGGACCCAAGCCTGAGTCTTGGGTCTTGGAACATCAGGTTTCAAAGTAACATTTTCACAATCATTTTGAACAACTTTTTGATCAATCTTTTTCTGATTGTTCAAAACAGTTTCCTTTCTCTCATTAACCTTTGAAGTTGAGGCTCCTGGAGTACCATTGGATGTCCAAGATTGTTCTGTCCTTTTCAGGATACGAATCTGAGACTTTGGGTTCTCAGTCGGTTTCTGAACATTGTTAGTAAATGTAACTTTCTTGGTGACCTTATCTGATTTAACAGACTTAGGTCCAACATTTGATTTGACAATCGGTTTTGGTGGAACCTTTTGTCTATCAACTGTTGTGTTCACCACAGGCTTCCTCCATGAGTGTTCCATAGCAATCCGATTCCTTCTATCATAGTGCATTGGACGAGTGTTCCTCATTTGTTGAAAATTGTTATGATTATAAAACGGTTGTGGTTGTTGAGGAACAACTCTCCTATGAGGTGGCACATAATGATCAATCGGTTTTCGCATAGAATTCCTCACTTCAACCTCGTGCCTCTTGTGCCTTACATATGGGCACTGAGCAAGTAAATGCCCACGTTCCCCACACTTAAAGCACGCACGGTACTCTTCAAAAACATTCGGAGCATTTGGTTGAGCAAATGATCTAACAGGATATTGATCATTGTACTGTTGCTTCCTTAAACTCTCAGGGAGTGGCCCTTTCGAGTAAGTAGGCTCATTAAAACCATTAGCTCTGTTTTTGGGTTTAACAAACTCTGTGACATGAACCTTTGGTTCTTGAGGAACATCCAAATACAACTTCTTTAATAAAGCTGGTGGAATTTCATTTGTTCTCTCATGTTTTGGAAACCAAATGGTACTTTCTTGCCAAATCTTGTCAATTTTAGCATAGTTAACATCTTTAATTGGAAAGTCCTCGTCAGAGATAATTTTATCGGATCCTTCCATCCGATAAAACACCTTGACAGGTTTGTCACATTGTTCGTTTTTATCATTCTTTTCAAGATTTTTCTTAACCACATTAAGATCTTTCTTCACAACATTCTTCTCAGACTTATTCACATGATGAACACTTCTCATCGGAACAATTTGAGATGATGAAATTGGTTCATTTGTAATGATGTGATTTTCTTTTGGAATTTCACATGCATTAACAGTTTGGTTACAACCAGTATCATCACTTTCTGAGTCTGAATCTACACTTTCAGCAGTAACACCCTCATCATTGATTCCCAAAATCGGTCTAACATCGGAATTTGGATCACCAATACTAGAAGTATTAGATTCATTTTCCGATGTTGAATCAGATTTTACCGAACTCTCCGGTGTCACTTGGTGACAATTATGGTTTTCAAAAAGAACCGGAGATGGTACAGACCGATAATTGGTTGTTTTATCATCAATAATGTGGTCTACCACATAAGCAATATGCTTATAACTTTCCAGCTTTTTGTTTACTTTTTCAGCAAAGCATTTGATGGCGGCCATTTCCAACTTGGTGTTTTCAATTTCATTGATATAGTTGTTAATTGCCAATTGTTTTAAAGACAAAGTGTTCTTCAAGTCGGAAATGTCCTTTTTGTAGCCATCTAATACTTTGTTAAAAGCATTCAACTCTTTGCGAGTAGATTGACTGTTCATGATAGCACTATCACGTTGAATACGGAGTTGTTTAACCTCCTCAGTCAATCTATCACATGTACCACAATATTTTTCACTTGTATTATCAGCACTACAAGTAGAACTTACAGGTTTTGGCGGATCAGTCATGGCCATTAATGCGAAATGAGCTTCCTTTCCTGCAAAGAATCTGGAATAATCAATCTTTGTGAAAGCATCATCTGCAATGCACGACTTCCTTGTCATCAGAAAATCCGCTTCTGCAAGCAACTGATCAATATCTTCATCAAGAGAATTAATACTTGCTTCCGTATCCGATTCACTGTCTGAATCAGAATAAACCGATTCACACTCCTCGGGAATATCAGAAACAGTATCAATCACAACTCCAGAATTTGTTTCTTCAGTCTGAACTTCAACATCAACCTCAGCATTAACCTTAACAGGTTCAAATTCTTCATCCATCTCAGCCTCAGACTCATCACTATCAACCCCAGTTTCAACCTTCTCCTCCATCGTCACTGAATCTTCAATATCAACCTGATATGCAACACAAGCCACATTGCCCCCAGTAGTGATTTCCTCAACACCTATCTGAATACTCGACCAGTCAAACCTCTCATCTTGTTGAGTAACCAATGCTTGATTGGTATTCTGTTGTTCATTTGGTGTAGTGATTGGTATGACTGTTCGGTTAGTATTGTTTGGTGTTTGGGTTTGTGTCTGGTTTGGTTGTCTATTTTGGTTGTTATTAAAGTTGTTTTGACGATTTTGGTAGTTGTTGTTGTTGTTGTTTTGGGAAGAAACTTGGTTTTGGTTTTGTTGTTGACGGTTCTGATAGGTGGCATTAAATGGATTCCTATTGCCTTGTTTTGGTGGCTGGGTGCATTCACGTTTAAAGTGACCTTTCCCTCCACAGTTAAAACAAGTCACTTTCTCCTTATTGAACCCGTAGGTTGTGTTAGGAGAAGTTCCCAAGTCTGTTCTACCTGTCTTCTCAATAAACTCAGTTGCTCTTCGCATTATGCTCGCAAATGCCCATTGAATATCAATGAGTTCCATCTCCTCCTTGTCAATCTGTGCATAGTCTTCATTGGTCAAGTTGTTATTACCAATTTGACTAGCAACTAACCCATTGTAGGAAGAAACCATTGCAGAGACTAATGCAATGTGTTGCTGAGCAACTTCAACTGTCACATTTCCAAGATTGGAAGTCTCCAAAACCACTGTTTGTTGGTTAGGTTGGATCAATGGTTGTGGTTGAGATTGACTAGCAGTGTAAAAAGCTGCTTGTTGCTTTGGGGAGAATGGTGGAATGTATGAATATTGATATGGAACTTGTGGTTGTGGTTGTGATAAAGATGAAGTTTGTTGATGGTAGTTAATGGTAGGTGATTCCACAGCATTGGATATGCATGCAACATGTGGTGTAACTAGCCCTCCTGAGCTTGTACTTGCTGGAACTGAAGATCCTCCAAAGTATAAATTTGGATTCTGAGGAATCTGTGCTCTCCTAGCCTTCCTCTTCTCTTCCAATTCTTTGTTTTCCAGCTTCTCAATGAACTCCTGAAGAGACCAGTATTGATAAGCATCCTTCTCCTTTAGAACATCCACATGCTGATCCCAGTTTGGTGGTAATGCATCTGCAAACTTGTCCACCTGTTTTGCCATAGGAATCTGTATACCATAGCTAGACAATTCAGATATCAAATGATTAAATCTAGGAGTTAGTTCTTTCAAAGTTTCATTTCCAACATAAGAAAAATTCTCAAACTCCTTTATAAGTTCTTCCGTCCTCAAACTTCGAGTCTTCTCATTTCCATCATGCTTCCTTTTAAGCATATCCCACAGTGCCTTAGATGTTGTGCAAGTCCCAAATTGATGCAAAAGATCATTTGTGATTGCTTGTGTCAATTGGGAAAACGCCTTCTTTTCCACAGCAAACTTCTTTTTCTCATCCTCCGCCATGCTCTCCAATGGCACTGGTTCACCTGTGTTCTCCAGAACTGGTGGTGTGTAACCTTTAGCTATCATGTTCCATGCTTCAGCACCTTCCACTCCCATGCCTTCCAAATGTATCTTGAACTTTTTCTGCCACTGATTGTATTCTTGAATCTCCATAAGCTTCGGTGGCCGAGTCCCGCTACCTGAAGACAAATCATTAATCAGTGTGGAAATAGCATTTGTAGTTTGAGTGTTTACCACCGCTGCTGCTACTCCCCAGTAGTCAGACTGTGGTGCTGGAGGTGCACTTTGAGTCATGTAGTTGACCGGCTGCGAAGACTGTGTGCTTGTCTTCTGTGCTGCCACTGTCCATGGGTCCATCACCTGCTGTTGTGGTTGTGTAGTTGCTGGTGTAGGAGTAGTCTGATAACGCCACATGATCACGAACTTCGAGAAATTCAACACTTAGAAAAATTTTCCAAAAACTATCCTAGGTTCGCCCAAATGTGACTCAGATTCGTCCCTTTTGGTTTCAGGTTCGCCCAAAAGTTCTCTCCCGAAGGTAAAATCTCACCAGAATGAAAAAAAACACACTTATACTTTTCTACGTTCGTCCAAAATCACCTAGGTTCGACCGTTTCAGTTTTACATTCGCCCGCACGATGTCCCGAAGGTAAACAATATGACCCGAATGTAAACTGTTCAAATGAAAAATTCTAGGTTCGACCAAAAATCTCTAGATTCGCCCAGAAAATCACTCACCTTCGACCAAAAACTCACACATTCGCCCAACACACTCCAGGTTCGCCCATTTTTAACTTTTGAAAAACGGTTACACTTTGAAAAACGGTTATTTTGATCTCTGATTTTCAAAAGTTTGTGGATTTGAATGATCTTGATTAGGTTTTGCTTCGGAGATGATTTGGAACAACTTTAATACTTGGAATTTTGAATTTTATCCACAAAATCACCTCTAATTCTTTCAAAAACACTCAAAAACCATTTTTATATGAAAACAGATGTGAATTGATGAAAATAATGTCCAAATCAGCTCTGAGTTTATCAATTTGTTGTTGTATGATCCTCTACGCTCTGATACCACTTTGTAGAGGATGTGATTTGACACGAAAACAGGATTATATGATCATACAAGTTGTTGTATGATCCTCTACGCTCTGATACCACTTTGTAGAGGATGTGATTTGACACGAAAACAGGATTATATGATCATACAAGTTGCTAAACCAGGTGCGGAAACCCTAGCTTAGAACAAACTGATATAAACTCAATCAAAACACAATCAAAGTCATTTTAAAAGCTTTTCATAGATTAACTCTTTCAAATACTTGGTTACAGATTGATTACAGTTAATCTAGCACACAAACTAACACTCTCAGACCTCTCTGGAACACACCTAAAATACACACACTCTAAATGACTCGCTTAACATTACAAAATCACAAAATCTATTTATAGCACCTGCACATTCGCCCAGTTTCACTGGTCGAATGTAGGCCTTTTCCACATTCGCCCACTGCAGGTGGTCGAATGTGTCTTCTGTGTAAACCTGTTTCAGATTCGTCCATTGTAAAGCTACCTTCGCCCACTTCTTAATCACCTTCGCCCATTCTACTCTTCCTTCGCCCCTTAACACATGTTAATCATATCTAATCATTAGTCGCAAAAACGCATCTACATCTTTAATAAGTGTCATCAATTCACGTTTCAACTTGACACATTCAGAAAAACTAGCACACTCAACACTAGATCTTACCTCAACTTCTGATTCATTACCATTATCAGATTTTGTATCACCATTTGAGAGGTCACTCTATCTTGATTCACTTTGTTCTGAATCTGTATCAGAACTCAAGACACTTCCTGACAATTCACTGGAAACATCATTTCCCATTTGTTTGACTAAACACACAACATTTCTTTGAACACCTTCATTGTTAATACACTTGTTAACATGTACCCTTTCATCAGTTGGTTTCGGTGTCTTTAGAAATCCCCAAATGTTGTCAACTTGAGAATTTTGTCTCTGTAATTGTTGTCGTTCAGCTTCTATCAGAGCTTGTATCTGCTCATCCGTTCTTGATATGGTCAAGTAATTCATCATTTTTTCAACAAAAATATTTCAAAAATTTTCTGAAATCAGGCTTTAGAAAATTTTCGAAATTTTTTAGGCCTTAAATTCTACGTTCGCCCCTGTATGAACCTACTTTCGCCCAAACAGTAACCCCCGAATGTAGAATAATGACCAGAATGTAAAATTTCCACAGACACTTTCCACTTTCGCCCGAAATGTCTCACTTTCGTCCACTATGATTCCACTTTCGCCCCGAATGTGGAATCTGTCACCCGAATGTGGAAATAACAACACAACAATCCTAGGTTCGCCCTGAAAATTCCTACTTTCGCCCAGAATATTTCCAGGTTCGCCCTAAAAAGTCCACTTTCGCCTAAATTCACTCACTGATTCTCTGAAAGGGACGAATGTGCAGACCTGTTCATCATTTTCAATTTCAAGAACACGAATCTGAACGATTTTTGACAAAATTTTCACCAAATGTAATGATTTTGGATAGGTTTTGTGCGGAATTGATTTTAGACAAGTTTTTGTGAAAGAATTTTGGAAATCAACACCGAATTCAACTCCAATTTAATCAAAAACCATGTTTTTATGAAAAGTTTCAAAATTTCTAGGGTTTTGATCTTTACAACTGAATTCAGATCTGTTTTCACCAATTCAAATCAATTTGCAATCGTGAAATCGAGCCTATGCTCTGATACCAATTGAGAATTCGTTTCGGATCGTAATCAAGAAACGTGATCTCACGAATACCAACCGTAGGGTGCGGAATCCCTAACGATCGTGCAAAATGATTCAGAAATAAACGTAATCGAACGTGATGAAAACAGATAACGAATCACCGAGCAATTTCCATAACTTTAATCTTTGTATTAGATCAAATCAAGATGTTTACAATTGAAAACCTTAGACCTAATACAGAGAAAAACACACACTTACACACTAGGGAAAAGCTCAAATGATAACTAACTCTCAAAACTCTATCTTCAAAATAACTAACTTTCCCTATTTATAAGCTTCCACCTTCGCCCCTTTCATATGATCGAATGTGGAACCTTTTCCACATTCGCCCCTTTCTACTGGGCGAATGTAGCCTTTCATATCAACCAATCCACATTCGACCCAAGACAAGCCACATTCTCCCCTTTTGTCTGGTCGAATGTATCTTCTAGCTAAAGTCTTAGTCGTTTTCTGATTATCTGAAACTCCGACATTCAGTACCGGATCACTAGCTAGGGACATACATGAATAATGCACTAACAGACATTGCCAATGAGCTATGGAAATCAGTTTCACCCATCATCATAGCTCACAGAAAATTGGCAGATCAGACACAAGAAACATACATGACACTGATCAGAAACATAGTGGATGCCAGGTTCAATGACACAAAGGCTGACATCAAAGTGATCAAGAAACATCTACTGAAGACTACTGGCTCTGCCCCTACCACCATTCTCAGAGATGAAAACGACAATGAATTCACTGCTGATGATGCCTAAAAGGGGGAGAGTGGCAGAGATAGGCTACCAAAGTTGAATCCATTTGGTGCACCACCCTCTCAAAAGGGTAAGCTAGTTGCTGACATACCAGAGTCTCCAAAATCAGCTCCACAATCACAGCAACCAAGTGTTCAAACCCCTGTTACTGAACTAGCTCAAACAACCAACGCAAAAGAAGTTGATACTTCAGCCAATGAAAAGGCTGATAAAGCTGCTCAAGATAAAATGAAAAGGGCTGACACTTTGGAAGCTAAAGCAGAGTTGTTGGTGCAGCTTAAAAAGGAACAACATCAAGAAGTGGAAGATGTGAATACCTCCAAGAGAAAGAAAATGCCAGCCAAACATACAAGGAAACCACCATCCAAGCTATCTGCTGAAACCTCTGCTGCTGAAACACCTGTTACCACAACCACTTCTCCCAAATCCACTGCCACCACAACCTCTGCTACCCAAACCACTGAAACCAAAACAACTGCTACCAAAACATCTGTTCCCAAACCAGTAACCAAACCAATCACCACACCATCAACCACTAAACCAATCACAAAACCAGCCACAATTCAAACAACAACCAAACCTACCACAACACAACCAAAAACCCAAACAACTGCTGATTCTACAAAAGGGCCAACAGATGTTAACCAAACCACTGCCACCTCTTCACCATCTCCAAAAATCTTGTATAGCAGAAAATGGAAATCCACCTTTGTTATACAAGATGAAAACATTCACACTACACCACCTAACACCCCAATCACACAATCCACACCAGTCAATGCCATTCCACTTTCATCATTCTCACCTCACACATCACAATTCAGATCCCATAGACCACCACCAACCATTACACCATTGGCTGAGAAGTATCCCCTTGAGTTGGATTTAATCAAGGGGGAACTTCAATCCTTCTACAATACTGATCAGCCATCAGACAGAACCTTCCCATCTCTTAAAGGCTTCCCAGTTCCACTCAACATTGACACTTATCTTAAATTCAAGAGTGAACAGGCTGATGCTGTCATCAAAGAGAAATGTAAAGGGAAGGATGACAGGACTGCTCAGGGCATCCATTCAGCAGAGCTTAGCAAAGTTCGAAGGATTGAAGACTTTGCTAAGACCCTGAGCAATTCCATGTCTTCCATGCCTCTCAGCAGAGATTTGGAAATGGAGGTTAGGGATTCAATGCTAGAACAGATTTTGGCCACCAAGCCTTACAAAGCAACCAAGAATCAATTTACAGGCTGGACCACACATGCTCTCAGAAAAGAACTTATCAGAATTGAGAGCATGGCCAAGAATCCTCCTACAAAGGCCTCTGCCCCTGATTTCAGTAAAGGGAGAGATCAAGCTAGAGCCTTGAAGTTCAAAAGAATGAGACAAGAGCTTGTAGCTGCCAAGTATGGAGAGATGAGATCTGTTGCTAGATGGTCAAAGATCAGATTGATTGAAACATATAAGAAATTGGAACAAGAAAGAAAGACCAATACTAACCTACCAAGAAAACCAGTCTATGATGATGCACCTAAGAGACCTCTACAGGCCTTTACACTAGACAGTTTGCTGGAAACCTCTGATCTTACCATTGCTGCTAGAAGACAATTCAAGAAGCAGAAGGAAATGACAGAAGAGGAAACAAGACAGTTTACTGATACTTATGTAAAAGAGGGTCTTTTAAACCAAATCAGATACTTCTCTGACCCTGTCACAGAGAAGTTCAGAGAACTCATTGGCAGGCCTCCATCACCTAACTCATCTAAAATAAAGATGCATCCCAGTCACTCCTCTGATTCTAAAATTCTAAAATGGAAGTCTGACAAAGAGACCCATGAATTGACATTGCTCAGATCAGATGGTAGTGTTCAGAAGTTAAGTATGGATGATGCACCTGGCCTAAGTGCTGAAGATCTCCAGACCCTTCTGAATTTGACACTGGAAAGAGATGCTGAAGACCTCTTCTCTCTAAGCTTTGAATTACAACTTAAAGGGCAAATAAGAGAAAGTCTGATGAGAAATAAAGATCAAGAATAAAGCAGAGTTTTGGCATCATCTGTTCTAGGGGGAGATTGTTGGGTCTGCTGACCTGGAGAAGAACAGATGATTAAAAAGCCAAAATATACTAAGTGTTGATCCTTGAATAAAAACAGTTGCTACAATAAAGCTTCCTCCAAAGGTCTGTTGATCCCTAACTACTGCTGCTGCTTGAATCAACTATTAGAGATAACTGCTGTTGATGAAAGGTCTGATGAACAAGGTCTGAAGGATAAAAGTCTGATGAAGAACAACTGCTGATCAAAGAACTGAAGAACAAAGGTCTGTTGAACCAACAGCACTTTGGTTCAACAGATGATAAAAGACATCAGAGTTTAGCTTACAGAGTTTTTGTATTATCAGTAGTTTCAATGTAACAGTAGTTATAGCTTAGCAGATGTTAGAGTTTGTTAGTCAGTTAGAGGTCACTATCTAGGTGACATCAGCAACTGATCATCAGAGTTTTGATTCTGTCTATAAATAGAACAGTACTTGTACTGTTCTATTTATCACTCGTCATTCTCTTTCAGACAAACATTCTCTGAGTGATCAGGCTGAGGGGGAGTTTTAGTTGTACAATTGTAATCTTTCAATTAATGAAAGCTTTCGGTTAAAAACAATTATTCTCCATGTTTTGATTTATAGTTTATTCCGCTGCACTTTCCATTTATATTTCGTTCATTTATTCATACTTAATCAAACAAATCAAAACAAACCAAAACTCAGATCCTAACACCATGTCTGGCAGGGCTTCAAAGTCTTCAAATCTTCGTCTGTTTTCTGCCGTTTTGTGCGGTTTTTCACTTGTTTTCATCACCGAATCTCCGAACCTGCAATTATCAACAAAGAAAGGAAAATCTTGACAAAATAGAGATAAAAGTATGATTTTAGGTATAAAATGAGTTATAATTATAAGTGAAAATATATCAATTTCTCGGCAAATCATAATACCTCACACTTGAGCTTTTGCTTGTCCTCAAGCAAACCGAACGTTTGGCAATTTTTGTGGGATAAAAATTGTAAGTCTAACTCGATGTGCCAAGCTCAACTTACCACCTAAGAGTCTAACTTAATAAACTTTTGGGATTTCGGGCATGGCTTAAGGCGAGACTTATTGAAACAATTCCTAAGGCGTCCCTTTTTCCTTTTTCCTCACGCCTCTCATTCACTCGGGTTTTATGGTGGAGGTCTCTATTTATAGGCATTTCAGCTCCAGCACGCCCTCGACAACGTTATGGCACGCCCATGCTAGACAACGGGTACTGTTGCAGAGTCCTTGCATGCAGAATTGTCTGTACTAGGTTAAGCACGCCCGTGCCACTTGTCCTGGCATGCCCGTGCATGTGGTTACGTGTAACGGTCTTGTCAGTCTTGGTCAGTTTTTGCCTTGGATAACACGCTGGAGTAACGCACGACCGTTCCATACACCAGAGCACGCCCGTGCTCTTCCTGGAACACTAAAATTGACCTTTGTTGACTTGGAAATGTTGACTTGTTGACCCGGGAAGGTTGCACGACCATGGGCACGGCCGTGCCATGTCTGGCAGGGCTTCAAAGTCTTCAAATCTTCGTCTGTTTTGTGCCGTTTTGTGCGGTTTTTCACTTGTTTTCATCACTGAATCTCCGAAACTGCGATTATCAACAAAGAAAGGAAAATCTTGACAAAATAGAGATAAAAGTATGATTTTAGGTATAAAATGGGTGATAATTATAAGTGAAAATATATCAATTTCTCGGCAAATCATAATACCTCACACTTGAGCTTTTGCTTGTCCTCAAGCAAACAGAAAGTTTGACAATTTTTGTGGGATAAAAATTGTAAGTCTAACTCGATGTGCCAAGCTCAACTTACCACCTAAGAGTCTAACTTAATAAACTTTTGGGATTTCGGGCATGGCTTAAGGCGAGACTTATTGAAACAATTCCTAAGGCGTCCGTTTTTCCTTTTTCCTCACGCCTCTCATTCACTCGGGTTTTATGGTGGAGGTCTCTATTTATAGGCATTTCAGCTCCAGCACGCCCTCGACAATGTTCTGGCACGCCTATGCTAGACAACGGGTACTGTTGCAGAGTCCTTGCATGCAGAATTGTCTGTACTAGGTTAAGCACGCCCATGCCACTTGTCCTGGCATGCCCGTGCATGTGGTTACGTGTAACGGTCTTGTCAGTCTTGGTCAGTTTTTGCCTTAGAGAACACTCTGGAGTAACACACGGCCGTTCCATACACCAGAGCATGCCCGTGCTCTTCCTGGAACACTAAAATTGACCTCTGTTGACTTGGAAATGTTGACTTGTTGACCCGGGAAGGTTGCACGACCATGGGCACGGCCGTGCCATGTCTGGCAGGGCTTCAAAGTCTTCAAATCTTCGTCTGTTTTGTGCCGTTTTGTGCAGTTTTTCACTTGTTTTCATCACCGAATCTCCGAACCTGCAATTATCAACAAAGAAAGGAAAATCTTGACAAAACAGAGATAAAAGTATGATTTTAGGTATAAAATGGGTGATAATTATAAGTGAAAATATATCAATTTCTCGGCAAATCATAATACCTCACACTTGAGCTTTTGCTTGTACTCAAGCAAACCGAACGTTTGGCAATTTTCGTGGGATAAAAATTGTAAGTCTAACTCGATGTGCCAAGCTCAACTTACCACCTAAGAGTCTAACTTAATAAACTTTTGGGATTTCGGGCATGGCTTAAGGCGAGACTTATTGAAACAATTCCTAAGGCGTCCCTTTTTCCTTTTTCCTCACGCCTCTCATTCACTCGGGTTTTATGGTGGAGGTCTCTATTTATAGGCATTTTAGCTCCAGCACGCCCTCGACAACGTTCTGGCACGCCCAAGCTAGACAACGGGTACTGTTGCAGAGTCCTTGCATGCAGAATTGTCTGTACTAGGTTAAGCACGCCCGTGCCACTTGTCCTGGCATGCCCGTGGATGTGGTTACGTGTAACGGTATTGTCAGTCTTGGTCAGTTTTTGCCTTAGAGAACACTCTGGAGTAACGCACGGCCGTTCCATACACCAGAGCACGCCCGTGCTCTTCCTAGAACACTAAAATTGACCTCTGTTGACTTGGAAATGTTGACTTGTTGACCCTGGAATGTTGCACGACCATGGGCACGGCCGTGCCATGTCTGGCAGGTCTTCAAAGTCTTCAAATCTTCGTCTGTTTTGTGCCGTTTTGTGCGGTTTTTCACTTCTTTTCATCACCGAATCTCCGAACCTGCAATTATCAACAAAGAAAGGTAAATCTTGACAAAACAGAGATAAAAGTATGATTTTAGGTATAAAATGGGTGATAATTATAAGTGAAAATATATCAATTTCTCGGCACATCATAACACCTCACACTTGAGCTTTTGCTTTTCCTCAAGCAAACTGAACGTTAGGCAATTTTTGTGGGATAAAAATTGTATGTCTAACTCGATGTGCCGAGCTCAACTTACCTCCTAAGAGTCTAACTTAATAAACTTTCGGGATTTCGGGCATGGCTTAAGGCGAGACTTATTGAAACAATTCCTAAGGCGTCCCTTTTTCCTTTTTCCTCACGCCTCTCATTCACTTAGGTTTTATTTGGGGGTGAACATTCAAATTCTTCCCGATGGCCGACTCGAATCATAGGCTTGGGTGCAAATCGCAACTCCACCACTTTTATTAAGGTAGAGGGAGTGAATCAAAAGGCCTTTTAACGGGTTATTTTAGTGGGATAGTGGAAAATAGGGTAGGAATGAAGTCTACCACCATGACTAACTTCGGGTTTGGTGCTTGAGGTATTGGCTGGAATCTTTTGGCAATCTTCTAAGTTGGCTTTGTTGATCTTCCTTTGGACTTTGTAGGTCGACTATGGCCTACTCTCGTGAATCGTTCAGCGCGAGGGCCGCCTAATAGCCTCCACTAGGCTGTGTCGGTCACTTTGGTCTTTATGGAAAGCTTCACAAAACTTTTCTTTTGAAGTTCTCTTGATCCCTTTATTTTTTTAGCATCTTTATTCACACTTTTTTTTAACTAAACACAGATTTCACATGATGCTTGCTGGATGATTTCTTGATACTTGGTATGCTCTTTTTGATGGCTTTCTTTTGTAGCCTTTTTACGATCTCGATTCTTATTTCTTGATGTGCGGCCTATGCTTCAAAGTCCCAAAATTGCTAAAGAGCTTCTTTAACACCTCAACACTTCCCTGGTTTGGTCATGGTGGGGGCTAAATGGATGTAAGGAAATGAAAAGTCTAAGGCTCAAAGATGGGTGACTAGGTGAGTGGAAAATATCTGGAAGGCTAATGATAACGGAACGGGCAAGTCCTAAGTGCCTAGATCATTTTCACACACTCCCCTCTGATGTGGTCTTGCCGCGTATAAGTCACACAAGTTCTAATCGGGTCATGCCAATCGGGGAATATCTCTCAAAACGAATGAACGAGCATGTGTATTATATATGTGATGGTGTGCTCGATAAGGCTCAATACTCAAATGTAAGGGTAGGGGTTATTTGAGGAATATCTCTCAAAATGAATGAACGAGCATGTGCAGTATATATGTGATGGTGTGCTCGATAAGACTCAATACTCACATGTCTACCAAAAACCTCCCAAATCTCCCGCAAAGTCGTTGGGCTGACTGAAAGGGTTTGAAATGTTTTTGTTTCCAAAAAGTCTTTTAAGAAAAACATGCCTTTTAGTTACGGTTTACCAATTGCTTTGAGGTGTTTTATATTTTATAAAAATTTTAAACACCTTACACTTAATTCTTTACACAGTTTTAATTTTATGGTAGAAGTATATGTGAGTGCAAAGGAAAAGCGGGCAAGTCAAAAGGAACAAGTATCTCCCCTTTTTGTCTTCCAACGGTCCACGTGCGGTCGATCCCTGCAGCTACCTCGATATGTATACGATCACGAGAGAAACCACTTGGCATGAACTTCAATAGTTTATTAGTACTAAAATAAAAATAAAAACAAGCTACTAGTCCTAATGCCGAGAGGGCATACCTGGGTGATAGAAAGTATCAAAAGTGAACGACCATACCTGAATTTTCTTGACTGACTCATCTACCGTATGCACTAACCTCTCAACTTATTCATCCTAATTTACTGAATCCGGGCTTCCTCCACGGTAGCGCCATGTTTCACGTCTTTGGCTGGACAAAACGCGTGATGCTAAGACTGCTTCCTTTCCTGCCCCTGGGACACTGACGGTATTCTTCTTTCGTTCGTTCCTTCTCTTCCATCCAGTACTCTGACGACTGTCCTAGTATTCATCTATCCACTTGGTATTGTCAAGCCCTACTGTCGATTCCTCTGGTGCTGCCACTGGTGCGCCTTTGGCTTTTTTCAGTTGATAGTCGAGTTGTCTATCAATGAAGTAGGCCACATTAAATGGATCTTCAGGCGTGTATTCTCTTCCACCGGCCATGTAGTGCAATTTATTACACCAACCCGAAGTGTAAGAATCCCCTCACTCATATCTATAGTAGCCCGGCCAGTAGCTAAGAACGGCCGACCGAGAATGATTGGAACATTACTCTCGCCCATGTTGAAGATGACGAAGTCGACGGGAAAGACGAATTTTCCTATCTTGATGAGCAGGTTTTTGACGACTCCCTTAGGAGGGCTCTGGTTGATTGCGGGGCCTTCATTAACTGGCATTAGTGAACTGGCGGTCGAGTTTTTTGGTGCGGTGATATTAGGAATGGTTATGGTTGGAGTGGGTTCAACTGTGGGTGGGATAGGTGGTGTACTTTCTTCATTGGAAGGTACCGCTGGCTCAGGATAAACGCGACTGCTTCGAAGAGTTATGGCACTAACATTGGCTTTTGGGTTGGTTTCAGTGTTGCTTGGGAGGCTTCCTACGGGTCTTTCTGCGAGAGACTTGGCCATCACGCCCAGCTGTACCTCCAGGTTTCTAATAGTGGACTCGAGTCCTTGAAGCCTCTTGTCGGTGTTGGTGAACTTCTCGTCCATTCGTGCTACTGATCGGGCTTCGAGCTTTGCAAGTCTTTCATCTACGGACGGGTAACCATTGTTTGGAGGGCGTTGCTGGTTGTTCTGTTGACTAAATCCGGGTGGTTGTATGGTGTTCTTGTTATTTTTCCACCCAAAGTTTGGATGATCACGCCAGCCAGGATTGTACGTGTTGTTGTAAGGATTGTTTGGGGAGGTTTGTACCGATGAAGTCAACTTGTTCCACGGTGGCTTAAGGAAGACTCCCGTCTTGCGGCTGCAACTCTGTAGAGGTGATGGCATTGACTTGTGCTTTGCTCAACTGGTTGAGGCGAGTTGATAGCGCCTCAATTTGAGCTTGCAAAGAAGTGGTGGAATCGACCTAATAAAGGCCGGTCTTTGATGGCTAGTTTCGAGGGTTGTACCACTAATAGCTGTTAACTGCAATTTCTTGGATGAGATCATAAGCTTCCTGCGGTCTCTTGTTCCCAAAAATACCTCTTGCGGTTGCATCTAGCGTCTGCCTTGCTTGATTCGTCAGCCCATTGTAGAAAGATGAAACTTGTAACCAAACTTCAAGAGCATGGTGTGGGCATTTTCTCAACATATCTTTGAATCTCTCCCATGCTTCATAGAGTGATTCTCCCTCTTCTTGACAAAAGGTGGTGATGTCGTTTCTTAACTTTGCGGTTTTGGCTGGGGGGGGGAATATTTTGAGAGAAACTTGTGACACCCCGCATTTTCAGGTTAATACTTTTACTGAACTCTAGTTAACTTACATGTTTATACGTGGATAGATACTTAACTAGGGTTAGTTAAGTAGGCCTAACATATGTTAGGTGATATTAACATATGTGATAAATAGGAAAATCATTGTTGAACACACACACGAGTCCTGTATCCTGAACGTTGGTGAATTATATGGCATACATAATAATAATATGTGCAATTGAATCATGATGAACATGAAGTGCCTGCTTATGTGAATTATGTGTTTATGTGAATTATCACTTGACTGAAGGTTAATACGTAAACCATGCAAATTACGTGCACTTGATGATTAATATCTCATGACATAATAAAAACAATAGTTTTTATGCAATTTAGAGTGATTAATATCATCGGGCCCGATATTGGACTAGAACATGATTAACGGGTCAGGTTAATGGACTAGAAGGGCCCTAATACCCAATTACTTGGGCAACAAGCTAAACCTCCTTATAATTATAGATCAAAAAAAAAAAAAAAACCCTAACCCCCATTCTCTTTGCGCCGTGAGGAACCCCCTCCCCCTTCTCTCTCAATTTTCAAACAATCATTCAATCTTTCACTTAATCAAGCTAGTTTGGGGTGTAATCTCAAGGCTTTAGGGAGTTTTAGCATTGCAAGGTATGTGTTTATATGCTCTTTGATGATTTATGATACTTGAAAAACTTAAAAAACTCTAGAAACCATATATATAAAATCGAAAATATGTATAAGAGGGTGTTCTTGAATGTTGATTATGTTTTGATGATGATAATTGTTGTTAGTAGACATGATTAGGGTTTTCATATGATAATATATGTGTTTTACTATGTTAATATATGTGTTGATCATGATAATATGTGTTATACATGTAATAGAGGCTTTTATGCAAATTAGGGTTTGTGAATTACTTGGAGTGCAAGTTTCAATTTCTGGCAGATTCGTTTGGACTTTTTGTAGGGGCTGTAATGGGTTGGTAAATTGATTGTTTTGATGATTTCTTTACATGATTGTGATGTACATAGTCTTAGCTTTTCATAATGGGCAAAACCATCAGATTTGGACATCGTTTGATTCGTTTTTGGAATTTTATTTGATTAGAGGTCATATCAGAATTTCGGATTTGTAAATTGGGTCAACTTTAAATGGTCATAACTTGAGATTTACAAGGAATTGAGTTACGAAATTTTTACAGTAGGTCAATATTGGAAAAACTCGACTTTTCCAAGTGAATTCATCCCGTTTGGATGAATACACAATTTTTGGGAATTTTTCTACTAAACTGACCTGTTGTGGAAATTTTCTAGACATAGCTGTGTTGTACGAATTTTAATAATTTTTGTGTTAGGTTTTAAGACAAAACAAAAATATGGGTTTACAATCGAATCCCCATGAATACTCAGTAAAAATTTGGGACTTCAATTCATTCGTTAAGTATTTTAAATGATTCGTTTTTCACAGCGCACAATCTGTCCTAAAAACGCAGATTGTGTACGAGGTCTTTATGTGACTATTTGGAGTCGTATATGGTATGTATTTGACATGTACTTGTGTGGAAACTTGTATGAGATGTATTTGATGTATTGAACCTATAATAATCACTATGATCACCAACGGGATACGTAGGACATACTTGTGCATGTAGAGTCATTAGGTGTCACTACACGGTTTTGAACTTTTAAAAGTCTCGGATAAACGAGTTATATGATGTGTTGGTTAGGCACATGTACTCACATAGTGACACATATAATAGGGAGTCGGTAGCGAGTCTCTATTACTTATTTGGATTTGGATTTAGCACTCAACGCAACCTAAGGTGAGTTTCACTACTTTTTCTCAAAATCATGTGTCTCGGGTTGAGACAACTTACTTAACGTTTTTAGTCCGGTTTGGGACTACTTTTACACATCCCGGGTTTTGGGGTGCATGGTTCACGGGGTGAATCTACTGTTACTAAGTCATGCTATATGTCCTTGATGAACTAAACCAACCCTATCATTTAAGTCCTTCAAAATACCGATTCAATTGCCGGATGGGCAAGCGGGTTACTAGTTGATAGCGCTATTAGGTTTAACAAACCTCACATCGTGCTGGGAGCATGGGTGTGAACTAATAACTTAAAACATATGTCATTGTTGATGGGCAATGACGCAAGGCACTATTCTCCCGGTTATGGGAACTTGTTCATTAGTAGTTCGGTATTCGCCGGTATTAGTTATCATGAGTGGGCTAGCTACCCCTGGCATGTGAATTAGCTGTTTACTTATGGCCGGGGAGGCCGACGTTCTTACTTGTTGTTATGTGGTCTGGGAGACCGACACTTTTACTGGGTTACGTGGTTTGGGAAACCTACGCTTTTACTTACTCACCTACTTTACTTAGTGAACTCACCAACATTGTTTGTTGACCCACCATTTACATGCTTTTGCAGGTAGTTAGCTTCCGGTGTCACGATTAGGAAGCACTGCACGTTCACTGCATTTGAGTCTTGGGCATTCACCTAAATTCTATATCATGCTTATACGTTTTCTTTATGGTTTTGATTTGGGCGCGTTGTTTTGCGCATGGTTTTTAAAAGATTAAATTTGGTTTACACTTCCGCAGCTTAACTAAACTTGTTTTTTTAAAACGAACTAAATGGTTTGGGCATTTAGAGTTCGTTCATATGACTTATGGCTATGGGATCCTGGTAGGTCATGTGCCTCGCGGTAAAACCCCGCAGTGGAAATTTGAGGGTGTGACAGATTGGTATCAGAGCCATTGGTTATAGTGAACTAGGAATTGCATTGCATTCTAGTCTATAATCATCATAGCATAAGTAATACGTTAATACACTTACCACATTAGTGCACATTTAAGACTTCCTTATGGATATGTATTACAGGAAATGTCGTTTTCTGTCAACCAAAATTCTGAACGCATTAACGAGACTGAACCTGTAACAAGTCGTCCACCTTTGGGCTCGGAAAATGGTCCATGGACATGGTATCCCAGTATGATATGTACGTGGGTGATCAGTAGTAGAGTGCCTGAGGATGTACCACCCGTTTTGGACTCATGGGAGAAGTCCATTGCAGGAATTGTGAGGCATTTTCTTACCCAGTTCGATACCGTGAACTCGTATATTCAACGTTTCAAATGGTGGCAAAAGACATCTGACTATCGCTTCCAGCATATAGAAAGGAGGCTCAGTCAGGTGATGGCCGACTTGGCCGTAGCTAGGCAGGAAGTGGCCGATACAAAGCAAGAGCTGATCACTACTAGGCAAGAGCCAATCATCGTTCGTAATAAACTCATGGAAGTTATGGCCCAGTGGGAGGAAGAGGAGAAAGAGCGACGTGTGAAAGAACTTGAGGCGGCGCTTGAGGCAGCATTTGTAGAAAATGTTGAGACAGACGAAGAAGCCAACCCGGATGACCTAATCACGTTCAGGTTGAGATCGAGAACAAAGATGAGGAGTCCGATATGTCTACGGATCAAGAGGACGATTGATTCTATTTTTATTTATTTATTTTGTTCCTAGTATATTATGACTTTTATTTTACCTCGTGAGACTTGATGATCTTTTGGTTTGTGTTAGAACGTTGGTATTTTATTACTACTATCGATTGAACTTTTTTATTTTATCATTCATACGTGTATGACATACTAGTACACTGGAGTGTGCGAACGATTACATTCTCATGGGTAGGGTATAAGTGTAGAACTACTATGGTGGGAAGAGGCCACGGACGAGGAAACATCAACCTAACGCAAGCTGAGCTGACTGCACTTGTCAACAACAGGGTGGTTGAGGCCCTCACATCTTTTTCAAGCTAGTAAAGATTTAAGTTGCTAAATCATTCTTTTCCCTTGACTTTCGCATTTGAACTTCCTTATTCCTTGAACGCGCATGCCGCAACAACAACCTGCCATCATATTTTCAAGGCTTTTATTGGTTGTAAACCTCGATAACTCCAACGGAACTGAAGGAGACCGTCTGATTGCTTCGACAGTATAAGTCTTTGCTCTGTGCATTTGCCCCCAGGCAGGATGGGGTAATGTATGCCACATGCACACTCGATGAGTTACAGATACTTGGGTGGAGAATGTAACCCCCGTGACGAAATTTAGAAACTTGTTATCTAAAGACGGCTGGGTCTGAGATTGACGCCTACGCTACCAAGCTATAGGAGTTAGCTACTATATGCTCAAATCCATTTAACCTACCTTACAAACGGATCGAGCTTCATACCAAAAGGGTGGGTCCCTCAGATTCGTGGCGTGGCCACTGCAGCTCACCTACCCTGAATTTGACAAATCTTTCACCTGGCTCGCAAACTCATCGACGAGGCTGCTGAACGTGGTGCTTTTCCGAAACAGGGTGTTTCATCTTCCACTTTTGGTGATAGCAAGAGAACGTGGGATAGTATCAGGTATAAGTCCTTCAACAACAACAAATACAACGGTAACAACAATGGGGCTCGTGGAAGAGCATTTGTGATGGGCTCTGGGGAAGCTAGGATCGATAACAATGTCGTGAACGACACTCTTGTTTCTATTTTATATGATACTGGTGCGGACTATAGTTTTGTGTCATCAAAACTTAGAAAACAAGTAGGGATAGTTCCTACACTTCTTGATACCCCGTACTCTATAGAGTTAGCTGATGGGAAGCCTGTTGAGGTAACCTATATCCATCGTGACTGTAAGCTCGAACTAGATGGACAATTGTTTGCCATCGACCTCTTACCTATCACTCTAGGAAGCTTTGATCTCGTGGTTGGCATGGAACTGGTTGTCCCAGCAACACGCTGGAATTCTCTGTCAGGAGAAGATTGTTCGTATCCCTCTCCCTAGTGGAGGACTCTTATCTGTCCAGGGTGATTGTGGTGGTGCCATGGTGGGCATAATCTCCTTCTTGAAAGCCCAGAAGTGTATTCGGAAGGGCTACCCAGCCATATTGGCTAACATTTCTCATGCTCGAGTTGAAGTTAAAACAAAAGTTTAGGACATCCCTGTAGTTCGGGATTTCCGGATGTCTTCCCAGAGGAACTACCTGGACTTCCACCTATTCGTCAAGTGGAGTTTCAAATTGATCTTGCACCGGGAACGGCCCAAGTTGCGCGCGCACCGTACCGCCTAGCACCGGGCGAACTTCAAGAACTATCTACCCAACTCTGAGAGCTATGGGATAGGGGTTTCGTTAGACCTAGTTCTTCACCATGGGGAGCCCCAGTCCTGTTTGTTAAGAAGAAGGATGGGAGTTTCCGCATGTGTATTAATTATCGGAAGTTAAACAACGTGACGATTGAGAACCGCTACCCTTTGCCTCGTATTGATGATTTTTTTCGATCAGCTTCAAGAGTCGAGTTCCTATTCCAAGATGGACTTGAGGTCAGGGTATCACCAGCTGAGGGTCCGAGAGGAGGATGTTGCGAAGACAGCCTTTCGAACTCGGTATGGACATTATGAGATTTTGGTAATGCCATTTGGGCTAACCAATGCACTGGCTGTGTTCATGGATCTTATGAACCGTGTGTGCAAGCCTCATTTGGACAAATTCGTCATAGTGTTCATAGATGACATCTTAATTTATTCCAAGAACAGGGAAGAGCATGAGCAACACCTACAGCTGATCTTGGAACTTTTGAGAAATGAGCAGTTATATGCAAAGTTCTCCAAGTGCGACTTCTGGATTCGCGAGGTCCAATTTTTGGGTCATGTGGTGAACGAAGCAGGGATACATGCCGATCCCGCCAAGATTGATGCGATTAGAAAGTGGGAGGCTCCTAAGACTCCTACAGAGGTGCGACAGTTCCTTGGTCTTGCGGGATATTATCGTAGATTCATTGGGGGATTCTCAAAGATCGCTCAACCCCTCACTGCTTTGACACAAAAGGGGATTACCTACAAGTGGGGAGATGCCCAAGAATCTGCTTTCCAGTTATTGAAGGCTAAACTTTGCAGTGCTCCAATATTATCACTACCTGAGGGTACGGAGGACTTTGTGGTGTACTGTGATGCATCTATCCAAGGTCTAGGGTGTGTTTTGATGCAACGCGAAAAGGTGATCGCATATGCTTCACGACAACTAAAAGTTCATGAGAAGAATTACCCCACTCACGACTTGGAATTGGGAGCGGTGGTCTTCGCTCTCAAGATTTGGAGGCACTACCTCTATGGAACAAAGTGCACTATTTTCACTAATCATAAGAGCCTTCAGCATATATTTGATCAGAGGGTGCTAAACATACAACAACGTCGATGGGTCGAACTCCTGAATGGTTATGACTGTGCCATCAAGTAGCATTCAGGGAAGGCTAATGTAGTAGCAGATGCCCTGAGTCGTAAGGAAACAAAACCCAAACGAGTGCGAGCCTTGCAACTTACCCTACAATCTAATCTTCCTGTTAAGATACGTAAAGCCCAGGGTGTGGCTTTGAAAGGGAAAACATCGGGCTTGAAACCTTGCACGGTGCTGATAAGCACCTGGAACGGAGGACATAAGGTCTTCAACACTTCATGAATCAAGTCTGGATTCCACGCTTTGGAGATCTCAGACAACTAGTGCTCGATGGGGCACACACCTCTCGTTATTCGGTACATCCTGGTTCGGATAAAATGTACCAAGATCTCAAAACTCTTTACTGGTGACCAAACATGAAAGCTGAGATAGTCACTTATATTAGTAAGTGCTTAACGTGTGCCAAGGTTAGGATTGAATATCAGAACCCTTCGGGCCTACTTCAGCAACCGGAAAATCCCATGTGGAGATGGGATGGTATTCCCATGGACTTTATCACCAAACTTCCTAAAACGCCCAGCGGGCACGATATGATTTGGGTCATTGTTGACCGTTTGACAAAATCAGTACATTTCTTGGAAATCAAAGAGACGGACAAGTTGGAACGTCTAGCCGCCTATACATTACGGAAATTGTCTCTAGGCATGGAGTGCCTACTTCTATCATACCAGATCGCGACGTGCGATTTACCTCCTATTTTTGGGAAACTCTCCAAGATGCTTTGGGGACT
The DNA here is from genome assembly GCA_032199755.1 of Ambrosia artemisiifolia. Lineage (NCBI taxonomy): Eukaryota > Viridiplantae > Streptophyta > Magnoliopsida > Asterales > Asteraceae > Ambrosia > Ambrosia artemisiifolia. The sequence goes on from CM063513.1 coordinate 34,960,507, forward strand.
CGTTTAGACATCAGCACAGCCTATCACCCCCAGACGGATGGACAAAGTGAACGTACCATCCAAACATTGGAAGACCTGCTACGAGCGTGGGTGGTGGATTTTGGCAACAGTTGGGATAAGCACTTGCCTTTGATTGAATTCTCGTATAACAACAGCTACCACACTTCGATACAGTGTGCGCCTTTTGAGGCACTTATGGACGCAAGTGTAGGTCTCCCATCTGCTGGACTGAAGTTGGGGATAGCCAACTAACAGGTCCCGAACTCGTGCACGAAACTTCTAAGAAGATAGTGCAAATCAGAAATCGGATGGCTGCTGCTCGTGATCGACAGAAAAGTTACATTGATAAGCGTAGGAAAACTTTGGAGTGCCAAGTTGGGGACAAGGTTCTGTTTAATGTGTCACCTTGGAAGGGGGTGATACGCTTTGTAAAACGGGGAAAACTGACCCACGATACATTGGACCATTCGAGATTGTCGAAAGGATTGGTCCGGTAACTTACAAGTTAAACTCGCCTAATAAACTCATTGGGGTACACGATGTAACCCACGTATCGCATCGAATCTAAGGAAATGCCTGTTGGATACAACACTGAAGGTGCCACTGGAGGATATACGGGTGGACGATCGGCTACGGTTCATGGAAGAACCAGTGGATATTCTTGAGCGGGGCGTCAAGAAACTCAAACAAAACACTATACCTATTCTTAACGTACAATGGAATTCCCGTCTAGGACCGGAATACACGTGGGAACGCATGGATCAAATGCGGCTTAAATACCCACACCTCTTTTCTGAACCTGAACCTGAACATAGATCGAACGCTAAACAAAAAGCAGCTCTTTCAAAGTGAATTTCGGGGCAACTTGGGGATGATGTGACATCCGGGAACCAAGCACACATTTTTATAGCTGGCTTTATTGTTTACTTGCTGAATTTCGGGACGAAATTCTTTTCAACTTGGGGATGATGTGACACCCCGCATTTTCAGGTTAATACTTTTACTGAACTCTAGTTAACTTACATGTTCATACGTGGTTAGATACTTAACTAGGGTTAGTTAAGCAGGCCTAACATATGTTAGGTGATATTAACATATGTGATAAATAGGAAAATCATTGTTGAACACACACACGAGTCCTGTATCCTGAACGTTGGTGAATTATATGGCATACATAATAATAATATGTGCAATTGAATCATGATGAACATGAAGTGCCTGCTTATGTGAATTATGTGTTTATGTGAATTATCACTTGACTGAAGGTTAATACGTAAACCATGCAAATTACGTGCACTTGATGATTAATATCTCATGACATAATAAAAACAATAGTTTTTATGCAATTTAGAGTGATTAATATCATCGGGCCCGATATTGGACTAGAACATGATTAACGGGTCAGGTTAATGGACTAGAAGGGCCCTAATACCCAATTACTTGGGCAACAAGCTAAACCTCCTTATAATTATAGATCAAAAATAAATAAAACCCTAACCCCAATTCCTCTTTGCGCCGTGAGGAACCCCCTCCCCCTTCTCTCTCAATTTTCAAACAATCATTCAATCTTTCACTTAAACAAGCTAGTTTGGGGTGTAATCTCAAGGCTTTAGGGAGTTTTAGCATTGCAAGGTATGTGTTTATATGCTCTTTGATGATTTATGATACTTGAAAAACTTTAAAAACTCTAGAAACCATATATATAAAATCGCAAATATGTATAAGAGGGTGTTCTTGAATGTTGATTATGTTTTGATGATGATAATTGTTGTTAGTAGCCATGATTAGGGTTTTCATATGATAATATATGTGTTTTACTATGTTAATATATGTGTTGATCATGATAATATGTGTTATACATGTAATAGAGGCTTTCATGCAAATTAGGGTTTGTGAATTACTTGGAGTGCAAGTTTCAATTTCTGGCAGATTCATTTGGATGTTTTGTAGGGGCTGTAATGGGTTGGTAAATTGATTGTTTTGATGATTTCTTTACATGATTGTGATGTACATAGTCTTAGCTTTTCATAATGGGCAAAACCATCAGATTTGGACATCGTTTGAGTCGTTTTTGGAATTTTATTTGATTAGAGGTCATATCACAATTTCGGATTTGTAAATTGGGTCAACTTTAAATGGTCATAACTTGAGATTTACAAGGAATTGAGTTACGAAATTTTTACAGTAGGTCAATATTGGAAAAACTCGACTTTTCCAAGTAGACTCATCCCGTTTGGATGAATATACAATTTTTGGGAATTTTTCTACTAAACTGACCTGTTGTGGAAATTTTCTGGACATAGCTGTGTTGTACGAATTTTAATAATTTTTGTGTTTGGTTTTAAGACAAAACAAAAATATGGGTTTACAATCGAGTCCCCATGTTAATATTTGGGACTTTAATTCATTCGTTAAGTATTTTAAATGATTCGTTTTTCACAGCGCACAATCTGTCCTAAAAACGCAGATTGTGTACGAGGTCTTTATGTTAATATTTGGAGTCGTATATGGTATGTATTTGAAATGTACTTGTGTGGAAACTTGTATGAGATGTATTTGATGTATTGAACCTATAATAATCACTATGATCACCAACGGGATACGTAGGACATACTTGTGCATGTAGAGTCATTAGGTGTCACTACACGGTTTTGAACTTTTAAAAGTCTCGGATAAACGAGTTATATGATGTGTTGGTTAGGCACATGTACTCACATAGTGACACATATAATAGGGAGTCGGTAGCGAGTCTCTATTACTTATTGGGATTTGGATTTAGCACTCAACGCAACCTAAGGTGAGTTTCACTACTTTTTCTCAAAATCATGTGTCTCGGGTTGAGACAACTTACTTAACGTTTTTAGTCCGGTTTGGGACTACTTTTACACATCCCGGGTTTTGGGGTGCATGGTTCACGGGGTGAATCTACTGTTACTAATTCATGCTATATGTCCTTGATGAACTAAACCAACCCTATCATTTAAGTCCTTCAAAATACCGATTCAATTGCCGGATGGGCAAGCGGGTTACTAGTTGATAACGCTATTAGGTTTAACAAACCTCACATCGTGCTGGGAGCATGGGTGTGAACTAATAACTTAAAACATATGTCATTGTTGATGGGCAATGACGCAAGGCACTATTCTCCCGGTTATGGGAACTTGTTCATTAGTAGTTCGGTATTCGCGGGTATTAGTTATCATGAGTGGGCTAGCTACCCCTGGCATGTGAATTAGCTGTTTACTTATGGCCGGGGAGGCCGACGTTCTTACTTGTTGTTATGTGGTCTGGGAGACCGACGCTTTTACTGGGTTACGTGGTTTGGGAAACCTACGCTTTTACTTACTCACCTACTTTACTTAGTGAACTCACCAACATTGTTTGTTGACCCACCATTTACATGCTTTTGCAGGTAGTTAGCTTCCGGTGTCACAATTAGGAAGCACTGCACGTTCACTGCATTTGAGTCTTGGGCATTCACCTAAATTCTATATCATGCTTATACGTTTTCTTTATGGTTTTGATTTGGGCGCGTTGTTTTGCGCATGGTTTTTAAAAGATTAAATTTGGTTTACACTTCCGCAGCTTAACTAAACTTGTTTTTTTTAAAACGAACTAAATGGTTTGGGCATTTAGAGTTCGTTCATATGACTTATGGCTATGGGATCCTGGTAGGTCATGCGCCTCGCGGTAAAACCCCGCAGTGGAAATTTGAGGGTGTGACAAAACTTTTGGGCAAGGTCATCCCAGGTGGTAATAGAACCTGCGGGTTGTGAGTTTAACCATGCTTTGGCATAATCCTTTAATGAAAAAGGAAACATGCGAAGTCGCATAGCGTCAGGAGTGACGTTATGCAACTTAAAAGTATCACAAATTTCGAGGAAATTTGCGATGTGAGCATGGGGATCTTCATCGGGAAGACCATGAAAAGTGCAATTTTGTTGTATCATGTGGATGACATGGGACTTAATTTCAAAATGGTCAGCATCAACATTGGGTCTAGCAACGCTAGGGCCCAAGGCATTGATGGAAGGTCTAGCAAAATTAGAGATGGTTCTATTAACTTGTGCCATTTTTAATCTTTGTTCTTTTCTTCTAGCTCTAAAATATCTTTCGGGTTCTTCAAGAGGAGGTGTAAGAATTGGTGAGGGATGCAAGTCCATACACTGTTGGAGAACCTTTTAGATAAGACTTTTGTAAAAACACTTAAGAAAATGAAAAAGAAATTTTAAGAAAACTTTTCTCTAAAAAAGTCGTCTCCCCGGCAACGGCGCCAAAAACTTGGTGTGTGCTGGTGTTTCAGTAAAAACTTAACTTCTTTTCAAAAAGGGCAAATCCCGAGAGAAATGCCAAGAGTAGTGATGAAAAGGTGAGTAAGTTAGAAAACAGAAAGACACTTGCAAGTTTTAAATTTATAATTTAAAAGGATAGTTGCTCAACGTTCTAGACCCAGCACAATAGGCAAGCGCACCTATCGTGTATAGTATAGAAATGGGCAAGTACCGAGTATCGAATCCGTGGACACGATTTTTACTACTCAGCTTCCTAAAATTACTAAAAAGACCTTTTTAAATAGCGTGGAGAAAACATAAAGTAAAAAGAGAGATGTAAACTTTTAAGAGAAATCAATAACAAAACAATGGTGTTGCTTCAGGATCAGATGGAACCTGGTATGAAAAATAGTTATCTTTATTTCAAGTGGTGTGTTTGAGCTGCGCACTTTATGCTTAACTTGGAATTGCTACAACATTTTCTAGAGGTGACTGTTATCGCAAAAGCTGTACAAACAATTGAGTTCTTAAGGTTATTATGAGGGTCTCCCGAACTGGTAAGCTCACCTCTCAACACTAAAAAGAAAGTGACCCGAGACTGTGTCGACTCGACCCCGAATTACCCGCCTCCCAATGTTGCGATATAGACATCTAACTATTTAAACTTTTATTTATAATTTACCGGTGGCCGGAGCATGATCGAATAAATTACCACTTAAAATCAAAGAAGAGTCGTGACCAACCGGCACACGTGCATCTCCTACTTGATTTAATTAACTTGTCAAACAGTGAGTGATCTATTATTAACTGTGTGGCAGTATAATAATGAAAGAAAAAAAAAGACTGTTTTCTCTCAACACGGGTCATCAATCCTTAACCTGCGCCAAAGCTATCACAAAGACAATGAAGCTAAGTCGCAAGATTAAGTTTCGACTTATCACTAGGACCAAGTATAATGACTGTGCCGACCCTAAATGAGATCTTGATAGTAGAGGATTAAACCACATAGTGTGTGTATTTCTACCCACAAATGGGCTAATCACTACTCGCGGGATTAGGTTAGCTCACAAGTGCATGGGTTGTTACACACCATGGATACACTCATGAGTCCTCCCACTTCCTACCAAGACACCCACAAGACCAAAGACTAAGTGATTTATTAATTAGATCATTAAACAAAGTTTAGAATAGTTAGAATTATTAAGAACACAAAACACAACTTTAAAATAAAAGATAAACTATATTAATTCATACCAAGTTTCCATCATCACCCTAGAAACACCAAGAGAAATCTAGCCTAGCATGGTTGATACAACAAGCTCATAAGGTTGGGTTAGTGTACAAGACATCATGAAGGTTGTATGAAGATTTCTTAGAGATTTGGATAATTTTGGTGGTTTCTTTCTCTCTCTTAAGGTGTTTATGGAGTGATCCCAGGCTCCAAAGGACACCAAAGATCCTCAAGGAAGGCAGAAACACTCTGGAGAATTGTGGAGTTTCGAGTGAGAAGGGATGCTACAAAATGTGGGGTGGAGGCCTCTATTTATAGGCATTTCAGCTCCAGCACGCCCTCGACAACGTTCTGGCACGCCCATGCTAGACAACGGGTACTGTTGCAGAGTCCTTGCATGCAGAATTGTCTGTATCAGGTTAAGCACGCCCGTGCCACTTGTCCTGGCACGCCCGTGCATGTGGTTACGTGTAACCGTCTTGTCAGTCTTGGTCGGTTTTTGCCTTGGAGAACAAGCTGCAGTAAAGCACGGTCGTGCCATACACAAGAGCACGCCCGTGTTGACCCAGGAAGGTTGCACAACCTTGGGGCTTGGGCTCGGCCGTGCCATGTCTGGCAGGCCTTCAATGTCTTCAAATCTTCGTCTGTTTTGTGCCGTTTTGTGCGGTTTTTCACTTCTTTTCATCACCGAACCTCCGAACCTACAATTATCAACAAAGAAAGGTAAATCTTCACAAAACAGAGATAAAAGTATGATTTTAGGTATAAAATGGGTGATAATTATAAGTGAAAACATATCAATTTCTCGGCACATCACCCATCATCTTTACATCAAAGCTTCCAATAGTTCTTTCTAAATTCTTGTATCTTGCATCCAATATCAACTGGACAAAACTGGGATACATTATGAACAGGTTCTTCTTCACTCCTTTCAGATTCCCTAGCATTTATTTAAACACCTACTTTGAGTAGTTATAGTCCCAATAAATCACCAATGCCACAACCCCTAATGCTTACTTTCTGTTTATAGAATCTGTACCTCCTTTATTTCCAACAATACACATTAAATACACATGCACCAAAGTCTCTAGTATGGATGCATGAGCTTCTTTAGAACAGTTGGATATCCACCCTTGTAACTCATTCTCCTCAATACTTCAATAACTTTATCGTCTGAACACGTTACTAGATTCTCTGGTTTCTCTCCAAAACGCAGCACTTCTCTGATTATTTGCTTTGAAATGATCACCTCTTTGTTCTTAATAGTAGAGACGATAACTTGAACACCTCCTCTCTTGTTTACCTTTGCATTGCCCCATAATTCCTCAACGCAAGACTTGCAAACTAGAGGATTCTCTCTAACTTCATGTGTAATCCGGCATAAGCTCAAACCCACGACCATGGAGTTGTATATACTTTTGTATTTCTCCGGTGGATCTGAAAGATTTCCATCAATGTTGTGTTCACTGATAAATCCAACTCTAGGAGCTTTTTCAGCCATTTCTGCACCAAACTGAGCGTTTGACCTTAAACTTGGTCAAACTAACAAAGTTATTATCAAATTTAATTAGAAAGAAAAATAACATTCAGTAAGGTTTAATAAGTTTTTGAAAGATGATGTATGTTTACGGAAAATATGGTTTTTGATTTTAAAAAATGTTCTTGGTTTTGACAAATCAACTGAGAACCTCTCATTTGACCATATCCAGAAACCTATTTTTGACTATATCCGAGAAGCCAGTTATATTCGAGATCGCATGCAAGTGTTGGTTTCTATTAGAAGAAAAATAAGAAAACTTGAAGTGTTGAAGAAACCTAAAGCTAGGAACCAAGACTGAGCATAGTGAAGAAACATCCAAGAGAGGTTCCAAAAAGGAGAGATAAAGATCAAGAAAGATACAATAAAGATGATCTCTCTAAAGACAAAGACAATGAAAGACAAACACAACTCCTTTTAGATAAAATCTAGGAAAGAAGAATGAAATTTGGGACACAAACACTGATATTGACTTATTGACTAAATCCCAGATTTGGACCTCAGATTTAAGAAATCTGGAATCTTGACAAGTGGGAAAGTTAAAATACATGCACCTTATCCTGACCTAACAAGCGAAGACTTTCTATTCCCTGTCAACCTGCAAAACAATAAGTTGATAAATAAACAATTGCTTATTCATCAACTTGGATCAATACTTCTCTATAAATAGAAGGCATCATATGATGGAGAAGATTGCCAAGGGTGAATGTTAGTGTGTGATATGCAAAAGCAAACGTATGCTCTCAACTGTCATATCTTTTCACACATACTCCACACCACATTAACAACAACCATAAGAATTCTTTTGAGTCATTCTTTTTGTAGATGCATTATGTGCGACTAATGCTTCGGATTGTGATTATTAACATATGTTAGTGTATTCAGAGGGGCGAAGGTGGAATCTAATAGGTCGAATGTGAAGATCAGAAGGTTGAAGGTGTAGATATATGGGCGAATGTGAATTGTACTGAAGAACAAGTATTGGTTCGTGCTTTACTGAAGGGCGAATGTGGAAGAATTCCACATTGGAACTATCATCAGGGGCGAAAGTGCAGTGGTATAAATAGGATTAGTTTGTTTTGTTGGTTTGAACTTTTGTCATTTGTGTGTGTTAAGGTCTGAGTTTTGCTCTCTAAGTTGAGTCAGAGTATTTGTCATTAGATTAACTTGTAAAGGTTTATGTAATCAATATTTGAACAAGTAATCTATGAAAATGAGTTCGAAAAGCGTAATTCGTGTGTTTTGATTCGTTGATTATCATTTTGTTCTGTTCTAGGGTTTCCGCACCTGGAATAGTGCCTTGTATGATCATTTTGTGTGTTTTTCAAAGTGTAACCGTTTTTTGAACATGCTAGGGTCGAACCTAGAGAGCGTTGGGTCAAAAGTGGGTTTTTAGGTCGAACCAAGGACATTTTCTGGTCGAAAGTAGCTATTTCTTGGTCGAACCTAGGTTGGTTGTGTTGAATATTCACTTTCAAGTTAGAATTTCTACATTCGGTTCATCGGGGGTACGAACGTGGAAAAAGGAGGGACGAAAGTGAATATTTCTGGTCGAACGTGGATATTATCTTTGGATTTTCTACATTCGGGTCATCTTTTAGGGCGAAAGTGAAGTTCCTAGGGCGAAAGTAGAAGATTTTTGGTGAAATTTTCAAGTGTGTTGCATTTCTAACATCGAGAACAACATGTGGGGATTTCCAACTACACCGAGGCCGGGTACAACACAACAACAGCAAGTTACCAAGGACCCGTGGACAGTAGCTGCTCAGAAATCGAACACTCAGTCTTCGCAACCAATTAACTATTTAGCTATGACGAGTTCGATTCCTCAGAGTGTTGCATCATCTTCACAACAACCTGTAGCAGATTACTGGGGTGTAGCAGCCGCAGTGGTAAACACTCAAACTACTAATGCTATTTCTACACTAATCAATGATTTATCTTCAGGTAGCGGGAACAGGCCACCCAAGCTAATGGAGATGCAGGAGTACAACCAGTGGCAGAAGAAATTCAAGATTCATCTTGAGGGAATGGGATTGGAAGGAACTGAGGCGTGGCAGATGATTGCAAAAGGATATGTGGCACCAGTGTTAGAGAATACCGGTGAGCAGATTCCTCTTGAGAGTTTGACTGATGACGAGAAGAAGAAATTCGCGGTGGAGAAGAAGGCGTATTCTCAGCTAACCCAAGCGATCACAAATGATTTGCTACATCAGTTTGGATCGTGTACAACTTCCAAACAATTATGGGATGTGCTTAAGAATCGTCATGATGGTAACGGGAAGACGAGAAGGTTGAGAATGGAAGAGCTGAGGAAAGAATTTGAGAACTTCAGCTATGTTGGGAATGAGACGCTGAAAGAGTTGACTCCCAGATACTGTCATTTGTTAACTGAATTGTCAAGTTATGACATTCAGATTCCTATGTCAGATTTGGTGGATAAATTTGCTGATGCTTTACCACCTTACTGGGATCAACACATCGAGGTACTTAAGGAGAAAGATGCTTACAAGTACTGGACCATCAACGAGTTTATCCAGAAGCTGGAAAACAAAGAACTTGAGGAGAAGAGGAAAGCAAAAAGATCTCAAATTCCTCAAAATCCAGAATTGTACCATGATAGTACATCATCTACTGTGAGTAATTCAAGTCTTGGTGGAACAGTGGCTCCTCATATAGCATGTGTCTCAAGTGTCATGGAACCACCCAAACAACCGATCAATTACCTAGCTCAAACCTCATCTTACACATCACCATCATACACACCACCACCACAACAATACACAAATTCTTTCGTTTCACCATTTTCTCCAATGCAACAAGCTGCATGTTATTCTGCAACAACCACAACAATCTCAACAATAACAGTACATGACTCAGATGAATCAAACCAATCAGAAACCGGTAGTGTTGGAGACATCCAACATGAATAACGTCACTGTGGAAGTTGCTCAACAACACATTGCCTTGGTTTCAACAATGGTTGACTCGTATAACGGTTTAGTAGCAAGTCAAATTGGTAACAACAATTTAACCAATGAGGACTATGCTCAAATCGATAAAGAAGAGATGGAGCTTATAGACATACAATGGGCTTTCGCAAGCATTATGAGGCAAGCAACTGAATTCATAGAAAAGACCGGGAGAACTGATTTGGGTACTTCTCCTAACACCACATATGGCTTTAACAAAGAAAAAGTCACATGTTTCAATTGTGGTGGAAAAGGTCACTTCAAGAGAGAGTGTACACAGCCTGCAAAACAAGGTAATCGAAACCCATTCAACTCAAACTACCAGAATCGACAATCTCAAAATCAAGTTTCTTATCAAAACAACAACAACTATCAACACCAAAACAATTACCAAAACCGACAAAATACCTCTCAAAACAACCATAATAGACAACCAAATACACCCAACCAGACTCAAACACCAAATAACCCAAACAGAACTGTCATTCCTATCACTACACCAAATGAGCAACCACAGAATAACAATCAAAATCAAGCTTTGGTGATACAAAATGATGAAGGTTTTGACTGGACTGATATACAACTTGGTGTTGAGGAGATAAGACCTGGTGGGAATGTAGCTTGTGTTGCACAACAGGTTGATATTGAGGAGTCGGTGATAGTTGAGAAAGTTGAAGAAATTGAGAATGAGGTTGAGGAATCAGTTGAAGAGATGAATGTTGAAACTGAAACAGTTGAAGTTCAGTTTGAAGAGAAAAGTTCGGGAGTTGTGATTGACTCAGTCACAGATGTTCCTGAGGAAAGTGAGTCAGTATATTCAAATTCGGAGAGTGAATCAGACTCAGAGGCCAGTGTGAATTCTCTAGATGATGACATTGATCAATTGCTGGCTGAAGCTGATTTTCTGAAGACTAGAAAGTCATGTATAGTGGATGATGCCTTTACCAGAATAGATTATTCCAAGTTCTTTGCTGGGAAGGAAGCTCATTTTGCTCTCATGGCTATGACAGATCCTCCGAAACAGGTAAGTTCTGAATCTACAACTGACATTACTAGTGATAAGTATTGTGGCACTTGTGATAGATTGACAGAAGAAAATAAGCAACTCCGTGTACAACGTGATAGTGCTGTGATTAACTGTCAATCTGCTCGCAAGGAAGTTATAGCATTTAACAAAGTGCTTGATGGTTACAAAAAGGACATTTATGACTTAAAGAAAACTCTTTCATTAAAACAATTGGTAATTAACAGTTACATTGATGAACTTTAAAACACTAAGTTAGAAATGGCCACCATCAAATGCTTTATTGAAAAGGTCAACAAAAAGCTTGAAAGCTACAAGCACATTGCATATGTAGTTGACCACATCATTGATGAACCATCACAAACCACAAATTACAAGTCTGTGCCATCTCCGGTGCTGTTTGAAAACCACAATTGTCATCAGGTGACACCGGAGAGCTCAGTAAAATCTGACTCTGCATCGGAAGATGAATCCAATACTTCTAGTGTTGGAGATCCAAATTCCGATGTACGACCGATTTTAGGTTTGAATGATGAAGGAGTTACTGCTGTAACTGATGATTCGGACACTGAGAATGAGAAAGTTGAGAACGTGAGTAATATTCCAAAGGAAAATCACATTATCACGATCGAACCAGTGTCACCTTCTCAGCATTCTCATCCGATGGCTAATGTACATCGTGGTAAACAATCCGAAAAGAAATAGGTTAAAAAGGATTCAGGTGACAAACCCGTCAAGGTATTTTATTGGATGGAAGGATCCGATAAGATTATCTCTGACGAGGAATATCCAATCAAATTTGCAAACTACTCTAAAATTGAGAAAATCTGGCAAGAGAGTACCATATGGTTTCCTAAACATGAAAGATCAAATGATATTCCACCAGAAATTTTAAAGAAATTGTATTTGGATACTCCTAAAGAACCAAAGGTTCATGTCACCGAATTCATCAAACCGAAACAAAAAGCAAATGGTTTTCTTGAGCCAGCTTACTCTAGGGGCCCAACTCCTGAGAGTTAAGGCGTAGATGTGTTGATGATTAATATCCCATCAATACATTTGCAAAGCCGCATGCTCAAAACGTGTTTGAAGAGTACCATGCATGTTTCAAGTGCGGGGAGAGAGGGCATTTACTTGCTCACTGCCCGTACGTGAGGCACAAAAGGCACGAGGTTGAAGTGAGGCAATCCATGAGAAAGCCGGTCGACAATCATTATTATCCTCAAAGACGATTTGTTCCTCAACTAGCACCATTTTATAATTAAAACAATTTTTATCAAAAGAAGAATGATCGTCAATTTCATTATGATCGTCGAAACCGGATCGCAATGGAAAAACCATTAAAGAGACCTATGGTGAACACAATGGTTGATAGACAAAAGGTTCCACAAAAACCTGCTGTCAAATCAAATGTTGGACCTAACTCAGTTAAATCGGAGAAGGTAGTCAAGAAAGTTTCATTTATGAACGATACTAAGAAATCGACTGAGAACCCAAAGTCTCAGATTCGAATTCTGAAACGTTCGGAACAATCTTGGACACCTAATGGTTCTCCGGGAGCCTCTACTTCAAAATCAAATGAAAAGGTTGAAAAAGTTTTGAATGATCCGAAAAAGATTGTCTCAAAACCAAATGTTGATGTTAATGAATCTTTGAAGGGTGATATTCAAAGACCCAAGACCACACAAGCTTGGGTCCCCCGAAAGAAATAACTTGTTTACTTGATGTGTGCAGGGAGCTTCAGCTGGCCCTGTTAGCAGTCTTTGGATTATTGACAGTGGAGCTTCAGGCCACATGACAGGTGATTTAGCACTGTTGTTCGACGTGAAAAATATTAACGGAGGGTATGTTGCATTTGCTGGAAACAAAGGAGGTTACATCACGATGGAGGGAAGCATAAGTAATGGGATAGTGAGTTTCGAGAGAATTTCGTATGTGAAGCAGATCGATTATAATCTGTTAAGTGTCAGTCAGATATGCGACAAGCAATTTTCTGTGTATTTCGATGACAAATCTTGCTATATCCTCAAACCGGGCTTCAAAATTCCAAAAGAGTGGGTTATGTTGAAGGCACCTCGAGTCAACAATCTCTATATTCTTGATATGTCCAAGGCGATGACGACTCAGGGACAAGTTATATGCTTTCTATCAAAGGCTACTAAGAAAGAATCAATCATGTGGCATTGAAGAATGGGACATATTCACCTAAGGAAAATGAACCATTTGGTGAAGAACGGGCTTGTCGAAGGCGTAAATGTCAAACATTTCCATTTGAACGACAAGTGTGTAAGCTGTAAGAAAGGCAAGCAACACAAACAATCCCATAAGGTGAAGAAAGTAAACTCTGTTGAGATGCCACTTGAGCAATTGCACATGGACCTATTTGGACCTGTCAAACGTAAAAGTCATCTTGGAGAGCTTTATTGTTTAGTTGTTACTGATGACTTTTCAAGATTCTCATGGGTGATGTGTTTGCATTATAAAAGTGACACGTTTAACAATCTGAAAATTCTGTTCACTCAATTGGAGAATGTCTATGGTCTTAAGATCAAGAGAATTCAGAGTGATAATGGGACGGAGTTCAAAAATGCACAGATGGATGCTCTTTGTGAAGACAAAGGAATTCATCATGAATATTCTGCTCCGTATACCCCTCAACAGAACAGTGTCGCTGAACAGAAAAACAGGACTCTCATAGAAACGGCTAGAACAATGCTCGCTGACTCAAATCTTCCAGTATTGTTCTGGAACGAAGCGATCTATGCAGCAAATTATACACTAAATCGAGTCTTAACAGTGAAGAAGTTTGGCAAAACTTCTTATGAGTTGTTGAATCGAAGAAAGCCGAACTTGGAGTATCTAGAACCTTTTGGAGCTCCGTGTACTATGTTGAATCCAGGAGAAAAGTTTAGTCCGAAGGCTGAAGAGGGATATTTTGTTGGATATGCAACCCCGCTTAAACGGGTATTCAACAAAAGAACTCGACAGGTGGAGGATTGGGAAAATGTTGAGGTTCAACGGTATACTCAAAATGTGCAAGGAAATGGTCCCGATTGGATGTTTGATTACAAAGATTTCTTTGAATCATTCAATCTAGATAGCTTGGTTGAAGAGGCTGTTATACGATTACTTTACGAGTGTGAAAACGCAGCGACTTCACCATTGGTGCGTCCGATCACCGTAACTCCTCCAACAGCTTCTAATGATACCAATGCTCCTGTAGCGGAGGAAGAGATTTTTCAAGAAGCTTCAACTACATTAGATACTTCAGAATCGGAAGATGATGGAGATTTTGATGAAGCTATTCTTGATCATGCAACAGAGGCACCGCCAGTGAACCCAAATCCAGACGTGGCTTCATCGTCCAACACGGGTCATGATCTGGATGCAGTAGAGAACTTGACTACTCAAACGGGAGTGATTGTACCTGATCATCCGGAATCTCGGATTCATCGTATTCACCCGCTAGAGCAAGTTATCGGTGACCCTGATAGAAGTGTTATGACGAAAGGATAGCTACGGAGTGTCAATTCACCAGAAAGATTTAGTGCTTTAGCTTTATATGCAAAAATACAAAAGTCTGGTTGTCAGAATGATTGGTCGTTTGCATGTTATGTTTCGCAGGTTGAGCCGTGGACATACAAAGAAGCACTATTGGATGATGCTTGGGTCGAGGCGATGCAAGAGGAGTTATTGCAATTTCAGAAGTTAGGCGTCTGGACACTTACAGATTTACCTCCAGGAAGGAAGAATATTGGTACCAAGTGGGTATTCAAATGTAAGAAAGATGACAGAGGCGTGATCGTGAGAAACAAAGCTAGATTGGTAGTGCAAGGATTTCATCAAGTTGAAGGAATTGACTACAATGAGATATATGCACCTGTGGCACGCATAGAAGCTATCCGAATGTTTCTAGCGTTTGCCTCGTACAAGAAATTTAAGGTGTATCAAATGGATGTCAAAAGTGCGTTTCTCTACGGTGTGGTCAAAGAAGAGGTCTACGTCGGTCAACCTCCGGGCTTTGAAGATCCTATCCACCGGGATAAGGTTTTCGTTCTAAACAAAGCGCTTTACGGATTGCACCAGGCTCCACGCCAATCGTACGAGGAGCTGAGCACGTACCTCATGTCGAAAGGATTCAAACGTGGATTGGTCGACTGTACTCTGTTTACGAAGAAAACAGGAGATGATTTGCTTCTCTTCCAGATTTATGTAGACGATATTTTTTTTTGCTCAACTAACAAACTTCTTTGCAGAGAATTTGAACGTGTTATGCAGGAAAAGTTCGAAATGAGTGCGATGGGCGAAATGCAGTTTTTCCTCGGCTTGCAGGTGGATCAAAGACCAACGGGGATCTTTATTCATCAAACCAAATACGTATCCGAAGTCTTGAGCCGGTTCCAGATGGAGGATTCCAAGCCAATGGACACCCCGATTCAACCTAATCATGGGATTGGTGTTGACGCTAAGGGGGAGCTGACGGGCCCATTTACATACAGATCAATCGTCGGATCTCTGATGTATCTAACCGCATCAAGGCCAGACATAATGTTCGCTACATGCCTCTGCGCACGTTGCCAATCGAAGCCGAAACAAAGTCATCTGACAGCGGTCAAGCGTATCCTTAGATATCTGAAGGGTTGTCCGTCGAGAGGACTATGGTACCCTAATGACGATAATTTTGACTTTATCGCTTTTAGTGATGCAGATTGGGGCGGCTGTGACAAAACAGCAAATCCACGACAGCTGGATGCCAATTTTTAGGGAGCAGGCTAGTCACCTGGCAGTGTAAGAAGCAGACTTCGGTCGCATTGTCTACTTGCGAGGCAGAGTACGTAGCAGCCTCGAGTTGTTGCTCACAGGTTCTCTGGATTCAGCAGTAGATGGTGGATTACGGTTTGCAATTTCTTAAAACCCCTATACACTGTGATAATGAATCCGCAATTGCATTAACTAAAGACACGGTCAATCACTCAAAAGCTAAACACATCCGGATTAAGTATCACTTTATCTGTGATTGCTATGCAAAAGAGTTAATCGATATGGTCAAAATCCACACTGACTATCAGAGAGCGGATCTTTTCACAAAAGCTTTTGATAAATCCAGATTCGATTATCTCTTAAAAGTAAACGGTATAAAAGAAAAACAAGACTGATCATCACCTCGGTTTATCGCTTTTACTTTTCAAATTTTCCTTTAAGTTTTTACAGTTTTTCAGAAAAATTCAAAAAACCCAACAATATGTTTTACATTTTAGGGGGAGTCTTTTATCAGAAAAACCAAAAACATTGAAAAATTCAAAAAGCCATAAAAATAGAAAAACCCAAAATGATTTCCAGGATAAAAAGAGGAAATGATAGTACATCAGTGGGGATCTGACACAGGCTAAAGATATGTAATGAAATATGAGGCCTGTGTTGATTTCGTGTGATGTGCTGATAGGCTTCGTAGACTAATAACTGCGTGCGTTGGTGATACAAACATAACGAACTACTCGTTCGTGGCTGAACACCTCATGGGCATATGGTCTTAGTACCGTAATTTCGTTTGATAGAGTTGCCAAAATCTGAGGTTTCGGGTCGTTATGTTATTGTTATCCGGGATATTCCGATTGAACTTTTGTCGTATTAATTTACGGACCTAGTTTAATCAGAATATTTGCTAAAAGAGCTTTAATGTCAAAACCAAAAGTTACCGAATTGAGGAACTTCATGTTTATTATTGATCAAAGATCATTAATTGCATCGTATCAATTTACTGATGAAAATCAGTAATTGATATCAGCCTCAACCTGGTATGTATGCACATGTTACTTTGTTGCATTCGTTTGCTGACCTGTACACCTCTGTGCTATATATCTTGTAACTAAACGGATAACTCTGGCATAATCACGCATTACGAGGAAGCTTTGTGCAATTTCTTGATACGGGAATATGTCGTGTGTGTGGGAACCACAATGTGTTAGTATAATACACTTAAATCGTATCATTTTAAAGCACTGCATAACAGTATGCATGTGAGCTTATGTGGACAACAATATCAGCAGTTGCCGGATCACACATTGTTTCTAATGATAATATAAAAAATTAGATCAACGCTGTGATCAGATTTCTCAAAAACTGATATGATCCTCTTACCGGATATCACAAAACATTTATTGCTTTATTTTACTTTTGTGCAGTTTACTTTGCTTTTACAAAAAGATACAAAACTCAAAAAGATTTTAGGTATGTTTTTATATAAATTTCAGAAAAACCAAAAGTTTTACATTTCTGCGTTATTTTTAGATAACCGACGGTGTTTGATGGTCATTTTCTGAGATTTGATGAAACAATCTGAGCTTTGTATCATTTAAAACTGAAATTATGCATGTTTGAGACTTAATGTGTTGAAAAATGTTTGAACGGGATTCGATTTCGTGATTTGGTAAAATTTCAAAATTTTCCATTTTACATTCGCCCCTTAAATGGGTCGAAGGTGGAAAATTGGTCACAGTCGAACCTTGAAATATGGACGAAAGTGGGAATTCTTATACTCATTTCACTTTCGTATTAACTTTTCACTTTCGGGCCAATCAGTTGGGACGAATGTAGAAAAATCCTCACATTCGTCCAAAGGAAAGGGTCGAATGTAGACCCTTATATAAAGCCTAATCCAGTTTCGAACCCTCATTCTAAAATTTTTCAAAAATTTTCAAATCAGCCAAACCTTGTTGCCCTGATTTCTTTGATTCCCTTCTTATTACATAGGTAATTGAGTTCAAACGAAGCCAGAATTAGGGTTTTTATAGCCGAACCCAAGACCTTACAATCTGGACTTCTTTAGACTGTTTTAGATCGTTTCTTTGGTTTGGTTTGGTTTGGTTTCAGTCTTCATTGATTTTAGGGGGAGAGTATAGAAGGAATAGGGTTAATTCATTGAAAACGATGGTCAATTGTTGGATTGAAGAACACGAACCCTAGTTCCTTTTGAAAATCAATAAAAACTGAATAAATAACACAATTGATAGTTCTAATAGCTTAGTCGGTCGTTTTAGACAATGTGTGAATCAAAAACAAAGTTTAAAACACATCAGAAAAGGTTTTTGAAATTTTGGGTAAAAATCAGTTACATTCGACCAAGTAGAAAGGGGCGAATGTAGAACTTTCTGGTCGAAGGTGACTAACTAAAGGACGAATGTAGAAACAAAGGGACGAATGTGGAGTTCGCTTATTGAATCTTTACATTCGAACCTAAATTCACACATCCGAGAACCTAAATTCACACATTCGAACTCACTTTTTCTCACATTCGTACTCCTTTTGGGGCGAATGTGGAAATTGGTTGTGACACCCGGCAAACTCCGAGTCGAGTCGAGTCGTGCATCATTGGGGTTCTAACACACACAAGTCTCGAGTCCCGAGAATTGGTGAACGAGTGTGAACGTGTTTGTTTTCATGTATTATGTGTTTATAATCTATATGTGACTTGTCGGTATGTGAATACGTGCTTATATGTGTTAAAATAGTGTTTAACGCGCGAAAAACCGGTTTGAGGCTGCAGGGGGGCGATTAGCCCAACATAGGGGGCGATTAGGAGCCCTAATCGCCTGCTATGTGGCCTAATCGCCTGCATAGGGGGCGATTAGGTGCCCTAATCGCGTGCTGCAGATTCCTACTCGCCTGTTGCAGCCCTGGCGACTAGAAACGCCTATAAATACCACCCTTGTGTTGCAAAACATCATTTTAGAAACCCTAGCACACCCCAAAGCCATTACACACTATACCCAACCTCTGTAACTCGTTTTTGATCAAGAAACCACCTTTACAAGATCTTACACCTTTCTTTGCTAAAATCTAAGGTGTGTTCATCTTCTTAAACCTTGTTAATGATAAAGTTTTACTCCCTAGAGGTCCAGACCTGGTTTCTAAGTATTTGTGTCTTTGAAAACTTGTTAAAAACAGATTATAAACAAACCCACACCTTCATGCTTGTTCTATGTTATGTTAGCATGTGATTAGCCCTAATTGCGTGTTTGACCATCCTAATTGCTAGTTGACTTTCCTAACTGCATGATTAATGTCTAATCACGTGATTAGCTGATTTAAGCGTAGTTTGACATCCCGAACATGAAATGACACCTAGGAACATGCTAGGAACCCTGTGGAATGTCCGATAACCCGGTAATACACGTGTGGACTCGTATATGCGATATATGAACTATATGTTGACTTTGGTGAATTGTTACGCGTATTAAGTGCATGTTTGCTTGTGATTGCATGATTACTCACTCTTAGCTAACACGTGAGTCGTCGGGTCACCAATGGGATGTCAGGTCTTGTATGTGTGGTCAAAGTAACAGTCAAACGTGTTTTAAAAACGTACTTGGTCATGGTCTGGACAATCGGGGACTAGTTAGCCTTCGGGTTATTAGTCTAACTTGACACATATCTTATGATAGGTCCCCACTAGTTGGGGCTATCATATCACATAAACGGTTTAATCAGTAACGGAAGACGCAACCTAAGGTGAGTTCACGGCCCCACTTTTATCCGTTGTGGTTTTCGGGGGAGAAACATGCTACACACTTGTGTTCTTAAAAACTTACACACAAACATGATTTGCTTATACAAAAGTGTTTTGCTT
The DNA here is from genome assembly GCA_032199755.1 of Ambrosia artemisiifolia. Taxonomy (NCBI): domain Eukaryota; kingdom Viridiplantae; phylum Streptophyta; class Magnoliopsida; order Asterales; family Asteraceae; genus Ambrosia; species Ambrosia artemisiifolia. The sequence continues at coordinate 34,980,168 of CM063513.1, forward strand.
ATTAAACAACTCTTTTAAGTTTTGGATTAAACTGTGAACATTCGGTGACGCATAACGGGGAAACGGGGATGACGGTAGTTTAGTGTATTCATGCAAACGTGTATTCGTGTATTCGTGCATTCGTGTAATAGTGTATTCGTGTATTCGTGCACTCGTGTAATCGTGTATCCGTGTATTCGTGTATTCGTGCATTCGTATAGTCGTGTATCCATGTATTCATACGTTGTGAACTCAGGTGTTCGTGTATCCTAGCTTCCGCATCGGTAAAGGTTTATCAAAGTTCAAACTCATGAAAACGTTTTACTTAAAAACCTGTGAACTCACCAGTATTTTATACTGACGTTTTTAGCATGTTTTCTCAGGTCGCTAAGGTAGCAGCTGTCATCTAGGCGCACGGAGTCGCACTAGAGTCGTACTCGCGTCTAGGATCATTATGCATGTTTTCTTTGGGATGTTAAACTCTTAAACTTATGTTTCTATTTACTTTTGACTTTTGTAAACTTAAACGCTTCCGCGCTTTCAAATGATGGTTTTTAAATCTTATGCATGATTTTATTTACGTATGTTTTTACATTTAGACGTCGTTTATTGTGACCGTTGACTTGGATCCTGGTGTGTCGCACGCCTCGCGGTAGAACTCCGCTTGTGGAAATTTGAGGGTGTGACATTGGTAAAACTTTAAAATTTCAAAGTTTGTCGTTTTTGATTATTTTGACGTATTTTTCTTGTTTTTGTGATACAGATGGCAGAACAACAACCAGAGAACGTGGAGATTCCAGTAGAGAATGTAGAAGTACCTGTTCAAGAAGATCCAGTGCATGAAGCTCAAGTTGAAAATGTACCTCAAGTGTGGTCATTCGAACCTTCTCACAACTTCTGTGCGTATGTAGGAGAAGTTCTGAAGAACACTGAGTTTTCTGGAATCATAGACTTTCTCAGAAGAAGCAGGATTATACATGCCATTGCTACACCTGCTATAATCTACAAAGATATTGTTGAAGACTTCTGAAAAAACGCTCGTTATGACTTCTGGGAGGGAAAGACTGCCATTATAAGCAAGATTCAGGGGCACGTTGCTATGGTAACTGAAGAAGACATCAAAGAGGCACTTAGGATCAAAGATGAAGAGTGTACAGATCCTAGAGTGTTATCATGGACTGAACAGAGAGTATGCTTTCTACGGATGAAGTATAACGGTCCGATCACTGATGGAGCGTTACATAAGGGAAAGCTTAGTGTGCAATTCAAGTACTTCGCTCACGTTATTATTCATGTATTCGGGACGGTGAGTGGAGGATATGATGTAATGAGGAAAAGCTTGAGTTCGTTAATGGTTGCTTTGACACTAAACAAACCATTTAACATAGCCGGGATGATTTTAGATCATATGTTGGAAATGTTGAAGGGATTGAAGTCTAAGAAGGTCATGATGTATCCCAGATTTTGATGATGATATTTGATCATAAATATCCTAACTTGAGGAAGGATCCTACTATGGTGTTGGGACAGGATCATATGAATATCAGGACGCTGGTTAGGATGAAGGGATATAAGGGTGTGCCTGATAATGAGAAGCCACCACACAAACGTCTGTTTGGTTACTTAGTTAATCCGGGTTACACTGACCCAGGATTGAACAAGGCTAGACATGATAAGAGTGATTCAAACAATGATGATCCATTGGTGCATGCCGATGCTACTACTAAGAGAAAGAGACAAGTTAAGAATGTCGTAGCCAAAGGGAAGGGCAAGGCAAAGGCTGATGAATCTGAACCTGCAAAGAAACAGAAGGTTAGGAAGAAGAGTACTGCGAAAAAGGGTACTTGTTTGGTAGATGAGGACTCTGTAGATTCTGAAGAGATAGAGGAAGATGAACAGTGGGATTCAGATGCTGAGTTATTGAGGAAGAACTCCAAACGCAAGGCCACTGCAGTTGGAGAATCTGAATCATTAAACAAATCTATGGAAGAACAGTTACAGAAAGAGCCGATTGATTTAGAAGGTGATTTAGGGCTTGATACTGGAGATTTTGATGGATCTACAGTGGTAGTTAACTTGAAGAAGCCTAAACACAAGTCGATGGCTAAGAGAGAGACGAAAAAGTTGAGAGAAAAAGAGATAGAGATAGAGATGCTGCTTAAAGGAAAGAAAGTTCCTGATGCTGGTACTTCATCAAAGGTTTCCTCACCAGCTGCTAAGAAACAAAAGAAGTCTTCCAAAGAACCTGAAGTAGTTCCTAATCTGAAATCTACTTTAGAGAATGTTCTAAACATGTTCAGGAAGCCTGAGAAGGAAAAGACTCCTGTTGTTGAGACTTCCAAATCTAAAGTCACTGTTTCTGATGATGTGATGAAGCAAGTAAATAAAAAGATGGAAGAAATGATGAAAATGTTGATAGCTCAACAAACTGAGATAGAAAAATTCAAGAAGAATGAAGAAAAGATGTTACAAATAGTTGTTGCTTCTAAAACGAATCAGGATGAACTTGAAAAGAAGTTGAAACAACTTGAGGAAGAGAAAAATGAGCTTGATGTGAAGTGCAACGGAAACAGGAGGATGATTAAGAATGAGTGATCTTCTTGATAAACTTTACGGAGAAGCTCCTAAACTAAAAGAAGGAGAAGAAGATAAAGAGAAAAAAGAAGAACAGGTAGATTATGAAGAATGTGATGAAGAAGAAGAAGAAGGAGATGATAAATCAGATGATGAATCTGATGACGATGATGATGCTGAGGGGGAATCGGGTAACAAAAAGAATGATGATAAAGAGAGTAGCAGTGATAATAATGATGATAATGACGATTCGAGCAAGTTTACGTTTGAACAAAGACAGACCAAGAAGGGAAGTGCTGGTCAGTCTAGCTCGAAGAAGGCAGGAGAGAATGTAGATGCTGATGATAACATCTTCTGGAATGAAACAATCAGAGCGTTATCAGATGAAGCTAAAGATGTTTATCGGGAGATGTTAAGCAAGAGAGAGTGGACGATAGAGTTTACTGGGAAGTTTGCTGAAATATTCCAAACTGAAGACATGAGATATGAGTTGGAATATAGTGATCCTGATCTGGAGGATGGTGAGGTGTCTGCTGCTGTGACAAAAGAGATTCTTGAAGGGATTGCACAGCGAGTTGGAAAGACACTAGAAGAAATTATGTCTGATCAAATGATTCCAGACATTCCTGAAAAGGATATTGGTAATCATTCTGATGACAAGCAAACACCAGAGACTGAGGAAATTGAGATTGAAGACATAACTCATGAAGAGTATCCTCAATACTTCAGAGAGACTGATGAGACTGAAGTATTCCCAGATTTCACTGAAACACATATGAGAGAGGCTAAAAAGAAAGCTGAAGAGAAGAGTAAAGAGTTTGTTAAGAATTTGTTTAGTGATGATAAACAGAGACTGTTGGGTCCATATTAGTGAGACTGACGCTATCAAATAGATATTGGTGATCCATGTTCGTGTTTTACTAGTTAGGACCGAAAACAATTGGGTTCTCGGTTATTTAAGGTGTTTAGGTGGAGAACTTGTTAGTTCTCAGTTAGTATGTTGGGCTTTATTATTGTGGGTTGGGCTGTGGGACTGTTAAGGCTATGTGAGCCCATGTCCTACGTATAAAAGGTGTTTTATTGGTTCATTTGTAACTAGCGGTTTCATTTTATAACAAAACACTCTCTAGTATCAGACGATTCATTGAGATCGTAGGCTAGTTGAGTATTATCATTCAATCATATAATATGTGTTCCTTGAATCGCTATCATCTTTGATTCCGCCATCGATTGATAGTTACTTGATATCGGGTTTATAGTTTTTGGGACTTACAATTGGTATCAGAGCCATTAAAGTTTGTTCAAGGCTCGGTTTTGATATCAAGGATTCAAGAGGGTATTTTGATTAAAAAGCTTTTTAATCGGCTAATTTTATTGGAGATCAATAATTCTTTTTTGTCGATTTGTTTGTGATTTGGAGTTATAAAATGGATTTCGGAAGTAATAAAAAAAATGGATCTGTTTGTCTCGATTGATTCTTAATTCAGAATTAGAATTGTTTCTTTTGTTGGTTTAAAGCTTTTCAAGGAGTATTATAAAAATTGATTTTGTCGTCTCTTTATTACGATTGGTGTTTCAATTGTGGCCTTTATTTCAATAAAAAGTACTATTATTTATTTCCGAAAATTTTTTAATCACTGATGTTAATGTCATTTTGGTGAACCTGACGTGAAGGTTCTTTGTTTTTGTTTCATTTCGGCAAAATTTCTTGATTGTAACTTTTGTTTCAATTTCTTAATCGTGGATGTCAATTGTTATCAGTTATTGTTTTCAATTCTAGATCAGCTTTGAAGGTTCTTAGTTTTTTTTAATATACGATTTTCTTTGGGATTTAATGTGTTGTTGAGTATTGATAGGTTGGATCACGAAGAACAGGTGGTTTGATCTTTCTTTGGAAGGCTAGGAGGTGTTTGAGACAATTTTGGAAGTTGGTTAATTTAGAAGATTTGATAAAGATTTCAAAATATTCAAAATTTTATCTTAAAAAAAATTTGGAATGATTGTTGACTAATCATATCAGGAAGTTTTCAAAAGTTCTCGGGTTTGTTTTTGGATTGCAGGGGTTCTCGGATTCTGCAGCGTTCTCAGGTTTTATTAGCTTTTGGGTTCAAGACAGTTCTTGGATTGATACAAATGTTCACGGGATTTCAGTTGAGTTCTCGAAAAAGGAGTTGGATCTCGGGTTTCTTGTTTTTGGAGTTATTATTTTTTCTCGGGTTCCACAGATTCTCGGAAATTTAAAGTGTTCTCAGGCTTCAAGACTTGTTCTCAGATTTACAAGTGGTTCTCGGGTTTTTGCTTCGGTTCACGGATTTGGCTTGGTTCCCAGAGATTTATTTCTGTTCTTGGAATTCTATTGGGATTTCACACGGTTCTCGGACTGCTCAGTTTTTATTAAAGTCCTAAATACGTTCTCGACTCATTCATAAAAGAAGTTCTCGGATTTTTGGTATTCGGGTTTCAAGACTTGTTCTCAGTTTGTTCTTGTTCTCGGATTAGAGTTCTCGAAGTTCACTTGTGTTTCCTGATTGGTTCTCGGATTTAAAGGGTTTGTGGATCTTATCGATTTAAAATGTCTGCTCAACTTGATCTACTAAAAAATGAATTCAATGGATTTAGACATCTCTTAAATGAAACTGTGAAAGCACAAATCAACATTTACGAAACTCATGTCTAAAATGAAGTCTGCAGGAATTGAGGTGTCAAACAGTGAAGTTAACAAAACACTTCTGAATGCTCTGCCACGTTCACGTCATTGGGATACAAGTGTGTTTAAAATCAAGAACACGGAGAATTTGCGTACAACAAAGCTTGAAGATTTGATCTCAATAATAAACAAGTATGATCAGGATGAGAAGCAGAATGTTGAAAATGTTGTTGCCACTCTGCCAAGTTACATATTTGCTACAACTTCTGCACCCGCTCCTATTGTTCCAGTACATGTTCAGCATCAGGATCCTGTGCCGGTACGATATATCAATCATGCTTCACATGAGGTATTTTCTGATTTATGCTCTAATTCTTGTGTTGAAAAGGCTAAATATTACAAAGGTTATAACTCTGAATTAGTAAGAGAGAATGATGAGCTAAAAGGAAAGATTTCTTGTCTTAATAGCCGAACCTCTGCCTACAAACTTAGAGTAGAAGCCTTAGAAAGGGATGTCGTTCAATACAATAATGATTTAAGCAATAAAAATTGTCTTGTCATGCATCAAAAGAAAGTTATTGATGAACTTAGTGCTGAGCTAGATTCTTTAAAATCAAAATTTGAAAATGCCGATTTCCATTTTAGAAAATTTGATTGTTCTAGTGAGCGTGTTGAGAAAATGATAAGTTCAAAACTCAAGTTCAGGGAAAACAAAGGAGCTGGTATAGGTTTTGTAGAAATTGCACCTCCCTAAAATCACAACTACACCGGATTGCCTCTTTCGGATGAGGAAATAGAAAATGAGAAAAATATGGAATATGGGAAGGGGTTGGTGGTTGACTCGTAAAGAGTGTTCCCATAAAGATAACAGAACCAAAGGGTTTAGTGGTAGAGCCGGTTAAGTCTGTGCCAATTAAGATTGCTGAACCAGAAGGGCACAGGAAACAATCTAAGTATGTTGCCCAACTTAGTGATGTTCCTATTGCTAGGTTCGTTAAATCAGAAAGCAATGAAATGAGCAACCATGTTAAATCTGAAAATAACAACTTTGAAATTGTCGATGCTGACAAAGCTTCAACAAAATTGAATTCTTCGTTAGGATCAATTGAATCTATGTTGTTTAAAAGCATTGCAAAATCTATCAACTCTGAAAGCTCTTCAAGTTCGTCAACTGAGTCAGAAACATCAGATGAATCTGTCTCAGAAAATTTGTTTGATTTAAAAACTGTCGGGACAGGAACAGTAAAAGAAGTAACTACTGAATTTAAATGTGTGAATAATTCTGATGCTTCTACTTCATGTGCAGAAACAGTTTTAGTTGAAGAATGGACTGAAGGAGATGAAGAATATTTTAATTCTAATGACTATAAACTAAAAACAATTTCTGATTCTTCTATTAAAAGTGATGCTGGAGTAGGCTCCGTTCTTAAGAGCAATGAATCTACCTCAACTGCTTTTGCTAAAACTGATAATGGTTGTTTGAAAACTTCAAAGTTGTCTGGTAATGCATGTCCTTATGTGCCAAAGTTTTTCTTGAAACCAGTAGTAAATGGCACGACTGAGAAATATGTGCCACCAAAACCTATTTTACTAAATGCAAAATGTTTTCAGAAAATTGGAAAACATACTTGTTCTAACTGTCATAAACAGGTCCAGGTCACACAAAGAAAAGCACATAAACAACCAGCTGCACAAGGAAGAACTTGTCCTCATAAATCATCAGAATCTGCAAGTGCTCACAGATCAAAGAGTGCTTATGTTAAACAAAGCAGAAAGTTTGAGGACAGTTGGAGAAAATCATCCAACAAATCGCATATATCATCTTCTGTTGGATCGAATGAACCAGGATATGCTCCTTACGTGAAGAAGCAGACGTGTTACAATTGTGGAATTCCTGGTCACATTGCTCGAAATTGCACACATCGTCCTTATGTGCCATATTATAAACAGAATCAGAGGGTTATACCCGGATATAACAACTATTCCCAGTCAATGAAGGTTCCTCAACCTAAGACAAGGAAGAATGTAAATCCAAAGGTTAAACCATCTGATGGTGACTGGAATGCTGCTAAGAACAAACGAAAGGTTGTTGAAGAACAAACACAGATTTTCAAATCTAAACAACCTGAAAAACCAAAAGTGTCTATTCCAAAAGTAGCTAAATCGTTTGTTAAGCCTAAACAACTTTGGAAACCAAAAGCAGCAGCAATTCCAAATTTAAAGGACATGTGTTTGAGGGAAGTATCTTACATTGATGCTTCTAGACTGCCCAGGACGGCTATGGCCTCGGTACCGATGTCTAATTAATCTCCTTATTCACGCAGGGACAACCGGGGAGGAATATCGACAACAACTGGTGTGTTGATAGTGGTTGTTTCGAGCAGTTGATCGGTGACATAGCTATGTTACATTATGTTAAATCTTTTAACACATGGTATGTTTCCTTTGAAGGAGATTAGGGAGGTAAGGTCAGCATGGCAGGTACATTTAAATTTGATGCACAAACTTTGAAAATGATTGATTGGTCGTTATTTGAGAATGGATATAGAAAAGAACAAAAAGATTTTCTTATTTTTAGGTAAATTTTATACATAAATTCTTCTTTTCTCTTTATTTATGCACAAAAGTTAGGGGGGAGAAGGGAGAATTAAGAAAAGAAACAAAAATAGTGTTTTATTTTATTTATGTACAAAATTTAGGGGGAGATAGGAGAAAAAATAAGAAAAATACAAAAACATGTAAAAAAGGAAAACTACAAATAGAGTTTTTGTTGTATCACTTGTGATAAAGACTGGCACACGTAAGACCAGTATCGAAACGGTTAGGCTCGAGAGTGATATGCTGGTAGGCTTGGTCCTGACGACTAGAAAATTGGCTGATCTAATGACACACTTAAAGAGAACGTATGGCCTCAGCAGGAAACGTCACTTGGATTTGGTACATTTTTTATTTGAATGCTTGCGTGACGTCCCGATACACACGGTGTTCTAGGTCTGAAATATTTTTCTGAAAGACTCGTGTATCTCCTTTGTTTTGTGTAAGTAAAGACCTGGGATGCTAGGCAATGTCAGCTTCTGCTGCATCCAGATATATGCTGACCTAGCTATACATTGTCGCGTTGTAGATCAAAACCCAAAAAGAGGCCAATGAGCCCAAAAAGATGCCAATGAGCACATCAAAAGAGGCCCTCTAGAGCCCAAAACACCAAAAACTATATCGTTTGAGAAATCAAATTGATTTGTATATTATATCATTCTATCTCTAAATGATCTATTCTTTTCTCTTCTCAACCAAGTCCCAGTCAAGGTTTCAGAATTCTAGAACAGACACCGTGAAAATATGTGGTAGGGAAACTGCTTGCATGATAGAGTGTACCGCATATAATTCTTGGATTGATTGTGACTTGCTTGAGTGTCCATAATTAATACACCAAAACATGATAAATTAATCACGGACAGTCAAATAAGAAGGTCTAAGGCAATAAGTTTAAGTGGACAAATATACTGGCAATTGCCCGGACCGACAATAGTAGATCCGTGTTGATAAGTGTCCGTGAGTCTAAATCACAGTGATGATCTCCCCTGAGAAAAACAAAGTTTGGTAATTTTTGTTTTTATTTATTTTTATTCTTATTGTTTTGTTTTTAGTTTATTTTCTTTTTAGTTATTTTTTATAAAATCAACCATTCTTGAAGATTTAACCGATCATCCAAAAGATTTAAAGAAATTCAAGTTTCTTTTGAAAATTTCAATTGGAAGTTCTTGGATTTACTTGGTGTTCACGATACCGGATCCTTTGTTATATTTAAATGTTTGCTTACAAAGTTCTAAGAATGTACAGAATTTGATCTGAATCAAGAAACAGGGGTTGAAGAAGAATGATTTCCAGTTGCTGACAAGCATGAAGCACCGTGATGAGAAGATGTACCCGAGTCAGAAGAATTTGATGTAATTGCATATTCTGATAACGAAAGTACACATGAAGAAGTACCTGTGAAGTTGCTTGAAAGAAAAAGACTGAAAAAGAAAGAGATATGAGAATCCTCCTCTCACATCTTCTTTAGCAAATGATCAAGTGAATGCTGATGATGATTCAAGTGTGGATCTTACTCCCATAGAAGAAGAAAAGGCCCGAGTTTGAGAGTACAGAAAAGAAGACTTTCAACAAAACAACACCAACAACCCAGCGACAATCTAGGGGGAGATCACAATGCTACATTCATGTTATGAAGACCATTTGATAGCATCAGTCTAGGGGGAGATTGTTGGGTCCATATTAGTGAGACTGACGCTATCAAATAGATATTGGTGATCCATGTTCGTGTTTTACTAGTTAGGACCGAGAACAATTGGGTTCTCGATTATTTAAGGTGTTTATGTCGAGAACTAGTTAGTTCTCAGTTAGTATGTTGGGCTTTATTATTGTGGGTTGGGCTGTGGGACTGTTAAGGCTATGTGAGCCCATGTCCTACGTATAAAAGGTGTTTTATTGGTTCATTTGTAACTAGCGGTTTCATTTTATAACAAAACACTCTCTAGTATCAGACGATTCATTGAGATCGTATGCTAGTTGAGTACTATCATTCATATAATATGTGTTCCTTGAATCGCTATCATCTTTGATTCCCCCATCGATTGATAGTTACTTGATATCGGGTTTATAGTTTTTGGGACTTACAGAGACCATCTGAACAAAGTGATGAGTTGAAGACTTTGTTAAAGAAGTTGAAAGAGACCGATGATAAAAGGCGGAAACCGGAAGCACAGGGAGGATTCTACAGATATCACAACCAAAAGTTTAAAGGCAGAGCTCTTGGTTGGAAATATCTTAGAAGTATGAAGTACATTGCAGTCAAATGGAAAACTGGAATTCTGTACTTCTACAAATTCTATGATTTATTAACTCTACCGTACTGGGCGGTGAGAGATATTTGCCGTTTCAGAATGACTGGTGCTTCTGTGAATAATACAGCGGTTGGATGGTTTGCTGACAAGTTGGTCTAGGAAAGTAGAACAAAATGGGATATGTTCAAGCCTCAGTACCCGAGAAGGAAGGTTCACAGAGATATTGATCCAAAAACGGGAAGAAAGAGAGTGACTTTGATTTACAAAGCTCCTGAAGTGATGAGAAAGATACCGCTAATGCCAATTCAACAGCATTTCAGTGAAGATTTTATTTTCTGGTATTATGACTGGAGGAATGCTGAAGCGGTGATTGTATTAAGAGATGGCAAGGATTCGTACAAGAAAATACATGTTTTTGACCCGATGTGGCTCATAAACTATACATTTGAAGATATCATCATGCTGTATTACAACCCGATTTACAGTGATCCCAATGATGCATCACAAGCAAAGAAATATCAACGGGTTGTTGGAGAATGCTTTGCTTATGATATCAACTCCGGTAGCAACCTTGAGTAGAAGTTGGGTAAGCAGGTGAAGGTAGTTGAAGTACCTAAGCAGTCAACAAAGAGGAAACTTGAACCTGAAATGTTGAAAGACCAAAAGAAACAACTGAGAATTAAGATGATGAATATACAGATGGACGAAGCGAGAAGGCAATCCGAGCAATAGTCGAGGGGGAGTTTGTAGATGCATTATGTGCGACTAATGCTTCGGATTGTGATTATTAACATATGTTAGTGTATTCAGAGGGGCGAAGGTGGAATTTAATAGGTCGAATGTGAAGATCAGAAGGTTGAAGGTGTAGATATATGGGCGAATGTGGATTGTACTGAAGAACAAGTATTGGTTCGTGCTTTACTGAAGGGCGAATGTGGAAGAATTCCACATTCGAACTATCATCAGGGGCGAAAGTGCAGTGGTATAAATAGGATTAGTTTGTTTTGTTGGTTTGAACTTTTGTCATTTGTGTGTGTTAAGGTCTGAGTTTTGCTCTCTAAGTTAGTCAGAGTATTTGTCATTACATTAACTTGTAAAGGTTTATGTAATCAATATTTGAACAAGTAATCTATGAAAATGAGTTTGAAAAGCGTAATTCGTGTGTTTTGATTCGTTGATTATCATTTTGTCTTGTTCTAGGGTTTCCGCACCTGGAATAGTGCCTTGTATGATCAGATTTCCTGTTTTTAGCTAAACTTCTTCATCAACAAAGTGGAATGTTGAGAATCTGGTTAGGAACCGAATTTACGGATCGATTAAGCGAATTCAGCTCGGTTTCAGATGGGAGATTCGAGACGAGACAGAAACATACGATAACAAAGTCATCACAGATTCGTATTACATAAGAAACGGTTACAGACACTGTCATCAGTAGGATAAACATCTATCTCGGGGCCGGGGGAGGTCGGGCATGACCTCCCCCTTGAGAGCATTCTAAGCACAAACTCAAATCTACAAATGAAAACCAACACATGAGATTGCTATTTATAGTCCAACACTAGAAGCCACTTTCGCCCATATGAGGAGGTCGAATGTGGAAGTTTTCCACATTCGCCCCTTCTATAAGGTCGAATCTGGCTTTCATGTTTTGTTCTATATTTACAAATGCATCAGATCCATAAAATGCCCTTATGGATCACCACAATCTCATCTAACACCATACAAGACTCAACCCTAGTCTATTCGACAGTGACGTCCACAGAAAGTGCATCAACACTTTTGTAAAGTATAAACGTGATCCTTGTTAAGAGGTGGTCACTATATTAAACTCAAAACTTATTAGAAACTTGTGTGTGTTCTATTTGTCTCTCAAAGTCTGATTTCTCATTCCGCAGATTGATTATATATCTTGTTGAAATCTCATTGTCATTTGATTCAAAGTGAGGTTGATACTTCTGGGACCAACACTTGGTATCAGAGCGGCTTGAATAAGTTATTTTGATAAAGATCCTGATCTATTAAAAGAACTATTTAAGCTCAAATCTTAAACATTTTTAACCAAGTATCTTTAATTACCACTTTTGACAAATGACAAACTTTCAAACTTGGAACTCTGCTTTCTAGATGGGTTCGATGTCTAAGCCTCCCACTCTTATGAGAGAGGAATACCCTCAGTGGAAAGTCAGGATGATCAAATTCTTAAATGGAAATGATCTCGTCTGTACCAATCCATTGTGTATGGACCATGCATCCCCATGATGGAAATACTAGTAGTTCCAGAAACTGATAGAACACAAGAGATTCCTGCCACCAAAGTTCCTAAGGATCAAAGATTTTGGGGAATAGAAAATAAGGAAGCTATGGCTATTGATGAAAGAGCCAAATCATTATTGATTATGGCCCTTCCAAATGACATATTTTCTCATGTAGATGCCTATTCATCTGCAAAGGAAATATGGGATTAGTTGGAAAATCTATGTGAGGGAGGACAAAAGATGAGAAGAAACAAAAGAACAAATTGTGTTTCAAGTTATGAATATTTCAAATCACTTCCTAGTGAAACATTATCTGAAACTTGTTGGTGGTGAAATCCTCAAGAAGTTATTTACTTGTATTTACCATTTGACATCCTCAGGATACTAAAGGTTGAGCATGATTCAGGATATAACTGTATATTATCCTATGTACATCCTAAGGATGGACTAACAAATTATCTTGAAATTATGTGAATGCATGTACACTTAAACAACATCAAGCCTTGTGACATTACTTTAACGGCTCTATTGACCTATTCTATGTCAAAGGAGAACGTGTAAAACATGTCCTTAATGAAGAAGAGGTCAGAATGTAACCATCCAAGTTAATTTGAGGCAAATATCTTGGAAGTCAGTTATGTAACGGCTGTGGCAACTTATTTAAGGAATAGAGGCGTTGAGCTGAAATAATCAAGCATAACGGATTTGTAGGGATCTTTGTTAAATGTTTATACTATAAATAGGGATGTGATGGACGAGAATAGGAGACTTCTTAGACACTTGATCTTTGGCAACTCTTACTTTCCATTAGCTCACACACACAACACTCATTTGTAATCATAGTAGCTCGTCCTTTCCATTTCCAAAGTTGTAATTTTACTTTTTGATTAATATTAACAACGAAGGCAGGTTCTTAGACTCCTCCCAAGGTTTTGTGCCGGCGATCATAATCAATCAAGGGTTTTCCTCGTACATCGAATGTTCTTGCATTACCATCTTACATTTCTGTTCTATTTGTTTAATTCATCTAAGGTAGTTCCATCCTGAGGATACAACTGTCCATTCTTACCATTTCCTTTGTTATCCTGAACATAGTTGTCAAAACTAATTTCTTTGATATCCTAAACGTGACATCCTTAAGATATAACTGGTTTTTAAGCAAAACAAACACTTTTAGCACTCTACCTCACATTTCTGATTTGGAATACAAAATTGTTTTCTAGTTAATAATTTTTTACCAAAACAAAACTTATAACAAATTTTCCAAAATCTTTAATGAGTTAAAGAAATATGGGGTAACAAAGTCAAATGATGAAAAGAATGTTAATTTCTTAGGAGCTCTACCTAGAGAGTGGAAGGCACTAACCATGACCCTATCCTCAACCTTAGAGCTAGGTGATCTAAATCTCCATGATCTATATAGAATTCTTATCCCCAGGGAAGAAGAAATATTTGAAACCACTGGTTATAAGGGTAATCAAATTGCATTGTATTCATCAACCCAAAAACTAGAATCTAGCTCCTCACAAACAATTCCAACATCAAGTGAAATTGAAACATCTGATCCTAGGTCAGAATTTCAGGCTTTCACAGAAGCCATTATACTCCTTACCAAAACGTTTGAACATAGAATGTTAGGAAATCAAGTATTCAAAAGTAAGGCAGAGTGATCCAAGGAAAGTAAAATAGAAAAGGCTGAAGTGACCTGCTTCAAGTGCAAGTAAAAAGGTCACTACTCAAATGAGTGTAAGAATAAACAGCTGAGAGATGTTGCTTATTATGAAAGAAAGATTGAAGAAGCTAAAAAGCAACAAATGGGACTCATTGGAGAAGATACATGGCTGTCAGATGATGAAGAAGAAATGGCCAACCTCTGTCTCATGGTAGCTGATAATGAATCAGAGAATGAATCTTCGGACTCATAGGTAACATTCCCTAGTCATAATTTTGAATTTGAAAACTTAAAAATTGAGCATAAACAATTGCAAAATAAGCTTCAAAGAGAAACTAAAAAGTTTACAAACATATTCTCTGAGCTTACTAGAATTAAGACTCAAACGTCTGATTAACTTAAGAAAGAACAAATTCTGGGAAAAGAAAACCTTTCTTTGAAAGCAAAGATCAGTTTTTATGAAAATGAAAGGCAGCAATTGTACAAAAATGTTCAAGATAATTCAACACATGTTAAAAGTTTTCAACAAGCCAAAGATTTTATTGACTACATTGAGGCTAAACCCAGAAATTATGGACAAGGCCTAGAATATGTAAAGGGGACGAGCTCAAACACCAAAACTATTTTCACAAAAGCTAAAGAAGATACATCTTGTATTGAAAAGTTAAATATAAATGAGCCATATAGATCATTGAAAACAGAGACAAGCCTTAATTTTCCAAAAATGGATCAAAAATTTCCAGGAATCTATAAATCAATATCAGATAAAACATCTGATATCAGTTGTTGCATGTGTGCTGAAATTCTAAAAGTAGTCTAAGCACACATCACCAGGAAAATAGACAAGGACTCTCATATCCCCGCATCTGAAATCTGCAAGGATATGAAGAACAAAACAAATGTTGAGAAAATGTACTTTAAGTCAGTACCCAACAAGAGATGGGTACCAAAAAATCTAAAACTCTAAACATTGCAGGACCCTCATGTGCACCAAATTTGGTATAATGATTCTGGAAGCTCCAAGCACATGATAGGGAATAGGATCCTACTAAGTAGGTATGTAGCCAATGTTGGTCCATTGGTCAACTTTGGGAATGGAATAAGAGGTAGGACCTTAGGTTATGGAAACATTACTATAGGTCCTTTGACCATAGAAAAAGTTTCATATGTTGAAGGATTAAAGTATAATCTATTAAGCTGTGGACAATTCTGTGATAAGGGTTTAAGATAATTTTTTTAAGATAAAATTGAAGCATCTGTCAAAACAAAATACAAAATTTACATCACAATATAAGGTAGACGGGCAACAAGTTGCGCCACCACCCATTTTTGAATTGCGAACCCTAATCTACTAAAGACAAATCCTTGCCCCCTGAAGATGAACTATTGCTGTGGACGACCCGTTGGACCCTGGTCAAGAAACGAATAGCTTCTGGCGCTAGGGAGCCAAAGGTATCAAAGGCCAAAGGGATAATGACAGGTGAAATGTGAAGTCATAGGAATCCTAGATAATGTGGTATATTTGACAAGTGAAAGAATTACAAAATCCATTTATAACTTTGATCTCAATGTCAAACTGAGAAAAGAACCATTGTGTTTGTTTTCTCAAACATCAAGTGATAATTGATATGGCATAGGAAACTTGCACATGTAAATTTTAAACTTTAAATATCATTGCCAACAAACAGCTAGTAAAAGGCCTCCATGTCATAAAGTTTAAAAAGGAAAATATATGTGAAGCATTGTGTTTATTTTCTCAAACATCAAGTGATAATTGGATATGGCATAGGAAACTTGCACATGTAAATTTTAAACTTTAAATATCATTACCAACAAACAGCTAGTAAAAGTCCTCCATGTCATAGAGTTCAAAAAGGAAAATATATGTGAAGCATGTCAAATGGGTAAACAAAAAACAAGCTCACATAAATCATTATCTGGTTCCTCAAAAACACAACCTTTGAAACTACTTCATATGGATATGTGTGGACCAATCTGCAGGGAAAGCATGGTAGCTAAGAAATACGTGATTACGATTTTTCAAGGTACACATGGGTTCACTTTTTGAGAAACAAAAGTGAAACTCCTAAGTTAATAAGCAATTTTATCAGAAAAAATCCAAAATCACTTAAAACTAAAAGTCAGAAAAAATAGAAGTAATAATGGTACTGAATTCAAAAATTCCAGATTGGAATCTTTTCTTATAAGAAAGGGAATTTCACATGATTTCTTAGCCCCAATAACTCCTCAACAAAATGTAGTTGTAGAAAGGAGGAACAGAACACTTGTTGAAGCTGCAAGAACTATGTTGACTTTTTCAAGTCTACCAACATACTTCTGGGCAAAGGCAATTGCCAATGCTTGCTTCACAAAAAACAGAACACTAATCAACACAGGATTTCATAAAACACCTCATCATATACTTTACAATAGACTTCCAAGTGTCAAATTTTTGCGTTTCTTTGGATGTACGTGCTACATCTTTAATGAGTTTGAAAGTTTAGAAAAGTTTGACTGAAAAGTTGAAAAAGGAGTATTCCTGGGATACTGTCTGGCATCAAAAGCGTACAGAGTTTACATATTAAACTCTAAAATAGTCAGAGAAAGTATCTATGTGTCCTTTAATGATTCTTCATTAAGACTCAATCGAGAAAACTCAAAATCTGAAAGCGGAACACTTTTCAAAGTTCCAGATAATACTGAACAAATGTCAAATAAACTATGTGAAGAGTTACTGGGAGGTCATTGGGAAAGAAAATTCACGACTTTGAATGAGTTAAGCTTAAATAAAGAAAATGTTCTGAGTTCTCATGAGATTGGTGAAACATCTGTTGATCCAAATCATGAATCAATAACTCCAGATAATGCACAATCTCAGGGGGAACATCATAATGAAGTCACAGATATTCATAATATTAACCCTTTTCATAATATGAGGTGGACCAAAGATTATTTGCCTGAAAACATAATAGGTGATCCACAAAAAGGGGTGCAGACAACGGTTGCAAGTGCTAATGAATGTCTGTGTGCAGGTTTCTTAAGTTTAACAGAACCAAAGTCAACATCTAAAGCTTTGCAGGATCGAAACTGGATACAAGCTATGCAGGAAGACCTTGATCAGTTTGAGAAAAGCGAATTGTGGACATTGGTTCCAAAACCAAATGACAAATCCGTCATTGGAACCAAATGGGTCTACAGAAACAAATCAGATGAACAAGGTGTTGTAACAAGAAACAAAGCTAGATTGGTGGTCAAAGGATATAGTCAAAAGAAAGGAATTGATTTTGATGAAACCTTTGCTCTTGTGGCTAGATTAGAAGCTGTTAGAATCTTTCTTGCTTATGCTGCCCACAAAGACTTCAAAGTTTATCAAATGGATGTGAAGTCAACATTTCTGAATGACAAGATTGAACAAGAAGTGTATGTTCAACAACCACAAGGGTTTGTAGATCCAAGCTTTCCAAAGCATGTCTACAAACTGAACAAAGCCTTGTATGGCTTAAAACAAGCTCCTAGAGCTTGGTATGAAACTCTGTCCAAATTCTTGTTGGAATCAGGTTTCATCAAGGGAACAATTAATACAACACATTTCACTAAAACTCACAAAGGTCATATAATTTTGGTACAAATCTATGTAGATGATATTATTTTTAGGTCCACAAATCCAGATTTTTGCAAGAAATTTGAAAAACTGATGACCAAGCATTTTGAAATGTCTATGATGGGTGGATTAACCTTCTTCTTAGGTTTACAAGTCAAACAATCTTTAGAAGGAATATTTCTTTATCAATCTAAATATGTAAAAACAATTTTAAAGAAATACCTTCTTGAGGAATGTAATTCATCCAGAACACCAATGACAACTGGTTCCACACTGGGATCTGATCCAGATGGAATTTCAGTGGATATTCAGAAATATAGAGGGATGATAAGATCTCTTTTATATCTCACTGCAAGCAGACCAGATATTATGTTTGCAACAAGCTTTCTTTCAAGATATCAATGTAACCCAAAGGAGTCTCATCTTACAACTGTAAAAAGAGTGTTCAAGTAATTGAACGGAACTCCATTTCTTGGATTATGGTATCCAAAAGGTACAAATTTAGATCTTATAACTTACACTTATGCAGATCATGCAGGCTGTAAAATGGACAGGAAGAGTACCTCTGGAAGCTGTCAAATGCTCGGAGAAAAACTAGTGTGATGGGCTTCAAGGAAACAGAATTGTGTATCAACATCCATAGCAGAAGTAGAATATGTAGCAGCAGTAAGCTGTTGTTCATAAGTGATATGGATTGAAATACAACTAAAGGACTATGGATTAAACATAGAAAAAATACCAATTTTGTGTGATTCAAAAAGTGCAATAGCCATAACATCCATTCCAAATCAACAATCAAAGACCAAGCACATAGATGTCAGGTATCATTTTATTAAAGACCATGTTGAGAAATGTGATGTAGAAATGTATTTTGTTCCGACAGCTGAACAACTTGCTGATATTTTCACCAAACCTTTGGAAGAAAAACATAACATCTATATCATAAGAAAGTTGGGCATGCTAAACATGGATTCAAGTCAAGAATCTGGTATAAAGATACCAAAATCTGGACTTGATGAGTCAATTTTGGATGACACGCAAACTGAAACATCTGGAGAACAAATCTCTTGTGATCATCTGAAAAATGAGACAATTGTCTTAAATGACAAACCAGAATCTGGAATTAAAATCTCAAAAATTGAGAATTCTGGAAAAATCCCAGAATTCTGAAATGGAAACATCTGATCCATCCCAGATTTCCAGGAGAGAGAAAAAGTGACTCAAACGCCATGCATGCACGCGCGTATATATCTATAGCACTAGTTACATAGACATAAGCTTTATTTTGTTATTTGTTTTCTTAAAATAATATAGTTTTATTATATTTTAAGTTTTTAGAGATAATGATCTGTTTTTTTTATTATTTTAACCGAGTTCACAAAATCTATGTCTACTTGCTAAGTAGCTTTGTCATCTAGGGGATAAGTAAATGAGGAGCAGTAAGTAATTAATGCAGGGTCTCTCACAAATATTTCCATATTCCAAAAAGAACCTGACATAACTACTTGAGTGCAACGATCAACTCAAGTAAAGGGTTAAAAAATGGATTTGCCAAATCTAACCATTAATAAACAAATGGTATTGTCCATAAATATACCCACACTTGTGATCACTTTCTTTGCACTTCTTCTTTCTCTCCAGTACACAAACCCTAATCTCCTTTTAGCTAAACTGGCACTTAACATGGCTCCAACTCACAACCTCAAAGTGAGAACCAACTTAGACGATGAGTTTAAGCAGGTTGCTCCCATGCTGGCCTTTCTTCTGAAAAGCCTTTGGTTTTGCCATCAGTGAGCACATTGATGTGTACATGGAGATTCTCCAGCAGTTCTGGAACACAATTGTGGTGGTCACTGATGACCTCCGTAGAACTCAGCTTGAGGCTACTATCCTTGGAATCAGGATAGTAGTAAATGAGCAAACCATCACGAATGCTCTTCACCTCAACGACAACTGTGCCACTTTAAAAGTGAGCAAAGACAAGGGCCCAGACCTTCAAGCTGATGGAATACTCTGGTACCCGTAAAGCTCAGGAGGTGGAGAAGACTGCTTTGGAATTGCCTTGGCAGTTTTTGATGACTTGGGTAGATGTCTGCTTCAGCAGGAAGACATCTTACTTCAACCTGATCTCTCTAAGAGTTCAGGAAGTCATTCACTCTTTAGTATGGGGAGAACGTACAACTACTCATGCTACTTGTTGAAGTACATGAAGGAAAATATCCACAACAGGAACAAGTTCCCGTTGTATCCCAGATTGGTGATGAAGATCATTACAATTCAACTACACTTTGGTGGTATACTAATAGGATTCACAAGAGTCCAAATGGTAAACCAAAGCAACATCCAAACTCGGACCCTGATGTTGAGCCTGAATCACAAAGGCAAGGACAATATCATGTATGATATGCTCATTGTGGAGGAAGATGATGACGAAACTTAGTTTTAGTTTGTTGTAGTTTTATTTTGTTTTGTATGTTTAGTTATTATAAATATATGTTTTGTTTAAAAAAAAAGAAAAACAGGGGATGAGAGAAAAACACTTTAAATTAGTAAAGCTAATTTTGATGGGTAACAAACAACTTATCACAAAAATATGTAAAACAAAGTTAAAATCCCATCAAAGCAAGAAAAATCTGACTCAATAAAGTCAAAACATGGGAACATATGGGAAAATCCGAACTTAAAAAGGCAACAAAATGTTTTTCTGCCAAGTTCAAAGGCAACCTTTGACTTTTGAAAAGTCAACACTGACTACTCAAAAGGATCAAAACTTTGAAAGAAATTTTACTCAGAAAAAGGCATTATGATCAAGGAAGTTCATTTTATTTTAAAAGAAAAATGTTTAATGTCAATTGGAAATTATCAGATTTCAAAATTTACATTACAATTGACAAATGAAAATCTTAACAAGAAGCTTAACCTAAGAACAAATTTCTTTTTAGATTTAAATTCTCAAATATTTCTTAAAATACACCATCGAACGCTGAGAATTTAAAGGATTTCTTTTACATTTATTCTACAAATGTTGCAAATCCAAAAACATTTTTACAAGGTCTGTCAAAAAGAAAAAGTGATAAAAAAGTCAAAGATCTGTTAATCAAAACATTTGATGTATACCGCTGATAAGGCTAACCACTGTGAAGACTCAACATATAATTGAAACAACTGATGTTGCTCACCAACTGTTGAAAAGAAATGATAAATCCTGTAGGAGGATGATTTTACACGAAAACAGGATTATATGATCATACAAGTTACAAAACCAGGTGCGGAAACCCTAGCTTTGAACAAACTGATATAAACTCAAATCAAAACACAATCAAAGTCATTTTCAAACGTTTTCATAGATTAACATATTCATAAACTTGATTACAATTGACTTTAGGTTAATCTAGAACACACACTGAACCTCTTAAACTATTCTGGAACAACACCTCAAAACACACACACCTAATGACTCTCTTAACATTACAAAAACACAAATTCTATTTATAGGCACTGCACATTCGCCCATTTCACATGGTCGAATGTAAGTCTTTTCCACATTCGCCCATTTACATGGTCGAATGTGTTCTTCTGTTAAGTTCCATTCGAAGTTCGTCCAGTTCTGTTCTTCCTTCGTCCACTATATAATCACCTTCGCCCACATCTTCTTACATTCGCCCAGATCAGTATCCTAACACATGTTAACTATCCAATCACTAGTCGCAAAACGCATCTACAAACTCCCCCTCGACTATTGATTGGATCGTTTTCTGTCCTCGTCCATGGCTTTGTTTAGCAACTTGATTCTGAGCTGTTTCTTCTGCTCTTTTGTCATCTCAGGCTCTAACCTTCTCTTCACCGGTTTCGACACGTTTGCCATCTTCACCATCTTGCCAAGTTTTCCATCCAAATTACTACCCGCATTTATGTCATATGCAAAACATACACCAACCACTTGAGTGTATTTCTTTGCTTGATCAGCGTCATTCGGCTCATGATGAATCGGATTGTAAAAGAGCATGATGATGTCTTCGAAAGTGCAATTTATCAACCACATAGGATCAAATACATGAACATGCTTGTATTTATCCTTCCCGTCTCTCAACACAATCACCGCTTCTGCCTTTCTCCAATCATAATACCAAAAGATAAAGTCAGCACTGAAATGTTGTGGCATGGGCATTAAAGGTATTTTCCTCATCACTTCAGGTGCCTTATATATCAAAGTAACCCGCTTCAGCTTGGTTCTGGGATCAATATCCCTATGCACTTTCCTTCGGGGATATTGTGGTTTGAATCTATTCCATCTTGTTCTACTTTCCCAAACCAGCTTGTCTGCACACCACCCGACATGAGTATTATTAACTGAAGCACCCGACATTGGGAATCTGCATAAATCTCTAACCGCCAAGTACGGTAGAGTTAGCAAGTCAATGAATCTGTAAAAGTACAAGATCCCTGATTCCCATTTGGCAGCTAGACACTTCAGCCTGCCTAAGTATGTCCACCCAAGAGCTCTGCCTCTGAACTTTGCATTATGAAATCTATAAAAGTTTCCTTGAGCTTCAGGCTTCGGTCGGTTCTCATCCATTTCTCTTAACTTCTTCAAATAACTCTTCAATTCATCAGATTTATTTGAAGATTCTGGCATATCAGTTCCAAATACTTTCTCTACAAACTCTGCACTTCTCTGCTTAGCCTTTTTCTTTGCAGAAGTGTTTGGAATTTCAGTAAAGTCAGGAAACACCACATCTTCATCAGTTTGTCTGAAGTATTGTGGGTATTCCTCATGCGTTATATCTTCTATCTCCACTTCTTCAAATTCAGGGGTATTTTTATCATCAGAGTGACTTCCAATATCCTTTTCAGGAATATGTGGAATCGACTCATCTACAATGAATTCTTCAAACGTTTTCCCTACTCTCTATGCAAGTCCATCTAAAATCTCCTTTGCCACAGATGCAGGTACTTCCCCTTCTTCTAGATCAGGATCGTTATATTCCAATTCGTATCTCATATCGTCAGTTTGGAATATTTCAGCAAAACGACCTGTGAACTCAATGGTCCATTCTCTTCTTTCTAACATGTTCTTGTAAACTTGTTTAGCATCATCAGTCAAGGACCTCACCTTTTCATTCCAGAATATACTTTCATCTGAATCAACGTTCTCACCTTTCTTCTTTGAACTTGATTCTCCAGTATCTTTCTTCTTCTTTGAAGGTGGTC
Source organism: Ambrosia artemisiifolia (assembly GCA_032199755.1). Lineage (NCBI taxonomy): Eukaryota > Viridiplantae > Streptophyta > Magnoliopsida > Asterales > Asteraceae > Ambrosia > Ambrosia artemisiifolia. The sequence continues at coordinate 35,002,951 of CM063513.1, forward strand.
TCTTCTCAAAGGTAAACTTCGATGTATCATCTCCTCCATCATTATCATCATCACTGCTACTGTCATCTTCTTTTTGACTACCAGAACCCTCTGCATCATCATCATCATCATTATTATCATCCTCATCATCACTCTTCTCCGATTCTTCATCATCCTCATCATCATCTTTCTCTTTATCAGACTCAGATGGTTCAAAATCAACCTGTTCTTCTTCTTTTTCTTTATCTTCTTCACCCTCTTTCAACTTGGGTGCAACATTGTACAGGTTATCAATTAACTCACTCAGACGTTTATTCTCAGCCTTCAGTTCTTTGTTATCTTCTTTAATAGCCTTAAATCTGTTCTTATTCCTCAAACACTTACCCTCAAGCTTTTTATTCTTTGCTTCAAGCTTCTTAACCTTCTCATCAATTTCATCCTGATTAGACTTTGAAGCTACTACAATCTGAAGCATCTTTTCCTCATTCTGCTTGAACTTGGCTATTTCAGCTTGCTGAGCCACTATCATCTTCATCATGTCATCCATCTTCTTATTCACCTGCTTCATAACATCGTCATCCACAGTGACTTTCTTTGACTTGGATTTTGATCTGGATGGCTCAACTTCAGCTTCTTTCTCTTTCTGAGGCTTTCTAAACATGTCAAGTACATTATCCAGTGCTACATTGAACTCATCCACTGGTAATGTTGTTGCCTCTTTAGTCTTTTGTTTCTTTGTGACTGGTGAAGATTGCTTTGATGACGTTCCAGCTTCAGGTAATCTTTTTCTCTCAGCTGCTTTGTACTTGTCTTCTTAGCCATGGTTTTGTGTTTAGGCTTGGGCAAGTTAACAACCACAGTTTCTCCTTCATTCAACTCATCCATATTCACACCAAACACTTCATCTTCAGCACTAACAGACTTCTTGCTCTTCTCAGCTTCTGCAATCGATCTGTTTAATGATTCAGACTCACCAACCATAGTGGCCTTACGTTTGGTGGCCCGGAGATTTTCAGCATCCGAATCCCACTGTTCCTCCTCCTCAGTTTCTTCTGAATCTACAGATTCTTCATCCACCAAACTAGTACCTTTCTTAGCAGTTGACTTCTTTCTAACAACTTGTTGCTTTTGCTCGATGATTCACCTTCTTGAATTATGACATGAGCAAAATTCTTAGCAGTTGACGGCCATTTGCTTTTGCTCGATGATTCACCTTCTTGAACAGGTTCTGGGACTATATCTGTAACAATAGTCTCAACTGGAATCTCAACATTCTCTTGTTCCTCAGCCATCTGAATTACAAAATCAAAAACAAACGTCAAAACACAAAATCGACAAAAATTCAAAATTTTAAGGATTTTAGAATTCCACATTCGCCCATTTAATCCTGGTCGAATGTAGATTATTCTGGTCGAATGTAAAATATGTTGGTCGAATGTGTAATAATTTTGATTAAACATCACATTCGTCCGTTTTTGATGTACATTCGCCCACCAATTCCACCTTCGTCCATTCGATGACCCGAATGTGAAATATGTTTTTCCCCAAAAATTCAAAAATTTTCTAAACATGTTTTAAAAACTTGATTTTGATTCAAACATGGTCTAATGTGGCCGATAAACACTCGTGAATAACCAATTACCCCTAACATTCAGTCTACATCAGTTTTCAAATAGAATTAGGGTTCTTATTGTTTTATTCAATCAATCACTGATTAAACTGTGTTTTTATCCTAATTCCTTGTACACTCTCCCCCTAAAACTGATGCGGAGTGAATGTGACCCAAAATTAAACATTAACAAACACTCTATGACCATGAAATCTAAACCCTAGGTCCGTATAGAAAATTAACGATTCCAGTCTCGTTCCTTCGTCATTACCTGTAAAATTAGTATCAAAATGATCAGGAAGTATCAGGGAATCAAACGCACAATAAAAATTCAGCAAAGCAACAAGTGTCCAGATCGAATGAAAATTTGAAAAAGTTGGAATGAGGTTCGAATGTAAAACTGGTTTATATATAGATGCCCACCTTCGTCCGTTTGATGGGTTGAATGTGGGAATTTTCCACATTCGCCCACAAGTAAATGTGCCCGAATGTAAAATGTTTACCCGGATGTGAAAATCATATAAACAACCCACATTCGCCCGTTTTGAACAGCCCGAAGGTGAAGAATTTTCCACATTCGACCCATTTAAGGGGCGAATGTGAAATGGAAAATTCTGAAAATTTTGCCAAATCACGAATTCGAATCCCGTTCAACATTTTTCAATCTGTTAAGCTTTCAAAACTCATATTTTAACATTTAGAATGATACAAAGCCCAGATGGTGTTGTCAAATCTCAGAAATTGACTATCAAGCATCCCCGGATATCAAAAATAAAGCAGGAATGCAAAAATTTTGGATTTTTCTGAAATTTTATCAAAACACACCTAAAATCTTTTTGGATTTTGTATCTTTTTGACAATAAAAGTAAATTGCAACAAAATAAAATGCATCAAAGTAAATGAAAGCAGTAAACATTTTGTGATGTCCGGTCAGAGGATCATATCAGTTTTCTGAGAAATCTTATCACAGCGTTGATCTATTTGTTTAATATTATCATTAGAAACAATATGTGACACGGCAATTGCTGATATTGTGGTCCACGTAAGCTCACATGCAGACAATTACGCAATGCTTTAAAATGATACGAGTTAGGTGTATTAGACTAACACGATGTGGTGCCCACACACACGACATACTCCCGTATCAAGTAATTGCACAAAGCTTCGTCGTAACGCGTGATTATGCCAGAGTTATCCGTAAACGTTACAAAGTATATAGCACAGAGGTGTACAGGTCAGCAATTTAATGCAGCAGAGTAACATGTGCGTATACACTAGGTTGAGGCTGATATTAAGCACTGATTTGCATCAGATGATCAATACGATGTAATAATGATCTATGATCAGTTAAAACATAAAGTTCCTCAATTCGGTAACTTCCGGTTTTGGCAATTAAGCTCTTTTAGCAAATATTCTGATAAAACTAGGTCCGTAAATCAATACGACAAAAGTTTATCAGAATATCCCGAATAACCATAACATAACGACCCGAAACCTCAGATTTTGGCAATCCTATCAAACGAAATTACGGTACTAAGACCATATGCCCATGAGGTGTTCAGCCACGAACGCGTAGTTCGTTATGTTTGTATCACTAATGCACGCAATATTTAGTCTACGAAGCCTATCAGCATATCACACGTAGTCAACACACGCCTCATAAACTATACAATTCTTTAGCCTGTGTCAAATCCCCACTGATGTACTATCATTTCCTCTTTGTACCAGGAAATCATTTTGATTTTCTAATTTTTTAGGCTTTTTGAATTTTATAATGTTTTTGGTTTTTATGATAAAATGGCTCCCCCTAAAATAAAGAACATATTTTTGGGATTTTTTGATTTTTTTGAAAAACAATAAAAACAAAAATTTGAAAGAAACAATCCACTCGAAAGCATCAACTTCTTTGAGGATTAAACAATCCCTTCGAAAGCATCAACTTCTTTGAGGATTACGATAGTAAAGAGAAATTCCCAATTAGCAAAGAGAAATTCCCAATTAGCAAAATATAAAAACTAAAAACTAAAAAGCGATAAACCGAGGTGCCGATTAGTCCTGTTTTTCCTTTATATTGTTTACTTTTAAAAGATATTCAAAGCGTGATCTGTCAAAAGCTTTTGTAAACAAATCTGCACGTTGGTAGTCAGTATGGATTTTGACCATATCTATCAATTCTTTAGCGTAACAATCACGGATAAAATGATATTTGATCCGGATATGTTTCGCTTTAGAATGATTTTCAGTATTTTTAGTTAATGCGATTGCGGCTTCGTTGTCACAGTGTATAGGGGTTTTAAGAAACTGCAAACCGTAATCCACCATCTGCTGTTGGATCCAGAGTACTTGCGAACAGCAACTCGAGGCTGCAATGTACTCGGCTTCACAGGTAGATAGAGCCACGGAAGTCTGTTTCTTGCATTGCCAGGTGATTAACCTGCTCCCTAAGAACTGGCAACCGGCTGTAGTAGATTTTCTATCTTTGTCGCAGCCGCCCCAATCTGCATCACTAAAAGCAATAAAATCAAAATCATCATCATTAGGGTACCAAAGTCCTTTTGAGGGACAGAGACACGTTGCATACATAATATCCGGATATGTTTCGCTTGACCGCCGTCAGATGACTTTGTTTCGGCTTCGATTGATAACGGGCACAGAGACACGTTGCATACATAATATCTGGTCGAGACGCCGTCAAATACATCAGAGATCCGATGATTACTCTGTATGTAAATGGGTCCGTCAGCTCCCCCTTAGCGTCCACTCCAATCCCGTGATTGGGTTGAATCGGGGTATCCATCGGCTTAGAGTCCTCCATCTGGAACCGGCTCAAGATGTCGGAGACATATTTTGTCTGGTGAATGAAGATCCCGTCGGGTCTTTGGTCCACCTGTAAGCCTAGGAAAAACTGCATCTCCCCCATTGCGCTCATTTCGAACTTTTCCTGCATTACAGTTTCGAACTCCCTGCATAAAAGCTCGTTAGTTGAACAAAATATTATATCATCTACGTATATCTGTACTAGAAGCAAATCATCTCCCGTCTTCTTCGTAAAGAGGGTGCAATCGACGAGGCCGCGCTTAAATCCTTTGGAGATGAGGTATGTACTTAGCTCCTCGTACCACTGTCTCGGAGCCTGGTGCAAGCCATATAAAGCTTTGTTTAGCACGTAGACCTTATCCCGGTGGATTGGGTCCTCAAAGCCTGGTGGCTGCCCGACAAAAACCTCTTCCTTGACTTTCCCGTACAGAAATGCGCTTTTAACGTCCATTTGATAAACTTTGAATTTCTTGTATGAAGCAAACGCAAGGAACATCCGAATAGCTTCAATTCGTGCTACCGGTGCATAGATTTCATTATAATCAATCCCTTCGATTTGATGGAAACCCTGCACGACCAATCTGGCTTTGTTACGAACAATAACCCCACGATCATCCTTCTTGCACTTAAACACCCATTTAGTGCCTATCTTCTTCCTATCCGGCGGCAAATCCGTGAGCGTCCAAACTCCCAATTTCTGGAATTGTAATAACTCCTCCTGCATAGCTTCCACCCAGGCATCATCCTTCAAAGCGTCCTTGTATGTCCTTGGCTCTACCTGCGACACATAACACGCAAACGACCAATCATTTTGACTACCAGATTGTTGAATTTTGGCATATAAAGCTAAAGCACCAAAACTCTCTGGCGAATTGACGCTTTTAAGCTGCCCTCTGGTCATAACACTGCTACCAGGATCACCGATAACTTGCTCCAGCGGGTGAATACGATGAATCCGAGATTCCGGATAATCAGGTACTTGCACTCCTGTCTGAACAGTCAAGTTCTCTACAGCATCCAGATCATGACCCGTATTTGATGATGAAGCAACATCTGGAGTTGGAGTTGGGTTCACTGGCGGTGCCTCTGGTTCTTCAGCATGTTCAAGAATGACTTCTTCAAATTGTTCATCTTCAGATTCTGAAGATTCTAGTGAAGTTGAAGCCTCTTGAAACACTTCTTCCTCTTGTATAGGAGCATTGGTATCATTAGAAGCTGGTAGGGGGTTCACGGTGATCGGACGCACCAACGGTGAAGTCGTTGCATTTTCACACTCGTAAAGTAATCTGATAACAGCTTCTTCAACCAAGCTATCTAGATTGAATGATTCAAAGAAATCTTTGTAATCAAACATCCAATCAGGACCCGTGCCTTGCAAATTTTGAGTATATCGTTGAACTTCCACATTAGCCCAATCCTCCACTCGACGAGTTCGCTTGTTGTATACCCGTTTGAGCGGGGTTGCATATCCAACAAAGTATCCCTCCTCAGCTTTAGGACTAAACTTCTCGCTTGGATTCAACATAGTGCATGGCGCCCCAAAAGGTTCTAGATACTCTAAATTCGGCTTTCTCCGGTGTAACAGCTCATAAGATGTTTTACCAAACTTCTTCACTGTTAGAACCCGATTTAATGTGTAATTTGCTGCATAAATCGCCTCGTTCCAGAACATTACTGGAAGATTTGAATCAGCAAGCATTGTTCTAGCCGCTTCAATTAGAGTCCTATTCTTTCGTTCAGCAACACCGTTCTGTTGTGGGGTGTACGGAGCCGAATATTCATGATGTATCCCTTTGCTTTCACAAAGTTCATCCATCTTGGCATTTTTGAACTCCGTCCCATTGTCACTCCGAATTCTCTTAATTTTCACATTGTAGAGATTCTCCAATCGAGTGAACAGAACTTTTAGGTTGTTAAAGGTGTCACTTTTGTTCTGCAAACACATCACCCATGAAAATCTTGAGTAGTCATCAGTGACGACTAAACAATAAAGCTCTCCAAGATGACTTTTGCGCTTTACTGGTCCGAAAAGATCCATGTGCAGTCGCTCAAGTGGCATCTCTACAGAGTTAACCTTTTTCACTTTGTGGGACTGTTTGTGTTGCTTCCCCTTTTTACAACTCACACACTTGTCATTCAGATGGAAATGTTTCACGTTTACTCCATCGACAAGTCCATTTCTCACAAGTTGATTCATTTTCCTCAGATGAATGTGCCCCATTCTTCGGTGCCACATTATCGATTCTTTCTCGGTCGCTTTTGATAGAAAACATGTTATCTGCCCCTGTGATGTCATCGCCTTGGACATATCAAGAATGTACAGATTGTTGACGCGAGGTGCCTTCAACATTATCCACTCTTTAGGAATTGTAAAACCCGGTTTCAGAATATAGCAGGATTTGTCATCAAAATGCACAGTAAATTGTTTATCACATATTTGACTGACACTCAACAGATTATAATCGATCTGCTTCACATAAGATATCCGCTCGAAACTCACTATCCCATTGCTCACACTTCCTTCCATTGTGATATATCCACCTTTATTTCCCGCGAAAGCTACATACCCTCCATTGATGTTCTTCACGTCGAACAGCAACGCAAGATCCCCTGTCATGTGGCCTGAAGCTCCATTATCAACAATCCAAAGACTGCTAATAGGGCCAGCTGAAGCTCCCTGCACACAAAAAGTAAATCAGTTAGTTCTTTCGGGGGACCCAAGCCTGAGTCTTGGGTCTTTGAACATCAGGTTTCAAAGTAACATTCTCACAAGCATTTTCAACAACTTTTTGATCAATCTTTTTCTGATTGTTCAAAACAGTTTCCTTTTTCTCATTAACCCTTGAAGTAGAGGATCCTGGAGTACCATTGGGTGACCAAGATTGTTCAGACCTTTTCAAGATACGAATCTGAGACTTTGGGTTCTCAGTCGGTTTCTGAACATTGTTAGCAAATGTAACTTTCTTGGTTACCTTATCTGATTTAACAGACTTAGGTCCAACATTTGATTTGACAATCGGTTTTGGTGGAACCTTTTGCCTATCAACTGTTGCGTTCACCACAGGTTTCCTCCATGATTGTTCCATAGCAATCCGATTCCTTCGATCATATTGAATTGAACGATTGTTCCTCATTTGGTGAAAATTGTTTTGATTATAAACCTGTTGTTGTTGAGGAACAACTCGCCTATGTGGTGGCACATAATGATCAATCGGTTTCCTCATGGAATTCCTCACTTCAACCTCGTGCCTTTTATGCCTTACATATGGGCACTGAGCAAGTAAATGCCCACGTTCCCCACACTTAAAGCATGCACGGTACTGTTCAAAAACATTCGGAGCATTTGGTTGAGCAAATGATCTAACAGGGTATTGATCATTGTACAGTTGCTTCCTTAAACTCTCAGGGAGTGGCCCTTTTGAGTAAGTAGGCTCATTAAAACCATTAGCTCTGTTTTTGGGTCGAACAAACTCTGTGACATGGACCTTTGGTTCTTGAAGAACATCCAAATATAATTTCTTTAATAATGCTGGTGGAATCTCATTTGTTCTCTCATGTTTTGGGAACCAAATGGTACTTTCTTGCCATATTTTGTCAATTTTAGCATAGTTAACATCTTTGATTGGAAAGTCCTCATCAGAGATGATCTTATCGGATCCTTCCATCCGATAGAACACCTTGACAGGTTTGTCACATTGTTCATTCTTAACACTCTTTTCAAGATCTTTCTTAACCACATTTTTCTCAAGATCTTTCTTCACAACATTCTTTTCAGACTTATTCACACGATGAGCATTTGCCATCGGAATCACTATCTGAGATGGTGAAACTGGTTCATTTGTAATGATGTGATTTTCTTTTGGAATTTCACATGCATTAACAGTTTGATTACAACCAGTGTCATCACTCTCAGTGTCTGAATCCACACTCTCAGCAGTAACACCCTCATCATTGATACCCAAAATCGGTCTAACATCGGAATGTGGATCACCAATACTTGAAGTATTAGAATCATTTTCCGATGCTGAGTCTGATTTTACCGAACTCTCCGGTGTCACTTGGTGACAATTATGGTTTTCAAAAAGAACCGGAGATGGTACAGACCGATAATTTGTGGTTTGATCATCAATGATGTGGTCTACCACATAAGCAATGTGCTTATAGCTTTCCAGCTTTTTGTTTACTTTCTCAGCAAAGCATTTGATGGCGGCCATTTCCAACTTGGTGTTTTCAATTTCATTTATATAGTTGTTAATTGCCAATTGTTTTAAAGACAAAGTGTTTTTCAAGTCGGAAATGTCCTTTTTGTAACCATCTAATACTTTGTTAAAAGCATTCAACTCTTTGTGAGTAGATTGACTGTTCATGATAGCACTATCACGTTGAACACGGAGTTGTTTATTCTCCTCAGTCAATCTATCACATGTACCACAATATTTATCACTTTTAACATCAGTGCTGCACTCAGAACTTACAGGTTTTGGCGGATCAGTCATGGCCATCAATGCGAAATGAGCTTCCTTTCCTGCAAAGAATCTGGAATAGTCAATCTTGGTGAAAGCATCATCTGCAATGCACGACTTCCTTGTCATCAGAAAATCCGCTTCTGCTAGCAACTGATCAATGTCATCGTCTAGAGAATTAACACTAGCTTCTGTATTCGATTCACTGTCTGAATCAGAATAAACCGATTCACACTCCTCAGGAACATCAGAAACTGTATCAATCACAACTCCAGAATTAGTCTCTTCTGCTTTAACCTCAACATTAACCTCAGCATTAACCTTAACAGGTTCAGTCTCCACATCCATCTCAGCCTCAGACTCATCACTTTCAACCTCAGTTTCTACCTTCTCATCCACCGACCCTGAATCTTCAATATCAACCTGATACGCAACACAAGCCACATTGCCACCAGTAGTAATTTCTTCAACACCTATCTGCATACTCGACCAGTCAAACCTCTCATCTTGTTGAGTCACCAATGCTTGATTCTGATTGGTGTTCTGATGTGTTTCACTTGGTGTAGTTATTGGTATGACTGTTCGGTTAGCATTGTTTGGTGTTTGGTTTTGTGTCTGGTTTGGTGTGTTTGGTTGTCTGTTTTGGTTGTTATTAAAGTTGTTTTGACGGTTTTGGTAGTTGTTGTTGTTTTGGTAAGAAACTTGGTTTTGGTTTTGTTGTTGACGATTCTGGTAGCTGGCATTGAATGGGTTCCTATTGCCTTGTTTTGGTGGCTGGGTGCATTCTCTTTTAAAGTGACCTTTCCCTCCACAGTTAAAACAAGTAACTTTCTCCTTATTGAACCCGTAGGTTGTGTTAGGAGAAGTTCCCAAATCAGTTCTACCTGTCTTCTCGATAAATTCTGTTGCTCTTCTCATAATGCTCGCAAAGGCCCATTGGATATCAATGAGTTCCATCTCTTCCTTGTCAATCTATGCATAGTCTTCATTGGTTAAGTTGTTATTCCCAATTTGACTAGCAACTAATCCATTGTAGGATGAGACCATTGCAGAGACTAATGCAATGTGTTGCTGAGCAACTTCAACCGTCACATTACCCAAGTTAGAAGTCTCCAAAACCACCGTTTGTTGATTAGGTTGGTTCATTGGTTGTTGAGATTGACTAGCAGTGTAGAAAGCTGCTTGTTGCATTGGGGAGAATGATGGAATGTATGAATTGTTGTATTGTTGTTGTGGTGGTGGATTTGATGGTTGTGAAAAGGATGATGTTTGTTGATGGTAGTTGATGGTAGGTGATTCCATAACATTGGAAATACATGCAACATGTGGTGCCACTAGCCCTCCTGAGCTTGATGTACTAGCTGGAACTGGATTTCCTCCAAAATATAAGTTGGGATTCTGAGGAATCTGTGCTCTTCTAGCTTTCCTCTTCTCTTCCAATTCTTTGTTTTCCAGCTTCTCTATGAACTCTTGAATAGACCAGTATTGATAAGCATCCTTCTCCCTAAGGACTTCCACATGCTGATCCCAGTTTGGTGGTAATGCATCTGCAAACTTATCCACCTGCTTTGCCATAGGAATCTGTATACCATAGCTAGACAATTCAGATAACAAATGACTATATCTAGGAGTTAGTTCTTTCAAAGTTTCATTTCCAATATAAGAAAAATTCTCAAACTCCTTTCTCAGTTCTTCCATCCTTAGACCTCTAGTCTTCTCATTACCATCATGCCTTCTTTTAAGTGCTTCCCACAATTGCTTAGACGTTGTACAAGTCCCAAACTGATGCAACAGATCGTTTGTGATAGCCTGTGTCAATTGGGAAAAAGCCTTCTTCTCCACAGCAAACTTCTTTTTCTCATCCTCAGCCATACTCTCCAATGGCACTGGTTCACCTGTATTCTCCAACACTGGTGGTGTGTAACCTTTAGCAATCATGTTCCATGCCTCTGCACCTTCCACTCCCATGCCTTCCAAATGTATCTTGAACTTTTTCTGCCACTGATTGTATTCTTGAATCTCCATAAGCTTCAGTGGCCGATTCCCGCTACCTGAAGATAAATCATTAATCAGTGTGGAAATAGCATTTGTAGTTTGAGTGTTTACCACCGCTGCTGCTACTCCCCAGTAGTCAGATTGTGGTGCTGGAGGTGCACTTTGAGTCATGTAGTTAACCGGCTACGAAGACTGTGTGCTCGTCTTCTGTGCTGCCACTGTCCATGGGTCCATCACTTGCTGTTGTGGTTGTGTAGTTGCTGGTGTCGGAGTAGTCGGAAAATTCCACATGATCACGAACTTCGAAAAATTCAACACTTAGAAAATTTTCCAAAAACTAGTCTAGGTTCGCCCAGAAATGCTTCACCTTCGTCCCTTTCTGATGTAGGTTCGCCCAAACAGTAACACTCGAAGGTAAAATCTCACCAGAATGTAAAAACACACTAACACTTTTCACGTTCGTCCAAATTAACCTAGGTTCGCCCGTTTCTATTCCAGGTTCGCCCACCCGATCAATCGAATGTGAAAAATGTGACCCGAAAGTGAAAAGTTCAACAGAAAATTTCAGGTTCGCCCAAAAATATCCTAGATTCGCCCAAAATTCTCTCAGGTTCGCCCAAAAATCTACACGTTCGACCACTCAGTTCCAGATTCGCCCATTTTCAGATTTGAAAAACGGTTACACTTTGAAAAACGGTTATTTTGATCTCTGATTTTCAAAAGTTTGTGAATTTGAATGATCTTAATCAGGTTTTGATTCGGAGATGATTTGGAAGAACTTTAATTCTTGGAATTTTGAATTTTAACCACAAAATCAACTCTAAATCTTTCAAAAACACTCAAAAACCATTTTTATGCAAAAACAGATGTGAATTGATCAAAATAATGTCCAAATCAGCTCTGAGTTTATCAATTTGTTGTTGTATGATCCTCTACGCTCTGATATGTAGAGGATGAATTTTGACACGAAAACAGGATTATATGATCATACAAGTTACTAAACCAGGTGCGGAAACCCTAGCTTAGAACAAACTGATGTAAACTCCAATCAAAACACAATCAAAGTCATTTTTAAAGCTTTTCATAGATTAACTCTTTCAAATACTTGATTACAACTCAAATACAGTTAATCTAGCACACACATAAACTCTCTCAAACCTCTCTGGAACACACCTCAAAAACACACACACTAAATGACTCGCTTCGGGCTATTTTCTCTCAAAAACTCACAAAATCTATTTATAGGCTCTGCACGTTCGCCCAGTTGATATGGTCGAATGTGGAACACTTTCCACATTCGCCCCTTTACTGTGGTCGAATGTGGAATCTTTCCACATTCGCCCAAACTGATTCTACATTCGCCCAGTTTGTTCCACGTTCGCCCACTTTTTCTGTGTAATTTCCACGTTCGCCCCTTTTTCCACCTTCAACCCATCAGCATTCCACTTTCAACCCATTAGCACTTTTTAACACATGTTAACATTGTAGATCCAATCACTAGTCGCACTTCGTGCATCTACAAACTCCCCCTCGACTATTGATTGGATTGTCTTTGGGTTTAAGACTTTGTCGTTCTCTGATTATCTGAACCTTCGACATTCTATACCGGATCACTAGCTAGGGACATACATGAATAATGCACTAACAATCTCCCCCTTGGACCTAGCTAGTGATGTACCAGATCAGAAAGTTATCAATTTTTCAAGTCTTGATTGAAAACTTTCCATCTTCATGCACGTTTGTGTCGAAGTTCCTGTCTATCTCTCAGTAAGCTTTGAAATCTCAGACAGACTCAAGAAATCTTGGCTTTGTCATTTGCTGATTCAGAGATGAATATGGACGATAATCTTGATTTCTTCAATCTTCATCATTTCTTTGACCTTTTACTAACTTCTGTTGTTCTGGTGATCTTGATGTTCAGGTTGGGTCTTGTTCAATTACACTCTTTGTCGATGAGACATGAGAAATGCACCTGTTGTATTTGATTCTGCAGAAAAATTTACTAAAAACTGCACAAACTACAACCGGCGTTAGACACGACAAATATCTCGGAAGTACTCTTCACATCCCTTTTGACCCTCAATAGCTCTCCCCCTGAACTATAAAACATTTTCAATGTATACCAGAAACTTGAAAATTTATAATCTTTTTCTGCTTTTAAGTATCTGATCATTCACATTCATTAACCCAACATCGGTTATCGAAAATAAAATTGAAACAAAACTTTTTGATTTTTCAAAGTTTATGCTAAAACACACCAAAAATCTTTTTGAATTTCCAAATGTAATTGCATAAAAGTAAATTCAACATATTTTTGTGAATTTTCCGGTTAAGAGGATCATATCAGTATTGAAACAGTCAGTCATAACTCTTTTTGTTTAATTTTCTGTTTTTATCATTGAGCATCCTACAACCATTACCAGTATGTTTGTCCTCTTAAACTCAAAATCATCATTCATTGCTCAGCACTTTAGATACGATATGGTAATATTAGATACTGAGTAATCTATGGTCCCCGCATTCGCGACACATTCCCGTATCAAGAATTGCGCAAAGATTCATCGTAACGCGTGATTATATTGAAGTTATCCGTTAGTTACAAGGTATGAGGCACAGTGGTGACAGGTCAGCAAATTACTGCTTCAAAGCGACTTGTGCACTCTACCAGGGTAAGGACTAATATCATACATGACTTTCATCATTGTATTGATACGATGCATTAGATAATCTTTGATTATCATCACACATGTTAAGTTCCTCATTCGGTAACTTATGGTTTTGTCATTAAAGATCTTTTAATAAGATACCCTGACTGAATCTAGGTCTGTAAATCAATACAGCAAAAGATCAGTTAGGCCATCCCCAGATAACTTTCATTATAACGACCCGAAACCTCTGATTTTGGCAATCTATCAAACGAAATTTCGGTACTGAGACCATATGTCAACGATACGTTGATCCACATGATTATCAGTTATTGATTTTAAGTTTATATCACCATGCTGAACTTTAAACTTTGATTTCAAGCCTACCAATATATAATTGTAGTGGCTACTCAATGTTTATCAAATTATTTTTGTTTTTAGAGTAATCTGACAGTCCACTGATGTACTATCATCTCCTCTTTTTCTCTAGGAAAACTCATTTTTGATTTTCTATTTTTTTATTTTGATTTTTCTGAAATTTTCTCCCCCTAAAAATCTCAAAATAAGCATATTTTTGGATTTTTAAACTTTTTGACGAAAAACAAAATAAAATGATATCCGATGCGGTTTACTCATTGAGTTTTTAAAAACCATTTTCCTCTCAGATTACTAGACTCATTAAGATATTTCAATTAACAAACCCTTTTGTTGTATCTGTTATTGAAATCCAACACCTGAGAGCAATTGCATGAGATTGCAACTTTTTCCGGCTTCACAGGTTGGAAACAGACTACAAACACTCTCCTTTCTGTTGAAATCGTGTTTTCCTTCTTCAATAACCCTTCCTTGACCTTCACCTCTCCAATAAATAACTTGTATACAGATGCTCCACTATCAGCTTATCAAAGAGCAGCTAATAGGTCTGTCTGGAACAATCTGCACACTTATTAAACAATTAGCATGAGAGAGGTACCCATCCCTTCACAATGATGGGTCGTCCAAGGTCATCAATTCTTGGAACATCAATCCATTCTCCTTTTGAAAAAATCAATTGGTTTTTCAATGGATTGATTTGAAGTAGAAATTGCTATTGATTTAGAAAGTGCTTTGGGTTTCCAAACACGTTCAGAGTTTATTTTGGATTTTGTTGAAATTGTTTTACTTTTTGACTTTTCAGATTTCTTATTTGAATCCTGCTTCTGAACGTTGTTTGGAATCTTCTCAGACTTAACTGATGAAGACCCAGGTTTAGAGTTATTCTTAGGCTTAGCCTTCGAACTCCCCCTTACCTCAGCAACCCGTCCACAATCTCCATTTTTCTTCAAGGCAATTTTGTTACGATTGTCATACACAACCTGTTTCCCCTTTTGCTTCTTGATTGGTTTTGGGGATACAGGCTTTCTGACATTGCCTGAATTTCTAGCAAATTTCACTTCGGTCTTTTTCCGTTTAACATACAGACAATAAGCAATTAAATGCCCACACTCTCCGCAGTTATAACAAGACCTATATTCAACAAAATCATATGCATACCCGTCATCCCAATACCAATAGGGACAATGAGCAGCAATATGACCAACTTCACCACATTCAAAACAGTTTCTCCATTCAACATAACCATGAGAATACTGTGGTGAGTTGTTTCCCCAATAACCATCAAATCGAGAGTTATATGAATAATCATAATAGTCATATGATCTAGATGAAAAATTTCTTGAATTCTTTTGATGAGAATTTTTCATCTGATCATTTCCTTTCGATTTGTTTGGTTTTGGTCCTTTTACTTTAGAACCCTTTTTATTTTCAACATTTTTCATTTGATCCTCTTTATTCTCATGTTGGTTAGGACTGAGTTCAAAATGAAGATGATCAAATTGATTTCTAAACTGATTTAACAAATCGATATTATCAACAAAAATACATTTAAGTAGAGATTGTTCGATATTCTCAATAAGAAAATCTTTGTTGAAAATCAATTTGTCATGTCCTTCCACCATGTAGGATCCTTCAACTCCTTCAGGAAAACTGAATATGGGTTTTTCTTCAGATTCAGAAGTTGTTTCAACATTTTCAGTTTTCTGTTCAAACTTTGGTTTCACTTCACAATCAGAATTAGCAACACAAGATGTTGTTATTTCCAACTCTGATGTGGAAGTATTCTTTGAAACACTTTTATTCATTTCTAACATTTCTTTCTTTAAAGATTCAATTTTATTTAACAAATCTTTTTCATTCTTTTCAAAAACTTTAATTTGGTTTTTACAATTTTCTAGATCATTTGCTAGTTTCTGTTTGTCCTCAATAAGTGTCATCATTTCACATTTCAACTTGACACAATTAGAACAACTAGCACTTACCTCATCATCTGATTTATTACCATTATCAGATTTTGCATCACCATTTGAGGTATCACTCTGTTCTGATTTACTTTGTTCTGAACTCGTATCAGAACTCAAATCACTCTTTGACAATTCACTGGAATCATCATGTCTCATTTGTTTGACTAAACACGCAACATTCCTATGAACACCTTCTCTGTTAACACACTTGTTAACATGTACCATTTCATCAGTTGGTTTCGGTGTCATTGGAAATCTCCACATGTTGTCATCTTGAGAATTTTGTCTCTGTAATCTCTGTCTCTTTCTATCAGCTTCTATTAAAGCTCTGATCTCCTCATCCGTTCTTGGCATGGTCCAGGTCATCATTTTTCCGACAAAAATATTTCAAAAATTTTCTAAAATCATACTTATACTTTCGCCCAAAGTAGTATACCCGAATGTAGAATTTTGACCAGAATGTAAAATATCCAAACACAAGTTCTAGGTTCGTCCGTTTCTTTTCACTTTCGACCCTTCTGATGCAGGTTCGCCCGTTTTGGTTCTAGGTTCGTACCCCCGATCAATCGAATGTGAAAAATGTGACCCGAAAGTGAAAAATTCAACAGAAAATTTCCAGGTTCGCCCAAAAACTCCTAGGTTCGCCCAAAAATTTCTAAGGTTCGCCCACTACAGTGTCAGGTTCGCCCATTTCAGTCCAGGTTCGCCCATATCAGTTTTTGAAAAACGGTTACACTTTGAAAAAACGGTTATTTTGATCTCTGATTTTCAAAAGTTTGTGAATTTGATTGATCTTAATCAGGTTTTGATTCGGAATTGATTTGGAGCAACTTTAATTCTTGGAATTTTGAATTTTAACCACAAAATCAACTCTAAATCTTTCAAAAACACTCAAAAACCATTTTTATGTAAAAACAGATGTGAATTGATGAAAATAATGTCCAAATCAGCTCTGAGTTTATCAATTTGTTGTTGTATGATCCTCTATGCTCTGATACCACTTTGTAGAGGATGAATTTTATACGAAAACAGGATTATATGATCATACAAGTTACTAAACCAGGTGCGGAAACCCTAGCTTAGAACAAACTGATGTAAACTCCAATCAAAACACAATCAAAGTCATTTTTAAAGCTTTTCATAGATTAACTCTTTCAAATACTTGATTACAACTCAAATACAGTTAATCTAGCACACACATAAACTCTCTCAAACCTCTCTGGAACACACCTCAAAAACACACACACTAAATGACTCGCTTCGGGCTATTTTCTCTCAAAAACTCACAAAATCTATTTATAGGCTCTGCACGTTCGCCCAGTTGATATGGTCGAATGTGGAACACTTTCCACATTCGCCCCTTTACTGTGGTCGAATGTGGAATCTTTCCACATTCGCCCAAACTGATTCTACATTCGCCCAGTTTGTTCCACGTTCGCCCACTTTTTCTGTGTAATTTCCACGTTCGCCCCTTTTTCCACCTTCAACCCATCAGCATTCCACTTTCAACCCATCAGCACTTTTTAACACATGTTAACATTGTAGATCCAATCACTAGTCGCACTTCGTGCATCTACAAACTCCCCCTCGACTATTGATTGGATTGTCTTTGGGTTTAAGACTTTGTCGTTCTCTGATTATCTGAACCTTCGACATTCTATACCGGATCACTAGCTAGGGACATACATGAATAATGCACTAACATGATACCACTTTGTAGGAGGATGATTTTACACGAAAACAGGATTATATGATCATACAAGTTACAAAACCAGGTGCGGAAACCCTAGCTTTGAACAAACTGATATAAACTCAAATCAAAACACAATCAAAGTCATTTTCAAACGTTTTCATAGATTAACATATTCATAAACTTGATTACAATTGACTTTAGGTTAATCTAGAACACACACTGAACCTCTTAAACTATTCTGGAACAACACCTCAAAACACACACACCTAATGACTCTCTTAACATTACAAAAACACAAATTCTATTTATAGGCACTGCACATTCGCCCATTTCACATGGTCGAATGTAAGTCTTTTCCACATTCGCCCATTTACATGGTCGAATGTGTTCTTCTGTTAAGTTCCATTCCAAGTTCGTCCAGTTCTGTTCTTCCTTCGTCCACTATATAATCACCTTCGACCACATCTTCTTACATTCGCCCAGATCAGTATCCTAACACATGTTAACTATCCAATCACTAGTCGCAAAACGCATCTACAAATCCTAAATAGATGTTGTCCATACTGAGGTTCTTCACCAGATGTTGATATCACCAGAGGTTCGATAATAGCTGATGGTGGAACAAAGGTTCTTCATCAGATGTTGACAAAACAGAGGTTTTACAACAACTGATAATCAACAGTGGTTCTATAAAAGACTGTTTGATTATAAATTACTATGGGAAAGAAAAACCTCATACCCAAGCTCTCTGATCCGTGAAAAAAAGAGAAAAAAAAATCTTTTTGGGATGAAACTCAAAATGATAATTAGTGTAAAAAGGTTAGATCCATCTTCGGAGCAGAATTCGAACCTTGACACACTCATTTATCATTTGGTGTCACGTTAGTTTTCATCGCCACTTTTGTGAAAGGCGACTAGGCGTTTCATTCTCATCCATTAATTTATATAGAGATATGTTCAGAACAGTGGATGAGGACAAAAGTCACAGAATTCTGGTGAAAACTTAGAATTTTTTTTTACTAAAATCCCAGATATCTGGAATTTTTTTTCCAAGCAACTGAAGCATCAGATTTTTTAATCTGGACTTCTGGTTGACTTCTTTGCTAGTTGAGCATATTAGTGGCATAAATGGTGCGACCGTTTTGTCCGTGTATCAGCTCAGGATTGCTTTAAGATCAAAAACTGCTTTTTGTTCTTGAAAGGGGGAAGATCCTGGACATCATGGGACACGATGGATATTACAGTAAAAACGGTAGTCTAAAAACTAACCGTTACAACATCAAGTGGGCTATATCAATCGAAGGTGTCAATAAATGCAATTAAACTTCAACATTCGGAAGTTACCATCTTCTTTAAAACTCAGAGATAAATACCCATCTGATATTTACAAAAATCCACAACACCATCAATTACCTGAAATCAAATCCAGCCAAAAATCTCTTAACTTTCTCAAAAATTCCAATAACTCTCAAACATGTCAAACTCAAACACAAATCCTGAAACTTCAACCTTTATTCAACCCCAGATCTTACGAAAGAACAAATGGATAGCATATAATGATGGGAAGGCAAACAACATAATCGAGGACCTTGGTCACACCAAGTATGATGAAAGGCACCAATTCATAATTGAATACTTGAAGCATTGTCCTCTTGCGGGAGCTCTGACTAACTCTAAGTCAGTACCAGTAAAGGTGTTGCAACAAGTATGGGAAACCATAGTAGATGATGGAATTGAGGATGTTCTGGTTGCTCATATATTGGAAAATCAAACACTAAAGATTCAACTTCAAGACATAAGAGATGCTTTGGGATTACCAACTGAAACAGAGTCTGATGTGTTACCTAGTGTTGAAAGGATGGGTGAAGCTCTAAGGGAAATAGGATACAAGGCCAACTTCAACAAGTTAGGAGATTTCAGGATAGTAAATCTATCTCTCTTCTTGAGTATATTGTTTATGATCATAAACAAGTGCCTAACTTTGAAGACATGAGGAACGGACCAAGGAAGCTAATATTCATTGAATATTTTGTATGGATTGGTTACTGGGGCCAAACTGAATTATGCTGATTTGATCGGGAACCCGATCAAAAGAAAAAACCAAGAATCAAAAACACCTAAGATCAGAGGAAAAGAAACAGAAAAACATTTACACTATTCCAGATTCTTAGGACTTCTGATTGCAAAGAGGATTGAAGAAACCAAAATGCAATTTGAAGAAAATGAGCTCATGTTCAAATCCACCAGCATGCCAGTCTGGAAGGTAAAGATTGAAAAATGTAATGAGGAAGATGAACTACCAAATCTAACCAAAGGTATGATCTCTTTTATACCTAAAAATTTCACAATCTTAAAGAATCACTTGAAACTTATGAAGAAACAAGATTGCAACAGTCTTAAAAGCTCAAATTCTAAGTCTCAAGAAAATTCCCAAAATACCCCTCTAGTAGACTACTCCAGAACCACCAGTAGGGGGAGGACCTTTGAGGAATCCTCATCCAGGCCAGCAATAATCCATTCCCCTAATCCACACAACACACCACCAAATGTTTCATTTGAGTCACCGACAATAGAAGGCACCATAAATTTAAGTTCTGAAACTGTTTCAGAGGAGGAAGCTGAAATCACAACAGATAGGCACCATGAAAGTGGTACCACAAACCTGGTTTATAGAAGAAGGCATTTGTTGCCTACTTCAACAACTCATGGAGGACAAACCTCTGGGAATGTCCAAGGATGTGAGGAAAATCCAGTTTTGCATATGTTGCCAGCCTCTGGTAATGATAGGATTGTCACACCATCCACTTATATTGTGATCCCGTCATTCAAAACAGGAGCAGATGTGTTTGCTTCTGGTCAATTGGATGGAACATTTGTTGTTCCAAATTTACCCAAAGTCTTGACCTCAACAAAATCTGAAATTCAGATTTTTGTTGAATCTATTCAGGCTTCTCTTAAAAGCTTGCAAGTTGCTTTAGAAACAAAAGAAGAAGAAAAGGAGAAAGAACTGAAAGAGAAGCTGGAAACCATAATGAAAAATCCGGAGTCACAAAACTCTAACATCCAAAAATTGTCAGAGCAATATTTGATCCTTTTAAACCCTTATGCCTTATCAGCACAGACTTAATTTACCTGGTCCGAGCAATTCCCAGTATTTGATCCTTTTAAACCCTTATGCCTCTGACCTAATTGTATAACCACCCGTGATATTCATTTATCATGCTTTAAGTGTATTATTTATCAGTACCCAATAAGTCACAATCAAATTCTAGTGTTATAAGCAGTAAAACTATCAAGCAAGTAGTTTCCCTACCACATATTTCACAGTGTCTGTCCAAAGATCTAAAATGTGGACTAGGACTGGATTGAGAAAAGAAAAGAATAGATTCTTTTATATAGAGATGGTCAATGGGTGTAATATATAGATCAAATGATTTCTTGACGATTTCAATTGGCATAGGCTTTAGGGTTTTGGACTCTAGGGTCACTTTTGATTGTGCACATTGGCCTTTTTTTGGACGCGTATGGTCTCTTTTGGCATTTATTTCATTTGAAGTACATTAACCTTTGCATAGACATATTTGGTCTCTTTTGATCTATAACAAGGCAAGTACAGGTATTTGCTTAACCAAAACAAAGTAAATACAAGAGTATTTAAGAGAACGTTTCAGACCTAGGACACAGTGTGTATCAGGACATCACACAAGCAGTCAAATAGCAGTTTTACTAACTCTAAGTGAAGTTTCATTCTAGTGTCATACTTTATCTTCAAGTGCATCATAGCGAGGCTTATTTTTATAGACAAGAGAACTGAGCCTATTGACACATCACTCTAGATCCTAACCGTTTCAGTGCTGGCCTAACATGAGTTAGCCTTACTCACTAGTGAAAATTCTTATCACTTCCCGTATGATGCAGCAATCTTTATGTAAATTTTTTATTTTTAAATGTTTTTTTAGGAATTTTCTGATTTTTTTACTTAAATAAAAGAAAAAAGACTCAATTTTTGGATTTTTCTGATGTTTTTGGAATTTTCTTAAGAAGATAAAGAATCGTCTATAAAGAATTCTCCCCCTAAATTTGAGCATAAAGTAAACAATAAAATAAAAACTTGATGTACAAATTTAACTAAAGAAAAACAGAAAATAAAAAATCTTTTTGTAATTTTCAAAGATAACCAATTTAATCTTCAAAACGAATCAGTTTCAAAAATTCCAAGAGATCATTGAAACCGGCCCGACTCACTGGTTTGGTGAACAAATCCGCCACATTGTTATCTATGTGGATTTTCTCCATGGTAATTAACGATTTGGATTGCGGCATCATTATCACAAAATATAGGAGTTTCACAGAATTCTAAACCATAATCCAGCAATTGATGTTGCATCCAGATGACCTGAGAGCAGCACACCAATGCAGCAACATATTTAGCCTCCGCGGTTGAGTTGGAGACCGTCTGTTGCTCTTTGCACTGCCAAGAAATAAGCCGATCCCCTTAAATAATGAGATCCAGCTGTGGTGGATTTCCAGCATTAGAGACTTAATTTCTATTAATTAAGTTGTCGTAAGTCTAGTAAAGCCCAATTATATGCATTGTTTTGCATTTAGATGTCTTGTTCATCATTTTGTTGCGTAGCAATAACCTTTGTGTCCTAAATACATTGGTGATTGTCTAGAAATATAAAATCTTACCCAAGATTATTAAACAATGTTAATTCATTGTTTATAGAAGACAATTAAGGGCAAAGTTTTGAGAATTAGGGTTTAGAAACCCTAGTTAAGTGTGCAACATTTCTAAGCATTGGGAACTAATAGCTAACCCTAATTAGACATTTTTTAAACCCTAATCACCTTAAACAAAGCTTAACCTCTTTGTTTTTCATTGTCTAAACCGTTAACTAAATCAATCAGGGCCTATTAACACCATAATTGTCCTTAAGCACTCCTTATCGCTCGTTAATCAGCCGATCATCCTAAAACCCCTATCTAAGCATGGACTAACCTTAATTAAGCGTAACTGGGGGACCAAGGCAAAGCCTTGACCCCCGAGGAGTGAAGCTGTGGGTATGAGGGTGCCCTCCCCTCCCCTCATTCAACCATTGGAGCCAAAGTTTAGGGCTTGAAAATGTCCCTCGCTTATCCTCTTATTTAACCTAATACCAAGTCCTTTATATGAGCTTTTGAGATCATTTTGAGCCAAAGAAACCCCCCTAAATGCAACATCAAATTCTAGAAAACAACTATACATCACAAAACATCCATAATCATGGGATTAGGACCGTAACCAAAAGGGGGGTGTACTTGTTGTTTTGTTATTCATGTGACTAAGAAAGGTATCTATTTGTGATTATCAACTTGAGAGGTCTTATGTGCTATTTGATGATGTTGTTAGTGATGCTTACTTGTTTTTGAGTGAAGCAAATGAAAATAAACTTGATTTAAAGTTCGGATCATCATTAGACAAAAAGCAAATTAGTAGTATGCTTTAAACTTGAAAAATGCAAAGAATGTGATTTGAGTATGAATCTGTGTTTTTCCACTAAATTGGGTTATTTTGAGTCAAAACAAGTGTAAAAACATGAAAAACATGATTAAAATGGTACTTGGTGGTTTAAACATGTTCATGATACTTCAAGATTGCTAGAAACCCTGATTTCACGAGCACAGATTATGGAACGATGTGGAAATGATTTTCAAGTTAAAACAGCCCTTACATGCTCTTAGAGGTTAAACAAAGTGATCCATATGAAAATTGGGAGTTAACATATTAAAATGTGTGTTCCAAAAATTATCGGTGCTTAAAACGCTAAGTGTTTGGTATTTTTGCTATGATGTTTGTTAATTTGAATGTTGAGATGGTCATTTTGACTAGAATGAACCTTTTACATGCTAGAATGGATAACTGAAATGGGTAGTTTCATAAAAACGTGTTTTACAAAAATATGTATGTAAGTTTGGGAAAATCGTCATCTTATGTGTCGATAGATTTTGGCAAAATTTCGAGTCTTAGTACATATTAGTATTTATAACTAAGTATGTACATAGTTGAAACTACATTTTAAGCAAAACATATTTTGGGGAATTTCAATAAAGTGTTGTCATGTCGTTTCTCAGAGATACGATGACTTTGTCGATTTTTTACGGAAAAACATATGTAACAATATATTTTGTTGATAGTTTGGTGCTAAGTGTGTGGGCATGGAAGGGGATGTAAGCCCTTCCACGCCACTAACACCACCCCCTATGTGGCGTGGAAACTGGCGTGGGGTGGAGATTCCACTGACGTGGGTGCAAAAGTGAGGGCGAGCTGGATGGTTGTGGCTGTTTGATGGACTATGGATGGTTGTGGTTAGTTGTTGAATTAAAAATAATCAATAAAAAACCCTCCACGCCACCATTACCCCGTTGTTTTTGGGGCTTCGAGGGGAACTCATTTTCAGTTGACGTGAATGTCACATGTCGGCGTCGCTCCATACCCCTTTCACCACCATAACCATACCATGTAGTCTTAATACGATGTATCTCCGGGAGGGCTGAGCTTCACATAGTTGGGCTCATAGATAAGAAAGTTGGATCGTTTCAAGGCAAAACAAGTCCATGTTTAATGGGCCATGCATCGTGTTATGAAAACATTTAGAGTATGATCTACGAACTAGCGGAATATATATTAAGAGAGGTATTATTCCCTGTCCTTACTCATTTATGAAATAACGATAACTGACTTTCTTTTCTTTTTATTTTTCTTTCTTTTTTTTTTTTTTTTTTTTTTGGGGGGGGGGGGGGGTTGGGGGGTTATGCTTTTTTTTGTATATCTAGAACAATGTCAGATTTCATATTTGGAACAACCAAACATATTTGGACTTATCCGATGCTAAAATATGACCTTTTGGAAAATATAGTCTTTCTGGTGTATTTAAAAGAACAACCTTTTTTGGGATTAAAAGTTCAAACTTTCACATGTTAAAAGCATTTATAATGACTTTTTTTGTTATCTTTATGTAAAAATTCTTTTACCAAAGCAATCTGAGATATTAATTCTCCTCCTTTTACAAAGCAATTTATGTATTTACAGTTTTCAGTTCATGATCTTTGGGAAAGCTTATATACAGTCTAATAGTGATTAATTCTTTTTTTAACATGTATTTGACTAGATTGACCTTGAGATAAATGGTTGAAGAAGATTATTTGCAATTTTATTTGTTTTCAAAGGTAAGTTGGTCGGTTGGAGGCTACCAGTGTATGTACTAATTATTTACATGTGTGCTTTCTCGCAAACAATGTGGCAGATCCTAGTTATGTGGTCCAAAGCGCCACCCATCTTTGCTTTCAGCCACAAAGATCTACTTGATTTACATATCCATATTCAGGGAACTAAAGGAAGGAAGAAGGTGTTTCATACGGTGGTCCTCTCGGCTCTATGGTGTCTATGAAAACTAAGGAATGATGTTTTTAACAGAAAATCACCCGATATGCAGAAAATAACGGAAGAGGTAAAGGTGTTGGCTTGTTGGGTTTTCTTTAGGTAAAATATTGCTCAACGGAATTCTCAATGACTTGGGATCAATGGAGAGCTTTTAATGTTTTTTCTTAATTCGGTTGACGATGTATTGGACCAATGTGGTTTCTAGCATTAAAGTTTTATGTTTTAACAAGGCTTTCCAATTCGTCTCCTTCCTCTCAACAAAATGGACCAATGGACTCTCATCAATGATATCGTCTGCAAGCGTACACATCATCATCATCTTCTCCGTCTGTCCTCTCTTCCATCACCGGAGACGCCACCATCACCGGAGACGCCACCACCACTGGAGAACCGAAAAAAAAAAACACAGAGACGCCACCATCACTGGAGACGCCACCACCACTGGAGAAGTCACCGAAAAAAAACACAGAGACACCACCACCGGAGACGTCTCTACAGAAACCCATCGGAAACGTCTTTAGAACTTGGTGACCCGTTTCCGGAGACGTCACCGGAAACGTCTCTGAGACGTCACCGGAGACGTCTCTACAGAAACCCACCACCGAAGTTTACTGTTTTTTTTCTTGTTCTTCGTCTTCACCGGAGACGTCTTCCGAGACGTCACTGGAAACGTCTCTAAGACGTCACCGGAGACGTCTCTGAGACGTCACCGGAGACGTCTCAGGTCTGTCTCACGTCTCAGGTCTGTCTCGGGATCAACAACGACGCGTGGCGGTCCTCTGTTGGCTGGAATCGAAGGCCTCTCGGGAAACGCCTCAGACGGGTTGGGAAACGTGACCCGTCTCTCCAAAGAGACGGGAGGAGGCTATTTATGCTTTTCACTCGGTCAACGGGCTATTTTGATGATTTTCCCTAAAGAAAAATCATTTACATCAATTCATGTAAAGAAGATATTTATGAAATATGCTCAAACCAAATTTGTTTCTAATTCAGTGTGTATTTTTACTTAATTATTTAAGAATTAATAATATCTAATTAACTTATTAATAACAATGATAAATGAGTAAAAAATAGGGTTTATTTAAGAGGTAGTTTATTTTTACTTAATTATTTAAGAATTAATATTCAGGCCAGAGGTAGTGGTAGAGTTGTTGGAGGAAAAGACTTGGTGCTTCCTGTGACCCGGGTTTAATTCCCACTCACCTCATTTTTTTCTACGACATCCGGACAATGATGGTGACAAACGCACCGAGGAGCGTTCGATCCTGACTCGCACCGTGGTTTTCACCCGACTGTTACTCCAGCGAGGAAACTCGTGTGGAGGTAATACGGGGAAAACGCTGTAACCAAGTCTGATACACTAGTGCGGGCCCGGTTAAGACAACATAGTCTAGGCAGACCTTTGCTAGGGTTGCCGATTAGACAGTGTGACATTAGGTCACTCATATGAAAGTTACCGTTAAAAAAAATAACCATATGCAGTATGGTACTTATTTATTTTCGGAGTGAACTGCCAAAATGGCCTATGAGGTTTGGCATAAAATGTCATTTTAGATAGAAAAGTTATTTTTTTAAATGGTTCACAATGGCACCAAAATGAAACCATTGATTTTCGGTAATAAAAAAAAACTTTTTTGTCTAAAGTGTCATTTTGAGCCAAACCTCAAAAACCATTTTTACAGTTTTCTTGTTACTGAGTTTGTTTTAGTAATATATTTTCCATAAATTATGTTCACTTTTGTGTAGTTATTATTCGGTATGGAACCCATTTACAGTCTCACTCTCAATGAAATTGATTTTTTTAAATAAAATTTTCATTTCATAAACCCAAAACCCAAAACACATTTTACAAGTGAATGGCTGGTAAGCGGGCAACAAGCTGCGTCGCCACCCCCTTTTAGAAAATCTTCCATTTATACACTTGTTCTTTATGTAAAATTTAATGGTTCATCTAGGCTTTTATCATTCTATGGTTTGGTAAAATCATGTTGGTCATATGTTTCTCTCTTTTGGTAAATTATGCCTTCAAGCTTCTTGCATTGTGTTACTTTGTATAGCTTAAATTTATTGTTACAATAAAGTTGGAATTTTGTGGTTTTTGTTTATGTTTTTTCATCTATTAATTATTCTCATTTGTTTGTTTAGATTGTGTTGTGTTTCATCTTATGTAGTTTATACAAATGTATGTTAATTAATTAAACTACTAGCTTATACCCGGGAGCATCCCGGGTTGAAAGTTTTAACAATGTAGAAATTTAGAATACAATGGATTAAGTTAAATGTTAAATGTAAAAATTTAATTTAACAGACTATGTCAAAGTTACATTATCCATGCCTTTGTTGAATTTTGTTACTGTTGTTCTGATACACTTAAAGTAGTTAATTAGGTTTGATGATAAAAGTTAAGTTGGATATATTACCGTGCGACGAAGCTTTAAAGGTAAAGTTTCGAAACCTATTTTGTATTTGTGCACTGAAGTGCAGTGCTGTAGTCAAATGGTGTGTTTGGTTGTTGATTGTTCTTTAAGTTGAGAATAATTCAATAAAGAAAAGTTCAAATAAATAAATAAAAAATAACAAAATGGGATCATAGATTAGAGAATATCTCCTTGAACACCACGTTTGTTGTTTCAGTTTGTGGTTTTCCATCTTTGTTAAGTATCAACAATTTTACTCCGTCTCTGCTCTTGACCTTTAACAATGCTACGTATAGTTGTCCATGAGTGAAAACCGGTTCTCTTAAGTAAAGTCCAACTCTCGATAAAGATTGTCCCTGACTTTTGTTGATTATCATTGCAAAACAGACTGACAACGGGAATTGCCTTCGTTGAAACTTAAATGGGATTTTGGTTCAATGTATCCCGATGTGAACTTATACCGTAACAGATGGAACCAAAATTAACCTCAATTAAAGTTAAAACAACAAATGTGAGATAATAAACGAACTCGAGAAACAAATAAAAGCAAACAAACACGAATCAGAGAGTTCAAATGCATCATAGTAGATCATGTAAGTTCATACAGGAATACATTGAAGCAAAATTCAGCTCGATTAAAGTTATAACAACCTATGGAACATAAAGTAGATTGAAGATTGTTTACTATATGTGAGTTCAATCTACCCCTGACTATGATAATACTATAGTAGTCAAATATTTTGTAAATACATTATTCTTTACCTGAAGTTTCTTTCCAAACTGTTCATCACTTTGTAATCCAATTGAATTACTTCTAGCATTTTCTTGTTCACCGCACTGTTAATCATTAACCATTATCTGTAAATGAGTAGAAGTTTATGTGAGCAAGAAGTTAGTAAAAAATGTTTGCAAAACGTCTAAGGTCAATCCTATTATTCACAAATATTATTTTTGTAAACTGACAATTTGTGATTTCAAGTTAACAAAATACATGAATAAGACTACATAACTTTACAAAATGTCCAACTATAAATTTTAATAAAATTCATAAATAAACAAACCTCATTTTTTATAGGCAGAACCTGTAAACCGTCATAAACGAACTTCTCTAGCTTAAATGAGTTTTCACTATCCTTTTCAAAGGTTAAAAAATCACCCAAATGCAAATCGAGGTCCACAAATACTTGATACCATCCATCAGTGAAATAATAACCTTTTGCCTTCTTCTCAAGCAAAACTTGCCATTCATATTGGTTTCCAAACCTTATCATAAATGGAATACTCTCCACATTTTCACCAAAGTTGTGATTTATGTAATCACGTGTCAATTTTTGCAAATTAGAAAACATATATAAGTACATATAAAACTTACAAATGTATTATTCAAACCCAACTACTTAAAAAAATTTCAATATCATAACTATTACCAGTTTTTTAATAGCGAGAGTTACAAACCAAAATTGGAACTTCATTGTTATTTGTTTAAAGTGTAGGTGGATCACTTTGAAACCACGATCTTCAAATAGCTCAAATATTATGAATCATTTTCTTCAACTTTAAGATCTTCAACAACTTTATTCCATCCATTATTAATGACATACGACTGACTATCCTTAACATCCTCAATTATCTCAGCAGCCCAAATAGTTCCCTCATCATTTCTTAACATAACACCACCAATAGGAAAGTTTTCTTCTTTATGTAATTTATCATAACACGGAGGAAGATGCTACGTAATACTTGACGTTATGTTCATACATTAGAGTTAATTACAATTTTAGTTACCACAATTTTCATAATTAATAATAAAAAATTTATTACCTGAAATGTTGCATGATTAAAGACAATAGGCTTGAAAAACAAACGAACTATTGTTACAAATCCTGTAATATTGTAAACAAATTAAACACTGCTTAACAATCAAATATATAACAATGTGTTATTAAATTTTTAATTAATTAAAGAACACCTAACAATTAAACTATCAATTATATTAAGCAAAACCATGTAATAAATTTTCCTATCAACTAAACAAACTCATAAATGATTAACATTATATACCACCTCTACATCAAATACATAACATATTACAATTTAAGTAAAAACAAAATCAATACATCAATATTGGAATCAACTAAAACATATTATACTTAACCACTAATCCATAAATATTAAAATAACTAAAAATACTTAATACCACCTAAATGGTTTACATGATCCCAATCTTACTCCTTAATCTTGAATATGTTGGAATTCTTACAGTAAATGGAATGGAGCCTGTGACGATTCTGCAAACAAAAGAAACAGAAAGAAATAAAATAGATTAACAGAACCGGGCTTGTGTTTGACACAATTCCCTTAAACAGATTCGTCGTCTGTTCCCAGGGTACACCGGTTCAACAGTGATGGTGCACTGCGGACTATCCCACTTGCCTGAAAAGAAATCGGAACTGGACTGTCTCTGGAAATTGTTACTGCTGCAGCAATCGATATAGTATAGTGATTGTGATGTATTGCGAGTTGTATCTGTTTCTGCACATATGGTCTGTCTTATATAATTAAGCAGCCAAGAGTGAAACTGATAAGCATTTAACTTCGTGATTAAACGCGAATTAACTGCACGAGTTAATCACCATCATTAGGCTATTAAACTCTAATAATAACCAAGAATGAAACAGTTGGAAGCTGAAGGCCAAGAGTTCTTCAGTTACATTATTGCAAAAATTAAAACAAATATCAAAAACCAGTGTCGCGCGGACCCGGGTTTTTCGAGCTGCATTCGTGTCCGCAGATGCGGGCGTCGCGTTGATTCAAGAATTTTTCCAGCCCGAACCCAATTTTTGCACCCCCCCTGCGTGCGGGTATGAGCTAGAGGATAATGTAACTTTAACAATTTAAATCTTCCTCTCAAGCTTCTCCTTATAGAGCCTTCCAATTTCCATCTCCCCACCAATGTGGGACACAACCAACTCACATTCACTACTTCTTATAAAATCCAACAATCCCCCACATGAATGGGAGTTATTCTCAGAAACAATCTCATTCCGATTAAATTTCAACAGTTGAGTTTTGCATACGATAGGTAGGTGTGACCCTTTGAACCTTCGCTTATGAAACGCACTTAGCCCACTGGCTCTGAGTAGAACGCGATGTCTTTGAACTCGTCTGCCGTTTGTGTGGACGACAATACGCTTCACACAAGACTCTCCCTCACAACGTCAAGTCCTCATAGTTGTGTCCGTTATGGTCATGGACACGTGCCTGGTTCTGCGAGAGCTCTTAAGTATTGTGCCCCAACAATACCCTTCGAAGCGACCCCACTTCTCTCTCACATAGGTGATTTACTGGGACTGGTTACCTCAGTCAAATCATTAAAAGCCATAAGCTTAACCTCAACCTTGTCACTTTTAGGAATGGGCTAGGAAGTTTATTATATTTATAGTAAGCTCCCTTTTCAAAACGTGGGTTTTCATCAACTCTCCCCCACAGTGACCTTCGCCAGTTCATACAATTAGGTTGTCCTATTGAACTCAGATCTTGGGATCTCCAGTCAGCTGAGTTAGGTTTCCTTCGCATAAACCTAGCCTTTCATGGGCTTTAGCCCCATTCCCATTGACGACTTCTGAACTAACTCTCTGCTTAAGCCTTTTGTTAGCGGATCCGCGATGTTATCCTTTGACTTCACGTAGTCAACAGTGATAACTCCTGTAGAGATTAGTTGTCGTACCGTATTATGTCTACGTCTTATATGCCTGTTCTTACCGTTATACATTTACTACGAGCTCTGCCAATTGCCGATTGGCTATCACAATGTATACATATGGCCGATGCCGGCTTCGGCCACCTTAGTATATCCTCAACAAATTGACGTAGCCATTCTGCCTCTTCACTTGCTTTATCTAAAGCGATGAATTCTGATTCCATCGTGGATCTAGCAATTACAGTTTGTTTGCGTGATTTCCACGATATCGCTGCACCACCAAGTGTGAATACATACCCACTTGTTGCTCTGGAATCATTCGTGTCAGATATCCAATTTGCATCGCAGTAACCTTCAATAACTGCTGGATATCTATTATAATGCAGCCCGTACTCTCGTGTGTATCTCAAGTACCGAAGCACCCGTGTCATGCAACCCCAATGAGTTAAACTTGGGTTGCTCGTGTATCTACTTAGCTTGCTTACAGCATATGCTAAGTCTGGTCTGGTACAACTCATCAGATACATCAAGCTGCCAATAATTCTTGAGTACTCTAATTGATTAACAGGCTCACCTCGATTTTTAGCTAGATGTTGACTTGTGTCAATGGGAGTTCTAGCTACATTAGAGTCATTTGCATTGAACTTCTCAAGAATTTTGTCCACATAGTGAGACTGACTTATCACAAGTCCATTCTGGGTTCGTGTGATTTGTACTCCCAAAATCACACCCGCCAATCCCATATCTTTCATGTCAAACCTTGCTCTCAGGATGTCCTTCGTAGATTTTATCATTTTCTCATTACTACCAGCAATGAGCATGTCATCCACATACAAACACAAGATGACATATCCATCTGGTGTGTCTTTAACATACACACACTTGTCACATTCATTGATCTTGAACCCAGAATCAAGCATCACCTGATCAAACTTTTGATGCCATTGTTTTGGAGCTTGTTTCAACCCATACAAGGATTTTATAAGCTTGCATACTTTATTTTCTTGTCCCTTGG
Organism: Ambrosia artemisiifolia; assembly: GCA_032199755.1. Lineage (NCBI taxonomy): Eukaryota > Viridiplantae > Streptophyta > Magnoliopsida > Asterales > Asteraceae > Ambrosia > Ambrosia artemisiifolia. Next base: position 35,035,046 of record CM063513.1, read on the forward strand.
CTATGAAGCCCTCGGGTTGTTCCATGTAAATCTCTTCCTCTAGATTTCCATTCAAGAAAGCCGTTTTCACATCCATTTGGTGCACTTCCAAATTTCTAATGGCTGCAATCGCAAGAACCATCCTGATGGATGTTATTCGCGTAACAGGCGAATATGTGTCAAAATAATCCAAGCCTTCTCGCTGTTTATATCCTTTGATCACCAATCTTGCCTTATATTTATCAATGGTGCCATCTGGCTTCATCTTTTTCTTGAATATCCATCGATATCCTAGTGGCTTGCATCCCGCAGGAAGATCCACTAATTCCCAGGTGTGGTTTTGTAAAATAGAATCTATTTCACATTTTATGGCCTCCTTCCACTGAGGTCCATCTGAGGAATTTACCGCTTGTTGGTAAGTTTGAGGTTCCTCCTCGACCACATAGGTGAGAAAATCTGGACCAAAGGATTTTTCAGTCCTTTGTCTTTTACTCCTTCGGATTTCACCTTCATCAGTTTGAGGTTCATCATTTGCAACCTCTTCTCTTGAGGACTTTTCCCCAATTGGGTTTGATGGGCCTGGTTCATCATATAGAACATTCTCATCAAATGGGTTTGGTGAACCCAGTTTAGGCCTTTCCAAGCATGGAAATATGTGTTCGAACCAAGAAGCATCCTTAGACTCTAATATAGTGTCATTTGACACTCCAGGATTCTTCGAGTCATGCACTAGAAATCGAAGTGGACCACCCAGACGAGTGTATCCAATGAACACACAATCTACAGTTTTGGGTCCTATCACAAGACGCTTTGGTGGTGTCACTACCACCTTAGCTAGGCACCCCCACACTCGCAAGTGGTTATATGATGGTTTGACTCCCGTCCATGATTCATACGGTGTTACGTCCTTCTTCTTACGGGGAACTAGATTTAGAATGAAGTTTGCTGATAACAGCGCTTCCCCCCACATGTCCTCGCTCATCCCAGAGCTTATCAACATGGCATTCATCATTTCTTTCAATGTTCGGTTTTTCCGTTCTGCCATGCCATTTGATTGTGGAGAATAAGGAGGTGTGAGTTCATGTATGATTCCACTTTTTGCACACATATCTGCAAAAGGTGAAACATACTCACCACCTCTATCACTCCTCACCTTTTTTATCTTTCGGTTAAGTTGATTTTCAACTTCGGCTTTGAACACAACAAATTTGTCAATAGCCTCATCCTTACTCTTAAGTAAGTACACATAGCAAAATCGTGTGCTATCATCAATAAATGTTATGAAATACTTGTTCCCACCTCTAGTAGGAATAGCTTTCAAATCACACAAATCTGTATGGATCAAATCAAGGGGACCAGTGATTCGTTCAATCTTTTTGAATGAAGTACGTGTTTGTTTTGCTTCAACACAAGTTTCACATTTATAGTTTGAGTCGATGTCAATTTTTGGTATGCTATTTAATTTAATCAAGTGACGAATAGAATTAAAATTCACATGACCTAGTCTACCATGCCACACATTAGACGACTCAAGCAAGTAAGCAGAACTAGCGTTATTCATTTCATTCATCACGGTTACATTCAACTTGAACATACCATTAAGGGCATAGCCCTTACCAACATACATACCACCTTTGGTCAACACGACCTTATCAGACTCAAACACCATTTTAAAACCAAACTTGTTCAACTGCCAACCAGACACGAGATTCTTACGAATCTCAGGAACATACAACACATTTGACAAAGTGAGTTCCTTTCCCGAAGTCATCTTCAAGATCACGTTTCCTTCCCCTTTGATTTCTGCAGTTGCAGAATTTCCCATGAAGAGCTTTTCACCAGTGACTTCCTTAAACGTGTTGAAAAAACTCTTGTCAAAACACACATGCCGGGTTGCCCCAGTATCAACCCACCAATCCTTGGCATCATTACCAACCAGATTTGCTTCGGTCACCATCAATGACAAATCAGAAATCATAGCCACAAGCTTATCAACCATGTTAGCTTGTTGGGCATTTTCTTTCTTGGGAAGCTTGCATTCACTAGCTTTATGCCCCGGTTTGTCACAATTATAGCACATCCCATTGAACTTCTTCTTGCCAACCCCACCTTTAGGTCCGAGGTAGGAGCTCTTCCCGTTGGCTTTCTTAAACCCACCCCGTTTGTTGCCTTTGTTGCTTTTGTTACCCTTTGATGATTGACCATGTTCAACAACATTAGCTTTAGCGACTTCATGACCCACAGTTTTCTTTTGGGCGACTTTGTTGTCTTCTTCAATACGAAGACGCACAACCAAGTCTTCAATTGTCATTTCCTTTCGCTTATGCTTCAAATAATTCTTGAAATCAATCCAACTTGGTGGCAATTTTTCAATAATAGCCGCCACTTGGAATGTCTCGCTAAGCATCATTCCCTCGGCATGAATATCATGAAGAATCACCTGCAATTCTTGAACTTGACTCATAACAGTTTTTGAGTCAATCATAGCAAAATCCAAGAATTTAGCCACCACAAATTTCTTAGTGCCCGCATCTTCAGTTTTGTATTTGCGTTCCAAAGACTCCCATAAATCTTTGGCAGTAACCGCTTTGCAATACACATTGTAGAGCGAATCAACCATTCCATTCAGGATATAGTTTCTGCACAAGAAATCCGAATGATTCCAAGCCTGAACCGCGCTCACAGTTTGAGCATTCATATCCTCTTCAGCAACACAAGGAGCGGTTTCAGTCAAGAACCTTTCAAGGTTCAATGTTGTTAAATAAAACAACATCTTTTGCTGCCACCGTTTGAAGTTTACACCAGCAAACTTCTCAGGTTTTTCTGCGTGGCTTGCCATAGCAGCAGGCAAAGGCGCCACCAGGGCAGCGGTAACAGCAACTGTAGAAGTGAAAACTGCAGAGAGTCCAACAGAGCTGGCACTCGTGAGAGGAGCAGAAGAAAACAAAGGCTGGGATGTATTCTCCATTACTGCAAAGAAAACGAAATCTGTTAGAACAATAAAAATCTGTTTAAGTTTGTTGGAATTCTTACAGTAAATGGAATGGAGCCTGTGACGATTTTGCAAACAAAAGAAACAGAAAGAAATAAAATAGATTAACAGAACCGGGCTTGTGTTTGACACAATTCCCTTAAACAGATTCGTCGTCTGTTCCCAGGGTACACCGGTTCAACAGTGATGGTGCACTGCGGACTATCCCACTTGCCTGAAAAGAAATCGGAACTGGACTGTCTCTGGAAATTGTTACTGCTGCAGCAATCGATATAGTATAGTGACTGTGATGTATTGCGAGTTGTATCTGTTTCTGCACATATGGTCTGTCTTATATAATTAAGCAGCCAAGAGTGAAACTGATAAGCATTTAACTTCGTGATTAAACGCGAATTAACTGCACGAGTTAATCACCATCATTAGGCTATTAAACTCTAATAATAACCAAGAATGAAACAGTTGGAAGCTGAAGGCCAAGAGTTCTTCAGTTACATTATTGCAAAAATTAAAACAAATATCAAAAACCAGTGTCGCGCGGACCCGGGTTTTTCGAGCTGCATTCGTGTCCGCAGATGGGGCGTCGCGTTGATTCAAGAATTTTTCCAGCCCGAACCCAATTTTTGCACCCCCCCTGCGTGCGGGTAGGAGCTAGAGGATAATGTAACTTTAACAATTTAAATCTTCCTCTCAAGCTTCTCCTTATAGAGCCTTCCAATTTCCATCTCCCCACCAATGTGGGACACAACCAACTCACATTCACTACTTCTTATAAAATCCAACAATCCCCCACATGAATGGGAGTTATTCTCAGAAACAATCTCATTCCGATTAAATTTCAACAGTTGAGTTTTGCATACGATAGGTAGGTGTGACCCTTTGAACCTTCGCTTATGAAACGCACTTAGCCCACTGGCTCTGAGTAGAACGCGATGTCTTTGAACTCGTCTGCCGTTTGTGTGGACGACAATACGCTTCACACAAGACTCTCCCTGACAACGTCAAGTCCTCATAGTTGTGTCCGTTATGGTCATGGACACGTGCCTGGTTCTGCGAGAGCTCTTAAGTATTGTGCCCCAACAATACCCTTCGAAGCGACCCCACTTCTCTCTCACATAGGTGATTTACTGGGACTGGTTACCTCAGTCAAATCATTAAAAGCCATAAGCTTAACCTCAACCTTGTCACTTTTAGGAATGGGCTAGGAAGTTTATTATATTTATAGTAAGCTCCCTTTTCAAAACGTGGGTTTTCATCAACTCTCCCCCACAGTGACCTTCGCCAGTTCATACAATTAGGTTGTCCTATTGAACTCAGATCTTGGGATCTCCAGTCAGCTGAGTTAGGTTTCCTTCGCATAAACCTAGCCTTTCATGGGCTTTAGCCCCATTCCCATTGACGACTTCTGAACTAACTCTCTGCTTAAGCCTTTTGTTAGCGGATCCGCGATGTTATCCTTTGACTTCACGTAGTCAACAGTGATAACTTCTGTAGAGATTAGTTGTCGTACCGTATTATGTCTACGTCTTATATGCCTGTTCTTACCGTTATACATTGTACTACGAGCTCTGCCAATTGCCGATTGGCTATCACAATGTATACATATGGCCGATGCCGGCTTCGGCCACCTTAGTATATCCTCAAAAAATTGACGTAGCCATTCTGCCTCTTCACTTGCTTTTATCTAAAGCGATGAATTCTGATTCCATCGTGGATCTAGCAATTACAGTTTGTTTGCATGATTTCCACGATATCGCTGCACCACCAACTGTGAATACATACCCACTTGTTGCTCTGGAATCATTCGTGTCAGATATCCAATTTGCATCGCAGTAACCTTCAATAACTGCTGGATATCTATTATAATGCAGCCCGTACTCTCGTGTGTATCTCAAGTACCGAAGCACCCGTGTCATGCAACCCCAATGAGTTAAACTTGGGTTGCTCGTGTATCTACTTAGCTTGCTTACAGCATATGCTAAGTCTGGTCTGGTACAACTCATCAGATACATCAAGCTGCCAATAATTCTTGAGTACTCTAATTGATTAACAGGCTCACCTCGATTTTTAGCTAGATGTTGACTTGTGTCAATGGGAGTTCTAGCTACATTAGAGTCATTTGCATTGAACTTCTCAAGAATTTTGTCCACATAGTGAGACTGACTTATCACAAGTCCATTCTGGGTTCGTGTGATTTGTACTCCCAAAATCACATCCGCCAATCCCATATCTTTCATGTCAAACCTTGCTCTCAGGATGTCCTTCGTAGATTTTATCATTTTCTCATTACTACCAGCAATGAGCATGTCATCCACATACAAACACAAGATGACATATCCATCTGGTGTGTCTTTAACATACACACACTTGTCACATTCATTGATCTTGAACCCAGAATCAAGCATCACCTGATCAAACTTTTGATGCCATTGTTTTGGAGCTTGTTTCAACCCATACAAGGATTTTACAAGCTTGCATACTTTATTTTCTTGTCCCTTGGCTATGAAGCCCTCGGGTTGTTCCATGTAAATCTCTTCCTCTAGATTTCCATTCAAGAAAGCCGTTTTCACATCCATTTGGTGCACTTCCAAATTTCTAATGGCTGCAATCGCAAGAACCATCCTGATGGATGTTATTCGCCTAACAGGCGAATATGTGTCAAAATAATCCAAGCCTTCTCGCTGTTTATATCCTTTGATCACCAATCTTGCCTTATATTTATCAATGGTGCCATCTGGCTTCATCTTTTTCTTGAATATCCATCGATATCCTAGTGGCTTGCATCCCGCAGGAAGATCCACTAATTCCCAGGTGTGGTTTTGTAAAATAGAATCTATTTCACATTTTATGGCCTCCTTCCACTGAGGTCCATCTGAGGAATTTACCGCTTGTTGGTAAGTTTGAGGTTCCTCCTCGACCACATAGGTGAGAAAATCTGGACCAAAGGATTTTTCAGTCCTTTGTCTTTTACTCCTTCGGATTTCACCTTCATCAGTTTGAGGTTCATCATTTGCAACCTCTTCTCTTGAGGACTTTTCCCCAATTGGGTTTGATGGGCCTGGTTCATCATATAGAACATTCTCATCAAATGGGTTTGGTGAACCCAGTTTAGGCCTTTCCAAGCATGGAAATATGTGTTCGAACCAAGAAGCATCCTTAGACTCTAATATAGTGTCATTTGACACTCCAGGATTCTTCGAGTCATGCACTAGAAATCGAAGTGGACCACCCAGACGAGTGTATCCAATGAACACACAATCTACAGTTTTGGGTCCTATCACAAGACGCTTTGGTGGTGTCACTACCACCTTAGCTAGGCACCCCCACACTCGCAAGTGGTTATATGATGGTTTGACTCCCGTCCATGATTCATACGGTGTTACGTCCTTCTTCTTACGGGGAACTAGATTTAGAATGAAGTTTGCTGATAACAGCGCTTCACCCCACATGTCCTCGCTCATCCCAGAGCTTATCAACATGGCATTCATCATTTCTTTCAATGTTCGGTTTTTCCGTTCTGCCATGCCATTTGATTGTGGAGAATAAGGAGGTGTGAGTTCATGTATGATTCCACTTTTTGCACACATATCTGCAAAAGGTGAAACATACTCACCACCTCTATCACTCCTCACCTTTTTTATCTTTCGGTTAAGTTGATTTTCAACTTCGGCTTTGAACACAACAAATTTGTCAATAGCCTCATCCTTACTCTTAAGTAAGTACACATAGCAAAATCGTGTGCTATCATCAATAAATGTTATGAAATACTTGTTCCCACCTCTAGTAGGAATAGCTTTCAAATCACACAAATCTGTATGGATCAAATCAAGGGGACCAGTGATTCGTTCAATCTTTTTGAATGAAGTACGTGTTTGTTTTGCTTCAACACAAGTTTCACATTTATAGTTTGAGTCGATGTCAATTTTTGGTATGCTATTTAATTTAATCAAGTGACGAATAGAATTAAAATTCACATGACCTAGTCTACCATGCCACACATTAGACGACTCAAGCAAGTAAGCAGAACTAGCGTTATTCATTTCATTCATCACGGTTACATTCAACTTGAACATACCATTAAGGGCATAGCCCTTACCAACATACATACCACCTTTGGTCAACACGACCTTATCAGACTCAAACACCATTTTAAAACCAAACTTGTTCAACTGCCAACCAGACACGAGATTCTTACGAATCTCAGGAACATACAACACATTTGACAAAGTGAGTTCCTTTCCCGAAGTCATCTTCAAGATCACGTTTCCTTCCCCTTTGATTTCTGCAGTTGCAGAATTTCCCATGAAGAGCTTTTCACCAGTGACTTCCTTAAACGTGTTGAAAAAACTCTTGTCAAAACACACATGCCGGGTTGCCCCAGTATCAACCCACCAATCCTTGGCATCATTACCAACCAGATTTGCTTCGGTCACCATCAATGACAAATCAAAAATCATAGCCACAAGCTTATCAACCATGTTAGCTTGTTGGGCATTTTCTTTCTTGGGAAGCTTGCATTGACTAGCTTTATGCCCCGGTTTGTCACAATTATAGCACATCCCATTGAACTTCTTCTTGCCAACCCCACCTTTAGGTCCGAGGTAGGAGCTCTTCCCGTTGGCTTTCTTAAACCCACCCCGTTTGTTGCCTTTGTTGCTTTTGTTACCCTTTGATGATTGACCATGTTCAACAACATTAGCTTTAGCGACTTCATGACCCACAGTTTTCTTTTGGGCGACTTTGTTGTCTTCTTCAATACGAAGACGCACAACCAAGTCTTCAATTGTCATTTCCTTTCGCTTATGCTTCAAATAATTCTTGAAATCAATCCAACTTGGTGGCAATTTTTCAATAATAGCCGCCACTTGGAATGTCTCGCTAAGCATCATTCCCTCGGCATGAATATCATGAAGAATCACCTGCAATTCTTGAACTTGACTCATAACAGTTTTTGAGTCAATCATAGCAAAATCCAAGAATTTAGCCACCACAAATTTCTTAGTGCCCGCATCTTCAGTTTTGTATTTGCGTTCCAAAGACTCCCATAAATCTTTGGCAGTAACCGCTTTGCAATACACATTGTAGAGCGAATCAACCATTCCATTCAGGATATAGTTTCTGCACAAGAAATCCGAATGATTCCAAGCCTGAACCGCGCTCACAGTTTGAGCATTCATATCCTCTTCAGCAACACAAGGAGCGGTTTCAGTCAAGAACCTTGCAAGGTTCAATGTTGTTAAATAAAACAACATCTTTTGCTGCCACCGTTTGAAGTTTACACCAGCAAACTTCTCAGGTTTTTCTGCGTGGCTTGCCATAGCAGCAGGCAAAGGCGCCACCAGGGCAGCGGTAACAGCAACTGCAGAAGTGAAAACTGCAGAGAGTCCAACAGAGCTGGCACTCGTGAGAGGAGCAGAAGAAAACAAAGGCTGGGATGTATTCTCCATTACTGAAAAGAAAACGAAATCTGTTAGAACAATAAAAATCTGTTTAAGTTTGTTGGAATTCTTACAGTAAATGGAATGGAGCCTGTGACGATTCTGCAAACAATAGAAACAGAAAGAAATAAAATAGATTAACAGAACCGGGCTTGTGTTTGACACAATTCCCTTAAACAGATTCGTCGTCTGTTCCCAGGGTACACCGGTTCAACAGTGATGGTGCACTGCGGACTATCCCACTTGCCTGAAAAGAAATCGGAACTGGACTGTCTCTGGAAATTGTTACTGCTGCAGCAATCGATATAGTATAGTGACTGTGATGTATTGCGAGTTGTATCTGTTTCTGCACATATGGTCTGTCTTATATAATTAAGCAGCCAAGAGTGAAAATGATAAGCATTTAACTTCGTGATTAAACGCGAATTAACTGCACGAGTTAATCACCATCATTAGGCTATTAAACTCTAATAATAACCAAGAATGAAACAGTTGGAAGCTGAAGGCCAAGAGTTCTTCAGTTACATTATTGCAAAAATTAAAACAAATATCAAAAACCAGTGTCGCGCGGACCCGGGTTTTTCGAGCTGCATTCGTGTCCGCAGATGCGGGCGTCGCGTTGATTCAAGAATTTTTCCAGCCCGAACCCAATTTTTGCACCCCCCCCCCTGCGTGCGGGTAGGAGCTAGAGGATAATGTAACTTTAACAATTTAAATCTTCCTCTCAAGCTTCTCCTTATAGAGCCTTCCAATTTCCATCTCCCCACCAATGTGGGACACAACCAACTCACATTCACTACTTCTTATAAAATCCAACAGAATATTGTTTCAATTCTACATGTTGATTGCTATAGAACATAGTGAACCATTGAGAAAATACTTTAAATACACCTTTCGTCACATAGACCTTATAGCTAAACACATAGGATGGCTAAATAGAATTCTTACAAATGAATTTTAACATTCTTACAAGTTCACTAAACAAAATAACATATCATGGTTGAATCCTTGACTTCTTACATATCAGTGATTGGTCCACTGCACAAGAAGGTTGAGGGTGTACTTATAGGATGTAAGGGGCGCGCGATAGTCCACTGGGAATAGCAGCAGCAGCAGCCTATCTGTTTCCTTCGCAAGACCCCGAATACAACACAATTTCTTTTTCAACTTTACACCATGTTAATCTTTCACTTTTGAACTGTAAGCCTAGTACATTGTACTGTTTTCTACTTCCTTTTTTGTCTTACAAATTTAAAGCCATGACAATGTACACATAGTCTCTTAGGT